>JAWPNB010000013.1:16132500-18632500 GCA_033996785.1 Trichosanthes truncata | reverse complement strand
ACCTAATTTAACCCACGTGGCAACCGGCCTATTTACTACTCAAATTAAGCTAGAGATCGAGGACACCTACGAGTACTCTAGCATAGTTAAGAAATTTCTAAATTAATTGATTAGTCAAGTCAATCAAAGTAGAAATAACTAGGAATAAGCACAAGAAATTGCAAGCCATAAAACAATGCTGGAAAATAAAATTAACAATCAAATCTCACAATAAAATGCATAATACCGTATTTACAACCCTGAAACGGCTTCGAAAGTCTAGCAATCCATCGCACCGACGTTGTTCGACACCAAAAATTGATCTAAAATACCTAAACTAGCCTAAAACTAAGAAAAACAGATAGGAGAAAGCTTAAAATGGTCTCATGATGGCTGAAAATCGAAGACAAATGACCTAAAGAATGAAAAAAATCTATTTATAGGAATCGACGGAGCGTCTAGACGCTTCCCAGAGTCATAAGGACTCGCCGCAGCATTGAGGGAGCCTTCAGGGGACTCCGATAGCGTCTAGCACTCTAGACCAGACGCCACCTAGCGTGGAACACTAGTCATTTTTGCTCTAACTCTTCGCTCGGGTGTTCTAATGACCTCCAGTTTGATGGGTTGGAATCTTGATTCAATATAAAATCTTCTAGAACGTGCCTTATGCTCAAATTCCTACAAATTGATCAATTAATTACATTAAAACCTCCAAACTAACATGATTTAGACATAAACGTATAGAACTATTTTGGTTCTATCAATGAACATAGCTCAATTGGAATAAAACATTTACTCTCGATCAAGAGGTCAGAGGTCAAACCCCCCAACCTACATATTGTTGAACTAAAAAAAAAATCTTCCAAAGCCCACTAATTTTATAAGAATCAAGACCTCACAAATCAAGGTACTAGATCAAGTCTTAACTAATCGAAGGACATGATTGAACATTGAATAAATCTGTAGATACTCAAAAATTTCAATCTTACTGTCATCTTTCTCTAATTGATAACTCATTCAGTTTTGTAGTATGCCTCAAATTTCATTTTATCTATAAAATACACATTAATTTTTTTTTTTTTTTTTTTACAATTCTATAAAAGAAAACTAGACATAAAGTTGAACTTGCCATATTTATTTAAGAAGTTTAATGTGATGAAATTAGAAATACATTGTAAAAATTGGCCCACTTTATGAAATTCCAAATTAAGTAAATGAATGAAAAAAAAAAACTCAAGGACCCACTTGGTGTAAAAATTGGCACACTTTATGAAATTCCAAATTATGTAAATAAATGAAAAAAAAAACATCAAATTTGTATTCTACATGGACTCAAAGGACCCAACACACCTTGGCTAGGTCCCACTTTGATTTTGAAAGTTGAACTATCTTAAAAATTAAACACTTCCTTATTTGACTTGATATCTATACTTGTGTTTGATTCATAACTATATATTTTAGGACGATTTTAGAAATAGTAATTTTAGCAAAAAAATGATTTGTTTATAATTGATTTATTAAAATTGATTTTCGTATAATCATTTTAATATTTAGTTCTACATTTTTAAAAGTGATTTTTGAATGATTGAGGGCATGTTTGGGAGTGACTTTATAAAACAAGTATTTTAAGCCCAAATTATTTAATTATAATTATTTTTTGTAAAAGTATTTAATCATAAATTATTGTAATGTTTTATTCGGACTTAGAAAAGAGATTTTAATTTTAAAGTGTTTTTTCAAGATTAATGTTTGTTTTAAAAAATGATTATAATCATCAAATTACTAAAAAGGGCATTACATTTGAAAGGAAAAAAAATTAGAGGTGGTGGGCAGAAGTTATAGAGAGAGAAAAAACTAGGAGAGAAATAAAAATTTAAGAAAGAAAAAATAGAGAGCTAAAAAAAGGTTTCAAAGAGAAAAAAAGGTGTGAGACCAGGAGGAGGAAAAAAATTTTAGTGGGAAAAAATTAAAGAGAGAAAATTTTAATTGTGGGAGCAAGAATTCAAAGATAAAGAAATAAAGTTTGAGATATATAAAAACATTTTAGGGAGAAAAAAGGTTAGAGGAAGGACAAAAAATTTCAACAGAAAAAAAATTAGCAAAAGAGGTGCAAAAATCAGAGAGAATAAAAGTAGAGTGATATAAAAATTGTAGAGAGAGAAACAAAATTTAGGGAGAAAACAAATTAGAGAGAAGCAAAAATTTATAGATAAAAAAGTTAAAGAGATTTAAAAAATATTGGAGAGAAAAAAAGTGAGAAAAAGGAAAAAAAAATAGAGAGAATAAAGTTAAAAATAGAGATTATAAAATTTTAGAGAAAGAAAAATTAGAGAGTAAAAAAAATTAGAGATAAATAATGATAGAGAGACAAAAATTTTAGAATGAAAAAAAAAATTTCACATTATTTTAGGACAAAATAAAATGAAATAGAAGGAGATTTTTTTAAAAAAAATTGAAATAATAGTAATTTTGAAAAAAGTATCTCTCAAAATCATTTACCAAAAATCACTTGGAAATCACCTCCCAAGTCAGCTCCCAAGTAATTAACTGAGGATCATAATCCAAAATCATTTTTCTTCCCTTGCCAGACATTACCACTTTAAAATAAAAGTGATTTGGAAAGACAAATGAAGGTCCCGTTTAGGATTGTGTTTGCAATAGTAAAAAAGTAATTATGGGAGAATCTTAACTGCCTAAACTGTTTGGGAAAACAAATTATTTATTAATATATTAAGCATCACTTTTCAATTTAGTTGCAAAAGTTGAGAGATACCAGCTTTTAGATTTAGCTTTCTTAAAAATTTGCCACCTCTTCTTCAACTATTTCCAAATCTCAAATTTAACATTCCATATTTATATATATTTTTTTTTCAAATCTATTCTCTTATATCAATGAAATTTTGATTGATTCACTTTTTTATAACAATTATTTTTAGGGTAAACTTTTATCAAATAATTTAGATTTAACAAAATTGGATTCCACTTAAATCATATAAATTTTTAAATAATTATCTTATAATAAATTATAAATTAAATATCAATATGAAAATAATTGAAATAATAAGCCTATTTTGGTCCTTATAACTAAATCACAACAATTTAGTATTAAGTTACCAAACACCGTAACTAGTTTTTTCTAGTTTAAAATTGAAATTTACCAAAACAATATTTTACATCATTTTACAGCTGATTTTTTTAAAAGCACAATTGCCAACAATTATTTTAAAAGCTATAACAATCCCAAACAAAGCCTAAAAGTGATTTTGGAATGACAAAAGTGATTTTGGTCATTCTAAAATCACTCCCAAACATGCACGTAAATATCAAGTTAAAAAGTGATTTTGTAATGAATTTTAAAAATAGTTACTTTAAAAACGTGAATCTAATATCATTTTTTTAAAAAAAAAATTTGAATAGTGTTTTTAATGTTTTTAAACACTTAATATTTATTTTTTGGTTACAAAGTCAAAAATACCTTTAAATTTTTTTAAGCATTTAAAAAGTATTTTAAGAAGAATCACTTAATTAGTGTTTTTTCTTCAAAAGTGCTTATAAAAAAATATTTTACATAAAAGTATAAATCCCAAAAGTCAATCCAAATTCACATTTCATGGTAAAGGAATACTTCGTACAAATAAAAATAAAGATAAAATTAATAAGAGAAAAGAGAAAGAAGAGGAAGGCCATTTGTTTTCTTTTCACTAGTCAAATAAGGACTGGCTTGTGGATGTTTAGATTTCACATCATATTAGAAATTTTATTCTCATTCTATAGTTTTTCATTTTGCATATATTCCATTTCACATTTTATCTCCTCATTCTCATTCTCATTCTTATTAGATAACATGACCAAATACAAAAGGTAAGGCTATGGTTTCATATTCAATATTATTGGGCAAGGATATTAGGAAAACAATATTCAAATTAACTGTTAAAGATATCATGATATTCAACTACCCTTATCTAAAAGATAAAAATGATGAACAACCATACAAGGACATGGTTATCCATAATTTAGATTCTTTAGTTTAGCACTCTCCTCTCCTTGGATGGTGAGGTTGTTTGTAAAAATATTACATATACTTCTCCTTGCAAGTTGGTCTTCAACCATATAAGGAAAACAATTTACATCTTTCACACTCGCGCGTGCACACATATATATAAACATTTGAAATTTCTATAATAGCCATAGCTAAGTGGACCTCACAAATATCTTTAAGCCATTAAAAATATTTCACATCAGAAAGTGAGTAAGATCTCTTATATACAAATGTGTAGGCACATATACTTAGACTTTATTCATTTCTCCTTTGTGTTTTATTTGAGGTTTATTTTACCATAAAATTTCAGTTGATTCAATATTAGGAAATCGCAAAAATTCTTTCTTTCTTATTGTTGCTTTTGTCATGTTAATGAACTCTCTTTTACAGCGACCTTCGCTTGCATAGTTTATGAAATTCAATGTTCAATACATTCAGTTCAAGTATCAAACTAGATGAAACTCTATTGAAACTTTGGTATGATTGTATGAAATGTTGGAAGTTTGTTCTGATACGCTACTTCATATAATTCGGCAAGTTTTATTAGAAAACACATGAGGTTCCATCTCAAAACTAATTGACAATGAGAGGAGTAACTCATGGATCTTATTAAGAATGTAAGGTCTCTTCATCTTTCCAATGTGAGATCCTCAATAAATTTCAATCATTTCCATACTTTCCTTATTTGGTATTTTGAAGATCAAACTATATAATTTTGATGACAAAAGCTTTAATTATTTTGTTAGGTTGAGGCTCTGTTCCTAATTTTTTTTAGAGATAGATTCCATTCAACTTGTACAACTTGATAATCGATAGTGATAGATATTAGTGCATGATAGTGCAACCTCCTGATTTTAGAGAAGCAATCTTAAGTTATTGAAAGAAAATTAGTTAACTAGAAATCATAATTAATTACTTTTCGATATCATTAGAACCTTTGGTTCACTAGGTTCTTTATTGGCTCATAAAATTAGTTTATGGATCACTTAGTTTGGAGACTTTTTTGCTTATTCAATAGATTGGGTCTATTAATATAGATAAGAAAGAATAGATCATTTAAATTTAATAGGGTTTGGGCGTAAGATCCATGACCTTAGAAGAGTTCATATATTGGGCCATGACATAGGTCACACAACCAACCATTAGGCAAAAAATAAAGCAACTTTTTTTAGGGCAACAATTGATTATTTATATTCCTAAACTTTAGGAGTTGTATCAATAAAAATCCTAAACTAATAATTGTATCAAATTAAAATATGAACTTTTATAAATGTATCAATTTAAATTCCATGTAAGATTTCGTTTGAAAAACGTTAATTTATAATTGTGCAAACTTACAATTATACCAATTAAACCTCTAAATTGTCATAAGTGAATCAATTTAGGCCCTCAATTTGAAAATCATTCATGTATCAATTCTCACACGTATGTAGACTTCTTCAAAAATCTAGACCCTCCATTTGAAAATCGTCAATTAATTATTTGAAATGGAGGTATTCATTTATGAAAGTTTAGGATTTTAATTCATATAATTATAAGTTTACACATGTGTAAACTCACATTTTTTTCAAACGAAATGTGAAAGAAAGTGTAAATTAATATACTTATGAAAGTTCAAGGTTTAAATTGATACAATTATTAGTTTATAAGAATTTTTATTAATACAAATCCTAAAGTTTAGGAGTATAAATTGATTTTTGCACCCCCCCCCCCCCCCTCCTTTTTTATCATTTTAATAAACATTAAGGTAATCTTAACTCTTCTTTTTAATTGAGATAAGATAAGATTTTGAGGGAATAATTCTTTTCACTCCTCTCCATATGATTTTCACTGTTAGCCGCCATATAATCAATAAGTAGAAAATTCATTTCTTATTTATCTTTTTATCTGTCAGAAAAAATGAAGTTAAAATTAAGAGTCACTTTTAACAAAACTAGTGTATTACCACGTGCAATGCACGTGCATTTTTCTTTTTAATTCTAACCATTAAACGATTTGGGAAAAATGTTATTAAGTTAGTTATTATTATTATTATTTTGAAGTAAAAAGTATAGTTATTTTTAAATTTTAATTAAAATGGATTTTTATATCTAATTATTTTTTATAATAACACATGTTTGTTAAACTTATACAACTCTTAAGAAATGGTAAAATAATATAGGTTGAGTCTATATATATGGTTGATGTGCTATATATTGAATTTATATAAGTGCTATTTTATTTTTTAACATCGATGGTGTATTCAAAATTTTGAGAGGACTCTCAAAAACAAAAAAAATTGTGTGAGGGGCACACATTCGTAACTATTTATTATCAAGAATTGATAATAATATTAGTGGCTTTAATTTAAATTTATGTAACTATTTTGTAGTTAATGTACAATTATACTTGTGATGGGTAAAAGTAGAAATTCCAATATGTAATTGATTTTTTATTGATTTTTTTTTATTTTTTTGATATATTAGGAGTAGTTTTGAAAGCTTTTAAAAAAAATTATAGTATATGCTGAAGGGTATAAAAGTTGAGCCAAATCAATCAAGTAAATTCAGTAATGTAATCATCTTGATATGTTCAAATTGAACTAAAGCGTTGACAAATATTATATTAAGCTGAATTGAGGGACCAATATAATAATAATTATTATTATTTTAAAAATGAAGAATTATTTTAAGTATACAATATGTGTGTGAGTATAATTACTTTAGTGGCAATTTAGTTGTTTTAATTCAAGTTTATTAATTCTAAAAAAAATTAAAAAAATAAAGCCACAACTACATTCAACGGTATTTTGTAAATTGCAGCTAATATGTTTTTCAAAACCTTAACCTTAATCACCCCTACTTTTCTTCTCAAATCTCTCATTTCACCTTTACATTTTCTCGCTATTGTTAGAGTTGACAAACACATTACAGTCTCTCTCATCTTGTTCATTCATCTCCTTTCAATTGTCGTCCATCTAATTTTGTTTGTTGTTGCTACTGTTCATTTGACGATGTTGTCGTCATTCACCATTTGTTGATGCTGAACTTCTTTGATCTTTATTGTTGGCCAGTCATAGCACATGTGTTCTCTCTTTACACATTTGAGTTGTTTACTAACGTAACCCTCATTTCCCCTTATCTCTCTATATTCATTCATGTTAGTCTGCTTCTTTCTCCTGAGAATGTATGTCATTCAAAATTACCTATTGAGTACAATCTCTTTGTTGAGTATGTCCTTCAAATTTTATCGTCAATCTCACTCTTGCCAGCACTCTGTTGAGTACAGTTGATGCAACACACCAAAATTAATCAGTTTGATTCTCCCTTATTGGTCTTGACGATTTAGTCTAAAACAACGATATTAAACTTGTGTACATTATTTGACGGTGAGAAGATTGATATTCTTTTGTTGAAGAATATGAGTAATGTATTCTAAAAATAAGTATGAGCAGTGTTATTAAATCTATATGAAAAGAAACAGGAAAAAAAAGTGTTCAGTGTATTCTAAATCTATCAATAATCAATAATAAATAAAAAATTAAATAATCAAAATAAAAGTTGTGAGTTGTGCCATACCTGACGTATCTTTTCTCGTTCTTTTTCAGCTTTTCTCGTTCCTAATGCACTATTCCAGACACAGATTTGAGTTTGTTTCCAATTTCCAACTTTTCAAGATAGTGTATTTTTACCTTTTACACGAACTCAGAAGAAAAAGTATTTATACCTTTCACATGGAATTTTAATAGTTCTCTTTTATTATTTTAATAATTAATAATGATGACACTTTAAAGTTAATTTCTAACTGACATTTTTTTTTATTAGGTAACTGTTATTATTTAACCTAATGGTTTTTCTTAGTAGAATTTTAATAGCTTTTTTTTTAACAATAATTATAATAAGAAGTAAATTTGTAACATAATGATTTTCAATGTTAGTAATTAATGTGTCAGTTTTAAATATTTCAACTTTTCGTTTTTTTAGTACATGCTTTTTTATAATTAAATTATTAATAATTAAAAATAAATTGCAAAACATAAGAGATATGGTCTTAGAAAATGGCATTTTTGTAATTCACTAAAAAAAATGGGCAAGATAGTCAAAAAATATTTTTCAAACATCCTTACCTTTTAATATAGTATAGATTATAGATTTAATATATTATAGATATTTCATCTATGAATCTTAATAGTTATTTTGTTGAAGCACCGAATAAAATTATAAATTTTAAGGTATATCATATTTACTTTTCTTTAAATATGAAAATTATGTAAATATATAATTAATGAATACAAACTCATTAGTTGGCAATTGACATTTTCATTAACCGATTAAGAATTGAAAATGACATGTGCTTGATAAATGTAAAAATAGATTAAAGGACATCATGGTCCAAAAATATTTTTTCAAGATTAATTGTAGCTTTTTATATGAGAAAATTAGTGAACAATCTTATTACATCAGTAAGACTAAATTTTTTCTAAAAGTTGAATTAAAAGAATTGTAACATGTGCATAAGGGTTTAAAAAAATATATTAATAATAAAATATAGGAATAATTGATACCTTTGTTTGTGAGCATTTTGTTGAAGCATCTTTGTCTTTCATTCATACAACCTTATAAACTTTGAGAGAATGGATTGAGAGAGAAAGAGAAACAAACTAAGAAGAAGAGACTTGAGTTTTTGTAGAACATAGTAGAGGATAACTCTTTATATAGTTGTAGGGGAGTTGAAAGGTTACAAAACCCTTGAAATTACACTATATTAAATATAATTCAATGTAAAGTGTCATTAAGGAATTAATTTATAGAAATTAAATCAAAAAACCTTTTATATTCTTTCTTTTCATATTCGAACTTTTCTAGATTCTTATACTTTTATTTTAAAAGTTATTTTATTAATTTAAATGTTAATTATGCATCCAAATATATTACATTTATTAAAAATTTTAATTATATATAATTTACTTCTTTTTAAAAGAAATTTCCATACCGTAATTTTATCTATAACAAAAAGGAAGAAATAAAAAAAAAAATCAAAGGAAAAATAATTTTTTTATCTATAACAAAAAGGAAGAAATAATAAAAAAATCATAGGGAAAATAAAATTCATAACAAAAAATATAATTGTCAAGCCATAATATATTTGTTTTTATTTAAATATCATATTTATATAAATACATAATTAATTAAGAATAATTGTTGAACTAAATAATAATAATAATAAATTAATTAATTAAGAATAACTCCTTTTTATTGGATATTAAAAAAAAAACTCTTCTTTACTGCTCTTGACGTTTCCAAAAAAGAAAAAAATAAAACTGTCTATTGCCATAAGGATTTAAATAATTAGTTGCTTTAAAAAAACATTTAAATAATGAAAAAGAAATTACTTATACTATTTAAACAAATTAATTATTAACAATTAAATGTTGATGACATACTTGTAATTTTAAAGATTGAAGCAAGGGTATAGTAGTCCAAAAATGTTTTTCAAACATTCTTGCTTTTTAATATATAATATATTATAGATATTGAGAATTGATAGGAGAGTGGGATGAAAACCACCTAATAATGAAAGCGTTTAATTAGATAGTCAAGTCTTACATTGTGTACTAGTGTTTGCTAGACATATTTTGACGATCAAGTTCATTTTAGTGAAGTAGCAAATTAAAATAGAAATACAAACTAGTTCCTACAACAGAGGGATGTAGAGAGTTTAAGTAAATCATAAATGATACCACGTATAAAAAGTGTCGAAGTCATATGTTATCAATTGAAACTTCTCCCTAAGTCGTGTTGACTAAGAAGATTAACCTAGATCTTTCCTAGATCAATAACCTCCAAACTATTTTAGAGACGACTAAGGGCCCGTTTGGATTACCTTTTAATTTAAGTGTTTTTAAAAAATGCATTTTTTTTAAAACAATTTTTATAAAAACCATTTAGAATTAAAACACTCGTATGTTTGGTTACATTTCTCAAGAGTGTTTTTATACACAAATTTGTTTGGCTTGCTATACGCTCAAAATTCTTATACTAATGTCAAAATACTATAAATGACGACTATTAAACACTATGAAGTAATAAGTTCAAATTTGTATTTAAAACACTATGATCAGCTGACTACCTTTTGCCATAGCCAGAAGGGGTCACCGACAGTAATTGTTGGAGTTGTCGTCAGACGTAGTGGTCGGAGTTATTTCTAGTGGTGGACGTTGGCAATGGTCGTTGGAGATGATTGCCGGTGGGCGGTAGTAGTGTGAGTATTTTGGTCATTTTCATACATCATGAAAATTTAGGAGAGATTCCAACTTAAACACTTAAAAACACTTTTTCTAAAATTTGGTTTCAAGTGTTGATTCAAAATAGCTTATTTCTCAAACTCATTTTTTAAAAAGTCATTTTGAGTGGTTGCTAATTACAAGTCTTATTTTTTCAAAAAATAAACACTTGAAAAATTAATCCAAATGGGCCCAAAGAAATTATAGCCTATGAGGTTTATAGGCACACTTATCTAGTGTTCGATTGAGGTAGCTCAACTCAATTACATACCAGCAAAAACCATACCTTAGCCAATTAAGCATTGTCATTCGAGTGACATGGTATTGAAATTGTCATGTAATAGTGATATAATCATAGAAGACATGTCGAATAGATGAGCAAATTCAATATATCCAAATATACAAATCCAAAGATTTTCAAGCTTTTACACAATTTCCATGTCAAACAAATATGACATATCAATCCCTAAAATTGTAGATACTAAATAAATATCATGAATTGGTTTTTCATAGGCTTCCCCTCCATAACCAAAAATGAAAACAATTAATTTAAGAAATAATACAAAACTAAACCCAGTTACTACCACCTCAGAAGAGTAAGTCACAAATTAAAATGAAGAATAATAAACAGATCACCTAGAACTGAAAAACAGAGGGAAAAGTGATGAACATTTTAAACCTATGTGTTGATCAGATTATCTTCTCTTCATTTGTGCTCAATAAATTAGCAATCTGAAGAGTGGTTTGGCTATTGAACTTCAAAAAAAAACCTTTCACGTCAAAGCAAACATCAAAGCCCATGAAAAGATGACCAAAATCAAGAGCTGAAATGAAGAGACCTGCAGCTTTGAACTTTCACCAGGAAGACCCAATGCTGTTGGAGGAGAAAATCCACCTCCACTGCTTGATCGGAACTGTTTCAATATTGAAGGCGGGTGATAACCATTTAGTTTTTGGTTTTTGAAAATTAAGCTAATAAACACTACTTCCATGCATGAGTTTCTTTGTTTTGTTATCTATCTTCTAAAAATGTTTTCAAAATTCTAGTCAAGTTTTGAAAACTATGGCCTTGTTTGAGAACCATTTAGTTTTTGGTTTTTGAAAATTATGGTTGTTTTCTCTTCTTTTCCCTATAGTGAGTTTCATATTTCTTAAGAAAACATTTGAATTCTTAGTCAATTCCAAAAACAAAAATAAGTTTTTTAAAACTACTTTTTTTAGTTTTCAAAACTTGGCATGGTTTTTGAAAACATATGTACAAAGTAGATGACAAAACAAAGAAACTCATAGGTGAAAATAGTATTTGTAAGCTTAATTGTCAAAAACCCAAAACAAAAAACCAAATGGTTATCAAATGAGGCCTAAAAGTGTAATTTTGTTTGTTTGTTTATTATTTTTTTTAATTTAGCTAAGAATTCAAATGTTAATGTAAGAAAGTTAAAAATCATAACGAAGAAATTGTGAAGAAACAAACATAATTTTTAATTATAGAAAATTAAAAATGAAATCATTGTAAAACTAGAGTACTTTGTGATGACATTGTCAGTACATTAGATCATAAAGAAAAGAGTTAATATCACAAAAGAGGAAGCAATTTTGGATCTTAAGCACTCTAATTACATCAATTTAATCAAACAAACAGCATGCTCAAAAACCGAAAAACAGAGTATAAGAAAACTCACCTTTGAAACTCAAATTCTCCAAACTCATTGCAAATTTCTAAGCACAAATACTTCGTGGACCACCTCTAGTGTCTTCCCTACTATCCTCAGGCCTTGGAACGGATTGTGGGATCCTAGTTTGAGAGAATTTTGAGAGAGAGATGGCAAAGGTCTGTAAAAATCTGTAGCAATTTTATTTTCAAAAACTTCAAATCCCTTGTGTTTCATTGCTAATTAAAGCCATTAACAAGCTTCATCAAGCTTGCTAAACATGACAACACATAAGCAAGGAGGTTGGTCATCAAAGAGGTGTCCAATTTTGGTGAATTTTGAGTTTGAGAGAGGTTAGTCATACAACCACCATAAACTTCAACATTTTTTACTTTGAAATTCAATTTTGTAATTCAAAATTAATTCAAAATTAATTTTAAACAAAATTGATTATTAATTAATTAATTAAACAATTTAATTAATTATTTAATTAAATTATTTATTTAATATCAAATATTAATTAAATAACCGGATCAAATCTCGATCTCAAAACCAACCTCTCGAACTTGAATCCCTATTCATGTATTAGACCGAACCCATATTTAAATCATTTTAAATATGTCCATCTCTTTTCCTCATAGTTTAATTCATAATTAAACTATGATACGTTAAGTATATCGCATATAATTAACGTTTACTCCCAAAAACGAATTCGAACAATTCAAATTCTTTTCTCTCATTCTGTTACAAGGCTTAGTCCAAGCTAGCTAGGAGGACCTAATGGACCTACAGATCATATGCTCCAACGATACGAGACTAACCGGCCAAACTCTTTAGCCAAGCTAATCAACATTAGTTAACCGTCAGGACACTCCACTAAAGCCCAACGGTTGCACTCTCCTCACTGTAGATATATTTCTGTCCACTTGATATAACCATGATTAGTAAGTCGACCCTTCACAGGTTGTTCGAAATTACAGCTGGTTCTAATAAACCGTTTTACCCCTGTAATTACTTCTTGTTCCTCAAGTCCCACTGATCCTCTAATGAACAATTAGTTTGTGGTCCAACCAGCAAATCGAATCCCTCTCGAACCAATGAGAGGGTGGGGCCCATTGTTCAAGACCCGGAGTCAACACTTAAGGGAACAACATCTCTACTAAATTCTAAAGGGGGTAGCAGTGAATTCCTTCTCGCAGGACTATGTCCCCAGCTATTTACTCAGTCTTATCCCCAAAATGGGAGGCTTATTGAGTAAGTTATCTCGGGCCACTCTCACCCATGCAAATCAAAGGATAATCCCGAATAAACAGGAGTTCATAGCGTGCTCAGGATTAAGATCGAGTTACCTAGGTCATCATATGAAATAGTCAGTTATGACAGTAAACGGAGTTAAAAAGTCTAAGTGACTATTTCGCGGTCCGGTCTTATGCAAACTCATTGCATAGGATGCCCCCACTCACATGTCTCCACATGAACGATTTAGGATCACATCGTTTGTACTATACAAAGTGGGCCACGTCCATAGTGTCCCTAGGATAAGGTACCCAGCCCTATCCATATACTATAGACCATTCTGGCTATTACTCGAACTTGATCCATATTCATGTCTCCACATGAAGTTCAAGTATACATACTATAGCCAAGGGTTCTTAATTTATTGGATTTGGGTTAAAAGGACGCAATTCTCTTTATTTAATAACACATTTATTGAATAAACCTCAATAGCATCTTTATTGCAAAATAGAATATACATTCAGTTTACAAACCAAGAGTTTTAGGACATAAAACCCAACAATAAAGTACCATATGATTCTACTTTTGTATCATTCCTTCCAAAAGAAGTAAATGTTGAGGATTTCACATCGGAAAGATGAAGAAACCTTAGAATCTTTATAAGATACATAGATTACTCCTCTCATTGTCAATTAGTTTTGAGATAGAACTCCATGTGTTTATCTAATATGGTATCAAAGACCATGAAACCCAAATGGGTATTCGGTCCAAAAATTGAGATCTAACCTAAGAATGATAACAAACCCAAGAAGGCATCATCTTGAGGAGGCATGTTGAGGATCCCACATCGAAAAGGTGAAGAGAGACCTTATAATTTATAAGATACATGAGCTACTCTTCTCATTACCAATTGGTTTTGAGATGGAACCCAATGTTTATCTAATAGTAAATTTTGATGTGTATGAGTTGGAAAACAAAATGGTATGAGATCGAGGAAAAAACAATAAAAATATATGAATTAGAAGAGACATAATTTTCTTCTCACGACTTTAAAACTTCTTTACAAGGTATTAATTTGGATTTGAGGATGAATTCTTCAAAAAGAAGAGAGGATGATATGAATTACTAAGGATATCAAATTATTATTCATATTTTATTTAATAATTTTGATATAGTTTTTATTGCTTTCCAATTTTATCTGTTTTTATGTCATATTAAGTAGTACTTTTGTCATTTTGTTATGATCAATGTGTTGGGATTTAAGCCCTAAAGCCTCGTAATTAATTAATTAATTAATAATTAATAATAATTTTGATTATTTTATTTGCAATATAATATTATCCATTACATGAAAAATCCAAGGTTATTAGTGTAATCTTGAACAGTATGTGGTTGACATATAGGAGGATCGTGTTCAAGAAATAACCTAAAGAGTCATAGTATATGGATAAGGTTGGATGCTTTATCCTGGTAACACTATTGATACGACCCGCTTTATAATAGTTACAAATGATTTGATCCAAATCATTCATGTGGAGATACGTGAGTGGGGGTATCTTATACAATGAGTTTGTATAAGACTGGACCACGAAATATTTAATCTCTCTTTATAAATCTGTTAATTGAGAAGATTAATATTTCATCAGAATGATCATATGCGACTCGATCTTAATCTTGAGTGAGTTATGAACTCCTTCCTGTGAGGGCTTGTCCTTTGATTTGCATGGGTGAGAGTGGCTTTTAGAGCCGATTCAATATGCCTACCATTTTGGGGACTTGACCAAATAGGGAGCTGGGAACATAATCTCACAAGATGGAATTCACTCCTTCCCATATAGGGTAAGTAGATGAGTAGTTCCCTTAAGTGCTGATTTCGGGACTTGAACAATGGGGCCCCACCCTCTCATTGGCCCGAGAGGGACTTAGTTTATAATTAGATTATAAACATATTGTTCATTAGAGAATCAGTGGTACTTAAGGTGCAAGATGTATTTATAGGGGTAAAACGGACTTTTGACCCAGCTATAATTACGAACAACTCGTGAAGGATCGACTTGCATGTAGTGATTATATCAATGGACACAACTTGTCCTACAGTGCATAAGAGTGCAACTCTAGGTCTATAGTTGAGTGACCTTAGAGTTAATGAATGAAAATTGATTAATTAAAGAGTTTAATTAATTAATTTTGTATCATTGGAGCTTATAATCTGTAGGTCCATAAGGTCCCCTTACTAGCTCATAGTAACACTAAAAGATCAATTTAGTTGAAAGAAAAATTTGAAATGTTCAAATTAATATTTAATTTGAAGTGTTCAAATTAATATTTAATATATTAGATATATTAAATATAAAATAGGAAAATATATTTATTGTATTTGATACATTGAATATTAAAATAATTCATGTATATTAGATACATTAAATAAAAGATATTTATTAAATTTGAATTGGATTCAAATTAGGAAATAGATGTCGTAGGAGAACTTTAAAGGTTTGAATAAGACTCAAATTGGTTAGATAAATATATTTTAATATATTAGATATTAAAATATATTATTTAATTATCTTCCCTAGACCACTATAAATAGGACCTTAGGGATGAGCCATTGGGCATTCTGAACAACATATATCTCCTCAAAGAGATAATTAGAGAATTCTCTCTAAACCTCTTCCTCTTTAATCCCTTGAGGATTTTCTTTCAAGAGGCTCCCACAAGCCTTGATCTTTTGTTAGAGTCATAGCCAGGAAGACTTTGTGGAAGAGATAAAGACCCACCAGAATATTCTCCATGTTTATTTCAATGTAAGTTTTTGCTTAACCTTGTATATTTTGTGTTTAATTCTAAATAAATCAAAGACGATCCAATGCTTCCGCTGCGGGATGAAAAGTTCATTCCTATCAAGCACATCTTTGACTTACACTTGCCACAACTTAAAGTTCATCATTCCATCAAATTTCTCCACGTCAATCTTTATTGGACTCATAAAGCTTGACATATCTGCTTCACTCCTAGTGAATATGCAAATAGTGAATAGCTCACACTATTCACAATACCAGCTGTAACTTGTTTCAAGAAATTCTTTCTAATGTGGAGTTCAGACAATACTGCAACCATAGAGCATACTCAGAAACTCAAGAAACTACGAACCTAAGCTCTGATACCATTTGTTCGAAAAAAACCTTCTACTACTACTGCAAGCATAAGCAAAAAAATAACTGAGAAATTAAAAGAAAGCAACAAAATGAGAAACATAAGAATTAACGTGGAAAACTCCAACCGGAGAAAAAACCACAGATAGAAATAAAATACTCCACTATGTGAAAATTTATTACAATCACACATAATTCTATCTTCGACTTCAATTTTAGTTAGTATACCAGGCTTAAAATATTTTTAATTGGGATGATTTGAAACCAAAGTCATAGACTCCTTTTATAGTACTTAAAGTCTATGACTTTTTATACATTTCCGACGTGGGACAACTACTCTTCTAATATATAGCTAAAACTCTACAGCCTTCCCTAACATGGTTGATGTAACAGGAAAAAAAAAGGATGGAAGTTCGAACATATAAACATTTGAAAAGTGCATTAAAAGACAAAATTGCTTATTTGTAAAATGCAATTGAAAATAAAATAGACATGCAATTTGCTTTAACAACTTTTAGATAGACTTTTTATCGTGTTTATGTATCATATAATTTGATTTAATGATATAATTTTGAAGGTTAAATTACAAGTTTCATCCTAGATCTTTGTAGTTTGTGTCATTTGGTCTTTGAACTTTAAAAAATATCTAATAAATTCCTAAACTTTCAATTTTGTGTCTAATAAGTTTCTGAACTTTCAATTTTGTGTCTAATAAGTCGCTAACAAATTTGAAATTTTTAAAAATTAATTATTCTATTAGATATAAGTTTGAATTTTATGTTTAATGAAACCTTAAATTTTCAATTCTGTGTCTACTGTGAATTTTAAAAAAATTGAAAGTTCAAGGAGTAAATTTGTAATTTTGAAAGTTCAAGGACCAAATAAACATAAATCTCAAAGTTTAGGGACTAAATGTGTAATTTAACCAATTTTGAATTATATGAGTTTTTCCTTCCATATTTATACCTCTTCGTCAATTAAAATTAATTTCAATATTTCTAGTGAATTTTAATCGTTTGTATAAGTTTTTTTTTTCTCCTTGAATTACACAATAACTTTCATATCCATTTCTTAAATTTTCCTCATTTTCTTTAGCAAAATGTAATCTTCTAAATATATGAGGATATAACATTTCAAAATAGAAGAAATAAAAATAACTTTTTAGCGACACATAATGAAAAAAATATCAAAATGAATGGCCAATAAGAGCATAGCTCAACGGGCATAAATATGTATTTAGTCATAGGTTCGAATATTCCTAGCCCCAAATGTTGTTAAACTATATATATATATATATATATCTTAAAATGAATGGTATTAGTTAACAAACTCGTACATGGTGGTGTAAAATAATTAATGTTCTCATTGTGGAAGGTAGATAGGTAAAAATATGCATACACACACATTTGAAGCGTGAGAATTTTTAAAGGTTTAGGAGTTTTTAATTTCGGTTACTCAAATAACTATGTTACATAGATTGAGGTTTACGGTTGAGGCGATTGTCAGAGGGTTGAATTTTATTGTTGATCGTTATGTTTCTTTGGTGGTAGAATCAAATTCCTTAGTTGCTATTCGTTTGATTAATAACGAGATGGACAATGCAACAGAGGCTCATAGTTTTTGTTCGAGATGTGCAAGAGTTGTCTCTCGCTTGGCCCCAAATTCGCTTTTCATATATTCAACGTGGCAGAAATGAGGTAGCACATAAATTTGCTCAAAGGGCTCAACGTCTACAGAAGGATGAAGTTTGGTCTGAAGAACCTTTTGGCCCTCTTCAGAATTTTATAGCTTAATGTTTATTGTCTTTTTGTGTACTCAAAAAAAAAAAAAATTAGATTGAGGTTTACGGCCATTATTACTCAATTACTTGAATAAACATGTTTTTAATAAAAATTAAATACTTAATTAAATGATATTTAGTGTTTGTTTGTTGCTTATTTTTAAATATTAAATATTAAAAATTCACAATATATTTTAAATGAAATAAACAATCATGCGTTGTCTTTTCATCTCAGGGATCAATAAAATTGTAAGTAAATTCTTGGTTGAATCAATATCAGTAATTACTCAATATATCAGTTAACTTAAAAATTCTATTATCAATTGATTCCACAATTCTATCAATAAATGAAATATGATTTTTTTTCGAAGTGTGATCTACAATCTTGAAACATCTTTCATTATACATCATGGCTTATGAATTAGAATAGTACTAATATAAAATAGAAAAACAATAAAGTGAAAAGTCTAATAGAAAAATAATATTGTAAAAAGATTATACCTCGTCATTAATCAAAATTGATTTAACACTTTAAGTGGATGTTGATAGTTTTTGTATATGTCTCCATTTTTTCTTTTTAGGTTACTTTAACTTTGACAATCCATTCTTTTTAAAGAACTCCAAATTATTTAGCTATATAAAATCGTCTAAAGATATGGTGATATAACAGTTGGAAATATGAAACAAAGAGATTAAATTTGATCATAGAATGGAATTTTTTTTAAAAAAAATTTATTTGTCTTTAACTTAAAAAAACTAATGACATTTGATAGCAAAAAAAATATCCATATTGTGAAAATATGAGTAGATGAAAAGTCATGTCTTTAGAAATGAAAAGTGTATGTAATCTTAAAAGTTGAAGAAGATGAAAATTTATGTATTTAAAAATGAAAAGTCTATACATATGCAACACAACATTGAAGAAGGTAAGCTAGAAAGGTTTTTCATTAATTTTTTTTAAAAAAATTTAATGAGCCTTTTACTATTTTTTAAAGTGGGTGTGTGAGTTTGTTTTAGTGGAGTGATATTTAGGAAAAATTGGAGAAATAGGGGTCTTTTCATAACTTATTACAAAAAAAGAGTTCAAAGCCAAACTATTTAAAAAAAAAAAAACAGACATTTTTTTGACCTTATTAGAATGCGTCTCTTAAAGAGACACATTCTTTGTAATGAACAGTAGCAATCAACGCAGTCTTTGACCAAACGACTTCTTTCTTTTTTTTAAACGGAAACAGTTTTTTCCATTAAAATAAATATATATTTAATAAACCATCAAATCCTTTCAATAAATATTTAATTACTCATCAAATCAACTAATCATTTATTTAATTTTTTCTTTAAAATAAATATTTAATAAATTATTATCATCACACAATCATTCACCAATCAATTTTTTATTATTATTTTTATAAACACATTCACCAATCATTTTCTCAATTATTCTAAAAAAAATTATTCTTTTTAAATACATTCACCAATAATTTTCTTAATCGTGATCTCAAAAAAAAAAATTATTTTTTTTAAAATACATTTACCAATCAATTTTTATTATTTTTTTAAAAAAATATTTCTTTCTCCTATTTCTTTTTTTTTTTTTTAAATTAGTTATTATTTTTTTTCAAATACATTAATCAAACATTTCATTTTTATAGTCTTCTTATTTTTCCGTTTCTTTGGTTAGTTTTTTTAATTTTTATTTTAAAAAATATTTCTAAACACTTCACTTTTATATGATATAAATTAGACCTTTATTATTCGAGATGAATAAATCATTTATTATTTTTATCATTAATTTCATAATTTTATTAATCTAGGAATTTGAAAAAACAAAACAAGGTCAAACATATTTTAAAATTTTTTGGAGATGGGTCGAAGGCATCCCAAAAAAAAAAAAAAAATCTCCATCATAACTTTGTCCCTATAAGGAAAAATTGGCATCTCTATATGAAAGTAACTAGGCGTGGTAAGAAAGTTAAGAAGTCGTTTCTAAGTACTTCAAATCTTTGAAAATTTAATATGGTGGGAAAAAAAAAAAAGAGAGGGTGAAAAGCATTAAAGAGAAAAGGTAAAAGAGACCATGCATAAGAGGAGAAAATGATCAATGAGAGAAAATGAAGGGCCGTCTTGAGGTGTGAAAGAGGGAAAGAAGAAAACAAAAGGGTTAAGAGAGAAAGAAATAGAGAGGCTTTTGTGGGGTTTAAGCAAAAACAAAATGGGAGATGCTATTCCAAGCACTTCTCTTTCACATTTCACTTCTTTCTTTCATAAGTTGTATCTTTCATTAGTTTATAAATTTTAAGAAGTTTTATTTTGATTTCAGCATTCTTATCTTAATCAATGTTTCGTTACACATTATTTTTATTTTGTAAATATTCTATTTTGATCTCTAAACTTTTATACAAAATCGTTTTGCTTACCATCATTAATCTTAAGTCATTCATTTCTAATATCGATATATATTGTTCAAATTAAAGTTCATGGGATGCCATATTGAATTTTATTTTCTTTATATATCATCGTTAGATTATATGAAAAATAAGGTTAAATTATTTTGAAATTTTAAGAATCTATAAGATAACTATGAAAGTTTATGGACCAAAATTGTAATTTAATTGAAATACAAATATTAGAATTTAACAACAATAAAAGAAGTTGAAACCCAAAATCAAACCATTTGAAAGTATAAATTAAAAATAAGGTTTGATTCCCTCTTTCTTTTTTCTTTTTTCTTTTTTTACCTCCCTCCATTAGATTAAAGTCAAATTCCTTATTGGTTTTGGTGAAGATCACCAATACCAAACTCCATGTATAATTTTTTTGTTTTTGTATATATTGTCACCATACGCAAGTATTTGGAGTTTCCCATTATCTTAGCATCCTTTCCATTTCACTTAAATTAAATAACATCGCTCCAATTTTCAACCACCAAAAAAAAATGTGAGAAACAATTGGAAGTTTTTTTTGTTTAAAAAAGAAAACCCAACCAATAAACAAAACGCGTATGGCCATGCATTGATCGCTGTTTTTCGCTACACGCAAGTGCACGTGGTCGAAGTAATAAAGAAACTGTAAGTATTCCAGAGTATCGTACCCAAGGGAACGGGGTTTAATAAAATGAATTTTTGTTGGCACAAAATTGTTGACAAATTGCAAATTAAGGTAACCGAAGGTGAAAATGATTTGAGAGGTGTTTTGACTAAAATAAAATTATTTGAAAATTCAATGGAAATGAAAAAGGGATTCAAGTTGCTAATGCCCCTTTGGAAAGAAAATGCAACAAGAACGCAATTGCAATCGTAGCTAACTCAAGAACTAAGTAAACCGAATTCAACTCCTATTCGACCTTCTATGAAGTATCTTTAGGAGACTAAGTGATTAAACCTATATTTCTATGGCTAATCTAACTTAGATATTTTTGCGCACAATTCTAGTGGTTTTGGAGTCTCGCCCTATGTCTAGGGTCGATGTTTCAGACTTATGTCTAAGCCTTTTCCTCCATTGCTTTTGCGACATCCGCTTCCCTTAACCCTTTCGGTATTAAGTTATAGCTTGGCAAGCAACACTAGATGGCCAACTAGGTTTACCCAACAATTAACTCACCAAAAGCAAACTAGAGTTCAAGAATTTGCTAGATTGTTTTTACTTTCGAGCTTTACATCTTTCCTCTAGGGCATTCACAAACTTGAATCCCAAAGGAAAATTAGCTCCTCATAATTAAATTAATAAAAATCGTGAGATTAAAGATGATAGAATTCATTGTTACAACAAGATTGGCGTGCTACAAATTGCAATTACAACTTGATGCCTTGAATCTTTTATTTTGTTATAACACTTAAAGACAGAATTAACAACTGGAGGAAGCTTTAATTGAAAAAGCAAACTCAAATTACCGAAACTTCTCAAAATTAAGAAACCACACTTGCCTAAATAAAGACAACTAGTAACTCAAGATTAAAGAAATTTGTAGATATATATAGGCAAAATTCAATTTTCCAGTAGGTGACAAAAAATTCAAATAGCGAGGGATAAATTACCAAAATCAAAATTGACACACTGTAATCATAGTTCAAATACAGAAATTAGAATGCTGAAATTGAAAAGACAAATCCTTAGCTATTCTCCCCGAAATACATAAATTTAAAGTGCGAAAAACAAAACTTCAAGCTTCCTAAAAACCCATTATCCATAACTCAATCGAACAAAGAAATTGTCCATAACCATACCCAACTCTTAGGTATATGGGATTGAGAGGGATTCTGGAAATTTTAAGAGGAGAACAATAGAGAAATAAAACCCAAAAAAAAAATGAAAGACTGCTGCTGTCGGGGGCAACAAACCCAAAAACGAACAAAAATTTCTTCTCCAAAAATCCACGCCCACTCTTCGGCTTTTCCTTAGTCTTTTATAAGAATTTTTGAGCTAGGGCTTCATCTCGTAATCAATGGTCAATCACAGCATATCAATTCCCTGAAATCATGGTTAAATTCGCTCAAAATTTCCCGAGAATCTCGTTCTTTCCTTTACTTCCAAGTCTGCAGAAAATGCAATTGCCTTGCAATTGCATAGTTGTTGCATTTCATCAAAAATCTGCATAAAGACATTGAATAAGTGAGATTTTGCCTTCTTTTGTTTTCTCTTCTTAACTTACTTAAATTAGAGGTCCTCCATCAATCAAGTGATTAAATTCAATCAAATATTTTTATTTTTATCAACTAATATGAATAAAATCACGGATATAACTAAGTTTAAAGGCCAAATAATCCTCATGAATGAGGATTATCAATAAGCTATCTAAATTTAATTGTTAATATGAGCACAACTTAATAGTTAATGCATTAATAATCTCTCTTACAGGTTAAATGTTCGAAACTCCATCTCACGTAATGTTAAGTCTAAAATAATCTCTCTTATAGGTTAAATTAGTTTTTTAAGTATTTTTAACAAATTGCACTCCTTCCAATTTTTCTTCATATAATCCAAAAAGTAAAGACATTTTAATTATATTTTTTCCAAGTTTTATGTTTAATTTATATTTAATTAGTTAATTATACATTATTATTGAGATGAACGATTTTCAGTTGATGAGACTAAACTAAGCGATTTTGAGTTTTTAATTGAAAATGAAGACAATATATTCCAAAAAAAAGTTGATTAATTGTGATGACATTTACAAGCTAGAAAACATCATCTGAAAACGTGGTAGGGCAATATAGAGAAGTGACTCAATCTTCTTTTCCATCTGGATGGCCACCTACATTCAAATAAGAAATAGGAATAACTAAATAGGAAAAAGCAGGAAAGAAAAATAGATAAAAGTAATAATAGAAATGGAAATGAAAGACAGAAGAAGAAGAAAATTAAAGGAAATGGAGTTTGGAATGAAAATGGGGAAGAGAAAAGAAATTTAGGATGGATGCAGATGGGAAGAGAGAATTAATTTTGGATGGCTGTAGATGGGAAGAGAGATCAAATGAGAGAAGGGAAGGTGTTGGTTTTTCTATCTGAAGGAATGCATTTTTAAGGGGCGGTGGTGGTAGGAGGTATGGGTGGTAGATTCAAATAAATGCATCAATGGGTCATTAATTTGATAAGAAAGGATTATGTTGAGTTCCAACACGAAATCAGGGGCTGTCAGGCAAGGTCAGGGGGCTCAGGCTTGAATGCGTCTCTAGAAGAGACTCATTCAACGCGGTCAAACTCAGGGCGTCAGGCGCATGACTTCGGGTCGCGTCAGTCATTTGGTTTCGAGTTGAATGCGTCTCTTCTAGAGACGCATTCATCACTCTGCCATTTCCTCCAGTTAAGCCTGCCGTTTTGTTTGACTACGAAGGAAGAATGCATTTTTCGTATTCTAATAAAAACAAAAAAACTACTTGTTTTGTGTAAATAGTTTTTATTTCCACTCGTTTTTTATAATAACTTTTCAAAACATACCTATTTCTCTAAAAAAATCCTGATATTTAGGTGTGTTATTGCGTAAGGTATACTTTTTTCCCCTTAAGTTGTGTTCATCGTTGAGTGTGATTTTAGGAGTTGTTTTGATTGTGTGGGTTCTTGATCGGACGAACTATAATAGGTTATTATTATTATTATTATTTAAAAAATGACAATTTAGGTATTATTTAAAAAATTAAGGTTAAAATAATCTAAATAAAAGTTTCTTCCACATCCTCACTTCTATATATATTATGTCAAATAAATTGTATTTGAATTTTTTTACCCTTATTGAAAATGCAGCTTAAAAAAGAAAGAAGATTAACTGTGTGAGAGAGTTTATATTATATGTTCGACTAAATGGAACAATCACATCTTAGTTGGGTCCCACTTTGATTTGAAAGTTCAAAGAAATTAAACCCTTGAAAATATATTCAAATTATTTAACCAATTTTGATAAAAATTAACTTTAAAATAACTGTAGGGACCAATTTTAAACTAGGGACGAAAATGAAATGAAGCTCAAAGTACAGGGACCAAAATGATATTTTAACCTATTTTTTATTTGTCCAGTGAGTTTGAGAATGACTGTTGGGGGAATTACAAATAACAGAGAAAAATGGAGTAAATGTTGAGATAGATATTGAGAAAAAAACACGTAAACAATTAGGTTGAGGCGCGGGTATCTCGCTCTGTTTAAGGAGATTCAAGCCCTCTACGGTGTATATTTATTTATCAACCACCGGTGCAGCAGTTCTTCTCTGGCCTGTCCCCTCCAGGATACAACAACCCAACTGAAACGTTGTGTAGCTCAAACCACTCTGCACTATGAGGTTGCGCTCAAAGCTCCACAACAAAGAACACCCTTCTTTTGGTCAATTGCTCTTAAAATAGCAAAGTAGAGAAATATGAGAATTTAGAGAGAAGTGAAGATTGAAAATGTTGTGTGTTGAAAGTGTGGTGAGATAGGTATTTATACTAGAATTTTAGATCTAGGAATTTAATACAAAATTAAGTAATTAATTTTTAAACTTTTTAACATCTTTACCAATACGTTTTTCTTCCTTAAAAAGGTGAGATAAATATGCATCATAAAGGTGTGACTCTGCATTGAACCTTTACTAGTGAAATAATAATCTCTACTCCAGCGTTAGTAGTGGTCTCTGACTTGAACTCTAACACTTAAGGGAAAATAGAGAATTATTATCCACACATAATTATCCAGGTGTTGACATGAGCTTTATTGGTTAGCACATTATGACCCTGTGCTGATCCCATAATTTCATGAGTGTATTTGAGCATAAGCCCCATATCCTCATAGAGAGCGGCCCAACTCTCACACTCATATAGGTAAAATCTGTCAAGGGTTGCTCCTATAACAATGACACCCCACTCATAAGAGCTACAGATTTTATTAAGAGTTTATTGAAAAACTTAACCCTCCACTACGTTATAGGATAAATGCACTCACATCATAGGGATGGATCAATATATAAAAATAGTGCATATTTACGGCCACCTTATAATTCGTTTTTCCCTTTGAACCTAGTTCTCAGGATCTCTGATCACTATGTGGGTATCCTTATATATGGCTCATGACAATTATAAGGGCTTCAACCCCATCCCCCTTGATGTATTCCAAACCCTTTCTCTATTCAAGGCCTTTGTCAATGGATCTGCAAGATTATCACAAGATTTAATGTAATTCACATTAATAATCTCATTACTCAAATAGGATCTCACAGTACTGTGTTTTCTTCTTATAGATCTGGATTTACAGTTATAAAAACGATCTTTTACTCTACCAATTGTGGCAGTGCTATCACAATTTATCAAAATAGGAGGTATTGGTTTCTCCCCAATTGGAATTTCATATAATAAATCTCTTAGCCAACTTGCTTCCTTGCTAGCTGAAGCTAAAGCAATAAGCTCTGCTTCCATAGTAGAGTTGGCAATAATTGTTTGTTTTTTAGATTTCCATCAAATAGCACAACCTCCCAAGGTTTATATACCCTGTAGTAGATAAAGAATCACCTGACAATGTATTTCAGTCAGCATCAAAAAAACCTTCAACAATAGCAGGATATTTTTTATAAAGTAAGCCATAGTCTTTTATTCCCAATAAATATTTCATAACACGATCTATGGCATGCCAATGTTCTTTACCTGGCTTACTTTTAAACCTGCTAAGAACTCCTACTGCATATGCAATGTCAGGTCTAGTGCAATCAGTTGCATATCGTAGGCTACCAATCACACTAGCATACCCCTTTTGATTAATTACATCACTTTCATTTTCAATGGGAAACAAGTGAACACTTGAATCAAATGGAGTAAACACATGTTTACAATCAAAATAATTGTATTTTCTGAGTATTTTCTCAATATAATGTGATTGGTCAAGGAAAAACCCATCTGAGGTTTTTGTTATTTTCATACCCAGAATAAAATTAGCCTCACCAAGATCTTTCATGTCAAAATGGCTTCTCAATAAATTTTTTGTTTCATTTATAACAAAAATATTTGAGCCAAAGATCAATAAATCATCAACATATAGGCTAATAATAATATGTGAATCTTCCCATGATTTATAATAGATGCATTTATCACATTCATTTGGTTTATAACCATTATTTAGCATGCAAGAATCAAATTTCTCATGTCACTGCTTTGGGGCTTGTTTTAAGCCATATAGGGATTTAGTAAGCTTACACACTTTCTTCTCTTGCCCAGGTTCTATAAAACCTTCAGGTTGTCATATAAATCTCTTCTTCTAAATCACCATTTAGAAAAGCTGTTTTCACATCCATTTGATGAATACTCATATCAAAATTTGCAGCAATTGCAATTAGCAATCTAATGGATGTGATTCTCGTAACCAGAGAAAAGGTATCAAAGAAGTCTAAGTCTTCTTTTTGTTTAAAACCTTTTGCGACAGGTCTAGCTTCATACTTGTCTATACTACCATCCGGTTTCATCTTTTTTCTCATGACCCATTTACACCCTATAGTTTTACAACCTTGTGGCAAATCAACTAATTTCCAAGTTTTATTAGAAATTAGTGATTCCATTTCATCATTCACTGCCTCTTTCCAGAATATTGCATCTGGAGATGACAAAGCTTCTTGCAAAGAAATTGGTGTTTCTTGAATATTATAAACATAAAAATCAGGACCAAAATCTTTTACAGTTCTAGCTCTTTTACTCCTCCTTAATTCAACTGAAGAGTTGTTTTCATTATTATCACTAGGAGTAGAAGAGCCAAACTTATACGAAGCTTGTTCACAACTTTGACCCCCACTATTTCTTGAATTGAAAGGAAATTTTTCTTCATGAAAAATTGCATCACTTGATTCAAAAATCACATTATGTTCAATGTCAAGAAATCTATAGGTTGTACTATGAACTGCATATCCAAGAAAAATACAAGTGGTAGCTTTAGACCCTAATTTAGGTCTTTTTGGATCTGTTAACCTCACAAAAGCTAAACATCCCCAAAATCTTAAATATCCCAAATTTGGCTTATACCCTTTCCACAATTGAAAAAGTGTAATTTTTGTCTTTTTATGTGGCACTCTATTTAACACATGACAAGCAGTCAAAACCGCTTTACCCCAAAGATTAAAAGATGCAACTGATTCTAATAGCATAACATTAGTCAAACCAATTAAGGTTCTATTTTTTCTCTCAGCTACTCCATTAGAAGCAGGTGAATATGGTGGAGTAGTCTCATGAATTATTCCCAATGATTCAACATATGAATTGAATTCAAATGATTCATATTCTTGACCTCTATCACTTCTAATTCTTTTAATTTTTCTACAGAATTGATTTTCAACTTCGAGGAGAAATTTTTTAAAATTCTCAAAAGCATCACTTTTATTTTTCAATAAATAAACATGAGTATATTTTGAAAAATCATCAATAAAAGTGATAAAATATCTATTTCTTCTTCTAGTTAAAATTCCTTCAAATTCACACAAGTCTGTATGAATTAACTCTAGTAATTCGGTATTTCTTTCAACACTTTTATGAGGTCCTTTTGTAATTTTAGTTTTCCTGCATATTTCACATTTCTCAAAATTATTTTTTAAACTAGGAATTAATCCAAGACTACTCATCACCCCCACATATTTACTATTTATGTGACATAAACGAGCATGCCAAAAATTTAAAGAAGATAGCATATAAACCGAACTGGGATGCTTTATTAATATTCTCAATGTTCAATTTGAACATTCCATCACCTTTTACAACAAAAATTCCCTTTTTTGTTATCACATATTGATCATATTCCATAGTTTGTTTAAAGCCAGCCTTATTAAGAAGATAACTCGACATTAAATTCTTCCTCATGGAGGGTGTATAAAGCACATCTTTTAAATTTAGAACTCTTCCAGAGGTGAATTTTAATTCAACCTCACCAATTCCCATAATTTGGGTAGTATGGGAATCACCAAGCATTATTGTTTTAGGCTCCTTAAAAGGAGTATAAATTTTGAACCAATTTTTGTCATAACAGACATGTCTATTGGCTCCAGAATCAGCCCACCATCCTTCAACACTTTGAACCATATAAATATCAGTTATCATAGCCACAAATGGTTCTTCGGTAACATTAACTTGAGGTACAGGTTCATGTTTTCGAAATTTGCAAAATCAAGCAATATGCCCACTTTTGCCACAAACAAAGCAAACTGTTTTTGAGTGTTGAGGATATACTTGATTCTTATTCACTTGGCTTTGATTTTTTCTTATTAGAAAAATGAGGTTTATTATTCTTTTTCATATAACTCTTCTTTGGCTTTAAATGACTAGCTTTAGGAATCTGACCCTTAGGTAAATTATCGTTATAAGAGATTAAATTTACCTTAGTGAAATTTTCATTGCCTTCTTGAATCAGTGCATCTTGCCCTCTTGCCTCTTCCTCCACACGAATGCGAGTAATTAGCACTTTTAGAGAAATTTCTTTTTGCTTACGTCGCATATTTTTCTGAAATTCTCTCCATAATGGTGGAAGCTTGTCAATTATGCCAGCAACAATAAGATTGTCTCCAATCTTAATTCCTTCAGATGCTATTTCAGCTACTATCATCTGAAAGTCTTGTGCTTGCTCTACTACAGATTTTCCATCTACCATTTGGAAGCGAAAGAAGCGACTTGCAACATATTTTTTCTCGCCTGCTTCTTCAGTATCATATTTATTTTGCAAAGCTTTCCATATTTTCTTGACTGATATAAAAGTAGTATCATAATAATCATAAAAATGATCAGCAAGACAATTTAAAAGATAGTACCAACATTTGTACTCATCTTTCTCATACTTATCAATTTTCTCTTGGTGTTCCATGAACTCTCCAATGCCCATGTTTTCAGTATCAATCTTCTTTGGGTTTTTTTTCTATAAGGACATAAGCCACTTTGAGAAGAGTAAGGTAGAACAACACTTTTCCCTGCCATCTCTTAAAGTGTGATCCTTTAATTCGAAAAGGCTTGTTGAGATCTCCAACATTCTCATTAGACTTCTCAATTGTAGACTCCATGATGAATCTCCTTAAAATTGTTGTGGGAATTACAAATAACAGAGGAAAATGGAGTAAATGTTGAGATAGATATTGAGAAAAAAACATGTAAACAATTAGGTTGAGGAGCAGGTATCTCGCTCTCTTTAAGGATATTCAAGCCCTCTACGGTGTATATTTATTTATCAACCACCGGTGCAGCAGTTCTTCTCTGGCCTGTCCTCTTCATGATACAACAACCCAACTGAAACGTTGTGTAGCTCAAACCACTCTGCACTATGAGGTTGAGCTCAAAGCTCCACAATAAAGAACACCCTTCTTTTGGTCAATTGCTCTTAAAAGAGCAAAGTAGAGAAATATGAGAATTTAGAGAGAAGTGAAGATTGAAAATGTTGTGTGTTGAAAGTGTGGTGAGATAGGTATTTATACTAGAATTTTAGATCTAGGAATTTAATACAAAATTAAGTAATTAATTTTTAAACTTTTTAACATCTTTACCAATACGTTTTTCTTCTTTAAAAAGGTGAAAACTCTCACAAATTAACAACTAAAAAGAAACTCATATTTAAAACCAATTAAATATTAAAATGTTACAACAATGACTTTTAGAAATAGTATTTTTCTTTTTCAATCCATTTTTATTTTTAAATCTAGTAAGCGAGTCAATCGTTATCTTAAAATTTTAAGACAATGTATTTTAAAAAAACTTTTAATTTTATTGAATTGTGTCTTTGACTTGTATAAGTGTTGGAAATTTTTACCTTATGTTGGGGGTTGGTTATATTCATTTACTAATCTCAATCAAAAGTAACATAAAATTCTTCAGAAGTCTGCTAATTTCAACGAAAATCAAACCATAGCAAATTGGTTCACAAGTTCAAATCCTAACAATAAAAGAACATGATGAATCATTGCATAAATATTTTGAAACTTACAAATTTTAACAAAAAAAATGAACTTTATAATGTCATCTTTCTCGAGAAAAAAAAAACATCAAATTCATAGCTAACTTTGTTTTTCTTAGCAAAAAAAAATCATTGAATGCATTTGAGAATATATTTTTTAACAGTTCTTTAAACGAAAAACATAATAGAAGGTAAAAAAGAATTGAAACATTTACCAAGTCTTTAACGTAATGGAATTGAAAGTTCGTGGTAAAAATTGACTCACTTTATCAAATTCAAAAAAAAATTCTTCTTTTTCTTCTTTTAGAACCATTTGGCTAACTTTTAAAAGTAAGGCTCAATTTCATATTGAAAGTTGGTTAGAAGAGACACTATATTTTTTTAGAAACCAATCTCAAAACTTGTTGTTGACCAAATTTTACAAATTCAACTTAATTGTAAAGCAATTTTTTTTTCTAAATTAATATACAATCGATTTTACCAAACACTAAAAACAAACTTTGAACGCCTATAAAATCAAATCCTAAATGGAGTGAATGTCGTGTACAAAATATCTATTCAACATGGACTCAAGGACCAACACACCTTGACTAGACACTTTGATTTGAAAGTTTGATTATATTAAACCCTTCCTTCTTTGTCATGCAACTAAAATAGATTGCGATGTTTTTTTTTTCTTTGAAAGAGGAATACATCGCGATGTTTGACCTAGTATCCTATTAGAGAATGCTTTTGAATATAATATTTTTTAAATTTAAATTAGATATAACCTTTTGAAAAGAATAGAGAACTTTTAACTAGTTTTAAATTGCTTTTATTTTATTTTTTTATAATATTTAGTTATTTGGTTAAAAGTGCTTTCAAAAAAACTAGAAGAAATATTTCACACACTAAAGAAATTATTGGAGGAAGTTGGAATAATATGACTCATAGTTCTACACTATTGGATGTATTGGATGTATGAGAAATAAATTTAAAAATACATACAAATAGGAGCAAATTAAACTTAAATAATATAGTTTAGGGAGGCTCAATCTAAATAATATTTTGAAGCCAACAAATTATGTCGTAAAATATAATACAATATTAATTAAAGTTATTGGTAATAGAAATTATGATTGGTATGGTATCTCAACTGAGTTAAAATCATTTCATTTCATGAGCACACAATTTGATAATAATATTTTACTATATAAACTAATGATAATTGCAATTTTTTTTCCATATTTTAGATCAAATATATTACAAAAATAAGGACTAAAAATGATTGAAAATATTATTAAAAATTAGAATACATAAATTAGTTATTATTACAATTAATCCATATATAACTTAATTTAAGATTTTTATGATTACAATTAATCAATATCTAAGTTAATAATTAATTTATGTTAACTAGTATGTATAACATAAAATTGTACTAAAAAAACTATCACAAAATAAAATTATATCAACTACCACCATTTATGTTAATTAATGATTTATAGATTTTTGGTTAAATTATCAAAAATACCTCTGACCTATAGGGTTGGTTTCAATTATATCCCTAAATTTTGAAAAGTTTCATTTTAACCCTTGAACTTTGAAGTTTGTTTCAAAACAACCCTTGAAACTTTTTTTCGTTAAATTTATGGACGAAAAATGACGTATTTGCATATGTTTTGATTTTTTTTTCAACGTAGATGTTCAAATATGTTCACATAAGCAACAATATAAATGCAAAAATATCATTTTCCATCCATGAATTTAACGAAAACAATCCTTCAAGGGTTATTTTAAAACAAACTTCAAAGTTCAAGGGTTAAAATGAAACTTTTCAAAGTTCAGGGGTATAATTGAAACCAACCCCATAGTTCAGGGATATTTTTGATAATTTAACCTAGATTTTTAAATGAATATAACTCATGTGGGCCCGACTATGTGGACAATACCAACAAAGTGGGATCAGGAAAACTTTGTAGTTAGCCCAAACCAGGGGAAACGAGAAATCACCATGTAAAGAAGTCACTAGGCAAGACATATTTGGGTGAGACTAACATATATTTGTCTTTATGTATACAAAAATGAAGGATAAATAGATTAAGCTTTCTTGACCGTAAAAAGCACACTAGATGTTAGACTTTGACTAACTTAAGTATTTGAGACATATGATAAACATTTTATTGTCCTATTTTTGACAGTAGACCTTCATTACCACGTGACATCTCGTGAAACACACACCACATAATTTCTAATTAATATAATCAACGTTGACCTAAGAATTAAATAGACAGATAAAATTGGTAATTTAAGCCCCGTTTGATAACTATTTGATTTTTTATTTTTAGTTTTTGAAAATTAAGTTTACAAATACTACTTTCATCTATGGGTTTTCATATTTTTTTATCTACATTTTACATATGTTTTCAAAAACAAAGCCAAGTTTTGAAAACTAAAAAAAGTACGTAGTTTTCAAAAACTTGTTTTTGTTTTTGGAATAATTTGGCTAGAAACTCAAATGTTTCCTTAAGAAAGATGAAAACCATTGTAAAGAAATTGTGAGAAAACAAGCACAATTTTCAAAAATAAAAACTAAAAATCAAATGATTATCAAACATGACCTTAGTAGTTTATTTTTCTTTTTTTAAAATAAAATGAATTGAGAAACATGGAAAATTACACAGTCAAGCCAAAAAAACTCATAATACTTTGAATGAAATAAACCATGACGTGGTCTTTTGCATCCATAGAATCTATCATATTATTAAATCAATGAAATTGTAGGTATATTTCATGGGTTGAATGAATCTTAATTACTCGATATATCAGTATGTTGAATTGAAAATTCTACTATCCATTGCTTTCACATTTCATCGATAATGACCTTAGGAAATAGTAATTTTTGTTTTCAATCACCTAACTCCCCAAGTTTGAGAATGACTTTAGGAAAGAGTATTTTTCCTTTCAATGGATTTTTAAATAGTAAGCAAGTTAATTGTTACCCAATGACATTGTATTTAGAAAAGCTTTTAATTTTACTAAACTCGGTGTTGTAATTTTTATACCATAGGTTGGGTGTTTGTTTTATTCCTTTACTATTTTTTTTAAAAAAATAAGATTGAAAAAATATTTTTTTAAGAAATAAGTATTAAAAGATAATATTTTAAACAAAATCTCATTAACATGTACCCTCTATTAACCATTTTCATTTATATCACTCGGAATTTTAGTAATAGAAGACATGTTTGGAGAGTAATAAAAGACATATTTTGGATGTCATGATCGATTCAATTAAGTAAAAACGTGTCTTACTTGATTGCCTCATGGTCAAGAAATTGCCTAAGGGTTTTTTTTCCTAAAATTTGTGTATTCAAGTTTAGGAATAAACTTACTCGATTATGATAGTGTTTGACTAGTCTCACATCTACGTCAAAATGCTAATTCCACTATTTGAACAAAAAAACAAAACTACATTTCATGTACATGTGGCGAAATCATCTAAGAGACGATCTAGCGACATCGTTATGTTGTCTCTTGACTTCGTGTTGGTAAAATCGTAACGTCAACATTCTTTTAAAAATTATGTGGAGTCCATCAATATTAAAAAACTATTTATAAACCAAAAAGTATAGTAAGAATAGATAGATGAAATATGGTAGTCTCTCTATAAATTTTCTAGTGTGTTTGTTAATAGTCTGTCTGTCAATCATCATGGCTGACAAAAAACAAGGACTGAAGTGTAACCACAACCAACCCACCGGTGAATCCTTTTCCATTTCTCAAAACCTTCCGACCTATAGTACTTCGGCCACCGCCAGAAACAAGCTCACTATAATCCCCCTCATCTTCCTCATCTACTTCCAAGTCTCTGGTGGCCCCTATGATGAAGAGCTCGCTGTTCAGGCCGCCGGACCTCTTCTTGCCATCATCGGCTTCGTCGTCTTCCCATTTATATGGAGTGTCCCAGAGGCGCTAATCACGGCAGAGCTCTCCACCGCCTTCCCCGGCGACGGTGGATTCGTCATTTGGGCTGAGAGAGCCTTCGGACCCTTTTGGGGCTCTCTCATGGGCACTTGGAAAATCCTCAGCGGCGTCATCAACATCGCCACATTCCCAGTCCTCTGCGTTGATTACATGAAGAAAATCGCTCCGCCACTCGAATCCGGCTGGCCTCGCCGCACCGCCGTCCTCATCTCCACCCTCCTCCTCTCCCTTCTCAACTACATCGGACTTAGTTACGTCCCCGTCGTCTTAGCATTCTTATCCCTCTTACCATTCATCTTAATGACCTTCATTGCCATCCCCAAAATTCATCCTCATCGATGGCTCAGTTTAGGCAATAAAGGTGTAAAAAAGGATTGGAATCTATATCTCAACACTCTGTTTTGGAACCTCAATTTTTGGGATAATGTTAGTACTGTGGCTGGAGAAGTAGAAAACCCCAATAAAGCATACCCGATTGCTTTGTTTGTATCGGTGATTTTCACTTGTCTTTCTTATATAATCCCACTTATGGCCGTCATCGGCGCTGTCGATGTAGAACAATCCGCTTGGGGGTCTGGATTCCACGCCCAAGCGGCGGAGATCATCGCTGGAAAGTGGCTCAAAATCCTCCTCGAAATTGGAGCGTGCTTGGCGGCAATTGGGCTATTCGAGGCCCAATTGACCAGCAGCGCGTACCAGATTTTGGGTATGGCAGAAATTGGGATTCTGCCAAAGTTCTTTGCAGCCAGGGCCAAATGGTTTAACACTCCATGGATTGGGATTGTGATTTGCACTGCCATTTCTCTTGTTCTTTCGTATATGAACTTCAACGACAATGTTGCGTTGGCGAATTTGACATACAGCTTGGGGATGTTGTTGGAGTTTTCGTCATTCATTTGGTTGAGATGGAAGCATCCCGGCATGAAAAGGCCGTTTAAGGTTCCATTGAAATTGCCGAGTTTGATTGTGATGTGTTTGGTTTCATCCGCATTTTTTATCGCAATGATGGTTTATACTCATATGATTGTGTTCTTGATTAGTGCTGCAATGACTGCGGCTGGGATTGTCTGGTTTGGGATAATGAAGATTTGTGAGAAGAAGAAGATATTCAAGTTCAATCCTTACCCTGAAGACATTGAAGAATCATGAGAGATGTGGCATGTTTCTGTGTTTGCTTCATTTTACTTTCAGGGATGCTTAAGATTGTATTTGGTTAATTGTGCTTTGATTTTTATGATATTTCATTTAGGAGTCATACTTTTTTTTTCCTTCAAGTTCGAACCACATGTGGGGTGAGGATTTAAACTTTTAACATTCTGGTGAATGATATGATGTTTTAAGTAATTAAGCTATGCTCATGTTAGCTCGTTAGAAGCCTACTTAATTGTTTGAAGGAATTATTTTAAGTTTTTTTTTGGAAAAATAGGGGTGTTTTGAAAACTTATTTCAAAAAACGAGCTAGGGGAAAAACTATTTACAAAAAATGAGCTACTTTTTTTTTGTCTTTATTAGAATGCGTCTTCTGAAGAGATGCATTCCGCACAAAATGCATTCGTCAAACAGACGCAACATGTGGGCTCCATAAACATCACATGGAATGTGTTTTTAAGTGAAATGCATTCCGTCTCTCTCCGTTTTCTACTCTCTTTCTCCGTTAAGCCGTTTATATAATGATTTTAAAAAACTTTTTTTTTACTCTAATGATTGTTTAAATTATGGTTTGTTAATAATTTTTATTATGCTCTAATGATTGTTTAAATTATTGTTTTTTTAAATATTTACAAACATTCCATTTTTATAGGCTTCCTCTTTTTCTGTTTCTTTAATTTTTTAATTATTATTTTTTAAAATATTTCTAAACACTCCACTTTTGAAAGGATGTCACCTTAGCCTGTCTTGGTTGGTTGCCTAATTTTGCACATTTACCAAAAGACGCCGATGAAGAATACCTCCGGTGATATACCTACACATATATTTTATTACTCATAGGAGGGTATGCTTTTTAATTAATAATTTATAATTAACTAATTAAACATAAAACGTGGTAAAAAAAATAGAATTAAAACCCCTTTACTTTTTAGATTACAAGAGGAATCAAATGTCAAATGCATAATACGCAAATCAATCAAATAAATTGGACACATCTATTCTTTTATAAAGTGGGGTGAGAAAATGAGAAATTAATTAATGTGTGTGTGAGAGAGTTTTTTAAATATATAATTTTAATAAAAAAAGTATCTAACAAACTAATTTGTTATTTGGTGCAAATCAAAAGGAGTGTAATTTGTTAAAAATACTTGAACGTTGTAGATCAGTTTGTTAAAGCAAATTGCACTAAGTCCTTCAAGAGATTATGTTTTTTTTTTTTTTTTTTGTATTTTATGCATATTTTACATTGGGTTAACTTTTATAAATATATAAAATGGGAGAAATATAATGATGATTTTTTCAATATGGTTACGATTTATGAGAGAGGAGAGGAGACCAATGGTTTATAAATTAAAAAAAATGGAGGTCTTTTATTCAATCTAGATTTAAAAAAATCTCTTCACAATCGAAATTTATAACTATATCTAATTTATAACCTATAAAAGTGGAGTGTTTAGAAATATTTAAAAAAAATAATAATTAAAAAAATTAAAGAAACAAAAAAGAAGAAGCCTATAAAAATGGAATGTTTGTAAAATATTTAAAAAAACAATAATTTAAACAATCATTAGAGTATAACAAAAATGATTTACAAACCATAATTTAAACAATCATTAGAGTAAAAAAATTAAAAATCATTATATAAACGGCTTAACGGAGAAAGAAGGGAGAAAACGGTAGGAGACGAAATGCGTTTCTCTTAGAAACACAGTCCATGTGTTGCGCTTGTTTGACAGATGCATGTTGTGTGGAATGCGTCTCTTCAAAAGACTTATTCTAATAAAGACAAAAAATAGCTTGTTTTTTGTCAATAGTTTCTCCCCCAACTCGTTTTCTGAAATAAGTTTTCAAAACACCCCTACCAAAAAATCTTTTTTTTTTAATCATTTTGATTATCTACTATGCTGGTGATGTTTGTCTAATTTAATTGTTCCTGTGCTTTTATGAGTTTTTTGAAAATAAAGGGTGGCTAGAGATAACATTATTTATTATTTTATTTTTAATAATTTACATGAGGGCAGGGAAAAAAACTATTGTTGATGGGTCTAGTGATAAATAAAGATTAACGCAAATAATAAGTTTTAGAAGGAATGAGTTCAAGTCATGAGTTCAAAAATAGATGCATTTACACACACACACAAAAATTGATCTCTCCTCTCTTTTCCTCCCTTCTTCCTAAATTGTTTTATTGTGTTAAGACATAATGCCTTCTTGTACTTTGTCTTTCACCACATCTACCATTGTTCCACAGTTGAGAGTGGGTAGAAGAGTAGTGGGTGGTTATGAGTAATCCTTTCAATCATTTTGTTCATTCATTATTCTTTGGTTATATATATCAAGTGTATGTTGTATTCTAAAATTGTCCTGTAAATGAACAAAGCAATACAACTCTTCATTAGTTGTCTTCATCCCTCTGTTCTTGATTCATTTCTTATCCCTTTGAAACTTCAAGTTGGTATCAAAGTTGATCATGGCTAACACTGATCAATCGACTTCGTTTCCCAAATCATCATAAACCTAAAAACCACTCGTTCACTCACCTATCCTCAAGACTCCTGGTCCTGTTCACGTTACCAAGCCACCTGGAACCATGGAAGTTTGTTACAAGGGAACATCCGTTGGAAGTCCAGTGTTCATGAATCCTCTGAATCAAACAACCTCTACTAAGATGGATCGCAACAATTTCTTGCTTTGGCATAATATAGCTTTGCCTCTCCTAAGGAGCTACAAGCTCGATGGGCATCTCATGGGCAAAGAACCTCATCCTGACATGACCATAGTTGTTCCTCCCTCTGAGGATAAACCTCATGGTTTGTTAATTCCCAACCTTGAGTATGATATTTGGGAAACGGCTGACCAATTACTGACACACTGGCTTTACAATTCGATGATGCCAGAGGTAGCCTCTCAGGTTACAAACTGTGAAACAGCGAGGAGTTGTGGGCTGCTCTTCAAGATTTCTATGGTATTCAAGCAGCAAGCCATAAGGATTACCTTAAATGAATGATGCAACAACTCGAAAAGGGAGTATGAAAATGGCCGAGTATCTTAGTGTTATGAAAAGTTACTCAGATAATTTGTGTTTGGCAGGTTCACTGGTGGAGGAAAAGGATCTTATCTCCTATGTTATTGTTGGTCTTGATGAGGAATACACAACTATTGTAGTGGTGATTCAAAACAAAGAGATGACTTGGAATCAGGTTCAATCTCAAGTCTTGAATTTTGAAAATCGTTAAGAGCAATTCTCTGCTCTAAAAGGAGTTATTTCCATCAACCAGTCGTCGGCCAATGTTACTGTTACTCATTCTCAAACTGGTTACCTTGGACAGTCAGCAAAAGGTTATACTCATAACCACCATGAAAGGCAAAACTGTGGAAGAGGAAGATCTTTTGGAGGATCCAAACTAATCTGTCAACTCTGTGGAAAAACTGGTCACACAACAGCAGTATGTTATTTTCGTTATGCGAAGAGCTTCAATCCTTCAAACTCTCAAGCCAAACCATCATCTAGAAGTCCTTCAGCTTTAATAACTACCGCTGAACATGTTGGCGATAACACTTGGTACCTAGAAAGTGGGGCAAGTAATCACCTCACTTCAGACTTGGGCAATCTGTCTCTTAAGACTAACTACGCAAGTACAAATCAAATTATGGTTGAAAATGGTAGCAAACTCTCTATTGAATCTGTTGGTAGTTCTATTATTCGATCTCAAGTAAGGAATCTTTCCTTAAAAGAAATGTTGTATGTGCCACAGATTAGTAAAAATTTGATTAGCATCTCTCATCTAACCATGGATAACTCAATTGTAGTTGAATTTCATGATTCGTTTTGTGTTGTTAAGGACAAGATCACGGGGAAGGTTCTTCTGTAAGGCAGTCTTAAGGATGGACTTTATCAGATCGAGACATTATGAGCCTTTTCTCATAGTCGGGATCAAGGAAATTCAAGCAAGAAGTCTGTCTTTGTTGCTTTTGTTTCTAAACTGACCACTAGGAACCATGTTGATTTTATGTTACTAACATCACCTGGAGGTCAAGTAGCCTTATTTTGTACAAAGAGTGTTTGGCATAGTAGTCTTGGCCATCCCTCTTCTAGAATATTGAATCAAATGTTGGCTTCTTGTAACTTAAAAACCAATATGAATGAAAAAGCAGTATTTTATGAGGCTTGTCAGTACGGAAAAGCTCATCAGTGGCTATTCTCTCATTTTAAATCTCATGTTACAAAACCATTATAGCTCATTCATATAGACTTATGGGGTCCTACCCCCATTGAATCTCATAATGGATATCGATACTACATCAGTTTTCTTGATGATTTTTCTCTGTTTACATGGATTTTTCCTTTGAACTCAAAAGTGATGCTATTACAATATGTAAGCAGTTCAAAAATCATGTTGAGAACCTATATGATCACATAATTAAGATTGTTAGGTGTGATGAAGGAGAGGAATTTCATCTGTTACTGACTTATGTTTCAAAGAAAGGTATTCATGTCTAACTGGCTTGTCCTTACACCTCAGTGCAAAATGGACGGGTTGAACGCAAGCATAGGCATATCGTGGAAATAGGGCTGTATCTTCTTGCTCAAGCCAAAATGCCTTTAGCATATTGGTGGGATGCTTTTCACACGGTTGTGCACTTAATCAATCGCATGCCTACACCTATGTTACAAGGAAAGGCTCTTTTCACCTTGTTAAATGTCGAGCAACTTGATTACAAGAGCTTAAGAGTATTTGGTTCAGCTTGCTACTCGTGACTCAGGTCCTATCAGTAACACAAGTTTGATTTTCATACAGCCAGATGTGTTTTTCTTGGCTACAACAATAATAACAAAGGATATCGTTGTCTTAGTTCCATATGAAGGGTCTATGTCTCTCACCATGTATGTTTCAATGAAGACAATTTTCCTTTTGCAGATGGTTTCTTAGATCAACGCTTTGCTGACCATCTCTCATCTCCTCACACCATTGTCTTGTGGCTTCCTATTACCTTACCTACTGATTCTCCTAATTCCCAATTGCCTCAATCTTCTTCATCTTCAATTGTGCAGTGTCTTGACACTGTCTTTAAAATCGTGCAAACAAGAAATATCAAGGTAGCGTCGAGAAGCTTTGGACAGGGTCTCGATGCTACGGATGGAAATTCTAAAAGTGAGGCACGCGCGTACTTTTGTAACGGAGGGTCTTGTGCAAGCCTTTTTCGAAGGGTCTCAACGCTTTGATTTAGCGTCTAGACGCTATGTGTACATGTGGTATGGCTATTTTACTACAGAATGAGTCTTTTAATGCTATAAGAGCGTCTCAACACTGTGGCCTCAAGATTTCTTACTTGAATCACCTCTTCTCTTAACTTGTCTTCTTAATTTGATGCAAAATGATTTCCTTTTTGCCATAATATCTTTTAAAAGCTCTTGTTTGCTTTGAATGCTTGATTTCTACAAAATAAACAAATATAGGCATGAAAGTACACATGTAAACCATAAAACTAACATAAAATATGGCCTAAAGATAGTACCATAGTGTGTGCTATCACATATCTCATCTTTTGATTATAGGTAACAGACGCCAATTCGACAATAATGCATTCTGCAAGTTTTGTGCTGATCTGAGTATGAAGCACTACTTTTCCTCTCTTGCTCACCCATAAGCTAACGGGCAAGTTGAAGCCGTCAACAAAATTATTAAGCGGAATTTGAAGAAAAAACTGGAGGGGTTGAAAGGATTCTGAGCCGATGAGCTACCAAATGTACTTTGTGAATATTGAACGACACCTCGTACTTCAACTGGTGAAACTCCGTTTTCACTATCATTTGGTGCTGAGGTAGTCATTCCTATCGAGATCGGGCTTCCCTCACCTCGAGTCAAATAGTTTAACAAAATATGAATGAGAAGTCTCTTAGGTTGAACCTCGATTTGTTGGAAGAACATTGGGAGATCGCACGTCTTCGTGTAGCTGAATACAAAAATCGTATTACCTAGCACTATAACTCAAGGGTATATGTGCGATGTTTCAAAGATGGTGACTTAGTCCAGGGATCCTAGTAGTGGAGCACTAGGGCCTACTTGGGAGGGACTATATAAGGTCACTAAGGTGGTCAATCATGGTACCTACGAGTTGGCTAATCTGGACGAAAAAGGCATGCCTCATCCATGGAATGCAGAGCATTTAAAGTTTTATTATCAATAAATTTTGTTGATTGTCTTTGAATCTTACAATGTTCTTTTTCAAATTTTGTCCTTTCACTTTCATGTATTCCCATTTATAGTATTCATGCATTTTGTTTCGTTGGCAAAGTTCGATCAAATTAGCTTAAATAGGGGGCAAACTACTATCATCAATAGTTGAGTCATAGGCAAAGGCAAACTATGAAATTAATAGTTGAGTCATCAAACAAAGATAAACTTTGAATTAAAAAGTGCAATACAAAGGCAACAATTAACAAAAAGACAAACGTTAAGCCAAAAAGTAGAGGGACGAAAAAAAAGTTAGGCGATATAGAGATTAAGACTCAAAGACAGAACCATCAGGGACTTCCCTGAAGAAGTTTTCTAAATTGGTGTTTTCACCCAAGGTTATACCAGTATCAGAAAGATCATAACTCCTAGAAGCAACTTCACAGAGTTCCTTGTATTCAGTACCAAGGAATTTAAAGTCCAGGTTAGGGTATTGAGTCTTAGCTGTTCGAATCAACCAGTTGACTCCAGCATGCATAGTTGTATTCATTTAGCAGTTTCCTTGAATGCCTTCGACAAAAATTTAGTATCCTTCAATTTGAGTTTGCCATTTGTTAGTTGTCTCTAAAGCTCTACTATCTTAGACTCAGCTACAGTAAGCTTGCCCTGAGACTCCTCTATCTTGACATGAGACTATTCTAGTTTAACTTTAAGAGAGGATATTGATTCTTCTAAGCGGCGTAGTGATTAAGAAGCTTGGATGTAAAAAGCCTGTAGTTGGTCATGGTTCATCTTTGGAACAGAGTTCTTGTGAATGTAGTCAAGCTCACAAGCCATTCTTTGAGCACCCAGCATCAAGCATACATAACCCTACATAAAGTGTATGGGTGAGATAAGTGATAAAGAAAAGAATAAGGGCAAAAATTACAGTGAGTAATTTGTTTATCTCATGAAAATGTTTTAGGCCATCAGTCATGCCCCGCCTCGAGTCAATCCAACCAATAAAAGGGGATTCACCTGATACATCAGACCATGCCGCGAAAGCACCAGCTAGTGCAGCAGCTTCATCACTGACTGATTGGTAAGGTTCATCGTACTAAGCGGACCAACTTCTATCCTAGTAGGACTCATTCTTTCCATCGATGATGAGGGAGGAGGCATGATAGGAGGATCGTCGAACCTAGATGGTGAAGTTCAAAGGCGTAGGCGTTGGGTTGGGCGCTCATGGGAACCCCTAAGGCTAGTACCTCCAAGGAAGGTATCTCCAAATCCAATATCTCCAAGGTCGAGGCCTGTCATACCATCACATAAGGAAGCATTAGTGAGGTTGTTCTCTGAAAGAGTTATTTGGTTCACCACTATAGGCTCTAAGTCTGATGATTTGGATGATTAATGAGCCAGTCGTTGTTGTTCTAGGTGGTAAAGAGTAATGTGACGTCGTGGAGCCATACCTATAAAAGATTCAAAAGAGTTGAAAATACACATTATGCCTATGATGCAAATGTAGCTAAAAAGTCACAATTGGAGTTGTTTTAGGAACCACTAGCCTGGAATGAGGTTGTGATTGGCTAACACTTGTGGTTCAATGAACAGGGAGTTCTTTCGATCTTTCTCATGGATTGCGGTTGCGTGATAATTCTCATTTATGAGAATTATTTGGCCTTTATACTTAGTTATTCTTGTTATTTTATGTGTGTTATTAGATAAAAAGACTAGCAAATAGTTGGTTTAAATTGAATTATTGTTGGAAGCTTTTTAAATTAAGTAAATGGAGAAAATAAAGCAAAAGAAAATGAAAACACACTTACTTGATGTTTTTGTGCAGGAATTTGAAGAATGCAATAGAAATGCAATTGCATTGCAATTGCAATTTGGAGAGATCTGGAAATTAAAGAAAAATCTGCAAATCTCCTAAAATCTAGGAATTTTGTGCCATATTGTCTTCACGATTTTAGCTGGGATTATAGCCATATTTATGCATCATTCAAGAAGGAAACCCTAGCCCAAATTCCTCTATAAATATTGGAGAAGAAGCCTCAAGAACCAGAGCAGTTTTCTACCATTTTCGGCCACAGTTGCTGCTGTCCACGATTTTCAGCTGTCAAATTTCTGCTGTTTTTATTTCTGTTTGCTGCTGTTTTTCTTCTGTTTTCCAGCCCCTTTCAACTTCAAAATTCAATCATTCCTCAATAAAAATTGAAGGAAGTGAAGGTTCAATTCCCTTTGAAAAAAGTGAAGTTGAGTCGATTGAATAAGAAGTGGAAAAGGGGCTATGTTCTTCCTGTTCTTAGAATTTATTTTCTGTTTTATTTAAGTTATTTTCTTCTATTTTTGGAACTTAATTGTTGCTGTTATTTTGAGGTTTTAGCTACTGTTTTCTTCTTCCCTTTTGTTGAAATTAATTAGTTGCTGAATTTATATTGATTAATAGAATTTAGTTGTTCTTTCATTATTGTTGAATTGTTATTCAAGTATTTATTAATTCTCTTTTAGTTATGCAATTTGATTCTTTTAAGGCATTATTTTTCTTTTCTTTAATTATGAGCTAAGTCTTTCTTTGGGATTCAAACATGTGAATGCCCTAGAGAAAGGAATAAAGGCTTAATATGTAAGAGCAACTTTGCTTAATCTTATAGCATTGTTTGCTTTTATTGATTGAAATTTTCATTACTAGTTTAGATTGATCACCTAGATTAGTATACAACAATTTGAGTCTAATTCCGAAAAGGTTAGATAAAAATTGGGTTTTCATAAAAGCAATAAAGGAAAATAGCCTAGACATAGGAATTTGTTTTTGACCCTAGACATAGGGCAAAACCTTTAAAACCAAAAGAATTGTGTTTCAAAATTAACTAAGTTCGTATTAGCCATAGAAATATCGGTTTAATCGCTTAGCCTCCTAAAGATACTTCATAGAAGGTCGAATAGGTGTTGAATTCGGTTTACAAAGCTTAAGTGTTGAGTCAAAGGATAGCAATTACAATTAGGCCACAATTTCTTTCAATAGAGCAAAAGCATATTTGAATCTCTCTTTTATCATTTTTATTTATTCTTTTCAAAAACCAAAAAATCATCTCACCTATTGTTTTACACTGGTTACCCGCAATTGCAATTTGAAAACGTCTTTGCTTATTCTCTTGAATTTTGTTGTATTCGTTCCCTGTGGGATCGATACTCTAGAATACTTCCAGTTTTATATTACTTGCATCGACAGTGTGCACTTGCATTGAACTGGAGCTTTGTTTTAATTTACAAATATTTTCTTTAAGCCCCACGTTTCAGTTTGATCATTACGACATGATAAAAAGTGGTAGCAATAGTTGTTGGATCCGTCTTCCTTTTATTTGAAAGAAAAAGTAAAAAAAAAGAGTTAAATTTGAAGTTCAATAAAAGAAGTGGTTCTGACCGAGTAAAGGAAGGAAGATGTACCCCATGCCCTAAACTTCGTTGGAACCGAGGGAGTAGAAATTTGTTTAGAGCGAGTTAACCAGTCTCTCCTCACAAAGAACCAATCATATTGTCAGTCCTTGTTGGAGAAATGGGTCCTTACAATAGCGTTAGCTTCATGGCGATGGCTAATGTAATAGGTCAGGTCAACATCACGGTGCCTCTTAAGGGTGTGTAGGGATATGAAATTTGTAACAGTCACATGGCCAGAATTGGCAAATCAATCTCATATAATGTAACACCCAAAGATAGAGCTCCATTCGTTGGGAACAATTTGAGTGGGGGCAAGGTTCACGTATGCCAAGAAGTCTTGAAGTAAAGGAATGTGAGGAAGCCAAACCCCATATTTGAACATGGCGATATAGAAGGCGACTTCCCAAGGAGGAGGTTGATCGGCCCTATCTCCAAGAAGCTGCATTCGCATTCGGATTGAATTTGAGATGTTATAAACTTCCCTATATTCATCTAGTATATGGCTTGGGATAATGGAGTTTGAGAATGAGGTCCTCCTGAGCTACCCCCCAAATTTCTCCTATTATTTTGCCAAACCAATCCCTTAGAAAGTGGATTCGAATGCATCTCCAACTCATAGTCGGATGAAGTATCAGAACTAGGGATATTGGTATTCAAGTTACTCGACATTAGAAATGAGTGTAAGGAGTTACCTCAAGACTAAATGAAGGTTAATGTTCGGAGAGAATGAAAGATGAAGTGAATGGTTGAAAGTGTGAATGGCAAAGTGTATATGTCACCACATTGATAAAAACAAAATCGCATGAAAATCGAGGCAATAGTGTCTAGGGTATAGTTGCATACCTAAGTGTTTTCTTGAGTTCAGACATAAGCACGTACCTAGGTGTTATCTTGAGTAAGTGCAGGTAATGAGTAAAACAACAAGATTCATTGAACTATGCAAGTGATGCTACAAAAAAACTCTCTACTTAGGACAAGTAAGAGACTTGATGAGGGAGAAAATAGGTCAAACTCGAGAGTGAGGACAACTGTTATGGGTGAATCTAGTTAGTTGAGCAAAGCTTGAGAGTGCAAAAATTTAGAGGCCTGAGAATGAGCAAGAGGAGGTCGAAGCCCATCGAGGCCGGCCCATAACTAGTCCATAGGTCATGGATGGCCAATGGATGAATGAACTGAGGATTGGAGAGGCCAACCCAAATGGGTCGTCCAAGGCCATGAGTGGCCAACCCACAAGGCCTTGAATGGCCAACCAAGGCCCAAGTGGCAGACCCACAAGGGCCTTATGAGGTCGACCCATGTGGGTTGGCCAAGGGACTTATGAGGCGAACCTATGTGGGTCAAACAAATGCATTATGAGATTTTGGTTTGGCCATGAGGTTGGCTTGAGTAGAGGTTGGTTGGAACCTAGAGGTCGAATTACGCATGGGTTGTTCTGTTTTGTATGCCTAACGACGAGTCGATTGCATGATCCAAGTCTTATAAGAAGAGTGGTTCAAGTTCTCAACAGTCGGTTTTATGTGAGAATCGTTGAGAACATGATGGACGAGAATTCTTAAAATCTAGGTGGGTTATGATTAAAGTAATTGATCGAGTAATCATTCAATAATTAAGTGATAATGATGAGATGAGTTTCAGTTATGAAAGGGAATTGTTATATAAGTGAAAAGTTACCATTGACAGAAGGTATGCTTTGAAATACGTACTATATTCTTTAAGCCTTTGATAAGCTTAATACTAACTTGAGCGTCGGAGTGCAAGTGGCTTAGCACCACATCGATACTCAGTTTTCCTTCTTATTGCTTTGTAGAATTTTTCTTCGGGAATACAAATCCACCGTTGATCTGGAAATCTAAATTTTGGTATCAACATGTCTCGAGTTTGAGAATGACTTTTGGAAACTAGTATTTTCCCTTTTCAATCAATTTTTATTTATAAGTCTAGTAAGCAAGTTAATTGTTACCTTAAATTTTTTAATGAATTGTATTTAGAAGAAAAAAAAAATTAGCTTATATTGAACCGTGTATGTGGTGTTGTGTGTAAGAGGTGCTTGTTCTTATAAGGGTTGTCTAAGCCACTTGTGGAGGGATCATTTGGTATCAGAGTTTTCTCGATGTCTTTGATTTGGTATCACCCTCTCATTTCACTTTCCACCAGAAAGTATGCTACCTATAAATGAAAGGTATATACCATATATAAATTACAAAATACTAAATATTTTGGATATATAGAATGGTTTGGATACATAAACCATTATATAGTAAATGATATATTGAAAGGAAAACAGTATGACAAAAGGATATCACATGACGAAATGTATACAAAAAAAATTATTATAATAAAGAAAATATTTGCTGAAAAATATATGACAAAAAGATACGGGATATATATAACAAAATGCATACAGAAACAATTATCAGATTAACTAACTACATAAAGATCCCTCTCATTCTCATTCAAGTGTTTCGTATAACATGCATAGAGGAATTAAAATATTACCTATATAATGTTTATATGTGAGAAGTATAAACATGGTATATATATGAGGTATATATATTTGTCTCCTACTACATTTTCACATACAATAATATTATTCTAGTATGCAATAAACATACATATGGTATATAGTAAGGTGTGTGTATGCAATAAACGTAAACATAAAATATTAAAAAGGAACACCAATCAGTATGCAATATAAAAGTAGCAGGAAATATATGGAAAAAAATAGGTTAAAATACCATTTTGGTCCTGTACTTTGGATTCCATTCTATTTTAGTCTATGTACTTTCAAATATTCAATTTTTGTCTTTGTATTTTCAATAAAGTTTAAAATTAATCTCTATTGTTCATTTATTGTCAACTTTTCTTTAGAAAAAATAGTCACGGTTACTTTTACTTCTATAAATTTTGAAATTATGTTCACATTCATTGTCTTTTCTGGCATGAAAATTATTATTATTATTTAACCATTTTCAATAAAAATTAATTTCAAACTAACGGTAAGGACTAATTTTAAAATTTATTAAAAGTACAGGAACTCTAAAATTGGACATTTTAAAGCATGGGGACTAAAATGAAATGAAACCCAAAGTACAGGGACCAAAATCGTATTTTAAACCTAAAAAAAATATAACAGAACCATGTAAAAAAAATAAAGAACAATAACATAAATATATTGGAAAATAGGAACAAAAACATGTGAAGGAACTAAAGAACAATAACATAAACAGATGAAAATCTGGCCAAAAAATGAAAGACAAAAAAATGGTCAAAGTGAGTATAGCTCAACAGTAATTAACATGTACCATCGATCAAGATGTTAGAAGTTCCAATCCCCACCCAAAATGTTGTTAAACTCTAAAAAAAAAAATGAAAATGAGAAAACATACTCATTTTTTAGGTTTATAATGCTCTAGAAGAAAAAAAATGTATTCAATTAAAAGTATATTTGGGAGTGATTTTGAAATGGTTAAAATAACTTTTTTCGTATTCAAAATCCCTACGAAACATGCTTTTAATTATTCAAAATCAATTTTTATGATATGAAAATCACGTTTAAAAGTGTACAATCAAACATTAAGTTGATTTTAAATTATTAAAGACATATTTTGGTGTAATTTTGACCATGACAAAAGTGATTTTAATCATTTCTAAAATCACTCTCAAATATGCCCTAACACAAAAAAAAAAATGAAATGAAATGAAGAAAGAAAAGTGATTTTAATCATTTCTAAAATCATTCTCAAATATGCCCTAAGACAAAAAAAAAAATGAAATGAAATGAAGAAAGAAATGTTTGGGCAGTAGCAAATAGAATAAGAAGCCAAAGAACTGGAGGAAAAACTAGGGGAAGAAGAAAACCAAAAAACTGGTGAAAAGGTGAGAAAGAAGAAGAAAAAAATCTGGGTAAAATATTATTTTGGGCAAAAATCAATTTACACTCTAAACTTGTGGGTGTATCAATTAAAACTCTAAATTTTCATAAATGTAATTTACACCCTCTGTTAAATTCTTTTGAAAAACATTAGTTCACGTTTACAGATTTATAATTCTAACAATTAAACTCCTAAACTTTCATGAATAATCAATTTAGACCATCAATTTGAAAATCATCCATCCATCAATTCTCAAGTGTGTACACTTTTAAAAAAATTAGATCCTCCATTTGAAAATTGTCTATGCATTTGAAATGAATGATCTAAATTGATTCACTTATTAAAGTTCAAGAGTTTAATTGATACAATTATAAGTCTGCACACATGTTAACTAATATTTTTCAAACGGAATCTAACATATGGGTGTAAATTGATTAATTACCTTATATGAAATGATCCTTTTAAGAACAGGTAATAGTGAATATCATCATTAATTACCTTATATGAAATCTTTCTATTAGGAAATAAGTAAATTAAATTAACATAACTCAAAAAAAAAAAATTAAATTAAATTAACATGATAGATTTGAAGGGAGAAGACCAAGGAGAGCAAATTAATACGAAAAAACGCAACAAAGTCAGGAAATCTAACTCAAAGAATTTTCTAAACCAAAGTGAGTATAACTCAATAATCAACAGTAATTGGCATATACCTTTTATCATGAAGTCAAAGGTTCGAATCCCTTCACTTTCAAATATTGTTGAACTAAAAGAAAAAAAAAACACCATTTCTACAAAAATAAAGAGACTTTTTTATCATTTTAATAAACATAAAGGTAAGGCTTGAGTCTTTAACTCCTTTTTTTTTCAATTGAGAAAAGATAAGATTTTGTTGAAATAATTTTTTTCCACTCCTCCCCATATGATTATCATCAGCTTACCTTATTAGCAAGTAGGAGAATTTATTTTTGATTTTTCTTTTTACCTTTAAAAAAATGAATTTAAAGTTAAAATGTCACTCACCAAGATATTGGAAATTTAGAAAGTGGGATGAAAACCACCTAATAAAAACAAGTTTAGACAGTCAAATCTTGCAAAGATACTTTGACGATCAAGTTTGTGACGAGTATAAATTTAACCAAATTACAAACTAAAATAGAAATGTCAAATAGTTCACACAATAGAGTGATATTTAAAGAGTAGATGTTACTACGTATAAGAAGTATTAAAATCATGAGTTATCAATTAAAACTTCTTCCTAAGTTGTGTTGACTAACACGATCGGCGTTCATTATATCAAGATCGATAACCTTCTATCTATTCTAGAGAATAGGAATAGGGCAAGGAAATTACAACCTACAAGGGTTATAGGCATACTTATCTAGTGTTCGATTGAGGTGTCTCGACTCAATTTCATACAAGCAAAAAGCATACCTTAGCCAAGCATTGTCATTTAATTGTGATATAATTATTAGGAGCAAATTGAATCCATCCAAATACACAAACCCAAGGATTTTCCAATCTTTTACATAATTTCCATGTCAAACAAATATTACATATCAACCCCAAAATTGTAGATACTAAATAAATATAATGGATTGGTTGTTCATAGGCTTCCCTCCATAACCAAAAATGGAAACAATTAATTTAAAAAACAATATAAATTAATCAAAAACTAAACCCAGTTACTACCACCTCAGAAGAGTAAATTACAAATTACAATAAACAATAAAAAAACAGAGCACCTAGAACATTGGGGAATAAGAGGGACGGTAAAAAGAATAAAAAAGTGAAAAGTGATGAACAGTTTAAACCATGTATTTGATGAGATCATCCTCTCTTCATTTGTGCCCAATAAATTAGCAATCTGAAGAATGGTTTGGCTTTGGCCATTAAACTTCAAGAAGAATCTTTCATGTCAAAGCAAACATCAAAGCCCATGAAAAGATAACCAAAATCAAGAGCTGAAATGAAGGGACCTGCAGCTTTGAACTTGCACCAGGAAGCAGACCTGAAGGCCCCAATGCTGTTGGAGGAGAAAATCCACCTCCACTTGAATTGGAACTGTTTTTCAATATTTGAAACAGTTTACAAGTCAATTATTGATATACAAACAGAAGATTTCTTAAGTTATTGAGACTGTTTTTGGTAGAATCTTTCCACTTACCTTCCTGTGAATATACAAGAACCATGACCTGCAAAAGATGGGGAAACAAAATGAGAGAAATTGGATTAAAAGGATAAAACTTTTTGTTAAAGTTGAATCCTGTACGAACCCGAATAGTTGATATTAGATGGAGTCATTCAAACAGGCATTACAAACAAAATTAAGCAAAAGTGTAATGCTCAAATAAGAAAACTAGTCCCCTCCCTGTGATTTGGCAGGGTATGCAAACAGAATGGTAGACAAAACTTATATGCAATATATACAAGCGATGTAACCATGAATACGGGCTGTATAAATTAAATTGAGCAAATATATCAGATTCTTAATACCAAAAAATAGGACAAGCACAAAATTAGAGAAATAAAGACTAAGAGAAAAGAGCTTATGTTTGTAATGTTCTGCAGAAAACATTGCAGTACTCTCAGGCTTTCGGAGAACTAGTTACCGGAGAAACTAAAATCCAATGTAGTGTGCTCATCAGAAAAATAATCTTTAAAATATAAGCACCTTGAAGATCAAGCCCATTTGTTTTTTCAGAGACCATTCTCCCTTGATTGCTGGTTCAATCAAGGATCAGTGGTGTTTTTCTAAGAATGTTAGGTAGATCAAAGAGGAACTTCTTGTGGCCATGGGTTCAAGAGTAAAGGCGAATTTCTATTGGTCAAATGTGGTTAAAGCTCTTTTTGTAGTAGATATGATTGGACCAGAAACCATAAATTATCTTTTTAAGAATTTAAAGATATTAAGTTGATGAGGGACCTACATTGCTTTTTGACCACGCTATTGACCCTGCAACAGCCTAGGATGCGTCACCTTCGTCCCCAGCAGCATAACTTTCTAAAGAATTATCTCGACTGTAAGGAGGCTATAGTGAACTTCTTCCCGGGCATGTGTCACAACGACTTTCAAGTCGTCTCGCTACTTTCTCAGGTCCTTTCTTTCCGGTTCAGAGGTTGAAGCTTCATTAGCGCTTCTTTCGAATTCAATTTTGGAGATGAGCTTGAGGGCTTCTAGCTTTTATTGGCTAAAGATTAAGTCTTTTGTTCTTGAAACAATTTCATTGATGTAATGAAGTTTAAAAAACGAGGAGGGAAAAAACTCAGCCAAATGCAAGGAAGTTACAAAAAGGACCTCCAACTAGTACAAGGGGAAGTAAGGCTGTGACTAAAGAAAGAATTGTGAAGTCAATACCAAGTAACAACCAACAAATAATTTGGTCCACTAAGTTTTTGCTTCATCAAGGAAAATTGTCTTATTTCTTTCCCACAAAAATGGTTCTAAGTTCTCTTTCCTTAATGTTAGTTCAAATGGGACAGCAATAGGAGTTTGCATAAGCATTCTTTCGCAGGACGTTAAACAATGAATAGGTAAAGTTCTAAATTAAAATGCATTTTTATTTCAATAGCTATTTGATCTCGAAAACTCATAAAATATATATATATATATATATAAAGTAGGACAATTGCATCTACTAACTAAATCTAAAGAACAAGGGGAAAAACAGTAAGAAGAACTTACTGGGATCGATCGTCGTAAGTGTAGCAGTACCGTCAAAGTCGCATGTTCCACCAGCATTATGCATTTTCTGATAGTAATCATTATATGCATAAGAAGCATGGTTAGTAATGTTATTAGGGAGAAAGCATGGCCTCCCTTGCTGAATGGCAGCACAACTTGCCCCTCCTTGTCCACAAGCCCAATTCAGGCCGTCTTGCAACTTATCTTCATCGGCACCTTCTTTAGCCACACAATAAACTGCAGAAGAATTTGCTGTTGCACGGCCAGAAGCCAAACCCAACGGATAAACAGCAGAGCCATTGGGGAAAAGTATACCCCAGTTTTTTTCCGAGACCGGGCCAGGCCTCTTGTCTTCATTAAACAACTCGTAAAGATACGTGTTGATCGGTATAGTTGGCCGACTAGGTGGACCAGAATCATTAGAAACTCTCCTGATCAGATTGTTAATGTAGGTGCCAGCATTTTGGATTGTAGCATCAGGTTCATTTGCTCCACCAATCCATGGCCAGCCAGTCTCGGTAACCACGACGGGAATCCCAGAAAAATTGAATGCGTCGATTGAATAATAGGTTGCATCAACCATAGCATCAAACATACTATTATAGTGGAAGAGAGTGTTCGGGTCAACAATCTGCTTAATTGCAGGAAGTGATCGGAAAAGTGCATAATCGAGCGGAAATATTCCATTCCCGCTAGTGTATCCATAATAAGGATAGGCATTCAACATGTAGTAGGACTTCGTGTTCTTTAAAAACTGGAGGAGCTGATAGATAGTAGAGTTCCATGAAGCGTTAAAGGTGGCGGTGGACGGGGGGAAAGGCCGGGGTATTATGTCCATTGATTGGGGAGTGGAAACTTTGATCAGATAGTTTAGATTGGCAGCAACCAAGGCTTTATGTAGGGAATACATGGCTGGAACTAGGACTGGACCAACATGAGGAATTGTTGTAAGGACCTCACTGCCAACAGCAATGGCTGTAATATTTGTTCCTGGCAAGTAAGCAGCAACGTTTTTATTAACCCAGGCTGCAGCAGCTGCCGGAGACTCGCCAATCCTGAGAACTTCCTCATTAGTGACGCCAACAATTACTTCGATGCTACTGTTCGCTAAGGCCTTTAGCAGTTGAGAATCAGCATTATAAAGGCGGAAATGAGTAATTTGATGGGATTTAAGAATTGCCACTATATCCGAAGCTGATGGAAGATTGGAGACATCGGTTCCAAGGTTTACCCCCACAAATGCACCTATTAATGTCAAGAACACAGCTTGGTAACAAATACATAATTGGCTGTAACCAAACATTCCATTTTCATTAGGAAAAAGATTGATAGTAACTTATGAAGGTTGGTTGCACAAAACTATTAAAGAGGCCGTGCAATTAACATATATGAAGCCCTTACTTCTGCTGCTTATACTCACAACCACCAATTGAGATCACGGAAATATAGTTTGTGGACATTTTCAAAATATTCCAAGCAAAACGGATTTAGAATGCGAATTATGAAGGGTGTTAAAGTACTCAAAGTTAGATAAATAAGATACCTAATGAATTGACACACATGCCAAATAGAAGCAAGATCACAATTCCATGACACCTTTCTCGCATTTTCCAATCAACCAAAACTTCAACTTTTCAGCTCAGTATGATTTTAGCTTCCTGCTACTTCCTCCGCGTCTCCAGAATCAAAACTCCCAAAACTCAAACAAGCAAACACATAAAATCTGCAATCGAGTCATATGAAAAGGAAAACATAAATAAAAACCCCAAAACATTACAAAACAAGCTCTTTCTGCAGATCCACTGACAGGAGACAAATGCAATAAAGCCATAAATATGCAAACCAAGCATTAACAAAAACACTGTAGCTTAGCTTACAAATGAAACTCTCTCTTTAAATCCCATCTCAGAGAAAGATTGGAGAATTTCAAACAAACAGTAGCTTAGCTTAGCTTCCACATATTATCAAAAAGAGAAACCCCTTTTTCTCATTCTACTTCTGCAGACTATGAACTACCGGAAAGCCAAACTCAAGAAATCTTGAACACCAAAAACCAGCCACAAAACACGAAATAGCAAAGAACCCAGTTGGGAAAACTAAAAACAAGAAGTGGGCAAATACCCGATCTGAATAATCTATCAGAACACACTGCAATTCCAACAGTCTTCAGTCAGCTTCAGAACAGAACCAAAACCCTAAAGAGAGAGCAGAGCAAACACTCAAATGCACACAGATTAATGGAAGTTGAAAGAGGAAGAAGGACGAAATAGAGAAGTGTAGAAGAGAGATTCTCAGCAGCCCAGAACAGTAAAACGCCACAGAAACGAGAGTAAAAGACAGAAGAGCAAAAAACCACCAGAGCAAAAATCAATAGTTAGAAATAAAAATTAATCCCAAAACAAAACAACCCCCCAACAAAAATCATACCCCACCATTTCCTAACGTCTATATTATGTACTAAACAGGACTAAGCTAAGCTTGTGATGTGTATTGACAAGAATATGGACTGAAGGTGTAAAAACTGACAGGAAATGCAAATAAAAAATGTCTTACCAAATTTAAAACTTTATTGTCTGCCTTTTTCTTTTCTCTTTTTAGGCAGCAAAGGGGCTTGGATTCTCGTGCAGAAGGGGTCGTGATCGTCGCCGTTCATTTTGGTTTGATGGGGTTTTTGGGTTTTTTCTCTTTGATTTGGAATTTGAGCGAGAGAAGAGTCAAGAATGAATGGGCGAGTGGGGACTGGGCTGTGTTGTTCGTTTTTCTTTAAATTTAACCCAAAAGTCATTTTGTGCAGATTCGAATGGGGAAAAAAAGTCATGGGCTCGTAGCGCCTCGAGGGAGTAATGTTATTAAATTGAAGCTGATTGTTGAGTGGTGTGGAACAGCCATTAATGTCGAAGGGACTTTTTTTCTGGTTTTTTTTCTTCTTCTCTTATGGAGTTGTGATATTGGCATTGCATTTCCAATATCCATTTCTTCTTCTCTGTTCTATGAATTTCTAAATGATTCTTTAATATTATTGGACTTCTTTTCAGTTTGACAATGTGAGGAATTTGAACATATTTCAGCTTTTAAGAAGAAGGGGAAATGGCCTCGTCTGAAATCAAGTTAGAAAGCTGTACTAAAGTTAAAGATTTTAGAGTTTCTCCCTCCTAAACTTTTAAAATTGAAATATTATATATTTTTAATAAAAAAAGTGGAAAGGTAAAAAATTTCCTTCTCGATAAATGTTTTTTAGCTCTGCTCCTGGTTGAACTTGAACTTAGATCCTTCTTAAATAAGGTTCATATGGACCTATGGTTGATCGATCATGAATAGGAATATTGAATTTTTTTTTTTCTTTAGAAATTATTGGATTTAGTTTAATATTAAAATTATAACTAAAAATCTTGATTAAAACAAATATACTATTGTGTTTATAATATTACAATTCAAACAATGGGCAGGAATTCAAATCTATGAACTGAGGAAGATTTTGCTTTTCAATTGGGTAGTAAGAGTTGAAATAGAACAATTACTCATCCTTAAAACAGTAATTCTTTAGATCATATACATGAGTATAGAAGGGGAAAAAAAACTTTATGTTCATAATTTTTTTTTACCTAGTTAATACATTAATTGAACATCAATTTAAGCATAGTTCAATTGGTGAAGATATTTATCCTTGACTAAGAAGTTAGAAATTTGAATCTCTCACTCAATATATTGTTGAACTAAAATAATAATAATAATAATAATAATAATAATAATAATAATAATAGTACCTTAATTTAACTATCCTCAAACTGATAGTATACTTAGAAGAAAATATTTGATTTATAAAACTACAAATACTTATTAGAAGTAAGTCATTTCTAATGATTTATGTTTCTTTAGTTGAGTTGTCAAGGCTTAAGTTTTAAAGTTTAGTGATATTTTGAATTGCAATATTCTTTTAGAAAAATAGTAGTAATTTAACTTGGTAAATGGTATGATAAAAGAATTTCAAAAAAGGAATATCCAAAAGTGCATAATAGGATCAAAATTCTAAGTGGATAAATTCTTTTTAAAAAAGTGCAATTTAAGGAAATGAATAAAGAATGTAATTTTAAAAGATGTGGTCGCTTGATTTTATAAACAATATTTATGTAAGAATTAGAACTTTTCAAAAAAGAAAAAATTATGTAAGAATTAGAAATTCCACCGCTTGTTATTGTATAATAATTATTTAAAAATGATAATGGCTGTCGAAGGAGGGACTGGAAACAGAATCCAAGAAATATTCGTAAGATGGACCCCACATTTACACATGGGAAAAAGTTGCACGTGGGTCCATTTGCTTAGCTGTAAGCCATTATCGCCTTCGGTGAAAAATATTTATGTTTTTTTATTTTTTTATTTTTTTGACTAAAAGGTTGATAAAAAAAAATGCATGTTCCTTTTGCCCACGAAGGATGAATTTGCCACTCATTTATGTAAATTCGTAAATATTTGATCAATCATTATGTACTAAATTTATTGGACTATGATTGCTTAAAAAAGGCCCGACATTCTAAAATTTTCATTTAAATATAACATTCTAAATATAAAAATTTGCTCTAAATAATGTATATAATCAAACATCAAGAGAATGTAGAAGGATTCCTCTATATATTAATGTGAAAATAGAACTTCATTAATAACTTTTAAGCATTTAAATCAAACTTGCAACTTTTGGAACATTACTCAAAAGTTAGAAAAGGTAGACCTCTTTAGAGATTTTTTTTTTTTTTTTAATATTTGCTAGTGTACGAGCCAACTAGCACACACCTTAACTATTTTCAAAGAATAATTGTTTGATTCTACTTGAAAGTTTGAGTTCATGACGTAATAATATTCCCAAAAGAAAACAAAATGATAGAAGAGCTTGAAGTATTTAGAAACGCATCATCACACCACGAAAGAAAGCAAAAAAGTACTCAACAATCAATTTGATAACGCATAAAATCCTAAGAACAACAAACAAACGCTACCCAACAATACAAAGGAAAGATGTCTATAGCGGAAATCTCAAACTAAACAATGGCAATAGTACATTATAGTTGGTTCTTAACTTTTGAGCGGGTTGGTTATTGACTAGGGCTCCTATCTCCTCCATTTGGTTCACTTCTATACTCTTCTTCATGTCTCGGACTTCGTCGTGGACTCCGACTCCGGCTAACACTTCTGCTTCTGCTCCTGCTCCTACTCGGGGGGCTCGGACTTCGACTTCCGCCCCGTGCTGGACTCTGACTTCTACTTCTAGAACCATCGAGTTGTGGAGATCGGGAGTACGACCTACCACGGCTCTGCTGTCGTGGGTACGACCTCTCTATACTATCCCGTCTGTCACGAGGGGACACTGATCTGCATTGACATAGAAAGACTTGTAGCTCAAAAGAGTTCACCAAGGAAATCAGAGATATTATACTAAATAAAGAACCAGATATCAAATAGCCAATAGATTGAAAGAATACCTGGAGTAAGCCCTTTGTTTTGGTGGTGGGGATGTATTATCATAACTATGGGACCTAGACCTTGCATTGCGTGGAGCTGGTGAACGAGAATACCTTGCATGGCGTTGAGCCGGAGAACGAGAATGCCGTGGAGGAGATCTTCTTCGATCATGAGATCGTCCACTGTTTGTACGACTGAAATATTAATTTTGTTACAGAGATGCAATACTAAACTTGGCAGTGTGAACTGTGAACTAATGCATAGGATGAGTTCTTTTCAGCCCCATTAAAAGAACTTTCCAAATTTTTCATAGTATTTAGTTCCATAGTTATAAGTGATTTCAAAGATTCCAAACGTACTAAATAACTAAAGTGCCTTCAGAAGCACGTGATTAGTGTTAGAAATAACTTTTTTTCAAAAGCCATCCCAAACTCCCGTGAGCACAAGTGTTGGAAAACATATGCAAATGCGAATGCATAACATTATTTGACAGTTAATTACAAACATCCATGTCTATAAAGAATGACAATATAATAGGGCAGCCCCATACCTTCCTCTCTCCCTTGCCCTCATATCAGATGGCTTCTTCCTGTTTTCCTCAGCAAATACCACAGTCAACTCCCGACCGAGAAGAACACAGCCATCCATCTGATGTTTAGCATCTGCAGCATCAGCAGGATCTACATATTGAACAAAACCAAAACCACGTGGTTCTCTGCAAAATTGTTGCACAAATAAAGCAAAAGGAAAAAAGTTATAAATAGGTAAATGTAAAGCCACAGAATCAGGTCAGGTACTTCGCCTGCCATAAACCTTCTCTAATAAAACTGTCCATCATATCCCTTGCAATATGGAAGGTCTGTGATAATAAAGCAAGCACTTGGCTGCTGACCTTGCATGTGTCAGATTTAAGATGACTTGAAATTCTTCAAGACTTGGAACATCTTCTATGTATTCAAATCCAACTTCCTTCCAATCTTCACTACCATTAACATCATCTTCAATAGAACTCTAATTACTTGATGTCTTCTTCAAAACATTAGTTTCACTGTTAAATCTTCAAACATTCAATAAACAGACCTAATATGTGATAAGGAAAAACAAAAAAAAGAACCAGAAAGAAAATGCCCCTCCATCGTCAGATGCATAATTTGAAAGATGAACACGAAGTAGGCCCGCTTCATAAAATTCATGAATAATTTTTTCCAAGGGTTGTGCTAAAAACATTTTGTTCAAAAGAAGCACAGAAATTATTGAAAATATGATTTCTTTGGTGCCCCTAACTCTAAACCAATATGAGAAAGCAACATAGAAAATACATTATATCAAACATTAATTAGAAACTAAAGATACTGTGTAAAATTTAAACAATTTCTTTGAAAACCATATGAGCAAAGTGTAAAATTGCATTTTGTTAATTAAAAAAATTAACATCAATACACCAAGGAATCTGCAAACTACATACAGCTAAGACATGCTCACCCAGTATAATAGTCCTTTGGTAGGTATATGTCCTTAATAGCACCAAACTGTCCAAATGGTCTACGAAGATCCTCAGGCCTGAGTTAAAAGAAATAAATGAGTGGTACACTAGATTTCATCATATTCTTACTAAGAATTTCATCAGTAAGCTAGGAAGAATAACAGCATGCAGCAGTAGCATTTCCCTAAAAAATACAGTATGCGGTAAAAAAAAAAATAGTACCAGTATAGTGATACGGCAATCTGCTCCTAATTGCAAACCACATAGAGATATATAAAGAAACTTGAAAATCAGAACAAGAACATGCCACCATATAAAATTCTATAATATTCAGACACCAAAGAACTTCTATCATGACACGAATCTAGGTCAAAACTGATGCACTGCAAGAGAGAAGAAAATGAAAGAAAATCTACTATTTTTCAATAACTTAGCTTTAGTCTTCTTAAAGAAAACGGTTAATATAAAGTGGTGGAATACACACAAACATAATATATTAAGGTGGCAACAATGTTTGAAAAGTGTCAGGCATGCTTAGGAAAAACAACTCTCCAAGGCAGTTAAAAGAACTTATTTTGCGAAGTGCAGAACAGAAACATTGAAATTAAAATAAAATACTATTATGAATAATAATTTCATCAACAACTGAAAAAAATTGGAGATTTCCACATGATTCTTGGAAGATATAACAATTAAAGTTTGATAAATCCGGAGGCACATCACAGGTGCATTGCCTAACAAGAAGTGAGCGGCCTTAAGGGCACTTTTTTTTAGTTCAACCATATGTGGGAGTGAGATTCAAGCCTCTGACATTTCGGTCAAGGTTATCCTAAGGTTGGCCCCTTAAGGGCGCTTAGTAGGCTAGAAAGAAATAGTAGGCTCTTAGAAGACAAAGAAACAAGATTCTCTTGCCAGGGCATTTTACTTCTTTTCAACGCTGTCTGAATAGGAATTTTCATCATTATTCTAATTTTCTAATACTCTAGGGAAAACCCTTTTAACTCCCTTATCTGGACAAAGTGACTCGTTGTTCCCCCTTCCCCTTCACCTTCGTTTTTTCTAATACTAAGATCTGTCTCCTATCAAAACAAAATAAAATAAAACGACCTCCATTCCTCCTCGAGACTTTCTAGAGGAAGAAAATTGATCACACTAAACGGAAAGAACTTTCGAGGGCAAAAAGAAACAAACAAACTCATCAAGAACAAACCTGCAGTCATGGCGAAGATTACGAACTAGAAGGCTAGTGGGTAGGTCTCTCCCACGTCCACCACCATACCGCCCCCTAGGGCTCGGGCTCCGGCCCCTTCTGCCATAACCCCTTGGCGGCGATGGAGTATAACTCCTACCCCTCATTTGTACAGTAACGAATGACGGGGGCCCGCTGTCCAAGAATCTTGCTGTACCTGTGCAAGTGAACAAGAATTAACCATTGAAGAGTAATGACAAGTTTTCAAGACAGCTGAATTGATCCAAAACAGATTCTTTTCACTGAAATCGAGGATAGTAAACGAAGTACTCAGCTACCACATAACAAGAAACCTTAACTTGATGAACCCCATATGGCATCCGAAATTACAAGTCATAAATTGGGAAAATTACCTCAAAATAGTGAAGCGGGAATAGATCGATGCAAGAAGGTCAGTAATTATATAAATATGCTCACCGAGATTTAAAATTGCCGTGTGAATGTGAATGCGAATGCTTGAGAGAGAAAGTGAAAGAGAGACCTTGACGATAGAGTATATCCGCGGCAGAGGAAGAATAAATTAGGGCTCGAAGATGAAATTGATTGAAATCTTCGAGAAACAGACGGCGGTGCTTCAGATTTGTAAGCTTAGGGCATCAGCTTTCCGCTGTAGAATAATACAATAAAGTTAAAAGGCACGGAACTAACGACGTCGTTTTATTAGAGGTTTGTCATTAAAATACTTTTTTGGTCCTAAATTTTTTGATTCATTCCATTTTAATCTGTGTACTTTCAAATGTCTAAATTTAATCTTTATTCTTTTGAATAAATCTTAAAATTAGTCTCTATTATTTTGAAGTTAATTTTTATCAAAATTGGTTAAATAATAATAATAATTTTCAAGTAAGAAAATACACAATGTGAACATCTCCCACTTAGGTAATAATTTCCTTATTGACAATTATTAATTTATTCTTTAGTGCACAACTTAATGCTATTTTAAAAGAAACTTCCCTTTAATCACAATCCGGTCCATTTTGTATACCAAAGAGAAACCAAGGATGACCAGTATATCTAGAGTGACAACTAATAATCTTTAAGTCTAAGTTTTCCTTACTGACCTTCAAGACCAAATTTTAGTTGGACATCCCTAAATGCAAAACCTAATGTTAAGCTCTTGCTTAATTTTGAATTGCTAGAGATTCAATTGTTGCTTTATTGGTACACTACTTAAGCCTTATGTTGCAATCTTGATTACTTTTCTCAAAGAAACTGAGTTCAGAGAAGAGTGATATTCGTCATATTTTTTACTACATCGTTATGAGCTTTGAATCATTCTATAAGAAACACACTTCTTATGTTTGCTTGAAAAAAAAAGTATTACTTAGGAGTTAGGCAAAATGTCTTGGATCTTCTCTTCCTAATCCATCATATTTTCATAATGTTTCACTACTATAAACTGATCTATATGGCTTTTAGGATATCCATAACTAAAGATTCTCATATATCAAATATGGGTACTTTCAATGAGAGTTTATTTCTTAAAACATTATACAATATTGTTAAGCATTTCTGAGAGCCATAGGGAATAGGCTATGAAAGACAGTACTAAGATGTTGAAGCTCTCAATGCCACTTAATTTGACTATTTCATTATTGTCCCCTTGATTAAACCTAATACAAACTTAAAGATCTATTAAATCAAAAGAACCAATCATCGATGAACAGAAGTACTAAAGTTCATTCAACACATATAAGTCTTAACATATAAGCCAAACTAATTTTCTTCAAATCCAAAGTGAGAAGTCATATTCTCTTTATACATAATGTAATGATGTACTAGGAATGTATTTTTCTTTATGTCCAAATTTTCTGAAAAATATTAGGGGAGGTATGAATCCTAATTCTTAGTGATTTGGATTAATATGTTCCAAATGCAGCTTTGTGTAAACTTTAATTTCTTCTTTTAAGGAAATAGTAAATTGAGTATCTTTTGTCTTTTCATACTTAACTCATTTTTCATGAACACACCGTCAAAGATTAACTCATTAAGAGTTCATTTATCCTTATGAGTGTCATAACTCATCGTAGATTGACTATACAATGTCTAAAAATGAGCATCAAATGCACAAGTCAATCATCGAACATTATAAATTTAGTGCATTTCATCTTTTAGTGTACTCCCTTATGTTCCTTTGTTCTTCATTAAGACACATTCTACCAAAAGTTTACATGTCTCTCTCTTCCTTTATGTTCTTTTAGGACAATCCTTATCTTTTAAGGAACTTCCTAGTTATTTTCTTGTTACACATAATTCCCTTGAAAATTGCAATTCATCATCATAAAACTTATGCAATAAAGATGATTCCATTTTTCAAAGTCCCATTTAATCTTAAAGGGATGTTGCTAAGTGAAAAATAGAAGTGCTTCTATCTTTATCAAAAGTTTAAAAAAGATGCAACTTAAACAAAAATATTCTTAAATCCAAGAATATGGCAATGAAATAATATTTAACAATAACTCAATCAATAATAAAAATACAATAGATTTAAACTTTATGAGGACAACAAGATACCAAACACAACATTGACAACCTTCCTTTGGGCCGACTATCAACTTGTAAAGGTACTCTCAACATGATGATGAAACATTGATAACCAATCTTGTCATGTGAAAGCCTTCCTTTGAGCCGACAATCACTCATATGGCATAACTTTATATTATCCATGTTCATCATCAGCTAGCCACAAGTGTACCTGTTATTTGGCCAGGCTGACGCCTAAACAATAGGCCCACAAACATCTAATTAATTATGAAGATGTCAATATCAGAAATCAGAGGCTACTTTGGCAGCATGATCCATCAAACCAACACCAATAAAGAAAGCTAGATTATTATGCAAAATATTTATCTTTAATTATTATTAATTTTATCTTTACGAAAATGAAATTACCAAAATCATTTTCAAAATTAAGAATAATATTTTTACTTGCATAATTTAATAATGGGAAAAAATCCTCAAAAATAAAAACTGAACTACCCCAAAAGAAACTTTATTGGTCTTTCAACCCACCTAACAATCATTGGGACACCAAATTTAGAATTTAATAATCAAATATTAATAACTTATACCTTTTAGATGATAGCCTTAACATCCTCGAGGGAACATTATTATGTTATCCATACTTATTATTGCACGTGTGTTTGTTGTTTGGCCAAATTGTAACCTTCCTTTTGGGCCAATCACAATCCGCATGAGTAACAAATACACTACATCTAATAACTTTAGATGCTCTAATTTATAAAATAAAAAAAAAAAACATTAAGCAAATTGTGTTAAAGAACTTATAAATTTACAAATGATTCACCATAATAACTATTCTTTATAAAGAAAAATTAAATAACTCTTCATATCTTTAATTTCTAATGTCAAAAGAATAGTTATAAACATAACAAATTAATAAATTTATAAAATAATTTTATAAATAACAATTATATATATGTAAATTTACCTACAAACATGAAATTGCCGTGGGCCAACCCACTGCAATCTCTCCAATGCTAGGGCTAATGCCCTAGCTCCCACCGTCCATGCGGCACTGCCGCCAACTTACAAGCTGCAATTTTTTTTTTAGCTAGCAATTGATTTTTCATATAATCAAAGATTCAGTCTCCAAATTTATACACTACATCCTTAAGAAATAATTCGAATATGAAAAACTATTCGAATTAAATTTGACTATTCAAAAGTCCAAGCAATTTACAAAACATGTAAATTGATTCTAAAATCCTATTAAATCAAAACCTCGTGAACAGAAAGAAAAACACATGGTTGGAAAAATTGACTAAATTTAGTAATCTACCATGCATAAACCACTCTGATACCACTTGTTGGAATTTATGAACAAAATTTAAGTCATAATTATTCAAGAATAAACACATATAATTCAAGAGCAATCATGACAAGATTTATAAAATGATCTAAGCATGGAAGAAAACTAAAACTAAAGGAGATTATAATTACCTGAAACCTTTAGACATGTTGAATCTCTAAAATTTGTGGTTTATGGTTTTCCTCAACTATGCAACCTAGACATGGGCAATCCTATCTATCAGATGGGGAATAGGAAGCTAAAGAAGCATAGTGTATTGAGACCATAACCCTGTTATTTATAAGTTGATCATAGGTTTTCCATAATGCTCTAAGATTAGTTGGTTTCTGCTCAGCAGCCCACACCACTATATGAAAAGTTTTGGGCCCATAATCAAGACCACACAATATGCCCATTAAAGAGTCTATTGTCATTTAATTTGTTACCCACAGGCCTAATATGAATTAATTATTAAATTAATTCTAACAACATCAACTATTTTCTCTTAGGACTATGAATAGTAATTCAAATCCCCATCACATTCTATCTTCTATTAAAACTCGGATTCGCAATCGCTTTATTTAAACTCTACTCTTCCGCAAAATTCTCATTCTCATCTCTGAAATTTCTTTCAACCATGGATTCTCAAAATTCTGTTGAGATTCCTCAACCCACCTCCACTTCCGTCTCAATCCCTCCAATCCTTCCCATAATCACCCCAAATTCCTCCATTGCCACCGGAAAGAAGCTCACTCTGATCCCTCTCATCTTCCTCATCTACTTTGAGGTCGCGGGTGGCCCTTACGGGGAAGAGCCCGCCGTCCAGGCCGCTGGTCCTCTCCTCGCCATCATCGGCTTCATCCTCTTCCCTTTCATATGGAGCGTCCCAGAGGCCCTGATCACGGCGGAGCTCTCCACCGCCTTCCCCGGCAATGGCGGTTTCGTCATTTGGGCCGAGAGAGCCTTTGGTCCCTTCTGGGGCTCTCTCATGGGCACCTTGAAAATCCTCAGTGGTGTCATCAACATCGCCGCTTATCCAGTCCTCTGCATCAATTACGTTCAGAAAATCGCTCCGCCGCTCCAATCTGGCTGGCCCCGCCGCGCCGCCCTCCTCGCCTCCTCCGTCGTCCTCGCCGTCCTCAACTACATCGGTCTCACCATCGTCGGATACATCGCGGTCGCTTTAGCCCTCTTGTCCCTCTTACCCTTCATCTTAATGACGTTAATCGCCATCCCCAAAATCAAACCCCATCGATGGGGCAGTTTAGGCGACAAAGGAATAAAAAAAGACTGGAATCTTTATCTCAACACCCTGTTTTGGAACCTAAATTTCTGGGATAATGTCTCCACTCTCGCCGGAGAAGTCGAAAAACCCAGAAAAACATACCCAATGGCTCTGTTCGTATCGGTGATTTTCACTTGTCTTTCTTATCTAATCCCACTCCTAGCCGTCACCGGCGCCGTCGATGTAGAACAATCCGCTTGGGGGTCTGGATTTCACGCCCAAGCCGCTGAAATCATCGCCGGAAAATGGCTCAAAATCCTCCTCGAAATCGGGGCGTGCTTGTCAGCGATCGGGCTGTTTGAGGCTCAATTGAGTAGCAGCGCGTATCAGATTTTGGGTATGGCGGAGATTGGGATTTTGCCCAAATTCTTTGCGGCCAGAGCAAAATGGTTCAACACTCCATGGATTGGGATTGTGATCTGCACTGGGATTTCAGTTGGGGTTTCGTATTTGGAGTTCACGGACATTGTTGCGTCGGCGAATTTCATATACAGCTTGGGGATGTTGCTGGAGTTTTCGTCCTTCGTTTGGTTGAGATGGAAGTATCCGGCCATGGAAAGGCCGTTCAAGATTCCGATGAAGTTGCCGGGGTTGATAGTGATGTGTTTGGTTCCGTCGGCGTTTTTGGTGGTAGTGATGGTTTATACTCATTTGACTGTGTTCTTGGTCAGTGTTTCCATGACTGCGGCTGGGATTCTCTGGTTTTTGTTGATGAAGATTTGTAGGAAGAAGAAGATCTTCAAGTTCAATCCTCGACCTGAAAGCTTTTGATTAACTTCAATTATCCAATAGTCTTCTTTTTCTTTTATTTTTTTTCTCTCTTTTTTTAATTTGAAATTTGTTGATATTCTTTCGGTAAGATGTGTATATATTTCAGTTAGTCAACCTAACTTATTCAAGAGATGAATAAAGCCACACTTGATAATGATTTTGTATTTTGTATTTTGTAAGTGTGTTCTTTAATTTTTAGCCAAATTTTGAAACTGCTATTTTTTAAGTCTTGGGTGCAATATGATGAATTTAAAAATTTAGGGTAAAAATTGATACAATATGACAAATTGACGAGTAAAAATAGATTTTTTTTTCATAATAAAACAAAAAAATAAATAAATGAAAGTAGTATTTATAAAACTAATTTTAAAAAATGGAGACCCAAAAATAGAGCTAAGGTTGCTAATTTTGATTTTATCTCTTTCAACGATTTTCTATGTGGTTCTTCATTTTATTTTAAATTTTTTTTAAATTGTATATCCTATATCTTATCGAGGCTATATTGTAAATTGTGAAAGAGAAAATAAAGTGATGGGAGTAGATGATTGAAAAATTAGAGATTAAAAGTGTAGTTTATTAATATTATGATTTTTTAAATTAAAGATTAAGATTGGTTGAGATAAAAATTAAAAAGGTTAAAAAACATTTTTGGTTTTCAAATTTTTCTAGTATTGAACTTTAGATTGTAACAATTTAGTCTATGTACTTTCAAACGTGTAATAATCTAGTTCTTATACTTTAAAATTTGTAACAATTTAACTCCTATCGAAAGTTAACGTCTGTTGGAATAGAAATTTTGGCCAATCAGAAATTGCCATGTCAGGTGACAAAATTATTTCTTTAATTAGGGATTATTTAAATTTGCAAGTATCCCTAAATTAAATTAAAGTAAATCCCAATATGCAATTGGGTTATATGAAATTTGGGCCAATTTTAGACTAAGCCCAAATAGGAGGCCCTAATCCAACAAAGTCTAGGCCCACAGTCAATAAGTCCCAGCTCACAAGGCTAGGCCTAAGGTTAATCAGGCCCAGTCCAAAGTCAAGCCCAAGCCCATCTAGGAGCCTTGGGGAACTCTATAAATAGAGAGCTCCCTCCTCCATTTTGGAGGTTCAGAAGTTGAAACTCTCCAGAGAATTTACAGAGAATTCAGAAACAAATACCAGAAAACTCCCTAAACCTTTGAAGATCAAACATTCTCTGAACCAGAGTCTCGAAGACTAGAAGACTTTGAAGATCGAGAACAAGCTGCAAAGCCCTCGAAACAAATCTACATTCGAGAACAAGCTACAAAAGCCCTCGAGACAGATTCACATTCGAGAACAAGCTGCAAAGTCCTCGAAACAAATCTACATTCGAGAACAAGTTGCAAAAGCCCTCGAGACAGATTCACATTCGAGAACAAGCTGCAAAGTCCTCGAAACAAATCTACATTCGAGAACAAGCTGCAAAAGCCCTCGAAACAAATTCACATTCGAGAACAAGCTGCGAAGCCCTCGAGACAAATCTACATTCGAGAATAAGCTGCAAAAGCCCTCGAGACAGATTCACATTCGAGAATAAGCTGCAAAGCCCTCGAGACATATGTAAATTTGAGAGAAAGAATCAGAGGAACAAATTAGAGATTGTACTCCACTAAATTGAAATTAATACAATTTAAATTCATTTACACGTGTCTCATTTCTATTTCCTTGTCGAAATCTCGTGTAAACAAATTGGCACGCCCAGTGGGACAATCTCTACCTCTCATCTCTTTCTTTCATCTTAACATCCAAGTGAAGCAATGTCATCCAAAAAGACTTCTTTGATGACTGTTGCCATGAGCAACTCGAACACCGGTTCTGCCACCCAAAGTTGCTCCAATGAACTGAGGCTGCAAGACGATAAAGTTTCTATTGCAGGCGAAGTAATGACACTGCTGGGGGCATGGACTAACAACAAGTTCCTGGTCAAGTGCAACCCTTTGTTCGACTTCGATTCTGACGTAGTGTCTGTCATGATGACTGAGACAAACACTATGGAAGAAAGAATGACAAAGATGCAGGAGAAAATCAACATCTTGATGAAAGCGATCGAAGAAAGGGATTCTCAAATCGCATACTTAAAGAGCCAAATTGAGAACCCAAATTTCGCTAAGTCAAGTCAAACTCTCGCCGTCAAAGATCGCAATAAAGAGAGGGTCGTTGTGCAAGAAGATCAACCACAACACTCCACTTCGATCGCCACACTATCTGTCCAACAACTTCAGGACATGATAATGAACTCCATTAGAGCTCAATATGGTGGGGCTTCTCAAAGTTCTCTCTTGTATTCTAAACCATATACTAAGAGAATCGATAATTTGATAATGCCAACTGGATATCAACCACCAAAATTCCAGCAATTTGATGGAAAAGGCAACCCTAAGCAACACGTTGCTCATTTCATCGAGACATGTGAAAATGCTGGTACACGAGGAGATCTACTGGTTAAACAGTTCGTACGAACGCTGAAAGGGAACGCATTCGATTGGTACACTGATCTACAACCTGAGTCGATAGACAGTTGGGAACAATTCGAAAAGGAATTTCTCCATCGCTTTTACAGCACAAGACGATCCGTCAGCATGTTTGAGCTCACCAACACTAGACAACGAAAAGGTGAACCCGTTGTCGACTACATAAATCCTTACAATTGAAATACCCTCAATTAATTAAATGAAAAAAAAAACAGCAGACTCGGATAAGATAAGAAGTAAAAAAAAAGTGAAAAAAAAAAAACCATGCTCTAAATTGAAAAACATTATGGAGAATCTACTCCAATTTTCTTCAGCAATTTTAATTCTTTTTTTAAAAAATAATAAATACGTACCTATTATAGAGCAACACGTGACTTTGGACATGTGTGGAAAACTTTTCTAATAAAGATTGAAATAGAAACTTAATCGATGGTGTAAATTGATACACTTATACAAGTTTGAGGTTTAAATTGATGAAATTAAAATTTTAAGGTTAAAATTGATACAATTTGTAAAGTTCGAGGTTTAAATTGATGAAATTGAAAGTTTATGATTAAAATTGATACAACATGCAAAGTTTAGGGGTCAAAAAAGCTTTTTTCCCTAGACATTATTGTTCCAATGACAAATTAAATAAATTGATAATTAGGTCATTTCAAAAGTACATGGATTAAATCATTACAAACTAAAGTATATGAACTAAATTGTTATTTGTACAAAAGTTCAAGGGCTAAAAATGTTTTTAAACCAAATTTAAAACTAACGATTAAGATTGGTTGAGAAAAATTGCTTCAAATTAGAATTTAAAATTGAACTTTAATTAAAAATAAGAAGTGGAATTTCGAATTAAAAATTTACATAGTTTTTTTTCTCTCTCTCTCTCGAAAAAGAAAAGAAAAGTAGGTTTGCTATAGTGTTTAGAGTACTGAACTAAGTTTTCAAAAAATTAAAGTATTTAATATTTAGTTAGAAAATAAAACAAGTTTTTGAAAATTTAAAAACAATTAAAAAGACGCTTTAACTTGCTTATAGATGTAAATCTAGATTGATCCATTTCCTATAAATATTTCGTTGACACGAGATTTCAACAGAGAAATTTAGTACGTGTAAATGAATTTGATTTTATATTAATTTGTATATAGTGGGGTACAATCTCTAATATTTGATTTTTTCAATTTCTAATATTTGATCTTCTAACTCTCTCTCAAATATGCATTTGTTTCGAGAGCTTTGCAGCTTGTTCTCGAATGTAGATTTGTCTCGAGGGCTTTGCAACTTGTTCTTGAATGTGAATTTATCTCGAGGGTTTTGCAGCTTGTTCTTGTGAATTTGTCTCAAAGGCTTTGCAACTGATGGAGTTAATATTAAGAATGCGGAAGCAATTTTGGATCTTAAGCACTCTAATTTGATCAATTTTATCATACAAAAAACATGCTCATAACTAGAAAAACAGAGAATAAGAACACATACCTTTGTAGCTCAAAATTCTCTTAATCCGTGGGCTTTCTTTGAACACAAACCAGTTGTGGACCTCCTCTAGAGTATTCCCTACTATCCTCAGGCCTTGGAACAGATTGTGGGATCTTTGATTGAGAGAATTTGGGAGAAGAATGAGTAAAGGTTTAATAACAAAAGGCTAGAGAATTTTCTTCAAAAAATCTCTTCTCTATCTTCTTCTTTTGTTTTATTGTGTTTCTTCTCTATATATAGAAAAAACCACAAGCTTCTATTTTTACTTAGTGAAGAAGCCAACACATAGAAGATAAGCTTCAAACAAGAAGCTTGTTCATTAAGTAATGAATTTGGTCCATATTTCATTTCTAAATGAATTTGAATTATCTTTTAATTTTAATTTAAAATTAATATAAAATTAATTTTTAATTAAAATCAATTTTTAATTAATTTTAAATAAATATTTAATATGATATCAAATATCAAATTAAATAATTGGACCAATCCCAATTTCTCAAAACGAACATTCGAACATGAATCCCTATTCATGTTTTAAACCGAACCAATATTTAAATCATATTTAAATATTTTCAACTCTTCTTTATCATAGTTTAATTCATAATTAAGCTATGAAACGTTAAGTATATCGCATATAATTAACTTTTTCTCCTAAATTCGAATTTGAACAATTCAAATTCTTTTCTCTCAAATTGTTACAAGGCTTAGTCCGAGCTAGTAAGGAGAACCTAATGGACCTACAGATCATGAGCTCCAACGATACGAGATTAACCGGCCAAACTCTTTAGCCTAGCTAATCAACATTCGTTAACCACCGGGACACTCCACTAAAGCCCAGTGGCTGCACTCTCCTCACTGTAGATATATTTCTGTCCACTCGATATAACCATGATTAGTAAGTCAGTCCTTCACAAGTCGTTCGTAATTACAGCTGGGTCAAATAAACCGTTTTACCCCTGTAATTACTTCTTGTTCCTTAAGTCCCACTGATCCTCTAATGAACAATTTGGTTTGTGGTCCAACCAACAAACCATATCCCTCTCGGGCCAACGAGAGGGTGGACCCATTGTTCAAGACCCGGAGTCAGTACTTAAGGGAACAACCTCTCTACTAAACCCTAAAGTGGGTAGGAGTGAATTCCATCTCGCATGACTATGTTCCCAACTATTTACCTGGTCTTATCCCCAAAATGGGAGGCTTATTGAGTCGGCAATCTCAGGCCACTCTCACCCATGCAAATCTAAGGATAATCCCGAATAAACAGGAGTTCATAGCACGCTCAAGATTAAGATCGAGTTACCTAGGTCATCATATGAATATAGTCAGTTAAAACAGTAAACGGAGTTATAAAGTCTAAGTGACTATTTCGCAGTCCAGTCTTATGCAAACTCATTGCATAGGACGCCCCCACTTTCATGTCTCCACATGAACGATTCAGGATCACATCGTTAGTACTATACAAAGTGGGCCGTGTCCATAGTGTCTCCAGGATAAGGTACCCAACCCTATCCCTATACTATAGACCGTTCTGGCTATAACTCGAACTTGATCCACTTTGATGTCATACATAAAGTTCAAGTATACATACTATAGCCAAGGGTACTTAGTTCATTGGATTTGGGTTATAGAATACACAATTCACTTTATTCAATAACACATTTACTGAATAAACCTCAATAACATCTTTATAGTAAAATAGAATATACATTCAGTTTACAAAACCACGAGTTTTAGGACATAAAACCCAACAGCAACTTGGTCTCAAATGTGGAGTTGTCTCGAGGGCTTTGGAGTCTTGAAGTCTTCGAGTCTTGAAGTATTCTTGATCTTCAAGGAGTGTTTTGTATTCACACAATGTTTGATCTTCAAAAGCTTAGGAAGTCTTCTGATATATGTGAAGATATTAATGATTGAATATATAGATTATTCAATTATATAATTAATTAAATATATGTTATTTAATTAATTATATATATTAATTTATTTTTTATAAATTAAAAATGAGAAGACAATTTCTGTAACTGTCATCTCAAGAGAAATCTCTGTAGTTTTTAAAACTGCAGAGGTATATCGCAAAACTAGTTTTTTCCTTTTGACATGGGTTCTATGAGAGAACGGTCACTAAAGAAAAACTCTCTACTCTCAATTTCTCTTTTCCTTTTCTCACTAAAAGATTTTGGGCTGTGAATAAGTGAAAATTCTCATTGAGATTATTCTCCGATCGTTATTGGATTTTCAAAATTTTCGCTATGCTACAAGAGGTTAGTATCTTGTTATTTGGAAATCCCAACATTGGTATCAGAAGCAGGTTAAAAAGGCTTCTAGTGTTATTTATGTTTTTCCTCTAAATTTGAAGCATGGATACTTAGAACCCTTTAATGGCATCTTTTTATATACATATTGAATTGCTATGAAATTTTGCATGTATGTTAAGAATAGGATTGAGGAAGTCTCTACAAAGTTTCGTGCAATTTGGTTAAGTAATTCTTGAGTTACATTTTTTAAAGGTTTCATGCCTCTACAAGTTTCGAATTGCAATTACTTTGTGTCCATTGATTTGTTGCATATGAACCGTATATGAGTTTAAAGTACATTTGAAGAGCTTTCTAACGGTATATTATATGCTTAATTTGATTAAGTATCGAAAAAGTTTTTTGTTGTTGTTTAATTAGTATTTGACTAAGTGGGTGGTCTAAAATAAAAAGTAATTGCATATTTATGGGTTCTCTAAGATTTGAACCTTGACATTTAAGGCCTTAAAATAGTGTCTCCATCACCTTTCCAAAAGCATTTTTTTGTTTGCTTAATATGTTTTATTTTCTTTAAGGATGGTCATAGTTTTCCATCTTTTATTTCTTTATTAAATTTGTCTTTGATTTTTTTTTGTGTGTCTTAATCATATGTTGATTTTTTTTGGGGAAAAAATCAATTTTGACCCATAAACTTTGCATGTTGTATCAATTTTAACCCTGAACTTTCAACTTCATCAATTTAAACCTCAAACTTTGCAAATTGTATCAATTTTAACCCTAAACTTTTAATTTCATCAATTTAAACCTCAAACTTGAATAAGTGTATCAATTTACACATTCGTTTAATTTTCCGTTTCAATCACTATTAGAAAGATTTCCCACATATGTCCAAAGCCACATGTTGCTCTATGATAGGTTCTTATTTGCTATTTTTTTAAAAATAAATTTACTAAAAGAATAATTAAACAATTCCAGATCGAATCGCCACCATCATGAAAACCACAAACTCGACTTTTGAAAGTATGACTCACACAAAATGAACACTTGTGTGTCTCCCTCGCCATTGGTGTCGATACCAATGACGAAAAGTATAAAGAAGATTGAGCTTAGCTAAAATTCAGAAGAGAACAGGAAAGGCGATGGCAGACAAAATGACGTCTATGAACACAATGAACTGGTCTAGCCGACCTTGTCGGCCCCGTCGACAATCTTACAGAGAATTAAAGTGACATCGATGCTGGAGAGAAAAAAGACAAAAATTCTAACGAGGGTGATGATTCTGAAAGTTCCACGTCCATTGCAGTGGATGGAGGACAAATCAAGCTAAAGGCCGATGAGAAATTTAAAAAAAAATATATTGGTAAATGATTCAAGAAGGAGAGTACTCTATTGAGAAAAAATATGGCACAAATAAGCTATGTTTCTACTAAAAGCCAGTGGATTGAGTAGAATCATACCTTACAATTGAAATACCCTCAATTAATTAAATGAAAAAAAAAGTAGTAGAATCAGATAAGATAAGAAGTAAAAAAAAAAAGTGAAAAAAAGTCATGCTCTAAATTGAAAGACAATTATGGAGAGTCTACTCCAATTTTCTTTAGCAATTTTAATTTTTTTAAAAAAATAACAAATGAGTACCTATTATAGAGCAACTCGTGACTCTGGATATGTGTGGAAAACTTTTCTAATAGGGATTGAAATGGAAACTTAACCGAGGGTGTAAATTGATACACTTATTCAAGTTTGAGGTTTAAATTGATGCAATTAAAAGTTTAGGGTTAAAATTGATACAATTTGCAAAGTTTGAGGTTTAAATTAATGAAATTGAAAGTTTAGGGTTAAAATTGATACAACATGCATAGTTTAGGGTCAAAAATGATTTCCCCCCCCCCCCCCCCCCCCTTTTTTTTTTGTATATGTTACAGAAAATATGCCAAGGTTGATAAAGACACCAAAAATAATTAGTACAAAGGCTCAAAGAACTAAAGTGGAAAAGATGATAGAAGATTTGCATGACATTAAATTTGAACTAGGTCATAAATTAGATTTGGTGCATATAGTCAAACATGTCATATTAGTGAATGGTCAGTTATAAGATATTATTTGGGAAGGACTTTTGACAAGTGATAAAAGACTAAGTGCCTTTAGATCACTTTTACCTGATGAAAGTTTGAAGAACTTCTTAGATCACATTTCTAACGGTCTTAGAAGAAATTTTACATACGATTGTGTGATCCTAGCCTCTGTGCATGAGCTTATTTATCGAGCCATGAAAAGGCATAGTTCTATTATGTTTGGAAATAAGACTCGTCCAACGTGGAACAACTCTAGGGTAATAGTCTTCAATCATGAACTTCCTGATGACTTGTATGTATGCTTTAAATTTTCATTCCCTATTACTTTGTTGTGTTTGAATTAACTTTCATGAAGTATGTAAATATTTTGTTGTTAATTACAGATGTTGAATGAAATATGTGTTCATTTTGAGGTTTTGAATGTGGGTGATCAAGTTATGAGTATGTTTCGTTTTATTTTACTTGATGAAAGTATTTGATTATTTTACAATATGATAAATTTGTGAATAATAATTTTACGTAACATAGATGATGATTTTGAAACTTATTGATATTTCGACTCATTGTTAGGTAAACATTTTATGATCAAATTTATTTGAAAATTGTAAAATACTAGGGATTGTGTGTTGTGCAAATGGATTAATTTTTTGTGCAAATATGTCTTGTAGACTCTGAATTTATGGCATCTGCTTCTAAGAAAATAATAGTTGAACGAAACAAAGGTGAGAAGCTGAATGAGGATAACTATGAAATTTGGTCCATGAAAATACAGTACGTCCTAGAAGAGTAAGAGACTCTTGAAGTTTTAAACCATGTGTTAAGTGAGCTTGAGGAAGGGAACTTGGCTCAACATAGAAGGGACAGTGAGGCTTATGATGTTTGGAAGAAGAAAAACTCATTGGCTCGCATTATTTTGCTGAACAGTATGGACAATGATGTCATGCATGAGTTTCCTTCTTACAACCTTGCTAAGGACATGTGGGATGCATTGAAATTGAAGTTTGGTAGAACTTCTGCCACCAAACTTAGGCAACTCACTATTAAGTTTGACACTTATAAGAAACGCCCTAATCACAATATGAGACAACGACACATGAGGGAGATGGGCCTAATCACAATATGAGACAACGACACATGAAGGAGATGCCTAATATGATTAGTGAGCTAAAAGAAGTTGGTCATGTCTCAATTGATGAACAACAAGTTCAAGTTGCTATCAGATATCTTCCCCATTATTGGGAGCACATGAAGGTGCACATTACCTACAATGAGGGAATTAAAACTCTCATTGATGTTGCACGTCACCTCGAGTTAGAAGAAGATCACATGGAAGCAGTAAGGCCTGGCAATGCTGATGTGTATATGGCTGGACCTAGTTCTCATGGGAACAAAGGTCACAAACGTAAACATCAAGGACATTTTAAGGGGGAGATCATAAGGCTAAGAAACATAAGCAAGGTAAGAATGACAAAGGTAAGGGAAAACATCCCTTGTCCCATCCTAAAAAGAAGAAAGCAAATATCAAGTGCTACAATTGTCAGAAAAATGGTCATTATGCTCGTGAGTGTATTGAACCCAAAAAGGTACAAACTTTCAAAATTTTTAAGATTGATTCTTTCATTTCTTAAAGTTGTGTTTTCAGCTCGGTATTTTTGGCTGCCTCTCATCCTTTGTGGACTGAAGACTCAGAAGCCACAGACCACGTAACTAGAAAATGTAGAGTGTATGTGGAATTTCGTCGAATTCCATCAGGAGCAAAATGGCTTTATGTTGGAAACAATGCACGTGTATCAATGAAGGGCATTGGTTACTACAAGTTGGACATGCGGAATGGTCGTACTCTGTTTCTGCATGATGTGTTATATGCACCTGACATACGATGAAATTTACTTTCTGTTTCTGTCATTTTAAAACTTGGTTATACTTTTAAATTGTCTGGTAGTTTGTTAACTCTTTCTTTGAACAACATACTTTATAGTTATGGTTTTCTATTGAACGGTTTTATAGTAATGGATGTTGTTGATATGATATCTAATAATTATGCTAGTTTTTCCCTGATAACATCATCTGTTGATGCAAATGTTGTTGTGACTATGTGGCATGCTAGATTAGGTCATATAAGTCAACATAAAATGGCTAGATTAGCTAAAGAAGACTTGTTAGGTCAAATTAATTTTGTTGACTTACCTATATGTGAAAATTGTTTAGCGAGGAAAATGGCAAGAAAACCATTTTGTAAAGGAACTAGGGCTGAACTTCCATTGCAATTAATTCATTATGACATTTGTGGACCTATGAGTGTGAAGGAAAGACATGGGAGTGAATATTTTATCACTTTCATTGATGATTTCATACATTATGGTTATGTTTATCTAATTTCCCACAAGTCTAAAGCATTAGTGTTTTAGAAAATTTATAAATTTGGTGGAGAATCAATTAGATATAAAGGTTAAGGCCTTGAGAACATACCGAGGACATGAATGTCTGTCTAATCAATTTAAACAATTATGTGAGGAAAAGAGTATAGTAAGACAGTTGACTACTCTAAGGACACCACAACAAAATGGAATAGTTGAAAGAAGAAATAGAACTCTTTTAGAAATGGTTAGGTTAATGATGGCACAAGCGAAACTACAATCACCTTTTGGGGTGATGCTCTATTGACTGCTGCTTATCCTAAATCGTGTACCTTCAAAGTCTGTCACTTCCACACCTTATGAGTTATGGACTAGTAGAAAACTGGACCTTAGTGGTTTAAGACCATGGGGATGTGCTGCTTATGTACATGAATCATTACATCAACATGGGAAGTTAGGTCCAAGAGGTAAAAATAGTATATTTATAAGATACTCAGAACATTCAAAAAGGTATGTGTTCATTGGTGAACAAGAAAGTGGGAGCGTGACTGAATTCGAATCACGAGATGCTATCTCTTGGAGAATGATTTTCCAAGAAAAGGTAAGATCAATACTGAGATACCCTTATTTGAAAATAATTATCAAAATGATTCGTTTTTATCAAATCCATCATGGAAAACTTTAAATGATCTACCAACAATATCTCATCCAAGTGGGAGAGATTTAAACACTGCGTGTGATTTAGAAAAACCACAAACAATGTGTGATTCGATTGAACAATTATCACGTGATTCAATGGAATCAATAAGTGAACAACAATTAAATGGACCACAAATCAGACATAGTAATCGTGGTAGAATACCAAAACGTCTCTTTGATGATGAGATATACATGATTATACCTGACGATGATGAAGAGCCAAAAAATGTTCAAGGACTCTTAAACATCCTAATAAAGAATATTGAATGAAAGCAATGGAAGAAGAAATGGAGTCAATGAAATCTAATAAAGTTTGGGAGCTAGTTGATCTCCCTAAAGAACACAAAGTAATTAGTAACAAGTGGATTCTTAAAATTAAGCGTAAGATTGATGCTCAAGTGAAAGGTATAAGGCCCATCTTATAGCCAATGAATTCACACAACAGGAAGGAATAGATTATGAAGAGACTTTCTTACCTATTGTGAGGTTTACCTCTATAAGACTCATCCTAGCTATAGTTGCTAGTTTAGATTTAGAATTACATCAAATGGATGTGAAAACAACATTTCTAAACGATGAATGGGAAGAAGAGATTTACATGCAACAACCTATCGGTTTCGTACTAAAGGACAAGAAGATAAAGCATGTAAATTAATGAGGTTAATTTATGGCCTTAAACAATCTTCCAGACAGTGATACAATAGATTTCACCAAGTAATCATCTCATATGATTTTCATATGATCGATGAAGACAATTGTGTGCATGTCAAAACAAACAAAGATAGGTTTGTGATTCTTTCACTGTATGTGAATGACATACTGTTGGCTAGGAAAGATAAGGAGTATGTGTTAACCATTAAGGAATGACTATCCACAAATTTTCAAATGAAGGATATGAGTGAAGTAACTTATATACTTGGAGTTAAGATTGAAAAAGATCGCTCCAAAAGGATTTTAGCCCTGTCACAAGGTCAATATATTAAGAAAATCCTTGAAAGATTTAAAATGCAAGATTGCAAACCCATGATACTCCTATTGCAAAAGGCGAAAGTTTGAGTCAAAGAATGTGTCCAAAGACTCTTGAAGAAATAGAACAAATGAGAAAGATTCCTTATTCGAGTACTATTGGAATAGAACAAATGAGAAAAAAAATAGAACAAATGAGAAAGATTCCTTATTCGAGTACTATTAGAAGCCTCATGTGTGCCATGATGTGTATGAGACCAGACATTTCCTTTGCCATTGATATGGTACACAGATATCAGTCAAACCCAGGACAACCCCACGTGCAAGATATAATTACAGAGGTAAAACGGACTTTTGACCCAACTATAATTACAAACAACTCATAAAGGATCGACTTGCATGTAGTGATTATATCCATGGACTCAACTTGTCCTACAGTGCATAAGAGTGCAACTCTAGGCCTATAGTGGAGGAGATAAAGATCCGTCAGAAATATCTCCATATTTACAACAAGCAAGTTTGGTTAATCTTATTTTTTTTAGTTTAATTTTAAATAAAATCAAAGACGATCCAATACTTTCGTTGTGAAGTGATACATTCATTCCTTCGGACCTTAGACATAGGGCGAGACTCCAAAACCACTAAAATTATGGGCAAAATTATCTAAGTTAGATTAGCCATAGAAATATAGGTTTAATCACTTAGCCTCCTAAAGATTTTGAAGCAAAATTGAATAGGAGTCGAATTTGCTTTACTTAGTTTTCTTGTGTTAATTACGATTGCAATTACATTTTTGGGTGGCATTTATTTCCAAAGAGACATGAGCAACTTGAATTTTCTTTTTCATACTTATTGTTTTTTTATTATTATTATTTTCTTTTGCCAAAAACACCTCCCACATTTTTATAACCTTGGTTACCGAAATTACAATTTGAAAACAATTTTTTCTATCTTTTGAATTTTGTTGTATCTGTTCCCTGTGGGATCGATACTCTAGAATATTTCTAGTTTTATATTACTTGCATTGACATTGTACACTTGCACTAGACTGAAGCTTTGTTTTTTAAATCAAAAATCTTTTCTTAAAGCCCCCACGTTTCAGTTTGATCATCACTCCTCTTGAGTTTTTCTACACACCTTGACCCTTTTGGTTCCTAAAGTATGCTACTACTTGTTATCGATTGGCCAAACAGACACATGCAATTTAAACAAAGCACCCTCAAGAAGAAGATTCAGAAATATGCTTAAGACATGAATATAAGTCCAACAAAAGGGCCTAACCCAACTCTTGAGAGGGAATTTAGCTCATGCTTGAAATAGAAGAAGATACAACTTGAATAACAGCCATAATGAAAGAAATACAATAAATAACAAAGAGCCGAAGCAAGGTAGTAGAAAAACTAAGTTGGGAATAGATGGCGCGACAAACGGAGCTCCTTCACAACTTCCTTAGGATCTTCAATGGTTGTTTGTCACTCCACCTGTCGGGGACCTTCACAGGTTGAAGAAGAAGATGAAGTATTCTAGGAGAGTGTTGGAGGAAAAATAATCGAGAAGATGGAAAACTCTCCAAGATGCCCTAAAATGCACCATAGGGAGCCTATATTTAGGGAGGCGCTCGCGCAACTAGTTGAGACCACATGCGTCAGACATATCGTTTCGCTAAGGTATGGTTAGGTGCATTGCTTAGTGGTCCCCATCCTTTCTTTACTTTTTGGTTGGCCTCAACCCCTCCTTTTGTACTATTTGGGTTGCTCCACTACACTTGTTTGATAGGGGCGGTATACGTCGCTTTCGCACGACTTTATCCTCTTTTATTCATCACATTAATCCTTTAGCGAGTGAAATTGACTTCACCTGCTGCAACACTAGTAAAGAATGGCGCGTTTATAAAAAATGTTAAGGATTTGCAAAAAAAATTCAACGTGTTAAATACATAATGCGCCCATCGCACACACTTATACCAATATTGCTATATTTTCTCCCATTCAAGCTTTCTTTCACCGCATTGAAGTCAATAATAATTAGATTAAGGCGTCCAAATAACTTGTTATTACAAGTTATTTGTTAGTTAGCATGATCATTATCGATTCTCCTCATGCTCCCTCTCGTTTTCATGCTTCTCTCTAGTGCTTATGCGAGCATACCTCCAATCTCTCATGCCCAAATCGAGAGAACTAAATTGAAAACATCTATCCGATAGAAATTTGATTTTCTTATATATCTCAAAATTGAAGTCATACTCATAATAGGGAGAGCATTCTAAATTTGCTAAAATTGATTTTAATTTTGTTCATTATTTTTGCGAAAAAAAATATTAGAGAAAAATACCTTTTTGGTCTTTGAGTTTTCAACCATAGGTGCGCCTGGTCCCTGAGTTTTGGAAATGGACACTTTTAGTCCCTGAGTTTTGAGAAATAGGTTTAAAAGGTCCCTCGTATTATTTTTTTTAATTTTTTTTTATATAAAATCAATATTCTTTATTAATTTTTAATATTAAATCTCTCTTCCCTCTCATCTATCTCCTCCTTCCACCTTCCTACCCTCTTCTTCTTCTCTTCCCCTTCTCTCCACCTTCTCGTTCTTCCTCTCCCCTCCTCTCAATACGTTGCAGCGACAGTAGTGGTGGCTTTGATTTTGGAGTAGCCAACGACCATTTTTTTGGTCTTTTGAGTTCCTCCTCCTCTCAATACGTTGCAGCAACAATAGTGGTGGCTTTGATTTTGGAGTAGCCAACGGCCATTTTTTTGGTCTTTTGAGTTTGGGGATTGAGGAAAGATTATTGTAGAAAATTATAAGAAATCTTGGAGATTTATGAAGATTCATGGTGAAAAAAATCATTTATCTTTTTTTATGAAGATTGATTGATGTATTGAGAGAGAGAGGAGAGGAAGAAAAAGATGGTGGGGAGAAGGGGAAAGGATGAAGAAAACGGGAGGAAGGTGGAAGGAGGAGAGAGGAGAGAGAATGGGTAGAGATGGAGGAGAGATGAGAGAGAGAATGGGGAAGAGAGGGAAGAGAGATTTTTTTTTAATTTAAAAAATCATTAATATTAAAAATTAATAAAGAATATTGATTTTATATAAAAAAAATTTAAAAATAATATGACGGACCTTTTAAACCTATTTCTCAAAACTCATGGACTAAAAAGAATTATTTTCAAAACTCATGGTCCAAAAGGGTGTTTTTCCCTAAACTCATGGACTAAAAATGTCCATTTTGAAAACTCATGGACTAAATGCACATATTGTTGAAAACTCAGGGATTAAAAATGTATTTTTCCCAAAATATTAAGAACAATAGCATTTTGGTGATGGATAATGATTCCTAAATAATAATAATAATAACAAAACATTAGTGAACAGTAAATTTTTTTATTTAAAATAATAGTGAACAATGAACTTAATTGACTGACGTGATCTGTGCACGAAGAAAATATTACTCATTAATATATTTACTATATTAAAAGGAGAGATTTTAGATAATCATTTTTAGGCTTCTTTTATCTCTTTTAGGGGTTGTTTGTTTTTAGGAAATTAGAATATCCAGCATCTTCATACGTCCAGAATCTTAGATGTCCGAAATTTTAGATGTCCGACATCTTTAAATTACCATATTTGTTTTGCAGGAAAATTTATAAGGATGTCTAGGAATATTTAGATAGTCATATTTGTTTTGCAAGATTTATGCATTGGAATGTCTTAAGATTATGTGTTATACCAATAATGCCCTTGCTAACCTTTACATAATTTACTTATTAGTTTAATATAATTTAAATTGATAACACATACATTTTGGTGTTTGTTAATTTAATATTACATTTGTATACCAATTTATTTTATACTAATATTTATGTGTTATTTTATGGAAAAAATTAATTTATATTAGTTCGATATTTTTATAAAATATTTAATATTAAATATTAATTCAATTTTAAATCAGCTTTATTTTATATCTAAATGAAAAATATAAATATAGCTAACTACATATGATCATTTATTAGTGCATAAATAATACATTGATTTATTTTTAAATAAAAAGTAAAAAATGTCATTAGATGATGCTCTCAACATGGGAATCTTAAAAACTCATGTTTCAAAAGGGCATCTAAATTTAATTAGATGCCTCTTGAATGGGCATCCTAGAATACCCATGCATCTTGATATGCCAAGGCATCTCACATCCTTACAAAACAAACGAGGTAAACTAGATGCTCATTCCATGGGAATCTTAGATTACCATGAAACAAACGGCCCTTTATAGTTTTTACAATTTCAAACATACCCCAACAATGCTTTAGCTCCATTAGTTTTAACATGATTGTGAATATAAACAAAAGAAGTTTGCATGAGATCATTGCAGCTACATTAAAGAGAGTTGATGCGTTTTACACTTCGTTAGACGTTGAGCTTTTAGCCGTTCTTGATCCATGAAGGTCTTTGACTTCTAGAGGAATTAGTTATAAGAAACCTAATTGCCCAAACAAATTCTCTTCAAGCTATCTATTAGGTAACAATTAGGGATGAAATAATGCGTGAAGCTAGCAACTAGATTTTGACGATATGAATCGATCTCATTTCTACTACTGAGGCATGAGTTTAATGAAGCAGCCAATTGTTTAGCCTAGAAAATTTTCCATTATGGTATTTCTTGTCTTTGGAATAATTGTTTTTTCTCAATTGCTCATCAACATAATTTCACTAGAGAGAGAAGTTCAATTTTAGCCCTAAGTTTAGCATTTTCTCAATGAAATAAAAATTCTAAACTCAAAAAAAAAAATTGAAATAAAAATTCTCTAGTTAACAAAAAAAAAAAAATTGCAGATGTGTGTTAGCTAGAGTGGAGGAATACAAAGAGTTCACACTTAATTTATTTTCCTCTACCCATTGATGTATTGAATAGGGTAATGAGTAATTAAATATGGAATGCAAAAAGTACCCTAAGAAAAATGTAAAGAACATAGAATGCAGTTGAAAATAACTATGAGTAGCCCATGAGTTGCCAACAAATATGGTTTGAATTAACGAAGAAAAATTTTATTGTCCTAGAATTTAAATAGATTCTAAGGGTGTGTTTACCTACCTGTAATCGTAATCAATCAAACACAATTTGAAATCGTGGGTCCTACAAGATTACAATTGATGGTGTTTACTGTATTCTGCAATAAAAATCAGTTGTGGGCCCCACGTAATTCTATCTTGCAATATTACGTGGGACCCACCCATCTTTTTGGCTTACTTCCCACTCTTTGCCCTTTCTCTTTCTTCTAACCTCCACGATTATTTTTTTCTTTCTCATTCCTACTATTTCATTTTCTTACTTTTTCTAAACTTTCTTCAGGTTGATAAAGAGCATTAAAACTCATAATTATTTATATGAGTTTATTAGAAATTTTCTTATCCGTTTTCTAGACCATCGTTTTGCTCATGGCGAAAAGCTTTCGTGTAGCATTGAAAATTTCTGGTCTCACATCTTTAGTTGGATGAAACGCATCAAAGAAGAATGGATTCGTTCTCAGGTTATTGTATGTGATTTTTGATCATATTTGAATCGATACGAGATTTTTTAGATCAATAAAATACTTTTTTTATGCATGAGATTTGGCCACGCCATTTGCGAGACTTGCATTTTATTGACATCGAGATCCATATTTTTTTATTTGTAGTTTTGAAATCGATATTGATCGAGATCGAAATTTAGATGAGATCGATATCAGGAGAAATCGATATTTTTTTATGCGTGAGTTTTGACCAAACCGTATTTTGATTGAGATCGATATCTGGCACAATATTTACGAACGAAAACGAGCATCTGTTATCATTTTTGGATTATTTTTTATCCATCATTTTTGGTTTGGTATATTACAAAAATTCATTTTAGAATAAATTAAATAATATTATCTTATTAAATCAAAATAACTGTATATAAAAAATATTTATATCAAGATTGTGTGTTTTCCCATATTGAAATTTGAATTTGAATTAGATGAGTGAAATTCAGGATAATTACTATTTTATTTTATAAAATCCTACCTTTTTAATTTAAATTTAGGTATAAATTTTTTCCAAATATAAAAATTTGAATGAGTAGATAAAATTGAAGAATGACATCTTAATTTTGGAAGCATAGTTACTGCATTTTAATTAATTATAAATATAAAATGGCATTATAGTAATCATATCTATTTCATTCCAATTCCAGAGGTACGCAAAGTAAACACAATCAATCGTAATTCAATTGCATTTCATCTTGTTTCATCCCAATTACCTTTGCGCCATAATCTCATTACGATTGCACCCAAATTCATTACAACTTAGTAAATGTGCCCTAAAAGTTATGGTCATTTTAGATTTCTATAATAAAATATAGTTTTAAAGTATTCAATGTTATTGACTACAAAAAAAAAAAAAAAAAAAAGTATTCAATGTTATTGAATTATGTTTCCACCTCTATGCTCTCTTATGTAATTGACATGTACTCCTTTCGTTGATGCAGAGGTTCAAATCTCTATACTCTCACATTTGTTATACTAAAAAGAATATGAATAAAGGGAAGAGAGTAGGGAAAGCTAAAATACTATACAATGTGATGAACTGTCAAAACTATCGTAAATGTATGCTAATAATTAACTATATCTACTTTAATTAAATATCTAAATTTAATAATTAATATAATATGATGTATTAGACCTTACTACAAGTGACTTGGGCAACCCTTGTGTAGGGTTCTTGGAAAAATGTTAGAAGACTAGCATTCCCACATCGAAAAGGTGCAAGGAAGTGATGAGCTCCAAGTACTATAAAAGGAGCTCATGGCTTTAGTTTCAAATCATTTCAATTTGAAATACTTTAAGCTTGGTATACTAACTCTAGTTGTGTGAGTAGTATAAACCTTTGAGAGATTATTTCTTTGTAATTGGGGTCGAGGAAAGAATTCTGTGTGATTGTAATATTTTTTCACATAGTGGAGTATTTCTTTCTGTTCGTGGTTTTTCTCTAGTTTTGAATTTTTTTCATATTAATTCTTGTGTTTCTTTTTTTTTTTTGTTTTCTTTTTAATTTCTCATTTATTGTTCTACTTATTCCTGTGGTAGAAGTGGGAGGTTTTTTTCCAACAACTGGTATCAGAGCTTTAAGTTCGTAGTTTCTTGAATTTCTAAGTATGCTCTGTGGTTGTAGCAATGTTTGAGCTTCCACATGAGAAAGGATTTCTTGAAACGAGGTACAACTAATATTGTGAATAGTGTGGGTTGTTTACTATTTGAAAATTCGCTAGAAGTTAAGCAGATATGTCAAGCTTTATAAGTCCAGTGAAGATTGACGTGGAGAAATTTGATGAAAGGTTGAACTTCGACTTGTGGAAATGCAAGTTAAAGATGTGTTGATCCAATATGAAGGGAAATCGAGTGGTGGAATTTCTGAAAAGTTAAGCGATGATGGTGATTTAGTAGAGTCCAGTGGTGGTTCCAGCAGAGGTTCTCAAAGTCAAGCATGAGTGATGAAGAATGGGAGGAACTGGATTTGAGAGTTGCAAGTGCAATCATATTAAATTTGGCTAAGAATATTCTTGCAAATGTGCATTAAATTTCGATAGCCAAAGAGTTTTGGGAGAAACTTGAAGAGATGTATCAAGAAAAGAGCATCTCAAATCAATTGTACTTGAAGGAGCAGTTTCACACGCTGCAAATGGAGAAAGTACAAAAATCTTAGATCATTTGAGTGTTCTCAATGACACCGTCTTTGAGTTGGACGTGTTCAAAGTGAAGATAGAGGATGGAGATAAGGCACTCAGGCTTATCTTGTCACTTCTACCTTCTTATGAACACATGAAGCCAATCTTGATGTACGAGAATGATACTTTAAATTTTGCTGAGGCTACTAGTAAACTTCTATTAGAGGAAAGAAGGGTGAAGAGTGACAGATGTACTTCATATGAGGATTCAACACTAATAGCTAGCAATTGGAAAAAAAGAAAAACTTCAAGCAAAAGAAAGGTTGCTAGTAATGTGAACAGTCTAGACACATGAAAAAGAATTGTCCGAACAAAGTAGGTGGGTCTAAGGGCTCTAGGTTAGATGTTGACGTTGTCTCTCTCATCAAGGAAGATGGTGAATTTCTCTGAAGAAAGATAAAATTCATCTTCATGGTATGTCTACTTTACCATGATAGAGGATGTGATGCTAGCGGTTCCACAAATTTGCACATGGGCATTAGCTTGGTTGTTATGTAAGGTGTGTGTGGTGGAAGTTATGTTGATGACTGAAGAACTTCTAGGTGAGCAAAGTAGTTGGAGGTTGCACCATAAATTTCAACATGGTTTATTGACATGTGACGAAGAAAAAAGTCTTGGAATGTGACATTCCAAGTGGTCTACTATTTATGGTAGAGTGAGTTATAATTCTCTAAGTTAGGGATTATGATTGTCAGAGAAGACAATAAGTGCAACAAGAGTTGTAGATTCTTCAAATATGTTTCCAAGGTGGAATTTGTAGGATTTTTGGCAAAATATTAGAAGAGTAGCATTCCCATAGCGGAAAGGTTCAAGGAAGTGATGAGCTCCAAGTACTATAAAAGGAGACTATGACTTTAGTTTCATCATCCCAATTCGAAATACTTTAAGCCTGGTATACTAACTCTAGTTGTGTGAGTGGTATAAAACTTTGAGAGAGTATTTCTTTATAATTGGGATCAAAGAGAGAATTCTGTGTAATTGTAATAATTTTTCACATAGTGGAGTCTTTCTTTTTGTTCGTGATTTTTTCTCTGATTTTGGAGTTTTCCACATTAATTCTTATGTTTCTTATTTTGTTGTTTTCTTTTTAATTTTTTATTTATTTTTCCGCTTATTCTTGTAGCAAAAGTGGGATGTTTTTTTTTTTTTTTCGAACAAGTGATATTAGAGCTTTAGATTTGTATTTTCATGAATTTCTGAGTATGTTTTGTAGTTGCAGCATTGTCTGAACTTTTACATGAGAAATGATTTCTTAAAACGGGCTACAGCTAATATCGTGAATAGTGTGGGTAGTTCACTATTTGCAGATTCGCTAGAAGTGAAGCAGATATGTCAAGCTTTATGAGTCCAATGAAGATTGACGTGGAGAAATTTGATGGAATGATGAACTTAGTCTTGTCGCTGATACAATATGGGTTACACGAGGCTTTGAAGGGAAGATCGAGTGGTGGTGCTTCTGAAAAGTTAAGTGGTGATGGTGGTTTAGTGGAGTCCAGTGGTGGTTCCAATAGAGGTTCTTAGAAGTCAAACATGAGTGATGAAGAGTGGGAGGAACTGAATTTGAGAGTTATAAGTGCAATCAAACTAAATTTGGCTAATAATATTCTTACAAATGTGCATTAAATGTTAGCAGCCAAAGAGCTTTGGGAGAAGCTTGAAGCGATGTATCAAGCAAAGAACATCTCAAATCGATACCTAAAGGAGCAGTTTCTGAAAGGAATGAACTCTTCATCCCGTAGCAGAAGCATTAGATCGTCTTTGATTTTATTCAGAATTAAACAATAAAAATTAAGGTTAAGCAAAATATACCTTGAAAATAATATTATGGAGAATATTCTGGCGGGTCTTTATCTCCTCCACAAAGTCTTCTTGGCTATGACTCTAACACAAGATCAAGACTTGTGGGAGCCTCTTGAAAGAAAATCCTCAAAGGATTGGAGAGGAAAAAGTCTAGAGAGAATTCTCTAATTCTCTATTGAGGAGATGTGTGTTCTATGAAGAATGCACAATGACTCACCCCTAAGATCCAATTTATAGTGGTCTAGGAAAAATAATTAAATAATATATTTTAATATCTAATATATTAAAATACATTTATCTAATCAATTTGAATCTTATTCAAACCGTTTAAAATTCTCCTATGACATCTATTTCCTAATTTGAATCCAATTCAAATTTAATAAATATCTTTTATTTAATGTATCTAATATACATTAATTATTTTAATATTTAATGTATCAAATACAATAAGTATATTTTTCTCTTTTATATTTAATATATCTAATATATTAAATATTAATTTGAACACTTCAAATTAAATATTAATTTAAACATTTCAAATTTTTCTTTCAACTAAATTGTATTTTTAGTGTTACTATGAGCTAGCAATGGGGCCTTATGGACCTTAAGATTATAAGCTCCAATGATACAAAATTAATTAATTAAACTCTTTAATTAATTAATTTTCATTCATTAACTCTAGGTCACTCCACTATAGACTTAGAGTTGCACTTTTATACACTGTAGGACAAGTTGTATCCATAGATATAATCATTACATGCAAGTCGATCATTCACGAGTTGTTCGTAATTACAGCTGGGTCAAAAGTTCGTTTTACCCCTATAATTACATCTTGCACCTTAAGTACCATTGATCCTCTAATGAACAATCTGTTTATAATCTAACTATAAACTAAGTCCCTCTCGGGCCAGTGAGAGGGTGGGGCCCCATTGTTCAAGTCCCGAAATCAGCACTTAAGGGAACTATTCATCTACTTACCCTATATGAGAAGGAGTGAATTCCATCTTGTGAGATTATGTTCCCAGCTCCCTATTTGGTCAAGTCCCCAAAATGGTAGGTATATTGAATCAGCTACAAAAGCCACTCTCACCCATGCAAATCAAAGGACAAGCCCTCACAGGCAGGAGTTCATAACTCACTCAAGATTAAGATCGAGTCGCACATGATCATCTTGATGAAATTTAATCTTCTCAATTAACGGATTTATAAGAAGAGATTAAATATTTCGTGGTCCAGTCTTATACAAACTCATTGTATAAGATACCCCCACTCACATGTCTCCACATGAATAATTTGTATCAAATCATTTGTAACTATTACAAAGTGGGCTGTATCAATAGTGTTACCAGGATAAGGCACCCAACATTATCCATATACTATGACCCTTTAGGTTATTTCTTGAACATGATCCTCTCGTATGTCAACCACATACTGTTCAAGATTACAATAATAACCTTGGATTTTTCATATAATGGATAATATTATATTGCAAATAAAATAATCAAAATTATTATTAATTACTAGGCTTTAGGGCATAAATCCCAACAGTTTCACACGTGCTAACTTAGTTTCTAGCATTTTAGGAAGGTATTGACTATATTTTATTGCATATTCGCTTGAAAATCACCTAGCTTAAGTTATTTTTGCTCAACTATTTTGTAGATGTTGTAAAATTCTTATTAGAGCAATTAAGCTTCTAACTTAATAATTTTATTGATAATTCAGGATTGTTGAAAGTAATTGGATTTTGAAGATGAAAGAGAGATTAGAAAATTAGGGTTGAAGCTTAGTCATTGTTTGCTAGAGCAAATTGGGTGGATTAAATTGGGTGGATTAAAGTCACACAAATTCCGCATGTGAAAAAAACAGCTCATTAAGTGAGTTGGAGCTTGTCAAAAGATTCAGCCTGATTTGTCCAATGGGCGTTCGTCAGATAGTGGGTCAAGTCCAACAATCTTGATTTGTAAAAATGAGGTATAAATATTGTTGTTTCCATCTTAGAAAGGGGAGAAAAATATTCCTTTAGAATTAGAAAGGGGAGAAGCAGAAGTCTCGAGGAGGCGATATGACAGAGCTATCCAAAGAGGGAAAGAGCTTACCACTAGACTGGAGTCGATGTTGAATCTTACCTTTTGGAGCAACATCCTGTTCATTTCTTCTTCTTATCTTCTGTTTAGCCATTATTTTACTATATTTTGTTATGGCTTTATATAGTTTTGTTTGTAACTCTACTTGCACTATGAATTAATCGCCTCAAGATGAGGATTAAGGGATAATTTTATTTAGTTAATCTTATAGTTGAAGTATATTTTGCTATCTCATCTGGTTTTTAAGAGTTCTTCATTGTTTTAACTCAACTTTATCTGACCAACTGAGTTATTGCAGCGTTTATTTGATTTTCGGGAGGAATAGGAAAAGTCGAGAGCTTAGAAACCACGTTAGTCTATATATTTGGGTTGGAATCTATCTAAGTGAGGGTATTAGGGATAATAACTCGCCTAACGCACTTATGAAATAGTGAGCTTAATTTTGGAAGTTCAATGGGAGTTAAACAACTAATCTAGGTGATTCGGGAAAATGCTATGAATCTGTTGTGGATCGAGAAAGCAGAATGTATGCTTCAGCTGTAAAATCGATTAATACATGAACCCACCCCTAATTTGAACCTGTTTTTTAGCTCAAAGTACAAGTTCTCATCATTTTTACTGTTTAATCTGTTTCTTCTTGTTAAGCATTTGTTTTAACATCTATTTTACTTAAGCATTTTAATTTTTGTAATGTTCCCAATGATAGTATTCGTTGCTGAGAAATAATTTTTGCTAAGTCGAAAAGCACTAATCTCTGTCGATACTATAATTCACTTACCACTTGCTATAGCTTATGTGTACACTTATGCATATTAGAATATACTTTCACAAAAATAAAGAGTACACTTTAGCACGTGTCAACATGTTGAGAATGAAGGAAGGTATGAAAATCTTAGATCATCTGAATGTTCTCAATGGCATCATCTCTGAGCTAGAGGTGATCGAAGTGAAGATAGAGGATTAGGATAAGGCACTCAAGCTTATCTTATCATTTATGCTTTCTTATGAACACATGAAGCCAATCTTGATGTATGGGAAGGAGACCTTAAATTTTGCTGAGGCTACTAGTAAACTTCTATCAAAGGAAAGAAGAGTGAAGAGTGATGGATGTACTCCATCACTGATAGCTAGCAATTGGAAGAAGAAGAAAGACTTCGAGCAAAAGACAGGCTGTTGGGAATGCGAACAGTTTGGACACGTGAAAAAGAATTGTCCTAACAAAGTAGGTTCGTTAAAGGGCTCTAAATCGAATTTTGACGTCGTCTTTATCGTCAAGGGATATGGTGACTTTCTTTGAATAAAGACATAACTCATCCTCACGATATGTTTGCTTTACCATGATAGAGGATGTGATGTTCGCAATTCTACGAATTTGCACACGAGCATTGGTTTGGAGGTTATGCAAGGTGTGTGTGATGTAAGTTATGTCGATGACTGAAGAACTTCCAGGTGAGCCAAGTAGGTAGAAATTGCACCATAAATTTCTTTATAGTATATCGACATGTGACAAAGAAGAAAAGTCTTAGAAGGTGACATTCCAAGTGGTCAACTATTTATGGTGGAGTGAGTTACAGTCTTCTGAGTTAAGGATTATGATTGGCAGAAAAGACAATAGGTGCAACAGGAGTTGTGGATTCTTTAAATATGTTGCCAAGGAAGAATTTGTAGGGTTTTTGACAAAATATTAGAAGAGTAGCATTCTCACAACGGAAAGGTGCAAGGAAGTGATGGGCTCCAAGTACTATAAAATAAGCTAATGGCTTTAGTTTCAAATCATCTCAATTTAAAATACTTTAAGCCTGGTATACTAACTTTAGTTGTGTGAGTGGTATAAAGCTTCGAGAGAGTATTTTTTTGTAATTGGGATCGAAGAGAGAATTCAGTGTGATTATAATAATTTTTCACATAGTGGAATATTTCTTTCTGTCCATAATTTTTTCTTTAGTTTTGGATTTTCCACGTTAATTCTTGTGTTTCTTATTTTGTTGTTTTCTTTTTAATTATTTATTTATTTTTTTTCTTATTCCTGTGATAGAAGTGGGATGTTTTTTCTCAACACATTGCAAGAACAAGTATCTCCTAAACACATATGATAACACCTAGTACAAACACAAAGAATCACTCAAGGGAAAAGAGAAAGAACGCACCTTGAAGATCAAGACTTTAGATAAAGAGAACTTGTTCTCAATTCAAAGTGAAACACTCTACAAGTTTTGTGACCAACTAATAATGTTGGGTTTTATGTCCTAAAACTCGTGGTTTTGTAAACTGAATGTATATTCTATTTTACTATAAAGATGTTATTGAGGTTTATTCAGTAAATGTGTTATTGAATAAAGTGAATTGTGTATTCAATAACCCAAATCAATTGAACTAAGAACCCTTGGCTATAGTATGTATACTTGAACTTTATGTATGACATAAAAGTGGATCAAGTTCGAGTTATAACCAGAACGGTCTATAGTATAGGGATAGGGCTGGGTACCTTATCCTGGGAACACTATGGACGCGGCCCACTTTGTATAGTACTAACGATGTGATCCTAAATCGTTCATGTGGAGACATGCGAGTGGGGGCGTCCTATGCAATGAGTTTGCATAAGACTGGACCGCGAAATAGTCACTTAGACTTTTTAACTCCGTTTACTGTTTTAACTGACTATATTCATACGATGACCTAGGTAACTCGATCTTAATCCTGAGCGTTCTATGAACTCCTGTTTATTCGAGATTATCCTTAGATTTGCATGGGTGAGAGTGGCCCGAGATCGCCGACTCAATAAGCCTCCCATTTTGGGGATAAGACCGGATAGATAGTTGGGAACATAGTCATGCGAGATGGAATTCACTCCTACCCGCTTTAGGGTTTAGTAGAGAGGTTGTTCCCTTAAGTACTGACTCCAGGTCTTGAACAATGGGCCCACCCTCTCGTTGGCCCGAGAGGGATACGGTTTGTTGGTTGGACCACAAACCAAATTGTTCATTAGAGGATCAGTGGGACTTAAGGAACAAGAAGTAATTACAGGGGTAAAACGGTTTATTTGACCCAGCTGTAATTACGAACAACCTGTGAAGGATCGACTTACTAATCATGGTTATATCGAGTGGACAGAAATATATCTACAGTGAGGAGAGTGCAGCCACTGGGCTTTAGTGGAGTGTCCCGATGGTTAACGAATGTTGATTAGCTAGGCTAAAGAGTTTGGCCGGTTAATCTCGTATCGTTGGAGCTCATGATCTGTAGGTCCATTAGGTCTCCTTACTAGCTCAGACTAAGCCTTGGAATAATTTGAGAGAAAAGAATTTGAATTGTTCAAATTCGAATTTGGGAGAAAAAGTTAATTATATGCGATATACTTAACGTATCATAGCTTAATTATGAATTAAACTATGATAAAGAAGAGGTGGAAATATTTAAATATGATTTAAATATTCGTTCGGTTTAAAACATGAATAGGGATTCATGTTCGAAAGTTCGTTTTGAGAAATTAGGATTGGTCCAATTATTTAATTTGATATTTGATATTAAATTAAATATTTATTTAAAATTAATTAAATTGTTTAATTAATTAAAAATTGATTTTAATTTAAAATTAATTTTATATTAATTTTGAATTAAAATTAAAAAAAGAATTCAAATTCATTTGGAAATGAAATATGGACCAAGTTCATAACTTCTTCACCAAACTTATTGTTTGAAGCATATCTTCTTTCAATTGGCTTCTTCACAAAGCTTCTTGTTTGAAGTTTATCTTCATTCAATTGGCTTCTTCACTAAGCTTGTGGCTTTCTATAAATAGAGAAGAAACACAATGGAGAAAGAAGATTAGAAAAACAAGAGATTTTTGTAGAAAACTCTCTAGCTTTTTTATTTAGATCTTTACTCATTCTTCTCCCAATTTCTCTCAATCAAAGATCCCACAATCCATTCCAAGGGCTGAGAATAGTAGGGAAGACTCTAGTGGTGGTCCAAGTAGTGTTGGTGATCCAAGATTTGCAAAGAATTTGGAGATTTTGAGCTACAAAGGTATGTGTTCGTACTTTTCAGTTTTTTCCAGTTTTGAGCATGTTTTTGTATGATAAAATTGATCAAATTAGAGTGCTCAAGATCCAAAATTGCTTCCGCATTCTTAATATTCACCCCTTCAAATAATTCTCATTTATGAGAATTAAATGAGAATTATTGACCCTAAACTAGGTTGTTCTTGTCATTTTTGTGTGTTTTGTTGGTATGACGAGCAAGCTAAAAATGGTATTTATTAATTAAATTCATAGCAGCTCGTTGGAGTAATGAAAAAAATGAAAAAAATTAAAAAGAGATTAGAAATTACACTAATTTATTATTTTTGTGTAGGTTTAGAGTAAGTACAAAAATGCAATTGCATTCCATTTTGAAAATGCAATTGCATTTCTTAGGAAAAACAAGTTTGTTGTTGTAGGTTTGGAGCTTTATTTTGAATTAAAAATATTTTCTTAAAGCCCCCACATTTCAGTTCGATCAAGTTTTTGGTGTCGTTGCTGGGGAACAACTTTACTAACAAAATTCAATTTTTTTAGCATAGATTGCAATTGCAATTATCCTCTTTCAAAGAGAAAGCCCAATTCTTGTTTACATTATTTTGCAGGTTGAGAGAGAGAAATTGCAAGGGGAGAAAGACACAACTTAGGATTGAATTGCTTGAGATAATCAACAAGATAGAAGTAGACATCATTGTAACATTGAGTGCACAAACTTCATCATTAAGCTACGTGATGGAGACTTTGATGATGAGAAATTTCATAGATCTTGTTAACCTTAACCCTTTTATTTCTTGTATTTATTGTAAAGGAATTCATTTATTTGAGAATTGTCCTTATAATCCTGATTCTTTATGTTATGGATTTCTACCCAGTTTTGCAAATCAACATCAACACCAGTGTTTCCAACAAGAGAAGATTGTTCCAAAAGAACCTAGCATTGAAGAACTCGTGAAGGAATACATGGCAAAGAGCGATGTTTTGATGCAAAGTCAAGCCACATCTTTACAGAATTTGGAGATCCAAGTGGAACAAGTTGCAAATGAATTGCAGAACAGATCCCAAGAAATCTTGCTCAACAATACAGAGACTTCAAAACAAGAAGAAAAAGAAGAATGTGAGCCGTGACACCAAGTAAATTCGAATATGAGGATTTCAAACTCCCAGTAAAAGCAGAAAGCGCTCAAACACTTGAAAATATTAAGGAGCCAGAAGGGAGAGAAGAGATTAAAGAAGAACCACCTCAAGAAGAGAAGAAACTACCTAAGGAAGTTCCAGTGAGCTATGCAGTTGCAATTTCACAACAAATGACATTCAAAGTGCTCCTGATACTAGAATGCCCTGCTTTGACTTATTGCAGCTTGCAGGAAACGTTAAATGAAGAATAATGCAAAAATGAGAGTATGAAGGATGAAAATTTGCAATATGTGACACAAGTTGCAACCACAATTTCTACTTTCAAAAGCACATGTAAATCTCTTGAGTAGGCAAGGCCCATTGTGATCAAAACACCTCAACTAAGATTGAAATCTTGTCCATCATCAAGACTTAGGTGCAAAATGAAGGAACATGGTTGCAGTTTCCCCATTGGAATAGGATAAGTTTATCTTTTCATTCATTTTCTTTAAAAAAAACAAACAAAACAAAACAAAAAAAAGGATAAATTTTCAACTTATGGAATTCCAATCAAGATGAAGAAGCTTGATTTAGATCTGTCTAAGGAGAATCTTGTCAAGGCTGAGGTATTTAAATTGACCGCTGGGAACACCTCTACCTAGGGATTCACTTAGAAGTTCGATAAATCAACTTTAAGTTCGAATTTGAAAATTTCAAAAAGTTAACTATGACTTAGGAGAAATTGTGTGAACGTCTTGATGCTCTACTTTTGAGTTTCAGGTGAAAAAAAAAAAAGAAGAAAAATACAAGGTCGAAGGAAAATATAAGAATAAAGAGCGAAAGTAAGAATTGCAATCACAATTGCAAAAACAAGTTGCAATTACAAATTCAGGAAACTCAACCAAACAAGGCATATGGGAGTACGTCAAAGAAAATGATGAAGAAATAACTTTCCATGCTATCCAAAGGCAAATGACCACTTTTCCGAACTTCCCAACTATCATTTCTTCAAAACTCCAAGACCCCTAAAGAAAGTAATGATAACAACAACACATTTTTCCCTGCATAGGGGAGTTCCTTTCTGACCTATATTTCCAGCTTTTGTTTTTTGTTTCTTTTGGTTTAAGATTTAGTTAGGTTCTTTTATGATTTCTTTAGCTATTTGCTTTGAATAAAAAAAATTAAAAATAATTGTGAATGCTTTTGACTTGTTCAAGTTGACAAACACATTTCTTGTCTGATTTCTTTGAGTTTTATTCTTGTTGAATACCCTTAATGATTAAATTTGGAGTATGCTCAGTTCATTAAATACTTAGAAAACATTACGTAGATACTTTCCAAACAAACAACTTAACGATTCCTTGTCGTTATAAAATATCCAAGTCTCAACTCACCTAAGTTTGTACACTGTATCCCCTTAGGAGAGTCTAGCTTAGATGTTTTGCAAATCACCCCTTTTCACCCCATGTGCTATCCTTGGTCAATGGGGACATTGACCGGTTTAAGTTTGGAGGGGTGAGTCATGTAATATATGTAATACTACTGTTGTAATAGTATGTTGTTGTAATACTACTGTTATAATACTATGTTGTTGTAATATGATTTTATTGTAATAGCTGCTAGGATGAGGAAAAAAAACTTTTCCTTCTAGAGTTAACTGAGTAACTAAAGGCAGTCATGACACCCATGATTTCTTTTGCATGAAAGGTTAACTTAAGAAGTGAGTATGTGAAAATAGTCTCGATGTGATAAGTGCTCATAGCTAGATACTTTCAACAAAAAGCTTTAGTAAGCTAGAACGAAGGCACAAATGACAAAAAGGTCCCCTCTTGAAAAAAAAAAAGAAAGAAGTATGCATCCTAGCAATGAAAAACAAGTTTTGGGGGGGGGGGGGGGGGGGGGGACATTGTTAGTTGAAAAAAAACGTGTAAAGTTAGTTTATTTAGCAACTAAGCAAAACTTGACTAAAGGTAATAGGTAGTATGAATCCAAGGTGAGATTGTGAGATGAAAGTGGTTTGTTTAGACAAGGGAGGGATGGAAGTTGCATGTAGTGGAAGCATCCAAGTAAAGTTAAAGTGTTATGAGCATGAGACCTTCCCTGAGAAGCGTATTTTTCAATAGAATTATTCTTAAAATCTACTATGACTTGTGTTTATGTCTCTATATTTGTTTTGCAAATGCTTGAGGACAAGCAATAACTCAAGTTTGGGAGTGTGATAATTCTCATTGTGAGGATTATTTGACCCTAAACTAGGTTGTCCTTGTCATTTTTATGTGTTTTGTTGGTATGACGAGCATACTAAAAATAGTGTTTATTAGTTAAATTCATAAAAGCTCGTTGGAGTAATGAAAAAAGGAAAGAAGTTGAAAAGAGAATGAAAATTACACTAATTTGTTATTTTTGTGTAGATTTGGAGCAAGTACAAAATGCAATTGCATTCCATTTTGAAAATACAATAGCATGTCTTCAAGAATACAAGTTTGTTGTTGTAGGTTTGGAGCTTTGTTTGAATTAAAAATATTTTTTTAAAGCCCCCACGTTTCAGTTCAATCACCAACCTAAACTTTCATGTTTTTAAGGGATTTGTGCAATATAAATCAAGAATATACTGCACCAATGCTCATGGTTTTAAGGGAGAAGGTCAATGTTATTTCATATTATTAAACAACTAAACTCTCCAATGTACAAGAAGAAGTAAATTTATAGACACCTTGACCTTCAACTAAAAATACAAGGAAAAAAGACTTTAACTAAACCTAAACTAAATTAGTTACAAAGCTTAGGGAATTTTTTCACCCAAATGGGTTCACTTAAAGTACATAATCCCAAACTTTGGCCTAAGAGCTCTTACATAAATTAGTCCAAAAGAAACTTACAACAAGAAATACAAGGAAAAACACTACTTTAGAGTTTAAAACTTAAAGAAACACTAAATAAGCCCTAATGGAGTTCTTGGCTTTGAATCTTTTAGGTTGTCCTGAAGCTTCTTTCTCCACTTGTCATTCTTTATTTTGAAGCTTGACGTTCCAAATGTTGAAAATGAGCATCTCTTTCCTCTTTGTTAGAGCTCTAGCTAGTTTGGTTGTAAGAAGCAATAAATCTCAAACTTGTTTGTTGGAGTCTTGAACCCTTTTTGGCTTGCAACTTTGTAATTGATCCTCTTAGTAGTGTTAGACCTCCTTGATGCACATCATAATCTAATATTAATATTTTGCTTAATTACAATTATCTCTGTAAAACTATACAATGTGATTGTCAGTGCCAAGCAACCAACATCCTCTTTTAAAAGGTCTCTTTAAAGTAAAAAGTTTTGGAGTTGACCACTAATTAAAGACTAGGAGGTGTAATTGGTCAACTGTTTAAGAGAAAAAAAATTGATTTTTATAAATTAGATTAAGTTTGAGAGTCATTTGCATGTAGGAAAAGTGAGTGAATAAAAAGACTGTTTAAAGACAATTTATGAAATTTAACCAAACTATAGGAGCCAAATTGAAGATCAAATTGAAATTAAGCCCAAACTATAGTGATGAAAACTTTTTAAACAATAAATACTAAGTTAAACTGTGCTAAAACCGTAAGGAGCAAATTTTTAACTTAATGAAAGTACTTACAAAAACTTTGGCCTTAAACTCCATATTTCCCCAAGCCGCCTCCGTAACCAACTACAGTTAACTTTTGAAATGGTAGCATCTAACCTCTCTAAAGATAATCTTTACATACATATCTGTCTATCTAATTAATTTACAAAACTAAGCTACCCAAATATGTTGGTTGAACAAACGAACCAAATCCAAATGGATTGATTTGGTCCAATAAAAGAAAATTTGGACGCCTCAATTTTTGTCTTAAAAAAATTGTTCAATTTGGTTCTATTGTTTGAAAAGAAAAAAAGAAAAAAAAAAAAAAAGAATAGAGGTATAAATTTAGTAGTAAGCACCATTTATTAAATTTCAAGCAACATGTCGACCGGAATGTTTCAATCGACATGTTGCTCTATCGAGGGTTAGGAGAAAAAATGTCGATGAAATGTCAAAATGTCGATGCCATATCTCAACATTTGGTCAAGATATTGGCGAAATTTTGAACCTGAAATTTTAAACTGGACCTCAACTAAAGAAGTCGTGCACGTATAGGCCACAAGATGTGTGGAAGAGTTTATAAATATAGTTTTTCTCTAACTTTCTTGACCTTACCAATGTGGGACAATCACTCACTCTCTCTCTCTTTTCTTTCTTTTTAGGATTAGTTTGAAGTTGCTATAGCTTTTAAAATAATTGCTGTCAATTGTGCTTTTAGAAAAATTAGCTATAATATGAAGTAAATTAGTATTTGGTAAATTTCAATTTTAAATATGAAAAAATAGTTTGTAGTGTTTGGTAAATCAATACTAAATCGTTATGATTTAACTATATTCAAAATCAGACCAAATTATAATTTGAATCTAAAATCATCTAATTTAGTTGTTAAATATTTAAGGAAAAATTAAGATAAAAATAAATATATGGTTATGGTTATCTTTTAAATTGGAAGAAAAAAACTAAAAGTTGAAGGAACAAAATAATAATAACGGTGGCAATTCTTTTATATAATGCATAACTTTAAAAATCTAATGGACATTACAATATATGGATGGGAGGAAGTAGAATTATAGTCCAATAATTTAAATTTGATTAATTACAAAATTGTCTTTGAATATTCCACAATGTTGAGTTATTGTTGGTGGTGCTTCTACTATTTTTCTTTTGTTAATCTGAAACGAATACAATTTATATTTAATGACCTAATTCTTAAAAGGTTTTGATAGAATATAATATAATTAAGTATAATCGTTTTTTAGATTAAATGCCCCTTATTGTAGAAAATATTTTTAGACTAAAATACTCCTTATTTTAGTTAGTTACATCAATCAAAACTCATATACTTGATCATAATCCGATTAATTTTGAGTTCAAAATTCAATTCAAATATTTTTTTTCAATTGAAGATATGATTTGATTCAAAATCAAATCAAATTAGGATTTGAATCTAAATTCTCCAATTAAATTACACTCCCAATTTTGTTTTGCAATAGACATCTCTAATTTTCCATTTATTTCAAATATCTTCTCTTTCTTTTCTTTTTTTGTTATACTATATATATGTGTATGTACGTATCTTTTTTCTTTTTTAAAAAAAACTTACATTCCCTTTTTTTTTTCAATCTAGAAATCAAATTACCCTCTTTAAACGATCACTTATTCAACTAATCTTTTAACATAATCTTATAATATATAATTGAGATTTATAACTAACTCATTTAGGGGGTGTTTGGATCCCCTAACTTGAGTTGAGTTGAGTTAGGTTTTAAACCCAACTCACCATTTGACCCATGGAGAAATTAACTCCCCATAAAAAAAACTCAACTCTACTAACTTGCTACAGTATTAGGATATTAACTCTACTGACTTGTACAGTAACCCTATTAACATATTTTATCATCGCTTCTCCAATGACCGGTGCCCACCGTCGGCGACTGGGGACCACCTCCGACAACCCTCTCTAGCGACCGACGACTTTCTCCGACCACCGACGTCCATGTGCGGCAACTGACGACCATCACCGACTACATCTTCCGACGATCGAAGACAATCATTGGCGACCATATCCGACAACCTGCGTTCACCACCTGTGATCATCTCCGGCGACTATCGCCAGCAACAATTCCCAGCGACTGACGACACTCCCATAGTTTAAAATAATATGAAATACACATGTACTTAGTTGGTCTGACTCTCTGCTCCAACAATCTTTTTTTGGATTTATGAACTCGACCCATTGTTGGCCATTACTTATATTTTGTAAACCATAATTTTGTTTTATAAATCATGTAAATAGGCCCTTAATGACCTACTAATATTTTGTGAATATTCCACTTCTACATGACACTAATGTTGAAATATATTGTCGTTTTCTTGTCATCTTGAAAAAGTAAAATACTGGCATTCTCTTTTCCAAAGATGTTCAATTTAGTACATGTGTAGAAGACCCTATTAATAATAAAGACCCTATTAATAAAGACCCTATTAATAATTGAAAAATCTCATAATAAGGTCCTCATTTGTAAGTTTCAAAAAAGTTCAATGTGTGTTGAGAAAATAAAACATTCAATTTCTATATCTTGATAGAAGTTCAATTTGTGTTTAAAGAAAAAAAAATACAGGTACATTGCCTTTTTTTTTTTCATTCATCAATTGCTATTTGTTGTTATAAAAAAATGCAATATTTGATTTCTATAAATTGAAAGGTCAATGTGTAATGCAAATATTTTATTTCTATAAATTGAAAGAAGTTCAATGTGTAGTAGAAAGAGAAAGTAATGCTACATTGCCTATAATTTGGAAGAAGTCAATTTCTAAAAAAAGAAAGATATAGAATGATGTTTTTTTTAAAAAAAAAAAAGATCAATGTTGAAATATATTATTATTATGATTATTATTTTGAAGTGGGCATTTGAATTTAATGTTGGAAAGTTGGAAAAATATGTTTCTAGATGAATGATTGGAAAAAATAAAAATAAAGGAAACAAAAACAGTTAGCTAAAAATCAGTCTACTTCGGGTTACAAAAAACTGCACCAGATACCCCTGATGACTCAACTCAACTATGCACCCCAAACATACAGAATTTCTGACTCAACTCAACCCAACTCTGCACCCCGAACACAAACTTTTGAACTCACTGACAAACTAACTCTATCCAACTCAACTCAACTTTGCACGCCAAACGTGCCCTTAGAGTAATTTTCAATTCGATAGTTTCTAAAAGTTATATTACAAAATTAAATAGAAGTAAATAGTTTTAAAATATTTAAAATCACTTAAAAAACTTATGAGAAAAAGATTTCCTGAATAAATCCATTTGAATTTTAGCTATTTCAAAATTAAATTGATTTTATTAATTAATTCATCAATTATTATTTTATAATACTTTAAAATGTCAATCTAATTTTTTAAAATAAAAATGTTGTCAAAATCATAACCAATCTTTAATTATCTCTTCATCATTTAAATTATTTTCAATAGAATTGTATCAATCAAACTAAAAATTAATTCAAAAGATATTCAAAAGAAAATAATTATTTCCAGAAAGAGGAATTGATCAAATTAACCCTAATAAAATTGAATATGATAAGTCATTTTTCGATAAATTATATTTCTCTTTTCACTTTAATCAAATCATAATCTCTTAAAATCGAGAGTAATATTTCTCAGATTTGTTATTTGAAATATAAAAAAATTTCATTCAAATTATTAGATAAAATTATAATTTCAATGTTTTCTATATAAAGGAGATTTATAAAAACTTCTACTTCCAACCATTTTCATTTTTTTAAATCTAAAATGCACTTAGATAATTTTAAAAAAAATAAAACTTAAAAAAACAAAAAACTATATTATGTGTCATAAAATATATATTATATATACAATAAAATACAAATACAAATAAAATTTTAAAAACTTCAAAAGAAAAATAGAAAACTATACTATATTTAAAGTATTTTCTATTATACTAAAAAAAACTTATATTATAATAGAAAACATATTAAAATTAGTGAGATTAAAAACACTAAATCATAATATGAATAGGAAAAAAATTATTGATGCTAATTAATTATAAAAGAATCATAATACAAGTATAAACAATAATTGTATTCCATAATGTTGAAATCAAATTATTTTAATCTTCAAAAAATAAATATATATATATTGGTTAAATTACAAATTTGGTCTCTATGGTTTGGAGAAAGCTATTTTTTAGTCCATGTAGTTTTAAAAGTTAGAATTTCATCATTATGATTTGATAAAACCTTATAAGTAGTCTCTATAGTTTGATAAAATCCTCATACATAGTCCATATGGTAGGGATTATTTTTTAGTTTTTTATCAAACTATAAAAACTAATTCTAACATTTAAAATCATAAGGATTAATTAAATTCTAACTTTCTTACAACTATAGAGACTAAATTTATAATTTAACTTATATATATACACACGTGCATTGCACGTGGTAATAAACTAGTATTTAAGAGTTTTTTTTTTAAATGACCTCTCTTTAAGAGATTTATATGACGTAGATTTCTCAAAAAAAAAAAAAAATTATAGGGGGGAAAATAAGAAATTTTAGTCACAGTACAATTCTATAGTTTTAAATAAAATTTCCTTTTATATTTTAATGCATTGAATTCATTCAAACAATATTTTTCTAGAAAATTGGTTAACCCGATAAAATATTCTGAGTATATCATGAACTCTATCATAATGAGCTTTCCACGCCCTGATTTCGTGTCATTTTTATCTCTATGATACAGATTAAAATAAACAACAAGACGTGTATTTCTTTTTCTTTTCTCTTTTCTGTGTGTTAAAGTACCATTTTGGTTTTTTTTAGGAATACCATTTTGGTTTTTTTTTTTTTGTCCTATATGCCTATGTCATTTTTCTATATTTTTTAAATGTTTAAATTTAGTCTCCGTACTTTTAATAAATCTTAATATTTGTCTATGTTTTGAATTTATTGTTAACTTTTCTTTAAAAAAAAATAGTCACTATTAACCTCCCCTCTAAAGTTTGAAATTTATTCACATTTGTTTTTTCTTGAATGGAAATTATTATTATTTTTTTAGTCAAATTAGATAAAAATTAACTTTAAACTCACGACAATGACCAAGTTAAAGATTTATTTAAAGTATATAAAATAAATTTGGACATTTGAACGTATAGAGACTAAGATGGAATAAATTCTAAAGTACAGGAACCAAAATGACATTATGATGTTGTTTTTTTAAATTAGAAAACATAGATCTTTATCTATCTTTGATTTATTTAATTTGAATTTTTCAAAAATGGTAACATACAAAGTTCATAATTATATCATTAAATCATAGAGTATGGACATTATGTACTATTAAATTAAATTTTAAAATGCCACTTTTTCCTTTTTTGAGTTCAAGAATATCCAACATTTAATCTATAGGATAAATATGTGACTTAACTAATCAAGCTATTCTCAAGTTGACATTGTTTATGTATCCTAAAAATCGAATGTTTCTGACAAAGAAAAAAATAGTTGAAGGTTTGAATTTTCACTTTTACATTGTTCGACTACATGCGTTAACTTTAAGGGTCTATTTAAGGTGCGAATTATAATAGTCTGGGTTATAATAGTATGTGAATAACTCAAACACAGACTATTATAACACAAACTAAACAACTCTGCATCTTAAATACATATTATATAACTCTACATACTACTATAACCTATTCAGCATCCCAAAGAGTCTCTAAGTTCTAATAAAAGCATAAAATACATGGCTTCAAAAAGGAGTAAAAGAGCATAAAATATCAAAAGTATAAAAATTGATGTGACACACAACCTTAAAAGTTTAAATACTAAGCTTGTAATTTAAAGGTAAATTATTTTTCTTTGTTTTTTGAGTTTAACATGTGAGGTAGGAGATTCAAAATGCAAATCTCTTGATCAAGAGTATATGTTAGTTGAGCTATGTTTAAGGCTATGTTTCGAATTGATTCCGAGAGTGCTAAAAGTGATCACAAAATAATATTAACTGTTTTTTGTGTTTGGTAAAACTCATTGTTAATGAATCTGTTAAAATCACTTTTTAAAAAACACGTTCATTCATACACTTTTTAAAATCTGTTCCCCACTAGCTTTTAAAAGTAACTTTTCGTAGAATGAGATGCCACTACTTACAAATTTTCAATTTTCAATTTTATCCTCAAGAAATTAATAATGATTTTATATATTTAGTATCTTTCTCACACAATCAAATTCTATCTCCTAGTTTTTTAAATTGATTAGTTGAATGCAATCATTTTTGTAAAAAATGTACTACTAGAATTTTTTTTATTACAGCTATTTCTCTTCATACTTAACAAATAATCTAAAGAAAACAAAATATGAATTTCAATTGAAAGCATATGACATTTTAAATAATTAATTAAAAAATTATAAATTATCAACAAAAGAAAATGCAAATTTTGATAAGACGTCTATTTTAGTCATTATAGTTGAATTACATCAATTTAGTATTCATTTACCAAACATCGTAATTCAGGTTTAAAACTAAAATTTATCAAATAATAATTTACTTCATATTACATTTAATTTTTTAAAAGCACAATCTCTATGAGTAAAAGTTTTCAACCAATTCAAACATAATTTAATAGATAATATATATATTCGAGTTTAACGATTGTAGAGTAAAAGGTTGACTATCGATGTTTGAATTTTTAGTATAATAAATGTAAGTTACGAAGATTTTAACCTTCGACCTCAAATGAAGGACTATCGTTTACTGTAGAAGTATATCAATTATTGCTAACCTACGATTGGATGGCAGATTTTAGATGATTCGATCTCATGAACCAAAGTTGTTGAACTTCGAAAAAGATTTTTTTTTTTAAATCGTGATGGTTTTGTGTAATTATTCTTTTTCTGTTTTTCCCCCTTAAATTCTGCAAAATAGCCCCAATAATTTGGCCTGTTGCGCTCAATGAAGTTGCAGGAGGTAGCTGCAATGGCGACGAGTAATGAATAAGCAAATCATCCTCATTCTGTAACTCCCAATCTGTAAGACTATGTTGAGTCCAGTATTCTTCTGCACAATCTTTATCTCCCACCTTTTTCTTCTAACAAATTATCGATTGCAAGTTGCAGAAGAGATCAGAAACGGGCTTATTCTTGCAGAATCATTTCTAACTTGTAAATTTTCACAGCGGAAGGTACAAAGTAGAAGAAGAAGGCGAAGAAGAAGATGGTTCAGAGTTTGAAGGTTGCGTTATTGACTAGGCGAAGCCTTCAGAGTATTCGTCTCCTCACTCAAAAGAGAAGCCAACACTCTCTTCCCAACCATTCCTCTGATCATGATCTCGAACAACAAGTCAGTTTTCTAATTACACATTTTCCTTTATGTCAGACCTTAGTTCAGCTCATGCGTTCATGCGTCTCTCTCACAGGTGCTTGTTGAAGGCAAGGCTTGGTCCAGAACCGCTATTCTTAACCGACCTTCAGCTCTCAATGCTCTCAATACCAATATGGTACATGATCTTTTTCCAGCTTCTTGTGTTTTCCAGCTATTATTCATCCCAATTCGCCTTAGTTATCTTTAATCACTTGTTTATTTATTTTGGAATAATTTGAAATTACTCAGTAAGTTACGTGAAAATTACTTACTCTTTAAATGTATCTGTTGCTTAGGGGGCTAGACTGCTTAAATTGTACAATTCTTGGGAAGACAACCCTGATGTTGGTTTTGTAGTCTTGAAGGTATTCCTTGTTCTTGGTGAATCATGGGCTTTTCTCTTTTCTTGTCAGCTTCTGTTGAGTTTTCTTCTAGTTCTGTTTTGGATGATTTTTGTACATTTGCGTTTGCAGCTCACACTTTTTTATTTAATTTTTAAATTTTGGATTTTCAAAGGGTAGTGGCAGGGCATTTTCTGCTGGTGGTGATATTGTTTCGCTTTATCATTTGATCAATGAAGGTAAGAGTCTGATATGCTCTATTACGTTAACACTTTGCTGAATATAGCCTTAGGAGGGTCAAACTGTTGTGCCCAGCCAGACTAATGGAATCTTATGTAAGAAAATAGAAGTAGAACTGTTTTGCACAGAAGTAGGACGATTCAATACGTTTCAAGATGAAGCACAAAAATGTTGATATCACCCCCTCGATGAAGCTCAGTGCTTTAGATGATCTTTTCTCTTGGATCTTTTTGTATTCAATTGTGGGAGTTAATTGATAGATGTTTGGGTCTTTAATGTTTATACACATTTTTAGGAGTAAATCCATGAACTGAACTTTAGGAGTATGGCTCCACCTGGTTATAGTTTGAACATTTAGAGGGAATTTGATAAAAACGTGTGAGTGCAGTTTTGTTGTTTAATTAAATAATATTTAATGGTTTCAACTGAATGGATCCATTTATTTATTTAATTTTTTACATTGACTCACGGATCCATCTATTTCACTATATCATCCATAGATGTTAATGGCGTCACTTAAGCCACTATTTTTAGAACTTCTAAAATTTGTGGTATCTATTTTATTCTCTCGAGACTTTCGTAAAGAAAACAATACTTTTTTTGGTTTTTTTTTTCTTTTGACACTCGATAATTTAAGAAGGTAATGGATGATATTATGACTTACTCATTAACTTAGGTTTCTTAGATTAGATTAAAACTTAGATTTGACTTTTATATGGTTAACTCATCTGTCACTTTTGATAAAAATTGCCATCCTTGTCTTGTGTGACTTTTGCAGGGAAGATGGAACAATGTAAAAAGTTTTTCAGCACACTGTATACTTTTATATACGTGGTTGGTACATACCTGAAGCCCCATGTGAGTACTCATAGTTCTCAGACTTGTATCTTGAACAGTTGGTTCCATTTTCTTGAAACTATGGTGCTTTGTTAATACTCAGAGCTGAAAGTTATGGTGTCTTGTCTAATATACTTATCAGTAACAAAAAGTTCTTGAACAATCCTTTTTGTGTGGTATCTAATAGATATCTATACATGTTTGTGTGTGTGTATTGGAAATGTCTACAGTGACTTTTCATCAAGAAAAATTAGGATGTCTATGTAAAGTTATTCTATAAAAATGACTTTTGAGGGTACATTTAGGATGTCTATGGAGATGGAGATGAGATGGAGTTGGTATGATTTTTTCCTGGTGGGTGTAGGGAAGGTTTACCACTATGCCCAGGCTGATACTATCATATTGATTTTCTTTAATTAAGCATGACTTTATGCAGAAGGTCTAGCATATGTGATGTGAGAATTATGTGAGTATGTCATGATGTGTTTGCTATTGTGTTTCTTCATCAGTGTAACTTCTATCTATATTAAGTGGGGGTAAATTTTTTACTTTTTGGCTTTGGAAATATTACGACAAATGTGCAAATCCACTCCTTAATCATTAACTTGGATTCATTTCAGCTGATTGTATGTCTTCTTCCACATTTACTACATGTAAACACTTGACTTCTCCTGCATTGCGTTGATAATCTCCATGTAGGTGGCAATTTTAAATGGCGTTACAATGGGTGGTGGTGCTGGAATTTCAATCCCTGGGACTTTTCGAGTTGCAACTGATAAAACAGTAAGTCATAGCACACACAATTCCCTCCCCTGCCCCCTCTTTTTTTTTTAGTGTTTTTTTTTTTTACCTCAAACGATTATTCTCATTATTCATTATTTTTTATCAGAAGATAAGGTTGTATTACCGTAACTGAATACACCTGGCCATGTGTGTTAGGTGATAGTTTTTCAGAAGACATCAATCACTTTCTGTTTGCCCATTCATTTAAACTCTGGGTGAATTTCTCTTGGTATCCCTGTTTTTCACAAAATTCTTAATCTGAATTTCCAATAGGCCAGAAATAATAAATGTATGCCAAAGGAAACATGTAAGGGGTGGGGGAACTTAGAGTGAGAGTAGATTGTTTATTGTTAGTTAGGTTAGGGTTTAGGACCGTTGGGTGAGGAGAGAAGTCGTGATGGAGAGAGTATAAATTGAAGATAGAATCTTAGGGGGTATGTTTTTGGTTAAGCAAAGTCTAGTCGTCCTGGAAGAGATTGGAGCTCTTTGATCTTCCTGAATTGTACCCTTTTGTTCATAAATAATATTAGGTTCTATTATCTTGGTATCAGAGTGGTTGCAATTTAGGAAATGGTAACAGACCAAAAGAAATGAAAACTAGATTGAATGCAATTGAAGAACGTCCAGTTGAGAAAGAGGTTGGGCAGATTAGAGAGAGATGCACAAATCCATCAAAAAGAACATAAGGTGATGGTTAAGAAGTTGGAGTTGGAGGAATGTGGAAATTGACAAAGACAGTTTCAGCTGCAGAAAAGGATAAATGCTCATGGATAGGCAGTGCAAGAAACCTTACTGGCGACAATTACCATTGAAATAGGTGTCAACAGCAGTGAGACAAGTAAGAGTAACATCTTGGCACCAATTTTTTATTTGAGGTTGCAAAAATTGGAGGTTCCCATTGTCAGGAGAACTAACTTGAATGGATGATGGTGGCATTGGGTTGAAAGGTATTTTGTGGTGAATTAGTTGTCTGAGAAAGAAAGTTTTCATTGGAATGGGGCAACTACTGAAGCTTTCCATCATTAAAGAGAGCTATAACTACTGTACCTTTTCTCAGCCTCCCAGGTTTTTCAAGACCATTTATCTTGGAGACAAAAGCTTCTGGGTGGGTATTGGTGCCAACTTAATGTAGCAGGCTGGACCATTGGCTTGGTTAGTCATACAGCTAAGGAGGATTTTCTAAATCCTGCATAGCATAGTAACAAGAAAGTATACAAAATATAAAATATCAGAGTTCACGTGGCATGAGAAATTAAGTGTGCTTGATGACATGGCTGACTTGAATCTTCACACTCATTTCTTTCTATAAATCTGACTGGCTGGAAGATAGAAATGTATGTAGCCTTAATACATGTTTTACATTTGCCTAAAATGATTAATGTGTTGTTTCTCAACTCCTTTCTGTTGTTATAATTTTATGTATATTTTACAATCTAGATCCAATTATTTCATGTATGAATATTGCTGTTATCTAAGGCTATTTTAAAAAAAAAAAATTTTAACAAGAAACAACTTTTCATTGATAATATGAAAAATGAAATGTTTAGGAAATGAACTCCTGAGGGAGTGAGATGGAAAAGGAAAGAAAAAAAAAAGGAACAAGCTCAACAAGAAGCATTCCAGCCATAAAAAGATATATAAAGAAAACCATAAACAAAAAAGCCAGCAAACTAAAGAATCCAGGGACAACAGACCAAGAAACCACAAGGCTCCACCGAAACAACTCAAAAGCAAAACTCCACAATGGAATGGCCTAAAAAAAACTCCCAGCCACTGGAGACACACCAATCGAAGGAGAAGCAGGCCAAAAAAACCACTTGGAGCTGACGATACCCAAAGAAAAAGATATTTAATCATCGAACAAACCAAAAAGAAAGTTCAAGGGAGAGACTGCCACTCCTTGAGAGAGAACCCGTGCATTATCTAAGGCTATTGGATCCTATTGGGATAGAGATCCCTCTTTCTCTGTATAATCTTAATATTTCTGTTCCATATTGCTGTGATTTGATTACTGAAGCTAACAGACGATTGATATAATAGTTTCTCATTTTGTAAACCAGCATTGAATGATTTTATTTAAAAGCTTTATTTTTTTTATTGTCAAGTACATTTGTGCAACCAATTTCAGGTTTTTGCTACCCCTGAAACGCTAATTGGTTTCCACCCTGATGCTGGTGCCTCCTTCCACCTCTCACATCTGCCTGGTCGCTTGGGTAACTTCGATACTTTCAATCATGTTTGACCAGTTTCAACATCTTACACAATGGAAGTAAATTAAGGTTATTTTTAGGGAAGCTATTGATGGCAATTATTATTATTTCATTTTCCAATGCTGCACAACGTTTATTCATTTCAGTCTATGATAACGGTGATCTTGTGACATGCTTATAGAATTTGTACATGCATGTGACTGTTTTAGATCAAGGGATGAAGCTATTATGCTTTCCTTGTGCTGAATTGGGAAGGGTAGACATTTTCTTTCCCCGACGCAAAATCAGAATTGGACCTTAGAATAGTAATACATATTAGAAGTGTTACCTTGTTTGCTTCTTCGGAAGTGTTTCTTCATTTTTGGGTTGGTAAATGCATACAGGTAAATTTTTTAATTTTCTTTTGCATCTTGGTCACTCACAACATAAGGGAAATCTCCTTTTCATTTGTGAGCAATGCTGAACGTCTATTGAGTTTAGGTCTTCAATATTTGAGAGAATAGACTTTGTTTTGAGGCTGGAAATGGATTCCATTTGCTTTCAGCATCATTTTAACTAAAATAGTGATTGTTGTTGTTCTGATTACATAGGATGCATGCAAATGTTGCATGGGGGTGTATTTGGTTAATGAGTTGGATGCCAAGCATCTGGAATACCATGTAGTATAAGTTACAGACTACTGTGCACATGTAGAAAAGGAGAAGAATTTAATCTTATGTTGAAAGACGTCTGACTATAATCGGTCAAGGCTCTGGGTTTGGATTTGCAAAGAAAAATTGAAGGATCCATCTAGCCTTTAAACTGAAGGATCCTACATCTGTTTTCTATAAATTATCTACCAGATGCTGTCTGATAGAGCTCTCAGCTGAAATATGCTCCAATTAGGATTACTCGACGAAGGAAAATTACAAACTATCATACAATTAGAAAGGTTTGATTATTTCACTTTTCATGGAGTCACTCGCTACAATTTTTTTACTCCAGGTTTCTAGCTTTCTCCAAACAAATGGGCAATACTTAGTCGTTGATTTTCTATCAATTTTTTAACCTTCCCAATCTGCATCAGAGTATAATTTATTATTTCGTTTTGTTGTTTTCCTAAAACACACTTTTTGCAAAGATTTCCTAGAACTTTTAGTTTAAATGTTTATCTCTTAAAATCTTCCCAATCTCCAACCAAGCTCCGTTGGTTTTGATCTTGTACTACATTCGGGGACAAATTTTATAGGAGATATAATTATAACTATAAGGTATCTAGTACAAGCTCCGAATTCCACCTGATTTTCCATGAGTTTGGGAAACTTGAAATACTCACAACCCTGGTAATGACGGTAGAAATTCCCCAATGGAAATTTGCTAACCAATTCTACAATGGAACTGAAAATTGAAATCTCGGAAGTAAACCTTGGTGTGAGTACTATGAAGAGATAGGTCACACAAAGGACACCTACTGGGAAATCCATGGGAAACCACGTGATTGGTAACCAAATTAGGGATCAACAGATAAACTAGGGAAAATATATCAGGTAGGGACTACTTTGTATGATGAAGGGACTACGTTTGCTAAGTATCTATTCACAGGAAAAAAATTGGACCTTTTTCAAAAGTTTTTTGCCGAGTCCAAATGAATGGAAAACTCAACATCACACGTTACAATATGGAGGATTGGGTTTATTGAGGGTGTTCTTAACATCCATGGGAGGATTAACAACCATGGATCATATTTAGAAATCTATCTTCTGCTCTGTTGGGCGCAGTGGTGTAAGGTGTGTAGAAAGCCTTGGAAAGTCTGGATCATGTTCTGTGAGACTGCCAGTTTGCTTCTGCGATTTGCATAGTTTTTTGGGACCAGGCTTGCAGTAGTTTGTGCTGGTTTATGATGGAGGAGGTCTTATTCCATTCCCCTTTCGTGGTAGAGGGGTATTTCTTTGGCAAACTGCATTTTTCGCGATTTTATGGAAAATTTGACTGGAGAGAAATAGGAGAATCTCTAGTGACATGGAAACTTCTTGGGAGGATGTTTGAGCCTAGGCTCAATACTTCCCTTTTGGACTTCTGTTATGGTTTTAGTGATTACCCTTTATCTCTCATTCTTTTGAATAGGAGCCCGTTTTTGTAATTTTCTTTTCTAGGTCTTGTTAGCTTTTTGGCTCCTTTTGGCTTTGCTTATTTATTTATTTTTTATGTTTTACGGTGCTCTCCTGTATTATTTGATCTGTTCTCAATGAAAGTTGTTCTTTTGATCAAAAGAGAAAATAAATAAATAAATAAGGGTGTTCTGAAGGGTGCAACAATTTGGATAAATGCACTCTATCATAGAAAATTTTCTAAGAATGAGCTACTGGCCAGGCCTGCTTTGTATCTAGAGTTGCTGTTGCCTGTTCTCTGTCAATATGATTTGCAGCAACGCTGATGAAATTTTTTGTGCACTGATAGGAAGTATAAGATATTTGAGGCAGTGAACTGGTTGGAACCTGATAATGAATAGATTAATTGTTTTCTCAGCATAGCAAAATAAGTTTGAAGCTAGATTCTGAGTTGAATTGAGAAGTCAATGACTATATCAATTTCATTTGATCTGATTGTATGTGCAGGAGAGTACTTGGCTCTAACAGGAGAAAAGCTCAAAGGAGAAGAAATGGTTGCTTGTGGGGTTGCTACGCACTATTCTCATAGTTCAGTTAGTTCTTCAATCTTTTGATGTTCAAGTTTTACAGGCTCTATTAGATTTTGGCCTTATTTAACTTGTCACTTTCTAATTTCAGAGGCTTTCATTAATTGAAGAGCATCTAGGGAATTTGGTTACGGATGACGCTTCTGTTGTTGAAAATTCATTAGAGAAATATAGTGATCTTGTTTATCCAGATAAAAAGAGTGTACTTCACAGGTTTGCAAAATTTATCACCTTCTACTTTGTTTTTATTTGTAAAACCTTTTAAAAATGCCCAACCACCATGATATAGACCTGGAACATAAGACAGCGACACCCCATCTTGCTAGGACATAATAATGTAGAATAAAAAAATTAAACCGTGTATTTACATATTCCTATATCCTAACACTTTTGAAGGATTTGATGCATTATGAGATGTTTATCTTTTTTCTTTTTATAAGCATTTGTGGGTTGAGCCTCTCTTTTTGTTTGTCTTATATCTGAATATCTTAGAAGCACCATTTGTCTGTTGCTTCGGGAATAGCTATCTTCCCCCCGCCCCTTAGTTTTTTTTTTCGCCTAATAATATGGCATTTGAGGGTAAAATTAAAATTAAAAAAGTATAGACACCTTAAATTTCTTAGAGACAAGTTCAGGGATAGGGAGTGTCCAAGTGTGTTATGACTAGTGCGTGTTCAACAAAGATAATCTGCTTAAAATATAGTATTCCTGCTTACAAAGAAAAAACATGCTTTTCACTTGATACGTTTGTTTATCTATATTTTTTTTTGTAGGATTGAAACACTTGATAAATGTTTCAGCCATGACACTGTTGAAGAAATCATTGATTCGTTGGTTAGTTCATATTCCTAGATGTCCGTTCCATATTTTTGGTTATCTTTTGATTGATGAAAGATAGAGTTCACGAGGTCACATTTGAACTTTTGTTAGGATATCTATGTATCTTTTTTGCTATAAATTTCCTAAAAGAAATAAGATTATGTATTCTTTTATATTTAAAGCCACCATACTTTCAGGAAACTGAGTCAAGTGAAACAAATGATCCATGGTGCACCTCTACTCTAAAACGACTGAAAGAAGTATCACCGTTGAGTTTGAAGGTCTCTTTGAAATCTGTATGTCGTTTCTCTCTCTATTGTTTCCTTCTTTACTCTTGTTTTATTTCCCATTTTGTGTTCACGAGTGGAATCCTCTCCCATAATAACTGGTTCTCATCTCATTTTTGTCTTCCTCCCCGCGCTTCTTAATAGAGGAAAATCTTATATTTTCTTCCTAGTTTTGTTTCCAACTAGACTTACCATTATTATTGAACTAGTTCAGATACGAGAAGGAAGATACCAAATGCTCGATCAATGCTTGATTCGTGAATATAGAATGTCCTTACAAGGGATATCCAAGCAGATTTCTGGCGACTTTTGTGAGGTATAAGTGATAATCACTATTAGTCTTAGACCTCTCATGTAAGCTGTGAACTTTCCTGATCAATTTGTTTTTCTTTCATTTTGCAAAACACTGTGCTCATCAGGGTGTTCGGGCACGGGTGGTGGACAAAGATTTATTACCAAAGGTAATTTTCTCATACATGAAACTAACTTCAGAACCTAAATTTGAGATAAATAAAATTATACCTTCAAGATAATAATGAATAATTGTAGCTGTAACGTCATTCTTTGCATCCTAGTGTTTAGGTTAAACTATAAATTTCTTGTGAAGTTCAATTATGTTCTTGAACTTTGGATAATGTTCTTATGTAGTTTCTTTCTTTTCTTTCTTTTTAAATTGTTTTTATTTAGTCCTACCGTTAACACAACTTTGAAATGTTGATGTGGCATGCTCATTAGATAAGTTTAGGTTGAACTAGCGTGACGTAGTAGACAATTGGATAGACTAACATGAATGTTTCATTAAAGGTGTTAGTTAAATAGAAGCATAATTCAAAATTTAGAAATGAAACTGAAATTTAGGGATTAAATAGATTCAATACTCGAAGTATAGGAACAAAAGATATAATTTGACCTAATTTTTAATTAAAAAAAATGGGAACAGATTGGAGATTCGTTCTTAAAATTGAGTTTGCTTTTGTTATGATGCCAGTGGAATCCTCCTACCTTAGAGCAAGTATCTGAAGATATGGTGAACCAGTATTTCTCTCCACTTAGTGAATTTGAGCCTGATCTTGAGCTACCCACCAATCTACGAGAAGCATTCCCTTGATTTTACCACATTTTCTTCTTTGGCCCTCAAATCTATATACATTTGGACGTTCAACCTTTTTGGAACTTTTGATATGCTCAAAGTATTTAACTGAAGGTTGCCTGAAATGTAAACATTTCGATTCAGAAATTGGAGAATTATTCTCAGGGATTTGGCCAATCCTTGAGGAAACTTTCATCCATTCAAAGAGTCAGTATACAGATTCTCTTTAGTTCGGTAATATAGAGTTATGCAAAAAGCAAGATTAGGATGTTGTAATTTCATTACATTAGGTGTTGGCATTTCTGCTTGACATGTGCGGACTTATGTTCGAGTTGTAATGATGAACATTCGAATTGTCAAATAAATGAAAATGTTCTTCTTCTTCTTCTTTTTATGTTCTTGGATAGATGGGCCATTAGAATTTGGAATTTGAAGTTTTTGCTGTGCTTGTACTTGAAAGAATGTTTTGATATGTGTCTTAAGGTGAGACACCATTAAAGGTGACATTGAGACTTCTTGCATTACAGTCACAACCATTATTCTTTCTTCATTTATCTAATGTATTTTTTCTCTACTTATTGGTATGATAGAGCTCATTTGCTAACATGAGCACAACTCAATGGTCAAAGAACCTTTCCATCCTCTAAAAGGTCGTAGGTTCAAATTCTTCGTAACTTGTGATGTCATATTAAAAAAAATTAGCATAAGAGATAGTAATGTTGAGCTGATCTTTAATACATATTGTGAGTGTATCATACAAATAATAATATCAAGAATTTCGGAGCATGGATCAACTATGACAATGATTGCTACTTTCAATAACAATAAGGGATGGTGATGTTTTTCTCCTTCCTAAGCAAAGTCTCATTCTCAATTTATGTGAACTTTCTTTAACCTAGACACCTAAACCAAAAACTAACAAAATTTAAACACCTTTTGGCCATATAAATTAAGTTCGCCCCCTCTATGGACAAATTCTAGGTACTCTTTAGATATATGTATAAAGATATAATAGACTAAAAACACAACCAAATCAATCAATACGCACTTATCTTTATAAATCAAAATGGAGAGAAAATGGAAGTACGTTGTCGTATTTTAGGAATATGTGATATATTTTATAAAATTTTGCTGTCAATTTTTAACATTCATGTATGAACGGGATAAAAAGGTAAAATTATCAGATCTATTGATTGGTTTGTTCATCCAACGTTTAAGACGTGCAATATATGAAATTATTAAGACATTTTCAACTCAATGGTATTTTTCGGTATGTGCATTGCAATTTCTATTGGAACTTACCACTAAACTTACCTCAAATGTGACCCAAGTAGTACTTGTATTGTAACGACCCGACTTTTCTTATTAGACTTTCTAGGGACGTTACTACATGCATGCCGAAGAAATTTTAAAATCTTTGGTAAAAGACAGAAAGAATGAAACTTTTTGCTAAACAACCAAAAATCTTTATGCTCGGGATCCCTTTAAAAATCATTCCAAAACATAATATGAATTATAATGTTCAATCAGTTGAAATAGTTTCACAACACATTGTTTACTAAACAAAATATGTTTTAACTAACACACTATCTAAATGCGGAAGTCGTGACCTTCAAAGTCACCCATGACCTTCTCAGCAAACTGCCTTGTCAATCGCCTATGATATGTCTTTGTATTTGCCTGAAAAGAAAAACATTTTTTGAAAAGGGTGAGTATTTTACAATACTCAGTAAGTGACCTCACTACCGGGTCAGGATATGCATACACACACATAATGAGTTTTCGAAAACATTTTCTTTCTTTCCTTTGGTGGGACCTAAATTCCTTTCATAGCAGAAACGTTTCTCTTTCAACTTTTCTCTTCGGCTTAATGTGGACAATTAACCCAACCTCACATTTCCTTTTCATTTAACCTTTTCAGGTTCCTTTTCATTTAACCTTTTCAGGTTCCTTTTCATATAGCCTCGTAAGGCTCATTTTCATATAGATGTACATCAATAATGTTAGGGGGTAATTGCCACAGCCTTCGAAATCATTTTTATCATGAAAACATAATGTATGCATGAGGTCCCAAAGCATTTTCAATTTTTCATTTCATGATGCAACATAAAACAAAGTTCTCATGTCATTCATCATATCATAAATCATATAACATGCATCTCACTCATAAGAACATACATGTGAGAATTATTTTTCATACATAGCATTTCAAAATTCATCAACAATCATAACTAAAACATTTATGAAAATCCTTTTATTTCAAAAGTAAATTCTTTTTTTTTTCAATTCAGTTCTCGATTTGCATTTAAACATACCGGCATAAAGTCCTTTACCTTGGCTAAGCTCAATGAAGGGTCCTCAAACTTCTATTTTAGAAATCCCTTGGCACCTATAACAATTTTCAAAGATCAGGCTTAACATTCATAGTCTTTAAACTCCAATTCCAGAAACAACCCAGGACGTTGGTTTAGTAATCAACTTATTCCAAGAAACCCATAGTTAGTAGGAACTCATACTCATAATCACACATGTGTTCCAAGGCTCATACTTAAAATTCACTTAAAAGTCCAATCTACCTAAAGTCCAAACTTGGAAAAAGAATTCGGATTTTACCTCCGTTCCTCTCCAAAACAGAATCGAGCTTTGTCGATTAATTCTATGGTTTGATTCGATTTTGTTAAACCAACCTCCACCTACAATGTGTATTTCAAAAATAAAGCTCCAAAAATTAATGGGTAAATCTCCAAACTTCCATATCAATGCCCAAAAATCAGAATCCTATGTGAAAAACCATGAGTAACAACATGGGTAAGCTTACCCACGCGAAACGGAATCAACACACGGCTGTCCAGTGCCAAAACTCGCAGGAAAAATAGCCCCAAAATACAGAGGACCTCGCCGGAAATCGAACTGCAGCGGCGATCGGCGGCGGGGAGCGGCGGATCGCGGCGGCTTCTACGCGGCGGCGTGGGCGTGTGGCGCTTGGCGTGCGGCGGATCTGAGCGTGCGGCGGCTTGAGCGTTCGTGCGGCAGCGGCGGTTCGAGTGGGTGGTCTGTGCGGCGGTTCGGTCGACGAAGAGAGGCGGTTCGCGGCGGTTTGCAGCGGCGGCGATGATCGGTGGCGTCCGGCGTGCGGTGGATCTGAGGTGGTGGTGAGAGGTGCTGGAAAAACTTCCTTAGGCTTCCATGGTGGCTGTCGAACAAGGAGGAAGAAGAAGGAGATGAAGATGAAGGCTTAGATGGCTTGAAGGCTTGGAGGCTTGCCTAGGGCTATGTGCCTTTTTAAAAATTAGAGAGGGATAATTGTGGGCTTGGCTTCTCTTGGGCTTAGCTTGGCTAAAAGTCCCTTAAATAACAAAAATATCCTCAATTCAATTAATTCCTTTATTTTCCTTCTTTCTTCCCAATTTACCCTCCAATTACTCTAATCTCAAACGTACAAATCTCTAAAATTAAAAACCAACACAACTTTAAGCATGAAATTAACCTTACTACAAATTTTAAATTTCAAAAATTAAAGTCTTAATTAATACCTGAAGGTGCTGGTCGTTACATGTATTGCCCACCCACCAATCTTTTGAATGCACTATCAAGTTGCCCTTCTTCAAATTAAAACCTTTTCCTTGAACTTCAATAAATCAAAAAGAAAAAAAGCGAGAGGAAAAAAATTAATAAATAAATATAAACCTTAAAATATTTAATTGATGTGAATCTCTATAACATCAAAGTTGTATCTCTAATATGACAAACTATTTTATAGGAGGAAATTAGAATTGCTATGAAATCATATTTAACACAAAAAAAAAAAAAAAAGGTCACGTTTTCTTCTAATTTCAATTACTACGCTTTTCTTTTCACAACTAATAGTATTTATGAATTCAAATCAAATGCAAATCATATGTTGAAATCTAGTCGGTACAATTTCTTACATAGGAGTTTGATTTTTGTGAGAAAAATGAAGAAAATGACAGACATATGCACTTTATATCCTTTGTATATGACATTTCTGAAATATTGATTTTTTTAAAATCTTTTTGTCCAACAAAGGTTGAATGGGAATCTTTGAATTTTATTATAAATTGAAAGTCTATCAAAGGACAGTCGGTAGAAATAATTGTATGACTTCTTTGCAACTTATTATTATTATTTTTTAAAATTATGATTTGATTATTTTAGTTATCATTGTTTGGTCCTCAAGTTAGCGCTCAATTTTCCACGACATGCAAATGAATAGTATTAATCGAGTCAAAAAGTTATATTTGGAAAGAAACAAACAAACCAACAAAAAAACAAAAAGCAAAAATAATGAATATTTCATGTTTTGGAATGAGTTGGAAAGAAAATTCATTTAGTTTGATTTTTTTTTCTTTAGAAAAGTAAAATTGATTTGAATACAGTAAGTCTTATATTTGAACCTTGTCAAAATGGAGTGATTTTCACGGTTTATGAGAAAATAAATAGAGGCCGAACACAATCTAGCCCAATTAGTTAAGATATTATTTTGTCAACTTAAACATAGCTCAATTAAGATATAAATTAGACTAAAAAATGAGAGGGTTAAATCCACACCTCCACATATTGTTGAACTAAAAAAAAGTGTTAAGACATTATTTGTCGAAGGTCAAGTTTATGACCAATAAGAAATTCTAATGGTATACTTTGTTGATTTATAGTGTGTGATATGTTAATGGAATATACCATAAAAAATTAGAATAAGATGTATGCAAATAATAATAATAATAACACCAGACGTTGAGACAATTAATATATAATTTCTCCAAATAATATAGTTAAACAATGTCTTGAACAAAGTTATTGATTATGTGCAATGAGTAAATTTAGGTTTGGAGTAATCAATTTAAAGTTAGTCTGATGAACTCAACAATATCATAATTAAATAGCTTTGGAAAAAGAATATATATGAAGAGAATAGTAAAAATGATAGAAATGAGATCAATAATATTGCACTTGATAAAGAATTGAGTATATTTTTTTGATCGAGTTATTTCATATTTATGATGGATTTATGTATTTTCATCTACTTGTTAACCCATAGTTAAGAAAAGTTTATTTGTTTTAAAATTTATTTCTAATGTTCCCATTTGAGTGAATTTTTCTATTGATAATTTTTTCTACGCGTTTGAAGTGATTTGACTTTTAAATGTCTTAGCCACATTTTATGTTCCATCAATCAAGTCATAAATCATAAATGTTTAATGGTTCAAATGATGTACTATTTTTATGGACTTTATATTTATAGTTACTCAGACTTATATTAGTAATAATTTAGTTTGATTGTAGTTGTTTCTTAAAAAAAAAAAAATTGCTTGATTTATGAATGTATGTATATATATTTCTTGAAGGAATGTATGTATATATGTGTATATATATATTTTAATGTGAATGAAAAGTTAGGTTGTTTATGTCCTTCAAATAAATCTATAAAATTTTCTCACATTATTGCATGTATTATAGCAATCATCACATTAAAAAAGGTAGGAAAAAAAATAATTATAATATTTTTTTAGACCAGAAGAATAATTATAATATTACAGGTATATGTACTAAAATTCATATGAAGCTATCTATAGCATTTTATCAACTATAAAATAGTTAAATAGTATTTTCAAAAGTTACTTCAATTTCAATTTCCGACACTAATATAATAATGTTATTAGAAATTTTATATTAATATCATTTTTTAGTGCACAACTTAATGCGATTTATTTCAAATTTTCCTTTTAGTTACAATCTAGTCTATCCTTGTTACATGTGTTGAGATTTATGTTTTAAACAGTTGCAATTTGTATAAAATATTTATCTGATACGTTTTATGTGCAATATTTATTACCATATTTATGAAAATTCTAGGTTACTAAATATAATATTGGAGAATATATAGTTGTCATATTTGAAGATATGTTTAAAAAGTAACTTAATAAATCAATAGTATATTGATAAAGTTGGATGTCTTATCCTAGTAACAATATTGTTAATACGATCCATTTTATAAAAGTTACAAATAATTTGATCATTTAGATTATGTGAAAACATGCAAGTTGAGGTATTATATACAATGAGTTTATGTATAAGACTAGATTGCAAAATATGTAATTTTTCTTTATAAATTCATTAAAAGAAAAGATAAAACATTTTATATGATGATCATATACAACTTGATTTCATTTCTAAGTGAGATATGAATTCTTGCCTATGAGGGCACATTTTTTTGATATTTACATCTATGAGAATGGCTTGTATCGCTCCATCATTAAGCCTATTATTTTGGAGATATGATTGAAGAGCTAAAAACACATTCTTACAAGATTTGAAATTTAGTTTTTTTCATATAAGCAAAGTGGATAAGTAGTATTCTTAAGTACTAATTTCAAAACTTGAACAGTGAAACTCATCCTCTAACTAGTCTGAAATGGACTTAGCATATGGTTGGATTATAAATAGATTGTTCATTAGAAGACCATGTACTTAAGGAATAAAGATATAATTAAATAGGGTAAAATAAATTTTTAACTTAACTGTAATTATGAACAACTCATAGAGGGTCAACATAACTTGTTTGACAGTACATAAGAGGTCAACTTTGAGTGTATAAGTGGAGAAATGCTTAGATTAATGGATGAATCAAAATTAATTTTATATTATTGAAGTTTATTAATCTGTAAATCCATAAGATTTCATCATTAATAGATAAATTATGTTGAAAGAAAATGAAAATTTGAAATGTTCAATTTTATATTTAATATATTGTATTAGTATACATTAAAGAAATAATATATTTTATATTAATGTATTGAATACGCTAGATAAAGAAAGAAATGATATATTTTTAATATATTTGATATGTTAATAAAATGTTCATTTAAGAACTCAAGTAGAACTCAAATTACTAAAAGATTAAGATTAGAAATTTGTGTAAGACTCAAATTGTGCCCTCACGATCTTTTAAATAAATATTTTGAGCTTAGCCTCCTCAAGTTCATCAGCATTAAGAAGGAAAAAGTGTCTTTCCTAGTTCAATGTATTTCTCAACCAATTTTGATAATTTGATTGAGTCATGACAAATAATATCTAATGAAGGTCCAAATGGATGTAAACACAATAAGTAATTTTTTAGGTATAAATTTTGGTAATGTAATCATAAATAAATTCAATGTTGATCCAATAATTTATTTTTTAAAATTATTCAAAAACCAAGTCTTCCACTAAAGAATGAACTTATTCATTTCCTAGCTACATGTACTTGTATCTTAGCCTAGACCATTTATCACACTTAGTGTATTGGATTACATAAATCAAGTGTGAAAAAATAACATTTAAGTTACTTCTTTTTAGTACAACAAATGGGGTATGGGGATTTGATCCGCCAACTTCAATGTGATCTAAACATGCCTTAATATTATTTCTAATTGATCCTATTTTAGGTATTGTGAAATCAATCTATATTCTTTATAACTTCTGTGTTAAAACCACACATAGAAACCAAACTTTAGAGTATCATTAAAGAAACAAAATTGTGCTAGTATTAGGGGAAACCCCCTCCCAACTTTATAACATCACACAACAACTTTTGTACAACTATTTATGTTCTTGAAAATCTTTCATGTGCAGTAAACTGACACTCGAGGCTAATAAAGATGAGAAGTCATTGTCAATGTATTCGAGGTAGCACATGCAATGAGTGTCTCCTTAATTATATACTTAATTAACACATGAATGAAATAACATTGCCTAAAATATACAAGTAAATCTAAGGCAGTGAAAGTATAGAACAACATAATTTTAAAAAAAAAGCTTAAAAGAATTAATAGGTACTAGTTATATATCTATATCAACAAAATACATGTTTTGTTTTGGTAGTCCATTCACTTCGCTTGACTTGAAACAACTTTAGGTTAGGTAACCTCTTAAGAAATTTTTCTTAAGGAGCACGTAAATGAGGATGAAAGTATGTTGAAAAAATTTGTGTGTTAGTTTATCAAAACAATCTTCAATTTTGAAAGCAACTAAAGATGAGATTATGTGCATATTATAAAATTTCACGGGATAAAAGGAATTGTTGAGACCCTCGAGCACCAAATTTGGATTATGAATCCTATCCTATATCTTTGGACTTGTAAAGTTACAACTTTGAAGTTGGATGGTTGTTCTTCCACTCTTTTGTTGCATTTCAAATGTCTAAGTCTTCCACTTTAACTGCTCATCCACAATATAGGAGCTCACATAGAAGGATAGAAAAAAAAAATAATAGTAAAATGGACCACCTCTACTATATGATGAGCTCAAACTCTTATACAATTTGTCCCACAAATATAATAGTGCATTATTTGAAGCAATTAGAGTAGCTAACAAAATTAAGATGAGATATACATCTGATTATGATCGGTAATAGATAGCAAACTTTTTGGTAGAAATTGAATAACGTATGTGTTTGGGCAAGAAAAAGGAAAGGTAAGAGTAATCACATCATATCCAATATTTGATCCTTAAGATATTGACCTCTCGGAGTTGTTCTCGGTTTTAAATTTTTATGCATCCCAACCTCATGTCTGGGAAGAAAAATGTAGCACTAAAGAAAGGAAAGAGAATGGTAGTTATTTTTGTTGTTCTTGCAAAATAATTAAACATTTTCGGCTTTTAACAAAAACACTTTGTTCACACGTGATTTCAACAATGAAAGAGAAATGAAACAGTGTAATGAACTTGAATTTGTAGTAATTTTGTGGGTGTGGTACAATATCTAATTTGTTCCTCTGATTCTTTCTCTCTCATATACAAATGTCTCGAGGGCTGAAAGCTTGTTCTCGAACATGTTTGTTGGTCTTTTATGATCGGCCTTTGACTTGTTGACTTTGTTGGATCGGCCTTTGGCTTGTTGATAGTTGGATTGGCCCTTGGCTTGTTGATCGTTGGATCGGCCCTTGGCTTGTTGATCGTTGGATCGACCCTTGGCTTGTTGATCGTTGGATCGGCCCTTGGCTTGTTGATCGTTGGATCGACCCTTGGCTTGTTGATCCTCTTGAAGATATGATCGAAGTCTTGGAATCTTGTATGCTTCAAATGCCTTCGACTTGTTTTCAATGAAATTTTGATCTTTAAAGTCTTAAAGTCTTCTGGTCTTTAAAGCGTCTTTGGTCTTTGAAGAGTCTTCAAGGAGAGTTTAGCACCTAAGGACTTGTTCTAGAGGGTCTTTGGTCTTCCAAGAGCATTAAGCACCTAGAGTCTTGTCTTGGAGGGTCTTTGGTCTTCCAAGAGTATTTAGCACTTCAAGGAGCGTTTAGCATCTAAGGACTTGTTTTGGAGGGTCTTTGGTCTCCCAAGAGTGTTAAGCACCAGAGACTTGGCTTGGAGGGTCTTTGGTCTTCTAAGAGTGTTTAGCACTTCAAGAAGTGTTCAGCACCTAAAGACTGGTCTTGAAGAGTCTTTGGTCTTCAAAGAGGGTTCAGCACCTAAGGACTTGTCTTAAAGCGTTCAATACCTAAGGACTTCAGGGAGCATTCAACACCTAAGGACTTTGGCCTTTCTTGCTTTCAATTCTCTTTGAGTTCTCTAGAGAGTTTAATTTCTGAACCCTTCAAATGAAAGATAGCTCTTCTATTTATAGAGTTTTCTATAAGCATGTGGACTTGGGCCTCTTAGGCTTTTGGGCTCAACCATTGGACTTGGGCTATGCTAAACTTGGGCCTAGCACTTTAAATTTGGGTTTTATTTAACTTTGACCTAAATTTCATATGACCCAACTTAACTAAATTGAATTTAACTATTTGGTCAAATGAAGACCAGTGGCTTTTTTAATTTTAGAATTTGTTGATTTTTGTCTTCAAATTAAATTTGGAACACATGTCAATTTATAAATGGTACCAAATTTAATTATTTGTAACTTCATCATTAATTTAGAATAATGACGTGGCAATTGAAGATTGGCCAAAATTTCTTAGTCAACACACTTTTTCTCGCAATCTAACTTTCTACAACAAAAAAAATGCGACAACGTTTTCTCTTGTCTAAGTTTTTTTTCCCCTTGTGTATTCATGTAACGACCCGACTTATCCTATTAGACTTTCTAGGGACGTTACTACATGCATGCTAGTAGAATTTCGAAATCTTTGGTAATAGACAAAAAGAATAAAACTTTTTTTTGCTAAATAATCAAAATCTTTTAGTTCGGGATCCCTTTAAAAACCATTGCAAAACATAATGTGAATCAAAAAGTTAAATCAAATGAAATAGTTCACTTCAATTAAGTTTACTTAACAAAATAATTTGAGTTAAAACATAAACTAGATGCGGAAGCTATACTCCTCATGACACCCATGACCTTTCAGCAAACCACCTTGCCACTCGCCTAAAATATGTTCTTGCCTTTACCTGAAAAGAAAAACATTTTGAAAAATGATGAGTATTTAAAATACTCAGTAAGTGACCCCACTACCGGGTCAGGATATGCATACACATACATAATGAGTTTTCGAAAACATTTTCTTTCTTTCCTTTGGTGGGACCTAAATTCCTTTCATAGTGGAAACGTTTCTCTTTCAACTTTTCTCTTCGGCTTAATGTGGACAATTAACCCAACCTAACCTTTCCTTTTCATTTAATCTTTTCAGGTTCCTTTTCATCTAATCTTTTCAGGTTCCTTTTGCATATAGCCTCGTAAGGCTCATTTTCATATAGATGTACATCAATAAATTTAGGGGGTAATTGCCGCAGCCTTCGAAATTATTTTTATCATGAAAACATAATGTATGCATGAGGTCCCAAAGCATTTAAAAATTTTCATTTCATGATGCAACATAAGACAAAGTTCTCATGTCATTCCTCATATCATAAATCATATAACATGCATCACATTCATAAGAACATATGGCAATCATACATGTGCAACTCCATTTTCATACAAAATAAAGTATTTTAAAATTCATCAAAAATCACAACTAAAAACATTTATAAAACTTTTCATTTGAAATAATTATTTTTTTTTTCAATTCAGTTCCTAACTTGCATTTAAGCATACCGACATAAGATCCCTTACCTTGGCTAAGCTCAAGAATCCAATCACCCAATTGCTCACCAATATTCCTTCGCCTTGAACCTCAACCAAATAATTTGGAGCCTAAATCAAACCATCCCTAAGGTTAGAAACAATTCCTAAAATCCATAATTAAATTCCAAAGTTCCTTCCACCAACTAAAGTTCCAAAATTTAGAATAAATTCCTTAACATTTAACTTAATCTCAAATTGGTGGTTAAACTCAATTCAAAACACAAGGTTCTTGATTTAATTGAACTCTCAAATTTAATCTACCAAAAATCCAAAACTCCAAGGATTTGCTTGATTTTAGGATGGAAAATTTACCTCCGTTCTTTCTCCAAACCGACCCAAGCTTTACTAAATAAATGGTGGTTTGATTCGATCTTGTCACACCAACCTCCACCTACAATGGGTATTCCAAAATAGAGCCCAAAAATTAATGGGTAAATCTCCAAACTTCCATATCAATGCCCAAAACAGCATCTATTATTTGAAAACCGTAAGATTATAGCGAAAATAAGTTTACCCACGTGCAAAAGGAGTCGAAATAGCACTGTGCAGTACCAAAAATCAGCCAGAAAAATCAAACTGCAGCAAATCGGCGGCGGTTCGTGGAGTTCGGCGTCGTGAACAGTACCAGCGGTATGAACAGTACCCCCCCCCCCCACGGTATGAACAGTACGTGCCGTGAACAGTACCACTCGTGAACAGTACGATGAACAGTATCGCCGTGAACAGTAATAGCATGTGAGGGACAAATCCGGCGATGTGTGTTTGTTGAAGACGAAGAAGCTTTCGAATGGATGGGTCTCTTGGTAGTGAAAGGGAGAGAGAGAGAGAGGGATTAATGGTGGAGGTTGTTTTTCATGGAGGAAGAGGAGAAGGTTGAAGAAGATGACGGCTTGGCTTGACCTAGGGCTGCGTGCTCTATAAAAATAATAGAGAGTGATATTTGGGCTTGACTTCTCCTTGGGCTTGGGCTTGGCTCAAAGTCACCTAATTAACAAAAGTTGCCCCCAAACCAATTAATTCCCTTTTTCCCTTTTTTCTTCCCTATTCACCCTCCAATTTCTCAAATTTCAATTATGCAAATTTCTAAAATTAACTTTCAACACAACTTTAAACATGAAATTGGCCTTACAATTAATTCAAATCTCAAAATTAAAGCTTTAATTAATACTTGAAAATGTCGGTCGTTACAATCTTCCCTCCTTAAAAAACTTTCGTCCTCGAAAGTTTCTAGCCTTGAAAAAGCTCGGGGTATCTAGCCTGCATCTCATCCTCTCGCTCCAAAGTAGCCTCCACAGACTGGTGTTTTGCCAAAGCACCTTAAGAAGATTAATCTCTCGATTACAAAGAGTCTTCTGATCTCTCGCCAAAATTTGCACAGGCCTTTCTTCATAGCTCAATTTCTCATTCAGCTGCAAAGGCTCAAAGTAAATCACATGTGATGGGTCTGGCATGTATTTCCTCAACATGCACACATGGAACACACTGTATATTGCAGAAAGTGATGGCGGCAAGGCAAGTCTATAAGCTACAGGGCCAATCCGCTCCAGAACCTCAAACGGCTCTATAAAACGTGGACTTAACTTTCCTTTCCGACCGAACCTCAGAACCCCTTTCATTGGAGCCACCTTCAAGAACCCGTGGTCACCTACTTCAAACTCCAAGTCCCTTCGCCTCGAGTCAGCATAGCTTTTCTGTATACTCTGTGCGGTTTGCAACCTTGCTATGATCTTTTTAATTGCATCATTTGTGGCTTGGACTAACTCGGGTCCCAACAACTGAAGTTCACCAACTTCGTCCCAGTAAATAGGAGACCTACATCTTTTACCGTACAATGCTTCAAATGGTGCCATGTCGATGGTTGCTTGGTAACTATTATTGTAAGCAAACTCCATCAAATGCAAGTGGTTATCCCAACTACCTGCAAAGTCCAACGCACAGACCCGTAGCATATCCTCTAATATTTGGTTTAACCGTTCTATCTGACCATCTGTTTGGGGATGAAAAGACATGCTGAAATCCAACTGAGTACCCAAGGCTTTCTGCAAAGTCCTCCAGAAGTTAGATGTAAAACGGGAATCTCTGTCCGAAACAATCCTTGCAGGAACCCCGTGCAATCTGACTATCTCCTTCATGTACAATTGTGCCCACTTCTCTGCGGAGTAAGTAGGCTTCCCTGGAAGAAAGTGTGCTGACTCAGTAAGTCTATCCACAATAACCCATATCACAGTGTAGCCTCTTACTGTCCGGGGTAACCCTACCACGAAGTCCATAGAGATTTCATCTCCCTTCCACTGTGGCACTCTTAACGGTTGTGACAAGCCTGCTGGCTTCTGTCTTGGTGCCTTCACTTGCTAGCAAACTAAACACTTGCTAACATAGTCTGCCACGTCCCTCTTCATTCCGTGCCACCAGTAAAACTATTTCAAATCTTGATACATCTTTGTATTACCTGGACGCATTGAAAAATGGAGAACAGTGCTCCTCAGTCAAAATCTCATTCTTAAGTTCATCAATCTCTGGTACACACAAACGTCCCCGACACAGGAGACCACCATCAGAAGATAGAGAAAACTCACTCGCCTGGTCTGTTTCTACTTGACGAACATGCTCACTAGACTGGGATGTCCCTGTTGGGAATCAATAACACGTTGCCTCAAGGTTGGATGAACTGTCAATTGGGCTAACTGTGCAGTAGCTTCCCTCACTAACACTGCTATCTCTGCACGCTCTAAATCGGCCCGTATAACAGCTTGGTCAGTAATCAGAGCCGAAGTGTGCACTGTCTTCCTACTGAGAGCATTTGCAACTACGTTTGCCTTGCCTGGATGATACAAAATCTCAACATCGTAATCCTTCACTAACTCCAGTCATCTGCATTGCCTCATGTTTAGCTCCTTCTGAGTGAAGAAGTACTTAAGCTCTTGTGGTCTGTGTAGATCTGGATTTTCTCCCCATACAAATAATGTCTCCAAATTTTCAGGGCAAAGACCACTGCTGCCAATTCCAAATCATGGGTCGGATAGTTGCGCTTGTAGTCTTTCAACGGGCGGGAGGCATAGGCAATAACCTGTCCATGCTACATTAGAACACATCCCAAGCCCTTCTTTGAGACATCACTATAGACCACAAAACCTCCTGTTTCATCAGGCACGGTGAGCACTGGGGCAGAAACCATCTTCTGCTTCAGCTTTTGGAAACTTGCTTCACAATCATCACTCCACACAAACGGGCTACCCTTTCGTGTCAACTGAGTCAAAGGTGCTGCCTAGCTAGGAATATTCCAAACAGACATCCTAGAGTAGCTTGCAGAACTAAGGAACTACGACTTTCCGCCATTTACTAGGTTTAGGCTAACGACGAACTGATTCCATTTTAAAAGGGTCCATTATGATACCTTCCTTAGTAGTTATGCGCTCAAGAAAAACAACTTCATCCTGTCAGGACTCACACTAAAAATAACTTGGCAAAAAGCTTACTACCTTTTAAGGTCGTCAACTTAACCAAGGTACTCCTCATTTTGTCCTTTAGTCTTTGAATAAACTCATACGTCTCTATAACTACTGGCACTCGATGCATAACTGTCTGGTTCGCCAATCTTTCTTCTTAACGAACAACAATTAATGTGTCCCATGGTAAAACGTTAGGGCACATGAAGTTTTGGTCTAATAGTCCATGTATCGTGACTTGGGCTACAATAGCTTTGTTAGGGTCATTCCACCCAAAAAAATGAGTACTGTTCTTGACTTGAGTTCTATGCTCATGTCTATGTATTGTGCTAGTGATAAACCTGAAATGTCCAGCTTGCTTGATTTAACAATAACATAACTTTTTTTTTTTCACCCTCTTTAAGTTGGCCTAATTCCTCACTTCAATAAGATTATTGATGACTTCATTAGTTCACTTCAATAGTTCCTTGACAACTATTAAAAACAAACCACTTCAATTTAAAGGTTGTTCTCTTCAACTCCTATTTGAAACAAATACGAAACTCATCAAAGAACTATTCCAATATTCAAAATATCATTGTTTAATCCTTTGTTTGGAAAAGAAATCTCATACTAAAGTTGAATTTCGTAGTCAAAGTATCCTACAATTTATTCCACCAATACCCACCAAAGTTCTAAGCTTCCAAATAGTACCAAGACTCCCAAACATATAGTCATAATGTAAAAGTCAAGTCATGCTTGTGTACTTGATGTCTCTATCTTTGATTTTCCTTGACTCTTAACATGCAAAACCTTTACTCCTCATTTTTTTGTTCTAACTCATATTTGTCTTTAATAAGGTCATTATGCGTATGATGCCCTTTTTAATTCTCCAATGAAGGTTTTTTTTTCTTCAGCAACCAAAAAGCATATCTCCATTTATAATCTTCTCTTAGGTCTAGTTCAAAATTGAACTTTTGGTGGGGTTTTTTTTTTTTTTTTTTTTTTTTTTTTAATTTTTAATAAATGACCTTACTTTTAAACCAAATCTTCTCTTGATCCCATCATGAACTAGATTCCCTTTTTATGGTTATGGTTAAAAATCCAAATAGTTTGGGGTACCTTGAGAATGACCTTTCAATTCCAACTAACAATTTTCTCTTCCTTTAAGCCTCAAGTTTCTTTTCGAACCGCATAACCTTTTTCATTAACCACACTAATTAAATTAGCTGTTATAAAGGAAATTTCTCATATTATCCCATACACTTTACTTTTTCACCCTTTTCATTCCTTTGGTCATGACACATGAAAAAAAATCCACAAATACCTTAGTACACCAAAACCTTAAACTTCCAAAGAGTAACCCTAACCATAACATATCATTCCTTTAAAGTCTTACTGAAGAGACATCATCAACCAATGACTTTTGAAAAACTTTAGTCTCTTAAGATCTCATCTTCTTTCTCTTGTCTACACTTGACTATTTCAATCTCACACTTAAGCAAGTGTTCTATGCCAAGAAAGCTTCTTTTAAACACAGTCATTTTCATTACTCAAAATAGAACATAACATCAACAAGCATCTCAATCAAGCATTTCATACATCACATTAATCATACCTATTCAAAACCTTTTTTTTTTTTTTTCAGAACAAAACATTTTCTAATTTTTTTTTTTTGCAAACATTTTATACAATAACATACCTGGCGGTGACAAGGCGTTTGCTCTTTGGTCATGGGAACACTTAATGCTTACGATGTAAGCAAGTCTACAGAACCCCGTAACTCTAGGCTCTGATACCAACTGTAAACGACCCGACTTATCCTATTAGACTTTCTAGGGACGTTACTACATGCATGCTAGTAGAATTTCGAAATCTTTGGTAATAGACAAAAAGAATTAAACTTTTTTTTTGCTAAACAATCAAAATCTTTTAGTTCAGGATCCCTTTAAAAACCATTGCAAAACATAATGTGAATCAAAAAGTTAAATCAAATGAAATAGTTCACTTCAATTAAGTTTACTTAACAAAATAATTTGAGTTAAAACATAAACTAGATGCGGAAGCTATACTCCTCATGACACCCATGGCCTTTCAGCAAACCACCTTGCCACTCGCCTAAAATATGTTCTTGCCTTTACCTGAAAAGAAAAACATTTTGAAAAAGGATGAGTATTTAAAATACTCAGTAAGTGACCCCACTACCGGGTCAGGATATGCATACACATACATAATGAGTTTTCGAAAACATTTTCTTTCTTTCCTTTGGTGGGACCTAAATTCCTTTCATAGCGGAAACGTTTCTCTTTCAACTTTTCTCTTCGGCTTAATGTGGACAATTAACCCAACCTAACCTTTCCTTTTCATTTAACCTTTTCAGGTTCATTTTCATCTAACCTTTTCAGGTTCCTTTTGCATATAGCCTCGTAAGGCTCCTTTTCATATAGATGTACATCAATAAATTTAGGGGGTAATTGCCGCAGCCTTCGAAATCATTTTTATCATGAAAACATAATGTATGCATGAGGTCCCAAAGCATTTAAAAATTTTCATTTCATGATGCAACATAAGACAAAGTTCTCATGTCATTCCTCATATCATAAATCATATAACATGCATCACATTCATAAGAACATATGGTAATCATACATGTGCAACTCCATTTTCATACAAAATAAAGTATTTTAAAATTCATCAAAAATCACAACTAAAAACATTTATAAAACTTTTCATTTGAAATAATTAATTTTTTTTTCAATTCAGTTCCTAACTTGCATTTAAGCATACCGGCATAAGATCCGTTACCTTGGCTAAGCTCAAGAATCCAATCACCCAATTGCTCACCAATATTCCTTCGCCTTGAACCTCAACCAAATAATTTGGAGCCTAAATCAAACCATCCCTAAGGTTAGAAACAATTCCTAAAATCCATAATTAAATTCCAAAGTTCCTTCCACCAACTAAAGTTCCAAAATTTAGAATAAATTCCTTAACATTTAACTTAATCTCAAATTGGTGGTTAAACTCAATTCAAAACACAAGGTTCTTGATTTAATTGAACTCTCAAATTTAATCTACCAAAAATCCAAAACTCCAAGGATTTGCTTGATTTTAGGATGGAAAATTTACCTCCGTTCTTTCTCCAAACCGACCCAAGCTTTACTAAATAAATGGTGGTTTGATTCGATCTTGTCACACCAACCTCCACCTACAATGGGTATTCCAAAATAGAGCCCAAAAATTAATTGGTAAATCTCCAAACTTCCATATCAATGCCCAAAACTACATCTATTATTTGAAAACCATAAGATTATAGCGAAAATAAGTTTACCCACGTGCAAAGGAGTCGAAACAGCACTGTGCAGTACCAAAAATCCGCCAGAAAAATCAAACTGCAGTAGATCGGCGGCGGTTCGTGGAGTTCGGTGTCGTGAACAGTACCGCGATGAACAGTACGTGCCGTGAACAGTACCGCGATGAACAGTACCACTCGTGAACAGTACGATGAACAGTATCGCCGTGAACAGTAATCGCATGTGAGGGACAAATCCGGCGATGTATGTTTGTTGAAGAAGAAGAAGCTTTCGAATGGATGGGTCTCTTGGTAGTGAAAGGGAGAGAGAGAGAGGGATTAATGGTGGAGGTTGTTTTTCATGGAGGAAGAGGAGAAGGTTGAAGAAGATGACGGCTTGGCTTGACCTAGGGCTGCGTGCTCTATAAAAATAATAGAGAGTGATATTTGGGCTTGACTTCTCCTTGGGCTTGGGCTTGGCTCAAAGTCACCTAATTAACAAAAGTTGCCCCCAAACCAATTAATTCCATTTTTCCCTTTTTTCTTCCCTATTCACCCTCCAATTTCTCAAATTTCAATTATGCAAATTTCTAAAATTAACTTTCAACACAACTTTAAACATGAAATTGGCCTTACAATTAATTCAAATCTCAAAATTAAAGCTTTAATTAATACTTGAAAATGTCGGTCGTTACAATTCACTCCCTCCATCATTCGTGGTTCAACTACACCTAGCGTAATAAAATCATTGAGAACTACAATGGGTTGAAATACATTTTGCAATCTTTGGTCTTGAATAATTATTGCATGAACAAATAGTTAAGGCCCCGTTTGATAACCATTTGGTTTTTTTTTCGTTTTTGAAAATTAAGCCTATAAATACTACTTTCACCCATAAGTTTCTTGTTTTGTTATCTACTTTTTACCTATGTTTTAAAAAAGCAAGCCAAATTTTGAAAACTAAAAAAAGTAGTTCTCAAAAACTTGTTTCTGTTTTTGGAATTTGGCTATGAATTCAAATGCTTTCTTAAGAAAGATGAAACTCATTGTACAGAATTGATGAGAAAACAAGCACAATTTTCAAAAACAAAAAACCAAGAGGTTATCAAATGGGGCCTAAATTACTTATTATGATGCGAAATTGTATAAAACTTTCAAATAACAAAAAACATTAGGAACTAATAATGCTAAATATAAATAGAAACTTAATGCCCCCTTGGATAACAATTTTGTTTTTAGTTTTATGTTTTTAAAAATTATGCTTGTTTTTTCACCATTCCTAAGATATGTTTTTCACATTTCTTAACAATACATTTGAATTCTTAACCAAAATTTTTAAAAAAAATTATAAACTACTTTTTTTAGGTCTTGTTTGACAACGATTTTATTTTTAGTTTTTTAGTTTTTGAAAATTGTGTTTTTTTTTTTTCACAATTTCTTTACAATGGTTTACATCTTTCTTAAGGAAATATTTGAATTCTTAGCAAAATTTCAAAACTACTTTTTGTAGTTTTCAAAACTTGGCTTTGATTTTGAAAACATTTGTAAAAAGTAGATAACAAAACAAATTAGTTACTCATAGGTGGAAGTAGTATTTATAAGCTTAATTTTCAAAAATCAAAATAGTTATAACGAGGCCTTAGTTTTCAAATTTTAGCTTAGATATTTGTGAAATCGTTTTTGATAGCTACACAAAGAAACACATATATGAAAGTAGTATTTATGAGTTTAATTTTCAAAAACAAAAATAGAACCTGTACATGATTGTTGACAATAACTATGTGTATTGTGATTGCATACTTTGCATATAGTTACTTATTGAGAATTTTGATCGTGAATGGCTCATTTAAACATTGCCATACTTTTTGGAGTAACATAAATAAGATAACATTAATCGTTTGATATGTGATGATTGTAGTGGGTTGTTCTTTGTTGCATTATAATTCCCAAGAGAAAATTCTTTTTTAAAAAAATTGAGGACCTAATTATGAGAACTTTCTTGCTTATTGTTCGTTTCTTATGCCTGAACTGGTTAATTATATGGTTGTAGACCACAATTTTGTGTACTTTTAGAAAGAAAAGCTCTAAATATTAAGACATCTATATATTTATCTATTCTAAAGGATCATAGATTACTTTCAGATTCCATTACTAAGTTTAGTAATTCTAAACTTAGTAATGGATGACATCGTGGTGGGCGTTTTTTATTCCATTACGATTTTAGCCACGACGTGGGCGCTTTGGACAGTGGGTTCGATGAGGTGCTCGTTTTCGGTGGTGGGTTCAACAAGGTGGGCATTTTTGATCGTGGGTTCTCGACGGTGGGATCATTAAGCTGAGGTTTCGACGGTGGGTTTTCAGACTAGCTGTTCACTGAGCACTAAGTGATACATAAACTCTGATTTTGGTTAAATGATATGTTTGGTTGTCTGATTTTGGTTGGTTTTAGTTAATTTTGGCGACAACCATACAAGTTCGCTTGTCTGTAATTCTAAAACTTACAAATTCACAAACTTTCGAGCATGAACAATGGAATCATGTACCAAAAAGCTATTCAAGTATAGAGCTTCCCACTTGTAATAAAAGAACACAGGGTCTCAATACTCCATTTACAACCATTTTAGAGGATGGCTGATAGTGCACTTTTGTGAGCTATTTTTACTGCCTAATTATTCCTAGTTTTGATGTTTTATTGGATATTTTCACGCACTACCTGATTATTTTGTAGGAATCGAGAATTTGAATGAGGAATCGAAGATCGGGATAATTACAGTGCAAAAACGAAGCGATTTGGGCAAGAATTGGAGATTTGAGGAAAGGGAGGAAGAAAATCCAGCATTAGGACCCAAGGGGGTAACCTTGAGACGCTGTCCAACGGCGTCTCAACGTTGCCATGATGCAGCCAGTCAATTCATGAGGACAACGTTGAGACGTTGTCTATAACATCTCAATGCTATAGAAGAACGCACACTTTTACTTCCATCCGAAGCGTCGAGAGCTGTGTGTAACGTATCGATGCTACCCAATTTTCCTTAAATATAACATGATAGCGTCTCAACGCTACTCCAATTTTTACAAATACACATTTTTTTAGGCTGCGGTTAAGGGAGGCTAATTAGGGGAGATTAAGCTATTTTTGAGAATTGAGTTTAAGAGACGTGAGAGGAGATTCATTGGAGCACAAGGAAGAGATTTTAACGCTTGGGATCGTGATATTGCAACGGGAATGGAGATTGACACGACGCGCTAGTTCTTTTTTTCTTCTTTTACTTAGCACTTTTGTTATGGCTTTGTATGTAAGTTTAAGAGTTGTTATAGTGACCATGAGTAGCTTCTTTTCGTTCATGCAATTGTGTTATTAATGCTTATGAACTCTTGATCAAAGTTTATCTGTCTTGCTTGATATGAATTTATGCTTGAAAAAGAATATTTTAGATTTGATGTCGATTGCATGACTAGTAGTTGCTGTAACATGAAAGTGATTGGAGTCCTACTAGAAGTCATTAAAAGAAGTATTCTTAATGTCGTTCATGCTTATTAAAGGCTAGACAGAGATGTTAGTTTTATAATCGTGCATGGGATTCAATTGTCTTGTAGGGCTAGTTGTTACTTGAACTTCTTGATTTATGGAATGGATGCATATTAGCTGATCATTCTTTCAATTAAATTATCGGTCTAATTGGTGAAGTCTAGAGATATTCTTTCTCCTGATTGTCTCAATTATACCTTGTCTTAGCTTTAATTATTTTTACTCATCATTTGGTTTTTATCTCTAAATAAAATTAGATGGTTAAATTTGTGGTAATTAATTGAATTAAATAACTCAATCCTGTGGACGACATTCATACTCTATTTCACTATATTAAAACTTAACCCATGCACTTGTAGTCTTGCAATTTTACGCAACAATGGTTGGCCATTCCTTAAGGATTTTAGGGTTTAAGACATTTTGTAAGTAAATTTTTGTCATATTGAGGTTCCAACATGCCTCATGTGCATATCTTTGATTTCATAAGATCCTAAAATGTCTTATTGACACGTTTTGGTTCCTTTTATGGTCTCAATATGCCTTCTAAGCTTATTTTTTGTTCCTAAAAAATATCCTTAGATTTATGAAAAAAGTTAAACTAACTTTTTGTCCTAATTCTTACAAGATTGAACTTTGTCAATTCATCTAATTCACAAAGTTCTTTGAAAAGTATAATCAAGGATGAATAAGGATTAGATTAAGCTTAGAGATAGATTCTCAAGGGAGTATATTGAAGGAGTTGCACAATTTCTAGAAGTGGCAAAAGGTCATATAAATGAGGCAGGAAAAACGAGATGCCCATGTAAGAATTGTTAGAATTCAATGTCACAAACTGTTAGATCTCCTCTTACTAGGACTTATGTTAGAGGGGTAATGGGAAAATATTTCTAACGATAATTAAGCAGTCATTGATTATACGACCTTTTGTGTCTATCTGCCTTTATATTTGTGTTGCTCTATACTTTTGAGGGTTATGTATTATTTTGTTAGACTTAATGTATTAAGGAGAGACCGGCCCTCTTGAAAGGCTGGGAGCTTATATTTAGCCATGTGGCCCTTTTGAGAAAGAAAATATAATCAAATTGTTCGAAGATACCTAACAACTTGTATCAGAACGACTACAAGCTGAAGAGAATAAAAAGTATGGCACAACGACAACTGAAAGAACATTGCAAAAGCAATGAGAAAGAAATCGGAGGAATTAAGGACAGTCTGGGAAAGATAATCGATCAATTAGCCTAGACCCAAAAGGTGATTGCTCTGCTAGTCATAGAGGTATTGCAAAGTTGGATCAAGGAAACAGGGGATTCATAAGGGGAATCATCATTCGTGAGGAAGAAGAAAACTGAAGTAGACCCAACCAGTGAATCGATTTTCCAAGTTCAGACAAAAATGGTACCAAGCAACATAAACAATTTTAAGAAGGTAGAAATGCCTGTATTTTCAGGAGAAAACCAGACACATGGTTATTTATAGCATAGCGATATTTCGAAATACATCGACTCAAAAAATCAGAGAAGCTCACGGTCTCAGTGGTGAGTTTCAGGGGCGAAGCACTGTCTTGATATCGGTGGGTAGTAAATCGGAGACACTTCAATGACTGGAACAATCTAAATCTAATATGTTCGTGAGATTTCGTCCCTCCCAGGAAGGCAACTTGTGCCTACAATTCTTGGTCGTGAAACAGGATGGTTAATTGGAGGAATTTTATCGTTTATTTGAAGAGTTGTCAGCACCCTTACTAGAGCTAGCGGAAAAGATATTAGAAAGCACCTTTCTAACAGACTTGACCTCATCATCCAGGTTGAAGTCCATTGTATGAAACCGGTGGGCCTTGAAAGAATTATCAAGGTGGCCCAGTTGTGGAAAAATGTTGACCATTCAAGCCCAAGGCGAACAACCCAAAGCTAATCGAGTTATCCATAATGGGGGAAAAGCCTAAGTTACAAATTGAGGATCGAAAGCTCTGATGACACGCACGATTACTCTAGTTGCTAAAGCACCCATGTTACCATTGCTACTGCCTTCCACGTCCACAAACTCGGTGTTAGCCTAAAAAAAATAATCAAGATTTAAATGTCTAACCGAGGCTGAATTCCTCACACGAAAGGAAATAGGTCTCTATTTCCATTGTGATGAAAAATTCTCGATAGGTCACCCTTGTTGAAGTAAGGAGCTGAGAATTTTGCTAGCCCACGAAGACGAAGTTTATGAATAAGTTATGGGGTCTTCGATGGAAGGAGGAGAGTTATCGCAAATGGAACCAATGGAAGGATCAGTTGAATTGTCTATCAAATCGGTGGTGGGATTCTCCACACCAGGAATGATGAAGATTCGAGGCAAGATTGAGGAGATGGAAGCAGTGGTACTCATCGATTGCGGGGCTACACATAATTTCATCTCCTAAAAGCTAGTCGACACACTGAGGTTACCACTATCAAAAACATCGAACTATGGCATCATTATGGGCACAGGGGTAGCCATAAGAGGTAGAGGAATGTGCAAATGGGCGGTCTTAAGCCTCCTAGGGATCACAGTGAAAGAAAACTTTTAGCCGCTGGAGTTAGAGGGAGTCGACATTATTCTTGGAATGCAGTGATTAAGAACAATGAGGCTGATGGAGGTTGATTAGTGAGCACTAACTATAGAGCCTTGAATAATGCCACAGTGCCCGATAAATTCCTAATTTCGATCGTGGAGGAGTTGTTGAACGAGTTACATGGTTAGGATACCACTAGATACGCGTGGTATCTAGTGGTATTAGGATACCACTAGATACGCGTGAACGAAGTCTGCTTTTAAAACACACGAGGGACACTACGAGTCCTAGTAATGTCGTTCGACCTCACAAATGCCCCACGTTCAAGCCCTCATGAACTGTGTCTTTTGATCGACTAAAAACATGCGGGCTTAGTAGAAAACTTTTAGATGGAAAAAACTCTTAGTCTAGTGCAAGTGCATACTGTCAAACAAGTAGTAAGTGAAAATATTCCAAGTATCAAATCCCATAGGAACGAATACAAGAAAATTCAAAAGAGTGGTAAAGATGTTTACACAAAACAACCTCAGTAACTAATATAAATAAGATTGGGAAGGTTGTATGTTTATTGAAAAACAATGATAAAAAATGGGATTCAAACATGCTTTTGCCCTATGAATAGAATTGTGGCCTAATATGCACTTGCAATCTTGACTTAATACCAAAGCAATGTAAATCGGGTTTAACTTCTATTTGACCTTAATGGAAATATCTTTAGAAGCCTAAGCGATTAAACCGATATGTCTATGGCTAATATGAACTTAGCTAAATCAAAACACAATCATTTTGGTTTTAGAGAATTTGCCTTATGTCTATGGTCAAAAACAAAGTCTTATGTCTAAGCTCTTCCATTGCTTTTATGAAAACCAAATCTTATCTAACCCTTTCAATATTAGACTTGATTTTTGTATGTTAATCTAGGTGATTATGTGATAATTCTCATTTATGAGGATTATTTGACCCTAAACTAGGTTGTTCTTGTCATTTTTGTGTGTTTTGTTGTATGATGAGCAAGCTAAAAATAGTGTTTATTAGAAAAATTCATAAAAGCTTGTTGGAGTAATGAAAAAGAGGAAAGAAGTTGAAAAGAGATTGGAAATTATACTAATTTGTTGTTTTTGTAGGTTTGGAGCAAGTACAAAAAATGTAATTGCATTCCATTTTGGAAATGCAATTGCATTTCTTCGGGAAAACAAGTTTGTGACTAAGCACAAAATGCAATTGCATTCCATTTTGGAAATGCAATTGCATTCCTTCGGAAAAAAAGTCTGGAAAACAAGCACAAAATGCAATTGCATTTCAAAATGGAAATGCAATTGCATTTCTAGAAATTTTTGGCAGATCTGAAAAATAATGCAACAGAAATGCAATTGAAATGCAATTGCATTTTCTGGAAAATCTGGAAAACGTGAGATTGACGGAAATCACGAGATTCATGGAGATTTTTGCAAGATTTGGGAGATTCTTTAGCCCGATTTCATGCCTACACATTGACCCAAGGTTGTAAAAAGCAAATATGGAAATCCTAGCCCTTGATGCCTATAAAAACGAGAAGAACAAAGCAAAAATGCAGCTAGGTTTTTCTTCTCGCTCACAGTCCATTTGTCTTCGTTTTCTATCATTTTTCGGGAAATTTTTCTTCATCCTAGCTATATGATATTCTGAGTTTGATCCCTCCTCAATGAAAGTTAGAGGAGGTAAAGATCCATTTTCTTTTGAATGGGTATTTGGATCGATTGAAGTAAGGAATGCATGAGTTTGTAGTAGTTCTAACGTTTTTATCAATTTTTAGTTTTTGTTTTCAATTCCTTCTTGTGAGTTTGTTGAATTTAGTTGATGCTGAGGTTTATTGATTTCCATTTTATTCACATCAAAGACAAGTTGTTTTGTTGAACTTTATTTCCATGATATTTTGAATTTTTCTTAAGTGTTGCTACTGTTTTTTGCAATTTTCATTGAATCTATTTGTGAGTTCTTAGAGTTGTGTTATTCAAGTCAATTCTTAATAAAATTTTAGCTTAGGTTACATTTCTATTTTGGGTTTTTATTTCCTTTATTTTAGTTATTTAATTATGAGTTTTATAACAATTAAATTGTTATTTTTCATTTCTTTTATAATGAGCTAATTTCTCCTTAGGGATTCAAGTTAGTGAATTCCTTAGAGGAAAGATGTAAAGCTTAAAAGCATAATCAATAGTTATCACTTGAGACTTTGTTTGTTTTTGTTAAAATAACGTGGGTAAACCTAACCAACCAACTAGTGAATGCTTGTCAAGCTCGAACTTAATATCGAAAGGCAATTGTCAAACTTAATACTGAAAAATAATTGCATTTGAAATGCAATTGAAATGCACTTGAGACTTTGTTTGTTTTTGTTGAAATAACGCGGGTAAACCTAGTCGGCCAACTAGTGAATGCTTGTCAAGCTCGAACTTAATACCGAAACGCAATTCTCAAACTTAATACTGAAAAATAATGCAACAAAAATGCAATTGAAATGCAATTGCATTTTCTGGAAAATCTGGAAAATGCAAGATTGACGGAAATCACGAGATTCATGGAGATTTTTGCGAGATTCTTCAGCCCGATTTCATGCCTACGTGTTGACCCAAGGTTGTACAATAGAAAACATGGAAACCTTAGCCCTTGATGCCTATAAAAACGAGAAGAACAAAGCAAAAACGCAGCTAGGTTTTTCTTCTCGCTCACAGTCCGTTTGTCTTCGTTTTCTATCATTTTCCAACAAATTTTTCTTCATCCTAACTCTATGAAATTATGATTTTGATCCCTCCTCAATGAAAGTTAGAGGAGGTGAAGATCCATTTGCTTTTGAATGGGTATTTGGATCGATTGAAGCAAGGAATGCATGAGTTTGTAGTAGTTCTAACGTTTTTATCAATTTTTAGTTTTTGTTTTTCAATTCCTTCTTGTGACTTTGTTGAATTTAGTTGATGTTGAGGTTTATTGATTTCTATTTTACTCACATCAAAGACAAGTTCTTTTGTTGAACTTTATTTCCATGATATTTTGAATTTTTCTTAAGTGTTGCTACTGTTTTTTGCAATTTTCATTGAATCTATTTGTGAGTTCTTAGAGTTGTGTTATTCAAGTCAATTCTTAATAAAATTTCATCTTAGATTACCTTTCTATTATGGGTTTTTATTTCCTTTATTTCAACTATTTAATTATGAGTTTTATAGCAATTACATTGTTATTTTTCATTTCTTCCATAATGAGCTAATTTCTTCTTAGGGATTCAAGTTAGTGAATTCCCTAGAGGAAAGATGTAAAGCTTAAAAGCATAATCAATAGTTATCACTTGAGACTTTGTTTGTTTTTGTTGAAATAACGTGGGTAAACCGAGCCGGCCAACTAATGAATGTTTGTCAAGCTCGAACTTAATACCGAAAGGGTTAAGGAAAAGTGGATGTCACAAAAGAAATGGAGGAAAAGACTTAGAAATAAGTTCTGAACATCGACCCTAGACATAGGGCGAGACTCCAAAACCACTACAATTGTGCACGAAATTATCTAAGTTAGATTAGCCATAGAAATATAGGTTTAATCACTTAGCCTCCTAAAGATTTTGAAGCAAAATTGCATAGCAGTTGAATTCGGTTTACTTAGTTCTCTTGTGTTGACTATTATTGCAATTGCATTTTTAGTAGCATTTCTTTCCAAAGGGATATGAGCAACTTGAATTTTCTTTTTCATACTTATCGTTTTTTTTTTATTATTTTCTTTTGCCAAAAACACCTCTCAACATTTTTATAACCTTGGTTACCGAAATTGCAATTTAAAAATAATTTTTGCTATTTTCTGAATTTTGTTGTATCTGTTCCCTGTGGGATTGATACTCTGGAATACTTCCAGTTTTATATTACTTGCATCGACAGTGTGCACTTGCACTAGATTGGAGCTTGTTTTGAATTAAAAATATTTTCTTAAAAGCCCCACGTTTCAGTCCGATCATTAAGCTAGACTCACAATAAGAAATTAAATCAATAAAAACAAACAATGCTATGGTTTTAAGCAAAGTTACTTTTTTACATATTAGGTCTTGCTTCCTTTCTATAGGGCATCCATATATTTGAATCCCAAAGATAGGTTTAGCTCATAATAAAAAATGAAAATAACCAAACTTTGAATAAAGATATCTACATCTTAAGCTTGAAGAGAAATACAACTTGCTCAACAAAAGAAATAAAAACTAAACTTTAAAGAAGTAAAGAAGCTTGCTGAACTGAACTAAATAACAAACTTTATTAATTCAATATTGTAAAGTACGAACGAAATACAAAGAATTAGAAGTCTGGAAAAAGAAAATTTGAAACTAAATAGCAATATAAAACCGAAACTTGAAACCGAAACACATAAAGAAGAACTAAAGAAAACTAAAGTGCAGAAATTCGAAACTGGAACTTGACTTTCAAAAACAATAGAGAAAGTTGAGACTAGAAGAAGGAACTCTGAACTAATCCTGATCCAACCTGATTCAACCTTTGTCAAGGAGAATCAGGCAGTAACAGTCCAAGACTTTGAAATGGACTGGATTGATATAAGTACAGCAGCTCGAAACTCCTTGATTCGACCAACAAAAACGTAAAAAGCAGTGAATTGGAGTTAAGAACGGATCTACCACTTCTTGGAGTGTTTCTCCTCTATTTATAGCCTCCAAAATCTAAGGTTTACACTAAAATATGTTTATGGAATAATTATATCCTTTAAATCCGTGATTCCAGGAGAAAATCTTCAGAATAAATCTTCAAAATTGAATCTTTCAGATTTCTTGAAATTCTGCTACTTCTCTGAATTGCAATTGCAATTGCCTACCATTTTTGCACAAAGTCACAAAAATTAGTAAATTTCAACTTTTTTCAACTAATTTCATAATTCTAATAACACAACGACAGTTTTACTGATTTGGTTTATTCTCACATCAATTTGCTAAAATTTATGGGCATATAAACATTAATTTCCTCACATAACCTAAGTTTAAAAGGCCAAAAATACATAAATTATGAGAATCATCATCTTTCGACCATTCCTCATAAGGTTTGTGCTGGTCTTTTTCAATGATATCTTGGTGTACAACTCTAATCTTGATTCCCACAAGATACACTTGGGGGTTGTTTTCAATATATTACAAGAGAACCACTTGTATGCTAATCTTAAAAAATGTTGCTTTGCAAAAAAGAGAATTGAATTTTTGGGGCATTGGATTTTTGGGGACGGTGTGAAGGCTGATCCAAAGAAGATCATGGCAATGTTGCATTGGCCAATCCCTAACAACCTCAAAGACTTGCAAGGTTTCCTAAGGTTGATGAGATATTATCGAAGGTTTGTAGCGAACTACAGGGCGATGGCTTCACCCGTCTCTGATTTACTTAAGAAATGTGCATTTTTTTCGGACGAACGGGCCACCAAAGCTTTTGAACGATTGAAGAATGCCATGGTCTCGCTTCCAATTTTAGCCTTGCTGGATTTTGACCTACCTTTTATGGTGGAAATCGATGCATTGGGAATGGGTCTCGGAGCAGTATTGTCTTAACAGCAGTGTCCAATCGCCTACTTCAGCCAAAAATTATCCATTCAAGCTCAAGATAAACCTATTTACGAGAGAGAACTAATGGATATTTTCTTAGTCGTGCAAAAATGGTGGCCCTACTTACTAGGATAAAAATTTATCGTGAGAACTGATCAACAAGTGCTCAGAGACTTACTGGAACAGAACACAATTCATTAAGAGTACCAATAGTGGGTATCCAAGCTCTTGGGATACAATTTTGAAATTCAATACATAACCAACCTTGAGAATAAGGCAACTGACGCCTTGCCACGTATTTCCTACCGAAGAACAATTGCGAACAGTGATGGTCTTGTCGGTTCTTGATGTTGCAACAGTGAAGAAAGATGTGGAGCGTGACCCTGACTTGCTAAAAATCATCCATCGCCTAAAGGACGACCCAGAGAGCGTGCCAAAATTCTCATTGCAACAAGGTACTGTCCTTTATAAAAATCAGTTGGTTTTATCAGAACACTCAGAACTATTGGAGGTTGTCCTCCATGCTTATCATGATTTGATTTTGGGTGGTCACTCGAGATTCTTGCGAACATACAAAAGGTTGATCGGAGAACTTTACTATGAGAGTATGAAGGGGAATGTCAAAGAATATGTTGCCCAATGCGCGACTTGTCAGCGCAGTAAGTCTCTACCCACATCAACAACGGCATTATTGCAACCCTTGCCATGGTCAAACCAAATTTGGGACAATATTAATATGGACTTCATCAAGGGCCTTCCTCGCGCAAATGGACTTCATCGAGGACCTTTCCTCTCTTTACTGTCCTTTTAGTGTTTTAGTTTAATTTAGTAGTTTTTGGATTGAACCATGGGGACGAGCTTCGTTATTTCGATGCCCAGCTAGACTCTCGACACCAATTCGAAAGTTTTTTGGGTTTATTTGTAATGTTGTGATAATTTTATATTAATTGCACTCAATTTCAGTATTAAATATCTCTTGATTCTTGTTTATATCATGCATATACATTAACTATTAGTGAGAGTGTAGATTTTTGTAAGTTTTTTAAATCAATTAAATTTCCTGACGGGTTTGTCTCAAACATATCAACATGCATGAGTATGAAAAATGGAAAGATATAGGGTTTGAAGACTCACGACTCTCATATTCTGCTTCAACGACTTATTCCTTTGTTATTCAAACCTACCTATGAAAGGATGTGTGTACAACTGTTGTTGAGTTATGTAATTTCTTTCATGATCTATGTGCGAAGATACTACGAATCAGTGATCTAGACTAATTGGAAGCAGATATTGTACTCATACTCTATAAGCTTGAAAAAATCTTCCCACCAACCTTCTTTGATGTAATGGTAGATCTTGCAGTTCATTTGCCATATGAAATGAAGGTGGTTGGCGCTACAGTTGGATGTACCCTATTGAGAGAAGCTTATGGACCTTGAAATAGTATGTGCGAAACAAAGCCCGTCCCGAGGGTTCCATAGCAGAAGCATTCATCATGAATGAATGTTTGACTTTCTGCTCATTATATCTAGCTGGGATAGAAACGAGGTTCAATAGGGATGCACGTAACGATGACTCAATTCTCGATGGTGCGAAGTGTGGGGATTTTGAAGTGCTCAAGCAAAACGCACGAAGGTTGGGGGGTTTTACTATGAGGATGTTATCTGAAAACAAGAAACAAATGGCACATTGGTATATATTGAACAACTGTTTTGAGATACAATTGTATAGTAGGTATGTTTCGAATTATTATTGATTTACCTAATATTCTTAGTTTTCAATTTTGAATCATATACTTAAGGTCAAATTTTCCTTCCTTCTGTTTGTTATTATTTTTGAATAGGCAATATTTAAGATTGCTTCGTTCTCGGGCGGAGAGCAAATTGGACTTATATATAATGCATCAACTACAATTTCCTGGTTCAAAGCCCATGTAAGTGCACTTCTCAAGTTTAGAGACTGGTCTTCAATAATGGGTTAAAACTTATAGTTATGTTAATGTACAAAAAAAATTGAGATTTATTCATTACGTGAAAGAGGATAAGCATTTGATGATCTTCGCTCGTTAGCACTGGGGCCTTCTAATAAAGTCCGCTCTTACAATGGTTGCATTATCAATGGATTTTGTTTCCAATGTATAGAGCATGACAATCGTCAAGCTACTCAAAATAGTGGAGTCATGGTGCTCGGAGAAACAAAAGGAGATGAAATGAATTTCTACAGTGTACTACACGATGTTTTGGACTTAGAATATGCAAAGAAAAGACGTGTGATCATTTTAGATGTAAATGGTTTGACACAAATGATAAGAAGAATAAAGTACACATGGATTTAGGTATTAAGTCAATCAACACATCCCATTATTGGTATACAGTCGACCCTTCTATTCTTGCTGCTCAAGCCAAATAAGTTTTTTACCTTAATGACTTCAAACTTGGTAATAATTGGAAAGTGGTAGAAATTGTCCTAAATAAACATGAACGGGACGTTCCGGAAGCTGGAGACTTGGAAAATAACAAAATGGAATTGTTAGAAGTATCTGGAGCGATTGAGGTCGATGACTTCGTACATGATGCCATATTATGTAGATGATGTTGACCTTATTGTTGTTCAACCTTAAGTTGTTATAAAACACTAGAATAAGAGTGTAACATCCTCGAAGGATGATGATATTATAAATGATGAACCCGAAGACGAGGAAGCTGCTACTGAAGATAGTTCGAGCTTGCTTCCATATGTAGATTATGATGACCAAGATAGTGAATAAGTGTAATAATTTATGGATTTCAATTTCATATTTTATAATCAAATTTGTGCTTCTTATTTTTATAATTGATTGCCTTATATATGTGTGAGATACTATAGTGATGGTGCAGCCGAGTAGAGATCGGGACGTAGTTGTTGTGTTTGAAGAGGAGAACGCTCCAATGATTGATTCCCTGACATAGTAGGTCTTACACGAGCTTCATGTAATAATTGGAGCATATGAACTTATAAATGTTTCTCCATTGTCTAATTAGTTAATTCGTCATTGTTTCAGGATCTAGATCATGTTCTAGAGTTGTCTCTAAATCACGAGGCAATAGGGCATTAGCTGGAGGATTGAGTTGGAGCAGTATGTCAAAGCACATGGTAGGATACGCACGAGATAGATGAGAAGATTGAAAAACCAATGTGTGCTTGATAGCACCTAAAATGTGCTATTTATATATCTTATTTCATGCTAGTTTTTGTAGTCACATGTGCTTACAAATCAAGCAATAGCATTAAGAATGATGGGAGGACTAAAATTGATTAACCAATTGAGATAGCACAAACCAATTAATCATTCTTTCTTGTTTTCTAGGAGCTATCATGCAAGCTATGTACTTTAGGAAAAACCTTAGATACACACATGAGCCAATCCTATTGCTATTTTAAGTAAGCAATCAATCACAACAATTATGGATTGTAATTTTAATGTATAGCAAACTTGTAAATAAACACATGCAATCAAGTCGTCAATTCGATAAATGCATACATACAAGGATTAAAACAGGAAACAAGAATACTTAGTCGTTCGATAATAACTACACTGACCTATGAATTGAAACACTTACCTTAGCCGTTCATCGTGATGATGTAGCAAAAGTTCGCCATTGGTTCTATATAGTGCCAAAAGAAAAGTAAAGAAAAAGGAAAAAAAAAACTCTAAAAACTATTGTCTAGAAAGATTACATTAGGAAGTCCCCTTTTGCAGCTATCCAAAAGAAGGCTTAAATAGCCTTGAAGTAGACAACTTGCACAAGTAAGAAACATAAATTCTAGAAAGATATTTTCCCAAAACATTTAGGAAATAATATTCAAAATAAAATAAAATAAAATAAATAATTTCCTATCTTGCAAAATGTTAGAAAATACATCCAAAATCGAAAATCATTTCCTAAATTCTCAAAACAAACATAGAATGTTGCAAATAAGAAAAGTTTCTAGATTGCACAGTCTTCATTATTTTACCAATAACTTCTTTTCCAAGTTTTGGATTGACGTGATCTTTATATGGCTGAAAAGCTCTTTCAAAGAGCTTTAAAATGGTATCTAATTTGGATATATTCTCAAACGTGAGCAATAAAATAATGAGAACAAAAATTGGCACAAAGCATTCTAGGGTACAATAATTTTCCAGCATGAGCAATGATCACTCAAAGCGTCATAACTTTCATAATACTCAGTGGAATGCAATAAATCGTATACCGTTGAAAAATAATCCAATAAGCTTCGATTTGATACCACATCTGAAAAAGACATGATATGATCGATCAAAATTAGTATAGAAACTCAGTTGCTTGATTCACCTCTGACTTGGTCCGAATTAACTTCGAAATGTTCTAAACTCTCCAAAACATGTGAATTGCTCGAATTCCTAAAAAAAATAATAAAACACATAAAATCTTTCTAACTAACAAGAAATATGTATAATTAAATAGGACTTTGTAGGTCCTATCACTACCTAAGTTCTCAAGCCAAAGGACCCGAGCATCAAGACGGTACGGAGATATGCCAACAATGCCACGCTTGATACTGCGGTGAGCCTAACTCAACGCTGGTAGTGTCGAGACACTATTCACAACGTCGAGACGCTGTAAAAGCACTCGCCCAGCCCGTTTCATCTATAGCGTCAAGATGCTACTTTGGGCGTCTCAACGCTACAACATTTTTGGCAATTTTTTCCTTATTGCAAGGGCAACATTTTGACGCTACCCTTGGCGTCTCGACGTTGCTGCTTGTATATTAATACTCATTTTTCTCCTATGGCAAATAGGACATGTTTTAGGCTATTTTGAGACACTTAAAGATATTTTATTTGGTACTTTTCATTGAGAGTTTTGTAATCAATCGAACCTATGTTGATTTCTGGCTATATCATTACGATGAGTAGCTAGACGTCGCATTTCCAATTTAGAGGTTGGTTTAATTCCAGTTGCGATATTGTGAGGCCTTGAATAGTTTTGTAATTTCTTTTCAATATAAATGTTCTTATTTCTTGTTCTTATTCTTTGAGCATGCAATCACAATTGAATTGATGCCTTGGTTATTTTTGTATGTTTAATTGTTATGCATGATTTTACGAACCGTAATTGTCATAACTGGTTCGTAGCTTGTATAATAAACTCTAAGAAATAAAGAAGCTAGTTAATTGGTTCTTAGCTATCTCGACTAATTAGTTGGTCTTAGTCCTTGTTGAGATTTATGCCCTAAAATTTCGTAATTAATAATTTATTTAATAATTAAGAATAATTTTGATTATTTTATTTGCAATATAATATTACCTATTATATGAAAAATCCAAGGTTATTGTGTAATCTTGAACAGTATGTAGTTGACATTCGGGATGATCATGTTCATGAAATAACCTAAAGGGTCATAGTATATGGATAAGGTTGGGTGCCTTATCTTGGTAATACTATTGGTACGACCCACTTTATAATAGTTACAAATGATTTGATCCAAATCGTTTATGTAGAGACATGTGAGTGAGGGTATCTTATACAATGAGTTTGTATAAGACTGGACCACGAAATACTTAATCTCCCTTATAAATCTATTAATTGAGAAGATTAATATTTCATCAGGATGATCATATGCGACTTGATCTTAATCTTGAGTGAGTTATAAACTCCTGCTTGTGAGGGATTGTCCTTTGATTTGCATGGGTGAGAGTGGCTTTTGTAGCCGATTCAATAAGCCTACCATTTTGGAGACTTGACCAAATAGGGAGCTGAAAATATAATCTCATAAGATGGAATTCACTCATTTCCATATAGGGAAAGTATATGAGTAGTTCCCTAAAGCGAGCTTGTCGAAGGCTCAATCAAATACAATTTATAATACCAATCTAAATTTAACTACTTGTTACTATAGTGGACCAGGTCGAACCACAAGGCACCGAATAAATTTATTTCAATTAATTGGTTTTCTTAATGACATGGACTGACATGGACTGGGGGAGAGTTAAGCATAAAATACAGACAGAAGGACTAAACAAAGAGTGGTAAAAATAAACGCTAATGATCTAACCACACACCGATTCGAGGCAATTAGGGATTAAATGCAACTTTGATCATAGATATTTAACCAATCAGACAGTTTCCAGATATTTAAGAATAATCGAACTTCTTGGTACCCCGTAGGAGCCTCCCTTAGAGAAACCGAAATTCCAACGTCTAAATCGATTATTTAACTAATTATCTAGCAGGCTATCTAATTAGAAACATTAAGCTCTTGGGATAGGTCAGAACGTGCTAATTAATTAAGACTGACCAATCAAAATGAATCGACACGTGCATTTTAATCCTAAAAGCCTACCATGTACACGTAATTAAGCAATTCTACTGATAGTTGGCTTATCGAAGGCCCTATCAAGATTAAATTTATAAAAATTGGACCTCTAAGTATTTTGCAATAATAGTGGCCAGGGTCATTCACAGGGATTGGAGTTCTTAAATTTAATTAAGTGCCATAGTTAATTATGCCTAATTTTATTTAGAGAAACAAACTTTGGGATGATAAAAAAGACAACAAAAATCTAAACTAAATGTACATACTTTGGAGTCCAATTTTGAGAAACATGCATGATTGATTACCTTAAGCCCAACTTGAATTGATTAATAACTTGATTTTATACTAACAATCTTAAGCCAAGAATTTCTAAATAACCAATATCCTCTCTCGAGCTCAATTGAACTCATGCCTAGCAACAAATCAACCTCTCGGTCTATTTTCATTACTAAACATGACATTAGGTTATTCTCTTAGGCCTTCTAGAATTAATCTACTCACTCTCGTGTAATAAATTAAATCTAGTTATGCATCTAATGTTCTATAACTAAACTTATTCTCTCAAGCTAAATTTAGTTAAACAAGCAAAACCATGGCCAAATGTTAAGACAATATAGCAAGATGCATAAAAGACATCAATATATAAATTAAACTAAAAATCAACCAAATGTTCAACAACTACAACCAAGCAATGGTCTAAACACATAGTTACAACATAAATACAGACCACAAAAACTCCTAAATCTAAAAGAAAAGTAAAAGAAATAGAGAAGAAACTTAGGTCACATGCCAACACTCGTCTCCGACGTGATGTCTACGATCTCGAGCTTTGAGTCTCCTCCTCGGCTCTCCAAAGGTTTCCTCTATGTCTTTAGACAGTGCTTGAATCGAGTTTAGAGTTTTGGTCTCTCAAAATGGCTCCCTTTTTCGAATAGCAAAACTTCCTTTTTATAGAGTCGAGACAACGTTGCAAGGCTGTCCCTTCGAATTTTATACAAAAGGAAAAAATTTGTTTGAGTGGCGTTGCAACGCTATGTCTACTGGTCTCCAAGGCTGAAAGGCTGCTAAAGTGGCGTTATAACACTATAGATGGCATTGCAACACTATACTCTCGAGTTCACAAGTTGTTTCCTTCTCTTCAACACTTAGATCTTCAATTATAGCTCCAATTTTCTCCATATTCATCCAAATACTTCTTCATTCTCCGATTTTGCTCCAAATGCTCAATTTCTGAGAAATATACATAAAAACACATGAAAGCACACATCATCATAGAAAAACTAGCGTAAAACCAAGCCTATAAATAGCACACATATGCCCACTATCATCTACCTAATTAACTGACGTGGCAACCGACCTGTTTACTACTCAAATTAAACTAGATACCGAGGACACCTACGAGTACTTCTAGCATAGCTATGAAAATTTTTGCACAGTTAATTTGTCAAATCAACAATACAATCATGCTACTAAGTATAAGCACAAAGATTAAAAGCCATAAAGATGCTAGAAATTTACATTCAAAGTGCTAGAATCTCACAAAATTACATAAAAATCCCAAACCAACCTCGAAACGGCGATGGATGCTTAGCTAGACATTGAAACGAGCCTTCCAAATATCGGATTTAGATCAAAAACTCCTAATCTAACTTATTCTAATGAAAAACATAGAGAAAATAGCCTTTATATGGTCTCTTGGCGGCCAAAAACGGAGACAAATTACCTATAGGGCGAAAAAATCTATTTATAGGAATCGACGAAGCGTCTAGACTCTCTGGATAGCGTTTAGATGCTCCCAGCGTCACAAGGGTTTGCCACAGTATCGAGGGAGGCTTCAGGGACTGTCGATAGAGTCTAGACGCTACCCAGGTCGCAACACTGGTCATTTTTGCTCTAACTCTTTACTCAGGTGTTCGAATGACCTCCAGTTTGATGCGTTGGAACCGTGATTCAACGTAGAATATTTCAAAATGTGCCTTATGCTCAAATCCCTACAAAATGATCAATTAATTAAATTAAAATCTCCAAACTAACATGATTTAGGCATAAAAATATAGGACTGTATTGGTCCTATCATTCCCCTTAAGTGTTGATTTCGAGGCTTGAAAAATGGGGCCCCATCCTCTCATTGACCCGAGAGGGACTTAGTTTATGGTTGGATCATAAACAAATTGTTCATTAGAGGATCAGTGGTACTTAAGGTGTAAGATGTAATTACATGAGTAAAACAGACTTTTGACCTAGCTGTAATTACGAACAACTCATGAAGGATTGCCTTGCAAGTAGTGATTATATCCATGGACACAACTTGTCCTACAGTGCATAAGAGTGCAACTCTAGGTTTATAGTGGAGTGACCCTAGAGTGTAACCCTATAGTTAATTAAAGAGTTTAATTAATTAATTTTGTATCTTGGAGCTTATAATTTGTAGGTCCATAAGGTTCCCTTGATAGCTCATAGTAACACTAAAAGATCAATTTAGTTGAAAGAAAATTTTGAAATATTCAAATTAATATTTAATATATTAGAATAATATATTTATTGTATTTGATACATTAAATATTAAAATAATTAATGTATATTAGATACATTAAAGAAAATATATTTATAAAATTTGAATAAGATTCAAATAAAGAAATAAACATCGTAGGATAATTTATAAGATTTGAATAAGATCCAAATAGATTACATATATGTATTTTAATATATTAGATATTCTAATATATATTATTTAATTATGGCAAAGATTTGCTACAGATCTCTATAAATAGGACATTTAGGTTGATCCATAATAGCACACATCTCCTCAATAGAGAATTAGAGAATTATCTCTGGACCTCTTCCTCTCCAATCCCTTATGAATTTTTTTTCAAGAAGCTCCCACAAGCCTTGGTCCTGTGTTCGAGTCATAGCAAGTAGGCTTTGTGGAATTAGAGTTTCAACCTCATTGGAGTTGGAGCAAGAAGATTAAAGATCCGCCAGAAATGTCTCCATAATATACAAAGGTATTTCTTGCTTTACCTTAGTTTTTTGTTTGATCCTAAGTAAAATCAAAGATGATCTAATGCTTCCGCTGCGAGATAAAGTGTTTATTCCTATCAGTCCTCCCACCAGTCTTAATGTTATTACTCAATTAATATGGAACGCTATCGTGCCCAATTTGTTAAGTAATAAGTTTTGGTTGTAATGCTTGGTTAGAATCAATTGATTTAGGGGAATTAACACTTTCATGACTTTTCTGAATAAGTAGACTAAACACTTAAATAGAAAAGATTAATTTGTTTGTGTGAGCCTATGATCAATGTTGTAATTGGATTAGATTGCAACTTTGGATTGGAATTTGGTAAGATTTGATTTCTCCCTAGCATTTACTTGTTATTTGTTTATTTTCCCTTTTTCATTTTGCAAAACAAAAACCACTTCTGTTTTACTTTTTGTTAAAATTTAATTTTGAGAAATTGATTGTTTGGTTACCTTGGGAAATGAACTTGGTACCACTTGTTCTACAAGCTAGAAAAATGAGATCAGTTTTATTTTGGCAGGCCTCGATGACCCGACCAGTGCTAATGCCACGAGGTTTAGTGGAGCCATTGGTACTATCACACGAGATACAATTCCATTGCGATACAAAACATGGAGTGAAGTCCCAAAGGAAGTTCAAGATGGCATAAAAGACCAACTCTCGATAAGTTTACTTAGGTTAATATGCATTTCAATACCGTGAATTGAATCATTAATGAATTTTTTCAGAGTTATTACTGACTATACATACGTACTTCATCGTGGACTTGTCCAAGGAGCATGTCAATAGATACGTAGAGCAGCAAATATCAAATACATTTAAGGAATATAAGGTGGACTTGTATAAGCAATATTGTGAGTTTGACGACCCTATGGAGGCTCGTGCAAATCCACCAGACTAAATTGATGATCCAGCTGATTGGAATATGTTATGTGATAGATGGAAGACCCCTAAATCGAAGGTAAATTGTTATGTTGTACTTATATGTATATGTATAACTCATTCACTTAATTTGATATACTAACCCAAAATTGTTTTAGACAAAAACGAAGACAAATAAAAAAAGTTGATCAAATCTCCCTTACAACCACCGAACTTGGGCCAAGTAATTTTCAAGTATAGAATGAATTGGTAAGGAAAAAACTTAGTTTTTTTTCTTCTATACATTATCTCCTTATTATGACTAATATTGTGTCTCTTTGAATTTCAGAAGATAAAATAGGGTCATGATGTGCGCCAAGTGGATTTGTTCCACGAAAGTCACTTCTCCATAAAGGATGGATGGGTGAATGACAATGCGAGAGTTGCATACGTAAGTTCTATTTTGTCATGCTTGCATAAATTTATATGTTTATTTACACTTTTGAGCCCATTGCATTATGAATGTAGTTGGAAATGCAACAACTCATGGACACGTCATCACAAGAAGGATCTGACCCAATCTCACAGCTAGAAGTTTGTAAAAATGTTTTGGGTACTCGATTAGGCCACATTAGAGGTTTTGGTTGGGACCCAAACCCTAGCTCATTGTCCAGTGTCACATCTTCTTCCCAACATGAAAAAGAGCTTGAGAAGAAAGGTGGAGCATATGCAAGCTGAGATTGGTACCTTAACGACAAAGTTGTCGTCATGAGAAGAAAGATGGGTTGAATTCGCCAAGTACATAGACGAAAGGCAGGGAGAAGGATCTTCAAACTCGTAGGTACGTACTGAATTTGTGTGATGTATGTACATTTATAATAGCATGAGTTGTTTGTGAGTTTGTGTGGCTATCCTGCAATTATGGTAGCCACTTTATGCATTTAGTAGATATAGAAGTGGGTTAAAGTGCATTACTACGCTCGTAGCTTTAGCAGTGGAGTGACTATCCTGCAATTATGGTAGCCACATAAGTCATTACACTCATAGCTTTAGGGGTGGAGTAGCTATCCTGAAGTTATGGTAGCCACTTAGGTCATGTTGTGTTAGGCTCACTTAGAAACATTTTAGACACTTGGATAGCTTCGAAGTGTGGATTATGTCGTGTTAGGCTCACTCAGGGCACATTCAAGTTCGTCTTGGCCACCATAGGACACTTTAGACACTTGGCTAGCTTCAAGGATGGATTCTCTGGGTGTTAAGCTCACCTAGGGCATGTTCAACTTCGTTTTGGCCCTCATAGGACACCTGGGCACTTTTTTGACCCTTTTAGGCCACTTTGAAGTTTTCAAGGGACTAGTAGATACCTCGGGTCATTTCTAGCTAGGTTTCTGCCTCTAAGGGTAGTTAGACATGTTTTGGATACTTGGCTAGCTTCAAGGGTGGGTTCTATGGGCGTGAAGCTTGCTTAGGGTACGTTCAACTTCGTTTTGGCCCTCATAGGAAACTTAGTCACCTTTTTTACCTTTTAGGCCACTTTGAAGTTTTCAATGGATGAAGTAGATGCCTCAGGGTCATTTCTAGCTAGGTTTCTGCCTCCAAGGGCACTTAGACACATTTTGGACACTTGGCTAGTTTTGAGGGTGGGTTCTATGTGTGTGAAGCTCACCTAGGACACGTTCAATTTTTTCTTGGCCATTGTAGGAGACTTGGGCACTTTAAATACACACTTTAAACACTTCTTAGTTACTTTTAAGGTCAAATGCACTTATGAACATTTCCTTTCCTATTCTTTTTTTTTTTTTTTTTAGGTTCAATCTTTTTTCATACTATTTATTGTTTTCTTTTAAGTTTGTAACTGTGTATGTGTAATCTTCAAGGTTGCTTTTGGAGCATATAAGAATGTGTTCTTTTACATTTAGTTGCTTTCTTTTAAATGTATTTTCTTTGGACAACATACTATTTTCTCTAGATAATGTACTGAATTATACTAGATATGTTGAATGTTTTTTTTGTGACAAATTATCATACTTCTCAAATTTGTGTTGACTTTGATGATATTATGATTACTTGTTCATACCAATGATAATATTTTGGTGATTCAATTATGAACTTTCAGGTATTATAAACTAGCAGGTATTATTAAAAAAATTAATTTAAAAATTAAAAAAAACTAATGTGGATATCCTCCAATACAACAGAGTCGACATTAAGTTGACCAGACTGTATTGGTCAACTTTCTGTCGATGTAAAAGCGTCGACATTTAGCTGATCGAAGGCTGGGTTATTCAACTTTCTTGCATTAGGAGAAAAAAATTTATTGCCAATGCAGCCTGTTTTGCGTTTGCCGAAGATATGTCTACACAACTATGGCGACGGAGATGCCGACGCAATAATTTCATTGGCATGAACATATGTCGATGAATGTTGGATTTTCGCCGATGCAAAATTGTGTCGGCAAATCCTCAAAATGTTGTAGTGACCTTGATTATTTTAATAGAACAATCTTATTTTTCATATATATGCTTAGTCATGAAATGCAAGTAGGAAATATTATTATTTATGATAATATGTCGGATTTTGAATAAACTATCATAAATTAAAATCAATCATTTATTGATGATAGTACTAAAGTATACAATAATGTACAATTTTTTACTTTAAAATAGTTTAATATATGTTATATTGTTGTTATTCCTATATGATCGTACCAAATTCTTAATCATAAATTGGTTAGTCTATACTCAACAAATCTCATGTTATTATTATCCATTATAATATCTCAATTATATGAATAAAATATTCGAAAACAAAACTAGCCATTACATGTTTTATTGAGTGTTTTCAATATTTAAATAACACTTTTTTCATTATTGAAAATACTTATTGATTTTCTTAATAATATTTTATTGATTTAATAAAGATTTGAAAAAGAAAACTTTAAAATGTTTCTAATTTTAAAAAAAAAAAGTTCAATATGTATTTTTCTTTTAAAATATGGTAGAGAAGTGTCACTAAATAAAATGCTTCCTTAAAAATACTTACAAACCCACTCTTAATCATTGGTTTATTATAATTTTCAAGAACAAATCATTTCCAATTTTTCTATTAAAATTAGTTAAACTTATATTATGGCTGTTGTTGTTGATATTACATGATGCATTTTTATCATTAAAATAGTAACATTATTATTTAATTAAAATAATATATCGATCAATGGTAATTAATAATAATAGTAATCTACAATTAATTAAAGAAAGTTTGGTTATTGGTTAATTAATGATATCATTGGTCATAAATATGATCAATAACAATGTCAAATGGTATTTTTGTATTATTGTTGAAAATTTTTAGTAGTAAAATTTAAATAAGGAGCAGATCAAGTTTGAATCGATGATCTTAAGGATGGTTGCTTTGACTATAAAAATTATGCTTAGATTGATATAAATTGATCAAGTTTTACTTATGCACATAATAGTTCCCTTAAAAAAAGGCAACACTAAAGGTGATGATTGACAATCATTGATTGTGACAAGAGAAAACAACGATAGATCAAGTTTTTAAATGAAATAATTTGCATAACTTGAGCTATCTCATCTTCCCTTTATTTATGAGAGATGTGTGATGGTCATGAATTAGTCTTAATTGATGTGCTAGGATGATATAGAAATAGATAATAGCGAACCTTCTTGACACATGCACAATATAAGTCGATTTAATGGGCATGGCAACTGTATAAGTTGTCACTCCTAGTTGATTTTGATGATATAGATTGTTGATCTTTAAGGTGACTTACATTAAATACCATGTTAGAAAGAGTCTTGTGCCTTATCCAGGTTCTCAAGCAAGCCAACCTATCTTTAGAGTTTAGTGCTAACAGGGACTTAAGTTGAATAGAAGCTAAGATTTCTTTATAAAAAAAAATTTGCACGTAGAAGATGAAGATAAACCTTTTCAAAAGGAATAAATGAATCAGTAATCGAAAAAAGGAAAAAAAAAATTAGAAATTAAATTATATAGGGTAAATTACATTTGTAACCTCGATGCTTTAACCATAGTTCAATTATTTGATCATTATACTTTAAAAAGTTTCATTATCATCTTTTTGTTTTGGTTTAAGTTTGTCAAACACATCTTTCTCATTATTGAAAAGTAACAGAAATTCAATGTGACGACATTATTTGAAGACACAAAAAATTAAAACTTGATGTAGATTTATACGTTATTTCTAATTGGTCGACACCTACAACAAAAGACTATATATTTAGAGTTATATTGTTTTTATGATAACCTTAGAATTGGTAAAAGAGGTTTGGTTGGGCATGGTGGTGATGGATCCATAATGCTAGCCAGCCTCCTCCGTTTACTTTGCCACAAATATTTGGTCAAAGGGTATTGATTACCCATAATCTTAATTATTGTCGCAATTTATTTTGTGGCCACTTCAATTCGACAGAGATTGGATGGGTTGCTCCTAATTTTTTTAATATACTATTACTAGATAGATATAGAGGGAGCTAAATATATACCAATAGTCCGAATCTTGTAGGCAATATTTAAAATGTCGATGTCGATAGAAATGTCAAAGTCTCAATGTTATGAAAATGTCGATAGAAATATCAATAAAATGTTGATGTCGATGGATATTTCTAAAAAAAAATTCAAAACAAAAAATTCAAAAAAAATATTTAAATTAATAAATAAACATTTTACACTTTTTAAATGAGTTAAAATACTTGTTACAATATTATATTCACATTAAGTTACATTTTCTTGCTATTTTTTTTAATATTTAATCAATTTTGTACTGTATAGTAGAAATGTCGATTCTCCCTTATGTCGATGTCGAAACTATGGACATGTGAAAATGTCAATAGAAATGTCGACATGTCGACGAAAATTTAATATCATGCTTGTAGGTAATTTTCAATTTGATATTTAATCTTTTAAAAATCTCACTTTCATCTTTAAGTACTTTCATTAAAAAATCGATTTAAGTTTATTAATAAAAAGTTTATGTGATATTAAATTATTGTTGTATAATTAACATATTTAGGAGCTGTTTAGGGCACTGAGTGAGTTATGATAACATGAGTTATAATAGTATGTGAGTTATAATAGTCTGTGGAATTATATAATATTGTTTAAAATGTAGAGTTGTTTAGTCTGGGGTTATAATAGTATGTGTTTGGGATGCAGAGTATTCCACAGGTTATTATAACTCACGTTCCAAACAGCCCCTTAGAATGTACATATGTCATTTTGAAGAAAATAGATTTTGTTGTTAAGTAAGTTAAATTTTTTTGATAGATAGGTTGAATTTCATGTGTGAAGAATCATTTAAGTGGGTTTAAATATGTTAATAAAAGAATGATTTAATTATACATCAACTTTTTGTAACAAATTTTAACAATTTTCTTAATGGAAGAATTGAATTTTTAATAGATTAGAAGTAAAATTGAGACATGTGCACGTGCTTGAGTACACAAACGAAAAACTAACTTAGTTTTATAAAAAAAAAGGTTAAATTATCAAAAATACCCCTGAACTATGGGGTTGGTTTCAATTATACCCCTAAATTTTGAAAAGTTTCATTTTAACCCTTGAACTTTGAAGTTTGTTTCAAAACAACCCTTGAAGGCTTTTTTTTTTTTGTTAAATTCATGGATGAAAAATGATGTTTTTGCATTTTATTTGTTACTTATGTGAACATATTTGAACATATACATTGAAAAAAATCAAAACATATACAAATACGTCATTTTTCGTCATAAATTTAATGGAAAAAACTTTCAAGGCTTGTTTTGAAACAAACTACAAAGTTCAAGGGTTAAAATGAAACTTTTCAAAGTTTAGGGGTATAATTGAAACCAATCCCATAGTTCAAGGGTATTTTTGATAATTTAACCTAAAAGAAAAAGAAAAAACTAACTTATAAATGGTGAAATTGAAAATTCTAAAAGCTTAGTAACAAAACAAAAAAAAAAATGAAACTAACGTTTTTTATTTGTTATTTTTTTTAGTTCAACAACATTTAAAGGCGAGAGAATTTGAACTTATGACTCCTTAGTCTAGGATATATATCTTAACTAATTGAGCTGTGCTCAAGTTGGTAAAATGAAACTAAAGTTAAAAAAACAAAATTACATTTTTATTTAAAAAAGGAATTTTTATTTTTACCTCCGTCGATCATTATTTTTCATTTTTTTTAATAATTAAGTTAAAATATTATTTTGGTCCTTGTACTTTGGGTTTCATTCCATTTTGATCCCTATGCTTTCAAATATCCAAATTAAAATTAGTCCTTATACTTTCAATAAAGCTTAAAATTGGTTCCTACTGTTATTTTGAATTAAAATTAATTTTTATCAAAATTGGTTAAATAATAATAATAATTTTCATGCAAGAAAAAATACAATGTGGACATATTTTCAAAATGTATAGAGAAAAGTCAAATAGAGAATACTTCTTTTTTAGAAAAGTTAACAATAAACTATCGATAGGACCAATTTTAAGTTTTATTGAAAGTAGAGAGACTAAATTTGGACATTTAAAAATACATAGACTAAAATAGAATAAAACTCAAAGTATAAAAATTCAAAATGGTATTTTAACCTAATAATTATTATAGGTTTGGTTCACGTAGACATGATGACTCTAAAAATCCAAAGAATTTAACACTAATGGATTGTTTTAATATATTGATTTGGATTCCAAGTACAGGTTAATTAATTAGTACCAACATAATTTTTTTTGAATTATAAAAGAAATTCATGCTGGAGCGAGTTAAACCACACATGAATTTCTTAATTATAAAACAAATTCATGTTGGTACCAGTTAAACTATACATGAATTTCTTAATTATAAAATATTTCTTTAGGATAAAGTCACCTAAACTTATGTGAAGCTTCGTAACAATTCTATCAATTTGAAGCACTTAATTTTCTTTTTATATTCTAATTTATTTTATGGATTTTAAGTTATAATTTTTCATGAGCTAAATACTATTTTGAACAAGTGGATATTTTATTTTAATCACCTCATCTAGGAGAATACATATGTACAAAAATTTGTTCAAAATATGAAGTGAGACAGAATTATATTTAACTCTCAAGTCTCAAATTGTCCATCTTATCGTTTCCTCATTTTTTTTCCAAGAAAGACTAAGCTCTCAAATGTACCTTTCATTACTATTAAAAGAATCGACTAAATTTAATGTGTTGAAAATGTCAGTTTGAATGCTGAAGAAGAGCAGTTTTAAGGTTTAGATATGAATATTTTAAATATATATATAAGTTTTGAAGCATTGGTCAAATATATATATATTCTATCCATTTATTTACTTCTAGAAGCGAGATTGTCATCTTAAAAAATTGATAAGAAAATCTAGGATAATATACACGTCTATTAAATGTTATACTTAAATGATAATTAATTTTAATCCATTTCAATTTGTGTTGCTACATAAATTTAAAGAAATTTGGTCAAATAATAAAAGTTTTTTTAAAATATTATAAAGAATATAGGAATAATTTATACTTTTAAAAAAATAATAATAATTTATAAACATATGTGATATTCGACAACAAAAAGAATTAGAAAATAAAATATATTTACATTATTAAAATTAGGTTAAATTATAAATTTGACCTCAGCACTATGTGTATTAATTTTTTTATTCCTGACAATAGCACCATATGTATTATTATTATTATTTTTTTACAATAGCACCATCTGTATTAATTAATCCCTTAACTATAATAGTTTTAACTGCATTATATTTCCATCTAATCTTTATTTTTCTTGTGAAATATTTAATCTTTGTTATTAATATCAATAACGGATTGTGTTGACATAACATGTTAATTGTCACTATCAAACTGAACATAATATAACTAATTAAGACATATACAATTGATCAAACTATTAAAGGTTTCAAATCCCTCCATCCCCATATGCTGTTAGACTAAATAATAATAATAATAATAACATGTCTATCACTATCACCAACTTGATCACCATAGTTCAACTGGTTAAAGTATATATTATCGACCAAAAGATTAGAGGTTTGAATCTTCACTCTCACATGTTGTTGAACAAAAAAAAAATGTCTATCACTACTAATATGTCTAGTTGCCTTACCACATCAAACTAACTTGATTAATATTGATTTACCGGGCATGCTACCTTAATATTTCGCTAATGATGTTAATGATAAGAACTAACTAAAACATAATTCAATGTTGAGAGGCACAATTAAAAACTTTTTAATTAATATTTAAAAACTAAATATATAAAATATATAATATTCAAAGTACGAGAACTAAATTTAACATTTTTAAAAATAATTTGTCGAAGAGAGAAATAAACTAGAGAAATATGTTAGATAAGAATGATAAGTTAGAGAGTGAGAAATTAGATCATTTAGAGGGAGAACCAAAATTAAAAACTAGGAAGGAATAAGAGAGAAATAAGGTTGTGTGACCAAATATAATTCAAGAAAACTTCTAAAAATATTTGACATTTTCATATTAAAAACTAAAAGTTAAATTGACTTCTCTATGGAAATTATTTTTCAAAAATAGAGAACCCAAAGCATATTTTTATGGATTATCAAACGTTACTTTAATCTTTATTTGGATATTTTTAACTACTTTTTTTTTTAGTTCAACAACATTTGGGGTGAGAGGATTCGAACCTATAATCTCTTGGTTGTAAGTCCATACTTTATGCCAGTTGAACTATGTTTTTATTGGCAGATATTTTTAACTTCTTCTTCTAGACATTAATGTAATAGGTCATAAATGGATTGAAATGAATTATGTATTAACTAGATATTTTATAAGAAAACAAAGAATGCATCAATTCAATTGATCATTTTACTAAAATACAAAAATAATTTAAATAATCTTTTAAGCACATAAAAAAAAAAAGTTTTAAATCCTACGTTGAATACACGATTTGTATTAATCAATTACATTTTCATGTTATTAATGAATTATCTGTTGAGAAAATAATTTCATTATACAATTTTGGCAGTATTCATACAACTATAAACTTTTCAAAATATTTTACAAATTACCTTATACTTGTTTGGAAAAAAAAATCAATTTTGACTCATAAACTTGTCAAGTTGTATCAATTTTAACCATAAATTTTCAATTTCATCAAACTACACCTCAAACTTAGATAAGTGTTGCAATTTTAACACTATAATAAATTATAGTTCCAAATACCATTAAAAGAAGTTTTCTCTTATGCTTTTAGTGAATTATAAAACATACTTACGATATGAAATTGATAAAATTTTAGAGAAAAACAATAATAGAGCTAACTTTTTTTTTGATGAAATTTATGAATTTTAGCAAAATTATTTAATAGTTAATTTGTGCATTGGTCAAACTTATTTTTGTGCTACATTTTATTTTATTGAAATTAATGAGTTTTTGAAGATTTTTACACTGTTTTTGGTTAAAATTAGTGGACAAATTAGCATAATTTGAACTAAAGGTAAAAATTACAACACTTATTTAAGTTTAGGGTCTAATTTGATGAAATTGAAAGTTTAGGGTCCAAATTGATATAACCTCACAAATTTAGAGTCAAATTTAATTTTTTTCCCTACTTTTTTTCTTATCAATTCTTTAGATATGAAGTAGAGATGTGAATATTCAATTTATAACAAATTTTATTAATACCTTAACCATCCACTATATTTTCTTTCATCAATATTAACTATAAATGCAAACAAAATCCTATATTACTTAATAAACAAATTCTAAAATATAGATGTATTTGCACTTTTCCCCCCACCAACCATAAATAAATGTAAAAAAGTTTGTCAAAATTTCCCCCCATTTTCAATGCTTTATGGTCATTTCATGGATAATTGGGGAGTGGACATTGCCCAGCCCAGTGCCCCCACCAACCATAAATGGAGATAAAAAGTTTCCTTCATCCTTTGACTCCTCCAAACCCAAGAAAAATTGTCTCACTTTTAATTCCAATCAACTCAATAATGATGTGATTAAATAATCTTCAAAAACTTGTTACATGTTCTCCCTGACATTGATTTCTTAAGGGAGCCTTTTTTTATTACCCTTTTCTAAATCATAATAAAGGTAATTTCATTTTTTTTATTATAATTATAAAAAATAATTTTGAAAAATATTATTTCATTATCTCTATAAACCCAACATAACTCAACTGAAAAAAGACATTATAACCTCAGCTAAACAAATTAGAGGATTGAATTTCCATCATAAATATTGTTAATCTCTATATATAAATTTGATTATATGAAATATTGTTGTCCAAATGTATCATTTTTTTAATAATAATAATATTATATATATCGACAATTTATAGCCTAAATATGTTGATTTGACATCTTAAATTTTGTCCCTTACGCGTCAAATTCTTCTAAAAATAACGTTAAAGTTGTAATGTCATAATCATAGGTCGAAAAATAATATGATTAAATATAACCAAATAGTTTATCCCAAGTGACAAAAAAAAAAGTGAGGAATATCCATTTTTGTTATTTTATTTGTGTTTCTTTGACAACTAAAAACTCATCTCTCTCTTACCGTTTGATCTAAAACTTGTTCCTCTTCTCTCCATCTTTTATTTTCTCAATCCAACAATCTGTCTCACACCTGTAATCTATCTCATTACTTGGACGAATTATTCAATGAAGTCGTCACAATGTAGTTGTCTCTTGATAACCATCGGATGTAGATCTAAAAATAAGTTTGCTTCTCAATGACTATTAAATACAAAAGCAAAGTATATTTATAATCTTTCTCCCACATCCAACGATGCAAAAGTGTCAGTCACATTGTGACAATCTCATCAAATAATTTCTCCATTGCTTGGTCTCTCTCTTTCACTTGATGCTCTCTCTCTCTTTTAATTGTTACTATTTCGCTTTGTTCAAGTAAAAACGAGTAAAAAAATGAAAAGTTCAAGTGGTGGATATATGCATTATGGGTTATTTATTTATTATTCAATGTGGGCACATTTTCATTTGAATCAAGTTATTCATATGGGTGGCATTTTTTCGTCTATCCATAGATATACATGTCTATTTTAGATACTAAGCTAACATTTTAATGTAACATTTATCAATATAAACGTGTCAATACGAGTATAGTTCAGTAGATAAATGTATTAATTACCGTCTCAAAGGTTAATGGTTCGATCTTCCAGCCCCACAATTATTAAACTCAAAATAATATATATATTAACATTATATTTTTCTTTATGAAGTGATTTTATTGAAATAAATTGATACATTATGAATAAAGTTAAATATTTTAAAAGAATAAGGATGAAATAGAAACAATTTATGAATATTAGAGACCAATATTTATGTATAGTCAAATTTATATTACAAGTTGTATTTATTTACCAATTGATGTCATTTTCTTTTGTGATTAAGAATAACATATAAGATATGGTTAAAAATGTGGAGTGAAGGTTAAATTATACCCTTTGCCTTTGGAAAGGGGTGTGGTATAGGAATGTCTTACCAAATATGAACATAATCTTAGCTACTAACTCCACTTTCTTTTGTCATTGTCCATTAATGTGATTAAATTTTGAAGTGAAGAATATATCACAATCAAATCATTATAGGTGAACCTAAGAAATAAATTTTTAATTAATAATAAGTTCAGGTTTGTTAAATTCAACTCAAATTTATTTTAGGTGAGTCTGTTGATCAACACAACTCATAATTTTTTTTTTTAACTCAATCCAAATAAGTTTATAATCTAATCTTACCTAAAGTTGGATGGATTGAATTTTTTTTTTTCTAGTCATTGAGTATTTCTTAATACTCCTACTCATATATTAAAAAAAAACTTAAATTACAAATTTGGTCCTTAATAAAGTCTCATTTGATAACCATTTAGTTTTTTATTTTTGAAAATTAAACTTGTTTTCTCTCATTTTCTTTACGATGATTTTCATCTCTTAAGAAAATATTTGGATGCCTAGCCAAATTCTAAAAATAAAAATTATTTTTTTTTTTAGAATTTGTTTAGGCATCCAAATGTTTCTTTGAGAAAGCTGAAAATAAGCTTAATTTTAAAAAATAAAAAATAAAAAATTAAATGATTATTAAATCGGGCTTAAATTTAAAATTTTGAAAAAATCTCAAATTTGAAATGGGAGATCGAGGAGAATTTATTGCAAGAGGTCACTATAACGTTATATATCATTGAATGTATGAGAGACAAAATACAAAAGTAACTTAGAATTTTTCAATGATCATTAAAAAAATGTGTAAATTTTTAAATCTATATCCAACGATTATTAAGTCATACAATAATTTTTGAGGGTCGGAGACGAGAACGAATGGAAATATGAAAAAAGTCCCAATTGTTCACTTTTCGACATACATAGAAAAACGAAAAACAAGCGTCGGTGACGTTGCGAAAAAAATGCACAAATAAACAACGCTTTCTCTCTAGATCAGTGCAGTGGGAGTGTTAGCTGTCACTTAAACACTCTTTCCAGCTAATCCCTCCCTCCGACGGTTACTCTCTCTGACAAACCCATGCGAAACCATACGACGTCGTTGACCTTTCCCCAACTCCCCTCATTGGACTGTGACCCACCATCTACGTGTTTTTATCATATCCCTCCACACCCTCCAGCCTGCGGCGCCGGCACCAACAGGTTCCTTTTCTGTAATTTCAACAACATTCGAGTGCCCAATCAGATCTCGACACGTGGACATCCGTTTCACCAATTCCATGCACTCGTTTCGTACGGGTCAAAAGTACCCTAATCGCCATTTCCATGCTTCATTTCAAAATTCAAACCATATAAAATATAAATAAAAATAAGATAAAAATATATATATTATTATTTTTTTAAAAAAATATTTTTTTTGCATGGGGATGGCACGTGTGACAGTTGTAGCTCTCTCTCTCTTTTTGGAGTTCGGTGGTAAATGAGAAATATTCAATTAATGCAAAATTCGTATAATAATAATATAAGTTTGACATTTAGAAAAAGTAGTTTTGTTTATTTACTAAATCGTGTAGGTTCCATTATGTTGAAGTGTGGGATTATTTATTGTGTGGATCTTGACTATCTTTTGGTTATTAAGTTAGGTGAAGTTAGGGGTACAATTTTCTAAATGAGAATTAATTTGTAGCAGAAATTTCTATTTTCTTAAAGATGCAAGAAATAGCATAGGTATTATATTGACTTGGTAAGATTATAAAGTATATATATTACATTAATTTGTCAAAATTACGGTAAAAAAATAAATGGTGGTTACATGTTACATTGGAGTGTAATGCATTCAAGATATTGCTTTTTTATTAAATATATTAAAAAGATTAAATTTATATGATATGACCTACGTGCCAACCTGAATATAGGTCAACTGGTTAAGGTACATATATATTATCAACTAAAAGGTTAAAAGTTTGAATTTTTACTCTTACTTGTAGTTGATTTTTTTTTTTAAAAAAAAAAGAAGTTATAATGACGTTTTAATAAGAATATTAAATTTAGAGGTTAAAATCTTTATCTCACACCATATTAAGCTTTAAAAGAAAAAAGTATGAGAACTTAGAATTAAAATCCTATTATATACCCATTTAATATAATAAGCTACTAATTACATCTCGTGCGTATTATAAAATAATTTTTACTGCATGTAGTTGTTAGTTGGTTGTTATATAATAGTATAGTATAGTCATTAAAATAAAGTATACTTGAAGGAACTAAGTAATAATTTTTAATATGGCTTAGGCCCTTAGGTCTAAGAAAAAGGTCCTAGCTAGGGAAAATGGTATTTGGATATGCAAGGATTTGAAGCAAGAGTGAATATTTCAAAAGGTATATGTATGTTTTGGGAGTGTCTTTTTACTTGGACAAAAGTGATTTTAAATTGTTCTTATCTTTAATATTTATTGTTCAATATGGTTAGAATTTAGAAGTAGATTTTTAAAGATACAATCAAGATCATACTTTATTTTATTTTATTTTTGAATCCAATCAAGATACTTTATTATTACATGTTATTGGCTAAACACTTCAATCTTTAATCTCATGATGCATGTATAGTTTTTTTCCTAATTATATTTTCTCTTACTAGCTAGTATATCTCTCAACACACACAATTTCTCTTACTAGTTAGATTGTCTGTATGCATATTTTCTCTCTCTCATTTTATTCTTTTTTTTAAAATTTAATTAAGTATATTCATTTTAGTGATAAATTGTCTATTCACATCACAACAACTCAATAAAAAAAAATTATACATATAAATATCTTATTAATGATATTTAAAGAATGAAGTAAATAAAACTATAATCAAAAATTTAAAAAAAAAACATAAAATTTATGCCAAAATTGATCTAGTGAGCTTTTTAAAGATATATAATATAACCTCATGGTAAAATTTCAAATACTCAAGCTATCAAAAAGTTACTAATAAGGGATTATCTAACTTTTTTTTTTTTTTTTCAATTCCACAATATATAAAGTGAAGTATTATTTGAATCTCAAACCTCTTAGTCGAAGATATATGTTTTAACCAATTAAATTATTCTTAGGTTGATTAATGACTTATTCGACTTATATCTATGTTTAGATTGACTCAAATAAAGCATATGACATCACATTATAATATTTTAAATCAAATAATGATAAGATATGATTCTCTTATATATATATATATATAGCGAACTTTAGAATATGAAAAAGCAAGGAGGACAGCAAGAGAAAGTTGTGGTATCTATTTATTGTACGTAGTACGAAACAAAACAAGGCCTTCGTTATCGAGCTGGGTTTGACTTTTTTCTTTACACATGTGACATAACAACACTGCATTAGAAACGAGGGGCTTTTATTTTTATGAAACAAAAGTAAGCTTCAAAACCATTAGAAATCAAAACCCCACCTCACTTTTCAATAAAGTAAAGTAATACCAACTCTTCCAACCCGACACGTAGTTCGAGAGATTATTCGATGTGGTTGAAACAATGCCACCAACAAATTTATATTGTTAGATTTATGAGAGAGAATTTTAGAAAGTATAAGTTTAATCTTGTTTTTGTTTCTAAACTTTCAAGTTTATTTTATTTTGGTCTTTGAATTTTTCTCAGCAAGTTATTTTTATTATTCGAAATTTTGATCTTTGTCAATATTTTGTCGTCGATTGTTTAACAGTGGATTATGTGACTTTTTAATATATTATAAATTATATAATATTGTAAAATACAAAATTTATGACATAAAATATGTTCATAAATTAATTAATAATAGTTGAGATGCAACAACATATTTAGTTATTAACTACAACTATTTTGATTGTTTATAAATAAACTAAAACACATTTTGAACAACTTTTTAAATTGAGATTCAGTTTCTAAAACTGCTACTAAACACATATTTGAAAATACTGTAAACATGATATAAAACTCTATGTTTCATTGAGTCTCTTGTTTTCAAAATTTTGTCTTCATATCACTAACTAAATGCATTTTTAGGAGAAAAATTCAAGTACTACGGTAGTACCATACTCTCTTTTTGTTTCACATTATGATTTTGTCTTGATAAATATTTTTTAATGTCGGTAGATCCCACATTATTTTTAAAAGAATACTAACGTGGTAGACAATAAATGGAATGAGTATTAGACTCTGGTAATACTAGAAAATTTTAAGCATCCTTAATACCGAAATTTTTTTTCTTGAGTGCTAGATACTTTGAACTTAAAAATATATATTTTGAACATGCATCGATCAGTTGTGGAGAAATTAATCAGTGAGGGTCGCTACAATGTAGCTGACAGTTTTTCATCATTGGATGTAGAGAGAGAACTACTTCAAATTTTTATATAATGATTATTAAAAGGACATAAAAATTATTGAATGTAAATTCAATAGCAATTACGAGAAAGACACATTCAATAATTTCTTCCAATTGTGTTAGGAGCGGCATTACTCTGGCGACAAATTTTTTGTTATTCAAATGACCCAAGGGAAAACCAGTCCACAAAAATATAAACATACGACATTTCCCCAACAAAAACCACGCGCTCTTTGACACACGCTACAGATCATCAACAAGTTTTTCCATTTTCCATAAATATGTGTGAACACATTTTATATATTTATATATTTATTTATTCATTCTTTTTTCTTTTTGGATTTTTGATATAAAGAGTTTTATAATGCATGGTTCATGTGGGTTGAGTTGCATATTTGTCTACTTTCCGACAAATTTAATTATTTATAATTTAGCTTTTATCTTTTGGTTACACTAATTGATATAATTTAATTCATTGGTTTTATATTATTTTTTTATTGGTTTTTTTTTTTGAGTTCAACAACATTTAAGGATGAAAGATTCAAATCTCTGACCTTTTGGTGAAGAATACATATCAATTACCGCTGGGCCATGTAGCCTATGTTTTACTATGACTATTTTTCTATTGTTATAAAGTATAATTTTTGTTTTAGATCACATTAAGTGGCATCTTTTTAGTATCAATCAAATTATAGAGTAAATTTAATAAAAGATTATGATATTTTAAAATAAAATAATAGTACTATTTTTCTTTTTAATATTTAATAATAAAACTTTTTTTTTTTAAAAAAATATTAGTGAAAAATTGAACTTAATTTACAGCTTGTCCATTCAATATTTTATTTTAAAAATTATTTTTGGTGATGATTTAAAAAAATAAATCAAGCTTGATAATGCACTTATTTTTTCATTTTTTTAATGAAAATATTTTTAGTTTTGGTTTTAAAGTTTACCTTATTTCTAATTTTATTCTAAAAAGAGATATTTTAGCAAGTTTAGTAAATTTTAGATTTTATCCTTATTGTTAAGATCTTTAACCAAAAAAAAAATGAAAAGAAAAAGACCGACTCATTTTTTAGTTGTCTAATATTTAGATTCTTGAATGTTCAAAATTTTATAACTAAATTTCCTTTAAACTTCTAGTATTTTTCCTTCTTTGACCAAGGGGAGATTTCAAGAAGGAATAAAGGGAGAAATTACCACCTTTTTTTTTAAAAAAAAAAAAAAGAGAGGGAAATTACCACCTTAGTTTGTCTTAAATTATATATATAATTAAAATTTTAATATTTTCCTCTAATTTATCTCTCTAAAATTTTTAGAACCGAAAAAATTATACACCCAAAAATTAAAATGTACAATTTTGTACCTTCTTAAAAAAATTTCTAGCTTCATCGTATCTTTATCTATCGAGTATATTGTAATAATGATATCTTTTTTTCTTTTAATTCTATGTTATAATGTATAATATGTTTATATTTTTACGTGTGAACTATTAATCATACGTGTATGTTAGTCAACCGTCAAAAGATATACTATTAAGTACTAGATTGAGAAATTATTAAAATTTGAGGGAAAAAAAAGTAACTATAGGGATCAAATTGGAAATGCAATAAACTGTAAACAACAAAATATTAATTAGAATAAATTTTACAGACAAAAACAATGCTTTAACCCACAAAACAAGGTGAAGTCTACCCAGAGCGTAAGAAGTGTGATAGACTACCCTTAGATTTAATTTTGGTCCCTATACTTTAGAATTTGTTTTATTTTAATCTTTGTACTTTTAAATGTCCAAATTTAGTCATTGTATTTTCAATAAATCTTAAAATTTAGTCCCTAATGCTAGTCTATTGTTAACTTTTTTTAGAAAAAAAAAAAAGAAAAGAAAAGTTTAGCCTCAATTAGCCTTTCCTCTATAAATTTTGGAAACATCTTCACATTGTGTCTTTTCTTGAATGGAAATTATTATTATTATTCTACTAATTTTGATAAAAATTAACTTTAAACTAACAAAAAGAACTAATTTTAAGATTTATTGAAAAGTACAAATACTAAATTTAGATTTTTTTTTTTTAGTTCAATAATTACAGAGTAGAGATCGAACCATCAACTTTTGGGGATGGTAATTAATGTCTTATTCACTAAAACCTTAAATTGACACTAAATGTAGATATTTGAAAGTACATGAAATGAACCAAAATAGTATTTTTACCTTTAATTTTCTATCCCTCAATAACTATCCTACATTTTTTTAGTACAACAAAAGTAGAATATGAAGATTTGAACTCTGACTTCTAGAAAAAGAGCATATCTCAACTATGATCGAGATCTATTCACTTTCACAACTATCTTGCATCTTAGTCTATAATAATATTTTTTAAAAATCAAATTGATGCATTTAATTATCTGACACATTAATATGTCCTACAATAATAATAATGAGCACAAAATTAATAAATTAGGAGACCAATTTAGATTTGTCCAAGAATATAATAATTCAGAAAATAGTTGGTTGGCATATATTAGACCAATAAGGGGACAGAGTACAGATCACTCCACAGACCACAACAAAATATAGAGAGAGAAAAAAGCATTATCTCATTAAATGAAGCATCAAATATGGTTGTGGAAAAAAAAGAAAGTCCTTTGAAAGATCAATTCAAATGCCCTTACTAATTTACTTATATATTTTCAAAACAACCTTTTTTTTTCTTTTCTATGTCATATAAAATAATAGATACTTTTTCTCTCCTCTTTTCTTGTCCCATCCATTGATTGCAACAATGCTTTGATTTGAAGAAAACAAATTTCCTTGGAAGGGTTCTTAAGTTTATAACTTTCAACCCCTAATTTGAATTTCTTTAGAAAAAAAATGGATTATTACCATTTACCATTTCAAACCTCCATTAAATACACTATGAAATAATTTTTTTTTTTGTCTTATATTAGTTTTTGTACAAATTAGAAACTATGAAAATTTTGCTAACTTTATTAAGGTATTGTATATCTATTCTAAAGGTCAAGTGTTCAAATCTCTATTTTAACATTGAACTTACCAAAAAAAAGATTAAAATTTTTATATTAGAAAATCTTTAGGAACTTTTAGTTTACCAAGTTAAGCTTGTATAACTTAATGTTAAAAAATTAAGCCACGATTTGTTTATGTCATAGACTATAATATAAATTCATGTTATAGATATATTTAAAATTGATCATCTTTTATATTATATATTAATATTTACAAATCATAAATCGATAAACCAAACGCAGTTAATACACAGACCTTGTTTCTATAAATGATTTCTTTGTACAATTCCATACACAAATTATAAAACTCTAGATTTCTCAACTGCAAACGCTTATTATTACATGATGTTGTTTGTCTTATGGTTGGTCATTAAATTTACGATTAGGAAAGTATAGGTTTGTATAAATTATAGAAATTAAACTTGAATTTGTATAACTTGTAGTATCTCATATGTAAGCTCATAAATTTCTAAAGAGCTTATAATGCATCACAAAAAGCTTGAGTTTCATTAACTTGAATTTATGTAACAATATCATCGTCTTTATATGTAATTTATGAGATCGACAAATTCATAGTTTGAGATAAGCAAACTAACACATATATATCAATCATACAAGAAAACTCAACTATTTCGAATCTTGAATGATACAACCCTACCACCCGTGAGTTATAAATACATATCAAACGATACACGAACTCACTTTTTTTTAAATCTTGAATTAGACAAGCCAACCGTTATAAATACACATTTAATGATAGATTTACAAAGTTGGATTGAGTCATTAGAGTAGATTAATTTGGAAAAAATGGGCTCAAAATGACAACAACTTGTCAATTGAAGAATTTAAAAGCTTTAGACTTTTTGACTCCTTTGTGGTTTTAATAGCACGTCAAAAGCCTTCTTCAACTGCTCTGGTTTGGGTTTTCAGTCAACTTGTTGGGTCTTATGACAACAACCTAAGGAAACTTCCCAATAAGCTTCCTAATTTCTCACTCTCTCCTCAATTTCTTATAAACAACTAATTATTATTTAATTCAAACATAGATATTAATATTCATTTCGTTTGCTTTGTACTCGATAATGAGTGAGATAATCCCGATTCGTCTTTTTCTAGAAGGTACTTGGTCTAGCTAATTTGAATGTGACATAACGATTAAGAGAGACGTTAGTCATTTCTCTTTATAGGTTGAAGGTTTGAATTCTCACTTCTGTGTATTTGTAATATTATATTCATGGAAGGGGAATACGGCTTATAAAGTAACATAGAATTTGAAAAATCAAATTTGTTTGTTCAATGTGTTGATTTGCTTGTCTAAAACCTATGAATTTGTTGATTCCACAATAGTATATAGATTTTGGTTTCTGAAATTCATATTTAAAACTACCTAAAATACTATTTTGATTCCTATACTTTGAAACTTGTTCAATTTTAATCTTTGTACTTTCAAATGTCTTAAATTTAGTTCCTGTATTTTTAATAAATCTTAAATTTAGTTATTAGTTCCTATGTTTTAAATAAATCTTAAATTTTTTGCGACTAGTTTATAGTTAACTTTTTCAAAACAAAATTATTCTTTATTAGCATTACCTTTATAAATTTTGAAAACATTCACATCTGCATGGTTTGAACATAGGCTAGCTATACATATCTTAGATTGTCAAACCAAATCGAATGCCCTTTTTGTTATCTTACACAATATTATTACACACAATTTTTTTATTTGATTTCTTGTAATTAGGTCTATGAATATTGTCAAGAGTATCAATTTTGCAAGTTTTTTTCTCAAGACCTTGTGATTCAAGTTACAATGACTATGAACTAGTCAACTATGCATGTTTCTCTTTGATGAGTGACATTGAAAATGTCCCTCTCTCCACCAAACAAAGAGGTAACAAGAAAATTTGTTTTAGGAAATTAATGAGGGGAAACTATTATAGAGCCAATTTTAATTTAATAAAGAGAGAATTCTTTGTCAAAAATGTTGCACATAATTTTTTTTTACATATTTTCAAATAATACCCATTTTTTCAATCCGAATATATTTTAATGAAAAATGAGATTAGCTCTTTGAAATTGATTTTTTTTTTCCTGAACTCTAATAAATCGTTATCCTCATTAATAAAATTTGAAATTCCAGATTCTAATATATTTAATTTTTATTTTGAATTTTCTAGATCTATTCTCAGTATTATTTTGTTCATATTTTGACTATAACAAGATAGCAAACTTTTCAAATTTTATTCTGTTCACTTTAGTTGAAAATAAAATAAAATAATACTTTGAGGCATTAAATAAGAGTAAGAAAAGAAAACTGTTTAATGTATATAACTTTTAAAAAGAAATGTCCCTATCACAAAAATTATCTATTTTATTCTTTACCACACCTATAATTATAAATCAAATAAGTTGTTTTAACAAAATGAAAAAAGTGAAAGGATAGAATTGAAATATTTTAATTCCATGGATGAATATTTGACGTAAATCCAAATAATATAACATAGTTTTCAGTTAAACTTCATCAGAAAGGAATATTTATATATTATAAAATTTTATTAAATTACAAAAATTAGTATTTGGATTTTAATCAAATAAAGCTAGATCTAAGCAAGTACGATGGTACATTTAGCTCAAAAGGGTGTTTATAGGGACAATCTTCCTTTAAAGTATCCATTTTGGGTTCAAAATTTCCCATTTTGAGTCATCTTTATTATATATGGTATATAAAATCTAAACTCTATTTTTGGCCTTCAAACTTGTAAATATCTTATTATAATCATTCAACATTTCAAATTATTGTCATAAAGTTTTCCTAAAATCATAGGATAGAAACCTAACAAAGACATATATATATTTTTTCTTTACTGTTTATTTACTTGAATTACTTAGTAGCTATCTAAACAAATATTTTAAGCCACACGAAGTAGATCAAATGTCGAGTTTTAAAATAGATTTAAATTTTTGTTAAAAAATTAATAAAACACTGATATTGATAACTAAAATAACTTTTAAAATAAAATTTAGGAAGTAAACATAATACTTAAAAGTGTGAAATTAAAATACAACATTTGAAAAATTTAAGAATCAAAACGAAACAATTTATGTTATCCTGAACATAACTAGACGATCAAGACATCAGTAACTTTTTTTATAAGTTGAATGTTTGAATTCTCACCTTACAACTTATAACATTGTATTCTAACAAATTGAAAAAGTTTATTATTATTATTTTGAGTACACAATGGAGTTAGGTGTGAAGATTTGAACAACTAACTTTTAAAATAAATAGATCCTACTTCGACAAATGAAGCTATGCTCGGATTGACATGAAAAGAAAAAATTAGAGAGAGAGAGAATTAAAAAGAAATAATCAAAAAGGGGAAAACCAAGATACCAATTGACTTTATTGTTTTGTTGAGAGTACCATTTGGTTGGAAAGTCGCGTCCTAGCCGTCTCTCTCTCTCTTTCTACTCTGCCCCGGTGGAAAAGTCTCTTTCACTCTCTCCTCCGCTTTTCTCTTCTCTTCAATCCCTTTATAAACCCAAACTGATAGCCATTCTCAAATCCTCTTAACATTTCCCTTTTCAATCCTTAACTTCTCTCTAACACCTTACTCATTCTTTCACATTCTTCACTAATCCGAACCCCAACCCCAAAAACTTCCCTCCGATTTAAGGTAAATCCGCCATTACAGGCTTCTCTTTCAATCCCCCTCATGTTGGTTTTTGTCATTTTTGTGATTTTCTGATGAAATGGGCTCTTCCATTTCTCTGTTTCACTGATCTTTGCTTCCATTGCAATGTACTGCTAGTTTCTGTGGATGGGTCTGTGTGTAATGCTCGTTTTCTGTTTGTTTTTTTTAACTGAATGATTGTTGTTTACTTAGTTTTGAAGGTTGTTTGGTTCATTTAGAATCTGGGTTTCTCAATGAAATGGGTCTTTTTCTGCTCCTGAGTTATTACACAGATCTATGATTCTAGGACATACTTTGTTCTGGTTTTAATGGAGAATATGCTTGCTTGTTTGATGTTATCGTGCATTGTTGTTGGGCTTGAACATGAAGAGAAAGTCTTCTTGGATTTCAAGTTTAGCATTTGTATCTTTTACCTCTTCGTTTTCTTTTAAAATATGTATGAGATTTGATTTTGTGTGGGAGTCTTTTTTTAAGCATAAATTCTCTTGTGTGTTAAGAGATTGACTTTGTCTATTTTCGTGAGAGACATCACTTCATTTTTATATGTATGTTGGATTTTTCATTCTCATTTCTGGGTGGTTTCTTGTTGTTACAGGAATAGTGTTCATTATCTAGGTGTTGCTGAACCAATATTTTTGCTGAAATGGGGGCTTTCTTTTCCTGCCCTTTGGCTAAATACATTGACGTGGAAAATGGGCTAGAATCTATCACTGTGAAATCCATCAGTTTTGGAGATGATGAAGTGAAAACTCCTGTGCGATCCATCAGTTTCAATAGTAGAGATTTGGAGCCTATGATAATGAAATCGATTGGGTCGGGGAGGATGACATTAGAAACATCTGTTAGCTTCAAAGGTAGAGAGTTGGAGAAGATGGTTTCAATGGAGGCTGCAGCTATTCCACAAGAGGAAAAATTGCATGTTGTAGTTGATAATAGTCCCAAGAGCAAAGAGATGGAGAATCAAGCTCCTAGATCAGAGAGTCATGATGGGATCAAAATGACAGATCTTGATCCGACAAATCCGAAGCACATAGCAGCAATGAAATTGCAGAAAGTTTATAAAAGCTTCAGAACCAGGAGAAAGCTGGCAGATTGTGCAGTTCTTGTAGAGCAGAGTTGGTATGTGTTCTGGCTTGTGTTTTTGTTCTAAATCAAAATGGATATATATTGGGCTTGTTCCTAATGGTTATCTTTGTTGCAGGTGGAAACTCTTGGATTTTGCTGAGCTCAAGAGGAGCTCCATATCATTTTTTGACATTGAGAAACACGAAACTGCCATTTCGCGATGGGCTCGAGCAAGAACCAGAGCTGCCAAGGTAAATTTTGACATGTTTTTACTAGCTCTTGTCATGAACCTAAAAACACCAGAAAAGTTTCTAACCATATGTTTTCAAACATCATTACAGGTTGGAAAGGGTTTGTCCAAAAATGACAAAGGTCAAAAGCTTGCTTTACAGCACTGGCTCGAGGCTGTAAGTCTATTGAATTTGAGAAATAAAGTGTTACATAGTTCCTGTTTTCGGCCACCAACACAGTATCACTAATTGTTGTTTCTTTTTCTTTTGCCAGATCGATCCACGGCATCGCTACGGCCACAACCTACAGTTCTATTATGCTAAATGGCTTCATTGTCAGAGTGGACAACCCTTTTTCTATTGGTAAACATTCTAAGATCAAATTTTTGAAGCTTTCAATACAAGAATTCAGGCTTTCTAGAAACTAAAGTTTTGAGTAAAACAGGTTGGATATAGGAGAAGGGAAGGAAGTAAATCTTGTTGAACAATGCCCCAGAGTGAAACTTCAACAGCAGTGTATCAAGTACTTGGGTCCGGTAAGCCTCTAAAACCTGTATCGATCGTTCTTCATTTGCATAATTTGTGTTATGTATGGAATGTTGAATAATCCACATGTTTTTCTTTCAGCTGGAAAGAATAGCATATGAAGTTGTTGTGGAGGATGGGAAGTTCATGTACAAGCTATCTAGGGAACTCCTTCACACAACCGGAGTTGATAAGCACGTGAAGTGGATATTTGTTCTCAGCACCTCTAAAGCTTTGTATGTTGGCAAGAAACAGAAGGGTACATTTCAGCATTCGAGTTTCTTGGCTGGAGGAGCCACATCTGCTGCTGGAAGATTGGTTGTCGAAAATGGGATCCTAAAGGTACAAGTCACAGAGCTTTTAGAAGTTTCATTCTTCTTTACCCCTCTTGAGTTCTTAATATTTATTTGGCTTTATCTTCGACCTTGAAAATGTTTGTTTAACAACGATTTGTCGTCTTTTTAACAGGCAGTTTGGCCTCATAGTGGTCATTACCGTCCCACGGAAGAAAACTTTCAGGAATTTATCTCCTTCCTTACAGAAAACAATGTCGACCTCACTGATGTAAAGGTGAGAATTGGAAAACAAAGATCTAAGATGTTCTTTTCTAGTGAAATCAATGCATAGGTTGACGTTTTTTTTTGCATTAAATTCAGATGAGTCCAGATGATGAGGAAGACAATGGACTACAAATGCAAAAGAGCAGTCTTCATGTTCGATTCGGCTCGACTGAGGAGGATTGGGTTCAACAGTTGAGTGGTGGTCCAGATGATGGCATAGCAGAGATCATGGCCGACGAGATGACTGGCAAGAAACCAGATTTTCCGGAGCAAGCAACATCGTCGACTACCAAACTGTTTGAACCCAAGAGGTCAATCAATCTGAGTAGAAAATTAACCAATCTTCACATACCAGATAGGGGTAACCTGATCGAGAAACTCGAGATGGAAAACCAAGAAATGAGATCTGAAACGCTCGTTTCAGAGTTGGATACCGAAGCTCCCAAGAAAAACTTGTTACAAGAGGAACATGAAAGTTGTGAGGTAGAGATAATCCCTGATGAATCAATACTGAAAAGAATAAACTCACACAAAGAAACAAAATCATATCAACTGGGAAGGCAGCTATCTTGCAAATGGACGACTGGTGCAGGCCCCCGAATTGGGTGTGTTCGTGACTATCCAGTCGAACTTCAGATCCGAGCATTGGAGCAGGTGAGCTTGTCGCCAAGAAAGGTGGCTGCTCGGTCTGAATTTCATTGCTCGCCTCGGGTTGCCAGTATGCTCAGCCCAAGGGTGTCTAGGCCAATTGATATGATTCACCAAAGTAATACACAAACTTCTTCCCCTTTGTTCAAGGGAACATCAGCAGCAGACATGGTAATGACAGTTGATTCCTAATTATTCTATTCATTCATTGTTTGTGGATAGAAGAAAATATGATACAAATATTTGTTAAGTGTACATAAATCTTTGTACTAATGATCAATGTTTCTTTTGAGAAATATCTTTGTACTAATGATCAATGTTTCTTTTGAGAAATGAGGAGAAATATGAAGTACGCATGAAATTATGTTTAGAAGCAGATAGATATACATGCATATGGCTATAACTAGCCACTGATTTTACAACATGTATTGTTTCTTGAATGATATTATACTTTATAGTTTTGAGTTCCTCTTTGCCTTTTCTATACTTTTTTTAAAAATATTAGATTGAGAAAAAAAAATATATTAAAACCAAAAGAATAACCATCAACAACATTCCATTTCCAACCACAAATTTTCCTCAAACCAAGTAAGGATGGAAACAAGAAAAGAGAAGTGATCTTGATTAAAGGGGCACTTAACAATAAAAAAGGTAATGAATACTCTACACCTAAGCTTAAGTCAACTTCTCAAGACATTATACTCAGTAAAAGTTCAGAGGTTTGAATTTCAACTTAGAAATGTTCATTTCTTCTGTTGGGGCCTGCTCCTAACGGGACGAGAAATCTCTATTTAGATGGAAAATGGAGGAGGGAGTGGGGGGGAGTTTTTTTCCCTTTAGCTAAACGGGGACTGGAGAATGTATTCCCCCGTCTCTGACCTCGCCCCTGCCACGATTACTTTATTTTTTTAATATATATATTTATATATGTATAATAAATACTAAATTTAAACTTTTATGATATATTATTTTATTTTCTAAAGAAATTAAAAAAAATCTCTTTAAATAGAAAATTAAAAAATATATATTTTATTTAATAAAAAATAGAAATTATAAACGGGGAATAATTCTCCACGAGGAACCCGATTCCTGCGAATTCCTTGCAATGAATCCCTTCCCTAATCCTTGCAAAATTAAATGATGAATTTTGCGAGGATGAGGAATGAAATGGGGGGCAGAGACGGGGTAGCCATCCCCATGTTATTTTGTATGTTTAAATCAACACTCACATGCAAGTGTGTGTGTGTGTGTGTGTGTGTGAGACGGGATAGCCATCCCCATGTTATTTTGTATGTTTAAATCAACACTCACATGCAAGTGTGTGTGTGTGTGTGCGCGAGGATGATGAATGAAATGGGGGGCAGAGACGGGGTAGCCATCCCCATGTTATTTTGTATGTTTAAATCAACACTCACATGCAAGTGTGTGTGTGTGTGTGTGTGTGTGAGACGGGGTAGCCATCCCCATGTTATTTTGTATGTTTAAATCAACACTCACATGCAAGTGTGTGTGTGTGTGTGCGCGAGGATGATGAATGAAATGGGGGGCAGAGACGGGGTAGCCATCCCCATGTTATTTTGTATGTTTAAATCAACACTCACATGCGTGTGTGTGTGTGTGCGCGCGCGTGCGCGTGCGCGCCACGATTCTTTCTGTGAGTAATGAGGAAACTAAACATTTGTTTATTTAGAAACTATTGCAAAAGAAGTTATATATATATATATATATATATATATATATATATATATATATATATATATATATATATATATATTAGTATCAACAATAAGCCGTGATTCGAACATTTGACTTTTGGATCGAAGGTATATACTTTAACTAGTTGAGCTATGTTCAAGTTGTCATGTATGTCTACATTAGGGATGAACATGGTAAACAAAAAACCAAACCGACTGACCAAAACCAATTGAACTAACGTAGGTCGGTTGGTTTAATTAGTGGTTTGGTCGAAGTCGGTTTGTGATAGATAAGAAACCACTGTCAGTCGATTGGTTTGGCAATAAACAAATAACGACTGACCTTAAAAAAAAAAAAGATACATACTACTACAATTGCAGACTACACTTAGGAGCCATTTGTTTGTCAGGAATCAGATTCAGATGCCCAAAATCTTAGATGTTCGAAATTTTAGATGTCCGACATATTTAGATTACCATGTTTGTTTTTCAAGAAAATTTATAAGGATGTTCGGGAATATTTAGATAGCTATGTTTGTTTTGCAGGATTTATGTATGAAAATGTCTTAAGATTATATGTTATACCAATAATGTCCTTGCTAACCTTTACATAATTTACTTATTAGTTTAATATAATTAAATTGATATCACATGTATTTCGGTGCTTGTTAATTTAATATTATATTTGTATATCAATTTATTTTATACTAATATTTCTGTGTTATTTTGTAGAACAAATTAATTTATATTAGTTTGATATTTTTATAAAATATTTAATATTTAATATTAATTCAATTTTTAATCAGCTTTATTTTATATCGAAATGTAAAACATAAATATAGTTAACTACATATGATCGTTTATTAGTGCATAAATACATTAATTTATTTTTAAATAAAATAAAAATGTAAAATAAAGAAAATTGATAAGGAGCAAATATGTCATTAGCGAATGTCCTCAATATGAGAATCTTAGGCTCCGTTTGATAACGTTCAAGTTTCTCGTTTCTTGTTTATTGTTTATGTTTCTCGTTTCTTGTTTCTGTTTCTTAAAAACTAAAAACAAAAACATGTTTGATAACTATTTTTGTTTCTTGTTGCTTGTTTTTTGGTAAAAATAAAATTTAGTACATATACTATAATAAAACATATAACATGCATTAAAATAAATATAAAACAATCATAAAGAGGTTATAGTATTTTATTAAGGCCCAAAACCTAATTAATAATAATAGTAATAATAATAATAATAATAAATTTTATCCTTCAAATGTTGTTCAAATTTGATTTGCAATGTTATTTCTCACTTCAATCAATTCACCTTGAACGATTTTGACTTACAAGAGTTAGTTCAATTAGACGAATTTGTAAATTGTCTAAGGTCAGACAATCAAACATACCCATAATTCTTTAATTTAATAATAAAATTTATTTTTATTTTTCTTTAAAAATACATTAGCCAATAATACACGCAAGTAAAATCAGAAAAAGAGAGAGAATGTATATATTTTTTTACATTTAATGGTAAACATGAAATACATTATTAGTTTATTTATTTAATAAAAAAATAAAATCGTACCAAAAGTAAAAATAATAGAGACTTAAATAGAAAATAATAACTATAAGCTTGTTAATGTAAAGTAAAAGAAAATAAGAAAATAAGAGAGAATAGAAAAACATAAACGAAAAGACAAAAGTAAAAAGGAAAAAAGAAAAAAAAAGATAATGGACTATTAAAAGAAAAAAGACTATGATGAAAGAGAGAACGAATAGAAAGAAATAAATCAAAAAATAAAAATAAAAAAGAAGAAAAAAATAAAAATATTAAAAAGTATTAAAAATAAAAAAATATAATGGAAGAGAGAGAAAGAAGAGAGAGGGAAGAGATGGGTAAAAAGAGAAATATGAATACATGCATGAAACCTGAAAAAAAAAAAAACATAAACAAAATTTGAGAAACTACTTTTTGAAGTTTCTCAAAATCTGCCATTTTTTTAGAAACGTTTCTAAAAAATTTAGAAACAAGAAACATGATGATTTATCAAACATGTCTGTTTCTTGAAAAAATGAGAAACAGAAACAAGAAACAAGAAACAGAAACGTTATCAAACGAGCCCTTAACAACCCATGTTTGAAATGGGCATCTAAATTTAATCAGATGCCCTCCGAATGGGCATCCTAGGATGCCCAGATATCTTGATATGCCAAGGTATCTTACATTCCTACAAAGCAAACGAAGTAATTCAGATGCCTATTTCATGGGAATCTGGGATTACCACGAAACAAACGGCCTCTTAGAGATATCCATTTTTCCCATGGTGATGGGGCCTGCCGAGACCCGCTCCTAATGGGGCAGGGAACGAGGGAGAAAAATTCCCTACAAACTAAACGGAGACAGGGACATGGACAGGAAATGTCCTCGTTTATTTTTTATATTATTTTATTATATATATATTTAAAGTTTTATTGTTAATGATTTACATAATTTGATATGTTTGAATTATATGATTAAACATTTGAATTATACGTATGGATAATTAGATAATTTGATATGAAATATTATTTTGTTTCTATTAGAAGGTTTAAGAATTTTATCTTTAAATAGAGGTTTTTTTAGGAAATTAACTATTTAAATTAAGATTTTTCGTGAATAATTAACTATTAATTGAAAATAATGGATATTTCCCATGAAAAGTTAACAATTTAAAAATTTATCAAAAGAATTATTTGATTCAATTGAGATTAAAAAAAGAAAAAAAAAACTAAACGGAGAATAATTCATCGTGGGGAACCCAATCCCTGCGAATTCCCCTTTGGAAATCCCCACCCCGATCCCCCATGAAATTTAACGAGGAATTATGTGAAGATGGGGATTAAAATGGGGGGCAGGGGCGGGGTGGGGAAGCCATCCCATCCCATCCCCACCTTGTGGACATCCCTAACTACACTATGCTACTTTGTGCAAAATCGTTTGAGAAACAACTGGCTTTCTCAAGTGGTTTTAAGAAGAAGTTAGAGATGGAGTTAGAGATGCAATATGAGCTTTTGGATGCAGTAAGGAAAGTTAGAGATGAAATACAGTTAGATTTAAATTTTAAGAAGAAGCAAACAACAATACAATCATATTTTACTAAGTTGTCCTAGTTATATTTGTAATTTTATAGAATTATTAATTTATAATATTGAAGGGACCATAAATTTATATACGGGTCTTCCAAAAAAAAATTTATCTTATTAATTTCTTGAAATTATTAATTTAGACCTTGGACCCAAGTTGGGACCGAGAAGAATTATTATTTTAGAGAGGTTATTAATTTATTGAATATTAATTTATAGAGGTTCTACTTTGGTTGCAAACACAACAATATAAGTGATACTATTAAATTAATATAATTCAACATATAAACTAAATATATATATATATATATATATATATATATATATATATATTATTCTTTTTTTATTGAGATATGTATTTCACCTATTACAGATTTTGTCATATACACTCAGTATATTTAGCTATTTGTACATATATACTCGGTATATTTGTTGATTACCACCACCATGTCATTTGTAAATATATTCTTGGAATATATATATATCTTTTCCAAAAAAAATTATATTCTAAATACATACCTCATATTATTAAATATACTAATACATTTAGGAAATATATACATGGTATATGAAACAACTATACAACCATGAAGAACCCTATTGACGTCGCTGCCAACATACTATTTAAAAAATACGTATGGAAAATAAAATTTTGAAATACACACTGTATACAGTTCATTGTTGTTCTCGGATTATTCAAAATAAACCCTATATATGTTTGAAATTTAAAAACAAAACCTCGACATATAAACCCCATATATATCATACCTTCTATGTACGTGATCGACTAAAACATGTGGGCTTTAGTAGGAAACTTTTTGGGTTAGGAACAACTTTAGTTCAGTGCAAGTGCATATTGTCAAGCAAGTAGTAAGTGGAAATATTTCAGATATCGTGTCTTAAGGGAATGGATACGACAAAATTCAAAAGAATGTCACGAATGTGTTCACAATGCAACCTCGGTAACCAATATGAAAATGATTGAAAAAAAAACTTTGCTTAAGGAAAACTAGAAATAACAAGAATAAAATAAGGGATCCAAACATGCTAATGCCCCTTTGAAAGGAATTGCAGCCTAAATGCAATTACAATTTTGACTCAACACATAATCATTATAAATCGGATTCAACTTCTATTCAACCTTAATTAAAAGCATCTTTAGAAGACTAAGTGATTAAACCTATATTTCTATGGCTAATTCGAACTTTGTTAATAAGAACACAACCCTATTGGTTTTAGAGGTTTTGCCCTATGTCTTGGGTAAAAAATAGTCTTATTTCTAAACTTTTTTCCTCAATTGTTTTATGAAAACCCAACTGTATCTACCTTTTCAGTATTAGACTCAATTGTTGTATGCAAAGTTAGGTGATAAAACTAGCCCACAATAAGAATTTTAATAAATAAAAGCAAACAATGCTATAAGGTTAAGTAAGGTTGCTCTTACACGTTAGACCTTTTAATCGAACTGAAACGTGAGGGCTTTAAGAAAAGATTTTTAGTTTAAAAACGAAGCTCCAGCCCAGTGCAAGTGCACACTGTCGATGCAAGTAATATAAAATTGAAAGTACTCCAAATTATCGATTCCACTGGCAACGGATACAAAAAAATTCAAAAGATAGCAAAAATTATTTTCAAATTGCAATTTCGGTAACCAAGGTTATAAAATGTAGAGAGGTGTTGTTGCTAAAGAAATAAATTGAAAAACCAATAAGTATGAAAAAGGGATTCAAGTTGCTCATGCCCCTTTGGAAAGAAATGCAACTAAAATGCAATTGCAATCGTAGCTAACACAAGAAAACTAAGTAAACAAAATTCGAATGCTATTCAATTTTTCTTTAAAATCTTTAGGAGGTTAAGGGGGCGTTTGGCCGAAGGGTAGGAGTTAGGGGGAGTTCGGGGGATTTTGTTAACCCTCGTTTGGCCCACATATTTGCACAGCCCACGGAGAATAATAAAAAAAACGCAGACTTCAACAGTGTTTACTGTTGAAGTCCGCACACTCCCCCAAACCACTCACGCGTTTTCTCATTTCAGACTTATCTCATTCTCTCTCTTTACGATGCTCCTCTTCTCTCTCCCTCAGGTTTGGCTCTGTTCATCTTCTTCGCCTCTCCTCCGCAGATTTTCTCCTATTTCCCTTTGATTTTTCGCATGTTTAGTTTCATAATCGCCATGGGTTAACGATCTTCTTCTTCGATGTGCTCTATTGTGGTTGTTTGGCCCATGGTCTTCATTTTCCTACGCGTTTTCTCATTCTCAGACTTATGTACTTTTCTCTTCTCTCTGCCTCAGGTTTGTTTCTGTTAATTTCTCCGCCTCTCCTCCCCCTCACCTTTTATTTTTCGCCTGTTTAGTTTGATAGTCGCTGTGGGTCAGCGATCTTCTTCTACGATTCGTATTTTGCAAGCTGTTTTATTTATTTATTTTTATTAATCTTCGATTCGTCTTCTCTCTTTTTTATCCTCGATTCGTCTTCTTCTTCGATACTCTATGTTCTTTCTCCCTCAGGTTTTTTTATCCTAAACCCACTCTCCTTTTTTATTATTCACCCATGCATGTTCTTTTTTTCCCACGTTCGAACTCCTACTTGTTGATTGCTGAAATCAATTTTTTTTCAGGGTTGAAACCCTAACCCACAGCTCTCGCCGCTTTAGTCGAAATAGCCCTTGTTGCCCATCTTTGTGATCCCCTCATCCACAACAGCATCCCCGTTGGGGTTGGTAGGCTTGGTAAGGGCTGTTGATGTATTGGAGCCTAGTGGGGGGTGGAGGGCTTCGCCAATAGGTATATTCTCCCTAACCCAAGGCCGATGATGAGCACCCAAATATTTTTTAATTTTTTTAAATATTTTTCGATCTGTTCGTTTTCTTTGTGGCTGTTTTTTGTTCGTGCGTTTAATTTGTTCTCACCTCTGTTTTGCTATGTGTTGTGTTATGTCTTCTGATAATACGTTTTCACACTGAATTCCTATTTCACTTTGCCTCTTTTTCTTCATTGTGTTTTTCTCTGTTTGCTTGTTTCAAATTTCATACATTTCATCTACTCTGGAATTTGATTCTAATGGATGAAAAATCTGTATCTCTGAGGTCAATTTGAATGTAGTACCCATTGGTTTCTAATTTTTTGTTATGAAGTTTGGTTGTATTGGATGAAACTGTATTATGATATTTTAATCTGTATTATATTTTAATCTGATGGATGAATTTGGATTCTGATTTTTGATTATGATGGATGAATTCCATTTTTTCTTTAACATTTCTTTCAATGAGTCTTTGAATTTTAATACTAAAATTGATTCATATTTTCATTTTTTTTACCTTCTGTGTGTTGATATGGAGTTTAAGCTTGGTTGGTATGTTGTTTAATGCTATTGATATACAGTTTTAGTTTCTGTGTGTTGTCCCCGAGGCCATAACATGTGATCTGAATGTCCTGTTTGCTTTGAATGCCCTTTAATTATGGATATAATTTCTTAACTAGTCTCTCTGTTTGGGTTGTTGTCGTGTTTAATGATATTTTAATTGTATTTTTTATGTTTTGGGTGTTGTTCCTGAGGCCACATACTATGCCATAAATGCCCTTTTTGATATATACTTCCCCTTTCTTCCCCTTTAATTAACTTGGTAGGTGCACTTATTACAATAAGTGCACCCAACTACCTTGATAAGAACCAATGGTTTATTTATGGTTTCACTCTATATAACCCAATGCCACACTTCTAAATCCTTTGAGCATAACTCCAAGGCCTCCACACATCTCATCAAACGTGAGTCCATCCCTCTTCCTTATTCCTCTTTGTTATACATTGTTACTAACTTGTTTGATATTTATTTGTTCATTTAACCAAATGTTCATCTCCATATGTTAGAGTGTTCCCAGTGTTGATTTCCAGCCACATCTCTCACCCTTTTTCACTTGAATATTTTAAGCGAAGGTGCTCGTTCCTTCTTCCTTTTGTACATTTTTTTTCTTTAAGTTCACATCCATATACTAACATACACTTCGTTTCTACTCTTTTCAGGGTGTTACGATCTACTCTTAGTCCGAGGTTCGATATATTTTTTCTTTACTATGTATATCATATTGGACTTTGAACATTTTTTTGGTGCATTTTTTTTCACTTTGTATAATATTTTTTACAGTTCAAATAGTGTTTCTTTTCGTTTTGTTTGTGCATCGTTATGTATGCTATTATAGAACTTATGTGGGTTCACATGTTTTATATTAATGCAATGTTAGCTTTCAAATTGTGAATGGTTATATCCAATATGTACTTTAATATTTTTGTTAGGTTTATTTATTGCAATATAAGTTTAAAATATTGAGTTTTAAAAAAAAATGTATGTAAGAAGCCCTTTTCCAAAAGCCAAATAATGAGTTAAAAAGTAAAAAAAAAAAATAGTTTAAATATTTGAGAAATAGTGTTAAACAAATATTTGGAGAAATAATTTTGTCATTCTAGTACTTATCATAAAAAATTAGCATACTTTTTGAAGTGTTTGATTGGTGAAAAAAAATACTATTTCTTAAAATTTGGTAATATTTCGGTTGAATTCAAATGATAAAAAAAAACAGTGTTCAAAATAGCAAAAAATGTCAAATGAAAGTGGTTGTTATTACGTTTCTTATGTACTATTTTTGGAAAAGAAAAATGTTCATTACAAACAATAAAACAAAGTTGATTTCAAGCAAGTTTCACATAAGGTCAACCTTTTCTTTTTTTGAAAAAAAAAACAAGAGACTCTTTGTTACAACAAAAAGTCACTATTTTTTGAAATTATCACAACTAAAAAAAAAAAGCATAGTCTACTAAATTCAGGTCAACCTTTTCTTTTTTTGAAAAAAAAAAACAAGAGACTCTTTTTTACAACAAAAAGTCGCTGTTTTTTGAAATTATCACAACTAAAAAAAAAACATAGTCTACTAAATTCGTTTTTGTACTTTAAACACAAACGTTTTGTTACTTGAATTTGTCCACTAAAGTCGTTTTTTTGTCAATTACTCAACGGTGGACTTGGTTAACAAATTTCATATATTTTCTCTTCATTTCAATTCAAATGTATGGATTATGTGCAAATGTAGTTTTTCTAATGAAATGTATCCTTAGTAAGCCCAAAAAAACTCTAACTTATAAACCCTAAAGCCCAACCCATGAAAACTATAACACCCTAAACAACCTTAACTCCTAACCCACAAAAAACTCTAATCTCTAAAAACCCTAACCACTAAAAAAACTTAACCATAACTCTGAAACCCTAAAAAAACTTAACTCCTAAAAAACCCTAAACCCTAAGAACCCTATAAACCTATAAAAATAAAACCCTAAACCCTAAACAACCTTAACTCTTAACCCCTAATAAATCGTAACCCCAAAACGCCTTTAAACATTAAAAAAGAAAAAGCAAACATTAACCCCTAAAAAAATCCTAAACCCTAAACAACCCTAACCATTAACCCCTAAAAAAACATAAACCCTAAAAATCCTTTAACCCCTAAAAAAACCTAATCCCTAGAAAACCCTAAACCCTAAAAATCCTTTAAACCTAAAAAAACCTAATCCCTAGAAAACCCTAAACCCTAAACAACCCTAATCATTAACCCCTAAAAAACCATAAACCCTAAAAACCCTTTAAACCTACAAAAACTTAATCCTTAAAAAACCGTTAAACCTAAACAACCCTAACCATTAACCCCTAAAAAACCATAAACCCTTTAAACCTAAAAAAACCTTAAAAAAACCTCTAAACCTAAAGAAATCATAACTTTGCAAACCGTAGCTGCTAAAATATCAAACTCTTAATCCCTATGGACTTAATGGTATTCATTCAATTTTCATATTGCTATAGGTGATCTATTAACATTGAACTGATTATATTTTGAGATTATATTTTGAAATTAGGGTTATGGGGAATTCAAAATTCTATGTCGTATTCATTGATCGTAACCCCGGTATTTACACATCGTGGGTTGAATGCCACAAAGAAGTGAACGAATTTAGAGGAGCAGTTCACAAGTCGTATGCAACCTTTGCAGAAGCAGAACGTGCATTTAGGCAATATGTAGTTGCGCCAACTGGCCAGTCAGACACGTGTGAGTTGAATCAAGTTCATCATACCATACCTTTAATGAATAGCGGTCAAGTAGGAGTATCTAGTAGTATCATGCAACTATTAATAGGATTCATTGGGGGGATGATCGCAATGTACATTATGGGAATGATTTATAGTAGTCTTTAATTCATGCCCATTCGATATGCAATCATGGATGAAATAAAGCTCTAATGCAAAATGTTGTGTATCAGGAGCAAATAACCATATTTTCATCCTACTATGGACAACCATGAACTAATTACGATATTGACAGTAATCACGACCACCCAACGTCAAACATTGCTACTGTTAGATCTATTACTGAACGACCATCGTAGGATTGAACACCAATCGCCATACCTCAGACATCAAATTAGGCAATTAACATTTTTCCGTCTGATATACGAGAGTGACCTATGTTGTATTGAGAGCACAAGGATGGATAGAAGGTGTTTTTCCATCCTGTGTAGTATGTTAAGAACAACAGGGGGGTTAGAGGCGACCGAATATGTAGATGTGGAGGAGATGGTCGCCATGTTCTTGCACATCCTAGCGCATGATGTTAAGAATCGAATGATTCGTAGACACTTTGCAAGGTCTGGTGAGACTGTGTCTAGACACTTTAACTCTGTACTTAGCGCAGTATTGCAACTACATGAGATACTACTAGCGAAACCGGAGCCAATCACGAACTCGTGCACTGATGGGAAGTGGAAGTGGTTTGAGGTACACATAATTCAGTTTATCCTTCCATTATATGGGATTTAGAATGATGTACGTAACTACCGTAATGTATGCCTTTGCAATACAGAATTGTTTGGGTGCATTGGATGACACGTACATCAAGGTGAATGTCAGCGCCATTGATCGGCCGAGATATAGAACGCGTAAGGGTGAGATCGAGACCAAGGTGCTTGTTGTTTGCTCTCTTAGTGGAGAATTCATATTCGTAATGCCAGGATGGGAAGGGTCCGCAGCTGATTCTCGAGTTCTTCGAGATGCAATATCAAGACCTAATGGCTTGAAGGTCCCCAAGGGTAATAAATCAAACCATGTACTTATAACACATGTAAATCTGTTACATGCACAACTCATCGGGTCATGTGTTGAATGGTTCACATTGTACAAGATATTATTATCTCTGTGATGCTGGGTACCCAAATGCAGAGGGATTCTTGGTACCATACAGAGGGGAGCGATACCATCTCTCTGAGTGGCGTGGAGCAGCGAATGCGCCGACTAATCCAAGGGAATTATTTAACATGAAGCATTCATCTGCGAGGAACGTGATTGAGAGGGCCTTTGGTGTGTTAAAAGGGAGATGGGCCATTCTGCGAGGAAAATCCTTCTACCCTGTCCAGACCCAATGTCGAACCATAACAGCATATTGCCTTATCCACAATCTTATCAGCTGAGAGATGGGTTCGAGTATAGCATTGGAAGAAGCATTGGAAGAATGGGAAGAGGAAGATTCACCTCCAAGTTCATTCAGTGGAGATCATATAAGTTTCATTGAAAGTTCTACCGAATGGAGCCAGCGGCGGGATGAAATGGCTGAACGAATGTTCACTGAATGGTCACATACGTGATCATGGAGAATGTTAATTATTATTATTATAAGAACAGAACTCGATATTTCGTACTCTTTTTTAAGTTATTGATATATTTACGTTGAATGTGAACATTTAAATTAGAACTTTTTGCTTATCAACTGAATTTATGCGTTATTCCACTTACTATTGTACATACTTATTGAGATATAACCCAATAAAGTGAAATATGTGGCGATCTGTACATATGCATGTAGGACAATGGTAGATGTAGAGAGAATGAAAAAGCACTCCTGGACCAGATTCAAGGATGCCAAGTTGGTGGAATGCCTCGTCGCAATTGTTCAGGAGGGAGGTTGGAGATCAGACAATGGAACATTCAGGCCTGGATACCTATCGCATCTATTGCGTTTGATAAGGGAAAAAATTTCAAACTGTACAATTGAAGCAACAACCACGATAGACTGTATAGTGAAGAGCCTGAAGAAGCAATACACAGCCATCTCTGAGATGCTAGGAACCGGGTGTAGTGGATTTGGGTGGAATGATGAGTTCAAATGTGTGGAGGCTGAGAAGGACGTGTTCGACTCATGGGTCAGGGTAAGATTTCTGATTTAATTTATATCATACATATTAGTTACACTATGAGTACATAAAAAATATATTTGTTTTGACATGCAGGGTCATCCTGCTGCAAGAGGACTTCGGAATAAGCCATTTCCTCACTTTGATGAGCTGGCATTCGTATTTGGGAAAGATCGTGCGACAGGGGCTGGTGAAGAGACCCCTGGTGACATGGCATCGAATGATGCCGAGCAACTGGGGGCAGATGAGGAGATGGAAGCATCTCAGGAACCTTATATACCACAACCCCATTTGTTCGATGGGGCGAGCACTTTGAATGAGGAAGAGAATCCATATACGCCAACCAGCAGGATTCAAAGATCAGCCACGACGTCGCGTGGAAGTAAGAGGAAACGTACATCATACCAATCTGACATGCTAGATGTCGTACGTACAGCAATGGACATGCAAAATACCCAGTTGGAGCGTATTGCATCGTGGCCTGTATCGAACTATGCTCTTGAGGATACCCGACGCAAACAAGTCTCAGACATCCTATCTAACTTGACACCAGCGTTGTCCAGACATGACAGAATCACACTGATGGACATCTTATTTACTGACGTACTTAAGACCGCCAGTTTCTTGTCAGTACCGATGGATGACAAATGGGCTTATTGCATGTATCTTCTTGGAAGAAGGGAATGACCCATCTTGCTTAAACTCATTTTATGCTCCGAAGAACGTGGACCCATATATCCTTTATCACTTTTTTTTTGGGTGTAAGTAACGACGCATATCATCCGCAACAACTACACATGTATGGCTTTTATGTTGTAACCATGATCACAGTCATTCTTGTCCATTCACTATTTTTTGTTATAACTACTACACATGTTTGACTTTTTTGTTTGAACAATGACATAGGCACTTCTTGGGCATTCACTATTTTTTGTTATTGTTGTCCTTTTAAATTTAAAAGTATTATGTAAATTATAGTCGTACTTAACAATTTTTTTACTTGATAAAAATCTCCTATCTCCCTATCTCACTTCCTATACATGTAATATTTAAAAAGGTATTGTAAGACTTTCTTTTATTTGAAAACTGTCCAAGACAAATTGTTAGTTAATGCGAGAGATATTGAAAAAAAAAGTGTGAGGGTATTTTGTTAAGATTTTTTTTAAAGAAATTTGTAATATATACATAAATTAATACAAATAAAAAAAATTCTCAATCTTAGAATTCATGGGAATAAATTGTTAAGAATGAAATTTTGACAAATTGTATGAAAAAATTGTACAGAAAAAAGCTAGAATCAACTCAGACTTCAGAACTCCAAGTTTATAAAATCTGCACCCCAAACACAGATTTTAGAACTCTTACTCCCTGCAACTCCTTGCCCCAAACAAAGACTTCAGAACTCCAGACTAAACAACTCTGCACCCCAAACACAGACTTCCTAACTCCCCAGACTTACTAACTCCCAAGACTTCCTAACTCCTACTGCCTGCAACTCCTTGCCCCAGACTTAAACCTATATTTCTATGGCTAATCTAACTTTATATAATTTCGTCATAATTCTAGTTGTTTTGGAGTCTCACCCTATGTCTAAGGTCGATGTTAAAGACTTATTTCTAAGTCTTTTCCTCCATTGCTTTTGTGACATCCACTTCCCTTAACCCTTATGGTATTAAGTTTAAGCTTGACAAGTAACACTAGATAACCAACTAGGTTTACTCAACATTGTATTCAAAAAAAATAAACAAAGTTCAAGTGTTAGCTAGATTACATGTGTTTTTAAGCTTTACATCTTCTTCTAGGGTATTCACTAACTTGAACCCCTAAAGAAAATTTAGCTCATCATTGCAAAAATAAGAAACAAAACATCAACGGAGTGAAGTTTCATAATTGAAAGTAAAAGAAAAAGATTAAAAATTCTAGAATTAAGTCAAGGAGAATTTAAACAAAACTTAGAAAAACTTAACTAGCATAAAAACTTGAATAAACTTAACTTGAGAAGGAAGGCGAACTCGAAACAAGTTGGAAATTTTATTAAGTAATAAGAACTCAACGTCGAACTACAATGAAACTTTAACAATTGTTTTGAATTTCAAAATACTACTAAAATAAGAAAAATACAGTAGCTAAAAACTCCTAAACTGGAACAAAATAGACTTTAACAAAGCAGAAAATAAATTATAAAAAACAGAAGAACACAACTTCCTTTTCACTTCTTACTTAATCGGCTCAACTCCACTTTTTTCAAAGGCAATTGAGCCTTCACTTCCTTCAATTTTCGTTGAGGAAGGATTGAGTATTGAAGTTGAAAGGGGCTAGAAAAGAGAAAAGAAAAACAACATAAAAAGAAAAACAACAGCTTCATTGGAGCGGACTCCCATTTGATTCGACTTCTTTATCCCCTTTATAGGGCTCCATAAGCTAGGATTTTTGACAACTTTAGTATATGGAAAGACTCATGCCATAAATGCTGAGAATCGAAGAGAATATCTCTAGAATATCTTCAAAATCGCTAAAAATTCAAAATTCCCGTTTTTTCTGAGTCTGCCCAGAAATGCAATTGCATTTTCATTTTGGATTGCAACTGCATTTTTCACTATCCAAAATCCAAACCTGCGCAGAAATGCAATTGAATTTCTGTGCTTACTCAAATTCCTGCAAAAAAATCACCAAATCAACACTTTTCTATCTCTTTTCAACTTCTTTTTATCTTCTTCATTATTTCAACAAGCTTCATGAATATTTCTAATAAAACTACCTTTTTCTCGCTCTTTACACAATAAAATACACAAAATAGCAAGAATAACTTAAGCATAAGGGTCAAATAATCCTCACAAATGAGAATTATCACCTTTATACCTTTCTCTAGGGCATTCACATACTTGAATCCCAAAGATGAGCTTAGCTCATAATTAGAGAAGAAAAGAAGATGGATTTAAACCAAAGAAATTTCATAGCTTAATGAAAGAGTTTAACATGCAGCGTAGTAAAGAGAAAGTTAGAACTTAATTGAGAAACAAAAAGAATTACTACTAAACTTAAATCAAAACTTTATTGAAATAACCTTGCAAGAATTCATTTTTCACAAACTGAAGGTACATAACTGAACTAAAGAATTGAAATAAAAGAAAAAATAATACAATGATGTTAACCCAGAAAATACAACAACTAAATTGATTAAAACTTAGAAAATAAACTGGAACAAAGTTCTGAAAACACAAGGAACAAATAAACTTGAATGACCTTCTACCATGTTCTTCAATCTAACTCGAATCAACCTTTTACAAGGGGGATCAGATCTAGACAATCCAAGACTTTCGTCTAGACTAGATTGAATGACAGTAGTTCGAAGTTTTTGAAAAATGGAAGAACAACAAGAAAAACGAGATGAAGAAAACGTCGAGCTTTTGCATAGAAGATTGATGGTTTTCTTGTGTGTTTGCCACCCTTTTATAGCCTACAGATGCTAGGGTTACTGCCCACTCATTGTATAGAATGATCCTTTCCATTAATGTTGAGAATCAAGGAAAGTATCTCGAAAATATCTTTAAAATCTGGAATTCCCGTTTTTTTTTTTGTGTCCGTAAAGAATTGCAATTGTAATTGTATTTTTGGATTGCAATTGTAATTATGCACTACTACCCATGCTTGTACAAAACCAAAGAAATGCCTTAAATCCTGCAATAATTGAATCCTTTTTACACCTAATTCTTTATTTTAACAACTCATGGTTGAAAACTCGTGTTTGGCTCGTTTTTACTTAAACTTGCTCTATATGACATGATTTGTAACAATAAATACATAATTTCTCAACAATAAACTTAGGTTTTAGAGCTAAATAATCCTCATAAATGAGAGTTATCACACTCCCAAACTTAGCTTATTGCTTGTCCTCAAGCAATTTTAAGAAAAAACAACAAGCAAACAATTAAAAAAAATACTTTCCAAAGGGTGTTTTGAAAAAAATGTTAAATCTCAGGTGAGGTCTCAAACTCTTAGTACTTTATGCAGCTCCAAGATTTTCTCACATAAAACCTTTACTTTTCTTTTCCAACACAAAACATTATTATGCAAACCCACTTATTATGTTTATACTACCTAAGTCTTAGTCATAGAGTCTAGGATGATCTTCTTTGTTCAACGCGCTAAACTCACTCATATTACAAGCATTTTCCCCCCAAACTTATTCAAAGCTGCTGCTAGGCCTCGTTTTTTTTCCTTTTTTTTTTCTTTTGCTAGAGAGAGTCTCATTGTCACTTGTACCTTCGTTCCAACTTACTCACACTCTATGGTAAAAGTAGCTGACTACGAGCACAAGTCACTACTAAGACCGTTTTCACATACTCACTTCCTAAGTCAACCTTTCATGCAAAGAAAATCATGGGTGTCATGACTGCCCTTGGTTACTCAGTTAACTCTAGAAGAAGGAGTATCATTTTTTTTAATGGGTCAAAGTAGTAGTATAATACATGATACAAGCATATTTCAACAAAACTTTAAGCACAAAACTCATCCCCTCAAACTTAAATGGGTCAATGTCCTCATTGACTAAGAACTAGAAAGAACAAGGGGTTGGGGTACACATTTGGGTCACTAAACTTGCTAAGCATCGAAGCTAAACTCTCCTAAGTGCATTAGATGGAATAAACACAAGGGAAGTTTGGGTATGAATGTTTTATGGAGAGAAAAAAATCAATAAAGTTTTATGATTTTGAAAAACTCAAAATTGTGTGTAAAAGCACTTGAAAATTTAAGAAAGCTCTAGATATCATCATTAAGGGCTTTTTAACACAACATCCAAGGAAAACAACTTGCAAACTTGTTTCTAAACCATGAGTGACACAACCCACCCCAGATTACCCTAACCAACCTAGGATGTGCATGCGAAAATAGACCCCAACTAACTATGGAATCTATTGTCAAACTTGTAAAAATTAAATACTTTTTGAAAATTTCAGGCGGCTAGCCACAAAATTTATTGAAAGAGATCCATAAAAAAAATTTGGCAGAGTTTCTCCTGAAAACTAGATAAAACACAGTTGGAAGAAAAATATAAAAACACTCCGCAAACATTTATTCCAACTCCAATACTACAACCAAGGGTGACTCACGCACAACAGTCACAATCATTTTAGAAATTCAACACAACTTGGCAAACCTATTAGTGAATAGACATGTAGGTTTCAAATTTACAAAGTGACATAAGTCCCAAAAAGGTACTAAGTCATCTAAACGTGCTAGTCACTTCAATTACAAACAAAAATGCATCCATAGTTAATGCTTATACAAAACGACATGCAACTTATCGAGTTAGGTGGCTAGTAACAACTTTGGTAGGCTCGTCAAGAACTAAAATGCTACCTGGTGGAAAAATTTAGGAAGAAAAAGGGTGAGCTAATAAGCTCAGTGAGTAGTAAAATTTATAGGAAGATTTAAATTTAAAAAATAAAAAATAATAAATAATAAAAAACTCACCAAGGAACATAGTTGCAAAACATAATTTATGAAACAACATAAATATCTCAAAGAATATAACTTGAAATACACAAATAGTTCATTTGCAAACATGAAACTTGAATATGTAAAAAAAAAATATGCATTTTAAGCCAAATCATCAAAAACCACCGTAGTATTTGAAAGATTCTCAATCACTAAACTTGAACCCGAAACTGGTCATGCCGACATAGAGAAACCTTGATACGCTCGATAGAGCAACTAGTCATACTATATATGGAGGAACTCGACGTATATAGCAGAGCAACTGGTCATACTATGCATCGAGTAATCTTAAGATACATAGCAGAGCAAATTTGGTCATACTAGTGCAGAGTAATCTCAATACGCACAATAGAGCAACTGGTCATACTATTGATCGGATTGTTACACGCAAGCGCACGCGATCGAAGTAATATAAAATGGTATATGAGTACCAAGTATCGAATCCCACAGGGAACGGAGTAACAAAAATATTGTAAAGAAAAATGTAAGGAACATTGCAACTTGGAAAACTAAATTGCGAAAATAATGTTGGGTTGGTGTGTTGATAAAGAGAAAAATTGCAGAATCTAGAAATGACAATAATCGAAATAACAAAAATTGCAGAATTGAGAAATAGCAATATTGGAATGACAAACTAGATAAACTTAGAAAATTAAATTGCAAAGGGAATTTTAGATAAAGATGGGGCTCAAGAATGTCATTACCCTAAGTTGTAATTGCAAGCCAAAATTGCAATTCCAACCTACTCCACACTCAATTGTAAACCAAAATTGCATCTCCTATTCACCTTGAAATTAGGTTTTTAGGAGGCTAAGTGAGAGACCTATATGTCTATAGTCCCTCTATCTTAGATAATTTGGCTCACAATTTTATGGGTTTTGCAGTCCTTGATCCCTATGTCTAGGGTAAGGAATTGGCTTATGTCTAAGCTCTTTTTCTCCATCACTTGTGTGAAATCCGCTTGTCATTAACCCGTCGGTATTAGATCTAAGCTTGAGTTGATACCCTAGTTGATCAATCTAGGATCTCAACGGAATTTTAATCAACACAAGCAAACAATTAAAATGTAGGCTTGGTTTTTATTGAAATTTTGGCTACAGTCACTTCTTAGGGAATTCACATCCTTGAACCCCCCTAAGAAGTTTTAGCTCATATTAAAGATAAAAATCTTAAAACTAATTTTTAAGAAAAAATTCATATTAAAAATTGTGTAAATTGAATAATTAAAACAATAATTTGTAATATTATTTTTTGGCAACTACTAGGAATTCAAGAAAAGAGTGCTTAATGGGAATTTAAGAAAAATTCAAGGGCAATTAAGTAAAATGATGGTCTTCTTCCTCATGCCCCTTTAGAAAGCTTTAACATTCAAAAGCTTAAAACGTAATTGAAGAAAAACAGGGGCTTACGAAATTTTGTTTCAAAACTTAATCAAACCAATTTACTCCACTCCAATCGACTCAACCTTTACCAACGTTAGGAGATGGTTATTCTTAACAACCCAAATGCTACTTTGAGTCGGATTGGATAACTTGGAAAAGTGCAGAAAACGAAAAAGAAACTAAGAAGAATTTCTAAAGAAGCTTACAAAGGAATGTTGAATTGAACCACAAAATTAATTCCCAATTGAATATCAACTGAGCACAAGAGAATAACTCCCACATTTATTCGTCAACAAGAGGAGAAAATAAAGAAAAATAGTAGCCATTGATGCATAAAAAGGAACCAAAAAGAGTGCAGGAAAAAAACAGAGGAATAACTTGAAATAAACCCACCAATCTTACTTGAAATTAAGCTCAAGTTTAATTCAAAAGTACACCAATTGAAGACTAGAGATTGTTTAAGCAACTCTCAGTAATACGAAACTGGAGGAAAACCAAAATTAAAATTGAGTTTCTTGGCTAAAACCAAAAGAAGAACGAAAAACAAAGCTTCAGAAAAACTATAAACCCACGAACAACGATCCTTGAAATCGCCCAAAGAAATCTCTAATTGATTCTTCTTGCTTCTTCCCCCCTCTTTTGTAGATCTTCCTAGGGTTGAAATCTACCAAAAATCACGCTTCAATCCCTCAATTCGTGCGGAGATTGAATTTTCCATAAATGGGTTTCTTCGTTGTTGCAAAAACCCACAAAATTGATTTCTAAAATTGCCTCCCAATCCCGATGCTTAGCTCCAATTCTTCTTCCCCATTTATAAGCATCCATTAGGGCTGAAGATTGCCCAAATTTCGTGCTCCAATTCCACCAAATCAGCCAGTAATTTGGTTTTCCATAAATGGGTTTCGCGCAAAATTTTTTCGTTTTTCCTTGAAATTTCTGCTGTCCAGAATTGCAGAATCCGATTTTTGCAATTTGATTTTGCAATTTTTACATTCCCAGCTCCAAAAACAATTGCAGAATCACGATTTTGCAATTTGATTTTGCAATTTCCACAATTTCTGCAAACAAGATCAATATACTTAGAATTCTATTCCAAATGTCATCACATTCATTTCTTCCTTAAATTCAAGCAATCTTCCACTATTTTCAAATGATCTTAAGTTAAAACAAGAATATTTTAAGCAATTGGGAGTTAATTAAGCCTTAATCCTAAGGCTTATCAACTATATACGAACAGTCTCAATGTATATAGCAGAGCAACTGGTCATAATACTATGCATCAAGAAATTTCAAGATAAGTAGAGCATCTAGTCATATATACACTATGGAAACGCATTCACATAAATGTATCGAAAAATCACCATGGGTACCATCTAGGGGTTTGAGGACCACTTTCAGTATAAAATTCTTAAATTCTCGATCAAATTTCAAATTCAAATTTTCTCATAATTCCCAAATCATACTTTCTCTAAAACCATCAAAATTCTCTCAATGAATATAAAAGAGTTCTAAAAGTCATACTCTTTCTAGCAACATTTCACAACTTCAAATCATTTTAGTAAACATGTTTTCTCTGCAACAATTCATGATCATTAAAGATTCTCAATACACAAATGATTGCTAAAATCTAAAATAGGCATAAATGCTTCTAAATTCTCAATTGATAAAAAAAAACATCTCAAACAATCCAAATTTGGCTTACAATTTGTGCAATTCATACATCTACTAGAATCATAATTCAAAGTCAACCACTTCTAAAATCCACAAAATTGGAAATGACTTAAACAACTTGAACTTTCGTTAAAAGAGCTAAATCATGAAGTATCATAATTTCAATCACTTAGCGAAATCAAATCCTAAGATCCAACAATGTGCATAACATAAATTTCTTGAAAATTTTCATGGTATTGAATCATAAAGCCAATTGAATAACTCTAAATTACTTTTCATACTCGAAAATTTAAATAATTTATAAAACAATCACTCACAGTACTATTGACAAGACGAATTTGGGTCATAGGCCGTCTCGATCTCCACTTGACCTGAAATAATTTTTCTGTTCAAGTATTAGTAACTCTTTGATTCTCCAAATTAGGGTGCAACAACACTAAATTTTCCAAAACTTTAGTTCCTCCTTAACACTTGGGTTGACCATAATTTTCCATGAGTTTAAACTCTAACTACCATATATGTAATTGAAAACATAGTTCAAAGATAAAGTTCTCAATAACCTCTCTTGAACCCCTCTCCTTAAGAAGTTTCATTCCTCTCATTTCTTATTCTCCATGAATAAGATCATTGGTTTCTTTTTCTTTATAAGTTTGAAATTTGTACATACAAATACCCCCTTCAATCTATCCTTTGATAAAAGCCATAATTTTCACCAAGTTTTTTTTTTTTTTTTTTTTTTTTTTTTTTTTTTTTTTTTTTTTTTTTTTTTTTTTTTTTTTTTTTTTTTTTTTTTTTTTTTTTTTTTTTTTAACTTAACCATTACCTTTACCTTAGTTTTCAAGCTAATCCATGGAGTTTCCAACTAAAAAGAAAAATCACAAGAAAACCCACTAATTTAGGTTCTAGAACTTATGAGAAACCTTAACCAAATGTTAGAGAACTTACTCAAAACTTCAATCTAAAGTTGTGAGATCATCTTCTTCATTTTACACTCCAAAATAGCTCAATAAAGCACTATTTCCTTCACCACTTTCTTCATCTTCCTCTTTGCCCTCTTCCTTTTTCTCTTTTCTGTCTCGTTTTTGCAAGTCTTTTGGCCCTTTTCTTTTTCTTTTTCTTTTTGTCTTTTCTCTCTCTCTCTCTCAATCAATCCTAATCTTTCCAATAAAAAAAATATCCAACATATAACTCCCAATTTCTTTATTTTATTTCTTTAATTTATTTTTTTCTTTAAGCACCAAAAAAAAAAAAAAAGTAGAAGATAGGTGTTAAAATGAGTATTTGGCATATCATGCACACGATGTGAAAGAAATAATTTTGAGCAGAAAGTGTTCTCACAAAAGCAAAAACAAACAAGACTAAGAAAACAATAACTCTAACCTACCAAAAGCAAGAAATCTAACTATTGGAAAGCAAATAAAGATAGAGGTGAAGTGAAAGAAGTACCCCCCTAAGCCTCAGAGGAGCTGCCCTCTCCCATTTGATGCTCATCATCCAAGAGTATAGCTAAGAAGTCAGGAAATGCTTGAGCTTTGTCTCTATTTAGCTTTGAAAGGGTCTTTCGAATGGCTTCTTCCCCCTCTCTTGAATAGGCCTAAAAAGCCTAATTTTCTCCTACATTTTATCAAGCTCGGTCTTCATGTATGCATAAGAAGTGTTGAAGGGCTAAGAGTAGCTTGTTGTGGAGATGCATTTGCATTTTGAGCCGTTGGTGTGGCCGACTATTTTTTTTTTCTTTGGGGAGGCCACCTTTTACTCGTGCAAGGCTATTAGCTTGTTGATGAGTGTCATATCTATGCCAGCCTTGCAGTTATTCATCTCCTTGCCTTTATTTGGAAACACCTCCGCCCTTCTAGGTCAAATTCGGGCCCTATTTACATGTTTGAAATTTCCAAAATTGTTCTCGCTCATTTTAAGTGACGTCTATTGTGTGGCCTTTGATAGGCAGCCGCGTCTTTGCTGCATTTTCGCTTCTTTTTATTTCAACGTCCAATTCTTGCAAATTCAAGTGGCCATGATAAATGCGGTTGCATTTTGGCTGTTTTTCCCTTCTTCTAAATCCTACAATTGCAAATATGCTTTAGAATTGCAGTCGCATTTTGACCATATTTTCCATCTTTCATATGAGCCTTCCTTTTTTCCCAAGTCCTTGCAAATTTCCTTATTATCGTGTGTGCCTACAACACTAACTCAAAGCATCAAAAAGTTCACACATTAAGTACTTAGAAGTACATGTTAATGACTTAGAGTTAAAAGTTTGATTAATTCAACACCCAAGTAGGTCCCCAGGTACATGTGTTCCCTTATAGTCAGCTTAAATACCTTAGCCTAGATAGGCTCTGCCTTAGATGAAGTTCTCTCTTAATCAAGACGCTTAAATCTAATTCATTAAATTCACCAAAGCACCACAATCACCACGTTTCTTTTTTTTTCTTTGTCTTTTCTTTTTCTTTTTCTTCTTTTAAGAAAATGAAAGAACAAAAATCAACTTATCCAATTCCAGTAGGTAAACCACAGTCTTGTTTCTTCATTTTGCACCTAGGTCTCGATGAGGGTGATAGAGACAACAACCCTCAACAAATCTCTACATTGGTATGATATTGTCCACTTAGGGCATAAGTCCTCGTTACTTTGTTTTTGGTTTTACCCAAAAGGCCTCATACCAATGAAGATAGTGTCCTTCACTTATAAACCCATGATCTTCCCCTTATTTAGTCAATGTGGGACTTTGGTTGCACTCCCAACAATCCCAACAATCCTCCCCTCAAACAAAGTACCACCTCGAGCCTCCCCTCAAATAATCATCCCTCTGAATTACACTTGAGCAAATTACTAACAACTCCTCACTGGAGTATATACTGTGGTGTCAACTCCTCATTGGAGTACACAGCGATATCAACTCCTCATTGGAGCACACTACATTCGAATACTCAACCAAAAATTCACTATGACCATGTCTTTGAGGCTTGCCTTCTTTGTTTGATACCCAAGGATTCTACCAACATTGCTAAGTCAGAGGCCTGACTCTAATACCACTTGATAAGGACAACGACCCTCAACAGATCTCCACATTGGTATGATATTGTCCACTTAGGGTATGAACCCTCATGGCTTTGCTTTTGGTTTTATCCAAAAGGCATCATACCAATGGAGATAGTGTCCCTCACTTATAAACCCATGATCTTTCCCTTTCTAGCCAATGTGGGACTTTGGTTGCACTCCCAACAATCCCAACAGAGGGATGGGATTTCAGTTCTAGTTGAGGTGCTTTAATCATGGCGGGCATTGTCAACTCAAGAGATTTATGTATGCCTCTGAAAGTAGAAATTGCAGTCGAAACTTGTGTTGCATAATGCAAATTGTCATCCTTCATGCTCTCCTCTCTGAATCCTATTTTTTTTAGTATCTCCTGAAAGCTACAAAAAGTAAAAGCCTCAATTTGACCAATAGTAGGGTGATAAGCATCAGTATTGAGGATTATTCACCTCTAATAAGACATAAGGTATGCTTAAAATCCATAGAAATTGTGTGAGGAAGTTAGAGAATCCAAGAAAAGTCAGTAAATCTGTAGAGAATGAACTAAGTAAGAAAATGTAGCAAGAAGAATGAAAGAAGGGATAAAAATTGAGTTTTGGATGCATGTCATTAGAGAATTGCAATTTTCGATTGCAATTGTAATCGCATTTGGCAATTAGGCAGTGACAAATATGGAAAGAGATAAAGTCCATGACTGACTCAATTAAGGAAGGTGATCAATGATCTTGATTTCAGCACGACTTTCACATATTTTGGGGTGAATAAAGGAAGGCCATAAGCCTAAATTCGAAGGGTATAAAAGGGATGGAAGACCTTCGGTGGAGACACGTTTTTCAGGGGGCGCACAAAAATTTTTAAACGATTCCTCCAAGTTTCTTCCAGTTGTTGTCCACTCATTCCATAGTGAGTTTTTCTTTCTTAGCTCCCAATCCAATCCGAACGAAAGTCTGGGTTGTGAAGATTAATTTCCTCTTGAACAAAGAAGAGTTAATCGATTGAGAAATAAGAGAAAAGAACACACAATGGCTTTCATTCATGTATAAGTCTAGTTCTTGTTTTCTTTAGTTTTCTGTTTCAATTTTGTTTTGGTTGTAATCAAGATTTGGGTGTAATACTGTTGTTTTAATTTTGTTGTTATTGAAGTACTTGAGACTATTTTATTGAAGAACTTATTCATGCAAGCTTGAGTTTTAACTTCCAGTGAAGACGTGTTCCTTGGGTTTTCTTCCCACTTGGTTGTTTTAATTGGTTTGAAGTATTAAAAGGTATTTCTGCTTTTCGGTATTATATTCTCATCATTTCTCTATAGGCAAAATTAACTTAACCCTTAGATTTCTATTCTTAAGCTACTACTTTTAAATTACCTTTGGTTAGCATGAAGATTAGCCATTGCTATTACTTAGTTTCTTTTAAATTAAATATGAGCTAAGTCCTTTTTAGGGGTTCAAGGATGTGAATTACCTAAGGAGTGAATTAAGCTTAAATTTTAAAGGTAACCAAGCCTACACTTTAATTGTTTGCTTGTGTTGAGTTAATTGACATTGTAACTTTAGATTGATAAACTAGAGTGACATATTAAGCTTGGATCTAATACCGAAAGGGTTAGTAAGGGTAGATGTTGTACAAGCAATGGAGACAAGAGCTTAGACATAAGCATTTCTTTACCCTAGACATAGGGCAAAAGACTCCAAAACCATAAGAGTTGCTTGTATTAATTGATCTAAGTTGAAGTAGTTATAGAAATAGAAGTTATTCACTTAGTCTCCTAAGACCAAATTTCAAGGTGAATAGGAGTGGCAATTCAATTTACAATTGCTTGTGTAGGCGAGGATTGCAATTGCAATTTAAGTAGCAATTCACGTTTTAAGGGCAATTAACATTCTTGAGCCCCATTTTACCCTCACAAATTTATCCCTTAGCATTCTGTCTTTTGTTGTTTTTCACGCAACTACAATCTTCTTTTACAATTGAGTCACTTAAGTTGCAATTTTAACACGTTTTGCTACTTCACTTTCTTGTTGTACTGTTCCCTTGAGAGACGATACTTAGGAATATTCCATTTTCATTACTTTCTTTGACAGTGTGCGCTTGCACTGGGCTAAACGTTTTTCAAACTTTTTAACCCATAAGATTCACCCGATCACAGGGTCTTTCAGTACTGGGAGCACATTGGACGTCATTTGTTGTGAATTGCGATTACATAGCTCACTACAATATCCTTTGGTGGTTCCTTTTCTTTATTCTTTTTGTGAGGTGGTGTTTCTTTAATCTCTTCTCTCTCTCTTGGCTCCTTAATGTTTTCAAGTGTTTGAGCGCTTTCTGCTTGTATTAGCAGTTGAAGGTCTTCATGTTCCAATTCAGTTCTAAGTGCCACCACCTCACATTATTCTTTTTCTTCTTTTTTTGAAGTCTCTATGTTATTGAGCACAACTCCTCAGGACCTGTTCTTCCATTTATTTGCAAGTTGTCCTCTCTATATCTCCAAATTCCGTAGAGATGCAACTTGACTTTGCATCACAACAACGTTATTCGCCATATATTCCCTCATGAGTTGTTCGATGCTAGTGTCTTGAGTTGGCTCTTTTGAAATCATCTTTTGCTGCATACCTTGTTGGGCATACTGATACTGACTTTGGTCTGTAACATTGGGTAGAAATCCATAACATAAAAAATCAGGGTTATAAGGACAATTCTCAAATAAATGACTTCCTTTACAATAAACACAAGAAATATAAGAGATATGTGTAACAGAAGCTATGGGATTTCCCATAATTAATGTGTCCAGCATGTAGCTTATTAATGAAGCTTGTGCGCTCAATGCTGTAATGGCTCCTACTTTCATCCTATAGATTATCTCAAGCAGTCAAACTCTATGTTGTGCCTTTCTTCTTTCGCTTTTTCTCTCTCTCAACTTGCAACAATGTAAACAAGAATCGGGCTTTCTTTGGGAAAGAGGATAATTACGGTTGCAATCCGATCACAATTTGTGTTGCAAAATTGAATTTTGTTAAAAAGCTATTCTTCGATAACAGTGCTAAAAACTTGATCGACTGAAACATGTGGGCTTTAGTAGCAAACTTTTTGGGTTAGGAAAAGCTTCAGTCTAGTGCAAGTGTACACTGTCAAACAAGAATAAGTGGAAATATTCCAGATATCGTGTCTCAAGGGAACAAATACGACAAAATTCCAAAGAATGGCACGAATGTGTTCACAATACAACCTTGGTAACCAATATAAAAATGATTGGAAAAGTTGTTTGCTAAAAGAAAATTGGAAATAACAAGAATACAAAGAAAGGATCCAAGCAATGCTCATGCCCCTTTGAAAGGAATTGCGACCTAAATGAAATTGCAATTTTGACTCAACACTTAAGTATTGTAAATCAGATTCAACTTCTATTCGATTTTAATTAAAAGCATCTTTAAAAGACTAAGTGATTAAATCTATATTTCTATGGCTAATTTGAACTTAGTTAATAAGAACACAATCCTATTGGTTTTAGAGGTTTTGTCCTATGTCTTGGGTCAAAATTAAAGTCTTATTTCTAAGCATTTTTCTTCAATTGCTGTTATGAAAATCCAACTTTATCTAATATTTTCAGTATTAGACTCAATCATTGTATGCGAATCTAGGTGATCAAACTAGACTCACAATGAGAATTTTAATCAATAAGAGCAAACAATGCTAGAAGATTAAGCAAGATTGCTCTTACATACTAGGCCTTTATTCCTTTCTCTAGGGCCTTCACATGCTTAAATCCCAAAGATGGGCTTAGCTCATAATTAGAGAAGAAAAGAAGATGAATTTAAACTAAAGAGATTTCATAGCTTAATGAAAGAGTTGAACATGCAGTGTAGTAAAGATAAAGTTAGAATTTAATTGAGAAACAAAAAGAATTACTACTAAATTGAAATCGAGACTTTATTGAAATAACCTTGCAAGAATAAATTATCACAAACGGAAAATACAGAACCTAACTAAAGAATTGAAATAAAAGGAAAAACAATACAACAACGTTAACACAGAAAATACAACAACTAAATTGAATCAAAACTTAGAAAATAAACTGGAACAAAGTTATGAAAACACAAAGAACAAATAAAATTGAATGACCTTCTACCATGTTCTTCAATTTAACTCGAATCACCCTTTTGCAAAGGGGATCATGTCTTGACAATCCACGACTTTCATCTGGATTGGATTGAATGACAGTAGCTCGAGGTTTCTGAAAAATGGAAGAAAAGCAAGATGAAGAAAACGTAGAGCTTTTGAGTAGATGATCGATGATTTTCTTGTATGTTTGCTGCCTTTTTATAGCCTCTAGAGGCTAAGGTTATTGTCCACTCATTATATGGAATGATCCTTTCCATTAATACTGAGAATCAAGGAAAGTATCTTGAGAATATCTTCAAAATTGTACAAAATCTAAAATTTTTGTTTTTTTGTGTCGTTGTGAAGAATTGCAATTGCAATTGCATTTTCGAATTGCAATTGCAATTGTGCACTTCTACCCATACTTGCACAAAACCAAAGAAATCCCTCAAATCCTTCAATAATTGATTCCCTTTCACACCTAATTCTTTATTTTAACAACTCATGGTTGAAAACTCGTGCTTGGCTCATTTTTGCTTAAATTTGCTCTATATAGCATGATTTCCGACAATAAACACATAATTTCTCAACAATAAACTTAAGTTTTAGAGCTAAATAATCCTCATAAATGATTATTATCAGTACGATTTTCATTGTTTGTAAAAGGATTCAATAACGTTTTTTAATTGAAAATGCACTTTCACTGTCATTTTCTTAACCGTACAGAAAAATCTCTAATACATTTAAATATCGATACTTACACTAATAATTGGAAAAAAAAAAAAAGGCAAGCCAGGAGGAGAAAACCCAACTCTCCTTACAATATTTGGCGGTGAGGAGTGTGCTCTTAATTGAAGAAATATTGAATTTCTTCAATTAGCCGATTTGTAGCTTGCGTGAATGAAGAAGGAAGAGATTCTAAAAATGCTCCAATATTCGGTCATGACAGAATAAGAGAGAGAGGATATTTCTCCATGAGAGGATATTTCTACATGATGTATAGGAAATTTGTGGCAAAGAGTGTTGAAGATCTCGTATCGAAAAGATGAAGAGACTTCACAATCTTTATAAAATACGTGAGTTACTTTTTTCATTACCAATTGGTTTTGAGATGGAACCTCATGTTTATCTAATACGGTATCAGAGTCCATGAAGCTCAAACCGATATTCGGTCTAAAAATTAGGATCACTTCACAATCTCCTCTCATTGTCGAAAAAATGGGAGACCTCACAATTTTTATAAGATATATAAATGGATATTTGTGTAAATAGGATCTTCAAATAGAGGACTAATTTTTAAAATAATGTTGTTTAAATAAATAATGACACAATTATGGTAGTTTTGAAACTAATAATTTTTAAAATGTATAAAAAAAATGAAATTACAAAAGTATGGCAGAAAAGAAAAGAAATGTTTAAAGTAGGGTACCTAAATCGTGTACCATGTACACGATTTACGTGTCAGTGAAAATCGTGTACATGGTACACGTTTTACGTGTAAATTGTGTACATGGTACACGATTTATGTGGACATCGTGTACATGGTACACGTTTTACATGGATCTCGTGTACCATGTACAAAATTATCTTTCCTGCTCTCATGATTTTTCACTTGGAGTATTACGGCAGTCCAGTTAGCCTGAAGAGCATTGCCCAAATTACTACACCTGATGCAAGCTCTCTCTCGATCCAGCCATATGATCAATCCAGGTATTTGATGTGCCTGTTGGGTTGGCTGAGTTGAATATATTTGGAAACCTTTTAGGATATGTTGGTCATTTGGTGTACCCTTTGCCTTACAGAAGCCAAAGCTAGAGAGAGAAACACATAAACAAACAGTAGAGTGAGAAACTGGAGGTATATTTTAAATTAATTTTATTTTTATTTTTGGGTTTTGGTCAAATGGGTGTGGTTTGTTTTTTTTATATACCCACTTCTCCACTATTTGTGTGTATGGAGATTTGTGTTCGTTGAATCGTTGTTATAGGAAATTTAGAGAGTGTTGTGGTATTGTTGCTTGTGTCTCTTTAATTTCCTTCTCTATTTCATTGTGTGTTTCTGCAGACGTCAGCCAGAGCTATTGATAAATAAGTTTTAACTCATCCTTTGTCACATTTTTAGGAAAGGGGAAACCGTCCATAGCCATAGGTTTGTAACATGCATGGAAATCGTGTACATGGTACACGAGATCCATTTGGAAATTGTGTACAATCCTGGCAGCCACCTGGCAGCCACGACATCAAATGTCGTCGGGTGGCGCCATGTGGCACAAAAATCGTGTACGGGGTACGCGATTTTGCTCTTCTTCGTGTACATAGGCCGCGTTTCATTAAGCTACTCGTGAACACGGGTCGCGACTTAGCTAAATCGTGGTCCATGTACACGATTTATCTATCCTAAATTTGACATTACTTTGAAAATGACCGTATTTGTGTTATTATTTTTTTAATTTACATTATTTTAAAAAAAATCCTCAAATAGACTATCCATATAGTTAACCCAAATAAAAGCTCGCAAAAAACAAAAAATGAAGCATGGATAATCAGATAAACAAGGACCATAATGATGCAGCTTTCAGTTAGAGATTTTTTTAATGGAGCTAGAATTTGCATATATTAAAAAAAAAACTCATTTCATCAAAGCTTGTTGTAATTTTGAATGCTATTACAGAAACTTTGGGTTGCTGGAAATTTTTTTATGACTAATTAAAATGACAATCGAGCAAAATTATGGGAATATGGAAGAAAAATTAATGAAATTGCAAAACGTAGGGTTGTAGTATATTAAAATTAACTAAAATAATGATACGTAACTGATACTAAATCCATTTGCCTTTAAAAGGTAATCTATGTTGGAAAAAGTAAAATATAATATCATCATAAATATTTATAGAGTGAGAGAGTTAATACAAAGGTAAAATTAGAAGAAAAATTTTACAGAAAATCCAGCCAAATAAAGTTGAAAATTTTCATAAAAATTAACATTTATGAAATATTTATTTAGCACCATTTTTGTGTTAAATAATCTGACTTGAAATTGGCTAAATGGTTTAGATTTTGAAAATATGGCTAAACATGTTTTTATATATATATAGAATATTCAGATTGGGTTGGGACGAAAATACCCTTAATATAGACAGCGGCGAATCCAGAATTTTTGTTCAGGGGAGGGGAGGCTTCATTTAAAATTCTATAAAAAAAATTTCAAGCAAACAATCTAAAAAAATCATAAATGAAATTGAACTATTAATTTAATATATTGCAATTGTCTTCTACAAGTTTTTATATTTTGAAATCATGCATAATACCTTCATTATCTATTTTATCAAATATCTATTTTTTTTAATGTATGTTATAAGACTAACATTGTCTATCTTATCAAATAAATCATTTTAAACATAAACATTAAATAAAATATATAGGTGTGTTTTAAATAGGTATATTTTAAATTGTTGAAAATGAAGAGAGTAGGCCCCTTGAGCCCATGGTGCTTCCACGACTGAAGCCGAAACCAAAACTTTATGTCGGAGAGGAATTCTATAAAGAGAATTTTGAATGCATATATATTTTGATATTAGTTTATTTAATAAGAAGTATCATTAATTTTTATTTAAATATATGAGAAATAAAAATTAATGAAACTTTGAAATAATAAGTTGATTTTTTTTCATTCCATTTTAAAAGTTGTAGATTTTTATGGGTTTAATTTTTGAAAAAATTATATATTTATTATTATTTTATATGGGTAGATACTTCATAGATAAAAATTTTCAAAGAAAATATGGTTTATAATTTAAATTTATAAATTATAAAAATCTAAATTAGTTTTTTTTTTTTTTTAAAGAGTCTTGAACCTCTTGGTATATATTTTTAAATAAATAAAAATAATAACTTTCTTTTTTGTTGAATATATATTATAAATAGTCACTTTCACAAAAAGACCTATTTGCCGGTTTGAATTCGAGCTTCTAAGGGGGGCTTGAGCGCATATACCACTAAGTCAAATGCCAACGTTCATACAAATTACCAACTATTTTGCTACTAACATATAATAGTTTAAAGTTGTGGGGGGTCTAATCCGTTGTTGAGTATAGATTCTACACTTTTGAACTCAAATAAAAGAAAGGCTAAAAAAAGCAAGAATATTAAGAAGGTGAGAGGTGGAGCTAGCAAAACAAAAATAACAAACAAAACTAAATTGTAATCTATAACATTAATTCAAATTAATTGCTAGTTAATTATACGTATCAACAACTATAATGTGCATAGAAATCTGTAAAAACAATTTGTGGGATCAAGAGTGGTAGTCTAAGATGAACAAATTAATAAAAACGATGCCCTAGATAATCTCCAGTATGTGTATATATTCGTCATTACACTTATAATTACATAAAGGTAAGTTAAAATATGAGTATATGGATATATATACCCTAATTTAACATGAAATTAGTAACCTTAACTCGTGAGCTTGAAACGATTAACATTAAAAGATTTTAAAAACACTAAGAGAGATATTGTCGAGAGTTCAAGCAATGAGCAATGTGCTATTGAACTTGTTTTTAAGAAAGGTACCATCAACCGATATCATTGATAGGCACTGATTCCATCCATCTATGGATGCTGCTAAGCTCATGAAGAAAAAATTGAACTTATTATCCATGTCAACTTCTTGTGCAGTATAAGTCCCTGTGTAAAGAAACGATGTATAAACTGTTAAGTAGTGAATTTAAAAAGTAAATACCAAAGTTTTTTTTTTTTCAATAAATCTAGTTGCAAAGGTGGGGATGAGCACATATGACGGCTTAGGTGAGTCCCTAATCGAGTTTAGGGCCTTCTCTCTTCCCCTCCAAGCTTTGTCATAGCTTATCCTAATTCCATGGTTCTTTCGAGCGTAGTCCATTATGTTGCGACGTGTACAATGTAACCTATTGTTTGTTCTTACTATGATCTTCGTGTACTCACTAATGATAGTTGAGATAGCTTGTATGTGGTCGTTCTAAACCACATCAATAAAGCAACTATGCTCATTGAAAAATTTCCTAACAATCCACAGTTTGTCTCCGCTGTAAACTGATGAGCAAAGATACCTCTTATAAGAGTCATCAATGCATTGAGTCGTAAATTGCTTATTCTTTGATTTTAATGTTTTAAATTGAAAGCTTCTTTTTAAAGCTAGTGTGTAAACAATCTTCTTCAAATTGACTTTGCTCCTAAAAATACAATTCTCTAAAATGCAAAAATTCTCTATCAGGATGTCAATTCCTTTAGAGTTAATGAAATATAAATTTTTCTTCCCTTGGGTTAGATTCCTCGTTGGATTCAGTCCTGCATTGTCTCTGTGTATATCAATATCTACATTTTCATTATCCACGACGACGCAACAGTCACTATACATTCCATTTGAAAACCTCTCTGTATATATCAGCACCCAGACAACGTCCTTGTCTTCAAAAAGACTTATAATCAGCGATTTATCCACCCCATTTCTAAAGAGGGAGAGCTGTAAGATTCTATTTTCAACAATAAGTCTGAGATAGTTGGTAATGGATTCTATGAGTTGATAAAAGATAAAAACAAAATAAAAATAAAATATCTATTTAAAGATAAAATTCTTGAACATCATAATAAAAACAAAATAATATTACATATAAAATTATCTAATTAATCCATACATATTATTTAAATATTTAAATATATAATTCAAACATATCTAATTATTTAAATAATTGACAATAAAATTTTAAATGAGGCATGCACACACACATATTTAAAAATAAAATAAATATATATATAAAAACAGAAATGGAGCGGGGACGTTCCTCGTCCCCGTCCCCGTTTAGCTTGCGAAATTTTTTTTTCTTCCACTCCCTCCCTCATTCCTGCCTAAACGGGAATTCCTCGCCGCGAGGCCTCGCAAGTCCCTTTCGTGTGAGAAAAATGGACTATCTCTATTGTATGGTAGCGTATAAATAGAACAAAAATTATTCATTCTCATCTCTTAAAAAAAAGCGCTAGGGTGATTCGGAATATAGTTTTCAGAAATTGCAGAGATAGAACAGCCATCGGATTCTGCTTTCAACCGAATTAGTTTCTAAAATCTCAATCATAATCTGTCGGAACAAAGACAGAGCAATTATAGAAGATTCGTCTCAATCTTATGGAAGCAATAAGGAATTTTGGTCTCAGAGATTCTCAATTCTCGACAATTCTTCTCCCTTCATCCAGCGCTTTCATCTAGGAGATGGAGCTCCGAGGAGTTATGGATCAATTTATCTCTGTGTGCTTCTCAATAGTCTCCTTTTAAGATACCAATTGACTGTAGAATTTTAAATTTAGTTTTGAAACTCGTTAATATTACCAAATCCTCTATAGCTTTTGCCTTTCCAATGCGCAAGTTCTCTCTAACACCTATGTCATTCTTCTACATTGTTCTTGAAGAGAAACCCAAAACTCCTCTCCAACTTCTCATTTCTTAGTTCTTACGATCCTATGGCTGAGGTGAATCCGCCATTACAGGTTTCTCTTTCACCCCATGTTGATTTTTGCTGTTTGTTTCTTCATTTCATGCTCTTCTGATGAAATGGACATTTTCACTTCTCTTTCTCTCTGAACTTGGTTCCGGCAATGTGCACTGCTAGTTTCTGTAGCATTTGGTTTCTGGAGTTGGGTTTGCGCATGATTGTTTGTTTCTTTTCTGGAACTATAGTTGCTTACTGAAGTTTGAAGGTCATGTGGTTAATTAAGAATCTGGTTTTCTTGATGAAATGGGTCTTTTACTGTTCCTGCCTATTCCATAGATCTGTGGTTCTAGACCACCCTCAGTTCTGTTTTTAATGGAAAATATACTTGTTTATTTGCTGTTATTGCATTGTTCTGGGCTTAAAAATTAAGGGAAACTCTCCTTGGACTTCAAGTTTAGCATTTATATCTTTCACTTCTTTGTTTTCTTATAAAGCATCCTTGGGATTGATTGCGTGCGGGTCTTTTTTTAAGCATAAATTCTACTTGTTTGTTAAGAGATTGACTCTGTCGGTTCCTTGAAGATTTATCAGTTCATTTGTGTTGGATTTTTCATTCTCATTTCTGGGTAGCTTCTTGTTACAGGAATAGTGTTCATCTTGGCTTTGCTGAACCAGTTTTGTTAAAATGGGGGCTTTCTTTTCGTGTCCTTTGGCCAAACACATTGGTGTGAAAAATGGGGTCGAATCTCAATCTATTAGTGTGAAATCCTTCAGTTTTGGTGATGATGAAGTAAAACCTCCAGAGCGATCCATCAGTTTCAATAGTGGAGATTTGGAACCTACGATAATGAAATCAGTGGATTCGGGGAGGACAGCATTAGAATCATCTGTTAGCTTCAAAGGTAAGGATTTGGAGAAGATTACTTCAATGGAGGCAACAGATATTCCTCTAGGGGAGGAAGAGTTGCATGTTGTAGCTAATAGTCCAAAGAGCAAAGACATGGAGAATCAATCTCCCAGAGCAGAGAGTTATGATGGGATCCAAATGACAATGGATCTCGGTTCAACGAACCGGGAGCATATGGCAGCAACAGAATTGCAGAAAGTTTATAAAAGCTTCAGAACCAGGAGAAGGCTGGCTGATTGTGCAGTTCTTGCAGAGAAGAGTTGGTATGTGTGCTGGCTTATGTCTTTGTTCAGAATCAAAATGGATCTATTTTGAGTTTGTTCACAAGGGTTGTCTTTGTTTCAGGTGGAAACTCTTGAATTTTGCTGAGCTCAAGAGGAGTTCCATATCATTTTTTGACATTGAGAAACATAAAACTGCCATTTCGCGGTGGTCTCGAGCAAGAACCAGAGCTGCCAGGGTAAATTTCACCATGTTTTTTCCAGATCTCTTCAGGAACCTACCAAACATCTATAAAGGATCTAACCATACGTTTTCAAACATCATTACAGGTTGGAAAGGGTTTGTCAAAAAATGAAAAAGCTCAAATGCTTGCTCTACAGCACTGGCTTGAGGCTGTTATGTCTATTGGTTTTGAGAAATGAAGTGTTACTTAGTCCTGGTTTTCTATTATTAACATTCTGTTACTAATTGTAATTTCCTTTTCTTTTGCCAGATCGATCCACGACATCGATATGGCCAGAACCTACAGCTCTATTACGACAAATGGCTTCATTGTCAGAGCGAACAACCCTTTTTCTATTGGTAAATATTCCTTAACCAAAATTTTAAAGCTTCGACACTAAAATTCAGGTTTTCTGGAAATTAAAGATTTAGAGTAAAACAGGTTGGATACTGAGAAGTATGGATACGGAAACAAGACATAAACACATCATGGACATAGTGCACGTTGTTTTGTGAAAATCTAAGATACAGACATGTTTACTAAAATATACTTCTTTTAAAAATATATATCATTTTTATTCTAGAAGAAAATTTAAAGCAAGTGTGCTTTAAAAAATGAGTTTGAAGTATTTTTTGCTCTAATAATTTATTGTTTATTATACTTAACAAGCATACGATATGCAGACTTGTATTGGCTTTGTATAATTAGTGTCTAATACACATATATTGAACTATAGCAAGTATCCGACATGTGTCCAGAAGTGTTGGAGTTTATGAGTGTTGTTTGAAATGTGTTAGACGCGGACACATTATCCAAACTAAAGTGTCCGTGCTTCTTAGGTTGGATATAGGAGAAGGGAAGGAATTAAATCTTGTTGAAGCATGTCCCAGAGTGAAACTTCAACAACAGTGTATCAAGTATTTGGGCCCAGTGAGCCTCTGAAACCTGCATCGAATCATTCTTTCTACGCATAGTCCGTGTTATGTATGGAATGTTATATCATCCACATCTTTTTCTTTCAGTTAGAAAGAACAGCCTATGAGGTTGTTGTGGAGGATGGGAAATTCATTTACAAGCAATCTGGGGAACTCGTTCATACGACCAGAGTCAATAAGCACGAGAAGTGGATATTTGTTCTCAGCACCTCTAAAACCTTGTATGTTGGAAAGAAAATGAAGGGTACGTTTCACCATTCGAGTTTTTTGGCTGGAGGAGCCACATTGGCTGCTGGGAGTTTGGTTGTCGAAAATGGCATCCTACGGGTACAAGTCACAGAGCTTGTAGAATTTTCCTTCTTCTTTTCCCTCTGGGGTTCTTACTATTTAAATGGCTTCTCTTCAACCTTGAGTATGTTCGTTTAACGACAATTTCTCATCCTTTTAACAGGCAGTTTGGCCTCATAGTGGTCATTACCGTCCCACGGAGGAAAACTTTCAGGAATTTATCTCCTTCCTTACAGAAAACAATGTCGACCTCACTGATGTAAAGGTTAGAATTGGAAAACTCAGATCTAATATGTTCTTTTCTAGTACAATTGGAACATAGGTTGACATTTTTCTTTTAATTAAATTCAGATGAATCCAGGTGATGAGGAAGACAATGTACTACAAATGCAAAAGAGTAGTTCTCATGTTCGATTCAAGTCATCCGAGGAGGATTGGGTTCAACAGTTGAGTGCTGGTCTGGATGATGAAACTGTAGAGATTGTTGCTGAAGAAATGACCAGCGAGAAACATCACAATCAAGATAGGAGTAACCTGATCGAGAAACTCGATATGGATAATCAAGAGATGAGATCTGAAACATTTGTTTCAGAGTCAGATACCAAAGCTTCAAAGAAAAACTTAGAAGAGGAAAATGGAAGTTGTGAGGTAGAGATTATCCCTGATGAATCAATACTGAAAAGAATAAACTCACACAAAGAAACAAAATCATATCAACTGGGAAAGCAGCTATCTTGCAAATGGACAACTGGTGCAGGCCCCCGAATCGGGTGTGTTCGTGACTATCCAGTCGAACTTCAGCTCCGAGCATTGGAGCAGGTTTGCTTATAGCCAAGAAAGGCGGCTGCTTGGTCCAAATTTCAATGCTCGCCTCCAGTTGCCAGTATCCTGAACCCAAGGGTGTTCAGCCAGTTGATATGGTTCACCAAAGTACTACACAAGCTTCTTCATATTTGTTCAAGGCAACATCAGCAGCAGACATTGGTAATGCAGTTGATTCCTAATTATTCCATTCATTCATTGTTTGTGGATAGGAAAAAACATGATACAAATATTTGTTATTCTTTTATTCCTAAGTGTACATACACCTTTGTACTAATGATGAATTTTACTTGTGAGAAATGAGAAGAAACATGAAGTACACATGAAATTATATTTAGAAGTAGATAGATTCACGTGCATATGGCTATAACTGGCCACTGATTTTACAATATGTATTGTTGTTTCTTTACATGATGTTATAATTTTGAGTTCCTCTTTACCTTTTCTATATTATTTTTTCTTATCTCTTTATTAAATCTTAGTGGGAAAAAAAACACATTAAAACCAAAAGAACTAACAATGAACAACACTCCTACTATAAATTTCCTCAGACCAAGAAAGGATGAAAACAAGGAAAGAGAAGTGCTGTCCATTAAAGGGCACTTAGCAATCAAATTGCCTAATGATTTGCATAGGCTAATGTTATTTTGTATGTTGAAGTCAAGACTTTTTAAGACTTTGGTAATATAGTTAAGGTTAAATTATCAAAAATACCCCTAAACTATGGAGTTGGTTTCAATTATACCCCTGAACTTTGAAAAGCTTCATTTTAACCCTTGAACTTTGAAGTTTGTTTCAAAATAACCCTTAAATGTTTTTTTCATTAAATTTATGGAAGAAAAATGACGTATTTCCATATGTTTTTTTATTTTTTTTTTCAACGTATATGTTCAAATATGTTCACATAAGTAACAAAACAAATGCAAAAACATCATTTTCTGACTATGAATTTAATGAAAAAAAGCCTTCAAGGGTATTTTTTAAACAAATATCAAAGTTCAAGGATTAAAATGAAACTTTTTAAAGTTTGGGGTATAATTGAAACCAACCCCATAGTTCAAGGGTATTTTTGATAATTTAACATTTCTTATATAAATTGCTGAAAAACATGAGAAATATTTTTTTTATAAATATAAAATTACCACGGTTGTTTTTCGTTTTATAAGAATAAAAAGAGAGACCAAAGTGAGCATACTAATGCCCGTTTGGTTCATGGTAATAATGGGTGGGAATGAGGATGAATTTATAATTTACTTGTTTGGTACAAGTTATTCAACTTTGGGAATGGGAATAACTCATTCCCATGTATTTCATATACCCATCAATGAGAGTTTTCTATACCTTCCCAAATTGGTGGGTTTTCTCCATGTCCCAAGGACTGTTCTTTCTCTCTTAACTTTTTCTTCTTATTTTATTTTATTTTCTTATTTCTTTATATTATTTAATTAATTTAATGTTTACAAATATGTTTAAATTAAATTTATAATTGGTAAAAGTATATTAAATTTAATTTTAAAATAATATATTAAATATTATTAATCATACTGATAATAATTCTAATATCATACATTTTTGTTTGTTAAAAATCAATATGAATAAACATTGTTATATTAATTCATTTTTATTGGTGACATATATTAAATTCATAAATTATTAATTAATTTTTTAAAAAATATTAATTAATAAGATAGTAAAATAAAATAAATTTATTCAATTAAATAAACTAAGAGAAGTATTTAGTTTTCAATCATTATAGTTAATTTTTTTAATTAAAATCATTATTTGACTATTTAGAATCTATGTCAGCAGCTTATAATTTTTTTTTAAACGAATGTTTATAATTGATATTAATTAGTTCATTAATTAGCTCTTTAGTTAATAGTTCACAAATATATAGAGAGAAAGATAAATAATTAATTATATAAAATACATAGAAATATAATTTATTTTTATTAAAAAAATTGATAACATTCCTATGTACTACCAAACACAGACATCTTTGATTCCCAGACATCTTATTCCTATACATGTTATTCTCACGCATCTGTTACCCATGGGCATCCTATCAAACTTTAAACCAAACGACCCCTAAGAAGTTAGAAGTAATAGAGAGAGAACATCCTTTTAAGTAAACAAATCTTAAGGTACATAATGTTTGGGGTTTTATTTTGAAGTTTTTGTTGTGGTTTGAGTGGTTGGTTTAGGAGAAAACGGAGGGTTTTTAAAGAAGGAATGTGAATTGTTTTTACACGGATGAAGGCAAAGTAAAATGTCATATAGCCTTTTGCCTTCCATTGGGATGTTCATGTGGAGGGGCACTTCATTGTCCAAATGCCTCCCATTTTAATTTTGTAAGGATTCTTTGCGAGAAATTATTTTTCGTTTGTTTTTTAATTTTTTTTTATCTCAACCAAATAGAATGAATTCTTTTTAAAAACTCTATGTTTAAATGGATAATTTTGAATAGAGAATTTTTATTTAAAGAAAAAAATTATTGAATGTCCTAATAAAAACAATAATATTCCTTATGCAAACATATAATAAAAATGTTCAACTCTAATTCTTGAAGTTTAAATTTCAATATTTACAACAACATAATCTTCAATTTAAATATTACAACAACAACCATATTATAGTCTTCAACTTTCCTCCTTTCTTCCTTTCTAACTTTCTTATTTATATAATAAAAAATAATCAGGATGGGGACGGAGAATATAATCCTCGTCCCCATTTAGCCAATAGGATAGACAACAAAAATGTAAAAAGATTAAGAGAGGAGAGAGGAGTAGGTATACTTGAGATGTAAGAGATTGAGAGATGACAAAGATGGTTGAGATTGAAATAATAGTTTTAATTATATCAAAGTTTTTAAGTTTAGGGATAGACATGTAAATTTGCATCTACAAAATCCTAAAAATCTTAGTCATAAGCAGTTGTCTCAAAACTCTTCAAGCTCTCCACTTTGTCCTATTTTTTTAGGAAAACTCAACTAGCTAACATCTTTTAAAAGTCACTGGTCGAATTCTCACCCTTTTTGAATTGTAATCTTCTTAGAAAAAAAAAAGCAAAAATACACTTTTGATCTTTGAGATTTAGAATTGGTGTCTATTTGGTCCTTGAGATTTTAAAAGAAATATTTTAGTCCCTAAGGTAAGGAAGATGGGTCTAAATGGTCCTTGAACTTCTTTGATCGTTAGTTGATTAATGATGAAATGATGTGGTAGTTAGATTATTGACTGTAACTTGGTAATTTAGCAAAATATAATAATTTAATATCATTTTTTTAATGAGGTGACATTTCTCTCCCTTCCCTCATTCTCCTTCTCCCTTCTTAGCCTCGCCTCCACCTTCACGTTGCTCCCTCTAACTAGATGTCGCCGCCTCTACCTCCCTCTACGAAGTTAGTCATCACCATTGTTGGGATTTATATCTTAAAGCCTCGGAACTAATAATTTATTATTTAATAAATAATAATAATTTTGATTATTTTATTTTGCAATATAACATTATCCATTATATGAAAAATCTAAGGTTATTAGTGTAATCTTAAACAGTATATGGTTGACATGCGAGAGAATTATGTTCAAGAAATAACCTAAAGGGTCTATAGTATATGGATAAAGTTGAGTGCACTATCCTAGTAACATTATTTATACAATCCACTTTGTAATCATTACAAATAATTTGATTCAAATCGTTCATGTGGAGATATGTGAGTAAGTGTATCCTATACAATGAGTTTGTATAAGACTAGATCACAAAACATGGAGATATGTAAGTAAGGGGTATCCTATACAAGAATTTCCCTCTATCTCCCACTTACGTAGAAGGTAAACATGCATGCTTATTAAACGTGGTAAGTGTTTATGATTACATTAGATGTAGACTAATATTTATATAGGCAAATAAAGAGCAATGAGATGAATATTATTGACATGTTCATTAACTTTAGTAACTATTGATATTTACACAGTCATTGTCAATATATTCATTGACACTTCCATTCACTTTTGTAACTAGTTGTATTTACATTCAATATATTCATTGACACTTTTATTTACCTATGTAACTAATCGTATTTACACTATCATTGCCAACGTTAACGCAACAAAGAAAAAAAATCAAACAACTACAAACAATGCGTATTCAATTATATTAGCTACAATTTCAATAAATTGGCTAAACTGGCCTAAAGAAAGGATTATAAGCAATAGCAATTTAAATAAAATAATGTCATTTGAGAAATTTCAATTGACTAAAATGAAATATATACTTGACTCTTACCCGATGAAATCAAGGTTCCTGTGATTTACAACCTAGGTAATGAATGGTAGATAATCATATATATTACAAGATGGAATTCACTGTATCCAACATTAACACAAAACAAAAGGGGAGATTGCAGAGCCAAACGAGAACAAGCGTGAGGATTCTGGTTTCAACTGGATTAGTTTCCAAAATCTCAATCATAATCCGTTTTTCAGCGGAACAATTATAAAAAAACTTATTCGTTTCAATCCTTCTTGAGGAAGCACTTTTCATCTAGCGCGAGAACCCCCTTGTTCCTCCATGTTCTAGCCTCGATGCTTCCGATCTCGTTTATGTCCTCATTGTAATTCATCGTTCACTTCTCTTACTAATTTTGTTCCTTTTTCTGGCTGCTTATGACTTATGTTTCTGTCATTAATTAAGTGTTTCAGCTTGGAGATGGTGCTCCATGGAGTTACAAATCAATTTCTCTTTCTTTGTTTCTTCAATTTTTACCCTTAAACTTGTCAAGTTGTATCAATTTTCACCATAAACTTTCAATTTCATCAAATTGTATATGTATCCTATTGAATAACCTTGCCAAAATCCACTAATTTCAACAAAAATTTAGCTCTATTGTTATTTTTCTTTGGAATCTTATCAATTTTGTATCATACATATATTTTAGAATTCATTGAATGCATATGAAAATACTTTGTTTAACGATCTTTCAAATGGAAATTTATTAGATGGTTAAAATTGCAACACTTTGTAAAGTTTAGGGTTAAGATTGCGACACTTAACCCTAAAATTGCAATTGATGAAATTAAAAGTTTAGGGTTAATTTTGACACATTATGGCAAGTTTAGGGATGAAAATTGATTTTTTTTTTCCTATTTATATTTGTGAATATGAAGAGCAATAAGATGCTATTATTGACATTTTCATTCGCATCAATAACTGTTGATGTTTACACTGTCATTGTCAATATATTTATTGACTTTCATTCACCTTTATAACTAGTGGTGTTTACACTCATATATTCATTGACACTTTCATTTACCTCTGTAACTAGTGGTATTTACACTGTCATTGTCAACGTTGATGCAACAAAAAAACAAAAAACAAAATATGAAACAACTATAAACAATATGTAAGGGTTCTATTATATTAACTAAACTAACTTAAAATAGCCTAAGGCAATAGTAATTTGAATAAAGTAATGCCATTTGAGAAATTTCAACTTATTGAAACGAAATACTTGACTCTTAATTACCTGATAAAATCAAGGTTCCTATGGTTCACAACTTAAGTAATGAATGGTTGATCGTTGCCGCCAAGTACTATATCACACTGCATTTTAAAATTTGTTTGTAACTCTCTGAATTGCTTCCAATATATTGTCGTTCATGACCATATTTTTCCAACACCTTGACCAAATTTCTATTTGTAACTCTTTGAATTACTCCCAATATATAATACAACCATTGCTCACGATCATATTTTTCTAATGACGAAATTGTCCACTAATAATGTTATTTGTCCACACAGAGAAAAATTGAGATCTAAAAGTTACATTAAATAAATATGTTATGACTTATGAGTAGTGAAAAATATTTGTAAAAAAAAATTAAGATTTGAAATCAAAATGTATGAAGATTTGTTTTTGTACTATGAGCTATATGAATGATAAAATCTAGGAAAGCTTTTGAAGTTGCATATATAATGGGCAAAAATGGAAAAACAATTTCATAAAATTTATGCCTAGCATTTAGTTAGCCGTATTTGAGATATGTAAAAGTTTTAGACATTTTTCAAAACCGCCATCCAAATATGAGATCTAGTTAAAAATGTCAAATTTTAAGGCCCCGTTTGATAACCATTTGGCTTTTGGTTTTTGATTTTTGAAAATTAAGCTTATTTTCTCCCAATTTCTTATTCATCTCCCTTAAGGAAGCATTTGAATTCTTAGCCAAATACTAAAAACAAAAACAAATTTTTAAAAACTATTTTTTTTAGTTTTCAAAACATGGCTTGATTTTTGAAAACATAGGTAAAAAGTAGATAACAAAACAAGTATATACATAGGTGAAAGTAGTATTTATAGGCTTAATTTTCAAAAACCAAATAGTCATCAAACAGAGTCTAAATTTTCTAATTTTTCGATACATAGTAGTCGAGAAATTAACCCAAGCAGTCATAGCCTTTATTTTCCTCACAAACAGAAATTAAAACAAAACAAGCTTTGAAGAACGAGATTGGAGCGAGGTAGAAGAGAACAACATCATGATTCTGCTTTGGTTTCCAAATCTCAATCATAATCTGTTTTTAGGCGGAACAATTATGGGAGATTCTTCGTCTCAATCCTTCTTCAGAAAGCGAGGGGTACAAGGAATTTTAGTTCAATTCATTTATTATTTGATTTGTGAATCTTACTGTTGTAACCAAACTTAGTTTGTTGTAACTATAGTTTTAGTTGGCCTTATTTAATTATATATATATATATATGTACGATAAGAGATTTTTATGAGATATAGTAAACACATCAATTTTCCTCTCATTTATTGTTTTTCTCTCCCTGCACGTGAAATGGTATCATAGCATTTATTGCTCTTCGTTATTTTTTTGGTAGGATTTTTCCTTCTTCGATCAAAGCGTGTCAATCATCGTCTTTCTTGATCGATCTTCTCAGCTTTTACCATTTTTTTCCCTTCCTCTTCTTTCAATTTCTTCTGATTGCGTTGTGATCTATTGGTGCTCTTCATTTTTCTCGTGATGGCGAAAACAGACACACAAATTCCAGACACAACAATGATCGATGCTCAATTAAATCCATATCTCCTTCATCATTCTCTTGGTCCAACAACCACTTTAGTCACTGAGCAATTGATTGGAGCCGATAATTACCACTCTTGGAGCCAGTCTATGTTGATTGCATTATCAGGGAAAAATAAGGTAGGGTTTGTTGATGGATCAATGAGCATCCAAAAGAAGGAAGTCTCCTTGTTGCTTGGAAATGCAATAACGATATTGCCACATCTTGGATTTTGAATTCGAGTTCTAAAGGAATAGCAACCAGCATTGTCTACACCGGCTCTACAAAGGAAGTTTGGGATAAACTTAAAGAGCGTTTTATGCATAACAATGGACCACGAATTTATCAACTACGGAAGGATTTTGTCACTACAACACAGGGTTCCTTATCGATTGAAGACTATTATGCAAAATTGAAGACAATTTGGCAAGAGCTCAATGAGTATCGCCCAATCAATGGTTGCTCTTGTGGTGGTTTATAGAAAATTTTAGACCATATTCATTCTAAATATGTGATGTTTTTTTTGATGGGCTTAAATGATTCTTTTGAAAGTGTTAGGGCGCAAATTCTTCTCATGGATCCACTTCCAACCATTTACAAAGTGTTTTCCCTAATTGTTCAAGAAGAAAGATAACGTATTGTTGGCAAAACAACCTCATTTGAACCCATCTCTCTGCTTGCTTCTGATTCTTCTAAGAGGCAACAAACTGGAGATTGATCCCGACGATTGAAGGAATGACCCTTGTGGAATTAAAGGTCATATCATTGCTTGATGCTACAATGGATATCCACCAGGCTACAAACAACGACTTGTTGGTTTATCTTAGTCCAATTTGATGGTTGAAATCTCCACAAACAAGGCTGTCCAGACTTCACAATCAGCTTTTTTTGCAAGTTTAGATGCTGGTCAATATGCACAACTAATGAATTTTCTTCAATCTCACCTTCCTGCAACTAACTCTGAAGCGATTACTCTGGTTACACACGTCACAAGTACTTGCCTCTCAAATTCTTCTATTCCATTGACTTCAGTTACTTAGTGGATTATAGATTCAGGTGCCTCTAGTCATATCAACTATTGTAAACATATTTTTATTAATCTGCGACGAGTTTACAACACCTCCATCATTTTGCCTACACTCACACGAGTTTCTGTTGAATTTGTTGGAGACATTCAGCTTACTGTTGATCTATTACTCAAGGATGTTTTATTCGTCCCTGAATTCACCTATAATCTACTTTCTGTGAGCAATTTAACTAAAGGAGGTCAATACTTGGTTGAATTTTATAGTGACTCTTGTTTCATTCAGGACAAGGTGCGATTGAGGATGATTGACAAGCCTAGTTGTGCTGACGAACTTTATTTGTTGCCCACATAATCTCTCTCTCTTCCTAATAAGGTTGTTGTTATTAGTCAAGTATTTTTTGACACATGGCATAATCGTTTGGGGCATTTGTCGCTCAAGCGTATTGATTCTTTGAAGAGTAGTTTACATTTAGTTGGTGATTGTTTTCACGCATTGCCTTGTCCTATGTGTCCTCTTGCAAAATAGAAATGTCTTTCTTTTACATCTCATAATAATGTTGCTTGTTCTCCATTTGATTTAATCTATTGTGATATTTGGGGACCTTTTCATACTTCTACATATAATGGTCATTCTTATTTTTTGACTTTAGTGGATGATTGTTCTAGATTTACATGGGTATATCTGATGCGACGTAAGTCTGACAGCCTTTCTATCATACCACGTTTCTTTCGTTTGGTTGAGACACAATTCTCAAGGATTATTAAGACTTTTCACTCATATAATGCACCAGAATTACAGTTCAATGAGTTGTTTGCCACCACTGGTACTCTACATCAATTCTTTTGTGTTGAGTGCCCTCAACAAAATTCTATGGTTGAGTGGAAGCACCAACATTTATTAAATGTAGCAAGAGCTCTTTATTTTTAGTCTCGAGTCCCGCTTCGGTTTTGGGGAGATTGTGTGTTGACTGCGACATACATCATCAATCGAACCCCTATGCCTTTGTTGAATAATATCTCTCCATTTGAAGTATTGTATCATACTGAAGTTGATTACAATCATTTGCGAGTTTTTGGATGCTTGTCTTATGCATCTACATTGACGGCTCACCGCACCAAGTTTGATCCTCGAGCCATGCCTTGCATTTTTCTTGGTTATCCATCGGGAGTTAAAGGATACAAACTTTATGATATTTGTAAACGACGAGATTTTATTTCCAGAGATGTTAGATTTCATGAAACATTATTTCTTTTTTACTCTCTTAAACATCATGAGGCATCTTCAACTTACTTGTTTGCAAATATAGTTATACCTATTGCTGATTTATCTTCTAGTGCTCCAGTCGATCTATTGCGTACTCATGCTCAGCCATTATCATCGACTGAAGTACAACCAACTAATGGTGTTCAAGATGTTGACCCACTGATAATTCTCATTCATGAGAATTATTTGGCATTTAAACTTAGTTATACTTGTGATTTTTATTCATATTATTTGATGAAAATAGAAAAGTGGTTGAATTTAATCACATGATTGATGGAAGACCTTTAAATTAAGTAAGTTGAGAAAATAAAACAAAAGAAGAAAAAAAATTACACTTACTTAATGTTTTGATGCAGGATTTTTATGGAATGCAACAGCAATGCAATTGCAGGACAATTGCATTTCTGCAAAAATCTGGAAGTTGTGAAAATAACAGAAATCACGCGATTTATGGAAATTTTGCACGATTTTGGAAGATTCTCATCCCAATTTGATTCCTAGAAGTTAACCCATGGATTGAGGATGATTATATATAGAAACCCTAGCCCTCAATGCCTATAAAAATGAGGAAAACGAAGCAAAACGTGGCTGAGTTTTCTTCTCACGCCCATTTATGCAATTTTCATTTTTTTTGCTGTTTTGTATTAAGTTCTTCTACATCTCAGTCCAGAATCTCTTTCTCAATCCTATCTCAACGAGAGTTAGGGTGGTTATGAACAAATTTCATGTTCGATTGAGCCGAGAAGAATGGGTTTTTCTTAGCGTAATCATATTTCTATTTAAAGTTTCCAAGTTTTGCATTTCTGTTTCTTTTAGCTACTGTTCTGTAATGTTTCCTTTTCAGCATTTTAATAAAAATAGAATTTCTTTTGCTTTTGCATCCAAACATTCATTTCAGCAAGGTAGTTCTATCTTTCTTTTACAAGTTTAATTTAGTTCTTTAGTTTATTTTCAATTTTCTTTATTACCAATGAATTCCTTTAATTCAAGCTTACTGTTTTTTTTTATTTATTTCATTATGAAGAGCTAAATTTCCTTTGGGATTCAAGTTGTGAATGCCCTAGAGGAAAGATGTAAAGCTCGATAGCAAAAACAATCTAACTAGTTCTTGAATTATTGTTTGCTTTTGGTGAGTTTAATGTTGGGTAAACCCTAGTTCGTCATCTAGTGTTGCTTGCCAAGCTAAACTTAATACCGAGAGGGTTAAGGGAGGCGAATTTCCCAAAAGCAATGGAGGAAAAGGCTTAGACATAAGACCTGAAACATCAACCCTAGACATAGGGCGAGACTCCAAAACCACTAGAGTTGTGCTCAAAAATATCTAAGTTAGATTAGTCATAGAAATATAGGTTTAATCACTTAGTCTTCTAAAGATACTTCATAGAAGGTCAAATAGGAGTCGAATTTGGTTTACTTAGTTCTTGAGTTAGCTACGATTGCAATTGTTTTCTTGTTGCATTTTCTTTCAAAATGGGCATTAACATCTTGAATCCCTTTTTCAATTTCATGTTTTTCAAACAATTTTTCTTTTAGTCAAAACACCTCACAAATCATTTTCACCTACGGTTACTTTAAGTTGTAATTTGTCAACAATTTTGTGTCATCTAAAATTCATTTTATTAAAACCCGTTCTCTTGGGTACGATACTCTAGAACACTTCCAGTTTCTTATTACTTTGATCACGTGCACTTGCGTGTAGTAGCATTACTGATCACCCACCGAATGCCAACGCTGATAGCTCTGCACAACCTAGTGATGATCAATTTGATGTTGCAGTTCAACCCTCTTTTAATGACAGCAGTATTCATGGTATAGTTGCATCTAATTTTGGTCCTTCAATTGGGTCGTCTGCCTCATTGGCTGATTTTAATCAAGAAGGAATGACACCAACTGCCTCTCTTATACCTAAACGATCCAATCATGTACGAAAAACACCAACTTACCTAAAGGATTTCCATTGCAGTCTTTTGGCTGATTCGGTTATTTCTTCTTCTTCTCCATACTCTTTGAACAAATACTTATCATATAGTAAGTTTGCTACTGATCATTGCCATTTTCTCCTCAATGTCTCTACTGAGTTCAAACCTATTTTTTACCATCAAGCTATGAAGTATCCTCAGTGGCGATCAACTATGGCAGATGAAATAGCTGCTATGGAACGAACTCATACTTGGAGCATGGTTCCTCTTCCCTTGGGAAAGCAACCCATTAGGTCCAAATGGGTGTATCGTGTTAAATACAAAGCTGATGGAATGGTGGATCGTTACAAGGCACGTCTTGTTGCTAAAGGGTATAATCAACAAGAAGGTATTGACTTTCTTGATACTTTTTCCCCTGTTGCCAAGATTGCTACAGTCAAATTTTTGTTGACATTGTCTGCTTCTTTTGATTGGCCTTTGGCTCAAATGGATGTTAACAATGCTTTTCTGAATGGTGATTTATTTGAAGAAGTATACATGTCTTTGCCTTTGGGGTATCAATCAGAAGGTATTAGTATGGGGGAAAACTTCATATGTAAATTGCATAAGTCAATTTATGGTTTGAGACAAGCTTCTTGGCAATGGTTTACCTAGTTTTTCACTGCTCTAATTACACATGGTTTTGTTCAGTCTAAGGGAGACTACTCTTTATTTACTCGTGGCTCAGGTTCTAGATTTGTTGCTTTATTGGTGTATGTTAATGATATTTTGTTGACTAGTCCATCGTCTTCTGAAATTGATTTTAAGACCATCTTGCGTTCTCATTTTATGCTAAAAGACTTGGGTCCAGTGAAGTATTTTCTTGGGGTTGAACTTTCTCATTCTCAACAAGGAATTTATTTGTCCCAAAGGAAGTATTGTTTACAAATTCTTGAAGTCGTTAGGTTTCTTGAGTCTAAGCCTGTTAGTTCGCCTATGGAACCAAATCTCAAATTAGCTCAAGATTATGGTGATCCACTATCAGCCCAATGATGCCACTTTATATCGTCGTTTAGTTGGTCGCTTACTTTATCTTCAGATTTCTCGGCCTGACATCTTATTTTCAGTTCACCGATTAAGTCAATACCTTCAACAACCTTGTTCCGGTCATTTGGCTGTTGTTCATTATCTCTTGCATTATTTGAAAGGTACTTCAGGACAAGGAATTTTTCTTAAGGTCTCTTCTTCTTTTCAATTGAAGGCCTTTTGTTGATGCATACTAGGGTTCTTTCTAGACACACGACGCTCTGTTACGGGGTTTTGTGTTTTTCTAGGAGATTTTTTAGTTTTGTGGAAGTCCAAGAAATAATCTACTGTTTCTCGTTCATCCGCTGAGGCAGAATATCGTGCATTGGCTAGTGTTACTAGTGAGTTGGTTTTGATTCATAAATTGCTAGCTGATCTCCATATTTATTTCTCTTTTCCAGTCTTGGTTTATTCTGATAATCAGGCTGCAATTTCTATTGCCTCTAATCCAACCTTTCATGAACGTACAAAGCACATTGAAATAGATTGCCACTTCGACGTGACAAGGTCACTGATGGATTTTTGAATTGCTCCCAATTCGTTCTTCCTTGCAACTTGCAGATATGTTCACTAAAGTATTGGATGCAACTCAATTACGCTTCCTTTTATATCCAAGATGGGTATTTTGAATCTACACATTCCATCTTGAGGGGGAGTTTTAGTGATATCAATTCATTTATTATTTGATTTGTAAATCTTGTTGTTGTAACCAAACTTAGTTTGTTGTAACTAGATAGTTTTAGCTTATAAATTTAGTTGGTCTTATTTAATTGTATATATACGTACGATAAGAGGTTTTTATGGGATATACGAAACACATCAATTTTCCTCTCATTTATTGTTTTTCTCTCCCTCCACGTGAAACGCCTCCGACCCCATTCAAGGCCCCCGCTGTAATTCATCCTTTAAGGTTGCTTGTGAGTTCTATTTCTGTCAAATGTTTCAGCTTGGAGTTATGGATCAATTTCTCTCTGTGTTTCTTCTTAATCTGTCTTCTTTTACTATGTTTTTTTGCCACATTGTACTTGAGCTTTGGTAAGATCCACGTATACCTCGTTTATTTTACTAGATTTTTTTAATTTCTTGATTCTTATATGCATAGTTTGAGTTTCGGATGATCTCATTTGGATTTTTCTGTTTCTGGGCGTGAGTGAGAGCAGATAGACCACCTCATGCAACATTTAAATTGACCTTTGAAGGGCGACCAAGTTTCAATTTCATTTTTATTATTATTTGATTGATATATCTTAAATTCAATGTGTTCATTTACACTTTCTCCTCAGATTTGGTAATGAAAATGATTCTTAAATTTCCTAGCCCAATGATTGTTGATGCACAATGGCTTAAGTTATAATATATATTGCTCCTCTCCCCTCCCCTTGTTGTGCAATATTGCTTTGAAAATGTTTGAAGGAAATTCTCAGTCTGGCCTTATAGTTTTCGCTAAATTATAAAAAATACTCCTAAACTTTGCTCATTGTTTAAAAATACTATTATTCATTCAAAATTACAATATTACTTTTGATCTTTTATAAATGTTTCAAAACTACCTTTGGAGTAAAAAAACCATTAGAATGTTAAACGAAAAGTTTATATGTCCTAGATTTTGCCTTCTCTAGCATGTTAGGAAATGCAAAATAAAATATTATCTAACATGCTAGACAGTGCGAGACAAAAGATTATATAATGATAGACACCGCGATATTATACCCTAAATTTTCAATTTTGTATCTAGTAAATTCGTCAATTTTAAAATATGTCAAATAGGTCAATGACCTATTAGACACAAAATTGATAATTCAATGATCTATTCGACACAAAATTGAAAGTTTCAAAACTCATTAGATACTTTTTAAAGTTTGTGGACTTATTAGACACAAAATTAAAAGTTCAAGAACACATTAGACACTTTTGAAAGTTTACGGAGACCAAATAGACACAAACTTAAAAGTTCATGGATTAGACATGTAATTTAACCTACTTTCTATTTAACAAACTAACATCAAACTAATTATTGGTTATAATTTGGTAATTAATATTACTTAATTTGAATATTATGCATCAAAATAAGTACATTTTGCATCAATATGTTTAAGACTATAATTAAAAACAGATTTGTGCCCCCTCTTATGTGAAATTCTGGAACCACCACGGCTTAAAACTCTTTAACCTCTTCAATTTCTTCTGTTTTTTACAAAAACCGAATTGATTAACCACTTTTCAAGGTCATTGGTTTGAACCGTTGCCCATTTTGAATTATAATACTTCTATATATATATATATATATATATATATATATATAAAGTTAGGTTTGTGGATTTATTTTTTGCAAGTCATTCTTAAAAGGTTAAATTATCAAAAATACCTCTAAACTATGGTGTTGGTTTCAATTATACCCCTATACTATAAAAAGTTTCATTTTAACACTTGAACTTTGAAATTTGTTTCAAAACAACCCTTGAAGATTTTTTCCGTTAAATTTATGGATAAAAAATGATGAATTTGCATATGTTTTGATTTTTTTTTTCACGTAGATGTTCAAATATGTTCACATAAGCAACAATACAAATGCAAAAACATCATTTTCCGACTATGAATTTAATAAAAAAAAATCTTCAATGGTATTTTTGAAACAAATATCAAAGTTTAAGAGTTAAAATGAAACTTTTCAAAATTTTGGGGTATAATTGAAATCAACCCCATAATTCAAGAGTATTTTTGATAATTTAACCTTCTTAAAATTAGCTAATGAGTATTATTTGGGCCAAAATGAAAATCTAGGCTTTGCTATTGGGCCTTGCCTTGGCCCAACTGCAGAGAAATCTCGCAGAGAAATCAAGCAGCCGCAGTTCATTTTTCTCACAAACACAAAAAACCAAACTAGCTTTCAAGAACGAGATTGCAGTGAGCTAGAAGAGAACAGCCATCAGGATTCTGCTTTCAATCGGATTAGTTGAATCCTAATCTGTTATGGAAGATTCGTCGTCTCAATCCTTCTTCAGGAAGCACTGGGAGGGCTACAAGGAATTTTGGTCCGAGAGATTCTCCATCCTCGACAACTATTCCCCTTTCGTCCAGCGGGAGAAGCCCCTTCCTCCATGGTCTAGCTCCGATGTCGAGGAGTTTATTGCTTCCGACCCCGTTCATGGCCCCGCTGTAATTCTTTACTTCTTTTTTGTTTTACTCCTTTTTACTGGTGCTTGTGAGTTCTATTTTCAATTTCTCTCTGTGCGTTTCTTTGGTAGGATGCAATTGTTTTCTTGATCCGTTCGAGTTTCCGATGATCTCATCTGGCTTTTTCTGTTTCTGGGTGTGAGTGAGTGAGTGAGAGAGATAGACCACCTCACGCATTTCCCCGCATTTAAATTTTCCTTTCAGAGGTAGATTTTTTTATTATTTGATTGGTCTATCTAAAATTAAATGTGTTCATTTACTCTTTCTCCTGGAGATTTGGTAATAGAGTTGGAGGTCAATGAAAATGATTGGTTTTTCCTTTGAGTTTGGGATAATCTAAAATTTCCTAGCCTAATGATTGTTGATGCATTCGTTGTCTCTACCCTCGTTGTGCACTATGCCTTTGAAAATGTTGAAGGAAATCCTGAGTCAGGCCTTAGAACTTTTCTTTTTTTTGTCTTCTGGTGCGGTGAAAATTGTGATTATTAGTAGGGAACTGGACCAAATATTTTCTTTAATATGGTTTTTATGATCAACAGTTGATCACTAAATGCTGCGCATTACAGAAGTATTTAATAATGATCTTTTGAAATCGTTTTTACCATAATAAGTGAAATAATGTTTTCCTTTTTCTTTTCTTTTCCATCATTCGTAATTGGAATATTATCATTCTTACAATCAAATTAATGTGTTTTATTTAACTCTTTTTCCTGGTTTGTTTAACTTCATTGTTCACTCATAATATATTGCAAACTTGTTTCACAGGGGTGGAATCAATTGCTTTTTGGTAAAGTATCTATGAACTGTATTGGTAGATGGTAGTAATCATTCTGATTAATAGAACCTTGTAGCACACCTATTTGCCTGTGATTTTCCTGCCAAGAATTTTCTGCTTATATATTCTCTCCCTGGACCTATTATGTCCTGGTTTTTGGTCTTTTTGGCTGATTATCTCTCTGTTCACTGCTGTCTAACTTTCAGTTATTGTTTAATTTTTACATGCAAAAGTAATTTTCAGTTTATTTTTAGTTATCATCTAGACTAATATGCTGCCTCCAATGCTAACTAGTTAGATCATGGATTCATTATATGATCTCCCTTGCCTTCTTAAGTTGAACTACTTGGCCTGGGTGCCTGCTCTACTTTTTTTCGGTAGTGTATTCCTACACATTCTTCCAGATGAAATTTCAATAATTACGTAAGCAGCATATCTCCTTAGAGACTGGCAGGCTAATTATGGTTGTCATTTTGTTTCACATTTTTCCATACATAGGAGGAAGGCAAAGGCAGATACCTCAACTTTCTGATTAGGAGTTCTTGTACATTCCCTTTTGATTCTTCATTTATAAGCTGCTCATTATTTCTTTTTCAGTTGAAGACTGCCAGAGAAGCTGTAAACTTTGGTCTTACAGGAAGTGTTATTGGAGCTGTATCCACTGCAGGTGTTGCATGGAAATACTCAAGAAGTTTGCATGGTATTCAACTTTCTTGTCTTTCCACTTAACTGCTTAATATTAATAAATGAATAGCAGTAGCATTCAAACTATTTTTTTACTTTACGACTGTCACTGCATGGTTCAACAATCTGAAATATCTGCGGTCCTATCTCATGAGTTTATATTCCTTTTTCCTTGAGTCCATTTTTATGCAAGTCCAATATCTTTGTCAACCAATGCAGCACATTTTTCTTATCATCAGCTAGAACCTTGCACGATACCGAACTATGTTCATGACTTGATTAGGTTATGAGTTTGGTCGACATGAATGTATACTGGCTTAAAATAATTCCTGATTTATTTAATAGAATGATAGTTTCGATTACTTTAGGAGTCTCAAGTTGAAATGTGATGTCCTTTGGTAGAATACTGAGGTCCTCAATACTCAAATTCTTGAGTCCCAATCTTAAAAGAGTTTAGGAGCTGGCTTTATATGTCAAGATCTTGGGAATCCTTTTTTCATGTGTAAATTTGTGTTAAAGCAAGCCACAAGACACAATAACCCTAACTAGCTTGTTAAAATGTTGACCATGAGCTTGTGTAATTCTTATGTATAAAGATGCGTAAAAGTATTTACTTGCTTACCGTGTAGCTGTGTTATGACAGGCGCTGGGCTGTCGTTCCTAGCGGGAGGTGTATTCGGTTGGACTTTCGGCCATGAGATTGCAAATCATTGGTATCAACTCTACAGGGTGGACACCATGGGTGCACAAGTTAAGTTTATGGAGTGGTGGAGAAACAAGAATGAGGGACGCTTTTAAACTCTGATTTGCAGTTGAAGCAGCACTCACACTGCTGCTGCCATCTAAAATAAAAATGAAGTGCAGCTTTGTTCAAATACAATGGTTGATTGGTTTGTTTTGTGCTGAACTCTTCCAATCCAAGTTTAGAAAAAGGACTGTATCCTTTTTTATCTTCTGGAAATGACTGAATTCATTTGCAAGCTTTGTTACAATGTAGTCATCTTTACCAAATACCTCCAATCCTGGGTGTTAAGGTCTAATCTAAAGCATCAGTTCTTGGCCCAAAATAAATTCACCTGTCTTGTTGAAAGAATATATTTATATTAGCTCAGAATACCGGGCCACCAACTTAGGTCTTACTTGAACATGATCTATTCTATAGGTCGTATGAATGTGTCCTTAAGTTCTAAGAATACCAGCCCACTCCTCTTTCCACTCTATAATTTTGATAGCACGTTCAAATAATTCGTATTTGGGTTATTTAATTTGACAATGTAAAAGAAATATATTGAAAAAATAGTTAATGTTAACAAATCTGGAATGCTAAGAGAATATTTGACTTGTTATATCGTTTGGAGTTATAAAGTTGGAGTTGTCTGATATCTTGATTTATTTATCTGTAATAATTATGAGTTCATTAATTTTATTGATGACATAAACTCACAATCTAAATACAAGTTATGCAAGCTCGTGATTTTGTACTTTGTATACTTTCACAATTTAAAATTTAACTTGTAATTTGTATACAAGTTTTGCAAGCTCATGATTTTGTAATTTGTAATTTGTATACAAGTTATCCAAGAGTTGAGGCCTAAAATAATATCAAATCTAGCCCAACAAGAATTAGGAATATGAAACAGTTTTAAGCTTAGTCCAAATAAAAAGTTGGTTAAATTATCAAAAATACCCCTGAACTATGGGGTTAGTTTCAATTATACCCCTTAATTTTGAAAAGTTTTATTTTAACCCTTGAATTTTGAAGTTTGTTTCAAAACAATCATTGAAAGTTTTTTGCGTTAAATTTATGGATGAAAAATGACGTATTTGCATATGTTTTGATTTTTTTTTTAGTGTATATGTTCAAATATGTTCACATAAGCCACAATATAAATGCAAAAACATCATTTTTCGTCCATGAATTTAACGAAAAAAAGCCTTCAAGGGTTGTTTTGAAACAAACTTCAAAGTTCAAGGGTTAAAATGAAACTTTTCATAGTTCAAGGGTATAATTGAAACCAATCCCATAGTTCAGGGGTATTTTTGATAATTTAACCTAAAAAGTTTGAAAAGTCGAAAAGACCTATCAACATATCTTAACTTGGCATGTCTATCTCTAATTTACATTTATTAATGAAAATATCTATCACTGGTAGACATAAAAATGGTATATCAATGATAGATATCTACCAATAAAAATTTTTATGACTGATAAATATATAATTGATATATCAATAATATACTCTAAAAATAGTATATTGTAGTATATTAGTGATATATGAGGGTAAAAAGAAAGTTACATGAAAATTTTAAATAGGCGTGAAAAGATTTTTTTTTTTTTTTTAAATCGTATTTGCGAATTACTTTTCTGCATGTCATCCATGATAATTTCCCTACGCTAAAACTACTATACGGTTGAGTCCAAAGAACATTAAGTCCTTCAACGCCAGCAAATAAAAGGGTGTGTAGCAATAACGTGTAGCATCTTTTAAATTGCGATTTACTAAAACAAAATGAAAAAAGAACCAAAGCTAGAAATAATGGTCCTAATGCCTTGGACCACAAGTTCTATATCTTGAGAGATTAGTAGGAATAACATCACAATATTCTTTTCAACTCTCGATAAAAAATAAGCCTTTCAAGTCACAAATTGCAAGGCCTCGTGGAATACTTAGTTGTCAATTTCTTATACTGTAGTGTACTTTCATTGGTCTATTTCTATTACATTTAATAGATAAGTGGGTCTCACATCAAAAAGTCAATAGGAGCTCTTACTGATTTGTATATAGGCAAGTATTTTTCTTATTTCATTTTCTTATTTAACTTTTTGATATTCCTATTCACGCTATCTAAGTTGCTTTCTATTTTTTTTCTTCCTATGCTGAGGTGGAAAATATGATTGTGAACTTTATTAGGCATACTTGACAATGTACACATTGAACCAAGGAGAGGAGATGAAGAAACTTATGTTGGTCATTTTCCTTTCAAGTTAGACTGAGTTGAGCAAGACTTTTCTAGCTCTTTTCCCTTGTTTGAGTTGAAGGGATTTGTTTTGAAGCCTCTATTGAGCTATTTCTCAAACAATCGTGTTGCAAAGCTCTTGGTTCTTTTCCCTACTTTAAGTCAAAGTATATAAGGAGAACTAGTGCTAGGTGCACCTTTGGGTTCAATTAAAATGGTACTTCTTTGGTTAAATTACAAGTTTAGTCCCTAACCTTTTAGGCTTGTACAAATCCTTGAACTTTAGTTTTGCGTCTAGTAAGTCTCCGAGCTTTTAATTGTGTCTAGTTAGTCTCCAAGCTTTTAATTTTGTATCTAACAAGTCCTTCACCTATTTGATTTTTTTTTTTAATTCATGATCCTGTTGGACACAAAATTGAAAATTCAATTTCCTATTAGACACAAATTTCAATTTTATTTCTAATGGATTTGTTAAATTTAAAAATATTGAATATGTCGGAGATTTATTAGACAAAAAAAAAATTTGAAAGTTTAATAACCTATTTGATATTTTTAATTCAAATACCTATTAAACACAAGATTAAAAGTTCAAAGAACTATTAGATACTTGTTAAGGTTAAGAGACATTAGACACAAATATGAAAGTTTACAAATTCAACTTATAATTTTACACATCTTTTTTAATAATCTTAATTCCACAAGAATTTCATAAAAAGGTTACACTTATATGATTAAACATTTTGATTTACAAAAATATTGATTGACATGAGAGTGATGGACTTTTACTTCATGACATGGATGAATTCAATTAACTATCACTAATCTCAAGATATTTCCAAAAATTGAAAAATAAAAAGGGGACATTTTTGAAGTAAAAGTAATAGAACCTAAATGGCATTTTCAATAAAAAAAACTAAATGACATAAATAATAAAGTTAAAAAAGAAACGTGCACTCAAAGTAAAGATTCATGTCATGATAATACAAGGGGTAAATGATAATAAAACTTTAGAGAAATGATAATAGAAGAGGGAAAATACTGCTTTATTGTATTGCACAAATTTCTGCTTTGAATTTATTATTTAATGGGGGAATAATACAGAACAAGACACTACACCCCATCTATGTTGCCATTTCAACCAGCTTACTCATCACCATAAGATCTAAATTATGAAAAAAAAAATGTAAAAAAAAAAAAATACAGTTATGTACTAAATAGTATGGTTGAGGATTGAAATTCACAGTGAATTTTCTTTTCTTTACTCACAAACTCACATGAAAAAAATGGAAAAAGAAAAAAGGAAAAAAAAAAGGGGATGAAGGCCATCCCAAGTCCACCCATTAAAGGAGGGTCTTCATGTAGAACATTTCTGCATCTGAATCAACAAACAGAAATATCTGTATTAATGAAATTGCATTGTACCTCTTCTATTCACTCTCATTAAACAAAGTAAAATAATTAACAAAAAAAACTGCTTTAGATGTTCTTGAATGGATGTATTTAGGGTTTTTTTTTTTTTTTTGCTTTTGTTTTTTTAGTTCAACAACATGTGGGACAGGAGATTTGAACGTCAAACCTCTTGGTCGATGGTATATGCCTTAGCAAATTGAACTATGCTCAAGTTGGCTAGAGTTTTTCATTTTTAAAACATATGATTGTTCCATAACTCAAAGTCTTCTGTACTCTTTAATAAGTAATCTCTTTGAGGTAGATCTCTTTAACTTATCTATGTTATTTTTTATGTTTTAAAATCTAGTTTGAATTTTTAAAATATTTTGGAAAATGGATTACAAGATAAAGAGGAAATAGATAATATATAAGGATGATTGTTAGAAATAAGAAGTGATCATTATCAAACTGATCAAAACAAAAAGTTTCACACACAGCATTTCATCCCACAAAGGGATTAATTCAAGCAGTCATACATTTGCAGATAAATTATGAGAAAGCAAGAGATGAGTAAAAAAAAAACCTGCCTCTTTGAGAATCGTCGGCGAAAACTGTTCATTGGCAAGTTGTGAAGTGAGAATCCTGGCCAAAGGCTCCTAGCATCCGACATGCCACTTCAAGCAATTTCCCTGTCATTGTAATAACAAAAGAAGAAAAATTTTACACTCCTAAATTCCTTAATTTTCAAATGTGTTGTTTGATTTATAAACTTTGCATAAAAAAACAGATGTATGCCATGTCAAGTTTGTCAAGTTTATGCTAAATGATTTATAGAAAGTCAATCACAATGAATAAAATGAATTTTATACAAAATTCATTGAATGTTTTGAGATCAAAATAAATAAGAATAATTCATTCTAAAATTTATGAAGACGCCAACAATATTTTAGGTAAAGAGGAATATGTGAAGGATAGCTTAATGGGCAAAAGACAGAAGCTTTTTCTCTCTACCAGCTGTTGTTTTAATGTTTTTCTCTTCAAAGGGTCCCATTTCTTAAAATCCCATAAGATATTCTGAGTTCACCAACCCAATTAATTATTTTGGTTGTCCTCATACTTCACTTTTTTCCTATTCATTTTTTACCTTATTTTTTTAATTTTTAAGAGAATAATATTTTTAATCATTTTTCTACTCATTTGGTGATTTTGATAACTCAACAGCCACAACATTGATAATTCTAATCATGTCCAATCCAATTTACATAAAGACAAACAAAACCCACATGCACAATTAACACACAAATCCAAAGATTAATACAAAATAGAAGATGATCTTAGTGAAAAATTTTGTTGACAATGTCTTAAAGTCAAGCTACTTCTTCCTCTTCCCCTCAAGAAACCCTAACTAAGATTTTACTTTGAATTTTTGTTTTCATCAGATTATACAGATTCCAAGCAACCCCAATGAAGAAACTCATTCACTTTCTTCAAAAGTAAACTTCAACCAGAAAATCAGTTTCAGAAAAGGCCCATCTCAACGCATCAACTTTGCCACCAAATCCCCACATCCCAAGCAATTCCAATGAGTGAATTTCACTATACAGCTTTCTCAACACCTAAAAAATTACCTCCACTTTTTTTTTTTTAATTTATATAATCATTACGGCGTTCACGCCGGCCACCGGAATTAGACAATTAGACCTGAAAACCGCCGTGAAAACCGACGCTACACTAAGAAATCAAAATCAAACAGAACAATTGATTCAAGGAAAATGTATTGTAAAACGAAACGATTGTGAAATTTAACTGTCACGTACCTCTCCTTGGCTTGGCCACTACTTTCACGTGTTGAACTGTTTTTGCCGACAGTTGCGCCTCCGTCTCCTCCGGCGGGAACAGAACCCCGTCGATCCCCTGCACTGAGATACGACCGTCGGTGTAAATGTCAGGGTCGAACAAATACGCCGAGCCATCTCCTTGGCCGAACTTGACCGAACCGTCGGCCTCTTGCGCAACCACCTTGTGCGGCAGTCTCAAGGTGTCGTATCGGACTTTTCCAAATCGGCGAACGGCATTGTACATACTCTCCTCCGTCTGATACTCTGGAATCAAATGGTAGTACATGATTTGCTCCGGCGCTCCAGGTTCGCTCAGTTGGTCCGTTGTCAGTTTCGCCATCGCTTCGTCGTTCGGCGCCAAAACGGTTAATACATAGCCCTCTGAAACTAACCTCCCCATTTCCGTGGCTAAGGACGTTAGATTCACTAATATGTCCGCCATTTCGTTGTAGCCGCCGTAGTGTAGAAGAGTGTGAATGAAATCTTTCACTTGGCGTTCCCCGTTGAAGTGATGGTGAGGTCCGCCTGGTCCTGGCGCCGGAGCCGGAGCCAGCGACGGTCCAGGAGCCATTGCGTCGTAGATTGGAAGGGCCGGGGGAGAGCCCGGTTCGGCCGGTGGAGCCGGTTTCTTCAAACGGTGAGTCCTAGGATCGACTTCCGGCGCTCCTTCCGGTTTCACGGCGGTTATGGCTTGGAGATTCCGTCGGCGATTGAAATCGTCTTGTACGGACTGAGGAATGAGCAGTCGCTCGATCCCGTGGATGACGCCGTCGGGCCGAGTAATGGCGTCCGGTTGAATGACTTTGGCGAGATCAACGGTTCGTTCGCCGGTGCCGTGGCGAGTCAATCGGAGGACATGATTTGACAGCGTCTGGTGGCCAGTCGTCTCAGTGTGAGTCGGCCACTCGACCGATCCAATCCGAGTCGGAATGACGTGAAACGTCAACAGCGTCTGAAGCGACTTCAAATTCCGCGGCTCGAGAAGAAACCGCTTGAACTCCGGGTCGAGATCACGCTCCAGAGCTTCGTTTCGAGGAGCGAAAATGGTAAGATTGTGATTTCCAACAGCATCTTCGAGAATCTGTAACAACAGAGCCTTCTCGATCAGCTCAGCAAGCTCAGTGTAATGCGAGTCCAGTAGAGCGACGAGGACCGAGTTGGAGTTAATCTGGCCCGAGGAATTAGAGGAAGGAGACGACGGCCGAGGCTTCGAATATTCCGGTGCAGCAGAGGAAATCCCAAAGGATAGAAGGAGAGAAGCGACGATGAAGGAGAGCTTGATGGCGGTGGAGACGGTGGAATCCATGACGGCCGGGGAATGCGGCGGATTCCGGCGAAGAAAAGGGAAAAAAGCTTCCTTCTAGAGGGAGAAGGTAAAGCCACTGTTCTAGTTTGTGAGAGCAATTCTTTTATGAGGGGTTTTTCTTTTATTAGTATTTATTTATTTATTTATTTTTCAGAGTTATAAATAATATATATTCCGTATTAATTAAAAGTACAACTTATGCTTTTTTCTTACATATTGAGTGTTGAATTTTAGTTTAATTACGAAATTACCTAACATCCTATATTTTATTAATTGAAAAAAGAGGTGCAAAGTAGTTGGGTCATTTTCGATAATCAAATTACAACAAACCAATGGTTACATACATCTAACTAATTAATTTTGGTTGAACTTAAAAATAAAAAAACTAACTAATTTTGGTTAAATTATCAATTTGGCCCTATTAATTAAGTTGAACTTCAGAAATCGTTTATCAATGTGAGCATAACTTAGCGATTAGCATCTACTCCTTTTTTGAAGGTTTAAAGTTCAAATCTCATCCCCATCTTTATTGTACTAAAAAAAAAATCACAAATAGCCTATAAATCATTTTTATCAATTAAAAACCCAAGTTTTTCTCTATTTTCTCATTGACCTTAAATTTTAATACAATTAGCTAACATAATCAATCAAATATAATATTTAAGGCCATGTTTAATAATCATTTGGTTTTTAAAAATTATGTTTGTTTTCTCATCATTTCTCTACAATTTTCTACCATGGTTTTCATCTTTCTTAAAAAAAATATTTGAATTCTTAACCAAATTAAAAAAAAAAGTTTTTGAAAACTATTTTTTTTAGTTTTCAAAACTTGGTTTTTGAAAACATAGTAAAAAGTGGACATCAAAACAAGAAAACCTATCGATGGAAGTAACATTTATAACCTTAATTTTCAAAAACTAAATGGTTATCAAACAGGACCTAAAGTATTCAACATTTCACCAACTTGTAGAGTATAGACAATTTGTGGGGTTAATTTTAAAACCATAGGAATCAAATTTAAATTAAACTCTTAAACAATATGGATCAAATTAGTAAGGCATCGTTTGAGAACTATTTGGTTTTTGGTTTTTAGTTTTTGGCTTTTGAAAATTGTGTTTGTTTTCTCACAATTACTTTACACTAGTTTTCATCATTCTTAAGAAAAATTGAAATTCTTAGCAAATTCCAAAACACAAAAACAAGTTTTCAAAAACTACTTTTTTTTAGTTTTCAAAAATTGGTTTGGATTTTGAAAATGTTTGTAAACAAGTAGATAACAAGCAAAGAAACCCATTAGAAAAAGTAGTGTTTATAAGCTTAATTTTCAAAAACTAAAAATCAAATAGCTATCGAACGGAGCCTAATTTAACCATTAACTTTTATAGAGAATGATGAATGTCAACATAAACATAATTACAAGGGACAATTAGAAGAATAGCTAAATATTGATAGCCCCTACTGAAAAATAACTAAAATTGTTTATATTTGGAAAAATGTCTAAATCTTTTTTTACATTATTTATATCACGATTTTATAATTATATTGTGACTAAAATACCCTACCTACATTTTCTACTCCCTAACTAACTAAATAAAAGCCTACAAAAAAGCAGGATTCTAAGGGGAGAAGATTCTAAGCCTACAAATATAACAAACTTGAATTAAATCTAAACTATTAAGTTAACATAGTTTAAAGAAAAGAACTAACTTTTTTAATTTTGCAGAACAATGCATAGGTTACATAGATGAACACAACGATTTAAATGACGAGCTATTGAATTTGCATCTAACTTATAGTATATATTGGATCATGCATCTGTACTAATAAAATGAAATGGAAATATGTGTGCAAAAATTAAATTGAAACCCCCTCGCCTCCCCCATTGTTTATACCACTGCTTTTTTTCAAACCCAACAATAAAGCAAACTCTTGCCCCTCATCCCTTGTCACTAGCGAACGAAACTCGACCCTGCATTAGGGCATGTACAGATGCTTGTTGGACCCAATTAAGTTCGATTAGGTATTTCCTCTTGTTTATTGGTTCCTCTTGACGACCCACAGTATAGGACCTCTCTTGCTGGTATTTCCTCTTGCTTACTGGTTCCTTTAGGCTTGCCCCGTCCCTGTGTATATTAGTATCTACAACGCAAATGTCAATCTTGAGGTATATATGTCTATCTACTATCGTTTCTTCTTTCGAAAATCGAATGTGTTCGATCGATTTCTTCATTCTTGCAGCTTCTTCTCTGGGTTTCTTTTCCTTCCATTTACCCAAGCACAATTTTTCGTTTGTGGACGCTGCCTTGAAAAATTAAAGAAACGACGAAAAATGCTTCTCATCTTCCCCAACAACCCATTTCATTTGAAACTCTCCTATCCATATAATTTTCTTCAATCTTTAACTTTGTTTCATCTCCCCTTGACCTTTAGCGATAGAAATTAGTAAAGCAGGAGTCGTTGAACCAGTCACATTCTCGAGGTATATATTTCTATCGAGCGTCATTTCCACCTCCAAAAATCAAATGATCTTGCAGCTTCTTCTCTGCATTTTTTTCCTTCCATTTACTCACCCAAAATTAGATGAAGTGTTTGAAAATGGAGAAATTTTAAAAATAAGAGAATTTAAAAATGAATAAATTTAGGGGCAAGTTAGTTATGGTGAGAGATGAGAGAATATTGAGGATATTTAAAAAAAAAAAAAAAAAAAAAAGAAGAAAGAAATCTATTCTGTGAAAGTTGACTGTGAATACGAGTATATACCAAGAGCATAAATGGAACAAAAAGTATTCACTCTCTCCTCCTTAAATCATGGTAGGCATAATTCTAAATATCACTAATTTTTAGCTATTTTTCATCATAACTATTTTTTTTCTAGTCATTACTTACCATTTCTCTAATTATAATGAGGTGGTCAAACATTAACATTTCTTTATGGGTTATAAGTACAAACTCTCTCATCTTATTTGCAATATAATATCTAAAAAAAATGAGAACGAAAATTTTATTTATTATATTCATTATTTTTACAAATTTGAGAAGAGAAGATAAAAAAGAGTTTACATTATAACTGATCTTAAATTATATTCTTAATACCAAATGCAAGTATTTGATGGAAAAATGAAGAAAAAAAATTATTTGGTTTGGTAACATTGTTTATTATGTTTTCCTTTTATTTTAGCTAATTTTTGTAATGATATTTTAATTAATTGATTAATTAATTAGTTTTGGCGGGGGAAAGAAAAAACAAAAAAAGAGTTTTATGTGTCTTTCAACGTGGTGGAGGAATAAACTGGTGGAGCGGCCAAAGGAAATGTCGGCAATGGGCAAATAGATTTAGTCCACGTGGCAAACGTTGATTGGTAGAAAGCAATGATAAAAGGTAGAATTGGGAGTAGGCGATCCTTGAAGCTTCCGACAGCTCACAGTGGGGCACTCCTTTTTCCTTATTTGACCATAGCTTTGCTTTTGTTTTAATGGGAGGTGAATTAAAACAAAAATATCTATCAATATCGTCCATTATTTATTTACTATTTTTGATATACCCTAAAAATATCGATGAAATATTAAATATTGGTAGCTTATTTAAGAAGGTAAAGTATTTATTGATTCATTTAATTTTTTTTAATAAAATTTTATAATTTTTATAATTATTTTAGAAATATCCACATTCACACCAATATCTTCATCGACATTTTTTTTTATAAAATTTAGAGGTTCAATTTTATTAAAATGTATATATAAAAAGGAGGTTAATTACCATTTTAATTTGATGTTTTACTTGACTTGGTAATTTTGCTATTTAAAAAAAATTAGTGCTTTATATGAATATCAATTTTGGGGGAGAAAATGTAAATTAATTTTGTTAAATATTTTAAGAAAAATTATATGTTTTTAAGATATCATACCACAAATGAAAAGAATTGAACCTATAATTCATTGGAGAATACATTAACAACTAACAACTTAAACTATGCGTAAATCAGTATGACATTTATGTTTTCAATTTAACTAATCGTTTACTATATATTGGGTTGTCTAGGATAATTTATCCAGATTCATCTCTAACCTTCTGTTACATTTCATCGTGAACAATCATATAATATAAAATATTATCTTCTCAACATAAATGTCGTCATTTTGTCAAATGTCTATTGTATTAAATCAAGCTTTTTGGCTTGATAACCTTACCCTCCAACTTTTATTCACTTTTATTAATGTTTGATGTATTGTCCAAGTATATTTTTAAAAAATTTCTCTCATACATCTAATTAATGACATAAAAATAGTCACTTTATGTCCACTATATTAAATAATTTTTTATTTATACATGTTTTCACCATAATCATCATCTTAAATATCTGGTTCATTTTTCATGCTTTATGTTGTATAATTAGTCACTTCTATTCTCACTTGTAAATACCGATATTGTCGAAGAATTTTGATTGAGCGAAATTGTTTGAATTGGCCGCTTTCTCTGAGCAAAGACTACCTAACCAAAATGAATAATAAAGTTAAGGGAAAATAGAAAGCTAAAGAAAACTTGACTAGAAGAATTGAACATTATTGAAAGAGTCAAATGCCCTTGATGCATAAGTTGTACCAAATCTAGAGATGGGTCAAGCCAAGTAGGGAAAGTATCACATACTAATTATCTTATTCCTTCTATTTAAAAAAGAGAGATTAATCATTGTATGGCCATAGGTACAATATTTTGTTGAAATTGATACTCTTAATGCTTAAGGATACATGTCATTTTTTAAGTTATTATGAGCCAAGGATTTTCAAAAGTTAGGTCTATTACATTATTAGAAGAGAAAACTTGCTTGGAGTATACGAAGGTCAACATATGCTTTATAGAGAGCTCTATTGAGCTCCTAACTTATGCACCAATGAGAAAAATACGTTTGGGATGAATTCATGTTATAGTTATTTCATTTGAGCTGACCTTCTATTCTTCTTTTCTTAGGATACGTGCATAATATATTGGGTCTAATTTACTTATCCTACCTTAATCTTTCACGGATGACAATTTTTCACGTTAGATAATTTGGTTTACTCATCCTATCTTTCTTTTTTGGAAATAAGCACTTGTCTTATTACGTCTAAAATGCTCGTCCTAACTTTGATCTTTCAAGATGAGCACTTGCCCTTTTGGCTCTAATGTGCTTATTTTTTCTTTGCCTAGCTAAGTGAAGTATAAATGGTAGTCTGGATTGTTTCACATCACATTAATCAAACTGAAAATAAATTAAATTAAACAATTTGTTTGTTCTTTTGGATAATCAGAATTGGACATAATTTGATTGATGTTTGTTTATTCAAATTTGTTCAATTTAACATATTAAGAAACTTAATGAATGAATGATTTTAAAAGACTCTTCAAAATCTAGGACATATAAATAATTCTATCAAAATTCTTCAAACTATAAAACACAACCTAATTAAGAACAATTTCAATACTCAATTTAGAAGCAAAGTTGAAGCATGAAAATAACATTCAATCTCTCTTTACCTAAGAATGTGACTTAAAACAAACACACATAAATATAAAATGATTCCTTCAATAGAAAATTTTCAAATAATTAGAAAAGATATTAGTCTTTTCTTTTTTCCTTTTCTTTTTAAACAAAGTGCCCTCAAGAAGATGAGGGAAAATGTACGTTTTATGATGCATAAAATAAATTCAATAATTTATCTTCTTTGGTATTTTTTTTCCCCATGAAACTTCTCTCATGCCATTATTTCTATTTCGGAACCAAATATTTTTCTAACTTTTCCATTGGCTTTCACAAATAGCTTTGATTTTAAAATAATTTCTAATAAATTTCGCGTTTTCTTCACTTTTGTTTACATTGTTCATCTTTTCTTCAAGTTTAGATCTTGACCGTTTTTTTTGGGACAATATGTAATGTGAGAGATTCGAACCTCTAACTTTTTAATTGAGAGTACAAGCATTATGTCAGTTAAACTCTGCGCATGTTAGCAAAAATAAAATGTTTTTTTGTCTTGAAAATGTGTGAACATATAAAATTTAGGCTAAGTATATGTTTTAATACGAAATGTTCACGTGTTGTTTCAATTTGGTCCTTAATATTTTAAAGTTTTCAATTTCATTCCTCAGGTATTCAATCCTTTTTTCAATTAAGTCTTGCCTATCACAAAATGTTACAATTAACTTACAAAATTAAAATTTAACGTCAAGATGTTACAATGAACTTACAATCCTTTTTTCAATTAAATCTTGACCATCACAATATGTTACAATTAACTTACAAAATTTAACGTCAAAATAAACTTTATCAATTGAATTAAAAGTATCATACATTTTAATTTGATGAAATAGACATAATACCCATTCATAAAATAAAAAACCTACTCATTTTGTACGATGTAGTATGTAAAACTTACTTGACCCAAAATGACGTGTTATAGTAAATTCATCCTTTAATGTGTTAGGTATTTTAACAATTGACAAACTCGTGAAAATTATCATTTTTAAATTCATATACCGTAATTCTTTTAATATTTAGTTATTATGAAGACTTAACCAAAAGGAATTCATCAGTACATAAGAGACCAAATTGAAACTTTTAAGATCCCGTTTGATAATCATTTGATTTTTAGTTTAAACTTATAAACGCTACTTCCACCTATGAGTTTCTTTATTTTGTTACTACTTTTTCCAAATGTTTGCAAAATCCAAACCAAGTTTCTAAAAAAAGTAGTTTTTAAAAATTCATTTTTGTTTTTGGAATTTGGCTAAGAATTCGAATGTTTCATAAGAAAGTTGAAAACTATGGTAAGAAATTATGAGAAAACAATCCCAATTTTCAAAAACTAAAAATTAAAAATTAAATGGTTATTAAATGGAACCGAAACATCATGAACTACATTGAAAAAATACTCAAAGATTAGGGAGTAAAACATATATTTAGCTAAAAATTTATGGGGAAAAAACCCACCATTAAACTAAAGAATGTGTTAAAATGGTACCTCTGAACTCAATTTGAGAACACTCCAAGAGATACCCTTTTATTTTCTAGTTTGTCGTTAAAAAATAAAAAGAATTAAAAAAAAAAAAAGGTAAACAAAAAGTTTATCATGAACCACTTTGGTTAACAAATAATAGATAGATTTTTGTATATAATGAAACATTTTCTTGTTGTTGATACAAATTAAATACTTGATATTACTTCGTAAGCTATATGTAATATAATAATCACTCCTCCAATCTTCTAAATCACTTTCTAATAATAATTATCATGAGAAAAAACGACAAAAAATAGAAAAAAAAATGATTTCTTTGTAAAAATGTTAAATTTATAATTATTTTATTAAAAAAAATACTATATTGTATATAAAATTTTGAATATAGTATTTTTTTTAATAAAATAATTATAAATTTAACATTTTTGCAAAGAAATCATTCATCACTAATTAAAAAGTGCTTTAAATAATAAATTTGTTTGGTTGCACTGTATTTAAAACTGATTCTATTAATTGCAAATATGTATTTCTTTCTTACTATATATTTGGAAGATTTTCAATTAATTTCTTTAAAGTCATTTTTGAATAATTCATCTCTTAAGTATTTCTCTAAAAATAGTTTTTAAATTAATCTAACTTTTTAAAAGTGCTTTTTATTTATTAAATTTTTTTAAAAACACTTTTAATCATCTAAAACCACTTAAAAACTATACTAAACACACTTTAAATTATTAATTTTTCTAAAGATACTTGTGAAAAATTGATATATATATATTTTTTGAAAATATTATTATATTATTAATATTAAAGTTTGGTAAAATAATAATTTTAATATTCATTAAGATTTTCCCCCAAAATATTTAATTGCTAATTGGCAGTGTGTGAACTTTGGTTGATCGATTTTTGTCGGTGGCTCTTCTTCTCTTGAATCTCATTGGTAGTTGACTCTACCAACTAGTTATTGAAATGACCGAAATAACCCTCAACAAAGAAGTAGATTTCCATTAATGTAAGGGCATATTTGACACTTTGAAAATATAAAAGATATGATAATAAATCTTCCAACTTTGGATGCCCAATTAAATGAATGCTTTTTGTTTTGCTTTTGGTCAATCATTGAAGTTTTATTTTAGACGTATTTGCGAAATTTCCACGTTGTCTTATTTCAATTGAGGACTCAATTATGGAAAGTTTATATATATATATATATATATATTTTAAGCCTAAATTTAAAGCTGAAATTTAGATTATTTAATTGGAATTAACTTGTAATTGTATATTGAACTCGTTCAAGTATACAAATTAGGCAATCTTCACTTTAGAGAATTGAGGTGAGGGCTTAGATATCATTATTTAACTTTTGTAATAAAATTTATGTTGAATTACATATTAAAATTCTAAATTTTTATAGTGAAGTTTATGTAATCTCTAAACTTTAAAAAGTTTTAACTATATCCCTAAAATTTGAATTGTGATTTTCTATAGTTCATGCCAGTGAAATTTCAAAGAATGATTGTGGAACAATGTGGAAGAGATTGAATAAGGTAAAAGGTTATTAATTTTATTAATCAAAACAGAGGCTTAAATACTCTTTGTTACAAAGTTGAGAGAGTGGGCTTTGTGGATTTACAACAGTTTAGCTCCACTATCCACGTAATATGAAAAATTAACAACAAAACCTATTAATAGAAAAGATAAATAGTTTGAATATTACAACTACTACTACATAAAGCATTTACCAAACACAGTCATTTTACATGTATCTTAGGTGGGCTTCTATAAATCAAAACGATGTCGTTGTGTCTTAGGTGGGTTTCTATAAATCAAAACGCTGTCATTGTGTGCAAAGACTAGGAGTGCTCTGAGGCTGCTAGGTGTTCAATGAGTTGTCTTCACTATGTCGTTTAAATTGTTAATGCAATGATAATGCGAGACATGTTCATTGGACGATCATTTAAACAAGTCGTCTCATCCTTGGTAAGTTCAAACTAAATATTAGTTTTGCTTAGATTTACAAGTCGATTCTCGCATTCAGTGTTAAAAATTGAACGATTTCTAACTCTACCAAGTTGCTCCTTACAACTTTCACCCTTTGTAGGGTACATCAATGTTGGTTAAAGAGGAGGGTGCAATTCTCATTGAGCAAAATCGAAGTTCTTCCAGTGAAAAAGGCCGCAACTGTTTATATGTTAAGTTGTACACTACATATAAAGCACTTCAGTTTTAAAGTCCAATTGGGTCCTAAAAATTATTCACTCAACCAAATCAACTAAAACCAAACAAGAGATAGACTGTCAAACCATTAGTATCAAATAATCTACAATATCCACAACTAAGAGGGCATTTGAATAAACACAAGATAATAGATTAAAATTACTTTCGAAAAAAATGTAACCAAACATGCATTTAGATACAATGTAACTAAACAACCTTGTGATTGAAATAACTTTTAAGTAAATGTAGCCGAACACAAGTCTTCTCTTTTTATTAAAAAAAAAAAAGTCTTAAAAAAGATGTCTAAATCAGAAGGTACGTCAAATTCACCTTAAGAACCATATTATGATCATTTAGGTGAGATTAATAGGACCTAATATATGTTGATGGAAATAAAGTGAGTTAAAAAAAAAAGGGGGTACCCCTAAGGAGGTGAGGTCTGGTCTTTCTCTTTAGTCTTTAATATGTAAAGAGCCATTGTGGCCGAACTCCAAAAAATTCCATACATTCGAGTCATTTTGTCAATTGAAAATAGATAAAGAAAAAAAAAATGCAATGACGGTACCTTCTTGACGTGTGCATTAAACAAATGTAAAATAAGAGGCAATGATGCATTTGATGAAAAACAGCCAGGTTGGTCAATAATAACAATTGTCAAGTGTTACATTAACTAAAATACCACTAGTTGACTTGAATCTGTCAAACAATTCTCCCACACCACAATATTTATTTAATCAAGTGATTGCCGAATAGAGAGAATAAAATGAAAGAAAAGTATCACAGGGGAAAAAAATGAAGCTAAAATTATCAATTTAGTCCTAATTGTGTGGAGAGATTTAACAAAATCATGACAACTGAATTCTAAATTGAAACTAAGCACCAACCATTGAAACTAAAATATCCTCTACAACGAAACAAATAAATTTAATTTTTTTGCAAAAGTGAACATAGCTCAACGATAATTGGCATGTATTTCTTCTCTTGAAGTCAGAAGTTCAAATTCTCATCTACCATATGCAACCAAAAATAGCCTCATTTTCCCCCCCAAACTTCCAAATATTCACCAAATTCCAAAGGCAAGAAATAAGTCTCAGGACCAATGGCCAATAGGTTGTGAATCCAAGAGCCCATTCAATGGGGTTAACAAAAAGAATCTCAAGAGAAAAGCAATGTTTTTTTTTAACAATCTATAATCTTACATCGGGCTCAGCCAAAGTCAACCAAAATTGCTTGCACTATGAGAAATTGACAAAATCGAATGTCATCAGTCAGCAAACTAATGATTCACTTTTTTCTGGGTGGATTCACGTCTAATAAAAGTCTAAAATATTGGGCCACTAATGGGTGGAATACTAGCCACCCCAGAAACTTCTCTTCAATGATATTTGAGAAAAGAGCATTATCAGAAAAAAAAAAAAAAGTTATAGAATTAGAGGAACTCTTTTATCTGGAACGAAATACACAAGGAATACCCAGAAACACATCTACAAAGCTTCTTCGCATACACGAAACATGAAAGAGAACAGTGCGTTTGGATCTATGTCTGGCATTTACTTTCTGTATCCTACAGTCATTTCACAGCCATCCATTCCACAAGCAAAAAGGACATTATAAAAGACAAGATATTCTACAAATAGCATGACACCCGTGTGAAACCTAATGACAGCAGTGGTTCAACTCACTGGTAGTTGGCACATTTTTCCCTTTCTTCAGAAGAAACCAGGAAATAGTATACTTCCAACGACCAATTGGGACGGAACCGAATCTCTACTACTCATCTCCAATATGGCCTAACCTACAAACTCATACAATATACAAGTTTCTCCTTCGAATCACCTACCAAATTAGGACAGTAGTGAAGGTGAAGAAGTCTACCACTACTATCAAGGGGGAAAAGGTAGAATACCCACTTGGACATGGCGATTCCAACTATGATATTTTCAATTTACGAGTAAATAAGCTATTTTATTACTAGTTATCAATGATACAGTGACTAATATTTAAATTTACTCTAACTAATTATAAAATAAACTAAAGTTCAGTCATTTTTGTGAATATTTTGAAGTTTCTTTTTTTTTTTTCCAATTTTTTAAAACATCAGCTACTGCAGGCATTTCTTGTACATGTGGAGAAGAGGGAAACAATCAATTGCAGTATTCACCTCTTTATAAGATGGCCTTTGAGTGAAGCCAATTCTGAGAATGTTCAACTTGAACTGGATTCTGCAGGGCGTGGCCCTTCTTTATTTGAGTCACTCAAAGGATTGTTTCCTCCATTCTCTGGTGGCTGTCTGTTATTTGATTCTGAAACTGGGCTATTATCCCCTACATTACTGGACTCAGGACTGCTACTTTTTCTAGCATCTCTCGTTTCAAGACGTTCCATCATGCGTGATACTGTTGCTATCCCTGCATTAACCTCTCTTCTAACTTCAGAGCCAATATCTGACATTGAAGTGTTGCGAGAGAATAATTTCTCCCTCCAACCTCTTGTGCTCTTTGTGATTGAATCTTTGTATCTGAAAAGAAAAGGAAAATCAAGATGCTGAAGTCATGAAAGAATGAAATAATCAGAAATTACACTTGCAAAAATAAAGGCCATTATGACATATATTACAAACATATATTACAAACCTCATTGACATTGCATTAAATCGAGACTTTAGAGAATCCGAGAATGATTGTAACTCTGATGGTCCAGCTCTATCTTGACTATTTGGCACTGGTTGACTGGTAGATCTCCTAAGAACGGTGGGGGACAATAATATTAATACACGACCGATAAATTCTATGTAGCTGCATGCAATGACACATTTTCATTAAATTGGAACAAACTCAATAAATCCAATGAACAATGGATACCTATCACTTGAAGGAGATCCCAGTTGACTGGCAGAATGTGAACTGGCTTGAGGTGCGGAAGGAGAAGACTGATCAGTTTGCACCGGAGATACTGAAGCATTGAGTTGTGGGGACTCTTCTCCTGGAGGTTGAGGTGGTGATATAGTAGCTACCATGATTCTTGGGGCTGCTTCACCTTCCCGGCTGTCACCAGGAGGTGGAGAGGTCGACGAAGAATTAGGATGGGAAGAAAACACCAACAACTGGGGACGGCCACGAATTCCTGACCGATGTCTGTGGCCTTCCCTTCTAGCACTATGGCGAGCTTGTCCCATGGCAGCTGCTGCAGCTAAGTGTTGGAGTATACGCTCTTCAAGATCAGCATCATTAGCACCAGCTGGTAGCTGTATTGAGAAAAAATGTGTCCCAACTTAGATTTTGGTGCCCATGATTTAATGATATTAGGCTAAACACCATATTGGCTACATACATGCTGTAACTCGAAGTCACCAAGAGTGGGATGGCGAAATATAGTTGAGTTTCTAGCTGGATTAAGTCTAAAACTTCTCTCTTGTTCTACTGCTTCGAGCAACTCCTGGCTGCAGAACCACCTCACATTACAACCTTCATCTGCTTGTAAATTTAAATGAAAAAATGATTCAAAAGTGGAATCGGTAAAAACCTGGTTGGATCCTTCAGGCTAATAGGTTGCCAACACATGGGGCATTGGGAGCTTCTCTGACACCTATTTAAAGATGAGACAAAATAAACATGCTTGGACCAATCAAATTTAAATTCCAGTCATAACCTCAACACATCAAACTTCCTTTTAATGCAGAAAATAATGCAACTTTGGCAGAGCTGGGAATATTGACCATGTTGTGGAGTATCTGGCTAGAGAGAGGGAACGTGAGGGATTTTCAAAATATTTTGCTCAATGAAAACGAGATTTCAATTTCTGTGCAGATTAACGTTTCATTTTTGGTCTAAGGCTTTTCAGTTCACAATGTTCTTCTCATTTTTCATTCACTGTGGAGCTTTATATAATTTCCAACTTTCTTAATTGAAGTTTTATTTATAACTATCGAAAGGATAGACAATTATTAAGTGATTAAGACATAAACCAGTAGAGACATTTATTTAAATATATCAGTATATTTTCATCTGTATCTTAATGATATTGTAGCTCATTAATTGAAGTATTTTATCACATTTTAAGAAAATTCATGTTTTACTAAACAGAATAGAGAACATTTGGTTCATGAAGCAACTTTTAGTCAAGGATATGTATCCTCTAAGCAATAGAGGGCTCAAACAATTACATGAAAGCATCCATTCTACAGAAAAAATTAAATTTTACATTTCTACTGGAAAAAATTACCACCTCAACTCTAGTCTAAGAAACTTGATATTTTCAACCTTCCCTAAAAAAAGCTCTCATATCTTACCAACCATAAAACCGAAAGAAAACCACTCCCAACTAAGCCCTACCACCATAAAGCATCATGGTAAAAAATGAGAGAAATATATAAACAACAAAAACCCCTCTCAATCTAACAATAACAAAATATATGATTTATAGGATCAGAATCACAACAAGCAACCTAAGAAGCAGATAATGAACTAGCCAAGCCAATTTATTATTAGTTAATAATCCAAGTGATTAGAAGCTTGGTATTCTGATGGGAAACATGTTTAAATGATTTTTTTATCTAATGATGATTGGTTTATTGTATTTTTATGTAAATAGGAGCAAGACGAACCTCACTGAAAAGATGATGGTTAAATTCAATGTTGACGGTCAGAAAGTTTGGATACAGGTCTAGGAAGTTCTTTTTTTATTTTTTTATTTTTTAAGAAACCGAGCTTTCCTCTCACTGCTATGATGACGCAATTGAGGGTAGAAAAAATGAAAGAATACAAGGACATCAAAAAAATCAAGCCCACAAAATGAATCTGACTAAAGAAAAGAGTTCCAATCAAGTAAAATAAGACCAAGTGAATAATTACAAAAGATTTTAGAAACCAACACCCAAAGAGAAACATAGAACCTGGTAGTGGATCAAACCTCACCATGGGCTCTCTCGATCCCTCTAAAGATTCTATTATTCCTCATACCCCACAAACCCCACGAAATAGCACAGATCCCCATCCTCCACAAAAACTTTCCCTTCTCAAGAAAAGGCGGATGGAGAAGGAACTCCTCAATCATCTCCGTGCAGCCTCTATGCCTAGCAAACAAAAAGTCAAACACATCAAAAAAGAGACACCATACGGCCTAAGTAAAATCGCACCCCCAAAGCAAGGGATCGAGATCTTCCTCTGCCTTTCGACAAAGGATACAACAAAACGGCCCAAACAACGAAGGCATCTTTCTCGGAAGCCTATCGAAAGTGTTAACCCTACCATGGATAACCTGCCAAACGAAGAGCTTAACCTTCTTTGGAACTTTCACCTCCCACAAACACGAAAAAATAGACTCCCTAACCAAAAAGGGATTAAGCAGCCAATGAAAGAAGAACTACAAGAAAGACCCCAATGGGGTTAAGACTCCAACAACGAACCTCCCTTCTTTTCGATCTAAGGCCAACCCCCTCTATCAACGATAGGAGGGCCAAGATGTCCGTAGGTCTCTCTTAAAGACAGCGAACGACAAAAAACAAGAGACAGCGAAGGAGGTCTCCCTGAGGGGCCAAAGACACTAGCCACAGAACAATTTTCATGGAGGACAAATGGTATAGACGGGGAAACAGAGCATAGAGAACTATCCTCCACCCACTTATCCTCCCAAAAATAAGTATCACTCCCATCACCCACAGAACTCTAGACTAGAGAAGAAAAAGAGGGGAGCTCAAAAGATATATGCTTCCAAGGATTTTTTGTAAGTGCCTTTAAAATCACATGACACCCACTCGAAAGGACAGGGACCGTATTTACTCACAATAATTCTATGCCAAAGGGTACCGAATTCATGGGGAACCGCCAAAGCCATTTAGCCAACAAGGCTTTGTTATGAGCCCCTAAATTCCCCAACTCTACCCCCCCAAGGTGCAAAGGCCTCCCCACCTTCTCCTAACTCACCTGATGCACCTTTCCCCTCCTCAACCCCCTCCCATAAAAAAAAAATCCCTCATAAGCTTCTCAATAAAATTGCAACCCGCCTCAGGAGCTTTGAAAAGAGAGAAAAAGTAAACAAGGATGCCATTAAGAACATAGCAAATAAGGGTCAGTCTACCACTCCTAGAGAAGAAACTTCTTTTCCAAGCAGCCAATCTTTTACGAACCTTCTCAATGACCGGATCCCAAAAGGAAATAGAATTCAGATTCTTACTGAGAGGCAGCCGTAAATAAGAGGAAGGGAAGGAGCCAACCTCACAGCCCACCAAATTCACTCATCTAGCTGCTTTCACAGGGTCACAATTAACCCCAGAATTTATTCTATTCAATCATTAATTTTGGTCCACTGAAAACACAAGTGCAAGTGAATGACCAATTCAAAATTATATGAATAATCACTAGTTCTTGTCGAAGAAAGTGTGGTGGGAGTCCTTGGGTGTTCCAAGTTCTTGTTAACACAATCAAACTCAAACCAATCTATTTGTTCCACTTCCATGTATGACCAAGACCAGGTTAAAAAAAAGGAACAGTACAGGTGTGCCTCTTCTGAATCTTGTCCTAAGTATTAATGCCTTCAAGAGAAAGCTGCCAAAGAAAACACCAACCTTTTTTAAGAAACGAAAGCATCAGATGAAGAAGCATAAATTACCACCCAAAAATAGAAGGCTCCTATAAAAAAATGAATAGAAATTTGGTTATAAAAGACCCAGATTATCACACACTTCCAAAGTAGGTCTTCTATATTAGAAGAGTGGAGGTTGCGATCAGTTCCATAAGATTGAATCATTGACCCATAGTTGAAAGTCCTTATCAGAGAACTTTTTTCAAAAAGAAACGTCAGAAAAATGGTTACGAGAATTCAACTATCCTTGACAAAGGAAGCTTTTTCCAATGATAAAGCTAAGAATAGGGTAGAATGCAGACAGAAGATGAAAATCAATGATGTAAAAATCTCTGTTAGTAATTATTAGTAATCAGCAGAAGGCATGTATAATTAAATAATCAACGCAGTGAAGTATGCAATTCCACCATCCAAAAAACAAATATGACTCATTTTTAACTCTAGGAAACAATCCTGCAATGGATACTATCCACATAATCTTTTTTCCTTTTCTTTATTAGAAGATAATCTCTCATTTGAGACTCAAGATGTTGAAATTACATGTATTAGAGATCAATTGCAATCCAAACTTATAATAAATGAGACGCAACAAACTCTAATGCAGCAAAAATGCAAACACACATCAAAGGAAATAGACGAACATTCAAGAAGTCTTAGGCAACTGCAGAAAATATTGAAAAACTAACAACTTAACATTGAAAGGCAGAGAAATATTAGCTAAACGGGTCTGCTAAGATATTTTGCACTTAATTTACTAATATGGTCACATCAAAAGTGTTGGTTTCAGAAGATAAAGATGGAATGTCAAAATAAGCTTCACAGCATCCGATTGCATTTTACAGGAATGATCATCAGGAAGGCTGTCTTGCCTTGAAGTCCATACCTGATAGCTGCTTTTGAAAATTATATTTTATTACAATTTGGAATTATATTTTATAAAATCCAATTTTTTATCAACTTAAAATTTTAGCAAGAGAATGAAAAAAGCAACAAAAAAAGGTATTCATGTATGGTTTAATCCTCACATGAATTTCATCACTTTTCTACCCAAAATCCTCTCACCACCCAGCGTTTACTGTGTCAAACTTCTAATATTCCAAGCAGGCACTGCTGGGTATGGGTTAAAACCACGAGCACTTGGTTAAATCCAAGAATCTTTACCACAATATCCATCTCTTGAAGTTAGCTTTCATCCTGACCATTTTCTTCAATCATCCAAGGAAAACGCCCACATGGCAAGAGATCTGCTGACCTTTTTCTCTCTTGTCTCAATATGCTGGAGATGATATTAGAAAACTCAGCACATCATGCCTCAAAATAAAAAAGACGTCTGAATTCCCACCATCTTATCCACTATAAGCTATCACCTAGATGTTAAATACACGTGATACTAACAATGAGGGCAGTAAGTCCCACTGCTTACCAGTTTACAGCTTATAAACGCTTCCATCCCCACCAGTACATCATAGATTGGCAGTCTGGACACTAATCAGTTGAAGAATTGTTATAGCAACAGGCCCAGATTCATAATTAAGTCTTAAACCCCTAAAGTACCTACATCATCTTTCAAAATTGAATTCGTTTCTAGCACTGAGAAATCCACTGTTTCACAATTCAAATACGTAAGATTCCACTTACATGATGATCTAATAACCCTTTCAAAATCCTAGAACTTCCCTATAACTTTATTTTTCCCTTTTGGAGGAAAAAGGAAATAAGATGCTTTTCAAATTATAAAAGAAGGGAAATGCCCAAGAACCCCCAGTGGTTACAAAATGGTGCATCAATTGAACTTGATCAAACGTAACTGTTTAATTACAAAAAGAAGCCACAATTAGAGGCTGGTATCAGGCAGTCTCCCAAACATCCTTCCACTGTCTTCATTATCATATCAATAATAAAACAAGATGATCACGAGCAAATATCTCAAACAGATATTGCAAAAAAATTACCATTCAAGAACGCACTGCAGATGAAACTCATGTTTGCAACTGGTCATCTGAACAAAATATAGCAACTGACTAAGTGGAACAGAAACCATCTGACTTCCGATTAAATATCAAAACACACTATAAGTAATACCGTTGAAGGATCACTGTCACAGAAGTTTTCTAGACATATACTGCAAGCGTCATCACAAGCATCCTGGATTCCACCTTCGACAAAAGCCGCAGCTGATGTCAAATGCGCTTCAGATTTCTTAGTTTCGTCCATCGTTGGAGACTATACGAACAAAAAAAAAACTTCAAAATTATACAAGAAACGCATAATCTAGTGCGTGATAAATAAACAACTAAACAAGGAAACGATATACAGGGCTACCAATTATAATTTAGCGACACGACATACATTTTCAGTGAATTAAACCACGCACAAACAGCCTACCTAAACATCCATAAAGAAACAAAGAACTCAAAAGCACAATTTCCAGAGGTAAAAGCAACAACAAGCTCGCACCGACGAGAACAGTAATAAAAGATCGGAAAAACTACAACTAGAAATAGCCAGAAAGCAAATTCAAGAGGAAAATACACTTGAAAAGGATAGCAAAGCGAAGGAAGGACAGAATATATCAACTTCCGATACTCCATGAAAACAAGATTAAAAAAAAAAAGAAAACGAATCCAGTCACAGAATATATCCATCCGCGTCCACTTTATCCGCCGAACAACAGCCAGGAAAAACGGAATCCGAAGAAAAGGAGGCACAAGAATATTGGAAGAAAAATCATGATCAAAGAGAGAATTAAAAGAAAGAGACATGAAACAAGCAAAAAAGTAAAGAAGAGAGAGATTTGGGGGAAGGGAGTTACCGCCATGAGAAACGACGATCAGCAGGAGAATCCTGGGAGAGAAGTGGAAAATGAGATTGGATTGGAATCGGTGAAACCCTAGGGAGTGGAATAGGAAGAAGAGGAGGAGGAGAATTGGCTCCGGTCTTGACTTGAGAAAAGGCGGCTGGTGGTGCTGAGAGCTGAGTTTGTTTGGTCGGTCATCGGCTCAGTTTTGTATTGTATGAATGGAATTATGATGGGATGTAACGCGTGGAAGAGTTTCAAGAGTTTTACTAGTTGCGCCACTCGCTTTCGTACTAATGCCCCACGTCCATTCTCATTGGTAAACCCGTCATTGGATTTGGATTTTTTTTAGATAAATAAATGTGGATTTTTTTTTTTTTTTTTTTAAATTTTGGGATAAGTTTCAATTATCTTTCTTAACTTTGAAATTTTTTATTTTTATGCTTGAACTTTGAGATTTATTTCAAAAATATATCTTTGAACTTTGAAATTAATCACAAAAATATCTTTTCCACTTGAATAAAGATCGAAATTGATGCGATAGCTAATGTGTACACGTTAAAAGTATACGTGATACTATTTCTAACTATGTAGAAGATTAAAATCGTTGTTATCATTTATTTCATCAATGATATCACTATGTCTTTCAATTTATACATAGTTGTTGTGTCAATTTCCATCTAATTTTAATGAAAAAAAAAAAAAAACTCTCCAGAGTATAAGGATATTTTTTTGGAACAAATTTTAAGTTTCAAGAGTCAAAATGAAACTTTTCAAATGCTAGGGGCATAATTATAATCTACCTGAAGTTCAAATGTATTTTGTATAATTTAACATATTATTTATATAGTCCTTATTGACTATTAGGCCAACCCAAAGTGGTTAGTTTGTATATTTTATTTCATCACACGACATTTCTTTGTAAACACTTTTTTTAACGTTGTTGGACCCTACATGTTCTTAAATAATGTTAACATGGCCAACCATAAATGTAATTTTTCTTCTACAACCGAGTGTTATATTTTGAAAAGAAAAAATAAATAAATTATAGATTTGGTCCCTATGGTTTGGAGAAAATTAGAATTTAGCCCTTATGATTTTAAAGTTAGCATTTTATCCTTATGATTTGATAAAACTTCGTAAATAGTCTTTATGCTTGGATAAAATCATAGAGATGCATTCTAATTTTAAAACTATAGAGATAAATTCTATTTTTTTTCAAAACTATAGGGACCAAATTTATAATTTAACAAAAAAAAAAAAGAATCTTCACCCCTTATTTGAAGCAAAAAATAATAAAATTTCCACCTTGCAAATAATACTTTTTCAACAATTGAATTTTCTTAAACTTTTTTTTTCCAAAAGGTTGAAAATATTTTATTTATTTTTTGAATTTTGTATAAAAAATATTTTGAATCTTACAATTAGTTTTCATATATTATTTAATATAAATTTGTCATAGACATGTCTTTTATTGGCCAAATTACTAATTTAGTCTTAATGGTTGAATTTGCTCAATCTCCAAACTTTAAAATGTTCCAATATGCCTCGTAACTTTGAATTGTAATTTTATGTGGTCCAAGAGTTGGCACAAACTCAAATCAAACTTGATCTAATCTCAACCCAAAGTTAAGGTAGGATCAATTTTACATCCGATTAGATATAAATCTATCACACTAAAATTATATTTAATCTATAATCTAGAATATATATAAAAATACGAATGTGTAAGAAACTTTTTTTTAGACAATACTATCCTTGGTGTTTTACAAAATACCTAAACTATCCTTCATTTAAGATTTTTTTTTTTATCCCTGGTACTCTCTCCACCTTTCCAAAACTACCTCACTTTCCTTTCCCTATTTTTAGGCATGTTTTACAAAATACCTAAATTATCCTTCATTTAAGCTTTTTTTTTTATCCCTGGTACTCTCTCTCCACCTTCCCGAACTTTTTCCTATCTTTTTTATGCATAAAATCTCTCTTCTTCCTTTCCCTCTCATACTTCTCTCTCTTACCTAGTTGAAGAAAAAAATCAAATTATCTTAGATATTCGAGTAAAATTAAATGACTTTTTTTTTTATAAATTTAATGAAATTTAAATTTAAATTAATACAGATTCACTCCATCACTATAAATAGAGATATAGGATATAGATTAGAATTATATGTGCAAGGATTTTATATTGATTTTATATGTAACATTGTTATTTGATTTTTTTATATAGCATTGTGTCTCTTTTCTTTGATTTTATATGTAACATTGTTATCTTCTTATTTTATTCCAATTAATTATAGAGATCTATAGATTAGAATTAAATCTTATTTTTTGTTAAATCTAAAAAAAATAATAAAATCAAGGTTTAAAAAAAAGTCAAAATCAAATTATCGTCATGGATATTTCATTAAAATTAAATTAGCTTTTTTTAATTTAATGAAATTTAAATTTAAATTAATCACGTTTCCTTTCACCCAACCCATTCTCTCCACCTTTCCAAATTAAATTCCATTAATCCCTGTTCATTTTCCTCTTTTTAGGCATAAAATCTCTCTTGTTCCCTTCCCTCTCCTACGTCTCTCTCCTCCTTTCTTCCCATTTAAAAGAAAGGAACTGAGAGAAATTCATAAGCATTGAGAAAATGTTGAAAATTTGGAAAAAAGAATATATATTATATTTTCTATCTCCGGCCAAGCATACCACAAACCCACAGCGTTCTCTAGCAGCAAATGTACTGCAGACCATGGGGATGACCCACAACCTGCTACAAACTTACATAGACACCGCCCACGACCCGCACTCCAGTGAACAATCGAATCTTCTTCCTCCTTTTCCATCTTCACAAGTGAGTCGGTAGGACTTAGGTAAAATTATTTAAGTTTTTTTTTAAATACAAATTTCAAAATTTCTATAGGTTTAGAATATGATTTAGAATTGGTATAGATAAAAGACTAGGATTTAGAAATAAATAAAAATTGATTTTGCTTCATAATATTTATTAACATATATGAATTAAGAAAATGAATAATAATTAAATGGCCATATTCGGTTATTTACTAAAAAAAACCTCTCTCACACTCACTCTCTAACTTCCACTCCACATATTCGGTTATTCGTTATACGATTTGTACAATCCTTTCTCTCTCACTCATATCTCTAACTTTCTCAATTTCATTAATTCACACTCACAATATCAATATCACTTCATTTAAAACCATAATCATTTTCCTCCCTTCTATTCACATTACTTCACATTACGTCTTTTGTTTTATAACATGTCTACAGAAAAGTATATTTTGTTAAAGTCACAGTAATTCAAAGAGGAACAACAAAGACATATACTTACCATAAAGGTCCTCTTCAAGTATTGAAGTTGATTTTGATTGATGAAGATGTAATTTTTTTTCTCCATTTAGAATTAAGACGTAGTTCTTTGTTCATAATACTTTTTTTGAATTAAATTTTTGAGATTTTTTTTATATATAAAATATGCGCTATTTTAATACTTGACATTTATACAGAACTCAAATCCAAGTCGTGCTGTATAATGAAACTATTTTATGATTGGAGCACACTTTGAAGAAAAATGGATCCTATTTTATTATCAATGGAAATGTGAAACTGTTGACAATAGACTTCTCAATGTCAACGAAGATATTGAAATATCTATATCACCCTGAAGTTCAAGAATCTAATGAAATAATTTCAACAGAAAAATGTACTCACAATTTCATTGCTTTTAAGCAAATGATCGGTGCTTTGGATAAAAAGAAGACAATAGGTATGTTTTTATATTTAGTATTTATCATTTTATTTTGTTACAGATGTTATTGGAATTGTGATGGTCGTGAAGCCAATTATGAATATCAAGAGTCAAAAAAATGATGTCCAGAGCATAAAAAGGAGAGATTTATTTTGATAAACTCAAGGTATAATTTTTTATTCTTTGAATTAACGTTTTTTTACTACTTTATAGAGTGTCAAATTTGAAATTTTGGAAACAAATTTTGGATATTTTTTCTTGGTGCATTTTATTCCTTGAGGAAACATAATTTTTAACATATAATAAATTGCTATGTGATGCATGTGTTGTTTATGTAGAGAAGCTTCACACTCTCATTAATTTTTTTATGTGTTTTTTTTTCTTAATTCTTGGCTATGTTTTATTTATTACCTATATTTCATATATGTATATCATATTAAAGGGAACCATACCGTATTGGATGTAAATTCATCCACGTGCAATGAAAAGGAATGTCTATTTTAACGTATTTCTAATTAATTATTTATTATTCCAAACTAGAGTTCTAGGGATTATTTCCAATTAATTATACAAGATATTATTTCATATATGTATATGGTAAAATTTGAACGTGATCTCGCTTATTTTTAAATAAATGTTTTTTCAATTCCAAATAGGTTGGAAACCATCAAGATAGGTTTATGGGGAGATTTGGCAGAAAATGAAGGACAATTACTTGAAGATCACATTGACAAAAAACAAATTGCTCTTTTACTCAATGTAAATGGGGACTTATATGAAGGTATTATAAAATTAGTTAATATTTATATAATATAGTCTTAATTATGATTGTTGTTGTTCGTGGTGGTGTGCTATTATTATTATTATGATTTTGGTGTTTGTAGATGAATTTAGTTTGGCAACTACAATGATTTGTTCCATCCAAATAAATCCTAAAATTCATGAGGCTGATCAATTACATACATGATATATTATGTTGTTTTGGTTAATTTTAAATTTCATACTATTTTATTTCATTATAATTTAAAATATTTGTATTTTATAAATGTGTAAATCATCACTATGTAGAAAAAATATTTCGAACATTCTTCCTGCATCAAAGAGACTAAAGAAAGCTACTGTGGTTGATTTGAAAGATATAATTGAAGGATCAGTTGACCAATTATATTGTTCATTCAAAGCAACAATAGCCAAAGTTCTCAATAAAGAACAACCATGCATGGTATGAAAATTGCAAAACTTGTAACTCAAGAGTTTACTCTCATCATTGGATAGTGATACAACTTCATGTCTCGAATGTAACAATCCAAAAGTGTTGGTTACTCATCATTGTACTTGCTTATTTTGAACTATTAATTACACAATGTCATTATATTTACAATTGTATGGTGCAATCCTAAAACTATAAGAAGTCAACACCACTTTTCAATTTGAAGAAAAAAATGATTGCAAAGGGTCTTGCATGCATCTCACATGGTAATATATGAGTTATTTATTTTATGTTAATAGATAAATGTTTTTTTTATATGTTTTTATCTCCAAGGTTCTCTTCAAGTTAATATATGTTTTTTTTTTCTAAAAAAGGACAATATAGATAAATTGATACTTGGTATTGCATGGTATAATTTAATCATTCCAATAAAATAGTAAGTTATTTATTTTAACAATTATACTAAACAACTTTAAAAATAATAATTATTAAATTGTATTGGAAGATGACTTAATACTTTACAAATAGTTTATTTTTTTGTAAATATAAACGATTATATTATTTAATATGTATTCGAAAATTTCTTAAAAAACTTAAATTTAATATATGATAAAATAAAATAGAAATGTTGCGTGCAAAGCAAGTGCTAAAAGACTAGTTTCTCTAAAAGGTCATAAGTTTGAATCATCTCACCCAAATATCTGAATCCAAATCTCTAATAGGGACACAACGAGAGAGGATATGTAAAAGGAATATAAATTGAAGTAACATTTAAACTTTCTATGATTTCTTTTTTCTTGTTTTAGCCCATTAATATAAGGGACTATTTGGGGCATTGAGTTGGTTAAAATAGTCTTGAGTTGTTTAATCTGTAGAGTTAGATAATTTATATATGGGGTGTAGATTAGTTGTTTAACATATATGGGGTGTAGATTAGTTGTTTAACATGGAGTTCTAAAGTCTGTGTTTATTCTGGCTATTTTTTTTAACATTTTTTTTGTTGTACTATACAATTAGAGGTATATTAGATATCAATTTTTCAAAATTTAAATGATAAAGATTTGTTCCCATAAATAAATATTTTTTTTTCATTTTCATTATTTTTACCTATTATCTGATTTAGATAGCTAGAGACATTTTTTCAAGAAATTTCTTTCGAAATTATCCTAATAGAAAATTCATGTTTTTAATCAATTCTCTATTATTTTTTTAAAATATATAATTTATTAAAGACATTTGTTCTAATGACTTAAAAGGTGTGTGTATTAGTTAAAAAACTAATTGCATGACAATGTTTGATGTTTAATGTAAAAGATCATTGAGAAAAATCTTTTGTTCTAATTTTAACTTCAACTCCATTGCATATCTATTGTCTATAACGCTTATAAAAATTTATGGTTAAACTTAGTATCTATTATAACTCCATCTTTTATGGATGATTTGTTATCTATGATTTCAAAACCTAACGACTTTTAAGTAAATTTTGTTGTTTATTATCATATGAAATTAAATTATATTTTTATATAAGAAAAATTAACAATCATATTTTGCTACTGTTATCTAAATCTAATTGGGTTTCTTATCCATATAAGATGCCTATAGGAAATTTTCGGAATTCAATTCTTACAATTTTTTTTAATTATCATTAAATAGAAAATAGAAATTTGGATAGTCTGATTGTGGTGTCCCCCATAGAACTGTAATATAGGAGGATATATATATATATATATATATATATATATATGCACATGTTCATTAATAAATACAAGTCTTCCCACATACTCCAATCTTATTCTACGAATTCTACTAAAAAAATAATGCGAATTTTTTCTATAATTTTAAAATTATCATTCAAACACAAATTGTGCAAGTAGTTCATATTTGTAATAGTCACTAATGAAACACACATTTAGCATCTTTATAGTTAAATTTTGTATCTATTGTAACTTCATCTTTTTTGGTCTGTTTGTGTGTAGGATTTTGAGGGACTTCAAATTCTAACAAATTTTAAATGGAATTTGTTATTTATTATCATATGAAATTGAATAATACTTTTTTTTTGTCAAAAAATGTTCGTACCAAAATAGTCCTATTTTGCAAGATTTCCTAGAATTTCGAAGCAAATTACTTAACATCAATGTTTAAAATGTCGATGTCGAAGGAAATATTGAGATCTCGATTTAATTGAAATATCGATAAAATGTCGATGTCGATGGATAATTCTGAAAAAATTATAAAACAAAAAATTTAAAAAAATAAACATTTTATACTTTTTAAATATTTTAAAATACTTTTATTAACATGGGAGAGAGAGGGAGGGGGAGAGGGAAATAGAGGAAAATGGAGTTCCTCGATAAATGTGCAGACTTTAATAGCAAACACTATTAAAGTTGGTGGATTTCAATAGTGAACACTGTTGAAATTGGTGAGGTAGAGTAATTTAACAACTGTGTTGTGAAGTATGCAGGGTATTAAATTTCCGTCGACATGTCGACATTTCCATCGAAATTTCCACATGTCCATGGGTTTGACATCGACATAAGGGGGGAATCGACATTTCCACTATACCGTACAAAATTGACGAAATATTAAAAAAAATAGCAAGAAAATGTAACTTAATGTGAATGTAATAATGTAACAAGTATTTTAACTCATTTAAAAAGTGTAAAATGTTCATTTATTAATTTTAATATTTTTTTTTGAATTTTTTGTTTTTAAATTTTTTTCAAAAATATCCATCGACATCAACATTTTATCGATATTTCCATCGACATTTCCATAAAATTGAGACTTCGACATTTCCATCGACATTGACATTTTAAACCTTGAAAGTATGTGGGCCAAACATGGGATAAGACATTTTAACCCACTCCACCCAACTCTAAGTTAGTGAGCCAAACACGATCTCCCTTATCCTATGCTTCATTTATATACATATAGATGAGATTTTTGATGATTTTCTTTGTACTTTTTGTTAGGTGTATGCATAGTGAACTAAATACAACTGAGTATTCAATAATAATAGACAAATAGTGCTTGATGTAACAATGTAAATATAAGAAGATGATTAGGGTCAATTTACGAGAATAAGATTAAAATTTAACTGTCGTGTAGTTGATGCATAAAGTTATTTTTGTGTAATGGTGGTATCTTTTCTCTTCACAAGAATAAAAAAGATGAAAGGAAAAAAAAAAGTCCTAAAAGTAAGGGTAGGTGGGCTGAAAGATTCTAGAGAAATTCGAATGGGTTTAATAGTTTGCTAAAATATTTACAAATATGGAATTTTATAAAAGTTAAATTAAAAGTTTAGTCCCTAAAATTTGAAGTTTGTGTCGATTATTGAACTTTCAAAAGTATCTAATAAGTCATGAACTTTCAATTTTATGTTTAATGGGTCTCGGACAAAGTCGAAACTTTTAAAAATTAATTGATCTATTAGATATAAATTTGAATTTTGTGTCTAATAGGAACTCTAAAATTTCAATTTTGTGTCTAGTAAATCCGTAAATTTAAAAAAATTCGAAACTTCAAGAATTAAATTTGCAGTTTTGAAAGTTTAGAGACCAAATAAACACAAACTTCAAAGTTCATGGACTAAATTTGTAATTTAACATTTTATAAAAGTAATTATAATTATAGCTTTTAAAAAATATCATATTTATTGTATTAAAAAAATATATTATTTATTCATATATTTACCTATTTATTAATTGCAATCACCGATATAGTTTAACTTATATATTAATAAATTATAATTACATGTATTTTTTAAATTAATTTTTGCTATATTTGCAATTATTCTTTAGTTGTTAGTTTTATAATTTATTTTTCTTAACTTATGGTGGATATGAGGTTACCTAGAATTCCATTACGCCAGTTGATGAAATACAATTTAAACTAAATTTTATAGCTTGTCTATCTTTATTTTATCCATTCTAGCATATTTTGTTGTGTCATACCATGCCAAATTATCACTCATTGTTCTTCTAATCACTTCTTTTAACATTTAAATAATGACATTAACATCAATGACTTATTAAAATTAAAACTGAAAATTTAATAACATATTTGATTTTTTAAATTTTAAGTATTAAATAGATACGATTATAAAATTTAAGAGATGAAGTATGTAATTTTCTTTTTTAAAAAATTACAAGTTTAGTCTTTAAACTTTTATAATTGTTTCTAATAGATCTCCAAACTTTCAATTTTGTATCTCAAGGGTTCCTAAATTTAAAAAGTGCTAACATGTACTTGAACTTTCAATTTCCTAACAAATAAGTTAATTGATCTACCCAATATTTTAGGCACAAGATTGAACTTTGCATTTAATATAACCTTGACTTTTCAATTTTGCATCTAACAAATTCATAAACTTAAAAAAATATCTAACATGTTAGGAATCTATTAGACACAAAATTAAAGTTTAGACATTTATTATAAAAAAAATTGAAAGGTTAAGGATCTATAAAATATATTTTTTTAAAGTTTAGGAATCTATTTGGTACAAAAAAAAAAAAAAAGGTTGAAGGACTAACATTGTAATTAACCAATTTAACTTATGAAATATTATCAAGTTTAGGATTAAAATTAAATAATTTAAAACACAAAGACATAAATAACAACATAAAGATAACGAAGATTTTTAAAAAAAAAAAAAAAACTCAAGGAAGGAAAAAATGGTTAAATTACAAGTTTAGTTTTTAAACTTTTAGATTTGTATATGATTTTGAATCTTAAAAAGTGTCTGATAAGTTTTTGAACTTTCATTGTAAAAAAAAAAAAAGAAAAAAAAAAGTCTTCAGTGAATTTTTAATTTTATGTCTAATAAGTTATTTACCTATTTAACATCTTTTAAAATTCACGATCAATACAAAACTAAAAGTCTAGAATTTCATTAGACATAAAATTAATTTTATATCTAATAAATCAGTTAATCAATTTTTAAAATTTTAGAATATGTTAAAGACCTATTCGACACAAAATTGAAAATTCGAAAATTCATTAGACATTTTTAAAATTCAAACACCTATTAAATACTTGAAAGTTCAAAGACCAATTTGACATTTATTTAAGTTTAAAATTCAAATAGACACGAACTAAAATTCAAGAGGCTAAACTTATAAATATAATTTAACCCAAAAAAAGAAAGAAAAATAAGACGAAATAGTTTTTGAAATCGGCCTCTTCAGAAGTGACATCTTCGAACCCATCTTCGAACCTGTTAAGAAAACTACCTCTTTCTGTTCTTGAGAAGCAAGTAATTTTGCGAAACAGCCGTGGGTGTTTAAAGGTAAGAGTTATATGAATTTCTTCAGATTGAAACACCTTTTATCTTATGCATTTAAATCATCTCTCATTCGTAAAACGGTCTCGACTTGAGGCGCTTATATTAGCAACCGCTCTTGTTCGATCGAGATATATGATACACATTGATGAATTATAATTTAAATTTGACCTTTTGTCTTAAATGTATTTCACAGTGAAAAATACATCATTTGTTGCAATAGTTTATAAATGTTCCCTTTTCAATCTGTACCTAAGTCAAAAGTAAATAACTAATCTTAATTTTCTCTCCTTGGTTTCAGATTTAAAGATGATGCATCTTTTCTTCCTGGATTTCACACCAAATATGCCTTCAAGGCTTCAAAATTAACTCTAGTTGTTTCTTTTCAACCATAGTTTGTATTCCGAAACACATACTTTCTCAATCAGGTCAAATTCAACCGAACACAGAGACAAGTTAATTCAAAGGGATGTATATTTTGAGGAGGATGGGTGTCGACGACATATCGATAGCATGTTCGATCGTGTAGATAGCTATCAAACATATACATATCCATCATATGCTTTGGATAGTGTTTTGATTCTTCCTAATCCTTTTCCAAACACATCCATCATATGCTTGCGAAAGAACGTATGCTTTGAGGAGGATGGATGTCGACGACGTACCCATAGTATGCTCGTGAAGATAGCTACAAGGACAATCGATGCCAATGGAACATGTTTATTCTACTCAAGATTCTACATATGCTTTAGATGATGGGACATGACAGCCATTTTTATGGAAAGAGCACTTGTTTGTAGAAACAGCTTATAGGTGATATTTGTTTTAGGAGTCATTTAGATTTAGCCATTTGGTCATTAATTGTCTTTCTTCTTTGATTTTTGTTGCAACTCTTTTTTTTTAACACAGTTAATAAAAAATGTCATTTTCACATATTTGAGAATTTCTCAAGCACTTGGCATTCAAAAAATTTCAACTTAAAAGTTTGATCAGAAGCTGTTCTTCATGGATTTGGTTTGCAAAACATCCTTTGAAGGTGTTAAATAACAATTATAAGTTATAATTTCACCCCACACTTTAATTTCACTTATTTATTTAGTTAAAGACAAAATTGAAAATGACTTCTTTAAACAATTCAAGTGCCTATTTTTCTATTAAAAGGTCAATTAAATACCAAATAAGATTACACAACTGCCAATTTTACTGATATCTAATGAAGAGTTAGTTATTATTAGCTTAAACAATTTACGAACCAAGCTCATTCAGAATGCTATTATATTGACTCTCAGAAACTTTAATAAAGGAACAGAAGAATAATTTACAAAAGGAAAGAAGAAAGCTTGAAGACTAATATTTCATATCTATTCATAGTATTAATTAGTACAATTTTACATAACTACAGAGAGTGAGAAAACTCTCATATCCTTTGAACTTTTTCACAACAAAAAATGAGTTAATACCAAATCATAATTAGTTCCAATGTTTAGAAATTATCAGCCATCATCAAATGCTCAAGATTATTGCCATACTCAAACTCGTCATTCATCAAACTTCTGTATTGCGCAAATTCCATATTGTTGTCATCGTCTTTCTCGAAGAGCAATTAAAGATCCTAAAAATTAAACAATGAGGAAATATTTATATTATATTCTTTTGGATATATTTTATGTATTTAATTTGGGCTGGGCTGTATTTTAGTTTTAACCCATCAATAGGATTGTATATATATTTCTCGAAATCTAAATGAAAATCCAAGAAAACAGTTTTACTAGCATGGTATCAAAGAATACTAGCCCTAACAAATTCAAAATACCTAGCCGTCATCTTCTACAGGTCCATTAGCCATCGCCATCTTCTGCAAGTTCATCTAAAGCCGGCACTAGGTTCTCCATAGCGCTAATGCAACTCCACAAGCGCCGAAGTCGGATCTGCAAACAAGTTGGTTCCGATTCCATCCTTATTCGATCTGCACACACACGACTCCACAACATGATAGGTTCCAATTCTATAGTGCAGGTCAGTGCCTTAGGTTCCAATTCCAAGTGCAAGTGCAGTGAGGTTGAAGATTGAATTTCTTGAGAATTTGGTCCAAATTTCAAGACTCCACTCACAAATATTTCCATTAACTCCACAAGTATATCGAATTAATTTTCTTGTGTGTGAAATTGAAGGTTGTAGTGGTAATGGAAATTGAAGGTTGAAGTACTTGGGAGTTGGGTCCAAAATTTTAAGCAAGAATGGCAGACGGTGAGGGAAATTTTTTAGGAGGAAAGATTGACTCTTCTTCTCCTTATTATCTTGGTTTCGGTGATCAATCGAGGAATTTAATCTGTCATGTTTTATTGACATCTAATAATTATATTGCGTGGTCAGTGGTCAAGAGTAATGACACTCTCATTGAAGGCTCGTAGAAAATTTGTGTTTGTAGACGGGACGATCTCTAAACCAAAAGAAAAGAAGAAAATGCTTGACTGGGACACCATAAATTCCATGCTTGTTTCATGGATCATGTGGAGCATTGACTTGAAGATCGCAATATCGATTCCTTATTACGGCGAGGCTAAGAAACTTTGGGATTATCTTGAAAAGCGATTTTGTGTCGCTAATGGTCCACGCCTCCAGCAACTATGGTCGACAATTATGAACTGTAAGCAAACAAAATCTAGGACTATTGATGATTATTACTCTAAATTGATGGGACTATTTGATGATCTTGCTCGTCTTAAACCGTTACATACTTGCAAGTGTGGACAGTGTACCTGTGATGTATCTGGAAAATTTGCGAATGATCGCGACAAAGAAAAATTTCATCAATTTCTGATTGGAATTGATGATACTTTATATTCTCTGGTGAGGACTAATCTTTTATCTCAGAATCCTCTACCATCCTTGGATGGTGCTTATCAGACTCCCATCCAAGAGGAGCATTCTCGTGATATGGCTCGAAACAAGGTTGTTCTTGATGAGAATCAGGTTTTTCTTTGCAAGTGGCACGTCCAAAAGGAAGATCTGATAAGTCCAACAGACCTGACAAATCTCACATGTTTTGTACTCATTGCAAATAGACTGGTCATGATGTGTCCACTTATTTTAAAATTCATTGCTACCTAGACTGGTGGGAGTCACGCTCAACGGGGGGCAAAGGAACAATAGGTCGGGCTCGAGGTTCTGGTGCTCGTGTTAATGTTGCATTTGCAGATAGTAGCAGTGCATCAGTATTTGAGAATGGTAATTCGATTTCTACCTTGGCCGATTTCAAGCCTAAACAGATTCAAATTTTGTTGAATCTCATAAACAAAAGCCAACAAGATAATATGATGGGTATGTGTATCTTCCTCTTTTTGGATTATTGACACTGGAAGGACTCGCCATGTGACTGGGAATCTGAATTATTTAACCCAAGCATATACTATTATTTCAAGTCTTGTCAGCTTGCCCAATGGGAATAAAACCATCACCACAATGGAGGGGCGAGTAGTTCTTGCTCGTGGTTTTGTACTTGAATATGTTTTATTTGCACCTACTTTACAATGCAACTTAATATCGATGTCGCAATTAATTGATGATGCTAATTATTTTGTTCGGTTCACTACTTCCTTTTGTGATATATAGGACCAACATTCAGGGAGCCTGATTGGCACTGGTGAACGGAAGGATGGACTTTATTATTTTCAGGGAATTCCTACAGTACACTCAGTGAAGGCCAGTCGGATTTTTGAAGTTATTCCTTGTGATTTGTGGGGTCCAAACACCAACACACTATCTTCTTGCGGTGCTTATTATTTTTTGACAATAGTAGATGATTTTTCACGAGCTATTTGGGTTTATTTGTTGAGCAATAAAACTGAAGTTTTTACTACATTCCATTCATTTCTTGCTATTGTTGAATGTCAATTTGAGATATCTGTTAAAATAGTGATGAGTGACAATGAGACAAAATTTAAATGCATGTTTGACTATTTTGCCAAGAATGGTATTTTTTTTTCAAATTGCAAAATAAAACACCTTTTGAAAATTTATTTTGTACTACCCCAAACTTTGATGTGCTACGTGTTTTTGGATGCCTGTGTTTTGCTCATAATCAACGACAAAAGGGGATAAATTTGCACCACGTAGTCGAAAGTGTGTGTTCGTTGGATAACCACATGGTAAGAAAAGGTGGAAGCTATATGATCTAGAAATTGGAGAAATATTTGTATCTCGTGATGTAAAATTTCATGAGAATGAATTTCCATATGTTGAAACTAGTACTCCTGTGACTTCTGATGAAGATATGGTGAATGTTAATCCTATTTTGGATGATCTAGAGAGTGTTTTTGAGAAAGTAGTGCCTTCTGACAATATTGTTCCTATAGATAAAGTTGTAGGGTCTACTAATGTTATTGATAATATAAGAGTAGTTAAGGATGAGAGGTCTGACAGTTCCTTGAGTGAACCTTCTGATCACACAGCCACAACTGTAGTTCCACCAACAATGCCGCACAACGAAAATCGGTCAGTAAGTGATGTGGTTGGTTTGGGCAGAGGTTTACAAATAAAACACCCATCAGTTCTTCTCTGTGATTTTGTTACTGAACCTACACGGAAAGAGAGTCAATCCCCAAGTTCATCGACATCCACGAGCTCCTGAGGTACTCCTCACTCTATAGCACATTTTGTGAACTATGATAAATTTTTTGTGAGACATCGTATATTTCTTGCAACAGTAACTACAGGGCATGAGCCTCGTAATTTTGATGAGGCTATGAAAGATGCTGGATGGAGATAAGCTATACAAAAGGAAATAGGAGCTTTGGAAGCTAACGAGACTTGGGTCATGGAAGTCTTGCCCTCAGGCAAGAAAGCCCTTGGATGTAAATGGGTATATAAAATCAAATATCACGCTGATGGAAGGATCAAACGACTTAAGGCTCGCCTTGTAATTTTTGGCAATCACCAGGTTGAGGGTATTGACTATAACCAGACGTTTGCTCCAATGGAAAAAACGGTACTATACGAACCTTTCTGGCAGTTGCAGCTGCAAAGAATTGGGAACTGCATCATATGGATGTTCACAATGCCTTTCTTCATGGTGATCTCGATGAGGAAGTGTACATGAAATTACCACTTGGCTTTACTGGCAATACGTTAGGTATGGCGTGTTGTCTCAAGAAGTCTTTGTATGGATTGCGTCAAGCTCCGAGGTGTTGGTTTGCAAAATTGAACTCTTCATTGAAGAAATATGGTTTCACTCAGTCTTACTCTGATTACTCACTTTTTTATGATGCATCAGGGACATGTCCAGCTTAATGTCCTAGTACATGTTGATGATCTGATTATTTTTGGTAATGACTCTTCCGCTATCGCTTCATTTAAAAAATATTTGGGTGAATGCTTTCACATGAAGGATTTGGGCATTTTGAAAAATTTTCTTGGCATTGAGGTTGCTCGAAATGTAGAGGGCATTTTTCTTTGTCAACGAAAGTACACTCTTGACATCATTTCAGAAATGGGGCTTTTAAGAGCTAAACCTACAGGGTTTCCAATTGAGCAAAATCATTGCCTAGCACTGGTTACTGGCACTTTGTTTCCAGATCCTGAACGGTATCGGCGTCTAGTAGGACATTTCATATACTTGTCCTTTATGCGACCTGACTTGGCTTATGTGGTGCACATTTTGGCTCAATTTATGCAGGCGCCACGACAAGAACATTGGGATGCTGCAGTTCATACGGCTCGTTATTTGAAAGTTGTCTAGGTCAAAGAATCCTTCTTTGCTCCGGTTGTGATATCTCTCTATCAGGCTGGTGTGATTCGGATTGGGTGAGTTGTCCCTTGATCCGTCGCTCACTCATCGATTGGCTTGTTTTTCTTGGTTCACCTATCTCTTGGAAAACTACGAAGCAGCAAACGATGTCTTGTTTGTCAGCAGAGGCCGAGTATCACTCCATGGCTTCTATTACGTTTGAGCTTAAATGGCTTAAAGCATTACGTAGGAGTCTTGGGGTGGATCATCCCCATGCCATTAATTTATTTTGTGACAGTCAGCCGACATTACATATTGCTCAAAATCCATTTTTTCATGAACGCATAAAATATATTGAGGTGGACTACCATTATGTTCGTGATGTTATTCAGGATGGCACTATTGCTACAAGTCATGTTTCTACCAACAAGTAACTTGAAGATATCCGAAGGCTTTGGAGAAACAACGATTTCTTTATCTTCTTCTCAAGTTGGGCATTTGTGATCCCCATGCTCCAACTTGAGGGTGGTATTAGGAAATATTTATATTATATTTTTTTGGATATATTTTTTGTATTTAATTTGGGTTGGGTTGTATTTTAGTTTTAACTCATCAATAGGTTGTATATATATTTCTCTAAATCTAAATGAAAACCCAAGAAAACAGTTATCCTGGCATAAACCCAATTCGATCTCCATCAAGGCCAATGAAGAAGTCAGGAAAATCCAATTCATTTAATGGCATCTCTGAGGGGTTCAAATCTCCTCCTGTTTAAACAAGATTTTGATCGTTGTCTGCAGAAAATTTTGTCAATGCCACTTTGCCAAACAAATCATCCTAATCAGTTTCCATGACATCGACCATTGCACTAGCGACTTCAATCTTCAAATCAAGTTCGTCCATAAACGCATAACATCCTTGACATTCTCATGAAGCTTACAGATCTCTGTTTCGATTTTGCTCTTACGATCAGAGAAAAAATCATTCAAATCGAAACTCTTCCGTTTTTGAAAACAATTGTTCTTGTAGGCACGAACCATACCTTCAATCTCACTACGATTCAGAGGCCAAGTGCGAAACTCCACGTCTGACTATGATCAATCCTCATCAAGCACAGAACTAAGGCCATGGATCAGATCGCACATTCGAACGTTGCACAGTGTCGAGAGCTCGTACGCCTTCTTCATCAAGTTGTTTTTCCTCTTTTTGAATGTCGAGATTCGAAATCAGTTTTAGGCTCGACTTTCCTCTTCCCATTGCTGCAAATTTGGGTATCGGAAGAAAATTTTCAACGAAAAAGGAACAGAACAGAGTGAGGAGATGAATTCGAACGTTGAAATTTAAAGCCAACCGGATTGTTCAATTAAGGAAATATAAGATTGGACGGTCCAGAAAATATTAGCTCTAAATTCTATGGATTTTTTCCTTAATGATTTCTATTTTCATTTTTAACCATTTGATTATATAATATTTGTATTTGTAATTCATTGTTTTATTCAGTTTAACTGGCTTTCTCTCTAAGTTGTAATGAATTTCCTTATTTTGATTTTTTTTTATCGTTTGAGTTTATAATTAATTATTTCATAATTTAGTTTAAGTACCTTTCACTTGTTTTTTTTTGTATTTTGAATTGTAAAATTATGACATCTGTTATGGGTGAAATTGAACCATAAGGACCGGCTAGAAAATCGCAAAAATTAAAGGTAAAGAGGGACTAAAAAGACTAATATGAATCAAAACAAGACGAAACGAAGCCGGAATTAGATCACTGCAAGATAGGAATGAGGAGGTGACTTGGGCCGAAGCCTAAGTTCCTGAGGGATAAGCTAATCCTTGGCAGGAACCAATCAAGAGAACCACAACATGATTAGCACACCAGGATAAGCAAGGTGAGCGGATTGAAATATGTGATTCAAGTTGTTGAAAGAGGTGCCAGCCGAGGCCGACCAAAAGGTCACTATCCAAGGAAAAATACGGGACAATAAGCTCTGATCTACGGAGCTTAATCAAAGAAAAACATATGTTAAAGGATGAAGTCGAGGCTAGGATCGAGACTCCACCATGAAAAGCTGAGCTTCTGAAGATTCAAAAAGAGTTGGGGGCTATCCAAGAAAACATTCAAAGACCTCAAGAAGTTGAGAGTTTCGACCTAGAAGACTTAATCGAACAAATAGATCCACCATGCACTAACAGGATCATGGAGTACAAGGTACCTGAGAAATTCAAGGTACCTACTATGAAGCTTTATGATGGCAAAAGTGATCCAGTAGAACACCTAGACACTTATCGATCGTGGATGGAACTCCATGGAGTTTTATATGCAATTCGATGTCGTACTTTGTCTTTCACCCTTACTGGACCAGCAAAAGAATGGTTCAAAAAATTGAAGAGGAAGTCAGTTGCCTTCTTCAGAGATCTAGCTCGAGTCTTTGTTACACAATTTCAGAGGGCTTCAGATCAACACAAGCCACAGATGCACATGCTCACCATTAGGAAAACTTTGCAGAGGAGATAAAGACCCGCCAGAAATATCTCTATATTATCTCAAAGGTATGTTTTACTTAGCCTAAAATTATTTTTCATTTAATTCTAAAAATAAAATCAAAGTCGATTCCAATGCTTCCGCTATAGGTTTAATTCTATTATTCCCTTCAACTTGATGGTAAAAAATGAATTGACCTCTTTAGAAATTGGTTTTTATCTTTCTAAGATAGGATGATAAAGAAACTACTTTCTAGAAATCGATCTCCATCTTTCTAAGAGAAGAGTATCAAATAGCCTCCCAATTAATTGATTTTCATCTTTCTAAGAGGAAGGCTCTAAACCTAAAACTTTCTCCAGTAGAATTGATATTCATATTCCTAGAGGAGAATCTTAGACCTATGAAAGACTAAGTCCAACCTCACGGGGTTCGACCTGCAAATCCTAAGGATATCCGAAGCAAGACTTTGGAGCCTTAAAATTTTCTCCAGTGGAATCGATATTCATCTTCCCATAGGAGAATCTTAGACCTATGGAAGACTGAGTCCAACCTCACAAGGTTCGACCTGCAAATCCTAAGGATAATCGAAGCAAGACTTTGGAGCCCTAAAATTTTATCCAGTGGAATCGATGTTTATCTTCCCAGAGGAGAATCTTAGACCTATGGAAGACTGAGTCCAACCTCATAGGGTTCGACCTGCAAATCCTAAGGATAATTGATTGAGTGAATTTTAGGTGAAGAAAAGTAAGTAAATACGTTCAACTCCAGTGAAAGTGCACACTGACGATGCAAGTATTAAAACAGGAGTATTCCTGAGTATCAATCCCACAGGGAATGATGTAACAAAAATTATTGCTAAGGAAAAATAAGGAGAATTGCAACTTTAGATATTAAAAATTGCAAAAACAAGGTTGGGATTGGTGTGTTTGTAAAAACAAAATAATTGTAGAATCTAATTGCAAGTTAAAGTGACAAAGATTGCAGAATTGAGTTGCAGAATCGAAAATTACAAAATTGAATAGCAAACTAAATGGACTTGATAAAAGAAATAAAAATTGTAAAAGAAATTCTTTAGAGAAATGAAGGGTTCAATAATGTCATTGTCCTAAGTTGTAATTGCAAACCAAAATTGCAATTCCAATCTATTCTACATTCAATTGTAAACCAAAATTGCTACTCCTATTCACCTTAAAATTAGGTTTTAGGAGACTATGTAAGTGACTTATATGTCTATAGTCCCTCTATCTTAGGTAATTTTGCTCAACAATTTTATGGGTTTTGGAGTCTTTAATCCCTTTGTCTAGGGCAAAGAATTAGCTTATATCTAAACTATTTTCTTCATCACTTGTGTGGAATCCGCTTATCACTAACCCCGTCAGTATTAGATTTAAGCTTGAGTTGCTACCCTAGTTGATCAATCTAGGATCTCAACGGAATTTTATTCAACACAAGCAAACAATTGAGATGTAGGCTCGATTTTTGTTGCAATTTTGGCTACAATTACTTCTTAGGGAATTCACATCCTTGAACCCTCTAAGAAGTTTAGCTCATATTAAAAGTAAAAATCCTACAACTAATTTTAGAATTAAAATTCATATTAGAGGATTAAATTAAATTGCTAGTGGTAACCAAAACTAAAGGAATTAATACAAAAATTCTACCCTAATTAGCATTGCATATTGGAATAATTAAAGTAATAAAAGTTAACGCAGATCTGGACAAATAACAAAACATGGCTTCCAAGAATTCTTAATTCAAATTAAAATAGAGGACAACTCATGAATCAAGAGCTTCAATACGAGAGTAGTTCAACTCTACTTCCTTCTACCTTCGAATCCTACAGAATTATAAAGTGTGCAAACAAAGGTTGAAAAACACTATAAAACAGAAAACAAAATTGAATTAAAATAGAGTCATTACACAATCATTCAAAGAAATCCTCAGTTAGTTTCCAATCGACTCAATCCCTTCACTATTTCTAGGAAACAATTTAGTCTTAACAACCCAAGTTTCACTTGAATCGAATTACAAAAACCAAAGGAAAAATAATGCTAAACATGGCAGCAACTCTCGGTAAAACAGGGGGAGAAAACTGAAGAAAAATAGAACATTAATTTGACAAAAACCCACAAGCAAAGTTTTCCAAAAAACGAATATCCCTTGCTGGCTGCTCTTTTTCCGCCATTTGTAGAACCTCCATAGGGCTGAATAATGTCAAAATTTGTACTCCAAATCCCCTAAATCGTGCAACAATTTAAGGTTTCCATATACGGGTTGTGTGCAAAATCTTTCCTTTTGTTGTTGAATTTTTCTGCTGCTCCAAAATTGCAACTTCATCTTGCAATTTTCGTTATGCAATTTCCACAGTCCCTACAACAAGTTTAGTCTTTTAGAATCTTATCCTAATTGCCTTCATTCTTCTTTCTTTCTTATTTTAAGCAACTTTCAGCTATTTCCACTTGATCTTAAGGCAAAACAAGAATATTTCAAGCAATTGGGAGTTAAATAAGCCTTAATACTAAGGCTTATCAATAATCCGAACAAGAATTTAGAGAGCTCAAGAGCATTATATTTAAAACTGACAAAAGGATTATACTCTCAAATTGGACCCCATATTTTAGGCTCATACTACACCATGAACTCCAATTAGAGAGTGGGGACTAATGTTATGGGTGAAATTGGACCATAAGGACCGGTGAGAAAATCACAGAAATTAAAGGCAAAACATGACTAAAAAGCCTAATACGGATCAAAACGGGACGAAACCAAACCGAAACTAGATCACTACAAGATATGAATGAGAAGGCGACTTGGGCAGGAGCCCAAGTAGGCCTAGGCCGACCACTTTACAAGGCCCTTCATTGGGCCTTGTCTCTTTTCCTTTTGGCCCGAGCCACCTTCATCCAGTTCGATTCGGTCTTTTCTTGTCATATGCCTACGAGGAGTCATCCAAAACATTAGAACGGGATCAATGCGAGAAAGAAACGAAGGAGCCGACGTGGGTCAAAGCCCAAGACTTGGTCAGCCTCGGCCTAGGCTGAGGCCAACCATACTACAAGGCCCTCTTTTGGGCCTTGTCTCTTATCTTCTTGGCTCGAGCAATCTTCATCCAGCTTGAATCGGTCCTCTTTCGTCCCATTCCTACTAGAAATCCTCCAAAGAAGATGAGTATTTAAAGTCTCTTTGATAAGCCTTAGAAATAAGGCTTATTTAACTCCCAATTACTTAAAATATTCTTGTTTTGTATTAAGATCATTTGGAAATAGTTGAAAATTGCTTAAAAATAAGAAAGAAGAATGAAGGCAATTAGGGTGAGAATCTTAAAAACAAAACTTGTGTTCAGGTATTGTGGAAATTGCATAACCAAAATTGCAAGATGAAGTTGCAATTCCGGAAGCAGCAGAAAAAATGAAAAAAAAATATGCAGTTGACCCATATACAAAATCTTCAATTACTGCACGATTTGGGGAATTTTTAGCATGAATTTTGGGCATTATTCAACCCTAATTAAGGCCTACAAAAGGAAAGAAGATGGGTGAAGAATGTAGGAATTTTTTAGGACAAATTTTCATGGGTTTTATTCAAAAGAAAGTTCCTCTGTTTTTTTTTAGTTCTTCTTCCTCTGTTTTTTTTCCTAGTTTTTCTTCTCTGTTTATTGTAAGGTTACTGCACTGTTTTGGTTCCTTTTTCTTCAAAAATTCCAGTTCGATTCAAGTGAAAACTTGGATTGTTAAGATTCAATCTCTTCCTAAAAATAGTTGAAGAAGTTGAATTGATTGAAATCTAAAGAAGAAAAATGGGTTTTGTTCAAGTTTTCTATATTCCGGTTGATTCTTAGTTTAAGTGAATTTAATTTCTGTTTTAGCTCATTTAGGTTGTAATTTTTCATGCTTTTTGTTCCTTACGTATTGTATTACGCATTGGAATTGAGTTGAGATTATTGAAGCAGTTGAAAGAAATTTTCTGGATTTCTTTTTTGTAATTCATGTTCATGGGTTTTTTCTTTTTCTTTTTTTCTTTTAGAAGTTAATTTGAGCTTTTTCTTTGAAAATTCTCTTCCATTGCTCATGGGTATGATGAAATGAAAATCTTCATTGTCTACTATTATAGTATTTGCTTTTAAAACTAAATTCCAATTGCTTTCAATTTCCTTTGGTTTTAGTTGCAATAAGATTTAGTCTTAAGTAATTTCTTTTCCAATATGGATTTTGTTTCTAAAAATTGTTTTGAATTTTGTGAATCAAATATGAGCTAAACTTCTTAGGGGGCTCAAGGATGTGAATTCCCTAAGAAGTAATTGTAGCCAAAATTCCAACAAAAATCGAGCCTACATTTCAATTGTTCGCTTATGTTGAATAAAATGTCGTTGGAAATCCTAGATTGATCAACTAGGGTAGCAACTTAAGCTTAAATCTAATACCGACAGGGTTAGTGATAAGTGAATTTCGCACAAGTGATGGAGGCAAGAGCTTAGACATAAACCAATTCTTTACCCTAGACATAGAGATTAAAGACTCCAAAACCCATAAAATTGTTGAGCCAAATTATCTAAGATAGAGAGCCGATAGACATATAAGCCACTCACTTAGCCTCCTAAAAACCTAATTACAAGGTGAATAAGAGTAGCAATTTTGGTTTACAATTTTTTGTAGAGTAGTTTGGATTAGCAATTTTGTTTTGCAATTACAACTTAGGGCAATGACATTCTTGAGCCTATCCTTTCTCTAAAGATTTTATTTTGCAATTTTCATTTCATTTATCAAGTCTGTTAGTTTGCTATTCAATCTTGCAATTTTTTTATTTTGTAATTCAATTCTGCAATCTTTGTCACTTTAACTTACAATTAGATTCTGCAATTATTTATTTTTTAACAAACACACCAAACCTAACCTTATTTTTTTCAATTTTAGTTTCCAAGTTGCAATTCTCTTTACATTTTGCTTAGCAATATTTTTGTTACACTGTTCCTGGTGGGATTGATACTCAGGAATACTCCTGTTTTATTACTTGCATCGACAGTGTGCACTTGCCTCGGGTTGAACATATTTACTTACTTTTCTTCACCCAAAGTTCACCCAATTAAGTTTTTGGCACCGTTGTCAGGGAATGGCAGTTTTAACAAAAATTTTGTTTTAGCAAAACTTGTACGAGAAGATTGTAACTACAATTTCTCCTATTGCAGGAAGAGATCAATTTCACTTGTTGAGGAAGAGAAATTGCAAAAGGAGAAAGGCGCAATGTAAGGTTGATTGCTTGAGAAAATCCACAAGATGGAAGAAGACATCATTGCAACATTGAGTGCACAAGTTTCATCATTAAGCTACATGATGGAAACTTTGATGAGGGGAAATCCTATAGCTCCTTTTAACCCTATCTCTTATATTTTTTGTGTTTATTGTAAAGGAAGTCATTCATTTGATAATTGTCCTTATAATCCTGATTCTTTGTGTTATGGATTTCTACATAGGTTTGCAAATCAACATCAGTACCAATATTTCCAGCAAGGGAAAATGATTCCAAAAGAGCCTAGCATTGAAGAACACGTGAGGGAATATAGAGCAAAGAACGATGTTGTAATGCAAAGTCAAGCCGCATCTCTACGGAATTTGGAGATCCATATTGAACAAATTGCAAATGAATTGGAGAACAAGTCCCAAGGAATCTTGCTCGAGGACATAGAAACTTCAAAACAAGAAGAAGAAAAATGCGAGGCAATGACACTAACCAAATTGAACATGAAGACCTTAAACTCCCAATAGAGGTAGAAAACACTCTAACACTTGAAAACACTAATGAGGTAAAAGGGAGAGAAGAGATTAAAGAAGAACCACCTCAAGAAGAGAAGGAACAACAAAAGGAAGTTGTAGTGAGCCATACAGTTGCAATTTCACAGCAATTGACATCCAAAGTGCTCCCGATACTAGAATGCCTTGCTTTCACTTATTGCAGTTTGCAGGAAATGCTAAATCAAGAAATATGCATAAATGAGAGCATGAAGGATGACAATATGCAGTATGTGACACAAATTGCAACTGCAATCTCTACTTTTAGAAACATATGTAAATCTCTTGAGCATGCAATGCTCGTTGTGATCAAAGCACCTCAACTACGACTGAAATCTTGTCCAACATCAAGACCTAGGTGCAAAATGAAGGAACATAGTTGCGGTCTCCCTACTGGAATTGGATAAGTTACCTTGTCTTTCTTTTACGTGTAAAAAAAATTTAAGAGAAACTTTCAACTTTTGAAATTCCAATCTGAATGAAGAAGTTAATTTAGAAAAGCTTTGTTTAAGAAAAATCCTGTCGAGGTTGAGGTACTTAAGTTGACCACTAAGGGAACACCTCTACTTAGGGATTCACCTTGGAGTTTGATGAATCATATTTTAAGTTCAAAAATTGGAAGTTTCAAAATGTTAACTTTGCATTAGGAAAAACTGTGTGAATGTTTTGATGCTCTACTTTTGAGTTTTAGGAAAATATAAGATGAAAGAGTGGGAGGAAGAAATTGTAGTCACAATCGTGAAAGCAAATTGCAATTGCAGTTTCAGGAGAATTCTTTGTCAAGACTCCCAACAACTTCAAGGACAGTAATGGCAACCACAACACATTTTTCTCTACATATGGGATTCCCTCTTTAACCTATCTTTCTAGCTTTATTAATTGTTATGTTTTTGGTTTGAGGTTTAGTTAAGTTCTTTTATGCTTATTTAGTTTATTTGCTTTCATGAATTCTGGAAAGAAAAAAAAAAGTCTACACCTCTCACAAGCATACCATTAAAATCATATTCCAAAAACAAGTTTGCAAATTGTTTTCTTTGGTGTTTTATTGAAAAGCCCTTGATGATGATACCTATAGCTATCTCAACCTTCAAATGCTTTTACACACAACTTTAAGTTTTCAAGATCATAAAACTTGATAAATTCTTTTTCTCCATAAAACATTCAAACTCAAACTTCCTTTGTGTTTATCTCATCTAATGGACTTAGGAGAGTTTAGCTTCGATGCTCAGCATGCTAAATGACTCAACTATGTACCCCAACCCCTTTTCTTCTAGTTCTTAGTCAATGGGAACATTGACCCACTTAAGTTTTTTTTTTTTTTTTTTTTTTTTTTTTTGGGGGGGGGGGGGGGGGGGAGTTTTGTAATAGTATGCTATTGTAACAGTATGTTGTTGTAATATTATATTATCGTTGTAACAACTGCTAGGACTCAAAAAAAAATACTCTTTCTTTTAGAGATAACGAAGTAACCAGAGGCAGTCATGACACCCATGATTTCCTTTGCACAAAGTGTTAACTTAGGAAGTGAGTATGTGAAAACGGTCTTAGCAGTGACTTGTGCTCGTAGTCAACTGCTCAAAGTGTTAGTAAGTTGGAATGAAGGTACAAGTGACGGTAAGACTCTAAAAAAAATTCAAAAGAAAAAGAAAATGAGGCCTAACAAAAACTTTAAATAAGTTTGGGAGAGAAAGAAAAATGTTTGTAATGTGAGTGAGCTTAGCTTGTTGAACAAAGAGGATCATCCTAGACTCTATGACTATGACTTAGGTAGGATAAGCATAGTAGGTGGGTTTGTATAAGAATGTTTTATCTTGAAAAAAAAAAGTAAAAGTTTTATGTGAAAAAAAATCTTGGAATTGTGTAAAGTGTTAAGAGTTTGAGACCTATCCTGAACAACATTTTCTTTTTTTCAAAAACACCATTTGAAATCATTTTGTGAAGTGTTTGCTTGTATATGTTACTATTTGTTTTCTAATTGCTTAAGAACAAGGAATATCTTAAGTTTGGGGGTGATTCTCAAGAGGACAAGGGTAAGTTCTCATTCCCTACATACTTGCTACACTCCTAAAAGGTTTTCTGACTTAAGCATCGAAGCTTGTGTGGAAAGCACCACACCGGTATACAGGTTTCTCTTGTTTTGCAGGTCACGTTCTTCTCCCCTGAATACAAATCTTACGGTTGCTGTCACATGAAGGTCAGGTGCGTTACCTTGTCTGAATTTTGACAACAATACAATCCAATTGAAACATGAAACTTAACTTTAGAAAGAAAAAAACACATTATTTTTCTATTAAAAAATATTGATAAAAATACTCCAAAGACTTCAGAAAAAAAAATGTTGTTTTTCCTGTATACTTAATTTAGTGAGTCCATTTTAATAGTAATCTTTTAATTTTACCAAATTAATCCATAACCTTTCATTTTGTGTCCAATATCGTTGGTAAATTTTTAAAATGGTTTGGATTAGTGATATATTGACACAAACTTAAAAGTTCATTAACTAAATTTATAATTTAACAAAAAAAATTACAGAAATTGATTACAAAATCAAAGTTGTTGTAAAAAATAGTGTGTATGTCTCTCAAAACATAGTTAACAACAAATGAAATTAAAATAGTTGTGTTTGGAATAACTTGTAGAAAAATTCTTTTTGAACAAAATCAATTTTTCTATAAGCTATCTTGAAAAAATTAATAATTTAAAGTGTGTTTAGTATAACTTATTGAATGATTTTAAATTATAAAAAGTGGTTTTTTTTAATAAAAAAAAAACTTAATAAATAAAAAATGCTTCTAAAAAATTGGATCAATTAATTTTTTTAAAGAAGCTCTTGATAAATGGATTATCTAAAAATGGGCTTAAAGTGATTAACTAAAATCCTCAAAATATGTAATAAAAATAAAAACAAATTTATAATTAATAGAATCACTTTTGAATACAGTGCAACCAAACAAATTTGTTATTTAAAATACTTTTGCAAAAAAAATAAAATATAACAACATTTTTATTGAAAATATTTTTTTTTTCAAAAAGTATTTAAATTAGAAGGTATTTCAAACCATCACTAATTAATCTTGTCAACCCCAGATAACCATGTTTCGTGGTTAAAGATGTCCATTTAACCTGCGAGGCTCGCCCCTAACTAGGCGAGGAATCCCCAATTACACGGGGAATAAGCCGCCCCGCCCTATGGACATCTCTATTCGAGGTCCTACAATTTTAATTGATTTAATTCGATCTTGGTCAATTTGATGATCAGTTTTGCCAATTCAACTTAAAAAAAAAAAAAAAGATCAATAATCAATTTCAATTGGCTTTTTTTCGTGATAGAAGAGAAAAATAATAAAATACAAGATAAAATGCATTTTATCATATATTTACACTAACTAGGCTTGAACTTGTAAGTGATGAAGTTCGAATCGTGTCCTTGTTTGTGATGTGATATAAAGAAAAACATAAAATAAATATTTTTGGAAAAAAAATCAATTTATACTCCTAACTTTTATAGTTGTATAACTTAAAACTCAGACTAGTAATTCTATCCATTAAAACCCTAACATTTTAAAACTTTTTTTTTGACAACATGTACGGTGGGAGATTTGAACCTCTGACCTCTTGGTTGAGGATATACATTTTATGCCAGTTGAGTCATGTTCATGTTGGCTAACATTTTAGAATCATTGATAAGGGATTAACGTAATATTAAAAAAAATGTTGGAATTAGTGGATAATAGCATTTTTTTTTATTAATATTTGTTTTTCTCTATTTTTCTTTACTTCTTCAAGAAGAATTATGCAATAATTTTTTTGGCTACTACAGTAGAAATTTGAGAGGAATAATTTTATTTTAGTTAATTTTAAATAGAATCAAGTGAAAATAGTTATAAGTCACTAACAAATGGTCCAAATTGATTTACTTATAAAAGTTCGAAGTTTAAATGAATACAATTACTACGTTGAGGTCCTAATTGATACAAGCCTAAAGTGTATAAACCATTTTTTCCCAATATATACATATATATATTTATTGGTGTTAATTAGGGTGTACAAATAACTCGATAACTCGAACAATCTGAGTCCCGAATTACCCAACCCGGGTTGGGTTGGGTTAGGGCTTTTTTTTTCTTTTTTTTTTTTGGGTTGGGTTTAGAGATCTCCACGGGGTGGGGACAGGGATAGATTCCCATCCTTGTCCCCGCCCCCTATTTTAATCCCCATCCCTATGAAATTTTTCGTTAAATTTTGCGGGGATCGGGTTCCCAGTGGGGAATTATTCCCCGTTTAATTTTTTTTTCAACTCAATTAAATCAAATAATGTTTTTGATAAATTTTCAAATGCTTAAGTTTCCATGAGAAATATTTATTAATTTTCAATTAGATTGTTAATTATTCATGAAAAAACTTCATTTAAGTAGTTAATTTTCTATAAAAAAAATATCTATTTAAAGATAAAATTCTTAAACCTCGTAATAGAAACAAAACAAGATTTCATATCAAATTATCTAATTAATCCATACATATAATTTAAATATTTAACTATTGATTGGGTGAACTTTGGGTGAGAAAAGTAAATAAATATGTTTAACCCCAGTGCAAGTGCACTGCCATACAAATAATAAAACATGAGTATTCCTAAGTATCGATCCCACATGGAACGGTGTAACAAAAGTATTGAAGAGCAAAATGTAAGGAGAATTGCAACTTAGAAACCAAAAATTGCAAAAACAAGGTTGGGATGGTGTGTTTGGTAAAAACAAAATAATTGCATAATCTAATTGCAAGTTAAAGTGACAAAAACTTTAAGTAAGGAAAACAAAGATTGTAGAATTGAATTGCAGAATCGAAAATTGCAAGATTGAATAGTAAAACAAAACAGACTTGATAAAAGAAATGCTAATTTGAACAAATACTGACCATAGCAGAATGTTAACCAACTGATGAAAATTGCAAGGAAAAATCCTTAGAGAAAGGAGGAGCTCAAGAATGTCATTGCCCTAAGTTGTAAGTGCAATTCCAACCTATTCTACATTCAATTGTAACCGAAACTACTACTCCTATTCACCTTGCAATTAGGTTTTAGGAGACCAAGTGTGTGACCTATTGATAAGCCTTAGAATTAAGGCTTGTTTAATTCCCAAATGCTCGAAAAATTCTTGTTTGCCCTAAGATTAATTGAAAATAGTGGAAGATTGTTTGAAATTAAGGAAGAATTGAATGTGATAGCAATTGGAAGAAAATTCTAAGTAATTTGATTCTTTTTGCATAAATTCAGGAAATTGCTAAATCAGATTGCTAAACCCGATTTGGCAATCCTGGGCAGAGAATATATGGAATTTTCATATCCGCGTGAATAACAAAACCCATATATGGGAAGAGCAATTTCCGCACGAATCATGGAATTGGAGCGTGATTTTTGGCAGATTTGAACCCTAAGAAGATCTACAAAAGAGGGAGGAAGAAGCTCGAAGAAGAATCTCGGATTTCCTCGGTCTATTTCAAGATTAAGTTCGCGGGTTTTTGTAGTTTTTTCGCACCCTCTGTTTTTCGAATTTCTGCTGTTTTTGACCAAATTGATTCAAGTTCTGTCTCGGTTTTCCTTCAAGTTTGTATTACAAAACGTTGTTGAACTATTTCTATTCTCATTTTGAAGTATTTTGGATTTAAGTTCAAGTTTAATTCAAGTATTTTGTGGGTATTTGTTTAAAAGTCATACTCTGTTCTTCTTTATTTTTCTTTTTATTCTTCTTTACCGAGGGCTTAGTTGCAGTATTATCGAAATTTCTTCCTTATATGATGAATGTTTGTGGAGATTATCCCTTCGTTCTAAGTGGAATTCAAGCATGAACTAAGTTGAGGGGAAATCCATCTTCATTAGCAAGTTCTTTAAAGCTTCTTCTTGATTTTATCTTTGGATTGGTTGTCCCATTTAATTTCTGCACTGTTCTTCGAATTCTCCAGTCCAATTCAAGAGTTTCTTGAATCGTTAAGATCAATTGTTCTCTAAAGGAGGAGGAGATTGAATCGATTGGATAGGAAGGAGTGTGTTAGACATTGAATTGGAATTAAATTTTTTTTTACTCCAGCCCCTGTTTTTCGTTAATCAATTTTTTTTGTGGAAGTATGTTTTGTTCAAATTAAGGTTGTGGGAAGGATATGGCAGAGGAAGAAGATTAAAAATTTACTTAGTTGCCCTTGATGTTTTGGCTTAATTTCCATTAAACATCATTGCTTGAATTCCTGTAGTTAAAAAAAATACCATTGCAATTTGTTGTTAAGTATTCAATTTACACAATCTTTTAGTATGAATTTTTCCTCAAGAATTAGTTTTAATATTTTTACCGTTAATATGAGCTAAAACTTCTTAGGGGGTTCAAGGATGTGAATTCCCTAAGAAGTAATTGTAGCCAAATTTTCAATAAAAACCAAGCCTACATCTCAATTGTTTGCTTGTGTTGATTAAAGTTCCGTTGAGATCCTAGATTGATAAACTAGGGTATCAACTCAAGCTTAGATCTAATATCGACGGGGTTAGTGACAAGCGGATTTCACACAAGTGATGGAGAAAAAGAGCTTAGACATAAACCAATTCCTTACCCTAGACATAGGATTAAGGACTCCAAAACCCATAAAATTGTGAGCCAAATTATCTAAGATAGAGGGACTATAGACATATAGGTCTCTCACTTAGCCTCCTAAAACCTAAATTCAAGGTGAATAGGAGATGAAATTTTTGGTTTACAATTGAGTGTAGAGTAGGTTGGAATTGCAATTTTGGCTTGCAATTACAACTTAGGGTAATGACATTCTTGAGCCCCATCCTTTATCATTTCATTTTCTAAGTTTATCTAATTTGCTATCCAATCTTGCCAATTTAGATTCTGCAATTTAATTCTGCAATTTTTGGACATTTCGCTTATTGCCAATTTAGATTCTACAATTCGATTCGGCAATTTCTGTTCTTTCAACTATTGTCATTTTAGATTCTGCAATTAGATTCAGCAATTTTTGTTTTTCACCAACACACCAACCCAACATCATTTTTGCATTTTAGTTTTCCATTTGCAATTTTCCTTACACTTTTGCTTTACAATATTTTTGTTACTCCGTTCCCTGTGGGATTCGATACTTGGTACTCAGATACCATTTTATATTACTTCGATCACGTGCGCTTGCGTGTTACAGCCGATCACCTATATGTCTATAGTCCATCTATCTTAAGTAATTTTGGCTCAATAATTTCTTAGGTTTTGGAGTCTTTGATCCCTATGTCTAGGGTAAATAATTGGCTTATGTCTAAGCTCTTGTCTCCATCACTTGTGCGAAATCCGCTTATCACTAACCCTGTCGTTATTAGATCTAAGCTCGAGTTACTACCCTAGTTGATCAAGCTAGGATCTCAATGGAATTTTTTTCAACACAAGCAAACAATTGAGATGTAGGCTTGGTTTGTTGGAATTTTGGCTACAATTACTTCTAAGAGAATTCACATCCTTGAACCCCCTAAGAAGTTTAGCTCATATTAAAAGTAAAAATCCCACAACAAACTTTAGAAATAAACTCCATGCTAATGGGCTTACTTACAAACTTAATTGCAACCAAAAGCTAAAGGAAATTAAAGACAGCTTGCCATCCAAATTTGAATTGAAAAATGGAAAAAATCAAAGCAATAGACAATGCATTACTTTATTCCTGAACAAACCTACGAAATAAACAAACTACAGTGAAAATAAATGTTCAAGCTAAAATCTGAAACAATACCCATGAATCATGAACTTCAAGCAGAGGTAATTTGAATTTCTTCAATCTAAATTGAATCCAATAAAAATATCAAGTGTATTAAAACAAAGCTTGAAAAGAACACAACTCAACTAAATTAAAACATAAACTGAATTGAAACAAAGCTATTACAACAAAACCATTCAAGCTATTGTTCATAAATCTTCTCTTAATCTCCAATCGATTCAATCCCCCAACTATTTCTAGGAAGAGATTGTGTCTTAACAACCCAAGTTTTCGCTTGAATTAGACTGGAAAAATCGAGGGAAAACAGAACCAAACTTGCAGCAACCTTTTGGTAAAAACAGAGGAGAAAACTAGAAGAAAAATCATAGGAAACTTTGGAAGAAAACCCACGTAATCAACTCCAAGAAACGCCCTATGAAAACCCTTCAAAAAACGATCCTTCTCTCCTCCTATTTTTTTTTCCTTTTGTAGGCCTTCATTAGGGTTGAATAGTGCCCAGAAATTGTGCTCAATAACCTCCAAATCGTGCAGCAAATAAAGATTTTCCTTATTGGTTTTAGGTTTTTGAAAAGTGTGCTTGTTTTCTCACAATTTCTCTACAATAGTTTTCATCTTCCCTACAATGATTTTCATCTTTCTTTAAACAAACCTTTGAATTCTTAGCCAAATTTCAAAAACAAAAACAAGTTTTTGAAAACTACTTTTTGTAGTTTTCAAAACTTGGCTTGGTTTTTGAAAATATATGTAAAAAGTAGATAATAAAACAAGGAAACCTATAGGGGAAAGTAGTCTTTATAGGCTTAATTTTCACAAACCAAAAACCAAATGGTCTTTATAGGCTTATTCAAAGGTTAATTTGTACATTAATCAAACTTAAATTTGTGTAAAATGTGATATATATTATGTAAACTTTAATTTGTGTAAATTTAAGTTTGATTAATGTACATATTAACCTTTGAATAAGCCTATAAAGACCATTTGATTTTTGGTTTTTGAAAATTAAGCCTATAAAGACTACTTTCACTTATAGGTTTCCTTGTTTTGTTATCTACTTTTTACATATATTTTCAAAAACCAAGCCAAGTTTTGAAAACTAAAAAAATAGTTTTCAAAAACTTGTTTTTGTTTTTGAAATTTGGCTAAGAACTCAAAGGTTTGTTTAAAGAAAGATGAAAACCATTGTAGGAAAGATAAAAACTATTGTAGATAAATTATGAGAAAACAAACACAATTTTCAAAAATGAAAAACCAAAAACTAAGGCCCCGTTTGATAACAATTTTGTTTTTGATTTTTGGTTTTTGAAAATTAAGCCTATAAATACTACTCACATCCATGGATCTACTTGTTTTGTTATCTACCTTTTACCTATGTTTTCAAAAACCAAACCATGTTTTGAAAACTAAAAAAAGTAGTTTTCAAAAGCTTGTTTTTGTTTTTAGAATTTGGCTAAGAATTCAAATGCTTCCTAAAGGGAGATGAAAACCATTGTACAAAATTTTGGAGAAAACAAGCTTGATTTTCAAAAACCAAAAACAAAAAATCAAATGGTTATCAAACGGGGCCTAAATGGTTATCAAATAGGGCCTTAAGAACTAAACTTGCAATTCAATCTATAGATTTTGAGTTCAACAACATGGTGATTAGAAGTCGAACATCTTACCTTTTGGTCGAGAATATATACCGAGTTATGCTCGAGTCACTAAAATGAAATAAGTTAAAATAGAAGGACATAAATAACACCATATATGAGAATGTTGTTTTAGGAAGAAAAAAATTAAGCAAACAACAAACCAAAAAATGTTTTCAACATCGCTCCCGCCCTCTCTAGAAGCTACACCTTCGAACCTGTTAAGAAAACTCTACACGCCGGTGGCTGCTTTCTGTGCTTCAGAAGCAAATCATTTTGCAAAATACCCATAGGGATTCGAAGGTAACAATTATATGAATTTCTTCAGCAGATTGAACCATCTCTCTTCTGCGTTTAAATCATCTCAGATTCATAGACCCACCTTCAAACCCACCATTGATCTTTCAATTCTGGAGTTTCATATCAAGCAATGTCAAGACATCAAGCAATTCAACCAAATTCTCTCTCAAATGCTTCTAACTGGGTTCATCAAAGACACTTATGCCGCAAGCAGATTAATCAAATTCTCAGCAGATTTTCCCTTCAGTCACATTGATTACACCCACCGAATCTTCAACCTGATCGAGAACACGAATTGCTTCATGTGGAATGTGATGATGAGGGCTTATATTCAAAGAAACTCGCCTCATTTTGCTTTGAATCTTTACAAATTGATGCTGTCCAAGTATCTGGGTGCTGATAATTACACGTATCCGTCGATCAGAATGGGAAGGAAACCAGGTACATAATCATGTTTTGAAGTTGGGTTTTGATTCAGACGTTTATGTTCAAAACACTTTGATTAATTTATTTTCTGTTTGCTCGAATATGACTGATGCTCGCCGGGTGTTTGATGAAAGTTCTGTATTGGATTCGGTGTCATGGAATTCAATTTTGGCTGGGTATGTTCAAATAGGAAATGTAGAGGAGGCTAAGAATATGTATGATCAAATGCCAGAGAGGAGTATAATTGCTTCAAATTCTATGATTGTTTTGTTTGGCATCAAAGGGCGAGTGGCCGAAGCGTGTAAATTGTTTGATGAAATGCTAAAGAAAGATATGGTTACATGGAGTGCATTAATTGCTTGCTTTGAGCAGAATGAGATGTTTGAGGAGGCTATGAGAACATTTGTAGGAATGCATAAAATTGGAGTTATGGTGGATGAGGTTGTGGCAGTTAGTGCTCTTTCTGCTTGTGCAAGCTTACTTATTGTCAATATGGGGAAATTGATCCACAGCTTGGCTTTGAAAATCGAAATTGAATCTTATATAAACCTTCAAAATGCTTTGATTCATATGTACTCAAAATGTGGGGATATAATGGAGACACGAAAACTGTTTGACGAAGCCTACTTGCTAGACTTGATATCTTGGAACTCTATGATATCGGGGTATTTGAAATGCGGTTTAGTTGAGAATGCCAAAGCCATTTTTTATTCCATGCCCAAGAAGGATGTTGTGTCTTGGAGTTCTATGATATCAGGTTATGCACAACATGACATTTTTTATGAGACTCTCACGCTTTTCCAGGAAATGCAAATGAATGGCTTCAAACCAGATGAAACCACATTAGTAAGTGTGATATCTGCATGTGCTCGCTTGGCTGCCCTTGAGCAGGGGAAGTGGATCCATGCTTATATAAAAAAGAACAGTCTAACCATTAATGTCATTCTAGGTACAACTCTCATAGACATGTATATGAAGTGTGGATGTGTTGAAAGTGCGTTGGAGGTTTTCCATGGGATGGTTGAGAAAGGGGTTTCGACTTGGAATGCTCTAATTCTTGGGTTGGCAGAAAACTCGCTCAATATGTTTTCTAATATGAAAAAATGTCATGTCACACCTAACGAGATAACGTTTGTGGGAGTACTTGGTGCTTGTTGACACATGGGTTTAGTAGATGAAGGGCGATATCATTTTCATTCAATGATTCATGATCATAAGATAAAACCCAATATTAAGCATTATGGATGCATGGTGATCTTCTAGGACGTGCAGGTAAGCTGCAAGAAGCAGAGGAACTTCTCAACTGTATGCCTATGGCACCCGATGTTGCTACTTGGGGTGCCCTACTTGGAGCTTGTAAGAAACACGGTGATAGTGAAATGGGAAAAAGGGTGGGGAGGAAGTTGATTGAGCTTCAACCCGATCATGATGGGTTCCATGTGTTGTTATCGAACATATATGCTTCAAAAAGGAAATGGGATGATGTTCTTGAGATTAGGGGCATGATGACAAAGCATAGGGTTTTAAAAACTCCTGGTTGTAGCATGATTGAAGCAAATGGAGTTGTTCATGAATTTTTGGCTGGAGATAAAACGCACCCCGACATGGATGCAATTGAGGACATGTTAGGTCAAATGGCTATGAAATTAAAGTTAGAAGGGTACACACCATATGCAAATGAAGTTTTGCTTGATGTTGATGAAGAAGAGAAGGAAAGTACTCTGTTTAGACATAGTGAGAAGCTAGCCATTGCATTTGGCCTTATTAATATTAGTCCACCAACTCCCATTAGGATAATGAAAAACTTGAGAATATGTAATGATTGTCACACTGCTGCAAAATTAATCTCCAAGGCTTTTTGTCGTCAAATTGTGGTGCGAGATCGACATCGTTTTCATCACTTTGAGCAAGGACATTGTTCGTGCAAGGATTATTGGTAATTGATTTGGATTCATGATACTTGGACAACTTTATTCTAAGGGGCTATTTGGGGCATTGAATGAGTTATAATAACATGAGTTATAATAGTCTGTGGGTGATAATAGTCTGTGTTTGGGGTGCAAAGTACTCCACAGGTTATTACAACCCACGCCCTAAACAGCCCCTAAGAGATTATTCCTGTAGCATTTCTGTTGATCTTCACTAGAACTACTGGCAATTCAGTTACCTCTTTGAGGTCTTGCAAGCTGCAACTCACAAAGATAGTCTCTTTTCATTTGGAAAGTTGATGCAAATCGACTTGGTGAACATTTTTTCAGTGAGGGTGAAGAGTGTGCTACATTTATAAGTCCCTATGGGGACATCAAGGCGATAACGTACCACGTGAATTAGCGAACAACCGAACCCTTGGGACCTTCTTCAACCCTAGAGTGATGGGTCGACATCGAGGTGCCAAACAACTCCATTGATAAGATCTCTTGGGGGTCATTAGCCTGTTATCCCTGGCATACCTTTGATTCGTTGAGCAAGAGCCCCTCCACATGACTCTCATATCACTATGGCCGACAGATGGTTGTGGTGCCAAAAGCTACAGTATGATTATTGACATAATGGACAAGGATCAGTTGGAAAATGGCCACCTCTAGGTAAGCCTCTGCCCCATTTATAATAAATATGAGAGCCTGAAGAGACATAATAGGTAGTACTAGTCCAAAAAGATCATCTTACCCTAGTGTGTTTGTTTTGTTCTTTAAAATGTTTCCATACTAATTTCTTAGTTCAAACCAAATCCTTATGTTTGAACTAGGATTTGTTCCATTACGCTGTTATTGGGTTAATCATACACTTCACACGTAATCGTATTGTTTGATTCTTGGCGATCATGAGGCATTGATAAAGGCATTTTCGAACTAGAATTTGATGGCTGATGATGCTAGCACAACAAAGAGTGGTTTTTTTTTGGGGGGGGGGGTGAAGAATCAGTATAGGGAGGGAGAAAGAGGACATAGAGGGAATGAGCAAAACCCTTAGGAATGAAGACAGATAACTGGGAGGGGAAAGAAGAAATGAAGAGAGAGAGAACGATCTCGGCTTGAGGCCTTTATTGCAACCGTTCTTGTTTAAGATATATGATACACATGGATGAATTATAATTTAAATTTGACTTGTTGTCTTAAAAGTATTGCACAGTGAAAATACGCTATTTATTGTAATAGATTATGAATACCCTCTTTTCAATCAGTACCTAAGCAAAGTAAAGAAATAATCTTAATTTGCTCTTCTTGGATTTCAGATTTAAAGATGATGGATCTCTTCTTCCTGGACTTCACACCAAATATGCCTTCAAGGCTACAAGACCAACTTTGGTTGTTTCTTTTCAACTGTAGTTTGTATTATGGAACACATTTTCTCAATCAAGTCAAATTCAAATGAACACAGGGACATGTAATTCAAAGGAACATATGCTTTGAGGAGGATGGATGTCAACGACGTATCTGTAGTGTGCTCGTGTAGATAGCTATTAAACATATCCATCATATGCTTTTGGATAGTATTTGTATTCTTCCTAACCCCTTTACAAACACATCCATCATATGCTTGTGAAGGAATGTATGCTTTGAGGAGGATGGTTGTTGACGATGTATCTGTAGTATGCTCATGAAGATAGCTATGAGGACAATCGATGCCAACGGTACATGTTTATCCTACTCAAAATCCTACTTATGCTTTAGATGATGAGGCATGGCAACCATTTTTGTGGAAAGAGCAATTGTTTGCAGAAGCAGCTTATAAGAATGGTGAAGGTAATGTTTTAGGAGTGATTTAGATTTAGCCAGTCTTTCTTTTGACTCTATTTGAGTTCTGTTTAATGATAAGAGAAATACTCTCAGCCCCCTTTTCAGTAGGTTGTTTATTAAAGGGATTTGACTTTGGTCATTAATTGTCTTTCTTCTTTGACTTTTGTTGTAACTCTTTTTTTAACATAGTTAATCAAGGTGGTCATTTTCACATTTCTTAGAATTTCTCAAGCACTGCCATTCAGAAAATTTCAACTCAAAATTTTGATCAGAAGTTCTTCGTGGATTTTGTTTGCAAAACATCTTTTTGCAGGTGTTAAATAACAATTATAAGTTATAATTTCACCCTACACTTTAATTTCGCATGTTTATTTAGTTAAAGGCAAAATTGAAAATGACTTCTTTAAACAATTTAACTGCCTATTTTTCTATTAAAAGGTCAACTAAGTACCAAATAAGATTACACAACTGTTAATTTTTACTGATATCTAATGAAGAGTTATTTATTATCGGCTTACACAATTTATGAACCAAGCTCATTTAGTATGCTATTATATTGGTACCTCTCAGAAACATTAAGGTTGCAGTAATAAAGGAAAAGAAGAAGAATTTACAAAATAAAAGAAGAAAGCTTGAGGACTAATATTTCATTTCAATTAATGAAGACTATTAATGAGTACAATTCTACATAACTATAGAGAGTGAGAAAACTCTCATATCCTTTAAACTCTTCACTACAAAAAATGAGTAACCAAATCAAAATTAATTCCAATATTTAGAAGCTACTTGCCATCATCAAATGCTCAAGATTGCCATACTCAAACTCATCCTTCATCAGATTTCTGTACTACACAAATTCCATATTGTTGTCATCGTCTTCCTTGAAGAGCGATTGAAGATCCTCAAAATTAAGCCCAATTCGATCTCCATCAGAGCCAATGAAGAAGTCAGGAAAATTCAATTCATTTAACGGCATCTCTGCAGGATTCAAATCCCTCTCGTTTGAAGAAAAATCATTCAAATCGAAACTCTTCCATTTATGAAAACAATTGTTCTTGTAAACACGAACCATACCTTCTATCTCGTTGCGATTCGAAGGCCAATTGTGAAACTCCACGTTTGACTACGATCGATCCTCATTAGGTGCAGAACCAGGGCCATGGATCAGAACGCACATTCCAACATTGCACAGCGTCGAGAGCTCGTACGCCTTCTTCGTCAAGCTATTCTTCCTCTTCTTGAACATCGAGATTCGAGATTTCTGATTCGAATTTAGTTTCAAGCTTAGCTTTCCTCTTCTCATTGCTGCAAATTTGGGAATCGGAAGAAAATTTTCAATGGAAAAGGAACAAAACAAACAGAAGAGATGAATCCAAACGTTGAAATTTAAAGCCAATCAGATTGTTCAATTAAGAAAGTATAAGATCCAACGATCCAGAAAATATTAGCTCCAAATTCTCTGGATTTTTTCCTTAATGATTTCCATTTTCATTTTTAACCGTTTGATTATATAATGTTTGCAAGTGTAATTGATTGTTTTTATTTAGTTTATTGGCTTTCTCTCTAAGTTGTAATGAATTTCCATATTTCGATTTCTTTTGACCGTTGGAGTTTATAATTAATTATTTCGTAATTTAATTTAAGTACCTTTCACACACTTTTTTTTTTTTTTTTTTGAATGTGTTGATACCAGAAAATGGAACGTCAGATTAATGGTAAATTTGTATTACCGAAAATGAATTGTGTCTGCAAAAAAAAAACCCTAACACTGTTGGTGATGCTAAGCTACTTAAATTCTAACGCTCAAATTAGAACTAGAAATCAAGTTTGCAAGAAAGCTTAGACCGTAGAAAGTATAAATGTTTGCATACCTTGGAATGTTGTATTCCTTCGTATTTTATAATCACATTATTGTAACGTATAACCACGTATCTCGACATCCTCTGAAAATCTCACCAAACTATTGGGTTGCTATGATTGCGATAACGGTTTTGATAACCATTTGGTTTTTATACTTGTTTTTATCACAACTTCTTTAAAACGATTTTCATCTTTTTAAGGAAATATTTATATTCTTAGCCAAATTTCAAAAATAAAAACAAGTTTTGAAAAAAAAAATAGTTTTTAACCCTTGGCTTTGATTTTGAAAACATATGTAAAAAATAAATAACAGTAAACAAAAAAATTCATAAGTGAAAGTAATGTTTGTACACTAGATTTTCAAAAATTAAATGATTATCAAACAGAGCTTAAATTACAAGTATCTCTTAACTTTTAAATTTGTGTCTAAAATGTCCTTAAATTTAAAAAAGCGTCTACGCTATTCTTGAACTTTTAAAATGTCTAATAGGTCCTCAAACTATCAAAAAAATGTCTAATAAATCCTCAAACTATCGAAAAAAATGTCTAATAAGTCCCTAAACTTTCAATTTTTGTGTTTAATAAGTCTCCGACATATTAAAAAAATTAAAAATTAAAAATTTATTAGATATAAAATTAAATTTTATGTCTAACAAAATTATAAACTTGAAATTTTGTGTTTAGTAGGCCTAAATTTTTAAAATCGTTCAATAGGTCAATGACCTATTAAACAAAAAATTGAAAATTTAGAAAACTATTGGACACAAAATTGAAGTTTAAGAACCTAATAAAAACTTTTGTAAGTTCAGGAACCAAGTAGACTCAAACCAAAAAGTTCAAAAACCCATTAGACTCTTTTTAAAGTTCAAGGACCAAAAATCTGAAAGTTTAGAGGCTTAACTTATAATTTAACCTAATCTCAGTTCTTCTTTCATAAAAACAGCCTATAATGTTTATATAGCCTTGCATTCATCCAATCAAATGCCTGATCTGCTAGCCAAATATATAGTATAAATTTTCCTGCTGTCGGGCCAATCTATGCAATAAAGGCAGTCAAAATATTAGTGCAGAGCCAGAGGTAGAGACGAAAAGAGGAGCAAAGAAACGTGATAATTCCTTCATCTAGCCAATAACTTGAAGAAAAATAGGTACAAATATCAACAAGAAACACTATAATCTTATGTGCAAACCTAACTACGCAACTTTTTTAGTAGCCACTTTTTTCTCAACCTCTCATCCAATTTCATAAACATCACTGCCCTTTTCTCGTTGAGGGCGAGAAACTCACATGCGTCCAGGATGAGATCGTCGTCCAACCCGGGCATGGTTTGAACAACATCAAACACTTGATCCAAGCATGTTGGCCTTCTGCTGTCTGACAATGCATCAGCTATCCGAGCAACGTTAACAACCATGGTACTCATTATTTGCACCATGATATCACCATTGCGTCTTCGCTTTAAAGACTTTCGTGAATGCGAAGAGGAGGACGGTCTAGTTCCTGTTTGTTGAGATGAAGCCTCAATACTATCAGCACCACTGGAACCATCACCACCCCCTGCATCATTATATGATATCCTTACTTGATGGTCATAGTTGTTCAAAGCACGGCCATTATCGTATTTTTCGCCGATTGAACATCCTTCAGTTTTCTGCTCATTGCCAAAAATCATACACAGCTCATTGTAATTCTCAATTGACTTGGTTCGCAATTCCCGTGCATCAAGGTGTTCCTGAAATGGGTGTTAAAAAGCACTGAGCGAATGTGCAATATTTCACGTCCTTAAGCCTACTCATCAAACAAAAGATAATACGAAATGATAAAAGGAAAAGTAATATCTGTGAGTAATGTATTAATAGGAGATTTTTTTGTAATGTATTTTCTCTTTTTCTGGAAGTTGTTCCATTAAAATCTGTTTCAATAATATTAATAAGAGATTTTAGATAAGAAGAAAGATATGTATCAAGCGTTCAACATCACTTAATGAAATTGATAAGATGGACTCTCTTTATCGACTGGTAAAACAATCTAATTGGCACATATCCAAAGTAGACATAAATCCCATATGTTTTACGAGATCAAGACTCTTTGCCAAACAATATCTCAGTCTACATACTTTTTTTTCCCTCTCAGAATCTCAATCTACATACTTTGAAAATGCAAAAACAAAAAGTTGAAACTGGACATCCAAAAGATCCTCACCCGTTTACTAGCTGACATTTTTTTTTTTTGAGTTCAACAACATGTGGGTGGTGGAGATTCGAACCTTTAACCTTTAGATTGAGGATATAATGCCTAAACCAGTTAAGCTATGCTTAGGTTGGTTACTAGCTGACTTTTCAAAGATATCTTATCTAACAAGAGAATACGCGTACTTTGGAGTAGCCCAACAAACATCAATTACACATCTTTTGGAGTAACCCAACACAGATCAAATGACCCATAATTTGTGAGAAAATCACAGTGGAGAAGAATGTAGCTCATTGAAACATGCTCAACAGCTACCAAAGCACCATTATGTTATATGGCTTTCTCCTGGGATATACAAATACTCAACATGTCAAAAACAAGAGACACCTCAATTTTAGGTTTTGAAAGAAGTCCCCCAAACAGTACAAAACGAAGTGATGAAAAGGAAAAACAGAAAGACTTGAATTCGGATGTCTTAGGTTATTTGTGTAACTAGTCTTCACTTTTCATTTCAGATTTTGGCTTCTCATCTATGTCAGTGCAACAATTCCAGCCATAAAAAGACAAATATTTTGATAGATAGGTTGGAGGCCAAAGTTGGTGTAGATTTATTTCATTCTAATTTTATTTTGTCCTTATTTAAATTAGATAATATTCTGTTTTTTATATCTTTTCCTTTTCTGTATTTTTTTTTGTAATATATCTCCTTGTACACTTGAGAATAAAGAAGATAAGAAAATTCCTCTCTCCCAAAACTACATGGTATCAAAGCAACCTTAAAATAAAACCCTAGTCGTCAAAATCTTCCTCCGGCGAAATCGTCCTCCGGCAACTCACCTTCGGCAAAATCTTCCTCCGGCGAAACCCTAGCGTTCCCGTTCGCGTGTTTGCGAAATCATCTGCTCGTTCGGTTGTGTTTGTGTTTGCGAAACCCTAGCGTTCAGTTCGTTCGCGTGTTTGTGTTTACGAAATCGTCTGCTCGTTCGTTCGTGTTCGCGTGTTCGTGTTCGTTCAGTTCTGCGTGTTTGCGTGTTCGGTGCTTGTCCGTGGTACTTGTCCGCCGTTGGTCTCTGTAAATCGTGGGTCTCTGTGAATCGTGGGAAATTTTTTTTTTTGGGTTTCTCCATCAACTTTTCAGCAGTTATAAATGACGAAACACGGATTAGGAAGTGTTAGTCTTGAAAATCCCTCTCAATCTCATGATTCCTCTTCTCAAATTGTGACTAATCATAAACTTCAAGGTCACAATTTTCTTCAATGGAATCATTCAGTTTTCATATATATCTGTGGCCGAGGCAAAGATGGTCATCTAACCGGCGAAACTCCTGCACCAAAGGTTGAAGACCCGAAATTTCGATCATGGAAAATTGATGACCACTTAGTCATGTCTTGGCTACTAAACTCTATGACTCCAGAGGTTGGAGAGAACTTTCTATTGTTCAAAACAGCAAAAGAGATTTGGGATGCTGCTCGTGAAACCTACTCTAGCTCTGAGAACTCATCTGCTCTACTAGCTATTGAAACTCGGTTGTATGATTTACGTCAAGGAGAACTTAATGTCACTCAGTATTACAATCTTCTTGTTCGCAATTGGCAACATTTGGATATGTACAAAACGTACGAATGGAAGTGCGGAGAAGACATGGCTCTTTACAAGAAGATAATTGAAAAAAAGAGGATACTGAGGTTCCTTTTAGGGCTTAATAAGGAGCTAGAGACGTAAGGGGAAGCATAATGGGAGCAAAACATCTACCTTCTCTTAGAGAAGCCTTTGCTGAAGTACGATGTGAGGAGAGTAGAAAACACCTAATGATGCCCGAGACTGGGTCATTTGTTGGACCAGAGGTTTCAGCCATGTTGACACACAATTCATCTCAAGATAACAAATCTAAGAAAGGCAATCGTCCTTGGTGTGATCATTGTAAGAAAGTGGGACATGTACGAGAAACTTGCTGGAAAATTCATGGCAAACCAGCAGACTGGAAACCTACAAAGAAAGTACCTGCAGAAACCCATGCTCATGTTGTTACTTCCCCTTCTCCGCATCCAACAACCTCTGCTGTTTTTTCAAAGGAACAATTGGAAGTGTTACAAGAAATGCTTGGTCATCTCTCATTCTCGGCATCTACACCATCAGCTTCGGTCGAGAAACCTTCTAGCAATCTTGCTTATCAAGGTACTGGTTTCTCTTGTCTTTCTATGCAGCATAGCAAGCACAAACCTTGGATCGTGGACTCTGGAGCATCAGATCACATGATTGGCGACATTACCTTATTCCACCAGTTCAAATCCCAACCCGGGTATTCGTCAGTTCGAATAGCTGATGGATCTCTCTCTGAAGTTACAGGAACTGGATCAATAAAATTGAAAAATGATCTTATTCTCTCTAATGTGCTTTATGTTCCTAAATTGAACTTCAATTTGATTTCAGTTAGCAAACTCACTGGTGACTCGAACTGCATCTCTAATTTTTACTCAAACTTGTGTGAATTTCAGGAGGTGGATTCGGGGAAGGTGATTGGCAGTGCTAAGCAACATGGCGGCCTCTATATTCTTCAAGAACAGTGGCCTTCAAGTTCGATCATTAGTCCTAGTCCTAGGTCCTGTTTCAAGTCTATTAGTTTTGTTTCCAAGTCCGAGTCCTTGTCAAGTGAAAATCAAGTTATGTTATGGCATTTTCGCCTTGGTCATCCAAATTTCATGTACCTCGAAAAGTTATTTCCTCATTTATTTATCAATAAAAGACCAAACTTTTTTCAGTATGAAACTTGTCAATTCTCGAAACACACAAGAAATGTTTATCCTAGTGTGCCTTATAAATCTTCAAAACCATTTTCCCTTATCCACAGTGATATTTGGGGGCCTTTTAGAGTAAAAAATATATCGGGAGCACGATGGTTCCTCACCTTTATTGATGACCATACCAGAATGACTTGGACTTTTCTAATGAAGGACAAATCTGAAACATCGAATCTTTTCCGTTCTTTCCATGCTATAATTTCTACTCAATTTGGAAGTAAAATTCAAATTCTCAGAACGGACAATGCTCGAGACTATTTCAATTCGACTCTTGGTTCATATCTCTTATCTCAAGGTATTGTTCACACTAGTTCATGTGTGGACACTCCTCAACAAAATGGAATTGCTGAACGGAAAAATAGACATCTTCTTGAGGTAGCTCGATCTCTTATGTTTGCTACTAATGTTCCAAAACATTTTTGGGGGGATGCTATTCTTACTGCCACCTTTCTTATCAACCGACTGCCTAGTCGTGTTCTCACTTTTAAATCCCCTCGAGATGTCCTCCTCCAAATTTACCCCCAATTCCAAAATCTTTCTTCAAATTTGCCTCTTCGGGTGTTTGGTTGTTCTTCCTTTGTCCATAACCATTCTCCTCACAAGTCTAAACTTGATCCAAAATCTATCAAGTGCATTTTTCTAGGATATGCATCCCACAACAAGGGGTACAGATGCTATTCACCAATCACTAGAAAAATGTACACATCCATGGATGTTACATTCTTTGAAAATCACCATTTCTTTACCAACTCTCAAATTCAGGGGGAGAATATGAGGGAATTTGAGCCATTGGATGTTGAGTCGTTTTCAGTCATTCCTACTATTCCCATAATTGAAACACCTTGTTTCTGAGTCTAGTATTCTTGAAGCCTCACAAACTCATATGCCTATTGTTTATACAAGAAGAAAAGAGGCTGTCGTGCACAACCAAGAATGTCAACCACCTGAACCGGATCCATCATCGTTGAATTCCACTGATGAGAATATCACCTTTATGGCACCGGTAATCGATGATATGACCTTACCAATTGCTCAGAGAAAAGGTGTTAGGAGTTGCACTAGCCATCCCATTGAGAAATATGTTGCATATGGCAAATTGCTCCTTTCTTATAAAGCATTTGTGACTCAGTTGGACAGTATTCACATTCCACAGACCATTCATGATGCACTCAAAGATCCTAAATGGAAAAAGGCAGTGGATGAAGAAATCAGAGCTCTTGAAAGTAATGGAACATGGACTCTTACAAGGCTTCCTCATGGAAAGAATCCAGTTGGTTGCAAATGGATTTTTACGGTTAAATATAGATCTGATGGCAGTGTGGAACGATTTAAAGCAAGACTTGTTGCGAAGGGTTTCACTCAATCATACGGGATAGATTACCAAGAAACTTTTGCCCCTGTTGCAAAATTGAATACTGTGCGTGTTCTGTTGTCTCTAGCTGTTAACCAGGATTGGCCTCTTCACCAACTTGATGTCAAAAATGCATTCTTGAATGGTGATCTCGAAGAAGAAGTTTATATGCAAATTCCCCCTGGAATGGAAGACAAATCCAATAGCAACTTGGTGTGTAAGTTAAGAAAATCTTTGTATGGTTTAAAACAATCTCCACGTGCATGGTTTGACAGATTCACTAAAACCCTGATTAACAGTGGCTATTATCAACGTCAAGCTGATCATACCTTGTTCGTGAAATCCTTAAATAACAAAATTGCAATTTTGATTGTATATGTAGATGACATCATCATTACAGGGAATGATCTAGAAGAAATTCTCAACCTTAAAAGGATGCTTGCAACTGAGTTTGAAATCAAAGATCTGGGAAACTTGAGATATTTTCTAGGCATGGAAGTGGCACGATCAAATGATGGTATTGTAATTTCTCAGAGAAAATATATCCTAGACTTATTAAAGGAGACAGGAAATCTTGGGTGTAGACCTGCAGAAACACCCATGGATCCAAATCTTGTTCTACAGCAAAGTGAAGATGTTATTCCAGTTGACAAAGGTATGTATCAAAGACTTGTGGGAAAGTTAATTTACCTGTCACATACAAGATCGGACATTGCATACTCTGTTAGCATTGTTAGCCAATATATGAACAATCCAGATGAACGTCATCTTAGAGCTATGAACAGGATTTTGAGATACTTGAAGGGCACTCCAGGTCATGGACTATTATTCAAAAAGTCTTCAAATAGATTGATAGAACTTTACACTGATGCTAGTTGGGCTGGAGAGTTAACTGACCGAAAATCTACGACTGGTTATTGCTCCTATGTTTGGGGTAATTTGGTAACTTGGAGAAGTAAGAAACAAGCCGTTGTAGCAAGAAGCAATGCAGAAGCTGAATATAGAGCTCTTGCTTTGGGAATCTGTGAAGGAATATGGATTCAAAAACTCTTGACAGAGCTGAAGGTTGGCACTCAGAACTCGGTCAAAATGTTTTGTGATAGTCAATCAGCCATCAGTATTGCAAAGAATCCCGTTCATCATGACAGAACAAAGCACATAGAGATAGATCGACATTTCATATTTGAGAAGGTCAACAACAACATAGTGGAATTGAACTATGTTTCATCTCGTCGTCAAGTTGCTGACATACTCACTAAAGCATTATCAAGGACAAGCTTTGAAGAATTCAACTCCAAGCTTGGCTTGTATACCATATACAATCCAGCTTGAGGGGGAGTGTAGATTTATTTCATTCTAATTTTATTTTGTCCTTATTTAAATTAGATAATATTCTGTTTTTTATATCTTTTCCTTTTCTGTATTTTTTTTTGTAATATATCTCCTTGTACACTTGAGAATAAAGAAGATAAGAAAATTCCTCTCTCCCAAAACTACAGTTGGAATTGGAAATACTTGAAGACGACAAATTTTGTTAAAAAATCGAAGTATTTACAGTTTCAATCTTGGAAGAGAAGTTCAGGGCAAACTCGTAAAGATTCAATAACTTCAAAGTAAATTTCTAGATGGATGTATCTAACACAAATTGGCACAACTTTACTTAAGTCCTTGCTAAGGAGGAATAGAACACAAGTTGGCAATAAACTACTTTTGGAAGAAAACTGATCTAAGGAGGAGAAACATAATTGTTTTCTGGACAAGTCACTTCATACAAGATTAACCAGAGCTGACAAAGGAAGAATAGGTGTCAATAAACAAAGGAAGCAAATTGAAGCTAGGTTAACAAATTGATGCTGTTCTCAAGTCAAGATCGATCGGATTGGAGATACCCAAACTCATGTGATCCAAACCAAATGTATGAAAACTCACAAAGGAGTGACAAATCAATGAATCAATGACAAGATGGATATAAATTTCTTAGAAATGGATCAAGAGCCACAAGAGCATAGGGAAAAAAATGTGACAAGAGGATGCTGGAAAATATCAACTGAAAAATAATAATAACAAATAAAAGAGGGTGGTTGATTGTCGAGGAAAACAATCCGGATAATTTTAAAAGCCATAACAATTAATTTACCTAAGGACTGGCCCAGTTGGCAATTGGCATAATTCATATATGGAATAGTTAGAATAAGAGTTAGTTATATGGGATAGTTGGACTCTATAGAAGGAATTAGTGGCCAGCTATTATAAATAAGAGAAGAGGGAGTGAAGGGAAGGTCAATTTTTTTAGATTAGATTGAGGGAGAGAAATGCTCTCCAAAATGGCTATCAATCTTTGTCTTTTTCCTTGCACTAGAAAATTAGCAATACAATACAATGTATATACTTTTTCATTTTCCCTTTCAACTTTTGATTCCTATTGTAACTGTCCTATCCAAAGAACCGAGATTCAAGTTATCCATGAAACTTAAGATAGATGAAAATACAACAAACTCCAAATCCCAAGAATTATGTTAGAGTAAATTGCCTTCTCCATTTTGTAATTACAGTTTAACTACTCTCCTATCACATTGGAGGTGTTTTTTTGTTATTATCTACAAATAGGACTTTCTTTTATATTCTATTTCATTGTATCAATAAAATGGTTTATGTTTCTTATTAAAAAAAAAATTATGTTGAGTGTTAAATTGATGGAACAATTTTGTTTAAGAAAAAATCAAAATAGAGATAGAAATTAAACTGGGCGGTTAGTCCATTGGCTGTTTGCGAACATGTAATCATTAAGGACATGGTTCAATCATGTTTGCAGCCAAAATATATATATTATAAAAATAAAAAAAATAATAAAAAGATCTTTAAAGAACCATGCTAGAAATCTTCCAAAAATCAGATTCAACACCCATCACCCAACACAAACTGACACAGAGAAAAGGAAATGGGTTTTCCCAGACAGGGATGATTACTGAATCTTCCAACTTTAGTATCCAGATCACTACTACAAACACCATTTACAGTTAACATTAGGAACTAAATAGGACCGTAAGAAAAATATCCACCACAACCATTGACCTAAATGAGCTTTATTTTATAGAAAATCAATTCCAAATCTCGCCCAAAAATCTTAATTTTGAGATATTTTTTCATGTCACCAAATATTTTCTTACCTTCTTCATTTCCCTCCCAAATAAAATTACAGCAAACTTCTTTTAATTAATTTTGCAAAGTAGTTTTTTAGGATAACCTCAAAAGTGAAAAGAGTAATAAATAGGGAGACTGTGTAAAACATATGCAATTAAAGTAAGTCTACTGTCCCTTATCTTAAGTGAATCTGAAAATGGATTGCAAAAAGCTGAGAATTGGATTTTCTCCGAATTTGAGTATTGATATTGACATCGAGCTTGATGTTTCCATCCTGCTTCTAACAACTTTAATACCACAGCTAAAATTTTTAGGCATTTCAAAGGGAACAATGTGGAGGACAAAGTAGGCATAGTGGAAGATAAGCTTGAACCGGTCTTTGAGGAAATAAGGAAAAAAGGTCCCAAAGATGAAGAACATTGGCATGCTCTTGCAGGAATGATGCCTCATTTGTGCACGGTTACACAACCTAGGTGACAAGCAAGTTCACCATTTTTTTTTATAACAAACCAAGCTTTCATGGAGAGAAATGAAATAATGTACACATGCATACAAAAGATAAGCACACAAAAAGGAGTCCCAACACTAACTACAAGAACGGATCCCAATCCATAAGATTGAAACCAAGCTTTTAATTACAAAACGTCTAATTAACAGACAACCATAAAGAAGAATTCAACCTAACCAACTCCCAAGATCACTCGGCCCCTAAAAACAAATTAGACCAAGTTGGAAATTACAAAATGCCTAATTAACAGACACCCATAAAGAAGAATTAAACCTAACCAACTCTGAAAACTCCTCCCAAAATCTCCCAACCCTTCCAAAGATCCTAGTATTCCTCCCAACCAAAATTTCCACAAAGTAGCAAAAAAACAAGTCTGCCACATAACTCTTCCTTTATCATGAAAATGAGGGTTTAAGAGCACCTCCTCAATCATAGAACAACAATCTCTATTGCGAGCCAAAACAAACCCAAAAGTCTTGAAAAACCAACTCCAAAGGGAGAAAGCAAAAGGGCAACCCCACAGTAAATAGTCAAAGGTCTCCTCTTGTGGCTTGCAAAGAACGCACCATTGGGGGCGCAACACAAAAGAAAAATGTCTTTGGAGACGGTCTTGACTGTTCTCTCTCCCATGCAAAACTTGTCAGGCAAAAAATTCACTTAGGAATTTTAACCTTCCAAAATGAGAAGAACGCATAAGCTACCTGGGAGTGTAACGCCCCAGGCCCAAGCTCCTTTCTCATTCGGATGTAGTGTCGGTTCATTCATGTACCCCTCCTAACTTGAGCGTCACATGCCCACCAGCTTCTGCTTTGGTTCGTCCCTGAATCACATTGTACTAGGAGAGGTTCCGCTCTGATACCATTTGGGTAATCCTCAAATATTTTTGGGTAAGTTGCTCGAAACTAAAGTCCAAAGTTGCCTTCGAAAATAAAGTTCAAAGATTGTGAATTTCACGAATTAATTTCTTTGAAAATTATTATGGGTTGGGCAAAGGACCTCTTTAATAGAAGTTAAAAGTTCCTTTTTGTCTGAGATTCATTGCCAAGGTAAGTGGCTTTACTATCAGACCACCTTAGTGCTAGGTTGGGAGTTTTCTGATGCTAAAAATGTTTTGCATGATTGTTAGTAAAGTAGGTACGAATAATATGACTCTTGGATGTGAAAGTCATGAATGTTATGTGAGTTGAATGTTATGTATGCTAGATGTTGATGCTATTACATGTATAAAAAGTTCTTCTATGTTGCATTATTATAATGATATGAAGTTTTATTGTGGGACCTAATGCATTTGTATGTTGCATATAATTTTATAAAAGTTTTGTGGCAAATACTCTCCTGAATCAAAGGAATTGATGTGCATGAAATTGATGTACATCTAAAGGAAAATAAATGAAAATGAGGTTCCTAGTAGGCTGGGGCTCAGCCTACCAACTGACCATCAATTGAGATCAAGTCTCTAGAGGATCCTACTATACCGAGAAGTTGGGAGAGGTTAAAGAAAGATGGGTACTTGTCCACACATGACCATAGAGGAAAAGATAAAAAAAATTTAAAGATTAAAAAGTTTTAGGTCCCACTAGAGAAAGTTGCATGAGTCATATTGCATGTGATTGCATATTCTGACCTCAGTAGTGGGGTCACTTATTGAATATTTTTAATACTCATTCTTTTCTAAAACTTTTTTTCTAGTTAAAGGCAAGGGCATCCTAGGTGATTGACAGGATTTGCTTCGGTCAGGAAGATTTAGTGCAGCATGTTTTCCGCATTTTTTATTTCTTTACCTTATTTCATTTGAATTTTATTTTGTACAACCTTGGCTGAAGTGATTTAACTAATCTTTATGCTTCAATGCATTAAATTTGAGATTTATGTTTTAAAATTTTCTTGGGATCCTAATAAAAGTTTGTTTTTTATTTTAAAAGAGTTTATTTGTTGTTTGTTAAATGTAATTGAAACTTTTGAGGTCTCTGTAGCATGTATGTAAATAATGATCCTAGTTAGTTGATGTCTTTGAAGTTGGGTTGTTATGGGTTCTGTAGACTTGCTTACAATGTAAGCATTAAGTGTCTTCATGGCCCAGCAACAAACACCTAGTCATCGCCAGGTATGTCACTATATAAAATGCACTCTTTTAGGGATAAAAAATTATGCACTCTTCATTAAGTGTTTATGTATGAGTTGGTTTATGTGATGCATTAGTTGTTCCTATGTTTGATTGTTGATTTAGAGGCTTAAAGGATTTAGTTTTTAGTGCAGTGGTTCTAAAAGATGCCTCCACGTATCGGTCAGAAAAGGTAGGCTTGTTAGTGGGCAGGTGAATCTAGAGGTGTAGGACCCACCTCTAGAACAACTGGTTGGTCAGAATGAGGACCCATCGGGGGAACATCCAGAGCCCACGGTAGCATCTTTGATGTTGGAGACCCCGCAAACCTTCGTTCAAATTGCAGTTTCCAACCAACTTACTCGGTGTTTTTAAAGGCTTAAGGCACACTAAGGTGCAATGGCCCTTTGGGACTTAGGCGCAAGGCGCAAAAAAGGCACGGGTTTTTTTTTGTAAGGCACACTATATATAAAAAAAAACATATATATGTATGAGGGCCTATTATTTATTTCGTAAATTTGGGCTTTTTGGGCCTATTCTGTATGAGGATTTAAGGGGGTGCCATATATAAGCCTCCTAAACTCTTATCTGAGGCATCTTTGTATTTTATGTACTCAGTTTCTCCGGAAGATAATAAAATTCTCTCTCCCTCTACCCATGGACGTAGCTAACACATTGTTAGTGAACCACGTAAATCTGTGTTCTTTGATTATCGTCTGCTTTCTGTTTTAACAATACGCAATAAAAAAAACCTTCATAGGAACTGGGAAGAAATGAAGTTTTAACCAAGAAAAATATATAAAAGTCAAGATTAGTCTTTGAACAGAGTCAATACTCCATAAAAAGCATGAAACAATACAACACTAATAAAAATAAATAAGAATCTAAACAATGCAACAAAAGCCCTTGCGTTTAGAGTTTTTACAATTTTTTTTAAAATAATAACTAACCTAAATGCATGATTTGGACTTAAAAAATTTTTTAAAAAAAAACGAAATTCAATAAGCCCTAGAGGTTCATGGAAGGTGCGCGCCTAGGCCGCGCCTTCTTACCAACGTCTCGCTTCTTCGAGGTGAGGCGCTTCACATGCGCTTTGTGCCTAGGCGCACGCCTGAGAGCGCCTTTTAAAACACTTAACTTACTCAGTTGGCCCAAGATTGTGGGAGTGTCATTGGAGGCGAGGAATCCAAGAGATTTTAAAAATTACGATCCCCGCCCTTTCGATGGGTCATCCAGGGACCCGATAGTGGTAGAGATTTGGTTGTCATATGCAGAGACTGTTTTTCGATACATGAACTATCTGGATGATCAAAAAGTCCAGTGTGCTGCATTTATGCTGAGAGATGATGCATTGCACTCCTATGGTGGGAATCCGCCAAAAGATCCTTTGATAACAGCGAGGGCCCAATCACGTGGTTGCAATTCAAGGAGGCCTTTTTCTAAAAGTATTACCTGATGCTCATTCGATTCAAGAAACAAGCGGAGTTCTTGAATTTGAAGCAAGGAAGACGATCGGTGGAGGAATATGAGTGAGAATTCACGAGGTTGTCTCCTTTCGCCCCTGAACTAGTGGATACAAAGACTAAGAAGACAAAACGGTTTATTATGGGCTTAAAAGAGGAAATTCAAGGTTTTGTGGCAACCCTCGCACCACTTGATTATGCCACAACATTGCGAGTGGCCAAGCTAATAGACAATCGTACCCCGAGAGAGTCCCAAGTGCCCTCCAGACCAGGTTCCTTTTCGGGGCAGAAGAGAAAGTTTGATAAGATGACCTCAACGATCTTAGTGTACGTTCGAAAGGTCACAACCAGCCCAGGCACAAAAACAACAACCTTACTGGCAAGAAGGCAGTAGTAACGTCAAGCCAGTGTGCAGCGAATGTGGACGATTTCATTGGGGGCGATGTTTAGCAAAGACTGGAACGTGTTTTAAATGTGGTGAGGAGGGCCACATGGCTGATAGTTGCCCCAAGAGGAGTACTAGGGGCGGTGGGAACCAGCCTTTGAGCTCAAACCGTGCTAGTTCTTCAAAACATATGCACCAATAGGGAGAGACTTATGCTACTACTCACCAAGATGCTAATAACTCAGATGCAGTGGTGACAGGTACATTACCGATTCTTGGACACTATGCTTTGGTGGTGTTTGATCCAGGTTCTACTCACTCGTTTATTTCTGCATCATGTGAGTCAAGCTAGGTTAAAGTTAGAATCGTTAGGATATGTTCTGTCTATTGCCACCCCAGCTGGGGTGAGTTTGTTGGCTAATGAGAAAGTGAAAGTATGTCAAGTGTTAGTGTCAGATCATTTATTAGATGTGACACTAATAGTCCTAAACATGAGAGATTTCGATGTCATCCTTGGCATGGAATGGTTGGTTGAGAATCACGCCAACATTGATTGTTATCGTAGGGAAGTTGTGTTTAGGCCACCGTTGCAAGAGAGCTTCAAGTTTTAGGGGTCCAAAACCGAGACCATTCCTAAGGTGGTCTCTGCATTGAAGTTGATTAATCACGGATCATGGGGTCTTATGGCTAGTGTGATTGACACTAGATGTCCAGAGATTTCAATATCTTTAGTACCGGTTGTGAGGGAATTCTCAAGGGTGGAGGCAATGACTAAGTGGCCCCACCTTACCACTATCACCAAGGTGCGCAATTTCTTAGGTTTGGCAAGTTACTATCATCGTTTTGTTCAGGATTTCTCCAAAATAGCTACGCCTTTGACTCAGTTGATGTGAAAAGGAAATTCGTTGGTGTGGAGTGAATCGGGTAGAGTGAATAAAGGCAATTCAGGTAAAGTCGAACTTTGGTGAATTCCAGTAGAGTTTGAGGTAGAGGCAATTTAGGGGGATCCTAGCCTCGTTGATGTTTTTAGCTAATTTCCTTTATTGTCGTTTTTCCATTTCCTTTATCAAACTTTGGTGAATCAAGTAGAGTCAGTTCACCTGGCAGGCTTTCACTTTCTCATTAGCTAACAAACTCCCCCCAGCTGGGGTGGCAACAGACAGAACATAACCTAACGATTCTAACTCTAACCTAACTTGACCAACAAATGATGCAGAAACCCGAATAAAACAAACCAAAGTATAGTGTCCATGAATCGATAGTGTACCTGTCACCCCTGCATCTGAATCATTAGCATCTTGGTGAGTAGTAGCATACGTTTTTCTCTGCTAGAGCGTCTGTTTCAAAGAACTATCATGATTCGAGCTTGAAGGTTGGTTCCCACCGCCCCCAGTACTTCTCTTGAGGCAACTATTAACCATGTGACCCTCCTTAACCACATTTAAAGCATGCCCCAGTCTAAAACTAAACATCGCCCCTAATGACGTTGTCATTCACATTTGCTGCATATTGGCTTGTCGTTACTACTGCCTTCTTACCGGTAAGGCTGTTGTTTCTGTGCCTAAGCTGGTTGTGACCTCTCGGAAGCACGCTGAGATCTCTGAAAATTAGAGGTCACCTGATCAAACTTTCTCTTCTGCCCTAAAAAGGAACCTGGTCTCGAAGGCACTTGGGACTCTCTCGGGGTACGACTATCTATCAGCTCGGTCGCTCACAATGTTGTGGCAGAATGATAGAAATGAGGCTATCTACTGTCTCTTAGTCAGTGGAAGAGGAGTGCAATTAGTCAATTTAATGGCAAAACAAGGGAACTCGATTGGCAAGGTTCGCAACACAAATGCTTTAGGGAATGGGGATTGTCTGTTTGTTTAGTCCCTTTGGGCCCATTGGTTGGATTCTTTAATTTATCTTTGGTTTCGAATAGGGATTGTTATGCTATGATTGAGGAGTTTGTCCTGGTTGCCTTTTCTTGAAAAGGGCTAAGTTATGTGGCATGCTAGTTTCTTTGCGATTTTGTGGGGGGTTTGGCTTGAGAGGAATAATAGAATCTTTAGAGAGGTTGAGCGGTCTTGTGACAAGGTTTGGAAGTTGGTGAAGTTTAACCCTATTGTGGGGTTGCCCGCTTGTTTAGTTCCTTTGGGCCTGATGGTTGGATTCTTTTAATTTATGTTTGGTTTGGAATGGGACTGTTATGCTATGATTGAGGAGGTTCTCTAGGGTTTGCCTTTTCGTGAAAAAGGCAAAGTGGCATGCTAGTTTCTTTGCAATTTTGTGAGGGGGTTTGACTTGAAAAGAATAATAGAATATTTAGACAGGTTGAGCGGTCTTGTGACGAGGTTTGGGAGTTGGTGAGGTTTAATGCCTTCTTCTAGGCATCAATCACTAGGCTTTTTTGTAACTATGATCTTGGTTTGATTTTGTTGGACAAAGCCCCTTTGTATAGTTTTTGGAACTTCCTTTTTGTTGGGCTTGTTTTTTGTGCCCTTATATTTTCTTTCATTTTTCTTCTTTTTCTTACTAAAAAAAAAAAAAGAAGAAGAAACAAATGCGGGAGGGAATTGAGGGGAGGCATGGAAGAAGTGCTGGTTTTTAGAAGGGATAATAGTCAATTTGGAGGAAGAAGACTCGGGTGGTTTTGTTTGATTGACGGAAGGAGCCAATTAAGAATTGGACAAAATTCAAATTCCTGCTATGTAGAACAATAGCATAAAGGCACAAAATTCAACAAGGCACCTTACATCAGGACATGAGAGAATGACAAAGTAGTGCATGCAACAATTTGATAACGTTTAGAAACTCGAGAAGATACTGCAAAATTGCCTTCCACGAGTTCGTAAAAGTCTTGGTCACCATTGTAATGTCCCACCCATTAACTACCGTATCCCTCCTTCAATGGTGGGAAGAACGTTTTGTGGCGAGTTTTTTTTTTTTTTTTTTTAATTATTTTGCAGTAGATATGGTTGGGAAAAGATACAAGGGTACTGACGGATCTTGGAATGAGATGTGAAGTTTGGCCCATTTCAACACCTCTTTCTAGGCATCCCAACAAAATTATTTCGTAATTGGTTCTGTCTTGTCGCAGCTCGTGTTTTTGTGTTGCCATTATTTTGTTATTTCATTTATCTTAACCAATAAGGATTTTTCATCCTAAAAATTAAAATCAGACCATCTTGAAAGATAAAATGATATATACATACCTTAGTGTATGCAGTCCAATCAAAGTCATTAGCAACAACCATCTTGTGTTTTTCATCCCACTCAAATCCATCATGAGAGGCGTGACTTCACTATTCCACACTGCTTCTTCCACGTGTTTAACCTGCTTCTAATGTTTTCCTTTGACAAGTCCAATGCAAATTTATCATTTAAAAATGTAAGAGCAGCTTTGTAAGCTGCAGGCTTAAAATTTTTCTCAATCTTATTTGCAAGACTCACTTGCTCAACCAGCAGTTTCGACAAGCAGGTATCCATCTCCTCAGTCCAAGTTATGTAATTTCCATTTTCTGCTGCATTGTTACTTTGATTGTGACACACATCTTTAGCATTTATAACTTCATTATCAGCAGTTAAATCCAAATTATCATCAGCAGCATCGTGGGAGCTGTCAGATGGATTGCCATACCCAGCAATAACACACAATTCATCATAGTTCTCAATGACCTTCCCTCTAAGAAGTCTAGCATCTGGGTTTCTCTGTTCCAATTGTAGGCAGTACCATTTTGAAACAAGGAAAAGAAAAATCACATACATCATTTTATGGACCACTGAAAAATCAACTGAAATATAATATACCTCAACAGATACATCCCATACTGAGTCCTTTGCAGCTAACATCTTTCGCTGACCATCCCATTTAAAGTCACCTCAGTCCAAAAGGTCCTCGGCAAACAGTACTATCTTTTCCATGATTTAAAACAACCCTCAACTTGATCTTTGGTAAATTCAAGAGCAAACCTTCCTCTTAAAGCCAATATAGCTGCATCATATGCAACGGGATTGAATTCATAGTCTACTGTGCTTTGGTTCCCAAGAATCACATGCTCCACGAGGGAAATGGTCCATGTCACTGGTCCACCTCAAAGAGTTCCCTTCACATCCAGTCTTTCCATCATTCAAAGCAACGGGGAAATCCAAAGCCTCCATATTGTAGTATCTAAAGAAAATGCAAAGTCGATCATAGTTTTCAAATACTCTACCACGAAAGCTTTTGGCCTCAGGATTGATCTATGTGCAAAGAAGATGATGACAAATAGTTATTTTGGAGCTAAAATTCAGGTAGAGTACATCAGATGTGAAGAAATTGGAGTATCATTGAAGTGATCAGTTATGCACTGAATAGTAACTTGTTCAGAGCAGTTTAGATCATATACAAAAAATGAGACTAGAGCAGCAGAAATTTTGCAAGCAGCATGATAGGTCGTCTATCAACAATTCACTATTTAGCTTAATTAAATCCATTGTCCCTTGACCCTTGTAAATGGCATTTGATGGTATGCCTTTTCATGCAAAAGGATTTAGAGAACATCAGGAATTTTCTCTAGACTCTAGCTACCTTCTTCCATTTATCATGCAACTCATACTCCAGTTCCCTGCTCAATGTTAGTTTCAAAGAAAACTCCATAGAAATATATATCGATTTAAGAGAACATCAGGAATTTCCTCCAGACTCTAGTTGTTGTGTCTTATGAAGGAAGGCAGGGGAGGACCAATGACACTAATTATTTCATTGTACTCAAGCAGGAAATGTTGGGAAACACCTTTTTCTTTATTTTGGTTGTTCATGGGGTGTTTGGAAAAGACACCAAGGACACTGTTTTCCAATTGTTTTGTGGATTAAGATTCAAAAGTAAAGCTAAAATATTGTGGATCAATGGTAGTCAAGAAAATATTTGTGGACTATGTACAAAAGAAATCAAAATATCTATGAGGAGAAAACTAGTTGAGGTGTTTTCTGTAAACTCTTAAATAGAGTATTTAAGTTTGTTGCTATAACTTTTCAATACTTCAATGGGGAAATTTTTAATGTCTACGAAGAAGAGAGAGAGAGAGAGAGAGAGAACACCCTGCTACTTTTGGTTAATAAGAGGGAGACCAAGACTACTTGGTTAATATTTTCTTGCAACTCTCTTTGGGAGATTTTTTTGAACAAGAAATTAATACTCTCTTTGGGAGATTTAGAGTGAAAGGAACCCCCAACAGATTTCAGTGAGAAGTACAAGAAATAGATTTTGATGAGAGCATTTTTTTTTCCTACTAGGTGGTCCTCTTTTACATAGAGATTATTGTAACCATTACTTTTTCCCATTCAATCCAGCTAAAGAGTTTTTTTCTTTCCTGACCTCCGTGGTATCAGTGCAAAGTAGAATATATTATCTTCCTCCCGTATTGTATTGTATATCTCTTTTGTGGTTCTGAAATATTTCTTACCTCAAACCACAGGAGGGGGAAAAAAAGAGTAAAACTTTGATGCTAGTAATTCCAAGAACATGATCAAACCACCCCCTTTTGTGGGGCTGGTTTTTGTATGCCCTTGTATTTCTTTTCATTATTCTCAAAGAAAGCTTCATTTCTCATAAAAATTTAAACAAATAATAATAGTAATAATAATAAAGAACATGATCAAATGCATGGAAAGACAATAGTACTCACGTCATTAGGTAAATGCTGCCAATTTTCTACTTACCATGATATAATCATCCCATACTGAGTTATTAGCAATGATAACCTTGCTTGTTTCGTCCCAACTGAACCCATCATGAGAAAGAAGTTCCTTCAGAATACGATATTGTTTCTTCCAAGTTTTTAGCCTGTTTCTAATGTGCTCTTTTGTCAAGTCTGGCCCATATTTCTCATTTAAAGCTGAAACAGCTAAATCAAGTACCCCACGTTGTAAAGTTTTATCAAGTTTACACCCCTTCATCACATATTCCACGAGCGTCTTCCCAAGGTAATGATCCATATCACTAGTCCATCTTAACTTCTTTGCTTGCTTATCACTACTCTGAACGTCTAATACAATCAAAGAGTCTGCACCATCCTTGCTTGTTGTCAAGATTTCTTTAACTTCAGCACCATCGTCTGAAAAGGTTGGTATTGCTAGCTCACCCATGATGATACACCATTCATCATAATGTTCAATATACTTTCCCCGATATTGTCTGGCATTAGGGTTCGCCTATAAATCACAGGAAATTAAGAAAATGCAAGACATGGTAAAACCTGAAGCAGGCTCATAAATTAACATATCAAGAGGATAGTATTTTACCTTAATGTAGTTGTTCCACACTGAATTATCTGCAGCCACCATCTTTTTTGCCTCATCCCATTCAAATCCTTTATGAGCAAGAAGTTCCTTCAAAATCCGAAATTGTTTTTTCCAAGTTTTTAATCGACTTCTGATGTGTTCTTTAGTTAAACCACCACCAATGTTTTCATTCAAGACTTGAAGAGCTGTTGTATATGCAGCAGGCTTCCAAGTGCCATCAACCTTATTTCCTTGTTTAACTTGCTCGGTAAGAATCTTGGCAAGAAGATGGTCCATTTTAGTTGTCCAAGCAAGGTAATTTTGTCTCTCTTTCATACTGCAACTGCCAGGCAGATACACTTTCTGATACATTGCTGAAAATTCATGTGCCAATTAAAATCTAATACAATAGTTCTTTTCTTTGATAGTAAGCAAGGAATAGGCAATACAATTAATCATCCATCAATGTAAGATTTTACCCATACAAAATAGATTCACTTGGCCCCAAATAATTTAGAACAGGAGAAACAAGCACTTAAGGACCCCTACACCCTTACTTCCGTTTGGGGAATGAACACCCGTCATATAACCCATGTTACTAGTTCTGAAGGACCCTAGTTCCTATCTTCTCTAATTTTGGGTATGTTCCTTCTCCTTTTTATTTTTAATTTTTTTATAAGAAAATGGTTGTCTTGTTTCTTTATCATTAAAAACAAAGGGAAAAAAATAATAAAGAGAAACCAGCTACAGTTTGGGGTATATTCTAAATGTAATTGCACAATAAAGTGGCATAAAAGACAGAGAAATCAATACTAATAAAAACCAATAGCATGAGATCTGAGAATGTCACATAAGGAGCCCTTGGGTGGAACATCATAAAGCTTAAAGGCATCATTGAAAGATTTTCTACATTTAGGGTGGGTGATAAAAGGATAACATCTTCATGAAATGACATTTGGGTAGGAAATCAGGTTTCTTGTTCAAAAAAAAAAGGGGGTAGGAAATCTGTCTCCATCCCAATGATTTCCTAGGGTTTTAAAATTTTCAGGACAAAAAAACGTCTTTGAAGCTTGAGGTGAAGAATTGAAATCTTGGGAAGTTATTGTAAGAGGAACCTGCAAGATGAGGAATGAATGAATTTCACGGCCACAAAAGACAAAAGAATTTGGACTTAAAATGTTTCAAGATTGTTCTCGATAAAAGTCATTATTTAAAGAATTAGTAGTTGCTCCTTTGATGTCCAAGGATTTTGTACATGCATTTTGGAAGAGAGAGTCCGAAAGAAGTACGTATTTTGACATAGATACTCTTTATGATGAAAGGTGTTGACTAATGTCGTTACCTGGTCATCAGTCCAAGTTACCGTGCATTGTGTTTAAAGGCTGGGAAGGACCTTTCTCATTTGCATTTTCAATGTTCTTATAGCAAAAACGCCCCTAACCTTCAAGGTTTTGGATGAGTATTTGACTCTTCATTTTGACACAATCTAGAGAACCTAAATCTCTTCGTCATTCCTTCCTTAATCTATGTTTGCCTCGTCTCATCCCTCGTAGATGGAGAAATGGAGATTGATGTCCTGAAGTAGGGTTGAACAGACTGGAGGCGATTCGTGGCCAGATAAGGCATAAGTTTCTTGAAGAACAGGCCACAATTGTGGTATGATGAGGTGTTTCTAAGTTAAGTTTTAAATTTTTATAAAGCATAATAACACGATATTCATATTCTTAAAGCTTGACGACAATTTAAGCAAAAGTCGGCCTTCTCCCTCTAAATGAACTAGAATTCTTAGACTTGGAATGTCTTCCCATCACTCTTTTTGCAATCAGGCCCTATAATCCATGGAGATTAAGTTATCACCCGAAGACATTCAAATAATTTTGCAGCTTACTAGCTTAGCCTAAGAAAATCTATCAACTAAGACTTGTTCTTCACTGGGTCATAATTTATTCCCTTCCCACAATGACACTCGACACATTTGGAGGTTGGCCTTTAAACCCAAGGCGATTTCAAAGTTTCTCAGAATAACGTAAAGATTATAAATTTTTCATATTACAAAATGCTCTCAACAGGCTAAAATAAAGAAGAGTAGCAACATATATATTTGATAGTACACAACCAAGTCAATGTGTTGACTTGCAACTAATCCTAAATTCCCACATTTGCTACCTTTTCTCATTCCATACCTCCCAAGAAACTGCCAATAATATCAAATGAACTTCATTTTAGAACTTAATCCAACAGTTAACTAAAAATAGATCACGGTAAAATCAAATCTGTTATTCACCCCTCAAATAGTAAAGTCCCATCTAAATAGGGCCATAAAACTACCAAATGCTTTCCTGCGAGAAAACATCCAATACTTACGGTATGTTTGAGATAGATTTTGGAATGGCCAAAATCACTTTTGTCGTGCTCAAAATCACAAAAAAAAAAAAAACGAGACAAAAGTGATTTTTGCCCACACAGTTGCAGATGCCAACACTTTCAAAAGAAGTAACAGTACCAAGGAATCCCATTCTCTATAGTGTCCACCTCCAGCTCACTCAAACTCACCCAAAAAATAATTCTTGTGCATGACCATAGGACAGAAACGGCAATAACTATCAACACTCAGTGTAAGGGCACTACTAGAGTAGGGGGAATCCTCTTCTAAAGGACTCTCGCTATCCCAATTCATACAAACACAGGAACTATGAAAATGAAGACCCAAAAATGTTCCTTAAAACCCATCATTGAATTGGTTAGAGAATTCCAATTACAAAACCAAATAGTGCATACTCTAAACCCCAGAATAAACTACGATAAACCAACAAGATACACGGTGGTAGTCCAAACAGTCACAACTCACTCTACCTACCTCACTCGCTTCAATTCTCCAACCCAGGTAACAAAAACAGACAAATGGAGGACTGAGAGAGAAGACGCAGATTGGAAAAACTACCTGGCGAAGGCAGAACTCGAGAGAGATTAAGACGAACGAAGCTTAAAGATTCTATTCAGCCCAACAAAAAACGGCGGTGGCTCCACTCTTTCCTTCTCACCTGCATTCTCACAGAATCACAACCAATTACGACGAAACTCCATTAATTTTGAAAGCTTTTAGTTCTACTCGGAATTTTTTTTTTAAATAATGTAATTTAAAATATATATATATATATATATGATAGTTTTCAAACTAATTCAAGATTTGGTGTAGCTAACTCATGTACATGGGTTACGAATTAGCTAACTCATGGCCCATGTACACGTTTTCATTAATGAAATACGCCTCGAGTTACTTGACACATAGGCGCCACATGGAACGACACAAAAATCATGTACACCGTACACGAGTTCCACCACGAAAATCGTGTACATCGTACACGAGTTCTTGGCCTAATACACTATATTTATATTTTATATGTAAAATGTTAGTATGATTCTCTTATATTGCCCTTGGCCTAGTGACAAGCCTCTCTTAAATTTTTCTTATAGCCTTCGTCAGAGCCAAAGTTCAAGTCACGCAGAACTTAAATTCTTTTAATATAATGTTTTTTTTTCCTTTTTTTCTTTTATTTTTATTATTATTATTATTATATATCAACCAATAAAATAAAAATACATTTTTTTATTTTACAAAAACTAATTCAAATCTATTTATTATAAAATATCAATTCAGATAACAAAAAAGATCTATTTATAAAATATTTACATAAAAAGAAACTACAATAATTCTATGAATTCTTATAAATGGAAAAAAAAAATTAAAAATTCTTACTTGCTATTTCAAGTATACTTATATAAAAATTTCAGTCATACTTCTAATATAGAAATATATAAACTAATGAGTTAAAATATCATTTTGGGACTCGTTATATTTTAATTAGCTCCTATACTTTCAAATGTCCAAATTTAATATTGGTACATTTAATAAATCATAAAATTAGTTCACACTATTAGTTTATGGTTAAAAAAAATATAATCTCTATTAGTTTTTTGTCTATAAATATAATTTTGCAAGCATATTCACATTGTATCTTTTTCTTAAATGAAATTATTATTATTATTTTACCAAGTTCAATAAACATTAACTCCAAAACTAACAATAATGAGTAATTTTAATATTTTTTGAAAGTACTGAGATTAAATGAAAATGAAATGGGTAGTTTAATATGATGCATTAATTAGAGAAATGAAAAAAAAAAATAAAAAGAGGTAAATCGTGTACATGGTACACGAGTTCCATGTAAATCGTGTACCATGTACCTTGTACACGATTTAACTATCCTATTTTAAACAATAGTTTTCATGATTACTCTAGATTTGTAATATATTTTTTTTTTTACATTTTATAAATTATTATTTTGAAAACTACCCCAATTTTGTCATTATTTATTTAAATTTCATTATCTATAAAATTACCCCGTACTTCTCTCTGAATTGAAAGTTGATAGTGAGACTAACCAATTGATTAAGGAGCAAAAGCACGAATTTTGCAAAATGTTTATACAAGAGTGTTAGTTTCGCATGAGTAACAGTGGTTAAAATTCAAAGATGAATTAAACACAAAATTGAAAGTTTAATGTCTTATCTGACATAAAATTCAATTTTATGTCTAGTAAATCAATTAATTTTTAAAATGTTTTTAATATGTCAAGGATCTATTATACACAAAATTAAAAGTTTAGAGACCTATTGGATATGATCAAAGTTTAGGAACTTATTAAATACAAGATTGAAAGTTTAAGGACTCATTAGACACTTTTTAAAATTTATGGATCTAATAAACACAAACTTAAAAATTCCAGAACTAAATTCTCGTAAACTCTTTTTTCTATTCGATAAGACATCGAGATGAGCTAAATGAGCTAAATTAGGATGGTACTAAGGTTATTCAAACTTAATTAGGAAGTCTTTTTGGCACACCTACCCTATTCTTATCACCAATAACTTGTTTTTAGTTCAACATAACGTGGGAGTGTGAGTTCGAACAACCAACCTTTTGGTGATAAATTCTTTATCATACTTATATAACATAATTTTTTGGGCCCCCAAACATTACAATTTGGGTCCACCCGTGTTCACATGCTTTATTTATACAAATGCATATGGTGATATGATATGGGCATTTGATTTCCTTCCGTTTTCTAAATCCTTTCTCTCTTTTCTCAATATATTATTTTCTCTCTCTTTTTTTAACGTCCTGTTTCTATCTAATATATTAATTTAATTTATAGTTTTAAATGTTTAAATTCAATTTATAATAATAAAAAAATATTATATAAAATTTAATTTATAATAATATATTAAATTAACATAATTATTTATTCAATTCATTTGTAATAAATTAATAAGGAGTGATGGATTAAAATGTATACTTAATTAATTTGGGGAAAAAAATCCTAAACTTGACCAGTTGTATTAATTTTTACCCTAAACTTTCAATTTGGTCAATTTGGACTCTAAACTTATATAAGAGTTGTAGTTTTTATACTCTACTCAAATTTTGTTAATTCGCCTACTAATTTTAACAAGAAATAATCTAAAAAAATTTTAAAATGCCCTAATTTAATGAAAATCAAGTTTTGCACAAAATTGACCATTAAATAACTCCACCAAAACTTAATTTTTTTTAAAAAATACTAGCTCTAATACCGCTTTTGTATAAATCATATCAATTGCATACCAAATATATATTTTATAATTTATTGGATGCACATGAAAGTACTTTTTTCAACTGTTCTCAATCGAAAACCTACCATAAGGTATAATTTGCAACACTTTGTAAAATTTAAGGTGAAAATTGCAACACGTGAAGTTGATAGTTTAGGGTAAAAATTGATACACCTTGCCAAGTTCAAGGTTAAAAATGATGTTTTATCAATAAGAATTTGATAATTAATAATATATTAAATTAATAGTTAAGATTTCTTTTTTGAATTCAACAACATCTAGGGATGGGGAGATTTGAACATTTGACTTCTTGGTCGAGGTACATGCCAATTACTATTGAGCTCACTTTGGCAATAGTTAAGTATTTTATTGAAAATATTAATTAATTAATAATCTATTAATTTAAATTAGATTATTCAATTAAAATTATTCTTTCATTACTTATAATTAATTAAATTATATTTATTTATTAGAATATTAATTCATTAATTAATATATCATAGTTATATGAAATTTATGTATTAATCTCATCAAACAAATAAAAACATCGTTTGTTTCTATAAAAATTTGATAATATTTCGATGTAGAACCAAATCCTATCTATGATTCCCAACAATATTATTCTCAAACATTTTATTATCAGACACCTATTACCTATGGGCATCCTGTGAAACTTTAAACCAAATGGACCCTCAAGGTTTTAAATATCGATGTCAACGAAAATGTCGAGGTCTCAATTTTAAGAAAATATCAATGAAAATATCGATAAAATATTGATGTTGATTGATATCACTAGAAAAACTATAAATATAAAAAAATTATTAAAATATTTAAATTAACAACTAAGCATTTCACCTTTTTTAAATAAGTTTAAAGTTCTTATTATTAATGTTAGATCCACATCAATGATATTTTATTATATTTCATAAATTTTTCCATGATATAATGGACATATCAATTTACCTTCATATCTATGTTAAACCATAGACATATGGAATGTCAATATACGGGCAAAAATTTAGAACCCTAACTACACTGTCGTACTCTTATAGTAATAAGCTTAACAAGAATATAAATTAGAAGTTTAAATATGTAATTGATTTTTTTGAAAATATTTAAAGGCTACTATCCATTTAACAACTGTAATTCAACCAAAATTTTATTTTGTAAAATTCTAGTAATTTTTTTTTTAATATGGATGGGAGGATGCATTGGTGTATGAACAATTAAGTTATGATTTTGTTGCCAAAATAAGCATAGTTCAACTGGCATTAAGTTGTACTATCGACCTCAAGGTCAGAGGTTCAATTCTCCCATGCCACATATTCTTAGAAAAAAAAGTTATGATTATGTCAACAATAATCCATTTTGTATTTGTATTATGTATTATAATCATAAGATAAAATTACAATTACACCTTATACCTATGAACTGCGTTTAAAACTTTAGCTTATATTTTCATTACCTTATTATTATAAAGGGTTTATCTGAAATAACATTTCAATTACTTAATAAAACCCTTGAAATGTCATTTTAATCAGGCCCAAAATCTATCAAAGTTGGTATGGTGAAGTAAACAACTTGACAAATTAATGAGAACACATATTACGTTAAAACATTCTATTAATGGCGTTGGTGAGAACTAAAATAAAGCCTAATATAAAGTTCAAGTATGAAACTTTAATCGTTTAAAACGTTTGAGATTAGACAAACACAATGTTCAAAAACAAAGAATTATTATTTGGCTTTTATATATATATATATTAATAACATATATATATTTTTTAATGAAAAGTTACACAATTATTTGTAATTTATGGTTTTAAAGTCAAATAATGAGACAAAATCTCTAATGGGTGGTGATTTACCAATTCAAAGACTAGCCACTTTCTAGAGATAACGTAATAATTGTCGAACTTAAATAACTTAGGTGGTGTTTGGATTGAATAGTTGGGAGGAGTAGGAGTTCAGAGGAGTTAATAACTCTCCCACCTCCTTGTTTGGCCCAAGAATATTTTAACTTCAATTGTAGGTCCTATAAACTTATTTAACTTTTCTTCTAACTCCTTATTGTGGGCCCACAACTTAGTAACTCATACTCTAACTCTCTATTGTGAACCTCACAACTTTTCTATTTCTTCTTTTATTTACCTTACCTCACTCATACTTCTTTCTCTCTTCTCTCTTCTATCTCTCCATTTTTTTACATAATTTTTTTAAGTTATTAATTTACAAAATTTTATCGATTTTTTATATAAATTTTCTCATCATTATTACTAATTAATAATTAAATATAAATAATTGTTAAAAAAATATTTTTATTTTTATCCAATAATTTTAATAAATTTTTTAACAAAAATATTTTTCTTTTTATTCTATAATTTTATATTTTAAATATAAATTATATAAGATGTGTTAGATGTGATACTATTATTTAAATTAAAATTCTTAACATAAATTAGAGTACTAAATAACAATTTTTTGATTGATAAAAATCTTTCTATCTAACTTCCTCCACATGTCATCTACAATTTTTTTAAAAGTTTAAACTAAAATTACTTATAATAAATAACAATATTATCTTTTTGTAGCTTTTTTATTATTAATAGCTCAAAAATATATATAATTTTATGATTTGAAGATAAGAAAAACATATTTTAAACTAACCCGTATTACAATTTAAGAAATTAGTATTTAAAAAGGTTAACGTATTAAAAAAAATTTATTTTCAAATTAATCATATTCAAAATAAAAAGATAAACAATTTCTCCTTCCAAGCTTAATAAAATAAAATTATTACAATAAATAACATAAATATATAGTATTTTGAACAAAAGTATATATGATATTCATTTTGAATATTGTTCATTTTATAGAGCTAACAACATTGTTTCTACTGTTGCCTAAAAAAATGGTGTTAAAAAATATATATTCATTTTGAACTTAATTATTTGAAAATAGCATAAATATTTGATATTTTATTTTTCACTTAGTTATTTTAAAACTTCAAAGAATATATTATTTCCAAATTAATCAGACTTTAGATAATTCATTACATTGATTAGTTAGAAAAATAAAATCTTAAATTATGCAAAAAAAAAAATTATAACTTTTATTAAGCTTGGAAAACAAATCTTAAATTAAAATTTTAAAATTGATGAAAACAAGTCTTTAACAAAATTGTAAAATATTCATAAAATAATATAATTTAAAATCTCAATTTTAGGATTGACGAAAACAAATCTATATTATTTCTAGAATTGAGAGAATAAAAACATAACAATTTTGAAGTTTATTTAAATTCATTTAAATTAATGGATTGAAATCTTTTCAAATCACATGTAATATTTAAAAAATTATTGTAAGATTTTTTAGTATTTAAAAACTACCCAAGACATATGAATAATTAATGTGAGAGATCCATATTGAAAAAAGAATGTGGGGTATTTTGTTCAAAATTCTTTTTTTTTCTTTGAAGAAATTTGTAAAATATACACAAATTAATAAAAACAAAAAAAAAATCACAATCTTAGAATTCATGGGAAAAAATCCTTAATAATGAAATTTTGAAAATTTGTACCCAAAAAAAATTAAAATCAACTCAGATTTCAGAACTTTAAGTTTAACAAATCTGCACTCCAAACACAAACTTCAGAACTTCAGACTAAACAACTTCTTGCCTCAAACACAGACTTTCTAACTCTAGAATAAACAACTCTGCATCCCAAACACAAACTTTTGAACTCTCCAGACTTCTGACTTACTAACTCACTCCCTGCAACTCCTTATCCCAAACAACCCCTTAATAGTTAAGACATTGATAACCTCTTAGAGGTTGTTTGGGGCAAGGAGTTGTAGGGAGTAGGAGTTGCAGGGAGTTAAGAAATCTGTGTTTGGGGTGCAGAGTTATTTAATACGGAGTTAGAAAGTCTGTGTTTGGGGCAAGAAGTTGCAGGAAGTAGGAGTTTTGAAGTCTGTGTTTGGGATGCATATTTGTTAAACTTGGAGTTCTGTAGTCTTAGTTGATTTTAGCTTTTTTTGTACAGTTTTTTCAAATTTTCATTATTAAGAATTTTTTCCCATGAATTCTAATATTGAATTTTTTTTTTTTTGTTTTTATTAATTTATGTATATTTTACAAATTTCTTTAAAGAAAAAATAATAATTTTGAACAAAATACCTCACATTCTTTTTTCAATATCTTTCACATTAATTATTCATTTGTCTTGGATAATTTTCAAATAAAAAAAGTCTTACAATACTTTTGTAAATATTAAATGTGATTCAAAAAGATTTCAATCCATTAATTTAAAGGGATTCAAAAAAACTTCAAGATTTTTATGTTTTTATTCTCTCAATTCTAGAAATAATATAGATTTCTTTCCGTCAATCCTAAAATTGAGATTTTAAATTATATTATTTTATGGATATTTTACAATTTTGTTAGAGACTTGTTTTCGTCAATTTTAAAATTTTAATTTAAGATTTGTTTTTCAAGTTTAATAAAAAAAATTTGCATAATTTAAGATTACTAATCAATGTAATGAATTATCTAAAGTTTGATTAATTTGAAAATAATATATTCTTTGAAGTTTTAAAATAACTAAGTTAAAAATAAAATATCAAATATTTATGCTATTTTAAAATAATTAAGTTCAAAATGAATATATATATTTTTAACACCATTCAAAATGAATATTATACATATTTTTGTTCAAAATACTATATATTTATGTTATTTATTGTAATAATTTTATTTTATTAAGTTTGGAATGAGAAATCGTTTATCTTTTTACTTTGAATATGATTAGTTTGAAAATCAAAAATTTTTAATACGTTAATCTTTTTAAATACTAATTTCCTAAAATGTAATACGAGTTAGTTTAAAATATATTTTTCTTATCTTCAAATCATAAAATTATATATATTTTTGAGCTATTAATAAAAAAAAAAGCTTAAAAAAGATAAAATTGTTATTTGTTATAAGTAATTTTAGTTTAAAATTTTAAAAAAAAAAATTGTAGATGACATGTGGAGGAAGTGAGATGTGGATATTTTTATCAATTAAAATAAATTGTTATGTAGTACTCTAATTTATATTAAAATTCTAATTTAAATAATAATATCATATCTAAAACATTCTTATATAATTTATATTTAAAAAATAAAATTATAGAATAAAAAGAAAAATATTTTTGTTAAATAATTTATTAAAATTATAGGATAAAAATTAAAAAAAAAATTGTTATTATTTATATTTAATTAATAATTAGTAATAATGATGAGAAAAATTATATAAAATATTAAAAAAAATAACAAATTAAAAAAAAATAATGTAAAAAAAATAGAGAGAGAAAGGAGAGGGGAGAAGAGAGAGGTATAAGTGAGGTGGGGTGAACAAAAAATGAGATAGGAAAGTTGTGGGGCCCACAATGGAGAGTTGGAGAATGAGTTAATAAATTTATAGAATTCACAATAGGAGTTAAATTATCTTTGGGCCACACAAGAAGTGGGGGAGTTATTAACTCCTCCCAACTCCACTCCCCCCACCTCCTCAATCCAAACACCCCCTTAGATTTATATAAACTATGAGCCTTGCTACCATGTCACTTTTTATCAAACAAAGTTTGATTCTAAGAAGTTGTCCAAAACCCATTAAAATTAGGAAGGCGAAGACTTATATATGTATCATTAATTATTCACCAATATGAATCTAAATATTAATAATAAGTTTTATAACTTATTTAGGAGTGAAAATAACGTACCAATTTATATGATTTTATATATTTTTATTTACACAAATATATGTCGATATTGATATTTTATCGATATATCCATCGAAACATCCATATAATTGAAATCTTGATATCAATATCGATATTTTAATCTTGATATATGTAATTGACTTCATAGTGATTTTAAATCAATAAGAGGCTTAAAATGTTTCTAAAATAATAATATAATAAGAGCCTTAAAATGCAAAGTGTATGTAGAATTCAACACTAGCAACTCACTCCCTAATTCAATATTGTAGTGGTCTCATGTTTGATTGAGTCAGTCTTTGTTTGATCTTTCGAAGTGGTCCTTGATTTTGATAAAGTAAAGCAAGCCTAATTCCTTGAGATTTATATATATATATATACATACTTGTGAAATTACAACTCACCCCTCAAGGAATTTTAACTATATACGACCCCAACATTGGTGATTTCTGCCAACAAATCAAGTTACTCTCATGGAGCTTATGCCCTGTTTGGATGATCATGATTTGGAGGAATTTCAAATCATATCAAATTTCAAATGAATTCTATTATTTGTTATCATAAAAAATATCAGAATGATTTGAGATCTTATTTAACTAAAACGGTCGGATTTTATAGAATTTAGGGATAAATTACTTATTTAATCTTATTATATTTTAATTTTCTATTAATAAATCAGAATTAAAAGCCCATATGAGTAAACTTCTTATTTTCTTTCTTTTTATTACTATCCAAACACAAAATTTTAGGCCCCGTTTGATAACCATTTGGTTTTTAGTTTTTAGTTTTTGAAAATTAAGCTTGTTTTTTCTCAATTTCTCTACAATGGTTTTCATCTCCCTTAAGGAAGCATTTGAATTCTTAGCTAAATTCTAAAAACAAAAACAAGTTTTTGAAAACTATTTTTTTTAGTTTTCAAAACATGGCTTGGTTTTTGAAAATATAGGTAAAAGGTAGATAACAAAATAAGTGAATCCAATGGCGGGAGTAGTATTTATAGGCTTAATTTTCAAAAACAAAAAACCAAAAACCAAATGGTTATCAAACGGGGCCTTAAATACATTCATTTCAAATCTTTCTCATTCCAAACAAGATAAAAAAAAAATTTAAATCACTTCTTGAATTTCAAATTACAAGATTTAAAATCATTTCCGTAACTTTCTTAGTGCCAAATAGAGGGTTGAGGAAGAAGCAACATCTAAGTCACTTTAGTTCATTGACTAATGACTATTAACACTAGACTTTAATTGTCAATCCAAGCCTTAAGCTCATTGAATAAGACACTAATTACCATCTCGATAGTTTGATCCCCACCCCATAATTGTCGAACTCCAAAATAAAATAAAATAACACTAGACTTCAATTAAAAAAAAGTTTAAATCCTATGTTTTTAAAATTTTGATTCTCATTTTAATTTCATTTTGAAACTTTCAAATGTTTAGTTTTGGTCCTCAAACTAAGTATATATTATTTTAGTCTTTACTATTAATTTTCTTTTAGAGAAAAATTTGATTTCATTTCCAATTGACACATGACTAACAATATGAGACTTCAAATTGAAGTATGACTAAAAAATTGACAAATATTTGTGCACAACGATTATTTTGAATGAGATATATCACTCTATCTGTTCGTGCACATAACCGATTTGAGTATGGCTTAAGCGATTAAAGTATTATAGATTGACTCTAAAGGTTAAATTTTCAAATCTCTACCCCTAAATTTTCAAACTCAATATTTTTTGTCTAACTTTCTGTTAGCTATAATAATGAAAAGTTGATAAGAAGGACACAAAATGCAAATCTCCAAAGCCTTAGGAACAAAAATATCTAGTAATTCAAACCTAAGGACCTAAAAACATGAATTTCCTAGGAACATAAATGTCAAGTATGAAATTCATGGACTAAGCAGTCAAAGAGCGTAATGACCAAAATCGTATTTTTTCCTAGATAAAAACCACATGTCAAATTTTTTGTTAAATAATTTACGAACAACCTAGTTGATGATTAACTAGGTTGTTAAATGATATCAAATTTGGTAAAAAAAACAACCTAGTTGATGATTAACTTAACTCGAACATAACTCAACCAATGCAGTAATTCCACATTTGTAATGTTATGTTCTAAAGAGGTTAAATTATATAAAATATCCTTGAACTTTAGAATAGGTTTCAATTATGCCTCTATACTTTGAAATTTTTTATTTTTATCCTTGAACTTTGAAATTCGTCTAAAAAATATCTTTTTCGGTAAAATAAATAATGAAAATTGATGTGATAAATTAGAAAGCGTAAGTGATATTATTTACAACTTATAGAAGATGAAGATCGTTATTTCCATTTATTTCATCTCAAAAGATATTGTTAAAATCATTTATATAATCAATTTTTACATACCAATTACCATATCAATTTACATGAATGACATTATAAATTATGCCACGTATGCTTTCTTTCATCTTATTTTAATGAAAAAATTCTCAAGTATATTTTTTAGAACAAATTTCAAAATTCATGAGTACAAATGAAGCTGATTTAATGAAAATTTTCAAAGTAACCTACTCCAAAGTTCAAGAATATTTGGTATAATTTAACAAACATGAGTGATTCACCATGAGCAATTGGATTTTTCCCACTGAATCTTCATTTCTATTATTATTTTTTTGAGTTCACTCAAATTTTCGTAGTTGAAATTTAACCATCAGACAACCAACAATCTTCAAATTCATCTGACGGCAAAAAAAAAAAAATCAACAAAACCAGGCCAAGATTTGACCTTTCACCGTCTGATGCTAAATCCTTACCCGCTCCATCTTCCAGAAATTCTTATATAAACCACATCACTCTCACTTCTCAATTCACTCTCTTCGCTGCTTCCAATCGCTGACGTACCACTCACTCCACCGCCAGGTTCCGCCGTGTCGGCTGGAACCCACCCCCATTTTGCCCTGTATCGCCGGAACCTCATTGGTAAGTTCCAATTTCTCAGATCTGATTACCGCATTTGATTCTTTGGTTGTAGAAGTTGCGGAAAACTTCATATCGGTGTGATCGGGTTTATTTGAACTCTGTTCAGCTTTATGGTCATATTCTGGTATCGAAATGTCATGAATCTGTGATTTGCTTGAATTTCACTGCATTGTATGGATTTTCACTTCCTTGTTTGGAAAGCTTCCGATCTAATGTCTATGATGATTTTGAAATGAATGCATTCAATGCAGAGGAGTTGAGTTTCGATTTGTTATTGATCTAATCTTGCCGATCTTGGATTTTTGATACTTGTGTATGTGTTTTTCTAATTTCGATGCCAATCAAGCTATGTGCTTAACTTCAGAGTGTTCTTGATCGCAGTGAGAAGATGAGGGAGATTCTTCACGTTCAGGGAGGTCAGTGTGGTAACCAGATCGGATCCAAGTTTTGGGAAGTGTTGTGTGATGAACATGGCATAGATCCTACTGGCCGATACATTGGAACCTCCGATTTGCAACTTGAACGTGTGAATGTGTACTACAATGAGGCTTCTTGTGGACGTTATGTCCCTCGTTCTGTGCTCATGGATCTCGAGCCTGGTACCATGGACAGTGTGAGAACGGGTCCTTATGGACAAATCTTCAGGCCGGACAATTTCGTTTTTGGGCAATCTGGTGCTGGTAATAACTGGGCCAAGGGGCATTACACAGAAGGAGCAGAACTTATTGATGCTGTTCTTGATGTTGTGAGAAAGGAAGCCGAGAACTGTGATTGTCTTCAAGGTATAGTCTATGTCTCAGATTATGTGCTTGATTAGATGTGATTGCTTGGATCTAATAAGAAGTGTTTAAGATGAGGCCTTTAGATTTACAATTATTCGTTTTGCTAATGAACCCTTTATTTATATTTTGGGATGCGTTACGGATGTTCATGTGGAATGAGATTTTTCGACATGTTTGAGAGTGCCAAAACAATGGATCCAATATCGAAAAGCGTTTTTGCACCCACGTGCCTTGCATCTTTGTTTGAGTTATATTATAGTGTATTAAACTCTTTCAAATACTATGGTCTCTTCTATGAAACGACCTCCAAAAGTGCCAAAAAAGTATGTAAACGTCTTCTTTTGCCACTTCACTTTTGCTTTTACTATTCTTTTAAAAAGTGCACTTGGGTATGCGCCAAAGTGTTGAGCACTTCTGAGTGCATCTTCTTCATGGCCTTACTTGTTGTAAGGAAAGGCCACACCAAAGTCAAAGAGGTCCATAGTTATTAATTAATTAATTAATTTTGCACACAAGAAGACGATTTTTCTTCGTTTTCTTACACATAAGATCCTAAAACTTTTTCTTCTTTATTGATGAGAAATCACTATGAACAGATACCTGTTTTCTTTAAGTCGTTTGTTTTTGTCACAACTTTATTTGAGAATTGTCATAGCTTGCATCATTCATAGTCTAGAAAGAGTTACTTTTCTATTGCATAGAAAATATTACAGTTTCCAATCATGTGATTTCTGATTTATCAAGTGGAAATATTACAAGATCATGGGATTTCTGATTCATCAAGTGTTTTAACTCAGTTTGTTTGCCTGGCTTTTTTTTTTTTTTTTTTTGTGTTGTTACAGGTTTCCAAGTGTGCCATTCACTTGGTGGAGGCACTGGTTCTGGAATGGGGACTCTGCTGATTTCCAAAATCAGAGAAGAATATCCGGACAGGATGTTGCTTACTTTCTCCGTCTTCCCTTCACCAAAAGTGTCAGATACTGTTGTAGAGCCGTACAATGCCACACTTTCCGTTCACCAGCTTGTTGAGAATGCGGATGAGTGCATGGTGCTGGACAATGAAGCATTATATGATATTTGCTTCAGGACTCTCAAGTTAACTACTCCTAGCTGTAAGTATAATACCCCTCATTGGTTGAAAGCGAGGAAAACAAATTGGAGGAAGGAGTTGATTCAGTATTTCAAGCAATTCTAATCTAATGGGTAATTTAGTTATAAAAATTCACGAAGAGACATACCAATTGGCATTAAAGTCAATTTAATCAAGACTCCTTTGAAAATTTAATTTCCTGACCTCTGAAATTAAGTCATAATTTTTAGGTAACTTTACCTGTCATTATACAATGTCCAATTATTTTACCTGAAACTTCTGTTTTTCTTTTCTAAAAATTTGAAATCCATTTTGTCAGAAGATTAGAGATGCACCTTTTTTACAATACATTTCTTGGAACTTTCAGATCCATTCTGTTTATTCTCTCTCAAAAATAGAGATTTGCACATGGAAACATGTTAAATGAGTTGTAAGATATGTCAACGAACGTGTAACATGTAAACTAACAAATATTTTAGAATAATACTTGGTTGCATACTGGTGTGTTCTTCCTACACACCCCAATTAAAATTTTGACAACAAGGAGAGAGAAAGCACAACTAGGAGAGAGAAAGATAGAAAATATTTTCTCTCTCCTAGTTGTCAAAAATTTAATGGTGGTGTGTAGGAAGATACTTACACACCGGTGTGCAGTCAAGTATTGTTCAATATTTTATTAATGTATTAAAAAGCACTGCAAATAAAACTTCACAACTCTTAGAAAAGCGCATAGCTATGCTTTATTTCATTCCTACTCTTGAAAAGTGGTAACTAATATACATATAGATGCGCCCATGGACATAGTTAACTTACATGGATTGATCATAACATGAAAATTTTACTGTATCATTTTAATTTGTTTTATTTTTGTCTTCTTTGCTCTTGAAACAGTTGGGGATCTCAACCATTTAATTTCTGCTACAATGAGTGGGGTGACATGCTGTCTCAGATTTCCTGGCCAGCTTAACTCTGACCTCAGAAAACTTGCTGTGAATCTAATCCCCTTTCCTCGTCTACACTTCTTTATGGTGGGATTTGCTCCTCTTACCTCACGTGGGTCGCAGCTATATAGGGCACTGACCGTCCCAGAGTTGACACAGCAAATGTGGGATTCTAAAAACATGATGTGCGCTGCAGATCCACGCCATGGCCGATACCTCACTGCCTCTGCCATGTTCAGAGGCAAGATGAGTACTAAAGAAGTTGATGAACAGATGATCAATGTTCAGAACAAGAATTCCTCATACTTCGTCGAATGGATTCCAAACAATGTTAAATCGAGCGTCTGTGACATTGCTCCTAAAGGACTTTCCATGGCATCTACCTTCATTGGAAACTCAACCTCCATTCAGGAAATGTTCAGACGTGTGAGCGAGCAGTTCACTGCCATGTTCAGGAGGAAAGCTTTCTTGCACTGGTACACTGGAGAAGGAATGGACGAAATGGAGTTCACTGAGGCAGAAAGCAACATGAATGATCTCGTTTCTGAGTATCAGCAGTACCAGGACGCCACAGCTGATGAGGAGTATTACGAAGAGGAAGAAGAGGAGCCTGAAAGCGAAAATGAGTAACTTCAGTTCTCTGTGAGTAATCTATAGTGTATGATGCCTATATCTATATAATATATATATGCCATTAGTGTTGATCACGAGTTCTGTGCTTCCTGTGTTTTTCTTTTTCTTCTTTTGCTTTGTTTCAGTATGTTGTTTTGTAATGTTAGAGTTATCCCATCTTCACATTCTAGTTGAAGTTGTCAAGTATTGGGGAGAGATGAGGACTGAGGAGTATTTGTGTTTGTATGAGTTTCCACTTCAGGAACATCCATGGATTGATTTAATATGAAACCTAGCTAATCAGTTCATGATTACGTGCTTCGTATTAGATTATGCTCTCAGCTTGCTTCTTTTTAAGCCAATGTTTTTCCATAAGAATCGGTCATTGATCTCAAACTCTGATGCATTTGAAAATGATTTCGAAATGAGCAGATAGTAGCATTTGTGAAATTAATTAGTATTAATACATACTTCAGCTTTTAAAGTTACAGAAAAATCTCTATGAAATGAATAGAATGTCATGCAAATAATAAAAGGGTTTAGAGGGAATAGGTTCAAGCTATAGTGGCCACCTACCTAAGATTTAGTATCCTACGAGTGACCTTGACAACTAAATGTTGTAAGGTCAGATGATTGTTCTGTGAGAATAGTCGAGGTGAGTGCAGTTGGTCCAGACACACGAATATATAAGCAAAAAAATAGAAGATGAAGAATTGCAAAATTCTTTAGACAAGGAACTTCACTTCAATCTTAGAAGCTAGGAAAAACACCGAAGTCAATATTTAAGCCACATCTAGAAGCTTCATACGAATTTTTCCATAGGGTATAACTCTTATTCTTATACTATAGCCATTACATTTAGGGGTAGAGCTACGATGGTGGACGTAATTGCCCCCTTCTTAACTTGTATTAGGTTAAAAGATTTTAAAGTTTTATTTCTAATTTACCTTCTAGATTTTCAAAATGGAAAGATGATAAATATAAAAAGTTTGAAGGTAAAATTTTTCCCTTATGAAATTTTTTGACTTCGCCCCCTTCATTTATTGAAAGTATCTTCTGGTCATCTTTTTAAACAATATCTAGGTTGAAAAATTAGTAAAGGAAAAAGCATTCTCGACATTAATTCATTATTGTTCTATAGAACAACATATAGAGTAGGGGCGAACATGAGCTTGCTTGAGTCCATTTGGGATTGCATTCAAGTGTAAATTGATTTCTCAAGAAGTATCAAACATGTGTCCAATAAATATTAAAATGTCTAATATGTGTCGGACACTGATATGATATCCAAACTTAAGTGTCTACACTTTTCAACCCTTAGGGTAGTATCAACTTCCTTTCGAGTTTGAATTAATGGCAACAATTCTCGAAGTATACTCTATCCTCTTCATCATCACCTCTTTGCCTTCTACTATCCTATTTCTTTTATGACTCTTTGTCTTAGTCATTCTCTCACGTAATGCAAATGGCGAGGTAATTTCAAAGAAACAAAACTAGAACACGATAGAGAAAGGAAGAAAGCAATCCAAATTCACAGCAAACTGTTCCACTGAACCTGTTAAGCAATTGGAATATCAACAAAATCTGTCAAGCAGATGCTTTGCCATTAAAAAGAAAATTCGTTTCAAATGATAAAAATGGCATTTTTAATTGGGGAAGCTTTTTGTAACCACATTTAGATCGCAAATGGGGTATTCCCGTCTTTTTTGTATATTTCATCTTATCAATGAAACTTTTTCTTATAAAAAAATGGTGAAATGTAGGAAGAACAGAGGGCAATCAGATGACAAAGGGTTCAAATATTACACATTCAGTAGCAACTCAATACACACATGAAGTTTATACAAAGGAAAAATATTGAATTATTTGTCTTGAAGTATCCTTAGGACTTAGGAAAAGTGTCACAACAAATAGGAAAAATAGCATAACATGGTTGGTTCTGACCACAGCCACAAAATATATGATCTACCATTTATATGATGCAATAATGAAACCTCTCAATCTTAGCAAGCTATTATAACTTGTATGAAAAATGAAGCAAGAGTGTGAGGATATGCTTTGTCCAAGGCTAAGAACAAAAACTTGCTAGAGCCAAAATTCTTGCTTATGTCGGGGCAAAGAGAGGCGAAAAACACGAAATTGTATTAAACTACCCTTGAATCTAAATTCTTTAGGGGCTGTTTGGGGCAAGGAGTTGCAGGGAGGAGTTAATATGTCTGGGGAGTTAGGAAGTCTGGGGAGTTAGAAAGTCTGGGGAGTTAGGAAGTCTGTGTTTGGGGTGCAGAGTTGTTTAGTCTGGAGTTAGGAAGTCTGTGTTTGGGGCAAGGAGTTGCAGGGAGTAGGAGTTCTGAAGTCTGTGTTTGGGGTGCAGATTTGTTAAACCTGGAGTTCTGAAGTCTAAGTTGATTTTATATAGTTTTTTTCTACAATTTCTCAAAATTTCATTCTTAAGAATTTGTCCCCATAAATTCTAAGATTGAGATTTTTTGTTTTTATTAATTTATGTATATTTTACAAATTTCTTTAAAGTAAAAAAAATAATTTTGAACAAAATACCCCACATTCTTTTTTTCAATATATCTCACATTAATTATTTATTTATCTTGGATAGTTTTCAAATAAAAGAGTCTTACAATACTTTTTAAAATATTACATGTGATTTGGAAATATTTCAATTCATTAATTTAAAGAGATTCAAATAAACTTCAAGATTTTTACGTTTTTATTCTTTCAATTATAGAAATAATATAGATTTGTTTCCGTCAATCCTAAAATTGGGATTTTAAATTATATTATTTTATGAATATTTTATAATTTTATTAAAGACTTGTTTTCGTCAATTTTAAAATTTTAATTTAAGATTTGTTTTTCAAGCTTAATAAAATAATTTTTTTTACATAATTTAAGATTTTATTTTTCTACATAATCAATGTAATAAATTATCTAAAGTTTGATTAATTTGAAAATAATATATTCTTTGAAGTTTTAAAATAACTAAGTTAAAAATAAAATATCAAATATTTATGCTATTTTAAAATAATTAAGTTCAAAATGAATATATATGTTTTTTAAAATCATTCAAAATGAATATTATACATACTTTTGTTCAAAATACTATATATTTATGTTATTTATTGTAATAATTTTATTTTATTAAGTTTGGAATGAGAAATTGTTTATCTTTTTACTTTGAATATGATTAGTTTGAAAATCAAATTTTTTTAATACGTTAATCTTTTTTAATACTAATTTTCTAAAATGTAATACGGGTTAGTTTAAAATATGTTTTTCTTATCTTCAAATCATAAAATTATATATATTTTTGAGCTATTAATAAAAAAAAAAAACTTAAAAAAGATGAGATTGTTATTTGTTATAAGTAATTTTAGTTGAAACTTAAAAAAAAAATTGTAGATGACAAATGGAGGACGTGAAATAGGAAGATTTTTATCAATTAAAAAAATTGTTATGTAGTATTATAATTTATATTAAATTTTCAATTTAAATAATAGTATCATGTCTAAAACATTCTTATATAATTTATATTTAAAAAATTAAAATTATAGAATAAAAGAAAAATATTTTTGTTAAAAAATTGATTAAAATTATAGAATAAAAAAATAATTATCTATATTTAATTAGTACTTAGTAACAATGATGAGAAAATTTATATAAAAAATAAAGAAAATTTTTCAAATTAAGAAATTAAAAAAAATAATGTAAAAAAAAATAGAGAGAGAAAGGAGAGGGGAGAAGAGAGAGAGGTATGAGTGAGGTGAGGTGAAGAAAAATGAGATAAGAAAGTTGTGGGACCCATAATGAGGAGTTGGGGAAGGAGTTAATAAGTTTGTGGGGCCCACAATTGGGAATTGGAGAAGGAGTTAATAAATCTGTGGGGTCCACAATAGGAGTAAAATTATCCTTGGGCCAAACAAGGAGTTGGGGGGAGTTATTAACTCCTACAAACTTTACTCCCCCAACTCCTCAATCCAAACACCCCCTTAGTTTTCTTATATGGACATGGAGATTAATTTGATTCATGAAGTCCGAAATAAGAACTATTGATAACAAATTGAGAGAATGAACTTGTAAGAGTTCAAATACAATGAGACCGTATTAAACTACTATTAATCTAAAAATTCAAGATGATAGGTTGGAATGAATGTATATATATATATTCTAAACAATATGGAAATGTAATTGTTTGTTTATAAGCCACTCACCTATTTAAACATGAATTCCAAATTCTATGAAAAAATTAAATAAATGAAAATAAAGAAAAGCAAAGGTGAAAACCAAGGCAGAAATAAATAGAAGGTACAAAATCAATTTTGACTGCTAAGACCTCGTTTGATAACCATTTGGTTTTTAGTTTTTGGTTTTTGAAAATTATGCTTGTTTTCTCTTTATTTCTCTACAATGATTTCCATTTTCTCTATAATGGTTTCCATATTTCTTAAGAAAACATTTGATTTCTTAACCAAATTCTAAAAACAAAAACAAGTTTTTGAAAACTACTTTTTTTTAGTTTTCAAAACTTGGCTTGGTTTTTGAAAACATATATTAAAAGTAGATAAGAAAACATGGAAAGCCATAGGTGGAAATAGTATTTATAGGCTTAATTTTCAAAAACCAAAAACTAAAAACCAAATGGTTATCAAACGAAGCCTAAATTTGTTAAGTTGTATCAATTTTATCCTCAAACTTTCAATTTCATCAAATTGCACCTCAAGCTTAGATAAATGTTGCAATCTTAACCTAAAACTTTTAAAAGTGTTGCAATTTTAATCATCTATCTAAATATCGTTGAAAGAAGTTTTCTCTTATGTACGATATGAAATTGATAAAATTTTAGAGAGAACGACATTAGAGCTACATTTTTTTTTTGTTGAACTTTATGAATTTTGACAAAGTTATTTAATTTGTTAATTTATGCATTGGTCGAACTTATTTTTGTACAAAACTTTATTTTATTGAAATTAATGAGTTTATGAAGATTTTTATACTATATATTTTTAGTTTAAATTAGTGGGTGAATTAGCGGAATTGGGACCAAGGGTAAAAATTGCAACGCTTATTTAAGTTTAAGGTCCAATTTGATTAAATTGAAAGTTTAGGGTTCAAATTAATACAACCTCACAAGTTTAGGGTCAAATTTGATTTTTTTCCCTAAAAGAAGAGCCAACATTAATTAATTAACTTGTTCTAAAGGTTTAAATGAGATTTCTCAAGGGATGAGAATGAAAATTTTCATACTCGTTGATGATATGTTTACTAAAATACAGGAATAGAATCAAGTGGTGGGGATAATCTCATTCCTCTCCAAAACTCTTGTCAATCTCATTCTCATTCCTTATTTGTAGGCTCTACAATCTTTTCATTAATTACTTTACATTCTTAAATGAGATCCACAACCTTTTTATTAATTATTAGTTAAAATACTATTTTGGTTTCTATACTTTGGGTTTTGTTCTATTTTAGTCCCTATACTTTTAAATGTTCAATTTTAGTCCATGTACTTTCAATAAAGCTTAAATTTGGTTCCTATGATAAGTTTGAAGTTAATTTTTATCGAAATTGGTTAAATAATAATAATAATTTTGATACAAGAAAAGACACAATGTGAATATATTTTCAAAATTTATAAAGGTAAATCTAATAGAGACTATTTTTTTTTAAGAAAGATTAAAAATAAACTAACAATATAGATCAATTTTAAGCTTTACTGAAAGTACAGTGACTAAAATTAGACATTTGAAAGTATAAAGACCAAAATTGAATAAAACCCCAAGTACAGGCCCAAAATTATATAAAACCCCAAGTACAGAGACTAAAATAATATTTTAACTTTAATTATTTTACAATTATTTTTTCTCTCTTATCTACACTATTAATAAGTTTTCTTCTAATAAAAAACGATACTAATCTATTCTTTTATTACAGGTAATCTTTTTTATAAAATTAAAAATTTCTATTCAATTTTTTAAATATTTAATACTTAATTATTAATTTTTTAAAATGAAATATTTGTACTAGATAACACATATATAAATACAATTAACGTACATCATTTTAATAAAAAATTATATTAATCTTTTTTTAGTTGTTGTAATCTTTTTTTAACTAGTAATTATTCATTTTGATTCGTGATAAGTAAACAACGCTTAACTTCCAAGGGACACTAAAAAGGAGGTAATTAAAGAGGAAAGCTTATTATTTTGGAGGTTAGCTATGATTGCATTATTAGGGTGAAAAAGATTAACTTGCCCTAAACGCTAGAACAATGCTATCAAACAATGAGGACAAAATAGAAAAAGTGCCCACAATTTTTGACTGCACAATAATTTATAGAACAATCAAATGATAACAATAGAACACAAAAAGAAAGTTAACATAAATAACTTAATTAAATAACCAATGATAAGAAAAATATCCTTCACCTAAGTTATAATGCCATTTTTTAAAATATTATCCACGACTTTGACTTATAATATGTTACATCTTTTTTTTTTTTTTTTTGAGTACAATAGGGTTTGGGGGGGATTCGAACTACAGACCTCATGGTCGTTAACACATTCAATATGTCAGTTGAGCTATTATCTTTGTTTATATATTCCTACTTCTGATTGATGCAAGACTGTGTATTCATGTCTTCAATCAAGAATGAATAGAACTTGAAAAATTGAGTGATTTGTAAAAGAAAAAAAAAAATCATGCTAAGAGTTTTTAAAAAATCATGCTCTTAATTGTAAATCTTAAAGTTATAATATAATTAAAATGAGTTTGCTACCAAAAAAATAACATAAGATTATCCTATAGAGTCAATAATTGAACACTTTACTTAAAATTAGATTTTCAGATATTTTTGATATTCGAACTTCCTATGAAGGATATTTTTAAAATTAAAAGTGGACTCAATCAACTAATTATTCAGGTAAAAAACTTGACGTGGGACATCTAGATTTAACCAATAAATTAACACCATCTTTAAAATTGAAATTGATTAATTCACCAAAATATAAGGCGAAAAATGAATTATTTTCCAAGCACCAATTAGCAAATAAAATGATGAGATAGAGAGATTAATGTGTTTGAATGTTTTTGTTTTAAGTACATAGCAATGAGTGGAATTTATATAATGGGTGGCAGGTATTGACCCATTTTGTGTTCGTATTTCTCTAAAAAGGTGGTGATATTTTTTTTTAGTGGAAAACATAGGCCCTCCTCTTTTGTTTTCCTTTTTATAAAATTATGCTAATAATATTTAGGTTAAAAATACAAAACTAAACTTAATCTTTGGGTAATTCTCAATTTAGTCCTTTAATTTTTTTTAGATTTTTCATTTTATTTTTAATGTATCAAAAAGTATCTATTAAAACCTTATATAAAAATTTGTCAATAAAATTTGATGTATTAGTTTTATTAACATATTTATGGACATATCATTTTGATGTTATTTGACACATGAAATCCAATCAATCAACAAAATTTGACTTGTCCATCAACAAAAATTCATTTCTTCCAAGCGACATATTCTATAACATGTTTGTACGTCCAAATATGCCAATATAATAATAATTTAATGATACATAAAGTGTTTTTTAGTGATTTTTTCTAACTAATGATTATTACTAAAATTGAGAGTTTTAAAAGAATAAGGATCCAATTGAGAAGTACTTAAGCGATTAGATTTTTCATTTTTTTAAAAAAAATTTAAATTTTTTGTTTTTTTGTTTTTTACTTATGGCATATACATTTTCATTTTTATGTTTAAAATTGAATGAATATGGCTCTGAAGCAAAAACAGTATCTTTTGAAAGTTTTGAACTTTTTCGATAAAACTATGAGAGCCTTCCAACTCCAATATCACAAAAGCCATAAATTATTGGCCTTGGCCTTCCTTCTGAAAGATCTTTTTCTCTTTCTTTTTCTTTTTGGTTTTCTCAACCTCATCCATCTCCTCTCCACATTCAAACTTTCACAAACATAATATTAAAAACCTCAAAAGATTTCATTGGATATCCCACCAAAATACAGAAAGACCCCACTTTCTACTTTTTTCTTTCCAATGTTTAGAAAAGAGAAAGGAAAAGTGCTTCCATGAGAAGCAATGATTCAGAAAAGAATCCAAGATGGATGGATGCAACTCATTTTCTCTTTGGCTTTTTTTCTCTCCAAGAATTTTAGAAATTAACGTATGATGTTGCAATGAACTACCATTTTTTTTTTATCTCGGTCGGTTTGAATCACCAATATATTAAATATCTAGAAGTTTAAAAACTTTGAATTTAAATATCTAAGATAATAAATATTTGTGTTTGAATATGCTAGATAATTAATATTTGAGAGCTAAATGTCTGTGTTTATTTTATAGGTTTGGAAAAAATAATTTAAATTATTATATTTAATTAAAATATTTATATTAGATAATAAATAAATAAATAATAACTTAAAACAATTAAAATTAATTTACACATCAATTAGAAAGTTAAGTAATGGCTAACAAGAGCATAACTCAACTGGCATAAAGTATGAGCTTATAAGTTCCAATCCTCCCACACCCAAATGTTGTTGAACTCAAAAAAAAAAGTTAAGTAATGAGTAATTTTCTCTCTCCTCTCTACTTTTCATTTTTCAAGAAAAAAAATCTCTAGTAAAAAAGTCTCATATTCAAAATGGATAATAAAATCTCATAGTTCATGAGATATTTTTATCTTTGAGATAATAATTACCTTGGTTTTAAAAAGAAAATATACATAAAATAAATATTGATTTTTTATATCATTGCCAAAACTCATATCAATACTATAGGGCCTTAGATCCTCTCCATGTGAAGCCTTCATTATTTTGCCACACTTTTCCTCCTTTTTGCTTTTAACATTCTTCTCTCTCTGTCTTTCTATCAGTATATATATCAACCATCTACATCAAATATATACTTCATTATTAGGTTTAAAGTACTAGTACTTTGGTTTGGTTCCTTTACTTTTTGTTTCAATTTCGTCTTGTAATTTTATGATTCTTCCCATTCTTATACTTTACTTTAACACTTACTATATGTCTGTGTGTTTTTCTTTTAGTTCAACAGGGTGGCAGGATTTGACCTAATGACATTTTAAGTGATAAGTATAGTCTTGACCATTTGAAATTTGTCCATATCAATACAAATCATATGCGTTTTATTATTGAAGAGTAATAGAAATTTAATGTGATATGTCATTTGTAGATATGATAGATACATGAAATTTTATTTTAATGATTTGGAAGTCTTGCAAGTCATATTTAGTTGAAAAATATGTGAATTTAAATTAGGTTTTAAAGTTTTTTTTAATTGAAAAGCGTAGAAATAGGGTGAAGACTAATCTTGTTATAGAGTGCTAACAATAAAATGCAGTAAGATTCACAAGATTTTTTTAACCCTTTTTCAAGTATAACCAAAAAAAATGTAATTGATCTTAATTATTACATTAAGAGCTATATATAAATAAATCACTGTTAATGTATCATTTCGTTTTAAGTGTACATGATCAATTTTTTATTTGGTTCTTAATGCTTTAAAATTTTAAAATTTAATTCTTAAAAGTATCGAAAATTTTCAACCAAATACTCAAGTGATTTCATTTAAATGGAATAATGTAATGGAGATTTGGAATTCAAAAGAACTTATTTTCTATGAGAGCTATCGTTTCTTGAATGTGAAATAATTACCTCATGCTACCAATTAAAAGCCTAATTAACCAGATCTCTACTCTAATAGAAAAAGATTGGCCTTTTCACAATTACTTAAAAAGAAAAGAAAGAAAGAAGAGTTGCCTATTAATTTTCAAAGAATTGCCCATTTTTCAAACATGCATGATTGGAGAAAGGAGGATGTACAAATTAAAAGGGGAGGGGTTGCATACTTGGGTTGACACAAAAGCCTAGAGTAACAAAGAGTCAATTTTGGCCATAGCTCAACAACATCGATGATTTTTTCATCTCAAAACATTGATAACTGTTCAATGAGTTGAAGATTCAAATTCTCACATTTACATTTGTAATGTTATATTCTAAATGTTCTAACATTTTAATATTTAATATTGATTTTAAATATGAGTTTCTTTTTAGATTTTAATTTTTGAGTTTTCATCTTTTTAAAGAAGAAAACGTATTGGTAATATAGGTTAAAAAGTTTACCATTTAATTACTTAGTTTTGTGTATTAGATTCCTAGATCTAAATTTATGTATAAATATCTCTCTTACCCACACTCTCAACATACAACAATTTCAATCTTCTCCTCTCTACTTTCTCATATTTTTCTTATTTGCTCTTTTAAAGTAATAGGCCAAAAGATGGGCGTTCTTTATTGTGGAGCTTTAAACTTAACCTTCTAGTGCATAGTAGTTTTTGAGCTACACAACATTTCAATTGAGTTGTTATATCTTGGATGGGACAGACCAGAGAAGACCTGCTACACCGGTGGTTGATAAATAAATATACATTGTGGAAGACTTGAATCTCCTTAAAAGAGAGCGAGATACCCGCGCCTCAACCTAATTTTTTACGTGTTTGTTTCTCAACAATTACTTCAATTTCCTCTGTTATTTATAATTCCCCTAACACTAAACAAAAATTTTTAAAAACATAGAGTTGCAAAGACAAAATGGAAATTTTAACCCAAAAAATTGTCCCAAAACTTTGAGAATTTCCTTATTAAGGTTTGTGCGCTATATGCAATTGACATAGAATGTCTCATCAAATAATTAGCTTCAAAAACATTTAAGAAAACACACACACACACACAAAGTTCACTACATGACAGTTAAAAAGGAATTTAGTGAAAGACCAATCAAAGTTAAACGGGAAGCTACAAAACAAATGGGAGTGGCAAATCTCACTCTCACAAAAATTGAATGTCCATTTATATACAATGATACAACATCTCATGTATCAATGTGAAGAGAGAGGGAAATGAAGAAATAGACATAAATAAGTAAAGTTTTGGAATCTACTTTGTGTGCATTTTTTTCTTTCTTGTTTGGTTACCATTGTTCTCATCCAACTTTCCCCTTTTGATTGCTCTAGAAGAAGAGTGATTCAATCTACACTATGAAACAAGCGAAATAGGATCAAAGATACATTCTCCAATCTCAAATCTAGTCTCATCTCATAAAGAACTCATTCTCTAAATTATTTGTTATTTTTAATCATTAATTTCACAAATGATTTAATCATTATATAAATACAAAAGTTAATAAATATATTTAAAAATAATTAAAAAGTTTAGGGAGTTCAGGTGAGGAATTCACTCACATTGTCTTCATTTTTAAAATGAAATCAAGGAAAAAGTTTCCCTCGTCACCCCTTCCGCATTCAAGATAGATTCTCACAAGAAATTTTATCATCCCTAAGTGATTTAGGGATATATACCACTTTTCACACATGTTAGTTAAAAGCTTCTCTGTAAATTATTGTGTCTCTTTTAACACCATTAACTCAACAATAATATATATAACACGTATCTATCAAACATATATTGTTTGATTCAACACAATATGACCAGCACACAAAACTCGATAAACTTAAAACCTATTTGATATATTATTTGAATACATACATAGCAATTATAAAGTATATTGAGATGTTATATATATATATATATATATATATATCTTCTCTTTCTAGTGGTTTAGTGATTAATTTAATTGATGATATCTGTTTGACTAGAAATGAATTTGGTCACATGATGTGAATCCAAAAGAGTAGCAAGGGTAAGACAAAGGTTTAGATCTGTGTGTTGTGTGGGTTTAAAGAAGAGAAGGGTTTTGTGGGTCACAATCACATGGAAATGGAGAAAGGGGCATGTGATGTAATGCACAATGAGTCCACAGCATTCATTCAGAACCTCTGACCAAATTCAACACTTATTATTTTGGAATAGAATCTTCCTCATTATTCAATTCCATTCCCTAACAAACAACAACCACTAGGCCTAGTTCTTTCTTTTCCTCTTCCTTTTTCTTTTTTGTCTTTTTAATTATTTTTTTAAAAAAGCACTTTTTTGGTCCATATACTTTCATCGAAGTAATGATTTAGTCCCTAAATATTAGTAGGTAATGATTTCTTAGGGATTGTTTAAGGCGTGAGTTATAATAGTCTGTAGAGTGCTCTGCACCCCAAACACATCCTATTATAACTAAGACTAAAATAACTCTGTATTTTAAACACATATTATATAACTCTATAGATTATTATATAATTCAGATTATTATAACTCATTCAGCGTCCCAAATAGCCCCGTAGTCTCTATACTTTTAAATTTGTAACAATTTAGTCCATGTAGTTAAAATTTGTAATGATTTAGTTCCAACTGTAAAAATTAAAAACTCTCATCAAAGTGAAGTATCAATTTTTATTATGTAATAACTTATTTCTTGTAGTTTATAATTACATTTGGCCCTACTTAGTTTATTGATTTACATGGTAGTGACTAAATCTGACATATTTTAAAATTACAAGGACTACATTGTTATATACTAAAGATTAGGAACTAAATTGTTACAAATTTAAAAATATATGGACTAAATTGTTATATACTAAAATTTAGAGACTAAGTTCATCATTTCTTCAATGAAAATACAAGGAACGAAAGTACATGGATTAAATGAACAATTTTGTCGCTGGTTTGATAACAACTGTGTTGATTATTTTCTATCTTCTCTAAATAGATTTTGAAATCTTAGTTAACTAAACTTTAAATTAAAAGTCAAGATTTCGTTTGATAACCATTTAGTTTTTTATTTTTTGCTTTTTGTTTTTTAAAATTAAGTCTGTAAATACTACTTCTCCTATTAGTTTCATTGTTTTGTTATCTACCGTTTATATATGTTTTCAAAAACCAAGCCAAGTTTTAAAACTAAAAAAAAAATAGCTTTCAAAATTTTGTTTTTGTTTTTTTGAATTTGGGTAAGAACTCAAATGTTTTCTTAAAAAAGATGAAAATCATTGTAGAGAAAATGAAAATTATTGTATAGAAGTTGTGAGAAAAACAAACAAAATTTTCAAAAACTAAATGGTTATCAAACGGGGCCTAAAAGAATTTAGTTTTCAAAAATATATTTTCTTTGTTTTTAACATTTTATAGTCAGGATTTCAAATTATGCTTTTGGAATATATAGGAAAACAGCATTTAACAAAATTATCTAAAACAGAAAACAAAATTGTTATAAAATATCATCTAATTCACTTATAATTCATAAAATATCATTCTCTTATATAAAATTGAAGATCCGTGAATATATGTACCGTTGATTATTTTCAATGTTGAATAGTATCTCGAATTAATAAGAATATATAAAACACATAAAGAGATTCAAACTATATATAGATATTACAAAATTAAAATGTGTTTTAATTTAACCAACTTCGATATAGTTAAACATTTTTTTCATTTCCAATTTTTTTAAAAGGATTGTTCGGCCACCCGTTACTAATAGCAATGTAATTAGGTAGTTTGTAAACATTAAGGTTCTTGTACAACTTTCCAAAGGAAAAACAACCTCTCAATAGTGTCAAAAAATAGGATAGTGCAATGATAATTAGAATACATTAAAGAAAAAACTTTGACAAAACGATTACAACCAAACATGTTTTCACTAAATTTTTCATATTAGAATCTATTGTCATTTTCTAATATACGTATACTATGCACAAAAGTGAAATAGGACTATAGATGTACCGTCTAAATTAAATGAATGTAGTATTTGTTAAAGGTTAACTCCAACGGTCAAATCAAGAGAGGCTATCTAGGATAAAAGAAGACAAGTTCAACAATCGAACTATTATCCGAATAATCTTCTTAGATACATAAAACACCGAACCCAGCAATTAGGTCAAAAAATAAGGTAGATACAAATAAGAAAGTGATAAGAGTACATAAGAAAGGTCCAATTTAAGGGGTGGGGGCACATAGTAGGTGGGAAAGAGATGGCTGGATTTGTCCTAGAAACCAGAGAAAGGCTCTCAAAAGGGCAAAAAAAAACCAATATTCTTTTGAAGACAGTGATACAGAGTCCTCTTTAGCCAGTTTTTGACAGAAGAAGTAGGAAAAAAGAAGCATATAGAATATGATTTTTCATTTCTCAGTTGTTACTATTATTATTATTATTTAATAATTATTTTTGGCAGCACAGAAAAAAGTTATATTATTCCTTCCTTTCAACTTTTTTTTCTATCTCAATATGTCACGGGCATGCCTTGGGATGTACAAAGAACAAATAAATGAATAAAGCCTAGGAATGTTCCTACCTCTCCCTTGCCTTATCAGAAAAAAAAAAAACAAAACAAAACAAAACATTGAAATTAAACTTTGGGACCCTCTCTTTTCGGTTCTTCTCGTTTTATGAATTACATTATTTATAACGTTTTGAAAATGTTATCATTTGGAGTGTCACATTACTTTTATTCGTTTTTTACAGGTATGAAGACTATATGTAGAAAGATTAGTTAGAAAAAATGTGCATTTAGAAAATTTTAATTAATACGAGAAAGAATGCATGTATATATGTAAAGAGAAAGAGCTAGAAAGGAGTCGATATGATATGACATAACGTGAATACGGAAAGAATTAGCGATAGAAAGTTGAATAGATATGGATATTAGTTTGAGAAAGTGTGTGATGTGAGTTTAGAGATAGCCGTAGAAAATAGCTTAGTGAGACAATATATGCGTAGGGAGAGATTAGTGAGAAAAGGTGTTTGTAAAGAGAAGTTAGTGAACGCTAATGAAAAAATGTGCATAGAAAGAAGGTTGTTGAAAAAAAATGTGAAAAGAGATTAGTGAGAGAGTATATATCGGTGAAGAGATTAACGAGACAAATAGTATAAGATAATTTGGTCATACAAGATATGTATATAGGAAAAAATTAACAAATGTACGTGCAAAAATCATTAATAGAAACTTTGGTAGATTTTTGTTGTTGAGTATTCTTTTTCAATGAGTAAAATTGCAAGATATGATATTTTAATTATAAAAAAAGAAGGAAAAAAAGAAGTTAAACTTTTTGATGGAAATGCTACAATACACACCCTATAAAAATTTGGAAAATTAGTTTTTCCCTGCTATTATTTAGTTAAACAAACGTGAAAATTAAATAATTTTATTTATCATCAAACAGTTACGTTTTCTCGAAATGTTATTTATGCAAAACAAACAATAATCCCCTAACATTTTGAAGGCATGATATCTAATGAAATTTAGTTTTAAATTTTATTTTTTATATATTATATAGTGAGAGAGAGATAGCTAGAGATACACGTAAGACAATAATTATAAATCTAGGACATATATTATATGCTATACAAACAAATATTTTACATGTGGAAGGTCATGTGCTTGTCAAAAAAGTTGAGAGAGATAAAAGAGGAAGAAGAATAATATAGCTTTACACATTTTAGTGACATAGTCATATGTTGTTGTTTCTTAAAGTAAAGCAATTATAATAATGAGAGAGAGAAAAAAAAAAGGAGAAAAAAATAAATTAAAAAGTGGGTTTGAGTGTGTGTGTGTGTATATAGAAGAAAGAAGTGATGAAGGAATGAAAGAAAGTGGGTGTGTGCAGTTCAAAAACATGGAGGAGATGATTGAGAATAACAATATTGTGGAATTTTGTTCAGTTGAATCTCAGAAGGCAAATCCGGCGCCGTTTTTGACGAAAACTTATCATTTGGTGGATGATCCTCGCACTGATCACATTGTTTCTTGGGGCCAATCTCATACTACCTTTGTTGTTTGGAGGCCCCCTGAGTTTGCTAGAGATATTCTTCCCAACTACTTCAAACACAACAATTTCTCTAGTTTTGTTCGTCAACTCAATACTTATGTATGTATCGTTCTCTTTTTCGTTCTCGTTTTCATTCTCGTTGTTCCTGTTTTTTTGTTCTCCTCTCTCTCTCTCTTTGTTAGAAATGTAGGGAGAGAGAGTTCGAACCTGTCGCTCGAGAAAGATAGTGTTGGTGTACAACCACTTGAGCTAGCTGGGTTGACTCTCACTTTATGGGATTCTCTAACCTAAGAACTATGAAGGGATTGGAGACCCTGGTGTTTAACTACTTATGTTAAACTCTTGACAGGATTCGAGCTCATATAACATATAGGAGATGCACCAGTGCTTAACGGCATAGTTTGAGCTATGCTTAGGTCAGCTCTCTCTTGGTTGAATTTAAACTTGTAGCCTATGAAGGGAGACATTAGTGTCCCACTACCTTGAACTTGCTCAGGTTAGCTCCCTCTTAATAGGATTTGAACCTACTATACCTATGAAAGGAGACACTACCATCTAAGCTATACGTTGATCACGAGTCTCGTTATGAGATTCAAACCTACTACCTACAAGAGTAGACATCAGTGTCTAACCACTTGAGTTATATTCAAATTAGCGCTCTCACTAAAATTTAAATCAACAACTTGTGAGTAGAATCAGTAGGTTCTATGTATTGTTCAGGCCCAACGTTAGTGTTATGCTTATTATGACGCTCTTTTAATTAGAGAAACTATTTACAAGAGTTAAAACAACGACATGACTAATAGTTTTAATCATACATCAAATAGTTAGGACTGAGCAAGAACATATTAGCTAATTAACCTTTCTTAATTCAAACTAACCATCCATAACAAGAGACACAATCGTCCAACTATTTGAGTTAGTGCTCGAGTTTTTCTCTATCGCTAACTCCAATAACCTCATTATGATCCACAGGGATTCAAGAAAATAGTAGCAGACAGATGGGAATTCGGAAACGAAAACTTCAAGAAAGGAGAGAAACAATTACTCTCAGAGATTCACAGAAGAAAATCTCACAATCACAATAATAACAATCTCCACCAACAAATCCCACTCCAATTCTTCCATCTAGATCAAGACGAACAACTCAGCCTCTGTTACACCACCACTTCCTCCTGCGATTCTGACATCCTGGAGGCGCTGACGCAAGACAACCGCCGTCTACGGCGGAGAAACTTCATGCTGCTGTCGGAGCTGGCCCAGATGAAGAATCTCTACTCCGACATCATCTACTTCATCCAAAACCACGTCAAGCCACTCGATCACAAAAATGGCAGATCGGTTTCCAAGTTGGCCGACTTGAAGGCTCCGCCGCAGCCGGGGGCGGCGGCGGCGGCGGCGGGAGGATCAGAAGAGGGAAATGGGACGGTGAAGCTATTTGGGGTTCCGATTAGAGGGAAGAAGAGAGTGCAGCCGGAAGAGGGTGAGCTTCAGATGATGAGCTCCCATGGCGGATGATAGAGTTTAAATTTAGTTTAGTTTAGATCTCTGGTTAGAAGAAACAAGAAAGTGGGATTTTTTTTCTTTTTTTTTTTAGGGTGAGATTGTTATTGAAATTTTTGTACATACATATTGATGGAATCATGAGGATGTTTTGGTTGGGAATGGCGATCATGATTATTGAAAAATAGAATAAAAAATGTCTAAATCTTATTTTCATTCATTGGTTTTTAAGTTTTAGTTTATTTTGGTGTGTGTACTTTCGAGATGTTTAATTTCATTCCTGTATTTTTAACTTTTGTTTATTTTAATCTCTTTATTTTTAAAATGTTTGTTTTGATATATGTACTTTTAAAAATTTATTATTTTTTTTGTTTTTATTTACGGTAGTTTGAATAATGGAAACTTTTTAATATAAAGTGATAATTAATTTTAAGAAATTTATTAAGGATTAGTGTTTATCTTGAAATTGTGATTGGAAAAGAGAGATAGAAAAAAAAATGAATTGGCTAAAATAGTCACTTTTTAAAAGTATAGAAACCATTATAGACATTTTGAGAGTAAAGAGACTAAAATAGATAAAAGCTAAAAATATATGAACTAATTTTTTTTTTAAAGCATAAAGACCAAAATGAAAAAAAAAAAATTTACAAGGTAAAATAGTATTTAAACCAAAAGAAAGAAAAAAAATTAAAAATTTGAAGCTTTTATTATTATTATTATTATTATTATTATTATTATTATTCTTTTTGTTTGGTTGGCGTGTTCGTTGAAGATGGGGAAAGTTCTGTTTCTGTGCATGCAAACTTGAAATAAAAATCGCGTACGTTCATATGTAAGAAATATAAATATATAAATAAAGTAAGCTAAATTTTGTTTAATTGTGATTTTTTTATATTGATTATAATAACTAGTATCGAGTTATTATTTTATTTTTAAGGTTAAAGTACTGTTTTAGTCTCTACTATTTGAGTTTGGTCCAATTTGACACTTATGATATAAAAGTTTTATTATGATTTCAATATTCTGATTTTTTTTTTCAAAATATCTTTACCATATATTCGTAGTTTTCTTTTCAACGATTTTCCGTGTAAAAAAACCTAGCTACTCCATTTTAGTAAAGTCATATAATTAATGAAACCTTATTTTTAAAATATTATTAATGGAATCTATATCTTAATTAGATATAATGAAAATAGACTAGTAAGAATAAGTAATGTTCGAAAGTAAATTAATGCAAGGGTATGATAGATCTTTTTTTTTACCAAAATTGATGTCGAATCAATCCTTTAGTTTAAAAAACAAAAATTGAAAATTGATATGTATTCTCTTGAAAAATCAAGCAGCCTTACCAAATCGATCGATTGAAAGTAAATTAAATTGATTTAAACTAACCTAAATAACTTTCAATTTTATGAAACCAAATCAACTTTAAGCACTTAAAAAGTCATTCCAAAGAGACCCTTACACCCTTGACTAAAAACTCAGTAGGCTCTTGAGTAAAAACCAAAATGGAAATTTAATTCTTTAAACTATCAACTCCATTCAAATCTAGTTTTGATCTCTCCCAACCATTTTCAATTCTTAAACTTATAAAACTTCAATTTCAAACCTGTAGTTTTTATTAGATTCAATATTAAGTACATTCATACAAAAACTTAAATTTTAATGAAAACATAAGGTGATATTGTTTATTAACTATATGTAATATTCAAATTAATTTCCAATTTCTTTTTATTTGAGAAATATTTAAATACAATTTTTAATATGGGTTTCAACTATATGGTCCTCAATAGGCCCACATGATTTATAAAAATTTCATTACCAAAAAACAATACATCTTTTTTATCATTTAAAGGAATGGGAAAAAGTGGAAAAGACAACAGAGCATTTACATCAAAAAGAGTTGTTCACATGAATGAATGGTATGATTTTAAGATTGTATTGTTCCTTCTTACAAATAGAATCTTCCCTCCAATCACATTGAATGGGCCCCATTTACAATTATTTGAGAACCTTAGGATAGATTTCAATTTTGCTTTTTCTTTTCTTCTTTTCATTGTTTCAATGAAAGAGGTAAGTTTTTTTTTCCCCTTGATTTATAAAATATACGTTGGGAAGTCCTAAACTCTCATTTCACACATACGATAAACAATAATAATAAGAGCAATGGAAGAGATCACACTAGATTACATCATATTTTCTATGCAAGTTCCACTATAAGAGTAAAGATTACGATAAAAATAATAAAGCTTACTTTTGTAGAAATATCTTGAAGGAAACTTCCCCTCTATTTTTCTCTCATCTTAAAGCCCAAGATCTTACAATAGTACTCAAATTCTCCTAAAACTGAAGGCCCTCTAGTTCTTTGCAATAATGTTTGCTTCAACAAGTTATTGGACACCTTCATTTATAACTTGAATAGTGATCTTCTGTCATGAGGTTCAAAAGTTTACAAACAAGAATGTTCATAAGGCTAGCATCATGAACCTCATGTGACATGATTCAATAGACTTCCAACGTTGTAACACTTGTGTGATGTGTTCTCATTTTCTCTTTGTTTGGGCTCTAACTAGACTTCTCTTTGGTTTAGATCAAGCCTATTTAATTATTAGACACTATAATCCTAACATTCTCCTACTTGGAGACTAATCAACAATTTTCAACTCTTAGTGCATTAACAACCCTATACGCACTCTTCGTGTAGGATTTCTTATCTTGGAAACTTCATCTACTTTAGATATAATGTTGAATTATTGTAGTTGATACCCACCAAGGAGCCTAGAGTAAATTTCAACTAGCCTCTACTAAACACATTCTATTATTAGTTTGATTCAAGAACGATTCAACCCGAGAGTCTCAAGACTCAAGCGAATAGGAAGAAGAAATATCAGAAACCCTAAGTCAAATTCATTATAAATAGGAGGAGACTCATGCGCAAGGTATGTCACAAAAACCCTAATTCTTGCTATGACACTATAAACCTAATCTGACTTAGGCATCGAAGTGTGTTTGATGAACACCCCACCAATGTACAATTCATTTTGCAAGTATTGTTCTTCTGTTATTCGTTGGGATCATGCAAATTAAACAAATTCTCCTATGTCGAATTCGCACATCAACAATACTAAGTAGAAACACAACGTTTCTCAGCAATAATCTACAACCAATATTGGTCTTCAAACTCACGTCTCCTATGTTAACTGCCTACTATATTCTTGTTTCTCATGATTACTTCACCATAATTACCAATAACATAAGATGTAATAAACCTCAATCTGAAGTTAAGTAGACAAATGTTGCACTAGTAGCTACCGGTTAAATACATGGTCTTCAAACGTTATATAATTTCCAAACACTAATCATATATAACGTTTGTGTTTGATTTGTCTCAATATGAAGAGCACTACTAGGATGAGGTATTCAACCGTATCAATATAGTGTGAACTTTTTAGATTACTTTTTTTTAACACCATTGTCTTGTATGTCAATCCTATATTATTCAGGATTATATAAAGTAAGTTTTTAATCATCTTCACTTCTAATTGAACGATTTACATGGCAATATTCTGTTCGAGTTTTTTTTTTTTTTTCTGTTTTTCCCCCTTTTGGTTCTTTTCTTCCTCGTATGAGTTAATCCACCTATACAATGGACAGTGTGATGGAGACAGATAACAAAAGGTGAAGTTACATTTTCTGAACAGTATATAAATTCTAAGCTTTCAACTGGCAACTCCTATCAGAAATGTGCCACTAAGCAATAACAAGATCTAATAATATCTAGGGAATCCTGAGACTAAAGGGCATACAAAGATGCACAAAATTATGAGGAATGGAAGTTGATGGAAATGAAAAGCACAAAATAATAAGTTAGCATCCCTTTGATCTTACACGAAGTTGTCCTTTTAGTAGATGATACAATAGCCTCTTCCGACTCCATCGCCAACATATTGGAGCCACAACAGCACGTCTTCTCTTCTTATATGGTTTTCCTACATACGAGAAGGCACAAGATCATAAAGCTTTAAGTTCAACCAACAAGACAAGTGTCTGACTCAAAATGTTTTGAAGTCTACAAATTCATAAGATACTATTGATCCTAGACATGCAACTACTAATAAAACTAGAAACTCATAACTTTAAAACACTTGTCAACCTGAGCACATCTCAATTGGTTGAGACATTATATCCTCAACCAAAACATCTAAATGGACATTTCTTTGACTTTCGGGCAATACTATAGCACCAGACTTGCAAATCATTGAAACAGCAAAACCCACGACTTTTTCCTTTTAAATTTCTTGCTGCTTTTTCCAAGAAGAGGATGAGGTGAGCACAGTACATATTTGCAGTACCCAATTATAGATTCAGAGGATTCAAACACATATGTAACTTGAATCATAGGCATGAATAAATATCGTATGTTCTTCTACCACATCAATCTTTAGCAAGATATAACTCCAAATAACCATATTGGTGATTGGAAAACGCATGCGCATAGAAGTTTGAATCTTTTCTAATCCTTCCTATCACTGTTCACTGTTTTCTGCTTCAAATGGAAAATTTGCCGACGTAGTAAATTTGCTTTATCCAAAATTCCAAATTAGTAACGAAGGCAAAGAAAAGGATAAACTTGGTTAAAATGGTTCTTTAATTCAATTTTACATCCAATCACTCAAGTTATCTACCTCCAGCTCCAGCCCAGTTAAACCCATTAAACTAACAATCTTCCCCCACATATACACGCACGCCAAAGGGACAGAGAGTCCTTACTTCTTTCCGTGGCATATATCTCCCACTGTGACTGTAATTTTGAAAAGCTAGATTCCAGCACGGGCCAGAAATTCTTTTGAATCGCAAGCACATCTAGTACAGTTTTCATCCCAGCTCTGGACGGTAAAGGATCATCCAAATCACATCCAGGACTTTCTCCCAGCAATACCTTTTTTTTCATTTCACAACAGAAACGTAAAGAATTAATGAGGTAGAATAAGTTACATCCTAGGTACCCTGAAATATAAGCACGGAAATGGGCAGCATAGATAATGCTTCAGCTTAATATATAATTAGATATACAAATTAGAAACGATAAAATATTAGCAATTTATAAGACAAAATAACAGATACTGCTCAATTTCAATTTTTGTTTTTCCATTGTTCAGAAAAAAGCACCTTGATTACTGCAGTAGATGAAGATGATATGGAACGAAGATTGTAGCTGCAAACAGAGATCTCAATCAACTTAGCACTTTGTAGGAGAAAATCCATTTAACCTACTCTGAGCACAAGCCACAAGGATCAAGAAATGAGCAACAGACCCGCCTTCCAGAATAACAAGCAACTTCCCACCAGAGACAATATTCAACAAGTGAGTCATCTGTGCATACCCAGCAGGAGTTACCTGGAATACGAGAAGAATAACGAAGTTGTTTAATATAAACCAGAAGTCAAGATAGTACAGAACTCAAGAAATTTAAACAGTGAATCTAAATAGAGAAAATTCCAAATAATATAACAATCATTCAATAAGAAAATCTTTACGTCACACATTCCCAACGGATCACCCCTAGCAGCATCAAATCCTGCTGATATGATAGTGAGATCAGGGGCAAAAGCAGAAGCTGCAATGAGTCCAGATAAAAGTATATCAGAAATGCGGAGTTCAAACTAGTACTATACAGCATCTTTAACATTTGAAAAATAAAGCTTAGAGTTAATGCTCTAGATTCCCACAAATAGACTTATAATGAGGTAAAATTCAATATCTCCAACTCACCTTTTCATTTATTTTTTTTTTCAATAATATGAAGAAAATTGTACCAATGAGAAAAAGTAACAAATAAGATAATTGCATATGTTCCAGAGACCAAACCAGATAAAATAAAGCCTCTCCAATAAGTCATTATCAAAAGTACAGCCGTACAGGTTGGTGATTAAAAAAATCTCTAGTAACAAAATAGAACCAATTAGAGACATAAATTTTGACCCTATTCCAGAAGTCGAGAGTTTCTCTCCTTGTCACCAAAAAGTATACTGTGTTCTTCCAAATTTCGCAATAACATGGTCAAGATTGAAATCGAGACACCAGGTTTTAGCTTCATTCTTGAAAGCCATAAATGGCAAGTTGAAAGACGAGGCCCTCAACATTCAGAAGGGCAACACAGGCATAACATAATGCAAGCGTTCAACAAATGGAAGATTGGAACTTTTGAAAAACAAAAACTGTTTCTTATCAAAAGGAAATTTTGAAAAAGAGAATTTATTTTTGCAGGCCATTTCGCAAACATTTTTCATCTCTTTTGTCCATGAGAAACACTTTGAACAAGACACTAGTTCATGATATTCAAGATAACAATTTGCTGAAATAAAAGATATTTAAAAGCAGTAAATACCCTCAAATATCTATTTTCTTAAACCTCAACCAGTTTTCAACTGTTGTTTAGGAAGTATTAACTTTCAAATGCCATTTGTTGAGACTTTAGATACATTCCTATTGCATCTTAGAAAATGTCACCAAACCATTTAACGACTTAATATATATATATATATGTATATACATATGTATGTATGTATATATATATATATATATATATATATATATATTCCAATGAGGTGAAGGTGTAGCAACAGCAACAATTTATTTATTTAATTAATTATTTATTTAGGGGGGAAGAACCCAGAGTTAATCAGAGTAAGATACATGTGGCTCTTCTTGACAGAAAAACCAAAGTAGGAAATTAAAAAATGAAAAGGTGAACGATTGGAGTTTAGTTATCAAACTTTAAAAAGATGGTAAGAGCAAAAATGATCAAAATTGAGAAATAGTCGTGAGATAAATCATAACCATCATAAACTAATTAATGAGAAAACTATCCATATCACTGGAAATCATATACCATGGCACAATTCAAACATCAATTTATCATTCCCTGTGACGGCAGCATTCTTTTCAAAGGGATGATTATTATTAGGTGCAATAGAAAATGTTCTACACTATTTCATTTTCTATTCAGAAAATATTTTGACACAAGATAAAACAAGTAGAGGCAATGGAAATAACCTATGGGAAGCACAACTTGCTTAAATGCAAAAATATAATCATTATCACCAACTCCCGACTGACTCCAAGGAACATTCACACAATATCCTTCTGCTCCCATTGTGCCAACCTGAAGAAGTAAACAGTCCTTAAATAAGTAATAATGTTCTCACAGTAGAAGGCCCACTCCATGGCAACAAGCTTTTTGGTTGCTTGGAGACCAAAGTACACCAAAAAAAAATTGTATGAATGAAGCAAGGCACAGAGAAACAAATAACATTTATAAGGTTAAATTACAAGTTTAGTCCCTGAACTTTCAGATTTGTGTCTATTTGGTCCCTAAATTTTAAAAAGTGTCTAATAAATCCTTAAACTTTCAATTTTGTGTCCAATATATCCTTGAATTTTCAATTTTGTGTCTAATGGTCCTGGACCTATTTGACATTTTTTAAAATTCATGAACCTACTAGACACAAAATTGAAAGTTTAGAATCTTATTAGACATAAAATTCAATTTTATATCTAATAGATCAATTAATTTTAAAAATTTTGAATATGTCAAAGACCTATTAAACACAATTGAAAGTTCAGGGACCAATTACATATTTTTAAAGTTTAAGGAACTATTAGACACAAAATTGAAAGTTTAGGGACCTATTAGATATCTTTACCCCTCACGACTATTGGTTGTATTTTCTATAGATATCGAATACAAATCCGCAGTTTACCATCCGAAAACAAAAATATTCTGTTTTTTTTAAAACTAGCTCGGACAGCTTGATGTAACCTACCTAGTCATTAGGTGGGTTGGTATTCTTTTATTATTTTGCAGAATCACAGGGTTTCCTATCAAAAATATTTTATTTCGTGAAAAGCAAACAAATTTTTGTTGATTTAGTGAAAAGTGACAATAAAAGACCTCTTCCCAAGTAGGAACTCTTACAATGAGGCCAAAACCCTCCCCAAGAACCATACCCCTCGTATAACCATAATCTACACACTCCTGTAGGACTTTCAAAAAAAAAAAAGAAACAAATTCTTTTTAGTTATATCAAAAGAATAAGAATATTCAGAAAAGAAACTCTAAAGTAAACACTAAAAGGATGGGTGGAAATTTGCTAGGTCCACCCCCTCTGCGCAATTGAAACGGTTTCCTTGAAAAACTTTCTGATTTCTTTCTTGCCATAAACCCCACGAGATTCCCCGATAACATTAGTCCTACTAAAAATAAATTGGAAAAAAGGATCCACAAACCCTAGCATGTAAGCTCCTCTTTCCATGCACTCCAACAAAGAAATATAAACTATGTTTATGCAATTCTTCATTGCTAGAAAAAGCACCCTAGCCACAAATGCTAGGGATGAAAACCACATGGTTAACTTAGCCCACATGATAGAATGGGGTGCAGGATTTTAAAAGATAACCGGTTACCTCATCAGCAGCTCCAGTTCCAGGATAGAACCTACCCAACTCATACCTATGTAAAGATATATACAAGACCTACAAAATTGGGTCAAAATTGTCATTGAAACTGTATAAAGTCCGGTAATGTGACTAAAAAAGAACATCACAAAGATAAGCACTGTTCGTACAAATATGTGAAACAGCAGAAGAAAATTGAAGTAAATGCATGTTAGAAAACCTACATTAATAAATCAAGCAGTTTTGAAAAGGTCCCAATTCATCATAAGACTGTTCCAGACATTAATATAATAGGTATATTCATGAACCCCAGTCCAGGCTTGTGATTATAACTTACAACAGTGAAATCATCTTGTCCAGCAAATTTTGCCATCTTTTGCAAATCAGAGATCAGAAAAGGAAGGTAAACCACAAGGTAGAGAAGTTCATTTCATATAGAGCATACCGATTTATTTTGCTCAAATATTTCCTGTGTTCCATTTCCATGATGAACATCCTAAAGTAGATAGAATGAAAAGAAAGGAAAAAAAAAAAGAATTGTGAGAGAGAGAGTTGAATCCAGTTATGGGCCCTACTAATTGGGAGAAAAATATCGACCTTACCCAATCAACTATTAACACCTTCTTAGCACCAGCAGCCTGAGCTGCCAATGCAGAAACTGCCGCATTGTTATGTAGGCAAAACCCCATGGCTTGTTTAACACCTGCATGGTGACCAGGAGGACGAACCTGAGATTTAAAACACAGTCAGACAACATTCTAAAGGAGCATTTACAAAGAAGTCCATTTTTTTAATAAAAATGAAATAAATTTTGGGATTCAAACATGTTAATTTTCATACCAGAGCAAAACCATTTTTGGCACGACCAGAAACAATTTCTGAAGCAAGATCAGCACATAAACCGGCTGCAAGCCTAGCAGCCTGTGCTGAATGCTTATTTGCATATGTGTCAGGAGTGAAATAACTGCCATAAAAAATGAACCCAAAAGCAATAAGCATACTGAACATCACAGCCAATATCTCACAGGCAAAGTTATTCATTCCCTCTTTTAGATTCTATAAATTTTTATTCAAACTTACAAGAGGTGTTTTATTTATAGTTAAGAAAGTTCCTACTTTTTTTGTTTGATAAGAAACCGAGTTTTAATTGAGAAAAGATGAAAGAATACAAGGGCATCCAAAAAAATCGAGCCCACAAAAGGAATCCGATTAAAGAAAGGGGTTCCAATCAAGTAAAATAAGAACTAATGAATAATTAAAAAAAAACCATTGACACCAATGCTCAAATCGTTCTGCCCTCTCCTCCACCGCCCCTTCATCCCATTGACTTACCTCCGGCCAACACCCAGCCATCACCGTCCTTACCTATCAGTTTGCAGGACATAGCTAGCTATCTCATTAAGCATGGCCTTTGCATTATGGCCATCCCACCTATACCTCCTGCCAACAAACCACCCAAAACACACACTACCAATGGGAAGAAAAATCGATTGAATCGGGAACTAAAAAATTTACAAACGACAATTCACTATGATAAATCTGCCACCTTGGCTTTAATGGAGGGCGATAACAGTAATTTATGAAATTTATGACTTGGAACGTGAGAGGCTTAGGTTCTTGGAAAAAACAAGCCTTGGTTAAGAAAACCATTCAGCAACACAATCCGGGCATTGTCCTCCTACAGGAAACTAAATTATCGTCTATTGATCATCGGTTGATCAAATCTATTTGGAGCTCTTCTCACATTGGCTGGACAGCTCTCGATGCCATTGAATCTGCTGGAGGCATTCTTATCTTATGGAGTGAACCTGCCTTCACTATCAGCGAAGTAATACAGGGTTTGTATACGCTTTCCATTCATATTATTTTGACTGATGGTTTTTCTTTTTGGCTCACGGCAGTCTATGGTCCATCTGATAATAATTTCTCTGAGGACTATTGGAAGGAATTGAATGATGTGGCTGGTTTAGGGGGTGATCGATGGATTATTGGTGGTGATTTTAATGTTACTCGTTGGATATGGGAAAAATCACATGATCACTCTATTAATAGAAGTATGAATGCTTTTAACCAGTGGATTTCCAATTATCAGTTGATTGACGTTCCTTTACAAAATGGTTGTTTTACCTGGTCTAGCTTTGGCCCCACACAATATTTGTCTCTCCTGGATAGATTCTTGATCACTGAGGAATGTCTTAATAAATTTGGCTCAGCTACTCTTAAGCGCCTTGACCGGATTACCTCATATCACTACCCTTTGGCTATAAACTTTGGTAACATTCAATGGGGCCCTAGTCCTTTTCGATTTGAAAACTCCTGGTTGCAGGTTCCTTCTTTACGGGATGTTGTTGATGGATGGTGGAGGCAGAATACTTTGGTAGGTTGGCCTGGTCATGGTTTGATGATGAAGTTAAAAGGTCTTAAAACTGTATTACTTGATTGGGATAAAGCACATCGTGTAGAGGCCGCGACATTGCATTCACTAATTTCTCAACTACAATTTTTGGACAGTTTAGAAGACAATATCTCTTTATCTTCGTCACAGATTGATTCACGTCGTTTGCTTCGTGAACAGATTGAGGCTTTAACTGCACAATAACATATTTACTGGAGACAACGCTGTAAATTGCAATGGCTTAAGGAGGGAGATGAAAATACAAAATTTTTCCATCGAATTTTGGCTGCTAGGAAAAGAAAGAACTCGATTACTGAAATCCTTTCTAGGGGAGGAACTAGCCTTGTAATTGCCTCTGACATTGAGTCTGAATTTATTGACTTTTATTCGGCCCTGTTTACTAAAGATGATTCTTATCGGTTTCTTCCAACAAATGTTGATTGGAGTCCTATTAGCATGGAACAGGCTCACAAACTTGAAGAGACATTTACTGAGGATGAGGTTTTCCAAGCTGTTTCTTCTTTGGGTTCTAGTAAGTCCCCAGGCCCGGATGGTTTTACTGCTGAATTTTTCAAGTTCTTTTGGGGTACTATCAAGCAGGACATCATGACTATGATACAAGAGTTCTTCTCTTCTGGTGTTGTCAATGTTTCTTTGAATGAAACTTATATTTGTTTAATTCCAAAGAAATTTGCTGCTAAATCGGTTACTGAATATAGACCAATTAGTCTTATTTCTTGTGCATACAAGATTCTTGCGAGAATTCTATCAAATAGATTGAAGGTGGTCCTGCCTTTCACTATTGCTGAAAACCAGCTTGCATTTGTTGCTAATAGACAGATCCTAGATGCCTCTCTAATGGCCAATGAGTTGATAGATGACTGGACTATCCATAATCGTCAAGGTGTGATCCTAAAACTGGATATTGAGAAGGCTTTTGACACTGTTGACTGGGATTTCTTAGATGCGGTCTTGTTAGCTAAAGGTTTTGGCCCTTTATGGAGGAAGTGGATTAGAGGTTGCATTTCTAGTGCAAATTACTCAATCATTATAAATGGTCGCCCTCGTGGAAAGATCATCCCTTCTCGCGGCATTCGACAAGGTGATCCGTTATCCCCCTTTCTTTTTATTCTGGTGTCCGATTGCCTTAGTCATTTAATGAATCATAGTGCAAGTTTGGGTAATATTGTCACACATCCTATTGGTTCTACATCCTTTTGTTTAAATCATTTGCAATTTGCGGATGACACTCTTCTTTTCTCTACCTCTGATTGATCCGCATTGACACATCTTTTTGAGGTGATTAAAATTTTTGAACGAGCCTCTGGTTTGAAAATCAATTTAAATAAAAGTGAGTTGCTGGGAATACATATTGATGACTCTGATATGGAATGGATGTTGACAACTTTTGGATGTAAACAAGGTAGCTGGCCATCTACATACCTTGGCTTACCTTTGGGTGGAAACTCTAAGTCTTCATTGTTTTGGCAGCCTGTTGTTGAACGAATTAAACAGAAACTTCATAACTGGAAATATGACTTCATTTCCAAAGGTGGTAGACATACTCTTATACAGGCTACTCTTTCTAGTTTGCCCACCTACTATATGTCCCTGTTTAAAGCTCCAGTTAGAGTGATAAACACCTTGGATAAGCTCGTTCGTGATTTCTTTTGGGAAGGTGCACGAGGTGATGGTGGAGTTCACAATGTAAATTGGCAAACTACACAACTTCCTAAATTGATGGGTGGTCTTGGTATAGGTAACTTTCAGCATCGAAATTCAGCTTTATTGGCCAAGTGGGTTTGGAGGTTTGTTCATGAACAGAATTCCCTTTGGAGGAATCTCATTGTGGCAAAATATTATGATGGTACTTTTGGATTTGGGTGGCCTCAATCTATTGTGAATGTTTCTTATAAATCTCCATGGAGATTGGAGATTTATATGCAATTTTCAAGATTTGGTCTCTACTCATTCTTGTCGGCGTGTTGGTGATGGTTGTTCTACACTATTTTGGTTCGACTCTTGGTTAAGTTGTGGCCCTATTGCTATGGCTTGTCCTAGATTATTTTGGCTTACTTCTAGCCCAGATCTTACTGTGGCAGCAGTTTGGAATGTTTCTAATTCAGCTTGGAATTTGAGGCTTCGTCGTAACTTGAATGATATGGAAATAATTGAGTGGGCTACCCTTTCGCATCTTTTATCTAGGATCACTTTGGTGAACCCATATGATACATGGTCATGGTCTTTAGAAACATCGGGGGTTTTTTCTGTTAAGTCGCTTGTTGCTTGCTTAGTGGGTGTTGATAATCCTTTATCAAAGGATTTATATTCAGTGATCTGGTCGGATGCTTATCCAAAAAAAATCAAAATCTTCCTTTGGGAGCTTAGTCTGGGAGCAGTGAACACAAATGATCGGTTACAAAGGAGAATGCCATATATGGTCCTTTGTCCATCGTGGTGTATTATGTGTGGCTTGAATTCTGAATCTGCGGGTCATCTTTTTGTACATTGTTGCTTTGCTTCACGCTTTTGGATGTGCATTTTGGAAGCTTTTGGTTGGTCACTGCCTCTATCCAATAATATTTTCGACTTTTTATCTACTGTTCTAGTGGGTCATCCATTTAAAGGTACCAAGAAGATCCTTTGGTTGGCGCTTGTTCGTTCATTTCTTTGGAATCTTTGGATGGAGAGGAATGGCCGAAATTTCAGGGACGTATTTTATACTTTTGATAGGTTTATGGAAATTGTTCTTTCAAAAGCCTTTTTGTGGTGCAAACCTTTACAAACTTTTAGCCTTTATAGTTTATCTTTTTTGATCTCCAATTGGAGAGCTTTATTGTAATTCACCTAAAGGTGCTCGGAGTTCTCTCCATTATTTCATTCATCAATGAAATTGTTTCTCTATCCAAAAAAAAACCAATGCTCAAAGGAAACATACACCAGACCAAACATCATTAGGGATTCTCTCAATCCCTCTAAAGATTCTATTATTCCTCTAACCCCCACAAAACAGCACAAACCCCTGCCTGCAACAAAAAATCTCTCCTTTTCATGAAAAGGCAGATTGAGAAGGAATTCCTCGATCATTTCCATGCACCCAATGTGTCTAGCAAACTAAAAGCCAAAACACATCAAAGAGACTTCAAACGGAGAGAGAAAAATCGCAACCTTAGAGCAAGTGATCAAGATCTTCCTCCCCCTTCCGACAAAGAATGCAGCAAAACGACCCCATCAAAGTAGACACCTTTCTCGAAAGCCTATCAAAAGTATTAACCCTTCCGTGGATAACTTGCAAAACAAAGAACTAACCTTCTTTGGAACTTTAACCTTCCACATACACGAAAAAACCGACTCACCAACTGAAAAGGGATTCAGCAAACACTGAAAAAACGAGCTATAAGAAAAGCCCCCAATGGAGTTTGGACTCCAAAAGCGAACATCCCTTCTCTCCAATCTAAGGCCAACCTCCCCTATCAAAGATAAGAGAGTCAAGATGCCAGTAGTTTCCCTATCAGATAATGGACGGCGAAAACTAAACGAAAAAGAGAGGGAGCTCCCTAAAGGATCAAAGACTTCAGCCACAAAACAATTTTTCATGAAGGACAAATGATATAAACGGAAAAATGTGGAGTAGAGGGGACTATAGGTTGTACAACTAGGTTCTAAAGAATTCCTACTTTACGGCCTTACTTGAACAAAATTTGTTCTATAGGTTGTACAATTGTGTCCTTAAGTTCTAAAGAAAGTTCCTACTTTATTAAACATGTTACGGTTTGAAATCTGAGTTTTCTTCCCTTCTTTGCTTTCCTGAAATAATTTTACAAATATCATTTATTTTAGGGTTTAGAATGCTGCATAGAAAGGGCTTTGGCCCCAAGTAAATTTCATGGATAAGAGGCTGCATTTCAAACACTTCATTCTCCATTTTCATTAACGGAAGACCTAGGCCCCGAGGGGCCTAATCAAAGCTACCAGGGGTCTTAGGCAAAGTGCCCCCTGCTCTCTCTGTTTTTGTCTGTCTTTGTTGTGAATGTCTCCAGTATTCGGATTAATAAAGGATGCCTAAATGGATCTTAAGGGGGTTTAACATGCAAAGAGACGATTTCCAGTTCAGTCACCTTCAATTTTCCAAACAAAACCCTCCTTTTCTCCAACGATAACAAGATGAATTTGAAGAATCTTAGACTTTTCATTGATCATTTGCAGCTCATCTTGGGTCTTAAGGTGAAAGTAGGCAAAAAAAAAAAGTCCTAATGGGAGTCAATATTGATGATGATGATGAGATTAGCGAAGCTGCCCATTCTCGGGGATGATCTAAAGGTAATTGGCCACTTTCTGAGAAAAGACTGGAAAAGCTTATAAGGGACTTTGTTCAAAAAGGTGCTTCCCAAGACGGTGGTCAAAATTTTGTGAGCTGAAGTATCACCTCTCTGCCTATCTGCAATGGTGGACTAGGGAAGAGCAACCTCAACATCAGAAATGTGAGTCTCTTAGCTAAATGGGGCTGGAGATTCTTAAATGAGCCAAATGCTCTTTGGAGGAAGATTATTCTCAGCCAGTACAACTGGGCTCCAAATGGCTAGAAATTAGAATGTTGCCCCTAACTCCTCAGCCCTCTGCCCACTCGCTTTAAAGGCCAATGCCTTCTAGTGGAAAAATGGAACATTCACAAAGCAGGCAAAGGAGACCAGACCTATTTTTGGGAAGATCATTGGATTGAAGACGCTCTAAGGAGAACCTCACCTATCCAAGACTGTACAAAGTGGAAAACCTCACCTATCTGTAAGGATCTGCCTCACAATATATTGATATTCCGATATAATTCCTGCCCTAAGCCAATACAAAACACTCCCAACCAATTTAAGAAGACTGGTAATCTCTCCCTTTCCTCAGTCAAGCTATTTCTTAAGATAAAAAGCATGAAAATGAAAAGAAACAAGGCCATAAGCCTAAATACAACTCTTTGCTCACTCCGTGGCCCAACTGTCTCCAATATTCCCAGCACTTAGGTGGTCCCTTCTCTCCCCTCAAGATTCAGCATTTCTAACTAACTTGACAAAGGGATGTTGTCCCTCTTACCCTACTCTGGTAGTATTTCGTAATTGGAGGCCTAACACTATCCAAGACTATACAAAGTGGAAAACTCAGTCGAATTCAGGTAGAAGAGTGTTGGGACTTGAAATTCAGAAGAAATCTCACTGACAATGAAGCTTATAAATGGGCCACCTCCTAGTTCTCCTTAGCTGCTGCAATTTGCCTGTCTAAGAGGACTCTAAAGTTTTTTTTTTTAGTTCCAACATGTGGGGTGGAAGTAGGGGTGAACAAACTAAACCGAAAAACCAACCAAAACTGACGCTGGTCAGTCGGTTTAGATGGTTGTACAGTCAGCATCCGTTTTTAAAAAAAGAAAACTGATGGTCGGCCAGTCGGAGTGGCTAAAAACCACAATTTCAACCAACCGACCGACTTAGTGTTATTTACGAATATATATATATATATATACGTTTTTTGGTTTTTGCACCTTTGCTTTTGCAGACAGCATTTGATGCAGTCTACAAAACCACCATGAGAAAACCATGGGCTGCTGATTTTCTCAAGGCGGTTTTGTACTTTAATATTAAAAAATAATAATAATTTTTTTAACTTCTTCCTTTCTTCTCTCCTCTCCCCCCTCCTTTCTTCTTCCTCCCTCCTTTCTTCTTCGTCTTTTCATTTCATTCTTCCTCTCTTTTTTCTCTTCTCCTCTCCCCTACTTTCTTCTTCCCTTTCTTCTAGTCTCCCCTCCCTCTTCTTTATTTTTTCTTTTCTCTCGTCCTCTCCCCTTCTTTCTTCTCCCATACCTCCGAACATGAAAGGTCGACTGACAACTCTTGGTTTTGGTTTTGGTTTTCGACCGACAACTCTTGAACATGAAAGGTCGGTTTTGGTTTCCCTCTTCCCTCTTTTCTCTCTTCTCCCACAACTCTCCCTCAATCTTGCATCAAAGACCGACCAAAACCAACCGACCGTCATTGTGGTCGGTCGGTCGGCGTTCCAAACCTTCTCAAAACCGATTACCACTGACCAACATAAACCGATGGGTCAGTTTTCGGCGTCGGTTTGAGCTCCAAACCGACACCGACAAACTGATGTACACCCCTAGGTAGAAGGATTTGAACCTCTAACCTTTTGGTCAAGGATATAATGCCTTAACGCAAGGGACTCTAAAGTCCGGTCCATTAAAAGGAGATGGTCAATTTTTCTGTGAAATCAGCAACTATTAATCTGCCATCAGAGCACAGTAGAATTAACCCAGCCATCAATAATTACATTTGGAAGTCTAAAATCCCCAAGAAAGTTAAAGTCTTCCTTTGGAACATGGCTCAAGGAAAACTGAATACTTGTGACAACCTCCAAAGAAAAATGCTGAATTTCCTTCACTCCCCAGCTGGTGTGTTTTATGCAAAAGTAACCCTGGAAGCCACTGTTGTATTTTCTTACATTGCTTTGTGATGAGAGCCTGCAGGCCAAAGGTCTTCAAAAGTGTTTGGGCTAAGTTGGTGTTTTTGGTCTCACGAGGATTCAATGTTTCAACTTCCCCTCAGTCCCAAACTAAACATTCTGTTAGGTATCCAAACACAGAAAATACGAAGAACACAAAGAAACTAATATATTACAATATCAAAGAACGTTACAATATAGCAATAGCCTTTCGAGAGGGCTATCACTTTCCCAAAGTCCCACAATGGACACTCCACTAAAATCATCCTCACCAAACTAAGGACCCTAACACTCCTATTTATAACCAAGACACCCCTAACTAATTCTCAATATACCCCTTACTGATATACTACTAATCCCCTACATAAAACCCATACTATACTATACTGGTACTCTCACACGGTCATCCTAGTATTTTGTGGAAAAATGAATTGTTATTCTTTGACATTTGTGGTTTGAAAGAAATCATAGAACTTTGTAAGGGAACTAATAGGGGGTTTATGGGTAGGAGGAGTATGGTATTGGTAAGGGCATAAGGGTAATTAGTTAGGGAGTTAGTTAGTGTATTTAGGTTATAAATAGAGGGAGGGGGATTGAGGGAAGGCAGGCAATTGTTGAGTGATTTTGGGCTTGAGTTAGCACATTCAAGAGAGGGGAGGTTCCAAGTGCCTTATACTTGGTTTATCTTGTAGTTATTGATCTTTTATATCCCAATATATTTCAGTTCTTGATTCTTGTTAGGTGGTATCCTAACAATTGGTATCAGAGCAAGTTCATCTTGGGCATCGTTTCTAGTAATGCGTCAAGATCGTTTGCTAGAGACCATGTTGAAGGTACAGGAAATCATCGAGGAAATGCAACAAACATTTGAAAGACTGCAAAAACAGTTTGAGGATATTGATCGGCGAAAGATAGAGAGAGAACAGAAGCGAAAGAAGAAAGATGAAGAAGCAATGAAGAAAAAAAAGAGTAAGAAAAATCGGAGTAGATCAAGATTGGGCAGCAAAGTCAACCAGAAATTACCAGTTCGTAGTCGAAGAGTGGCTGGAAGGCGTCGATCTTACGCGAAGGCACCTCCAAAAACGAAGGCACCTCGAGGAATTCCAAAGGAGCACGAGGGAGGAGAATCTTATCAGAAGAAGAAATCGAGGAAGAGAGAAAAGAAAATGTGTAGGCGGTATTGTGATCGGAAGGGTGATGAGCGAGGGGATGAAGAATCAAAGGAGGAAAGAAGGAAAAAAATACCAGCAAGAAGGCGAGGCCAACGACAGATGAAGAAACAACAGAGGAAGGGCTTGTCTGCGATCACCAATGGCAGACTAGACAAAATAACGCCAACGGTTAAGTGGCGGGAGTGGCAGGGTGATCGGCGAATTAAAAAACGGCGGAAGAAAGATGCAGGAGTGATCACTGACGACCAGTCGAAGAGTTTGTATCCGCTGAAACTTGCAGAGGAAGGTCGGCGACAATGGACCGAGAAGAAGGATTGGGGAGGCCGATTTTTGATCTGTTGGAGTTCAACGACATCGGGCAAAGGGGCTGAGATTGCGCCTGGCGTGTCGAAGGTGGGCTTTCCGAAGGGGAGTTGCCAACCATTTTGGCGGAAACGGCGGTTCAGTAGCCGCAAGGTTCGAAAGAAAAGAAGAAAAAAGGTCAATGGAGACAGTTGTCGGCAACGCTGGCGTGTATGGCCAAAGACGCAGACTGGGGGAAGGTGGCAACTCAATGGACACGGTGAGGCAGCGGAAGAATCAGAGGCGGACAGTCAAGAAGAAAAAGAGAATAAACGAAGATCAAGGCCTATCAGAGGTCGACGCCGGCGGCAAGAGGAAGCGCAAACGGAGATGAAATCCAGTGGAAGGAACCAACGCAACCTTCGTGAAAAGGGAATCGTGGGAAAATTTGCTGCCCACGTGCTCTGTCAGAGAAAAGAAAAGTCTAGAAGCAAGTTGGTTACTCTTGGGCATGGGCTTCATCAACCATTTTGGAATGGGCTACAAGTGAACAAACGAGCTGGGCTTATTGAGAGTGGGCTGGCCTTGAATAGTGGGGCTGAGAGACCTACTTCACACGTCATTTTTAATCAGCCAAAATGGGTATTTTGTTTTGGGCTGAGTTGTTTCTCTTGGTTGCATTCAAATAACTGGCCCAATATGACACCAATTGGCCCATGTGAAGAGAAAAGGGCTAACCCTAGCTACCTCCTTCTCTGCCATTCCTTGCCAACAATTGGCCGCCACTGCACCTTTCCATCCGCTGGCTCCGACCACCGCCGCTCATCACAGCCACCACACATGGTCATCGGAGCGCTGCCCAGAGGGGCTTTCTATTAAAAAAAAAAATTTGTTGATCATTACCCAATTTTGAATTGTGTCTTGATAAGCACACCTTGAGGACAAGGTGTCGTTGAAGGGCGGGGTAATGTAAGGGAACTAATAGGGGGTTTATGGGTAGGAGGAGTATGGTATTGGTAAGGGCATAAGGGTAATTAGCTAGGGAGTTAGTTAGTGTATTTAGGTTATAAATAGAGGGAGGGGGATTGAGGGAAGGCAGGCAATTGTTGAGTGATTTTGGGCTTGAGTTAGCACACTCAAGAGAGGGGAGGTTCCAAGTGCCTTATACTTGGTTTATCTTGTAGTTATTGATCTTTTATATCCCAATATATTTCAGTTCTTGATTCTTGTTAGGTGGTATCCTAACAAACTTTCAACAGGGTAGAGTCGAGTACAAACAACCTCTGAGACATCATCAAACTACACTATTCCGCTTGGTGTGTTCTTTACAAGGACTTTTGTAATTATGACCTTTTGCATATTCTTGCCAAGGCATAGTAAATAACAAGATCAAAGAAGACATCGAAAGGTTGCTCTTAGATCCATAAAGACACAATGATTTTGCTCCCTCCAAAGAACCCAAAAAAAAGCCCGAGAGATGTGCTTCCATAACAGAGCTTTTCCTCCCTTAAAGTCATGGCCCAAAAGGATGTGGGAGAGTATGTCCTACAAATCGAATGGGAGAACGGCGGACCAGCCAAAGTGATGTAGTAGGATTAGTAATTAATTAGATATCTTGATCAATTCCTTGGTTAATTAGGATTAGGATTAGTTTGTTTGGTTAATTACTTGGTTAATTAGGATTAGGATTAGTTTGTATTCCAATTCTCTATCCCTCTTGTATTCAATAACTTTTTATTCATAATAAAGATTTGATTGATTCTTGGAAAGAATTCTCCTTTTATCTTCTTAGGCTACACCACAAAGGCTTGTAACAGCTCCCTCCAAAATAGCCAAGCAAATGGGTAGTGTATGAAAATATGACTCTTCCACCCAATTTTTTACCTATAATAATTATAGATAATATTTATTTAGTATTCTATTAACTACACCTTGCTTCAATGAGGCGACGCCTTTTTGTCATGGCTCACCTTGAAGCGATTAAAAAACTTGTCACCCTAGGGTGTGTCTTGCGCTTTGAAAACACTTATCCAAACCAAGGTTTTTTAGGCTGCTCCAGGTGAGAGGCGAGTCGATTTGAAGCCTCTGCACCTCGACATTAGCCTGGGCAAGCACCTTCAATTCAGCACTAGCCCAATGGCGCCTCTTGTTGCATGTCGGCACCTTCACCAACAAGAAAGGTGCACGCCTATTTAATTCTGCCATTCATTATTATTTTTTTAAAATATACTTAAGACCCATGAAGCCTAATCGTATAAGCCCTTGAAAAAGCCCACAAAAAGCCATGCAGACATCGTCGATTCTAATTCTCTTCATTCTTCAATAAAATTCAATTCTTTGGCGACAGCTTGTCTTTTCTTTCCCATGCAAAGTTGAGTGTCTTCTTCTAGGTTCTTGACTTTTTCTTCTTCTATTGACTGCTTTGGTGGCTTCTGTAGTCTTCCTTTTCTTCTGTTTCTTCTCCAGTTCACCTCGTTGATTTATTCAGTGAGGTGAGGTTTGTTTTAACTTTTAATTTGTATTTTTCATCTTTTTTTTTCTAAGTTCGTTATTTATGGAACAATTTTATAATTTTATGGAACAATTTTCTAAGTTTGTTATTTGAATATTCCATTTAAATCATTAAAATATAAAATTATAATATTATAATATTAATAGGATGGGAGAAGTTGAGTAAAAACGCAAACATCCCGGTTGGCAATTTGTCGTTTTGGAGAATGAAAAGGACACAAACACTTGCAAGTGTATATTTTGTGGAAAAATCACCAAGGGCGGCATTTGTCGAGCAACACAACATTTAGTTAGTGGGAATCATAATTGAAAAGCATGTTTGAAGTGCCCAACCAATGTAAGAGATGAATGGAAGGAGTACCAAATAAGGTCAAAAGCAAAATGTGGATCAAGATGTGGAACATCTAGAAAGCGAGCAAGCATGGAGAAGGTACTAGTGGAAGCCAATCTCAATCACAACCACAACCAAAGCCACCACAACAAAAAGGAGCAACGGATAAATTTGTTTATCCAAGTCCAGCCAAGGTTGTTGATAGAAATAGATTGAAAAAGCTTAAGCAATCAACCATTACTGAAAAATACAACAAAGAAGGGAGGAATGCTATAGTAGAATTCATCATGCGTTGGATTTATCAAGCAAGTATTCCATTAAATACTATTCTCTTGAGAAGTTTTCATGTAATGCTAGAAGCTATAGGACAATTTGGTCCTGCTCTGATACCTCTTGCCTATCATGAGGCTAGAGCAACCTATTTGAAAAGAGGAGTACAATTCACAAAAAAATCTAATAAAAAAATCTAATGAATAGTCATAGGTAGAATGGAAAAAAAAAAGTATTTTGCTCATTGATGTAAGATGGATGGATTGATAGAAGGGATAGGACTCTAATTAACTTTTTAGCTCATTCCGATGCTGAAACAATGTTTTTGGAATCCATTGATGCATCTTCATGCATCAAAACCGGACAAAAGGTATTTGAACTCTTGGATGGAATGGTAGAAAAGATGGGAGAAAAAAATGTAATCCAAGTTATTACTAATAATGTCTCAAATTATGTCCTAGCTAGTAAATATTTGGAAGCAAAATGACCATATTTATATTGAACACCATGTGCCACTCATTGTTTAGATTTAATTCTGGAGGATATTGGAAAGTTTGACCAAACCAAAAGGTGTCTTAAAAGGGTCGTGGCACTTAGTGATTTTATTTATAACCACTTGTATGTACTAAACATGATGAGGGAATTTACAAATCGACATGAATTGGTAAGACCAGTTGTTACTTGTTTTGCAACCTCATTTTGACACAATCAAGTATTCATAAAAATAAAGCTAATTTGAGAAAGATGTTTATTTCTGAGAAATGGACAACTTGTAAATGGGCAAAGGATCCAAAGGGTAAAAGAGCAGCTCACACCATTTTGATGTCATCCTTTTGGAACTCAGTAATATATACTTTAAAGGCATCAGGACCCTTAGTTCGTGTTCTAGGGCTTGTGATGGTGGCAAAAAGAGACACTCCTTGAGTTATGACCAATGGGGAGCCTTAGATACAAGGAAGGCATAACACTCACCTCATAGTCACTAAAGACGCCCAAGTATTCAACTTAGAACGATCATGATTCACAATTAATATCCATGATGGATGATGTAGGGAGAATTAGGGAAAATTAGGTTAATCTTGGATAAATCTTAGATTAATCCTTTTTACTATCCCTTTTGTGTATTACTTCCCTACAAATAGGGAGTCCCCTCTCATGTATTGGACAACTTTCATTCTAATAAAGATCCTTGATTATTCTAATAAAGATCCTTGATTTGATTCTTGGAGAATTATCTCCTTTAAGTCTCACTTAGGCTACATCAATGGAGTTCCTTCCTCTATTAATCCTGAGACCCAACATTGCTTCAAAGAAGGAAAGTAAGGTATTCAAATTAACGAAGGAAGTTACATCACCAAAACAAAAGAATAGGGTATCATCTGGGAACGGGAGGTGTGAAAGGTGGAGCCTCTCCCTATAACCACAAGGAAACCCTTAAAATAGCCCTTATCGACTTTGATATAAACTAATCTACTTGGAATGTCGACCATTAGAATATAAAAAGAAAAAGAGAGAAGGGGTCTACCTGCCCTAAGACCTCTAGAAGCAAAAATACTCCCTCTCAGCATCCCTTTTATAAGGATGAAAAAGTTCACATTCCACATGCAACCCCACATCCAAGACCTCCACTTACAACCAAATCCCTTCTTCTCGATAGCCTTGTACAAAAACATCTAGTCACGTAATCGTAGGCTTTCTCAAATCAATCTTAATGACAATGCCTTCCAAGTTTCTCTTTCTATAATCCTCTATGGTGGACCCGGTCTACAATTAGTTCTTTCCATTTGAGTCAGCATGAGTTACAAAAAGATTACTTCATACTTGTTTATTCAATAAACAAGGTCATAAATATTCTAGTCACATAGAAGCAAGTACATTCTATCATTCTATATAACAAACAATAGAGAGAGAATGGCCATTATGAACATACCAAGAAATAACATTGCTTGAAACCTCAACAGCTTGAATGTTCTCCGGAGAATGAACCTTTTATCCCAATGTATAGTCAAAAAAACAATAAATCACAAAATGCTTCTCATAAAATAACTGAAGCAACGTATATGTTATATTTATGGATGAAAATATCAGTATTATCCTCAATATATCTCTGGATTTATCCACAAATTCAAATAATGAACATCGACTCACATGATATTTTTTATTTTTTTTCCTCTAATCATCAACATTTCGTCAATAATTTGCTTATCATCCATGATATTTCGTTGATACAACATCCATGAAAATTGTTACTAGTTACCACATCATCAATTTTCATACATATCCATCGATATATGATGTGGTAGGATTAGTGATTAATTAGATATCTTGGTCAATTCCTTTGTTATTTAGGATTAGGATTAGTTTGTCTAATTATTTGGTCAATAAGGATTAGGATTAGTTTGTTTGGTTAATTCCTTAGTTAATTAGGATTAGGATCTGTTTGTTTTCCCCTCTTGTGTTCAATAACTTTTGATTCATAATAAAGATTTGATTGATTCTTGGAGAGAATTCTCCTTTTATCCTCTTAGGCTACACCAAATTGGTATTCAGAGCAATCATCTGGGCCAATGTCAGATGCCGCCAGTGGAAGACCGAAAAACTCTTGTTGACGTTGATCGGAAGAGGGAGCTTCATGGGTTGTGCTCATAATTCAACAGCCCACATTTATTTACAAGAGGGTACCTTTAAGAGCATTCTCTTTTCAAAGGAGAGAAGAAACAAAGCGAATTTGAAAGAATGGAAAATTACAACACAAGAAAGATGGCCAAGAGAAGATACAGCGATCAATATAGGCAAGAAAACCACAAATACATTCAAGAATAGTGCTGGAATTTTGATTCTAGCAATTCAAAGGATGAATTTCTTTTTTGGATAACCGGAAGTCAAAGCTTTGCTCCCCTATACCCAAGGATTCTCGTGCCCGCCCCAAGGCCCAGACCCAGGAGACATCAAGGGTTTTTATTTATTAAGCTCACCCAAGGGCTCGAACCTGAGACCTCTAAGCCGGTATGACCAAGAGACCCCAAGCCATTGCCAACAGGGCCGCCCCTTGGGGGCATTTAGAGGATGAATTTCAACATAACAACTCTACCCATGCTCGATTTTTTCAAAAATCCTATCAAGATCTACATTGAAATTCTTATTCTAGTGACTAGTGATTCCTAAGAAGATCGTGATACAAATTCCAGAACGTTCAAGAAATTGCCAGAAAATTTTCTTTTGAATGTGGATCACGCTCAACGAAGGCGAAAGTTGAAGGAAATCAGGATCAATGCTTGCAGTTGGAAGAAGTTAGAGAAGGGTTGATGAACGTTGAACGTATGTTCGGGAAATTAATTCACAATTTGGATCGATTTTCAACAAATCGACAAGTTCAGTACAAAGAAGAATTCATTCGAAGCAAAGACCTAACAAACCATATGGAAAAAAATTCAAGAAAATCAAGAACTCAACCAAAGCCTTGAAATCGTGCAAGAAACATCTGCATGCAAAATGAGGGAGCAAAAACGAAGAGAAGTTGCATAACCCACACGAAGAAGATGCAAGCGAACAAGGTAGAAGGGAAGAAGTTGGCATTGTCGTGTGCAAAGAGGAGGAAGAGCGTAGTGCATTCTTTTCAAACCCAAAACTTGCACGACCCGACCTAAGACTAGCCCTAACCAAATATCACTCGTCGTTGACACCTTTAGGCAAGAATCTTGTTTTTTCAACCCATAACCCGCATGACCTAACTTGCAAACAACCCCAATTAAATGTCTTGAATATCCCTACCCGATCCATGCCTAAACTTGAACCGAATGGCTTTATTTTGAATTGACCTAGGTTAAAATTTTCCCATATTTGCAACGTGGGTTTTGCATCTTTGAATTCCAATCTTGCATCTTCCAATTTGCGACATGGGTTTATTTCAACCAATTCTTTTTCAAATTTGGCGTTTACCAATTTAGAATTTGTCTGTGGTAGTGAAAACAATTCACAGCAACCAAAGAGCAACCAAAGAGAATTTTTAATGAGGGTCATGCTCCAAAATTTTCAGTTTTTGCATGGGCTTAATTATTCATTGAAGTTGCAGTTCAAGATTCAGTGGGCAAACATTTTCTACAGGCATTTTTTCAAATCATCAAAAGAAGCGTCCTTAGAACAAGTCTGCTCATCAGCTATTTTCACTCAGGCAGTTTGCTTTTGTCCTACTAATTTCATTTTCTTTTTAAAACTCGAGGACGAGTTTTTTTGGGGAGGGATGGAATATGATGTAGTAGGATAAGTGATTAGTTAGATATCTTGGTCAATTGATTGGTTATTTAGAATTAGGATTAGTTTGTTTAATTTCTTGGTCAATTAGGATTAGGATTAGTTCGTTTGGTCAATTCCTTGGTTAAGTAGGATTAGGATTTGTTTGTTTTCCAATTCTTTATAAATAGGGAATTGCCCTCTTGTATTCAATAACTTTTGATTTATAATAAAGATTTGATGGATTCTTGGAGAGAAATCTCCTTTTATCCTCTTAGGCTACACTAATATATCAGTCAACATTAGTTGACAAATCTATACCACCCACCATTATTTGTCAACATCTATATAAAAAATTAATATCGTAATCTTAGAGTATGCTCATTATTCATTTTTCTTGTTTCATATTATATACAAACTTAGATTTCTCTTTCTAGTCATTTTTGTAATTACCCTATTTCTATGATCATCACCCATATCCGATTCGGTAGCTTTTTACAACTCCATGGCATTTACGAGCCTTTAGCTTCCTTTTGTATACTTCATCTACCAATGAAATTTGTTCTCACCAAAATTAAAAGAATGCCTGAAAATAAATGTACTGGCTTACCATCTCAAGTTCTTCTTTGGTAATTTCTCTTGCGGGAATAGGATAGCATCTTCCAGGAAAAATTCCTATATGCAGTAAAAAATTTCCATTGCTTACAGTCCAATGATAAAAGGTTGATGAAAGCAATAAACTACATTACAACATATTAAATTGTAATCATCAACCCAAATATTTCCTACCTTAAAAACAAATGAAAATATGGTGAAGTAAAGATTACCAGCTGTAGCCAAGCTAGCAGCAATAGCTCTCAGACGATCCGGTCTTTCTGGGTGTGGGTGTGACTTCATTTCAACCTTCTCTAGCAAGAACACCACCAGAAAGGAAGTAAAGCACTAGAAAACCAGCGACTTAAAAAGTTTCTAACAAAATAGTATGCAAAAATCATTTTCAATCGTAGCCACAGACCCAGAAGTGACATGGATATAACAAAATAAGAACACTGACATGCCATTTACATAAACAAATAAAAAAAATAAAAAGAAATTAAATTTAGATTTAGATTTTAAAAAGGGAAAGAAAATGTGCTCATTTAGACATGTTACATATTATTTTCTTCTTTTCTTTTCTTTTCTTTTTTATAAGAAACAACATTTTTATTAAAGAAGAGAGGATTACAAAAAGGAGGGACGAGGAATTGCCCTCAAGGCCAAGGGAATTTAGAAACGGTTCCCAGTTGGCATAAACCTTGTCATAAAAACAAAAAAATTTGGCAGGAGGAAGCAAGAAATTTAACTAAATCCCAAAACTCATCCAAACTATAGTAAAAAGCATCAAAGTACTTTGGTTTATTTCAAACTAAAGCCTCCAAAAGAGTGATCCATGACAGCATTTGTCCAAAGAACTTAAGCTTCGCCTGGGAAAAATGAGCACATAGCAACTGTATCAGAGCCATCTTTTGAAGGAAAACACTAGGATAAGCCTTAGAGTTGGATAGGAAGCTCCAGAACTTCGTTGCAAAGTTGCAACGAAGGAGAAGATGAATTTGGTCCTCTGTAACTTTATTGTAAAAGAAAACACCAGATAGGAGCAAAATGGAGAGAAGAAAACATATTTCACAACTTGAGACTCTCCTCATGTTGGAGCTTTTGCTTTCCAGACAGTCCCCCTTATTTCACATGAAAAAGATATTTGAAGTATAGAATTAAAGCATGGAGATTTCCACAGGAAAACACAGGAGAGGATATGTATTGCATCCAACACTCAGAGATACAAAAGAAATGGAAAAAGAAATAGAATGCTTGAGAATCTAAAACATAAAAGTTTTAAACAAATTCCCATACTTCTAAATGCAGCAACATTCTCTCATCAAAGCCTATTGCCGTGGAACTATTAGATGTCGATACTTGTGAAACCATGCCTACAAATAAAACATAAGAATAATTGCAGTTAGACTCTTGAAAGCAATTAATAATGACTAACTGAAGTATAAAGAAGGCGTAAAAACAAGGACTGCCCAAAAAACCAGAAATTACAAGCAGCAGACTCAACTATTGGTAGAAAAAGGGGATAATTACAAAATAGCTATAAAGTACACCAACTACAGAGAGACGTTAAAATCTGTCAAACTCCAAATCCTTCCAAAATCTGTTATACCCAAGAAAGCTCCCTAATTCAAATAGTGCAAAAACCAACTTGCAATGGAAAATAACCTTAATCCTAAAACAAAAGGTCCAACATAATTTCCTCCATCATCTTATCTTATAGATTAGATACTCAAGAGGACTCCTTTCCTTTTGGATTGGAGCCTTTTTCTCGTTCATTAGGCTAGTACCTGTTTGTCTCCTCTTGGGCTATTGTTTTTGTAGGCCCGTTATTAATTTCTAGCCAATGTCGGCCCTCTTGTGTTCTTTCATTTTTCTCAATGAAAGCTTGGTTTTTCGAGAGACATAGAGAGAGGAGGAAACAAAATGGAGGACCCCTAGAAATGCCAAATATCTATTAGAAACCAACACCACATCATCAAAGAAAAAGATCAAAGCCATAAGCCAAAACAAATGGTTTAGATCTTCAAAGACACCCTTGAACATAGCTCACCAATTAAGACCAAGTAAAAACGAAGAGGTTTCTTTGGATCAAGTCCAACGTGTTAACCCTCCCCAAAGCCAACCAGGAAAAGCATCAATTTTCCCTAAGATGTGCAACTTTCATAGTGTAGAAGGAGAGATGTGTCAAATGGTTGACACAAAAGGGTCTTGCATTCATTTCTAGAAGGGCATTTGGCCCCGCAATGTTCCTTTCATCTTTACTCTTCATTCCTTGCTTAAAATACCCCAAGCATTTTTTATTTTACCAATAAGAGTATATTTTCATCCTCTGATCTCCGCTTTTGTACAGAGGTTAATGAGCCAATTGTGTAAGATCAAGTGGTTGAATGAGGGGATGAGAACACTTCTTTTTTCCACATATGGGCCTCATCTATGAAAAGCAGAGCTTGTATTTCCACCATTGACACTAAGGATGAAAGAGAAATCAAAGAAGAGATTTTAGGCTTTTTTAAGAAGCTGTATATGAATGACCAAGCCCCTCGGTTCATAGTGGAAGGTGTTGATTGGGCTCCTATTGATAGTCAAAGTTGCTTGAGGTTACAACGGCCTTTTAGTGAGGAAAAAATCTTTAAAGGCTTAAAGCTATTCAGAATATTGGCAGCCTGAAATCTCCAGGCCCTGACGGGGTGACCCAAGTTTTATAAAAAAATTTGGAACATTTTGAAGTCTGACCTAGTAGAAGTGTTCCAAGAATTTTTTGGAAACGACATCATTAATAAACATACCAATGAGACCTATATCTGTTTGATACCTAAGAGGAAAAGAGCCTCCAAATTTAGAGATCTTAGGCTTATCAGCCTAATTGCTTCACTTTATAAAATGATTGCCAAGGTGCTCGCGAAAAGATTGAAGGAGGTGCTCCCGTATTCTATTAGTGATGGCCAAGTTGCCTTTGTTCAAGGGAGGCCAATGATGCCATTCTGGTATCCTCAGAGACCATGGAAGATTGGAGAGCTAATAAGAAAAAAGGTTTCCTGTTAAAGCTTGACTAAGAGAAAGCCAACCATAAAGTCAGTTGGGAGTTCCTTGATGCTATTTTAAAGCTAAAAGGCTTTGGTAGAGTGTGGAGGAAATGGATAAAGGGTTGTGTTAAAAATACCAACTTCTCTATCATGATCTAAGAAGCACAAACACGGACACGGACATGGACACAAACACGACACGAGACGGCAATACGTCAATTTCTAAAAAAGTAGGACACGAACACGTTGGGGATACACTTTTTTTATTTTTTATTTTAGTATATATCATATATGTGTCTATATAGATATTTAATATGTCAATTTAGTTCATTGTTATTAGGCTACACAGACATATAAATGAAACTGAGTCTTCATATATTTATGTTTTGTTTTTTATGTGAAGTAAAAAAAAAAATCTAATGTTTTTTAGTTTTCTGCTTTACATGAAATCAGAAAACCATTTTTTTAAAAGGAAAAAAAAAGCCAAACGCAAACCTATAGGATTTAATTTAGAGTCATAATAAATTGAGGGAGGCAATGTTCGGCGTGCAGCAGTGAGGTGACGTGGAGCCTGGAGGTGGAGAGATTGTACGTGCTTCAAATTCCCTATTTTTGCCACTCAAAACTGAAATTTCTGTGTCCCAAACCGTGTCCAAATTTTAAAAAACAAGGGGACACTGATTTTTGCATGTTGAACACATGTTCGGTGCGTGTCCAGACGAATCCATGTCCGACACGGACACTCCCCTAAAATGGAGTGTTCGTGCTTCCTAGATCATGATAAATGCCCGACCAAAGGGAAAGTTTTTAGCTACTAGAGGTTTAAGGCGAGGAGATCCCTTGTCGCCTTTCCTTTTTACGATCATCAATGATGCTCTTAGTGGCACTATGCACTTTTGTTTGAAAAAAAGAATTTTGAAGGGGTTCGTTGTAGGCAAGGATTCGGTGGAAGTCTCTATTCTTCAGTATGCAGATGATACGATGATTTTTTGTCCTAGTGAGGTTGCGGCCCTTAAGAGCTAGTGGGAGATTCTGAATATGTTCATGGTTGGCTCAAGGCTTTCTTTGAATTTTGCTAAGACATCGTTGATTGGGATTAATAAGAACTTTGAGGAAATGGTTGCCTGGGCAAAAGACTATAATTGTCAAGTTGAATTGTTACCGATAAATTATCTTGGATTTCCCCTCGGAGGAAATCACCATAAAAGATCATTTTGGGCGCCGCTGATATATAAACTTAAGGCCAAGCTGGATGTTTTGAGATGCTTCCTTCTTTCTAAGGGAGGCAGAGTTACCTTGGCCCAGTCGATTTTGAAAAGCATGCCTATCTACTACTTCTTCCTCCTAAAAGCCCCGAAATTGGTTATAAATCCATGGAAAAGATCATCAGAGACTTTATTTGGAGTGGTGCGACTTATAAACCTGGTTGCAATCTGGTTAAGTGGGAGTGGACAGCCTTACCAACCATGGGGGCCTCGGTGTGGGATCCTCGTTACATCATAATGTGTCCCTTCTCACCAAATGGGTTTGGAGGTTCACCCAAGAGAACAAGTCCTCGTGGAAGAAAGTCATTGTTAGCATTTATGGGGTGTCCCCTTGTGGGTGGAAGACTGTTGTGTTAAAGAAGCAGAAACGAAATAGACCATGGATGGACATTGCCAAAAATTACCCTTTATTTGAGCATTTTATCCCCTTTAAAGCCCGCTGCAGTAGAAACATCAGATTTTGGGAGGATGCTTGGATTGACCAAGTCCCTTTGAGGGTCAGCATCCCCGACCTTTACGCGATGTCAACTAGAAAAGAAGCTTCTATTTTTATTGTTGAAACAGTGATAGCCAAGCTTGGACCCTGGGTTTTAGGAGAGGCCTTCTTGATAGAGAGTTAAACTGTTGGGTGGCCCTAATAGAAAAGCTAAGCTCAGTGTGCTTGGGGAATGATGTTGATCGAATCCTTTGGACTTTGGAGGGATCAAGAAATTACTCTAGCAAGTCAGTTTTTCAAAATTTCTCCTGTAACACTAAGATCAGTACAGTTTTGTCTAGGTTGATTTGGAGGCACAAAAGTCCAAAGAAAACTAAAATCTTTCTTTGGTCCTTGGCTTTTAGAAGTCTAAATATTGATAAAAGGTAGCAAAGGAACTTTAGAGATTGAGCTTTTTCGCCATCAGGGTGCATATTGTGTTTAAAGGAAGGCGAGTCTATTGATCATCCTTTCCTTCATTGTGACTTCGCTTATCGGACTTGGAATTACTTAGTTGGGTTGTTGGGAATATCTTTTTGCCTCCCTCAAAAAGTGGATGATTGGCCTATGGAATGCCTTAATGCTTGGAACTTGAAAAGAAAAGCAAAGGTGGTTGGTAGTTGTGCTTTCAGAGCACTGTTATGGCACTTGTGGAAAGAAAGAAATTCTAGAACATTTGAAGATAAGTCCTTACGTTTTGATTTTTTTTTGTAATCACGTACAAAATATGGCCTCTTGGTGGATTACTTTACACAAAAAGTTCTTTTGTAACTATACTTTGTTGATGATCACAAATGATTTGCAGGCTCTTATGGTGTAGTTTGTGGGAGGGGTTTATTCCACCCCCAGCCCCTAGGTTGTACATGCCTCTTTTTTGGAATATATTTCTTTTTGTTTCCTATCAAAAAAAAAAAAAAAGATCTCCACTTTTGTAAGAATCTCTTGATAAGCACTAAGAAAGAGGCTCTTTTTTCTTGTTTGCTAGTCTTAACAGTTTATGATATGATCTAATTTACGAAACGTCGTGACCAACTTTTCTATATTTAAAATTTAAATTTACCAAACACTAATCTGCTTCATGTAATAGCTGATTTTCCTAAAAGCACAATTGCCAGCAATTATTTTAAACTACAACAATCCCAAACGGAGCCGTAATCTACTATATGTATTCCTCTATAGACCCAACTCGCACAAGAATATTAAAATAATAATAACATATAAGAAACTACAAAAAGAGAAATGGATTATCCAACGACACTAGAATGAGAATAAGAATCCATTTATGAAAAAAAAATAATAATGTGTAATAATAATAGCCTTCAAAAACTAAAATGTCTACGCATCGACTAATACCTTGAAAGCCAAGTGAAGATTAATTCCTAATATTGGCTACTATGAACCATTGGTTGAATTATAAAGAACAATATTTATCTCCAAGCTTTTCCATTTAACATGGACTGGAAATGTTTACATTGACAGCATAATGCCATCTTCAAATTCTTGAAAATATGTAGAATTCTTCCATATTTATTTTACTGGAAAAATATGCAATTTATTTACTACATAAAAGGCCCCATAGATCTGGTAAAAAGAGCAGCAGAATATCAGGATCCTCTAGCTATATAAACCTAAACCTAACCAATATCTTAATACAAGAACTTATACAAAAGTTGATTTTAAAAAATGGTCACACTACATGTATCAAATCACGGGGAGGGGAGAAAAGAAACAGCAGGGGCAAATATAATACATCCAATTAGATTCAGAATATTATAACTTCACCACACATCCATACTGCCATTATATCTGGGAATTTTTCAAGGAAACTATCGGCCTGTTGTCTCATATATTAAAAAATAAAGGGCAAATTGCAAAACCACCACTAAAGTATGATGTTTGTAATAATTAGACCCCTAAACTTTTAAGTGTAAAAATTAAACCCTCAAACTTTCAAAAGTGTAAAAATTGGATCCCTAAACTTTCAAATGTAAAAATTAAACCCTTAAACTATGATAAATGTAAAAATTGGATCCATTTTGCTAAATTTCTCTCTCATATTTCATCTTCTCTCTCCTAATTCCACTCTCTCTAACCTCTCTCTCCCTTCAATCACCAACACTCTATTTTTTCTTTCTCTCCTCATTCCACTCCCTCTCTATTCTGATTTTACTCCTAAGTTAATAAACAATAAATTCACACTTTAATCTAATCTAATTATTAGAACAAACAACCAATTTGGTGGATGCGAAGTAGTTTACATACTCTGTTTCGTTGAGGTGAATGGCGATGAATTCTTATAGTTTTCATTTTCTTTCTCATTTCAACTCTGATCTTGTTTCTGGGTTTAAGTTTTTAACTGCTTTGTTTTAAAATTTTCAGGGGAGCTTTATTGCTGCAGAGTCATATCTGCAGTATTTTAATGGTCTTTCACAGAGGTCGGACCAAAGTCATATGGTGGAACTTTTAATTGAAGCGTTAGGTAAATTTTGTTCAGAAATTCAAATGCTATTTTCTTGTTTATTTGGATTGATTTTTTTACATAACGCGATGAAAACTCTTTGATAGATATGTTCCTTGTCGGAACTGCTCTAGTTGTTTTTGGGGTCAGATTGCTCGCAATGTTCATCGGACCGGAGAAGATGAAGGAAAAAAACCGGCATTGGATTTCTAGGTCGAACTTGTTTGGTCTGTTCTACATGAAGGTAATTTAAAGAAACAAAAACAGAGACAAAAAGAAAACAAAAACCCCTCATTTGATCTGAAGTGAAGAGGAAAGTGAAGCTTTGTTGATGTTTTTGGTTTTGAATTGAATTGTTTCTCAGAAAACCCCACATTGGTTGTTTGTTCTAAACTAATTATTAGAACAAACAACCAATGGTTGGGAGGCAACACGCAGAATCATGTTTTCATTTTCAATTCGCCGGAGAATGGGGAAATTGGATGATTGGAAAAGGTGGATGCGAAGAAGTTTACGGGGCTGAAATTGGTTGCTAATAATTTTTTTGATGAAAACCAAACTTTCACTGAGAACGAATGAAAGAATTCACGGGCATACAAAAAGAAAGCCCACAAAAAGGGGGAACCACACTAGAAAAAGGGGCTCCAATCAAGCAAGATAATTCCTAGCGAATAATTACAGAAAAGCTTCGACACCGATGCCCAAAGAGAAACATAAAATCTAACAAGGGGCCACATGTCCTGAACTGATCTTTCCCGCCCCTAAAGATTCGATTATTTCTCTCCCCCCACAAAATCCACAGAACGGCGCAAACCCCAGCCTGCCACAAAAACAACCCTTTTCTCACGGAAAGGCGAGAACAAAAGAAGCTCCACAACTAACTCTCTACCATCCTGAGGCCTGACAAAAGAAAGGTTAAGCTCCCCAAAGAGACAGCTCCAAACAGCACGAGCAAAATCACAGTCCCAAAGAATATGGTCCAGGTCCTCAGCCGCCTTCCTGCATAGAATACAACAAAAAGGCGTGACCAAAGGAGAACCTCTGGCCAAAATCCGATCCAGGGTGTTAACCCATCCATGCCAGACCTGCCACACAAAGAACTTAACCTTCTTTGAAACCTTAACCTTCCATAAAGAGGAGAAGAAAGACTCACGCGAAGACTCCCCCGAAGAGGTGGGGTTAACCAAACAGTGAAAAAAAGATCGACAGGAAAAGCCTCTGGACTGACAAGGACTCCAAAGACGAACATCCCCCTCGTGGGATAAAACCTGAACTCACTAATGAGAGATAACAAAGCAATCACATCCGAAGATTCTCTGTTAGTTAACACACGAAAAAAGCCGAAGGAAGGAGTCAGGGGAGTTCCAGGAGAAAGGATCGATTAAAGTATGAATTTATTGTTTATTAACTTAGGAGTAAGAATCAGACTAGAGAGGGAGTGGAATGAGGAGAGAAAGAAAAGAGAGAGTGGATGATTGAAGGGAAAGAGGTTAGAAAGAGTGGAATTAGGAGAGAGAAATTTAGCAAAATAGATCCAATTTTTACATTTATCATAGTTTGAGGGTTTGATTTTTACATTTGAAAGTTTAGGGATCCAATTTTTACACTTTTGAAAGTTTGAAATTTTTACACTTGAAAGTTCAGGGGTGTAATTGTTACAAACATCATACTTTAGGGGTGGTTTTTGCTATTTGTCCAAAAATAAATAATACAAGATGACCTGAAATATGACCACCCATTCACCAAACGAATAAGATAAAAAGAATACATGAATACAAAGAGAAGAAGAAGGTTAATGAATTAAAATGAAAGATAACACTACATGTCCAATTGCAACAACACATGACTCACCTTTATCAGTTCTTCTCGTTTCTAGCTCAGCCTCTAATAAAGTTGAATCTTGTAAAAATGAAGGAGCAAAAAACCCATGCTTCAGTATTCCCGATTCTCTATGTTCTCCACATGACTGCATGGGAAAATATGTGTCTCAATTTGCAAAACCACATCCTGAAATCACAATTAAAAGAAGACACAAAAATTGACAGAAGAAAAAGGGAAATTATGTTGAAAAGGAGTACAAACAGACGTCACAGTGTACAGCAACATCAAGGTTGGCCATGGTACAATTTGTACAGAACCACTTCATTATTTCCCTGAGTTTCTGTAAAGGTTCCCAGTCACTATCATCATCGTCATCCTCATCATCATCCTCAAAGATGTCCCAGTTGTTGCACATATCTTGGAAGGTCATTTCTCTCTGCTGCCTTGCCTTCTTCTGAAGTAAAACCAAATTGTATTTACTCAGCGCACAATCAAAGGACACAGCAACATTGCATGACAGCTGCAATTGCAGTTACTAACGAATTCATGTTTTTACTTACACGTAAAGTATCAGGTTGCATATCTATATTTACGCTGCTTGGTACATCTCTATAAGAAGCTACACCTGTATTATCTTCTCCACAATTATCATCTAAACTAGGTCTAACACTATTTCTATCAGAGCCTGATTTTCCACGTCTTCCATTCAAAATTTGATTTACTTCAGCCTCTCCATCCACCAAATGACTCTTTTGAAGTGTTTCTGAAACCATTTTGTCTTGTGTTCAGGGTTTGGATGAAAATGTTCATCAGTGAATGTCATCAGCATGACAGTAACTACTAAAAACCAAAGAACCAAAATTATTATGTGGTAAATAAATCATGAAAAAGAGAAAAAGATCCAAATGATGAGTATGAAACAGTCATTACTTCTTCAAAAAAAAAAAAAATTATCGATGAGTATCCGGACCAACTTGCATGCACCTCGACTAATCTCACCGGACAACCGCCTGACCCTACTACATTTGGTTGACAGGAAACACGTTGGATATTAAATCCTAGGTAGGTGGCCACCATGGATTTAACCCAAAGGCAGAGTGAGAGAGAGCAACACACATGGGTCCTAAAAGTCCTAGGCAAAAGGCATTGAAATTACAACCTCTAGAGATTCAATATCCATACATAAGGATAAGGCTACTAAAAATCCAACTTTAGATTAAAGTTGTTTTTTTTTATAACCAACTAGACTTTCATTATCGAAAAGGTGGAGATGAGGGGTCCCTACCGAGCCAAGGGATTACAAAAAAAAGCTTCACAATTGGCAATAATTTGAACAAACTTTAAATTTAAATTTCAGCTACTACCTTTAGCAACGTAGATAGGCATTATTCGACAAAGTCCCAAAATGGGTGCTTTTAAGTGCGCTAGATCATGTGCCATACCTTATTCAGCATGCACTTCTCACTTAGATGCAAAAAATATTTTAATAAACTATGGTTAAATCAAGTAAAGAAAAGAAAACTTGAACAAAAAGCTAGTAGTTCTCCTTTGTTCAACATTCTCACCCGAAATGTGCCCTCTCCCCCTCTCTAATATATGTGAAGGAACATGAAATACTAAGTTTAAAACATAAAATATGGAGGACTATATTCTAATGATGAAAAAAAAATTGAAAACAAGAACTTATTCAGTGATGACAGGTTTTAATTTTTAGGTCTCTGTGATTGATTTTGTGGTTTATTGTAAAAATTCAGAGATTCTTTATCTAGTAAAAGCCGAAAGAATAGTTCACCATGCGGTAAGCACGGCTCTGTTCATCAGTCTTTAATATTTAATTCTTTATTTTCTCTATCTCATACTTCATGCTGATTTTTAATATTCTATGCTGAACAAATGTACACTTTATACATTGCGTACTTCATCTCACTAAGGCCCTCACTATTTTTGCATCTCATGCCTAAAGAGTAATCGATGCGCCTCACGCTATTACAAACATTTACGTTGCTTACCTAGATTATGTTCAACAACTTCATTCGCCATTGCATATTCAAATTTTCAACTACTAACCCCCTCCCCAATCCACCCACCTTACACCACATAAATATGTGGGTATGCATGTCTAAAATAGCACTTGTAACTTGTAAGAAACAAATTTTCATCACACTTAACCTAACTTAATCATCTCCTCTCTTGGGAACCCTATGGCGTGAAAAAACCTGTACTCTCACATGAAACTTGGGTGAACTACACTCTACAACCCAGCATATACAGTCATTTTAAAAACACAGAGAATAGATAACACAATCAATACATGGGGAGAGAGAAATGTGAGTTCTGAAAGACGGGAACAAAGCTAATAATCCTCCAACACAAAATTAATAAGGATAACAAATAGAAGCCCTAACTCCCAACAGAAACATTTACAGAACAAAGATTCTGATGGGGTTGTCCATCGGGATCGAATCAGTGAGATTTTCAAAATGAAACTGAAAAACAAAATAGCGGGAAAGATAAACAAGAAGAAACAGAACACAGTAAGAAAAGGGAAAAATGATCGAACCTGCGCTAAGCAAAGATGAGTCGCTTCAACCCCATAGCCAAAGCACTAATACGGCAGCGGGAGTCGCCGGTCCATTTCCATTGTTGCAAATCGAGGTAAAAAGAAAATGACTCATTTTGCAAACTCATCCTTTGATTTTATGTCATTTCACTTTCCGTATCTTTCAAATTTTCGTTGAGTTCGATGGTTTTTTTTTTTTTTGAGTTCGATGAATTATTTAGGGCCTCTTTGGTATGCAATCCGGATTCTGTTTTATGTTTTCAGATTCACTGAGTTTAGTGAATATGCGTTTGGCAGACTTGTTTTCGAAAACTGTTTCCAGATTCTGTGATTCAAATAGTGAAAATTCTGAAAACAACTTTTTTATGTTTTCATTGTATCCAGATTTTGAATTTGAAAATTTAAAATGCAGAATTACATTAGAAAATACTAAAACTTTAATAAATATAGTTTTTGATGTTATAAACTCAATTTATTTTTGTTAAATTAAAATATGTATAATTTAATATATTATAAATTATATGATATTGTAAAATAATAATTGTACAAATTTTATAATAAAAATCATGTTCATAAATTAATTAATAATGGATTATATTCAATCTAATATTTAGTTTTGCAACTACAACTAGTTAATGGTCTATAAATATATTATAGAACACATTTTGAACAATTGTTTAAATTGGAATCCAATTTCTAAATCTGCTACCAAACACATATCTGAAAACATGAAATACAACTCTGTTTTCATTGAATCCCTTGTTTTCAAAATTCTGTTTTCAGATTGCATACCAAACAGGCCCTTAATTTTAGTTTTTACTTTTTTTATTTTTCTAAACTAAAACTAAACTTTTTTTTTTTCTTTTGTTATGATAAAGTAAAAGTAAAGTATATTTCATTTAAATATTTGATTCTAATGTTATGTTTTAGTACAAAGAAACTTATTAGTTATATAACCTTTTTGTTATACTAAATCGATACTACGTGCGTTGCATGTGTTTCATCATGTTGAAAATACAATGTACGTATAAAAGTTGAAATAAGAGTCTTATATTTATGGAAAATGAAGAATTACACTTTGAGTTCTTAATGAGTGGAGAATTCAATATTCTAATGTTTGTAGCAGTGAGTTGAAGCTGGATTTTATATGTGTGTATATATATATAATTAAAGGTTAAATAAATAAATATATATATATATGAAGAGGGAGAGAAAGATTTATGGTTACATTTACCTTCATTGTAAAAGAATTTCTTTGTAAACAATATTTTTGGTGAGATCGTGTACAATGTCTTCATTAGTATTTGATCCAACAAATACTTTGGTTATTTTCATAGAAGTTCCTCTGGACAATGCAACGTATAATTGTTCATGTGAGAAAATATGTTGTGGGAGATATATTCCAATAGAGATGTCCATTTTCCCCGCGGAGACGTGGAATCCCCGTTTAGGCGAGGAATGAGGGAGGGAGTGGGAGAAAAAAATTTCCCGCGAGCTAGACGGGGACGGGAAATGTATTCCCCGTCCCGTTTATTTTTTTTTATATTTTAATTTTAATATATATATATATATATATATATATATATATATATGTATATATGTGTATAAGTATATATATGTGATTTAAAATTTTATTGTCAATGATTTAGATAATTGGATATGTTTGAATTATATAACTAAACATTTTAATTATATGTATGGATTAATTAGATAATTTGATATGTAATATTGTTTTGTTTTTATTAGGAGATTCAAGAATTTTTTTTCTTTAAATAGATATTGTTTAATAGAAATTAACTATTTAAATTAAGATTTGTGGTGAATAATTAACAATGTAATTGAAAATTAACAGATATTTTCCATAGAAGTTAACTATTTAAAAATTTATTAAAATAATTATTTGATTCTTAAAAAAATTTAAAAAAATTAAATGGGGAATAATTCCCCGCGTGGAACTCGATCCCCGCAAATTCCTCGCGGGGAATCCCCGCTCCGATCCCCGTTAAATTTAACGGGAAATTTTGCGGGGATGGGGATTCAAATGGGGGCGCGAGGATGGGGACAGGGAAACCATCCCCGTCCTCACCCCGCCCCATGGACATATCTATATTCCAACATGAGGCACTGTTTGTCTTTGTACTTTGTTAATTGTCATTGCAAAACATAATCTCACAATAAATTGTTTTCTTCTAAACTGGAATTGGTATCCTTCATTGTTTGCTGGACTTAGGGAAATTTTGGAAATGAAAACATGTTTTCCAACATGTTGTCACATTGTGACCTCTGCATGTATGACATGATTTCCAAACGCACAACAAACCATTATTGTCCCATTGCACAAAGCATTAGATGGGTTTAAATTTCGTAGCAACATAATTGGATAATTCACCTTCAAAGTTAATTTACAGGGAGGAACTCCATTTGGCAGTTGATCGAACTGAAACGTGGGGTTTAAAGAAAATATTTGTAAATTAAAACAAAGCTCCAGTTCAGTGAAGTGCACATGGAATATAAAATAAATTATACTACCCATAGTAAAAAGTGTTTCAAAAAATCATTGTCAATTATTTCAAAAAATGGCTCAACATAAACGATTACAAATTAATAATGATTTATTATTTTAGGATTTAGTTTACTTTAGATAAAGATAACTAATGTGTTAGTCACTTGACCTATATTTAAATTGTTGACTTATATAATTGGCTTATGCCATAAATTTTAATTAAAAAATTATTAATTTTCATATAATTTGTTAACATACACATTTTTTTTCCTAATAAATTTGATTCATATATGTTAATTTGCATATATTTTGTTAAGAACAATATGGATGATAATAGAAAAAATAAAACTTATTCTACACTTTTCCAAGAAGAAAATAGAAGAACAATTGAATTGTCTATAGAATCAAGGAAAAAAAGACAACTCGAAGGAAATAGCAAGCATCATACTAAAAGAAGAAATCATTTTAATATAGCCACACAAAAAATGACAAATGAAATCCAAGGTAAATATTTTAATTATCATTGTATCTCGAAACTAATATATCTAAATATATATTACTTTTATTTAAATTATTTAAATGCATTAATTAATCTACGTCTTTTGATGTTCACGGGATCATAAATTCTATAGCAACCATTTCACTCTTCTATACATGAGCTTAAAAAGATTAGACCTTGTACATTTTGTAAGGCAATAAAATTTGAGCACGAGACTCCAACATTTTGTTGCTTCAATGGTCAGGTATGAGTTTTTAAAGACAAAATCATCTATTAAGTATTGTATTTAGTAAACACATTAATTTTTAATCATAACTTTTTATTTATCATCTAGGTGCATCTTGCTGAAACTATAGTACCTGATAACCTTAATTATTTATATACATCACAATCTGAGGAAGGAATTTTATTTTGGAAGAATATTTGAGTTTATAATAGTATTTTCTCTTTCACATCATTTGGGGTCAATTTAGATAGAGATCTAGCATATTCAAATAAAGGAGTTTACACGTTAAGAGTGCAAGGTCAAATATATCATGATCTTCCATGTTTATTACCAAAAGAGATGCCAATATTCTTCCAATTATACTTTTATGATACCATGAATGAAATTAAAAATTGCATGGAAAGATTAAAAGATGTTGGGTTGAATGAAAGCCTTACTGAAAAATTGATAGAAATATTAAAAGACAATCCATATACCCAGTTTTTTAGAAGCTTAAAAGATCTCCAGACGATTGAATATGCTCATATACATATTTCTACGAATGTACAAGTTGATCAACGTGTCTATAACTTGCTTGGAGTAGACCAAGTAGCTGCTATTTGGATTGAAGGAAACAATAACAACATTCCATTTAAAAGAGACATTGTGGTACATGCACATTATGGAAAACGACACATAATACAACATTTATTTTAGTTGTTATGATTCACTTCAATATTCTTTATTATTTCCAAATGGAGAGGTTGGCTGGCATCAAAACATCAAAAGAAATGTCAAGCAAAATCATGGCAATGAATTATGCAAGGTATCCATAGAAGGAACATCTAATATTCTACAACTTAACAACATTGAAGATATCATCAAGAGTGAAAATCAAGGTTCGTTCGATCTATCATAGTACAATTTAAATAACTTATATCTACTTACAAATTGTGATTAATATATTATTCATAATATAACAATTTATTAGACAACTTTCATAGGATTTTCAAAAGGTCAATCGTCCACAATTTTGTGCAATGAATATTACTGCTATAAGCTACAAATACGTCAATCTACTAAATCAATATTGCTTCTAGCTAGACGACTTTTTCAACAATATGTTGTTGACATGTACATAAAGCTTGAAACAACTCGACTTAATTTCTATAAAACACAACAATCATACATCTGATCTGAGTTGTATCAAGGGATTGTTGATGTTGTAAATGCAGGAGAAACAAGGGGAGACAAGGTTGGAAAGCGTGTTGTTCTTCATTCAACATTTATTGGTGGCCCAAGAGATATGCGGCGTCGATATTTAGATGTTATTGCCTTAGTACAACATTTTGGAAAGCCAGATCTTTTCATAACAATGACATGCAATGCCGAATGGAAAGAAATAAGAGAAGAACTTATGGAAGGGCAACATCCTCAAGATAGACCAAATCTAACTTCAAGAATATTTAGAGGAAAGTTAATGGACTTGAAAAACCAAATTGTACCCAAATAAATATTTGGAAAAGTTGTTGCTTTTGTATATGTTATTGAATTCCAAAAATGAGGTCTTCCACACATGCATATGTTGGTCATATTGAAAAAAGATTTCAAGATCACAAATGTTGACTAGTATGACAACTACGTTAGCACAGAAATTCCAGATAGCCAAACAAATCATGCCCTTCACAATGTTATTGTAAAGCACATGCTACATGTACCATGCGGAAAGATAACAAAAATTGTCTGTTCATTATCAATGAACAATGTAAATTCCATTATCTAAGACAATTTTCTCCAAAAACAATGCAAGGAAATGATGCATACCCAATATACAGAAGGAGAGACGATGAAACACATATATTTATAACAATAGCAATTATTTATTGATTTATTTTTAATTGTTTATAATATACTCCATAATAGTGATTAAGTTGCTACATTTAGTATTTAATAATAATAATATTTTTCTAATTATATTAAAATTTTCAAAATTTCAAGGTAAAAGTAAGGAATAAGACTTTAGATAATTAATGAGCTGTCCTTTATAATTCATATCTACTTTTGAGATACAACTGCCATATTAACGTAGAAATATGTTATGGGTTAAAAGCAGTTAAATATTTATACAAGTATATTTACAAAGGACATGATCGATCAACAATTTATATATCACATAATGGTGATAATAAAAGTATTGATGAAATAATATATTATCAGGATGCGGTATCAGCTCAAGAAGCCTTATGGAGAATTTATGATTTTAGAATAATTGAAATATCTCCTCTAGTGATAAACTTACAGCTCCACTTTCCTAATATGTGATAATTCTCATTTATGAGGATTATTTGACCATAAACTAAGTTGTTCTTGTCATTTTTGTATGTTTTGTTGAATAACGAGCAAGCTAAAAATAGTGTTTATGAGATAAATTCATGAAAGCTTATCGGAATATTGAAAAAGAGGAAAGAAGTTGAAAAGAAATGGAAATTAAGCAATTTGTTGTTTTTGTGTAGATTTGAAGCAAGTACGAAAATGCAATTGCATTCTACTTTTGAAATGCAATTGCATTTTCTGGAAAATCTGGAAAACGGGGGAATCACTAAATTAACAAGATTTGTGGAAAATTTGACCAATTTAAGAAATTCTTCAGCCCGATTTCATGCCCACAAATTGACCCAAGGTTGAAGAAGAGAAAAGATGGAAACCCTAGCCCTCGATGCCTATAAAAACGGGAAGAACAAAGTAAAAACATAATGGGTTTTTCTTCTTCGGGTAGTAGCTTAGTTCACGATTTTCTATCATTTTTTCCAGCAATTTGTCTTTGTTTTTTCTCTATGAAAGTACGAATTTGATCCCTCCTCAACGAAGGTTAGAGGAGATGAAGATCCATTTGCTTTTGAATGAGTATTTGGACGATTGAAGTAAGGAATACACGAGCCCATTTTGTTTTATGTTTTGTTCATTTACTTCTATTTGTTGTTTTTTCATTTCCTTCTTGTAAGTTCATGGAATTTTAGTTTGTGTTGAGGTTTAGTTATTCCCATTTTATTCATAAAACGTTTGCTCTCTTGAATTCTATTTCCTTAATAAGTTAAAATTTTTTAAAGTTCATTATTGCTTCCATTCTCCTTTGGGATTGTTGTGTGAGTTGTGGGAGTGTTTTTCTTCAAGTCTTTTCTTAATAAAATTTTTGTTTGGGTTGTCCTTATATTTTGGACTTTTCTTCCCTTTTATTCGACTATTTAATTATGAGTTTTGTATCCATTCAATTGTTGTTTTTCATTTATTCCATAATGAATCTCCCCTTAAGGATTCAAGTTAGTGAATGTCCTAAAGGAAAAATGTAAAGCTTAAAAGCATAAGCAATCTAGTTAACACTTGAAACTTTGTTTGTTTTTGTTGAATTAACGTTGGGCAAACCTAGCCGGCCAACTAGTGACTGCTAGTCAAGCTTGAACTTAATATCGAAAGAGTTAAGAGAAAGTCGATGTCACAAAAGCAATGGAAGAAAAGGCTTAGAAATAAGTCCTAAACATAGGGCAAAACTCCAAAACTACTATAACTATGCGCGAAATTATCTAAGTTAGATTAGCCATAGAAAAATAGGTTTAATCACTTAGTCTCCTAAATATTTTAAAGCAAAATTGAATAGGAAACGAATTTGGTTTACATAGCTTTATTGTGTTAACTACGATTGCAATTGCATTTTTGGGTGGCATTTCTTTCCAAATGGGCATAAGCAACTTAAATTCCCTTTTTCTTATTAATTGATTTTATCACTTATTTCCTTTAGTAAAAATAACCTCTCAACATTATTACACCCTTGGTTACCACAATTTCATTTTGTAAACAAATTTGTGTCATCTTCATAGATTTTGTTAAAATTCGTTCCCTTGGACACGATACTCTAGAATATTCCAGATTAATTGCTTGTAATCAACAATGTGCACTTGCACTAGACTTGAGCTTGTTTTGAATTAAAATCTTTCTCAAGAGCCCCCACACTTTAGTCTGATCAATATGTAATGTGTTTCTTATTGGAAAAATCAAAATTTGAATAAATTAATAAATTGGGATCATATCTCGAAGACAATGCTAACAAAATACTTTCATATGTGTCAGAAGTATGAAATTGCTCGAAATTTGTTATATAAAGAGTTTCTTGAACATTATGTATGGGATAAACAACTACGGATATGGAAGGAAAGAAAAAAAAAAGAGTAGTTGTATCATGCATCGTAGGCGCAAATCCAAAAGTGTAACATAATGTTTGGATGAAACAGTATCCTTTGAGATGCCCTATGCTTTTCGAAGACTCTTTGCAACATTATTAGTGTATTGTGAACCTATTGACGTCAGAAAATTGTGGGAACAATATTCTCATGCATTATCAGAAGATTATAAAAAAGATGAGCCAACAAATTTGGAATATCAAATGCAGTGTGCTTTGCAAGATATTAAGGTATTCCTCGAGTCAATGGGCAAACAAATCACCATGTATGATTTACTAATAATCAAACATATGACAATAGGTGCAAAAAATTGTTATATGAAAGATATATTAGATGAAAAATCAATTGTAGTCTCGAACGAAGATATTCAAGCTTCGTCAAAATTGAGTGAAGACCAAAAATTGGCATATGATATTATTGTTCATAGAATCATGAATAATAAAAGTGGCATATTTTTTTATTGATGGGCCAGGAGGAACAGGAAAAACATTTTTGTACCGTGCTTTGCTAGCCACTATAAGATCAAGATGGATGATTGGAATTGCAACAGCAACATCAGGTGTCCTTGCTTCAATTATGCCAGGAGGACGAACTGCTCATTCTAGATTTAATATACCATTGTAGGCAAGAGTCATCTATATGTAATATTTCTAAGCAAAGTAATAAGGCAGAATTAATTAGGCAAGAAAAATTAATTAATTGGGATGAGGCACCAATGGCAAAAAAAGCCACAATAGAAGCAGTTGATAGAACTTTTAGAGATATAATGGATTGCACTGAACCATTGGGTGGAAAAGTTGTTGTATTTGGAAGAGATTTTCGACAAGTGTTACCTGTAGTTCCACGAGCAACAAGACAATAGACTGTTAATGAAAGTTTAGTAAAGTCATATCTTTGGGAGCAAATGGAAAAAAACTACAACTAAAAAAGAAAAAACATGAGAGCTCAAAGTGATAGCAAGTTTGCAGAATACCTATTAAAGACTGAAAATGAAACAGAACCATTCGTAGAAGATGATTATATTTGTCTCCCAAACAATATTACCATTACAAGTGAAAATGATGAAGAGGCAATAATGAAGTTACTAAATATTGTCTATCCTAATCTTCAACAAAATGCAACTTCAGCACAATACACAACAAACAAGGCAATTCTATCACAAATGAGTATGTTGATCAAATCAATGAGAAAATGACATAACTATTTCTTGGAAAAATTGAAGAATTAATGAGTTTTGACGAGGCAATTGATGACACACATAATTACTATCAAGAAGAATTCCTCAATTCACTATTGCCTAATGGCGTTCTTACACACAAATTTTTGTTGAAAAATAATTGTCCAGTGATATTATTGAGGAAGTTAGACCTAGCTAATGGTTTGTCGTAAATTTCGCAAAAACATCATTTATGCAGAAATAACAGCTGACCAAAATATAGGAAAATAGGTTTTTCTTCCACGCATACCTATGAGTCCTGCAAATGATGAAGGATATTCATTCAAATTCAAGAGAAAACAATTTCCAATACGATTCTGCTTTATTATGACCATTAATAAGGTCAAGGACAGACAATACCGAATGTTGGAGTTTATCTTCCTCAAAAGGTTTTTTCGCATGGACAACTGTATGTAGCACTATCAAGAGGAATCTCTATTGCAACAACAAAAGTTTTGGTGAAATCAAAGGAAAATTGGACAAAAAACATTGTCTATAAAGAAGCTTTGACTATGTAAATCTATTCGTTTACCATGTACTTTCATATTATGTAGCACAATTATTATAATATATTTCATTTAATATGTCACATCTTCTTTTTACTCTCAATTTATTTTCTAACAATGTTTTAATGTCAATTATTTTTTGTTTTTAAAAAAGTGTCAGTTATTTTTAAATATACATTTTTTGTGATAAACATTAATAGAGTAAATAAACATGTCACTATAAATTAAAAAGAACAATGATAAAAAAAATGTAATAAAAATAAAATTAACAATTAAAATACATACGACGGTATTAAATTTATAGCAAGTTTATAATATGTGAAATAACAAAAAGTTAAAAAAATTAAAAATCAATCAAAATACTAAATAATGTATGATTGATTTAAAATTAAGTTTTTCTATTTTGTGCGTCGCACGTGGTGAAAACTAGTACATTATAGATATACATTATAGATATTGATTCAAATTAATCAATTTAAAATTAAATCAAATATTCATTTTGAATCAAATTATCAAATTGGATTATGATGATTTGATCAGAGTAATATGATTTGAAATTAAATTAGATATTCATTTTTAGTCAAATTATCAAATCAGATTTGGATGATTTGATTAATGTAATTAACTAATTTTGAGTCAAATTACCAAATCGGATTGGATGATTTGATTAATGTAATTAACTAATTAACTAAAATTTAAAAGGATATTGTGATCTAAGAATATTTTTCAAAAACTCTCGCTTTTAATATATTATAGAATTATAACTATATATATATATATATATATATACTAAAATAATTGGATACACAAAATATGTAATTAATTGGAGGTACCTAATTTTTTTTAAGCCAAAAACTTAATTTTAAAAAGAGATAAAATTCTGAAAAAAGAAATCGAAAAAGGTTGAAAAACATAAAGAAAAAAAATGTTGCACTAAAATAATTGGATACACAAAATATGTAATTAATTGGAGGTACCTTATTTTTTTAAGCCAAAAACTTAATTTGAAAAAGAGATAAAATTTTGAAAAAAGAAATCGAAAAAGGTTGAAAAACATAAAGAAAAAAAATGTAGCAATATGATGTCCAAAAGTCATGCCAAAAACTTAATTTGAAAAAGAGACAGAGTTCTGAAAAAAAAATCAAATAAAAAAAAAGGAAAGATACGTGATTTGATGAAAAATTAGAGGTGACCCTGATGAAAAATTGAAGATGACTACTTTTAGAGCTAAAAAAATAATTATTAGTAAAAATTAAAACCTCATATGAAAAAAAAAAGAAGATAATTAGATGCATGGATGCAAAAGAAGTTAGAATAATTTGAATACGTGAAGAATTGTGTATGTATATACAAAGACGTAATTGTAACAAAAAAAAAAAAAAAAACAGAATTAGCATCCAACCAGCCAGTTCAAGAACTTCAGTTTCAAAACATAAAAAAAAAATAAAAAAAAAGAACTATAAGAACTCCAGTTTCAAAAAAAAAAAAAAAAAAAAAAAAATATATATATATATATATATATATATATATATAAGAACTTCAGTTTCAACAAATAAAAAAAAAAAAAAAAAACTAATAAGAACTATAAGAAAAAAAATGTAGCAATATGATATCCAAAAGTCATGCCAAAAACTTAATTTGAAAATAGACAGAGTTCTGAAAAAAAAAAATCAAATAAAAAAAGGAAAGATACGTGGTCTAATAAAAAATTGGAGATGACCCTCATGAAAAATTAAAGATGACTAATTTTAGACTTGAAAAAAAATAGTTATTACTGAAAATTAAAACCTCATATGGAAAAAAAAAAAGAAAAGATAATTGGATGCAAAAGAAGTTAGAATAATTTGAATACGTGAAGAATTGTGTGTGTATATACAAAGATGTAATTGTAACAAAAAAAGAAAACATAATTAGCATCCAACCAGCCAGTTCAGATTTTTGGGCTATTGCAATTCAATAGCATAAAAATTATAATTGTGCGTATATAAGAACTAATAAGAACTATAAGAACTCCAGTTAAAAAAAAAAAAAAATATATAAGAACTTTAGTTTCAAAAAAAAAAAAAAAAGACCTATAAAATTTAATAAAAACTATAAGAATTCCAATTTCAAATATATATATATGTAAGAGCTTCAATTTAAAAAAAAAAAAAAACTATCAGAACTATCAGAACTAATAAGAACTATAAGAACTCCATTTTTTTTATAAAAGAAATATAAGAACTTTAGTTTAAAAAACAAAAAAGAATTATAAGAACTAAATGAAAAAAAACGTGCCTAAAGAAGAAATTCAGTTTCAAAATATATATATATATATATATCTAAGAACTTTAGTTTTTTTTTTTAAAAAAAAAGAGAACTATAAGAACTAAATGAAGAAAACATACTTGAAGAAGAACTCTAGTTTAAAAAAAAAAAAAAAAAAAAACTATAAGAACTAAATGAAAAAATCGTAGCCGAAATAATTAGGTATAAGAATTGTGTATGATAATTGGATACAATTTATAGAAGCAAGTTTGATTTGATTTTGAATCAAATTGCTTATCAAATTAAGATTATTGATTCAAATTCATCAATTTGAAATTAAATCATATATTTATTTTGATTCAAATTATCAAATCGGATTAGGATAATTTGATTAATGTAATTAACTAAGATTTAAAAGGGTATTTTAGGCTTTTTTTTTTCAGAAACTCTTGCTCTTCAATATATTATAGATAGATGATCTACCTTAAAGAAAAACCAACCAAACAAAAATCTTAAAATCCTAATTGAAACTTTTATATGAAATAGAACCTCCGATTTTAATAAAATAAGTTGATATTTTAATCGTTGAACTACGTTCATATTAACATAAAATTTTAATTGAAATTGTTTAATAACGTTTCCAATTCTATAAATACTTATAAAGTTTTTTTTTTTAAATTTCTTTTAACATGCTTTTAAAGTTCTTAAACATGGTTTTTTAAAATGGTTATCTAGTTCTTTCTTGTATGTTCAGATTGGCTAGATCAAAATAATTGAATATTAATTGAAATTTACCTGGTCTAATCTACGGCATAGCACAAGCAACATCAATTATATCAACGGTCACAAAAATCTCAAATCAAGTCTATTTTTTTTTAAAATTAATTTAATATTTGTTTTTTATATAGAAAGACAAAAAAAAAAACATTTATTTAATGAGTAAAAAGAAAAGAGGAAAAAATTATATTTTTTAAATTAATTTAATATTGTTTGTGGATGAAATAAATGATTAAAATAATATTTGTTCATGATTTTAAAAATATATATATATATATATATATATATATATATATTTATATATATTTATTTATTTAATGTGTAAAAATAAACGTGGATGAGATAAAGGATCAAAATAATATTTGTTTGCGATTTAAAAATATTTTTTTATTTAATTGATAAAAAATAAATGAGGGAAAAAATTGTATTTTTAAAATTAATTTAATCTTTGATTGTGATTTAAAAAGACCAAAAAAAACATTTATTTAATGGGTAAAAAGAAAAGAGGAAAAATTTATAATTTCTAAACTAATTTAATATTGTTTGTGGATGAGATAAATGATTAAAATAATATTTTTTCATGATTTAAAAATATAAAAAAAATATTTATTTAATGGGTAAAAATAAATGTAGATGAGATAAAGGATCAAAATAATATTTGTTTGTGATTTAAAAATATTTTTTTTATTTAATTGGTAAAAAGAAATGAGGTAAAAAAGTGTATTTTTAAAATTAATTTAATCAAAAAATTAGTTCAATTAATTTAATATTGTTTGTGGATGAGATAAAGGATTAAAATAATATTTGTTTGTGATTTAAAAAGAAACAAATATTTATTTAATCGGTAAAAGGAAATTGAGGAAAAAAAAAACAGGGAAAAAAAGTCGCCGTTGCCGGGGATCGAACCCGGGTCACCCGCGTGACAGGCGGGAATACTCACCACTATACTACAACGACTTGTTGATTTTAAAATGAAATTGTATTTTATTTATAAAATAACCTTTTTTTTTCTCTCTCTAATTACAATATCTCTCTTTTCCTTCGAGACATATAACTTTTGGGTAGAAATCGCCTTGAAAAAAATTATAATAATCGAAAGATGTTTCCCACAACCACTTAGGGGTGTTTGGCCCACTGACTTGAGTTGAGTTGAGTTGGGTTTAAAATCCAACTTCCCCGTTTGGTTTATCAACAAATCAACTCCCCACAAAACAATTCAACCCCACCGTTTTGAGTAATTTCACGTAGCTTCCATTCTATAAAGTGTTGCTCGTTAACTTTCTTCAACTCAACTCTACCCAACTCAACTCAATTCTGTGCGCCAAACGCCCCCTTATAAAGAATGAAATTATAATTTAAGTCTATACATTCTTGGTTAAATTGTAAATTTGGTCTCGACGGTTTGGAGAAAGTTATAATTTATTGAGATAATTGCTAGAAATAGTCCAAAAAATTTTGGGTCTTACATAAATAGCTCTCATTTTGAAAACATTGTTTCCATAACACTTTCCAGTCTCTTCTCGACCGACATCGTCACCGAAAAATGAAAAAAAAAGTTTTCTTCATATTCTCCCTCCCATTCTCTTCTTTGAACCACCGACTAGCCTCTTAATGAATCATGATCGAGAAAGTTTTGAGAATCCAATAATTTCCCAATGTCTTGGTCGAAAACGAGTCGTCGCCACTTTACATAGCATGCAAGTTCTAGTTCGAGCACAAACCACTGTCTGATTACAATGAGCCCGACGTTCCAACAACAAAGATAACAAATCCCTACCCAAAAGGTCGTTGGATGGCGACATCAATGACATCAGATCCCTCTACTTAGACGAAATCGAAGACCCCAAAATCGTCAAAATCGACACACTATTCCATAAACCTAGATCAAGATTATCCTCGGTCAATCGCTAATTTGAATAAGAGAAAACTAAGGGAAATGAAAAAAAAATTGTTAAGAAGAAGGTTTTAATAGAACCAAATGAGGCTATGGATTTGAAATTTAGTGAGAATTCGAAAGTCCCAAACATTGATTTGAATCCAACAACAAATTGTGAAATTGTTGGATTCACCAAACTTTTCTGATAGGGAGTCATCAATATCCCAGTTGGGATTCATCAGGAAGCTAGCCGATGGTTCAAAGAAGAGAATAGGAAGAAGAAGATAAGATTTTTTATTTTGTCATGTCTCAGTGACGATCCTGACTGGGAAGAGACTAGAAAGTGTTTGGAGACAATATTTTCAAAACGGGGCTATTTATGTAAGACGAAATTTTTTTTGGGTTATTTCTAGCAATTACCGAATTTATTTCCTATAGTTTTATAAATTAGAATTTCGTCTTTACAATTTGATAAAATTTCATAAATAGTCTCTATGATTTGATAAAATTTTCATAAATAGTCCATAAATTCTATTTATGATAATTTTATCAAATCCTAAGGACTAGTTATAATATTTAAAACTATAAAAACTAAGGCCCCGTTTGATAACTATTTGGTTTTTGGTTTTTGGTTTTTGAAAATTAAGCCTATAAATAATACTTCCATCTATGATTTAACTTGTTTTGTCATCTACTTTTTACCTATGTTTTAAAAAACCAAGCCATGTTTTGAAAACTAAAAAAAGTAGTTTCTAAAAACTTGTTTTTGTTTTTAGAATTTGGTTAAGAATTCAAGTGTTTCCTTAATGGAGATGAAAACCATTTTAGAGAAATTTGGAGAAAACAAGCTTAATTTTCAAAAATCAAACGGTTATCAAACGGGGCCTAAATTATAACTTTTTCAAAATCAGACCAAATTTATAAGTTAACCCATATTCTTCAACAAACCTAATGATTTTAATCTTTATTATGTAATATTATATTGTTTAGAAGAAAGAAAAAACCTAATACACTCTAGCCATAATTCAAAAGTAACTATTTGAAAGAAAATTCACGTGACAACAAACTTCAAGACATGACATTTTTTTAACTTCGGTTTTAATGAAATAGAAATTTAACAATCATATTGGTAGGATGTCTATTTTCCAGGTCGTCGATTATCTTTGCTTAGGTGAGGAATGATGGGAATGAACATTTCACTCCACAGTAGAAGTATTGCATCGTATTTGATTTATTTTACGTTAAACTATAAGGGAGAAGGTTCTAGTGATTTTTTAATCTTCTCGCTCCAATATTGAATCTCCAAGGCTTCCACAAAGTATTCCTTATTATGACTCGAACATAAGATCAAGGCTCGTGGGAGCCTCTTAAAAGAAAATTCACAAGAGATTGAAAAGATTGAAGGGGGAGAGATTTAGAGAGAATTCTCTAATTCTCTCTCTATATATTTTTCTTGAATGTATCTAATATATATTAATTATTTTAATATTTTAATGTATCAAATACAATAAATATATTTTTATCTTTTATATTTAATATATCTAATATATTAAATATTAATTTGAATATTTCAAAATTTACTTTCAACTAAAGTTATCTTTTAGTGTTACTATGAGCTAGCAAACGGACCTTATAGACCTACAGATTATAAACTTCAATGATACAAAATTAATTAATTAAAGTCTTTAATCAATTAATTTTCATTAATTAACTCTAGGTCACTCAACTATAGACCTAGAGTTGCATTTTATACATTGTAGGACAAGTTGTGTGGATGAAGACTATAACATGATCTTTTGGTTGAAGATATATGTCTTAACCAATTGAGTTATGTTTAAATTTGTTATTTTTATAAGCACTTTTGAAAGAAAACAAATAAATTAGTTTATTAAAAAAAAAAACTTAAAGTGCCTTTTATTTGTCCTTAAAATTTCTCAAACTACTTTTGATCGTTAAAAATAGGTTAAAATACCATTTAGTCCATATACTTTAGGTTTCTTTATATTTTAGTCTTTGTACTTTCAAATGTCTAATTTTAGTCCATGTACTTCCAATAAATCTTAAAATTAGTCTCTACCATTACTTTAAAATTAATGTTTTTTTTTTCAAGATTGGTTAAATAATAATAAAAAATTTCATGCAAAAAAAGCCACAATGTGAACATATTTCAAAAATTGATTAAAGGAAGACTAATAAAGACTTTTTTTAGAAAAGTTAATAATAAACTAAAGACCAATTTTAAGATTTATTGAAAGTACAGAGACTAAAATTAGACATTTGAAAGGATAGGGTCTATAATGGAATGAAACTCAATGTATCATAACCAAAATGATATTTCAGTCTTAAAAATATTAAAGAATACTTTTAAGGGTTAACTACATAAATAGCATATTTGGAACCAAATTTTACATAAATAACACGTTTGTTATTAATATCGACTTTGTCACTTTTAAAGCAAAATAGAAGCCAAATCTAGAGGAACATTACTCATTTACCTCTCTATTTATTGCTAAATATAAAAAATAAAATATATAAAAGAAATAAAATATAGGAATAGTTACCATAACCGTTGAAATCTATATCCTTCCCTCCAAACATCATTTATTTTGTATAATAAATAAAATAGAGGAAAGATTTTCACAATCTTTCCTTTAAATTTTAAAAACTGAATAGTCATTTCCATTATCAACAGTTCCATTCTTCATACTTAAGAGTATATATAATATATATATGAGAATATAGTAGGGGTATATATAATATATATCTAAGAATATAATAAGATTTTCATGTCATCCCAAACATATAGAATGATTACATACTGATGTATATATTCTATACCTCAACATATATATTTATGGGTATAATATACAACACAGTATATATTTAGGAACCCATTGAACATTATATATTACATACAGTAAATATAAAATGGATAGATCATGTTATGACATTATAGCTATATATTGTAAGGTTATCTCAAAATTAATAGGATTATTACCAATACAAAATATATGACGATTATTTACCTATGTTTATATAATATATTTATGTTAATATAACTATACTTATTGCCTATATAAAATTTAATAGAATTATATACAGACGTATATATAATACTTCTATTTTTATTTGTTTTTTATAGTATACTTAATATTATATATTTGACGTCGATTATTTTCAAGAATGGTCTATATCATATTATCACTAATTATGTTTATAACACATATACCATGTACAATTTCATTATTTTATGATATATCTAACTATAAAAGTTCATATATAATTTCGAGGAAAAAATAATGAAAAATAATAATGAACATAATATATATGAGCAAAACGATATATATGGTGGAGTTTATGGCAAACAATATATAATAAAACATGTGTTCTAAGTAAATTGACAATAGAAAAAGTGATTCGTGGAGAACATTATTCATATTTCAAGTGGTTAAGGTTAAAGTTGTCGGAATGAAAATTGTAGCAAGGATAATTTGCTATTAGAATGAAAAATGAGAGAGGAAAAAGAAATTTGTCAAAATAACCTTTTTCTAGCATTGGACGGCAAATAAGTAATGTTTAAAATTTGGCGTTATATGAAAATTGAACTTTTTGGCAAAACAACTCATTTTTAGAACACAATTGGAGCACAAGTCTAAAAAAATCGAATAAAATATTTGAAATTATAAAAAAGAATACATATGCAATTAATGGTATAATGATTTGCCTAAATTGAATAAAATATTCAAAATTATAAAAAATAACATATATGTAATTAATGGTATAATGATTTGCTGGAAACATTAAATCACATTAATATCATGACTATAAATCACATTAATATTATTAATATTTATTTAAGAAATGGAATAAAATATTTTTATTAGGATGAGTCTAAAGCTGGTATTATTTTAAAAAATGGTCATTTGTAAAATATATAGTTGTAAACGTGTTCTTTAACATAATTTCCCTAATTTTAATGAGTAAGAGGGCTTTTTAACTTTTTAATCAAACACGGCCAATTTTTTTTTTCAAATGCCAGTTTTAGCTACAGTGGCCACTTTTTAAAAATTTAATATCCTACAAATTTTTTTAGCAATAAAGTGCAGTAGAATCAACCAGTTGTATGAATTGTTGTGATGCATACACGTTGGCGTGAACCCTCACGAATATAAAAAAATAATAATAATAGATAACCACTCTAAAAGGCATGTCCAACGCACCATTAATCGTTTGATTTCTAATCAACTTTTGGAAACAGAGACAGGTAATGGCATACAAACCAGTTAACTGGCACTTTCATTGACATTTCACCAATGTTGAAAGTACAAGGCTGCAACTTACCAATCCAAAATTTGCTCAATTGATATGACTTTAGACTGTATGAACAACTCTGTACCACAAAAATAAGATCACTTAAAACGAGCAGACAGAAATTGAAAAGCCACTGCCACATTCAATGTCCTAATATACAGTACAGTAGTAATCAAAGGAGATTTTTTCTTTTTACTTTTGAATTCTTCATGTACATTCTGTAATGAAAAGTTGATTTGTATCCCTGACCTTGTCAGTAGCTTGATAAAACCAATATTCAAGGAGATTAAAGTGCGTGTGGGAGGTTTAGATGTTTATCTCCAGCAAGAAATTCATCAGGACCATTACTGAAGGGGAAAAAAAAAAGAAAGAAAAGAAAATTAATAAATTGGAAAAAAAAAATCAGTCTGCCCAAAGGATAAAATGAAAGATGGGTTACCTTAGATGGCTCAGAGCTGACATTCTGTAAAGACATGTAAATACCAAAATATGCAACCCAATTGTATAGAAAAATGCAAAAGTTCGGGCATACCTGAAAGAAGGTTAATGTTTTAGCAATGAACTTAGTACAATAATATTAAATATTTCCACAAAAAATGGAATAAAATAAGAAGAAACAAGTCCGAGGAGTTGATGATGGTGTTTTGAAGTCAGAAACGATAATAGGGAGAGAAGCATGGATAGTAGGGAGAGAAGCATGAACACAGAAATGTTCATAAATGAATAACAATGCACAAACATGATTGAAAAATGGAATTAACTTCTTAAGGATTTGGTGCATAATTCAGTTATAGAAAAATACTTTTTCTTTAAACACCTTCACTAAAATGGTTTTAATTAAAGTACTTAGAACGTATAGAGTTATATTTTCTTAAAAGTGATTTTAATAATAAGTATGTTTGGTTCCACCATATCTAAAAGTGATTCAAATCACAAGGAGAGATCAGTGAATCACCTTTTGGTTAACTTCTAAGTGTTACTTAAAAAATGTTTTTTTATTTCTTACCAAACATTCCAGGTTTTAGAGGAAAAAAAAACACTTTTAACCATCCAAAATCACTTCAGAAGTTATGTCAAACATATTCTAAATCTCCGGCCAATCCTCAGAATATCAGACTTGGGAGGTAGTGATTTAAGAATATTCATACCTCTTCAGGAAGTGTCATGGGTTCGAGATTATAGTGGATGAAAGATAAAGTGGTTTAAGAAGATTAAATAGAACTATTTAGGAAGCTTGCCGCACTCTACATTGATAAAAAGGAGTACGAATTATAAAAATCAGAGAAAGAAACTGTGGAGTCATACTTGTTCCCCAGAAGAAATCGTCCACTGCTGAGTGTGATCCTGTCTCTGAAACCCAACTCTTTGTACCTCTGATCCCTTTCCTAAAATAAACAAAACCAAGAAATTGCAGTGTGATAGTTATGTGATTTGTAACGTATAAGTATAAAAAAAAAAAAGAAAAGAAAAGAGAGAGATAGTAGTAATAATAAAGGATGAGGAACATAGTCTATGCTCAACACAATAAAGGATGAGGAACATAAAATAAATAGCCCTTAGTCTCTGAATATCAAAGTAACAATAAGCATGATTTATCCCTGAATCATGCACACGGCCAAAAATGGCAGAGGTGGAAGATGTCATACTATGATAACATTTTATGATTAGAGAGTGTTGCAAAGAATAGGCATAAAATAGGAATATAGGCAGGGGATTTGCTGGTCTTAATGCAACAATGTACCCGATCTAATTAAAGAAATGAAATGGTATGTTTGTATATACTTTCTTTTTGAGAGATTGAGAATTGTCCAAATGCAATGTATGCATGGCCTAGTGGAAAAGATGAATAGTATCTAAATTTCAACAATACAATAAGAGTTTGAGGGGGAAAAACCTTTCTGGAGAAAGCAGCAAATGGATTTATATCGTCCTCATATATTTTTTTATACTTGGATTCAACGTCGGACATGGAACCACTTTCGAGATCCTCTGCATGCTGAAGTACATAATTGGAGTTATTGAAAGAAGCAAACAAATAAAAAATGATGGAGTATGAGCGAATCATGCCCTATTTTAAAAAAGACAAACTTGAGTACCTTCTTCGATCCCCTGGACACTACTTTTTCAAGATTGTAATCCTGGACATAACGAATCTTTCCATACAATTTGACGTTATCAGCTTTTGTCTTTTCGAGCTCAACTGTAAGCTGTCCTATCTTCTCCTTCAATTGTCTTATTTCCTAATGAATCAGAAGAAAATATTATATTGCTGGATCTGTCATCTCAAAACAAAAGAAATATCTAATCCTAATTAAAAAATAAAATATACATTGAGGATAAATACAAACGAAGCACACCTCTTCTGCCTCTCGTAAGCGTGCCCTAAAACGGTCCCTCTGACTACAAATTACTTTTAGCATTGAGCTTTGATCTTGATCCAAGGGGAAATGTTTTCGATCTACATTCTGACATACAAGTGGCCACATACATTAGGACTACAAATTGAAAAAGAGAGAATTATATAACATGGAAAATTATAATATGGTCAAGATATTAACAATAATTGCCAACATCATGAATTCGTCAATAAACACAAAGAAAAATATGGACATGCAAAGTAATTTAATATACCAGATAAAGCACTTTTTTTGTTTTCACTTTTCTTCTCTGTTAGCACTTTTTTGTTTTCACTTTTCTTCTCTCTGTTCTGTTGGCCTAACCCTAACCTAGATGTTAGAGTTCTATAGAGCTCACAACGTGGTGTTTTTTGGGGATACTTTTCTTACATGGCAAAGTAATAAGTGGAAATTAGTTATCAACAATAGTGCAAACTGAGATACTTTGCTAGGACCAATAATGCTCTTCAATGCAACGAGTAAAAATGTGATCAATGTCTTTACTTGCTTCACCACAAAGAACGCATACATGAGGTAGTGAGTTTTAGACTCCTCCAACGGTAATATGGCTCTTAAGCATTAAGGACCATAGAAAAGGACTGAAATTATTCTACATTTTCAATTTTGAGAACATCTGGGAAACTTTGGGCCTATTTAACGGTAATTAGGCTCTTATTCACAGATAGACTTTTTTTTTAAGAAAGAAAAACCAAAACATGTTTGCTAATTGGTTCTGGTTTCTTATTCTTTATTTTTTATTAGAAAAAAGAAATAGGAAATGGAAGGAACGATCCCCCAGTTTGCTAAAAGGATCATTTTGTTGACTGCAAAGAACAGTCAAGGTCATTATTGCAACTTCTAAATAGAAGAAAATAAGACAAGAAGTTACATTATGGTGGAAATAACAAACCATTAGTTAGAGCCTTAGATTTCAACAACCGCAAGAGGATGAAGAGGGACAGAAAGAATACCTCAGAAAGCTCACCCCTTGCCTCAGAAAGATCCCAGTCATCAAATAAACTGCCCTTTTGGTCCTTGGAGTTATACCCCTGCATTAAAAGAAACAACACTAAAAGTTGACAATCATAGCTCTGAAGGATTATCAAATTTCAAAACAATACATGTACATGTAAACGCTATTTAAACTTAATGTCAACAGTATATATGCAAATAACCGTTTAAACATATGCCTAACTTGTATTTGTTCTGGATAAATCAAATTCGACTTTCTTAAGAAAGCACACCCTCTTTTGTGGTAAGAAAAAAAAATTTAACATGGGATTATTTATCGTTTTGAAAAGTGTTATACCCCTGCTCACTATAGATGCTTCCACATATACATCATTTTGAAAACCATAATATATTAAAAACAGTAATATGAACCATAGCAGGAATTTCTGCTAGTCAAAGATCGGAACCTTTAATATGTCGTCTTCCAACTTTTGAATCAACTTCTGTTGTTCAACAACCTTTTCTGTGAGTTCAGCTATCTTGCTTTCAGCTGTATCCAGCAAAGTTGATTTTTCTGAAAGTTTAACCTGAAAATGACATAAGAATCACATGATAAAAAATAATAAGAGAAATCATTTCCTTCCACCTATCGACAAAATAAAAAAATACTGCACGATCTTTCAAGTATGGTCCTGCCAACATGTTGGTCACGCCATATGTCCACATCCATTTGAGCATGTAAAAAGAGATAGCAGAATTATAAATAGCCATGAAGCATAAGCATTGTACCTTATACTGTGTAAGTTCATGTTCCATTTTTCGGTTCTTATCAAGAAGAAGAGATTCCATTTTGCTCATTTCTTCCCCACTGGTGGCAACCTCCCAATCTTCAGCCTCAATTGAATTATAACCAACAGCCTGGGCATGCAAGTAAAGTTATTCACAGATGAAGGAATACACTACACATGTTACCATGCCAAGCAAATTCATCAGAACAAGACTTTGGTTGCATAAAACCTGAACCATTTTTTAAGATGGCTAAAAAATATAATATTCATGATTGTAGGACTCATGTGTAATCACCAAATCATTTATGTTAGTGTGTTAACAATTAGAAATATATATTGACGTTCTAACATTTAGCAACAAAACTTTTGACTGAAATTATAGGAGCAGACCACATCTTATATGGAACAAATTTGTTCTCTATATAGTCAAAAGCACTTTATACATGAGCAAACTCGTATAGTAAGATGCAACAAAATGATATTTTTTATATACAGAGAAAATGGGATTTCTGAATTAAGAGATGAAAATAAAACATGCCCTCACACAGATAACAAATTCTCCATCTAAAAGTGAGTGAATGAGTGAGAGAGAGAGAGAACAAATTGTTGAGGAACTATAGTACATAATTCATAACACATTTATGATTGAACAAACCACTAGAGAAATAAATAAACAACCAGAAAACAGTCATCAGAAGAATCGCTTCAACTGGCAGTGCGTAATGACTTCAAGGGGACAAAGAATCAAAATGCAGAGGAACCTCACTACACTAAGAAATCAATATCATTCATACCTAAACTATGTGCCACAGGCAACTTTAGAATTTCGAGAGAGTAAAGGTAGATAATATTTCTGTCATAAAAAAGGTAGATAAATTACTTGCAAAATCTTCACTTTTTTCCGCAGATCATCAACCATTTTTTCTGTTGGTCTCGCTTGAAGCTCTCTCTTCATCTCATCAATAGCAGCTTCCTTGTTTATCATAAAAGGTAGAAAGTAGTTAAACAAAATTCAACCATCAAACAGTAGGCAACTTGAGGATTAAAAGAAGAATAGATGTTACAAACAATGAAAATATGTACCAGTTACTTCCAAACGCAAGGAAAATGAACTTAAACTTGTAATGTTGGTGCTAATTGATTTAGATTGGCATATTCAAAGTAAAATAGTGCATCAGACCTGGTAATTGATAACATAGTTTTGGTGACACTTTTAAGTAAGCACCTTTCCTCCGTATGAATGCAAAGAAAATTTATCTCATCTTAATCTGTAAGAGCTTAACTGCTTATTGTCGAAGTAGAATTGAGATTGACACTCACCTTTTCATTTATCAAGGCATTCAGATTCTTGATCTCAATAATATGTTGTTCTCGTTCACTTGATAAAGTCGTCTCAATTTTGTGCAGTTCCATGTTTAATTCTGAGATAATCTTTTCTTTGGCACTCAAAGAATTCTCAAGGACGCTATTTAAATCTAAATTATCACTGCAGCCAAAGAATAGAAACCTATCAGCAGAATATATTATATAAACATGAGAAAGATGATAAAATAAGATATACTTTATTGCATAAGGAAACATGCAAACCACGGAATTACTCTGTTCTTTTTAAAAAAATTAGAACAGGTCCAATAATCAGAAATACTGCTAGCACGATCTCTAGTACACTATATTGGGACTATATACTTCTTGGAAAATAAGCATTGTATCAAACAAAGAATAAATGTACAAGAGTGTTTCAGAATAATCTAACCAGAAGAGGTTACAGGATATCTAATCCAGTCAACATGAACCAGAAGAGAGTAAATTTTCAGACTAACAGATATTGCCTTCATCTTAAGTGGGTTTGTTCTAACTCTTTGAAGGACAATGTTTTACATCTTCTTATCAGTCCTTCATTGGCTCAAAAGTCCAAGATTTGGTGCATCAACGTCGTCAAGGCTATTCTATTGGAGTTATGGCTTGAAAGAAATCAGAGAATCTTTCATGAGAAGTATCTTTCTCGGTCTGACCATTTTGACTCAAGGTCGTCTCAAGGCTTCTTCATAGTGTTTTCTTTCTAAACTCTTTTCTAATCATTCTCTGCAGGATTTATATCTCAATTAGAATGTTCTTATTTTCCCCTTGTAATTTTTATTTTTCATTCTTATTTTTTCTTATTCTCCCTTGTGAAGTTTTGTAATTTTGAGCACTAGTCTCTTTTCATGAAAAGTATAGTTTCTTGTCAAATATATATATATATATATATATATATATATATATATATATATATATATACTGCCTTCATTAAAGTATAGATATTATTAAATAGGATAAGAGCCATGTTTCTTTAAAAAATGTATTAGCAGAAAGGGAAAGCATATCATTCTATTCTACATCTTTTTATACAGTAGGTACTAAAGATAGAGTTTTACCATAACAGATATGCCAAAAAGTGGTCAAGAAATATTAAAAAATAACTCAAATTAGTGTTTGCGTCAAAAGCAGTGAACTTCAGAAGCATCCCTTCACTTATGGTTCCTTTAGTGCCATAGGGAATAGACTGCTTTATTTGTTTAGCTCAGCTGGGTTGATCAAGCAGTTTTTAATGCAAATCTTGTGTGCTATCGCCCCTTCAAATCTAATTGCAAAAATTAGCAGTCCCTTCTTTGGTCCGTCTGGATAGAGAGAACTCATAGGATCTTTGAACATAATTGTAGGGGCTTGGAGAAAGTTTAAAATTTCACCAGAGTTCTCAGTTCTTCTTGGTGTAACTTAAATAAGTTCTTTTACAATTGTAACATTTCGTTTTACCAATGCCAAGTGGAGTACTCTCTGGTAAATTCCTTTGCCTTTGTACAAGTTGATGTCTCATCCGGCTGTACTTCCTTTTATTCTTTTGGATATAATGCCTTTTTCATTTCCTACATACATATTGGTAAAAGCTCATCTAAAAACTTTGAATAATTATCACTTCCAAGTGATATTCTGGAGTCTCAGTTTTATATTTTTGTTTTAAATAATAATTCAGACCCATGAATAAAAGAAGAATAGTGAATCACTGAAAAGAAACAATCCACTTCTAACTATCAACACTATTACTGCAGACATGTCAAAACATTTGACCATAACGCACTGCATATTCACTCTCCTATGATACTAAAAATTGAAAGGAAATAATGCATTGAAGACTACAAGATATATACACACACACACACACACACACATATATATGTGTGTATGTATATGTACATATATATTGGTTTCATTTTTGAGGATTTGGATTTAATAACCATACTTATTAAGTAAAGTGAAAAGATTATGCCAAAAAGCCAGTGAAAAGCAGCTCCTATAGATTTTTGAGGATTTGGATTCAACAAGGGAAAGTAAATTAGTTTAATTGAAATCGAGACATTGAATATCAAAAGGAACATTGAATTACATAAAGTGGTTCCTATGTGAAAAAAACATATTAATAAACACTGAATGTTTCAATGAAATTCTCATAATACATCATGTCTAAGGAAAAACAAGAAACATAGTGCAGATGATATAGAAGTAGTATCTCACCTTTTCTTATTGCCAGTGTCGTCATTTGCTGACTGTAACTGGGAGCGCAGAAGTCCCTGGATATTCCGCACAAAAAAGAGTATCAAACACGGAGGCAGTATTGTGACACCTAAATATCAACAGTCAATATGTATTGAACCCTCGAGTAACTCTCCTCCTGCATCCACCCTCTCACATAGTCCATAAAACAAATCAGCAAGTAGAAGCTATATAGTAGTCTGTGCAGTTGACAGACATGTTATTTGATGGTTCAATCGTGAACCTTAATCTATACATGCTGAGTGCCCCCAGCACCACCACAGAAGAGAGAACAAGAAAAAAACCATCCACGTGCAAATCCTTGCAGGAATTTAGGCACAGTTTTACACATTGTTCCTTCATACACTAATGTGAAATCAAGTTACTAAAACTTGAAGTCGTCTTTTCTCTCTCTCTCTCTCTCTCTCTTTTAATGAGAATTATGGACTCTAATGGAAAGACACATTGATAAATGATAACTAATAAGAAAACCTTTTTCTCTAATAGAGTTACTGATAATGAATCCTTTAAAAGGAGAATGTAGAGAAAGAAAACCTTTTCCCGTTCAAGGCTAAGAAGCCGTGTCTGAGCCCTCTCAACTTCATCCATCAGAAGAGTGACCTCTGACTGTTTTGCAGCCCTCTCTTCGTCTAAAAATATCAATTAAGTAATAATCAATATCTAGAGTTGATGCACACTAAGGTGCAAGAACTCTCTAGAGCTTAAGTACAACTTCAGTACAGTAAGACATAAAATAAATAATACATAATAAATTAATATATCAAAGTTCTAATATTACAAAACAGAGCTGAAAAAGAGATGAGAACTTTATTTAAAAGACTGTCAGTGTTTTTGGTTAAATATGCGATCTAAACTGCATACTAGAAACAGGCATATTCACCTGATTGAGCACGAAGTTCAAACAATTGACTCTGGGCCCGTTCATGTAGCTTTTTCATGTTTGAAACACTTTCTTGTTCACGTCTTAGTTGATCTTGCAACAATCTCTCCCTGAACATTATTAAAAAAATCACAGTTGAATACAAGGTCAGGTAAAAAAAAAGTTTACCATCAATGACCAAGAACAAGGCACTACCATAAAAAAACCCAATGCAATTTGCGATTATGTTTCCGCATATAGCCCAAAAAGGAAGAAAATATTCATAATATTCACGATCTATACTCGGTAGTATCCTTTGCTTCAATTTTCAACATCAATATCAACATGGAAGAAAGTTTAGTTTGATATTGGTTCAGGTACAGAATTTTAAAAATAAGAACAATCATAGAAACTTTCTTGTTTAATAGATATTAACAAAATTAAGAACATTTTAATTTGATAAAAAAAAATTATTTGAATTTTAAAAAATAAAAATAAATAATTCTATCAATATCTCCACAAAACCATTTCATCACATTGGCATTTACATTCTAAATACCACATATATAAATCTGTATTATTCCATTAACCTAACAGGAACGGTACCTTTCTTTTATTGCATCTAATGCCTTCTGGTTTTCTTCTGCCAAACTGCGTTGCTTGATTTCCACAATTTCCTTTATTTTCTCCTCCATCTGGACAACTAAAAGAAGATTAACAGATGAAACGAGGAAGAGGGTAATGACTAACTACATAATTTTTCCATTCAAATTGGAACCTAATAGGAAAAATACACGTCCAAAACATTATTAAAAATAGTAAACAAATAACAACAAAAGTGATAAAGAATGAAACAGTGACCAATTTTAATTCTCTATAGATTCTTTGCACCATTTGAATGTGTTCAATTTTTTAAATATATTTTTGACTGCATGAACCGACTTGGTTGTTCTGCTAATTCCATTTCCAATATGAAAAATCCCAGGTGGGAGGTTCACTACTAGAATATTAGTCTCTCCAGAATGACTAGCAGTATTAGTGATATGAACAAAGGGACCTCCATCAAGCTCAAAGTGTCCAACATTGGCAATCTGTGTCTAACCTAAATCTTAGGGTTGATCCAAATTGATTCAAAGGTGTTATGGTTTGGAAATTGGCAGGAGAATATTCAATTTCATAGTGTTATCGTATCATTTAGTTATATGGAAAAATGTCAAGGTACTATTATCATCATTCATCACAGCATACAAAAATATTGTAACCTGTTGCTCCAATTGCCGATTGCGCTCTTCAAGTCTTCTAATGGTGGCCTGCTGATTCTTCAAATGAGTTGCTTCAGTTCTAAACTCCTCAAGCTCAACTTTCATTTTCCTGTTCTCAGATTCTAATTCAGACAACTTCAAATCTCGTTCCTGCAAAGAAACATTATGCAGCAAAGTCATTAAAAGATGACAAACAGCATAAAGCAACAGGTACTACAAAACATATAGATACGCTTCTTTATTTCCCTTTCCCCCCGTTGAGTGGCGAGAAGACAGTGAATTCAGACTTCACATGATCATTCATAAGTTCAGTATATCTATATATATGGATTAGGGAATATGGAACATGGAACATGGAGAGAAAAACATTCCACATTGTCCATCCTAGTAGATCAATATTTCTTCCCTTTTTTTTCTTTTGTCATAACATTGTTCATACTCTACCAAAAGTCATGACCAAATCTGAAGGCTCACATCTGATTGAACAACAATAATATTCTCAAATAGGTTCCATATTATTAAGTAGATTTAAAGTAGAATGAAAAAAAAAATGTTCACAAGTTCAAATCACCGATGCTGCTTAAATGCAACACCATATGAAAGCCTTTGGCACTTACACCAATTGAAGCAAGAGCAGGATAGGGATCTGGAGCCTCATAAAGTTTCTGATAGATGTTAAGAAAAGAATTTTCTCCAAATTTTGCCCTCTTCGTGAGATTGTCAACTTCTTCTTGGTAACTTTTAAGTAGAGAATTAAACAAGTTCACTTTATCCTCTACTGAAGCCTTCTTGAAATCTGTCAGAGTGCACAGTTAAATAATTTTAAAAACGAAAAACATTAGCAGAGATATATTTTCAGAGGAAAAATTGTAAAAATAACAGAAGGCGACATGAGCAACAACCTCTTGTACTTTCTGCAAGCTTCCGGCGATTTTTCTGGCTATTTTCTTGGTTTTCAGCTATCCTAAGTCCTTGTTCATCCAATGCACTTTTCTCCTTCTCTAAATCAAACTCTGCAAATAGGAAATCGATGACCATTTTGTTTTAGCAGAGGGTAAATTTTTCATGACAGTTTTAAATCAAACATACAACAGTTGACAGTATTACCGGAACTTCATATCCAAGAATACAGAATGGCTTGCATATTCGTTAGTACAATTTAACTCAACATTTCACAATGCGACATACTACCTTTCCCCAATGGAAAAGTAAACCGTCGACAAGAACCGCTCAGTATAAAAATTCTAGTCTTCTTAAATCAAATTATCTCGACAAGCAGAGCTCAAATTGCAAACTTACGCATAGAAATGAAGGAAAAAATCTGTAGTTAAAAATGAATTCCCCAGCCATGAATCAAAACACGACATAGAATACATAATTTCCTTAAGCTAGTTAATAATCAAGTCCAAACCCACCAATAAGCGCAAGAATTGAAAGAGAATCCGCTTTACAATTAGACTTTTACCTTTCCAGAAACTGGAAACGACGGAGACGGGGGAAGTGGAGGAGGAAGAGTTCGGCGGTTTGTCCCTCTCGGATCCACCTTGCGGAGACTCCATGTTTGGGAATGCGTAATTCAGAGATGGCCGCTCAGCGAGTTCAAGAGTGCGATCACTTTCCAAAACTAGAATCCCAAAGCTTCCACAGTAATTGCTCGAGAGATTTGGAGATCAAAGAAGTGATGCAGATCCCGGGGAGCTTCAACACTTCTGGTATGGGAAATTCGACGTCTCCTTCTTCTGTGTAAAATTGGAGAAGTGAATCTGTAAAATTGCATTCCAATGGAAGGCAAAACAATCGAGTTCGTTCATCGTTGAAGGTGAATCTGTTGCCAAGACCAACGGATCTCTACTGGGCCAAAACCTTGGGCCGCTTGGACCATAATATCAGCACAAGAAACGGGGGATTTTTTTTTTTTTAAATACATTGGGTATTCAAATATTTGTTGAATTACAAGTTTAGTCTCTGAGGCCTCGTTGGATGACTATTTGGTTTTTGAAAATAAAGCTTTGTTTCTTCCAAATTCTTTATAATGATTTTCATCTTCCTTAAAAGAAGCATTGAATTCTTAGCCAAATTCTAAAAATAAAAAAAAAATTGAAAACTACTTTTTTTAATTATCAAAACATGGCCTAGTTTTGGAAAACATAGGTAAAAAGTATAAAACAAAACAAATATATCTATAGGTGAGAGTAGTATTTATAGGCGTAATTTTTAAAAACGAAATGGTTATCAAACGGGCTGAACTTTAAGTTTTGTGTCTTTTTAGTCATTGAACTTTAAAAAGTATCTAATAAATCTATAAACTTTATCTTTTGTGTCAAATATGTTCCTCAACTTTAAAAAGTGTCTAATATATTCTTAAACTTTCAATTTTGTTTCCACTAGATCCTTAAATTTTCATTTATGTTTTATTCAACATTTTTAAAAATTAATGAATCTACTAGACAGGAAATTGAATGTGAGGTATCCATTAGACAAAATTCAATTTTATATCTAACAGATCAGTTAGTTTTTAAACATTTTGAATATGCCAGTAAACTATTAGACACAAAATTAGAAGTTTAATAACTTCTATTAGAAATTTACGAGGAGATATAAAATAACACATTTGAAAATAAAATCAAAACTTGAAAAGAATATTTAAGAACATATATTATTACAATAACTTTAAAAATAATAGTATTTAAATAAACCACCCAACTCAAACCCTATCATTTTTAGGATAATTAAACTAAAAAGTTAATATATTTTCAAATGTATATAAAAATAATTCATATAGTGTATAATATATTAACCTTTTATTGATATAAATAATTTATATACCCTACAAATAAACTTCATAACTTACCAAAAAACCAACAGTATAATTTAAATGCATAAATGATCCATATACTCTATAAAAATTATCATTGTATTGGTATAAATAATGTATATAACTTCAAAGTAAATTACAAAACTAATCAACGATTCATGGTACAAATAAACTATATATATATATATATATATATGAGAGAACTTGTGACCCCTTCTTAAATGTGAGATAATCTATATACTATACAACAAACAACATTTCAAATGAACTTCTAAACAATCTATATATTACATAGAGTAAATAAAATATTTGCTATATAATAGCAACATACAAATACATAATTGCATAACATCAAAACACACAAGTGATGTTGAAAACTACACACACATGCTCTTGAAGATAAAAGAAAAGTGGGAGAGGGATTGAGTAGAGAAGAAAAAAAAAAAGAAGAAGAAGAGGAGAAAAGGTCCAACCAGATGGAAGAAGAAAAAAAATTGGGAAAATTACCTTTTTAGTCCCTGAGTTTTCACTTTTAGGTGCATTTGGTCCCCCAGTTTTCAAAACGTACCTTTTTAGTCCCTAAATTTTGAAAAATAGATCCAAATGGTCCCTCACGTTACTATTCTGTTCGCTACATTCACAGAACAATTTTTTTATATTATATTTAATACTGACGTGACATTTAAAATTAATAAAATCATTTCTCTCCACCTCTCTCTTCCAATTCTCTCTCTTCTCTCTCCTTCCTTCCTCCCTCTTCTCCTTCGTTCCACTCCGTAAACCTACAGTTTTTTATTTTTGACAGTGGCAACCCATCTCTCACAGTGAGCCCACTGCGGACAAGGTCACTCCGATGACACAATCCAATCCACTGGAGAAGAGAAAACAAGAGAGAAGGAAGAGAGAGGGGGAAAAATCAAACCCTTGTTTAGCCTTATTCTTTGGCGAGCAGAGACGAAATTTCAACGTAAAAAATGGTGCCTATAATTCCCACTAATCCTTTAACTAAGCAACACAAAGCTAAAATTTCAAAACCAGAGTTCTTAAAATTACTCATGAGAGAGAAACCAAACTCACTTTCAAAATTCAAACATACAAAACTCACTTTCAAAATTCAAATTACATACAGAGAAAGAAGAGCTAAGAGGGTAGCATGCTCTATTATGTGTTTAATTACGCTTTCGATTCGATTGACGAGTTGGAATTGGTTTAGGCATCGATAAAATTTTGGGTTTTTGTTATCATCTGCAATTAATAATACCCCCTTTTTGATTCAAAATTTTCCTCTGGGTTGTTCAATCCTAATTTGGAGTCTCAATTTTTGAATTTGATTGATTTTGTGTTTGATTGAATCGGGCAGTTTCAATTGCATTTTGATTTGGAATTTGATTTGGGCAATTTGTGGATCATGGTATGTTAGGTTGCATCGCCGAAGCGCCCTTGCTCGGCGTAGAAGAAGGCTAAACGAGGCTACGTGTTTGGCTTCTCGTCTCTCTCTCCTCCCGTGGGTGGATTGTGTTGTCGGAGCAACCTTGTCCTCCGTGGATTCGCCGTGAAAAATGGGTTGCTGCCGGCAAAAATGGAAAACCGTGGGTTTAGGGAGGTAGGAGAGAGAGGAGAGAGAATTGGAAGAGAGAGAGTGAGAGAAATGATTTTATTAATTTTAAATGTCACGTCAGTATTAAATATAATATAAAAAAATTGTTCTGTGAATGTAGCAAACGGAATAGTAACGTGAGGGACCATTTGGATCTATTTTTCAAAATTTAGGGACTAAAAAGGTACGTTTTGAAAACTGGGGGACCAAATGTACCTAAAAGTGAAAACTCAGGGACTAAAAAGGTAATTTTCCCAAAAAAATTATTGGATGCCCACCGATTTTTTTAAAAATTTGAAACAAAAGCTAGAAAATACAAGGAAAGAGAGAGAAAAAAAAAACAATAGGATCTGTTTGTTTTACAAGGTTTGAGATGACTTTTAGGAGTGATATAAAAAACTTGTGTTTATTTGATATTTACTTTTTAGAAGTTGAATAGAATAAATGAGGGAGAAAATTCCTTTATAGTTAATGTAAAGGATGAATTATACAGTGTAAGTACTTTAATTAATTAAATATATTAATTTAAATTATTTTTTCTATAAGTAAAATCGATAAAACAAATACATACATTCAACTATCGGATATTGATTATATTACATATCCAAACACAAATATTTATTATTCTAGACATTTAAATTCTAAGTTTTTAACTTTCATACATTTAATAGTCATGCTCATTATATAATATCTACTATCTAAATCAATTGTGCCAAATGGAGCTTGACTTAACGTTAATTGACATGTATCTTCAATTAAAAGGTTAGAGGTTTAAATCTCTCCACCCCTAAATATTGTTGAACAAAAAAAACTATCCAAACGAATTATCGGGACAGGGAAGAGGAATAACGAGAAAAGTACAAAAAAAAAATCATTAAAAAAAGGGAGCAAAGACACGGAGTGATGAACAAAAAAAGAGTAGAAAATAACATGAAAATGAAAAAGAAGGTGACAAATATGGAGGGGAAGGGAGAGAAAAATTGTCAAAGAGGGAGATGAAAATGGATAGAGATTATTTAGGCCCCGTTTGATAACGTTCTCGTTTTTCGTTTATTGTTTCCTGTTTTTGTTTCTCGTTTCTCGTTTATGTTTCTTAAAAACTAAAAACAGAAACATGTTTGATAACTATTTTTGTTTCTTGTTTTTTGTTTTTTGGTAAAAATAAAATTTAGTACATATACTATAATAAAACATATAACATGCATTAAAAATAAATATAAAACAATTATAAAGAGGTTATAGTATTTTATTAAGGCCCAACACCTAATTAATAATAATAATAATAATAAACTTTATCCTTCAAATGTTGTTCAAAATTGATTTGCAATGTTATTTCTCACTTCAATCAATTCACCTTGAACGATTTTGACATACAAGAGTTAGTTTAGACGAATTTGTAAAATGTCTAAGGTCAGACAATCGAACATACCCACATTTCTTTAATTTAATAATAATATTTATTTTTATTTTTCTTTAAAAATGCATTAGCCAATAATACACGCAAGTAAAATCAGAAAAAGAGAGAGAATGTATATATTTGTTTACATTTAATGGTAAACATGAAATACATTATTAGTTTATTTATTTAATAAAAAAATAAAATCGTACCAAAAGAAAAAAATAATATAGAATTAAATAGAAAATAATAGCTATAAGCTCGTTAATGTAATGTAAAAGAAAATAAGAAAATAAGAGAGAAGAGAAAAACATAAACGAAAAGAGAAAAGGAAAAAGGAAAAAAGAAAAAAAGAAAAAAAAAAGATAATGAACTATTAAGAGAAAAAAAGATTATGATGAAAGAGAGAGAGAACGAATAGAAAGAAATAAATCAAAAAATAAAAATTAAAAAGAAGAAAAAAAATAAAAAGATTAAAAAGTATTAAACGAAAAAAAAAGAATGGAAGAGAGAGAAGGAAGACTGATGAGAGATATGGGTAAAAAGAGAAATAAGAATACATGCATGAAACCTGAAAAAAAAAACAGAAACAGAATTTGATGAACTACTTTTTGAAGTTTCTCAAAATCTATCATTTTTTTAGAAACGTTTCTGAAAAAATTAGAAATAAGAAACATGACGGTTTATCAAACATGTATGTTTCTTGAAAAATAAAAAAATATGAATAAGAAATAGGGAACATAACGTTATCAAACGAGCCATTAAAAACCTTTTTTTTTTCTCTATTCTTATTTTTTTTAGTTCGACCATAAGGTTATTAAAGAATCTAACGTGATTAGGGAGAAAAATATGGAGAATATTAATAAAATAATGTGTTTGGACCAGTGGCGGATCCAGGAATTTTATATAGGGGGGGCACAATATACATACAAGTTCAATAAAAGGAATCTATAATGAAAATTTAAAAAATATGCATAGCTTCATAAATGAACTAATTTAATAGTTCAACAAACTCAATATTGGAGTGCACATCAACAATGTAATTTTGAAGTTGATCCTCAAGCACATAGAGTTCAATAGTTGAAAAGTCTCTTGGATAAAATTGAGCAAGCCGACTAAATATTTGTCTATCAAAAGCAGCAAATGAGTTACTTAAAAACTTCAACACGATAATGATGCAAACTTGTAATTGGTTGAGATTTTCGCTTTTGTCGTCCTCGAACCAAAAACATATCATCCATCTTAAGCACTTGATTACCATGGCTATTGCAAAAATTAGAAACTACATCCAACAATGAATCCCAACTAGATTCCCTTGTGGTTTGCAGTCTTTTTTCACAAATTTTGACTAAATTCATTGCATTCACAATGTCCTGATCTTTTTTTTTGTAATGCTTGAGACAACTCATTTGTGATTCCTAAGACAATTTTCATAAAATGTATATCAATGGTATATTATGTATATCCCGACGAGTGATGCAAAATTATACTTCCTAGTAATAGCTTTGAAAGTAATGAAAAATACAAAATCAATTATGTAAATCAAAAGAAAGAAATTACTCGCAAATAAAACAATAAACGATAACTTTTGAGTTTATTGATTACAATTTCCTAGATTAAAAATTATAAAAACTAAAAGTCTAAAAAGAATTCGAATCTTACTTGTCAAATGCCAATGATATATTTATTATGTATATCCCGACGAGTGACGCAAAATTATACCTCCTAGTAAAAACTCTGAAAGTGATGAAAAATACAAAATCAATTATGTAATCAAAAGTAAGAAATTACTCACAAATAAAACAATAAATGATACGTTTTTAGCTTTTTGATTACAATTTCCTAGATTAAAAATTATAAAAACTAAAAGTCTAGAAAGAATTTGAATCTTACTTGTCAAATGCCAATGGTATATTATGTATATCCTGATTAGTGACGCAAAATTATACCTCCTAGTAATAACTCTGAAAATAATGAAAAATACAAAATCAATTATGTAAATTGAAAGTAAGAAGTTACTCGTAAATAAAAAATAAATAAACGATACCTTTTAGCTTTTTGATAGAACTGAATGCATTATTTAGAGGGTGAAAATATTTCTAAATTTAAAAAAAAGAAAAAAAAATACTATGGTTAGTATTGTGTTGGTTTTAAATAAAAAACTTACTTACCTTATACAAAATATTATATGAGAACTTGGAAGGGGGGGGACACGCAAGCCCATGTGGAGAGAAAGCCCATCATTTGCAAAAAGAGAATATAAGGTGGAAAATCGAAAATAAAATTGCATCCCGCGTGTTTTGATCCCAAGTTCTCATTGGATAGTTGGTGCCCCTCCTACCAACTCTTCCAACTTCAATTTTGATACTTAATATGTATCTATATATTTATATTATTAAATAGCTCTTATAATTTATATTAAAAATATAATGACGAGATAATTTGAGGGGGGGCACGTGCCCCTCCTGGCCCCTACGTGGATTCGCCCCTGGTTTGGACCATAAGGTTTTTTTTAGTCCGATTTTGCAATCATTGTAATGAATCAAATAAAGGTCAAAGATAAATTGGGGAGAAAAACATGGAGAATATTAATAAAATAATGAAATAGTATGTAATTGGAAATGTTTGATTCTAATAAATAGTTTGCCAAATATTATATTTCCTTCATATATATTTGAATCATTAAAAAAAAAAAACTTAAAAACCACAAAATTACAAAACGGTTAGGAGTTTTTACTCCATCTCATGGACGAAAAATAATGTGTTTGATTACGTGTATAAATTTGAAGACATGCGTGTTAATTAAAAAAATGAAAACATATAGATAAGCTAAGTCATGGCACCCCACTTATAAGAAAAAGAAGTGTGGGTTAAAATTGAAACGGTAGCTTCATTTTAAAAATGGAAAAGGTTGGGGGTTGGGGTTTTGGTAAAATTTTGAAAGAATGAAAATAGTGAGGCGGGGTTTCTTGAAGGGTTCATTGAAGCTAAACGTAAGGAAGATAATGATCTGTTGAATTTTTGGAAGGTGTGAAATCTTATACTCTCGCATGCAAAACTTCGATTACTATAAAGCTTTTACTTGTCCTACTTATGTCATCGTTAATTTCAACATATTCCATAGTTGAGGATATAAATTGCTTTGAACTATAGTATTGTCAAATTTTAGTCATCTTTGATTCCTGTTTTTTGAATGATTAATCATGAAACAAAATTGTAGTGACTCTCAGCTATAACACACTTTTGTATAAATAATTATTTTAAATTTGTTAATTTTGAAAAATGTCTAATATGTAAACAATCTATTAGACACAAAATTAAAAATTCAAGAGCATATTAGATGAAAACTTGTAATTCAACATTTATTTTATCTCTCACCTTTTATATTATTCTCTTCTACTTATAAAAAACTCAACAATGGTCAGCAGATTATTTCTCATAGGCAACAATCACAAAACAACAATATTTGATATTTTAAGGTACCATGTGGGGATAAGTATGATTCCAACCCATTTGCCCCAAGTTTGTTATTGATTATGATAAACTCACAAACAAGCTATTCATTAATCAATTAACACTAAAGAGTGGAGCAACTGTCAACAGTTAACTAGTCACACATAATGATACTAACATGAATACAGTTCAACAATAATTGACATATACTTATTTATTTGAGGTCAGAAGTTCAAATCCTCATACCTTACATTTGTTATACTAAAAAAAATCACATGTAATGATTATATTCGTGAAGGTTATTTATTTTACAATGGACCTTAATTCTCTTAAAAAAATTTGACCTCGATTAAAATCATCATATTAAGTTTAGAAATCAAAATAGTGTGTGAAAATTTGGGAGTACAAAAAAAAAAAAAAAAGACAAGAATGGATGGAAAAACTGAAAATGAGAGAAATTATTAAGGTTTCACATAATCAAAAGTTTTAAACCCAATCGGGTCCTTATTTCACATCCCAAAGTTTCAATTTTTTTTCATTATCTCCGCAGCTTTTCCGTTCGGCTTCACATGGATTCATGAACACCGAAAATATTCTTTCGAAACTAATTTGATTACGTTCCAAAATCATGAATTCTCAAGCCCATCTCCTCAAACGTTGGCCTGCTCGAGTTCTTCGTATCCACTACTTCCGGACCCGGTATTTTTCTTCAATGCCTTTGCCAAATTCTGTTTCCGATATCGATTCCCACTTAGTTTCCCTCTGCGAAAAGCTGACTCCACGAAACGCCAACGAGGCGTTTTCTCTCTTTCACAGTGCCATCGCTTCTAATTCCCTTCCTTCTGGATTAACTTGCAACTCGCTCATGGCTGCTCTCACGAGGACAAGAAATTACGAAATGGCTCTATCAGTATATGGTAAGATGACTAATGCAAATGTTTTACTGGGTTTCAGATCGCTTTGTTGTTTAATCGAGTGCTTTATTAATACCCGTGAAGTGAAATTTGCATTTGGGGTTGTGGGGTTGATTATAAAGCAGGGTTATGTAGTTAGTACATTTGTTATTAACATTATGTTGACGGGGTTGTGTCGAATTGGTGATGTGGAGAGAGCAACAGAATTGTTTCATGAAATGAAAAGATTTTGTGTATTACCAGATGTGATTAGTTATAATGTGCTCTTGAATGGACTCTGCAAGATCGAGAAATTCAAAGAAGCTCTTCGATTTCTTGAAGAAATGGAGGGGACTTGCCAGCCAAATATGGTGACATATACGACCATGGTGGATGGGCTTTGTAAGGGTGGAAGGTTAGACATAGCCGAGGGTTTATTGCAGAGAATGAAGAAGAAGGGATTGCAGGGGGACGTTGTTATGTATAGCGCGGTTATAAGTGGTTTTTGTAATAATGGAAATTTCTCTAGGGGAAAAGAACTTTTCAATGAGATGCTAGGAATGGGAATTTGTCCTAATGTAGTTACATATAGTTGTTTGATGCATGGTTTATGTAAGGAAGGGCAATGGGAAGAAGCAAAGGCAATGCTGAATCATATGACAGACCATGGTATTTGTCCTGATGTTGTCACTTACACGTGTTTGATCGACGGGCTCTGCAAAAATGGGAGAGCTAATCAAGCCTTGAACATATTAAATCTGATGCTAGAAAAAGGTGAAGAACCTAATACTATCACTTATAATGTTCTGATTGATGGACTATGCAAAGGAGGACTAATAGAGGAGTCTTGTGAAGTCTTGGATAGGATGATAGAGAAGGGGAAGAAGCCTGATGTTGTTACTTATAATACTTTGCTCCTGGGACTTTGTAAGGATGGGAAGGTTGATGAAGGGATTAAACTTTTTAATGTGATGTTGAAGGATAGCTGCTATGTTAACCCTGACATTGTCACCTTTAATATGCTGATTCAAGGGCTCTGTAACGAAGGTCGCATTGAGGAGGCTGTAGAGGTCTATAATACAATGACTGAAAATGGAATCTCTGGCAACTTAATGACTTTCAATTTTCTGATTGGAGGTTATCTTGAAGTAGGAATGATCAACAAGACTATGGAAATGTGGAAACATGTATTAAACTTGGGATTTGTTCCTAATTCAATTACCTACAGTATAATGATTAAAGGACTTTGCAGCTTGGGTATGATTAGCATGGCTAAAGGACTTTTTGATAGAATGAGAACACATGGGCCTAGTCCAACTGTGATTGATTACAACACATTGATTTCATCTATGTGTAAGGAAGGTAGTTTAGTTCAAGCTAAGAGGTTGTTTCAAGAACTGAGTAATGTAAATCTAGGACCAGATATTGTTACCTTCAATACCATAATTAATGGGTCTCTGAAAGCTGGGGATTTATTGTATTCCAAAGAACTACTAATGGATATGATTGGAAAAGGCTTAGCTCCAGATGCTTTGACATTTTCAACGTTAATCAATCGATTATCGAAAATTGGTCAGATGCGTGAAGCGAAAATTGTTTTTGAGAAAATGACTGCTTGTGGCTTGACTCCAGATGCCTTTGTATATGATTCTTTACTAAAGGGATTTAGTTCGAACGGTGAAACTGAGGAAATTATTGTCTTGCTCCACCAAATGGCAGAAAAGGGAGTTGTTCTTGACCCAGAATTAACCTGCACCATCTTAACATGCCTTTGCCAGAGTTCAGATCATCCTGATATTTTGGAGTCTCTGCAAAAATTTTCCCAACAAACGTCAGATGGAAAACAAATTACATGCAGTGAATTGTTATTGAGACTTGATAAATCTTATCCAGAGCTTAAGTTAACTGTTGCAAATCATAATGAAGACCAGATATAATATCTTAAGACCAAACTTGGTATCTTATCTTCTGTTCTAAGCAAGTCGTGTATTCTTGCTATTTTATATCCATGTCCTCAAGGTTCACCTTCCAGACATTCTTTTTCAAGTAAGTCATCAATCACATTTCCATTTTTAATACTGATTCCCTCATTATCTTGTATGTACATCAGTTTTCTTTTGGCAACAAATCATCCATTCTCTCTCCATGGCCAGTGGTAATAAAAATAGTAGGAATCAGAATTTCTCTCCCTCTCCCTTTTTAGTTTTCCCTTTCCTTCCATCTCAGCGAGGAAACATCGAGTTCAGGAAAGTTTTCAATTTCCATGTATGAGATGAAAAAGCATTGAGGAAAATAAGACAAATGGTCTGTTTCGAATAACTTTACGAGGGCTTAAAAGGGTTTTTAAGTCAATAAGTGTTAAAAAAATATTTTTAAGCACTTGAAAAGTCATTCTAGATAGGCTCAAAGACATCAAGTATGTAACCCAGTACAGGGACTGGCTACTTTCCGAGGATTAGGCCCAATTATTCAGAATTAGATTATCCTCCTCAAAATTAAATGCCAATACTGATGCATTCATTGGAGTATTCAATATTCAAAGTGGTAGAAAATAGATCTCCAGGGAGTTTGGCTCTAGTTTATGATTTCCTTTACTCTTGTCTATGATTAATCATGTGAAGCTTCTTAAAAATATCACATATGGCTGCTTCTGACCCTTTGGTGACATCAAGTGTTACTAGTAGAATTTCCATCTTTTGAAATGTATGACAGATCAAATTGCTGTGGTATTTTTCAAGTGATTTTTGAGAGTAGACTTGCATTTCAGCAGGGATGTGCTCCTGGTGCTCCTTAAGAATGGTGGACTAATGGGAGTGTGGTTTAATGATTGATTGCTATGACGTGGACATAGTCGACCTATGTCGTGGAGTCTTCCATATATTTATAGCATTTAAAGACGATGTTTAGTTCTGCTTCTATCAGCATACTTCTGGGGAGATTTCTGTTGCTTTGCTGAGTATGAACATCTCATGAGATGAGGCTATATTGTGGTAAGTTCCCATCTGCCTTTCTTAGCAAATATCTGTTGGGATTGTTCCAAATCCAGAAACTGTAAAAAGTAATAAATGGTTTCTACTTTTTTTTATTGGTGATCCAGGGAGGTGAAAAACGCCAAGCTGCTTATGCAGTTCCTTTTACAGCAATTGCTCGAGCACGAAAAGCAGGTCGATTGACTGCGAGGAAGCAGCAACTGATTTGACTGGTGTGAACGTATGACAGATTTTGATCAACCTATTCTAACCTCTCGTCTGGCATAGGAGTGCTCGTTTGGTAACATTTGATTTCTTGTTTCCTTGTTTTTTTAATAAAGAAAAATAGAATTGGGTTTGGTAATGGTTTCTTGTTATTTTGTTCATTCTTTTTCTCATTGAAAAAAGAAACATAAATTGGCATTCAAATTTTTTCTGTTATATTTATTAGGTTAAAATACTCTTTTGGTCCCTGTACTTTGAAGGTGGTTCGATTTTAGTCCCTGTACTTTAAAATGTTTAAATTTGGTCCCTGTACTTTGAAGGTGGTTCGATTTTAGTCCCTGTACTTTGAAATGTTTAAATTTGGTCCCTGTACTTTTAACAAATCTCAAAAATCGTCCCCACCGTTAGTTTGAGGTTAGATTGACGTTAAAATTTAATAAAAAAAATATTTTCTCTTTCCTCTTGCTTTCTCTCTCCCCGAGTCGCCGCCCTTCGCCGTCGGCAAGCCGGCGTCAACATCCTCCACCAGAAAATCGAGGAGGTCGTCGATGTGGTCGAAGAAATTGCTGCAATCTATCTCGTCAACAAACTTCTCCTTTCTTCCTCCCTCTCCACGCTGCCACCGACCAACAAGTTTCCAATTTCTTTCTCATCTCCACGCCACACCTTCGCTTTCTTAGTTTCAAGTTCCCTTTTATTTGGGTTTGAACTATTTTTTTTTTCTCGGAAAAGTTCCAGACTTTGGCAAGTGGGATGGAAATTTTTTTCCAAGTTCAAGGCTAATTTGGCTCAAACTGGCCTCAAAATTTAAAAAAAAAAAGAAAAAGAAAAAGAAAAAGAGAAGAGTGTCCATTTGAATTTTAAGATCGGAAATAACTTTGTTTACGAGATAGATTGCGGCAGTTTCTTCGACCACATCGACGACCTCCTCGATTTTCTGGTGGAGGATGTCGACGCCGGCTTGCCGACGGCGAAGGGCGGCGACTCGGGGAGAGAGAAAACAAATGGAAAGAGAAAATATTTTTTTTATTAAATTTTAACGTCAATCTAACCCCAAACTAACGGTAGGGACGATTTTTGAGATTTGTTAAAAGTACAGGGACCAAATTTAAACATTTCAAAGTATAGGGACTAAAATCAAACCACCTTCAAAGTACAAGGACCAAATTTAAACATTTCAAAGTATAGGGACTAAAATCGAACCACCTTCAAAGTACAGGGACCAAAAGAGTATTTTAACCTATTTATTATGCAAGTCAAGAATGATAAAATTAATGTTCTTATTTATATTATGAAACAAATGAGAACAAGCACAAGAAACTTGATTTTGTTGTTTCCAAAATTTCAGCAAAATTTTAAAAACGTTTCTGAAAAATGAGAAATAAAAAAATTTAACAAATGCTTCTATTTTTTAAAAACTGAAAACAAGAAATAGGAAATGAGAAAAATAAACGTTACCAAAAGACTTCTAAGCGTCCACAGTTTTGCTTGATCTGACTGAATGTTTTAAGGAAGAAAACTTTGGAGATTTTGCTATTTCAAGAGAAAGAGCTAAGTTCTCTGACTTTGTTTTTAAGTTTGTTGTGAAAGATAATTATAGATGTACTGTTTATTTGCATCATACTACATTCTGGTTCCGTGTTTTGCTTCCCTATTCTGAAGGAAAGCATACATTCTTCCAATATTAAGTGGATTATAAAGTAATAAATATTACCTAATGCAATGGTATAATGCCATGTTGATTGATTTTTTTTTTTTTTTTGAAGAACTATGTTGGCTGATAAAGTAATGAGCCAATTGAGTACGGTAGACCATAATAATTCACTTGAATTGTTTGTTTGTTTAGGCTCCATAACTTTATAACAAAGATAGAAACTTTTTTTTTTCGTTCGAGTATGACAAATGTAGAGTATGGAGATTTGAACTCCTACTTTATGGAAAGAAGTACATGTCAATTACTGTTAAGCTAAGCTCATCTTGACAACAAAAGATGGAAACATAATTGAAGACAAAATGGTAATTGATATTATGGATCATATGTTTTAAATGAATGAAGTTGATGCTCACCTTCCCTAGTGAAGCAAAATATTTTCTCACAGAGATGGAGCACCATACAGAATGAGGATTCATATTCCCACATCGTCCCTATTCTCAAAATCTTTAATAACATTTTAGATATTGTTATTAATTTTTCAATTTAAGTGAATAAATAATATTAATATAAAAGGTTATCGAATAAAACATTATTTCTTTAAAGTTAAAAATTTGATTTATCACCCTACATTTTCTTTAGATGTACTGTTTATTTGCATCATACTACATTCTGGTTTTTTATTACAACCAAAAAAATGTTATAAAATAGTATTGTAGAATGTCACATCACTGTTTTTTTATTCCATTACAATTTTTTGAAATACTAAAGAAAAAAAGAAAACTTTTAAAATATTAAAAACCTATTAAAAAGATGTATACATTAGACTTCATATGGTATAATTTTTAATTCAATGCCTTTGTTAAGAAAATTAAAATTAAATTGTTGAACTAAGATCTAGAGTCAATGCCTTTGTTAAGAAAATTAAAATTAAATTGTTGAACTAAGATCTAGAGTGAGTAGGATGACAATTTTTCTTGTGGGAACACGTCGGGAATGAGGCTAGTATTCCCCCACCCTTCCCTCACCTTCATTCTCGAAAGTTTTAATCAACTTTTATGCTTAAAAATTAATAAACTTTATTAAATATTTATGTAAAAAAAATTATTGAAAATAACAAAAAATCAAGTAAACTAATTTCTTTTCCTAAATATTAATTTAAAAAATGAACATTTTATATGTCATTCAACATCCAATTAAAAAAAAAAAAAAAGGCAGTGGAGAAAATTTGCGGTAGTAAATTCCCAACTCCTGAAAGGAGGAGATTAATTTCTAAGAGGTCGGAGACGGAGAAGGCATCCCGCAAATTACAACCAATTTTTTGGCCATAAAAGGAGTAAATGAGAGTCAAAGAGAAAACAAAAAGTAAAAACTAAAAAGGAAAGAAAAAGAATAGGATACCCTTAAATAAACTCAATCCAAGCACTGAATCTAGAAAAGACGAAGACTGATGAAAAATGGTAGATAAGAAGCCCGCAGGGGCGACCTGAGAACACATATCACACGACACTTACACAGTGCAACGTTATGTGATCTCAGTTGGCCCCTGTAGGATTTTTCTACCCTATTCGATTACTCAATTGTCCTCCTCCTTTCCTCTCCCTCTCCTCCACTAGCCTCTTTTTTTATACAAGATGAAAGGGAAGAGAACTAGCTGGTTTTAGTTTCAGTACTACAGCCAAAACTTGGGAATGAAAATGTGTACTACACTTTTTTTTCCTTCTCAAAGTACTCTTTTATTAGAGAGGGAAGAAAATTTGTAGTAGTTGTAGTGTAGTACATTCCTTTACTTTGTACTTCCTCCCTGTCCTTTCCACCTCCATTGTACTGCTTTACTTGTCCCATGCTATTATTAGCCTTTGGGTCTTCCAATATAGTATGGGCTTTTTCACTTGCTTTTCCATCTATTTTTAACTAATTAATGAGTTCATTTGTCCATCTCTTGGTTTATCTTATTTTAAGAAAATTATATAAAATAGTTAAGATTTTCATGTTTTCTTATCAACACCTTTTAAATTTTTAAAATTGAAATATTATATAATATAAAAAGTTAAAGTGTAAAATTTTGTCCCTCATGAAAATTTGTGGCTTCGCCCCCGTGTCTAATAGGTCATTCAACATTAAATAGTTTCTAATAAGCCTATGAACATTCAATTTCATATTTTATAGGTCCTTGAAATTTTAATTTTGAATAAAATAAAATAAACAAATAAATGGCCAGAAGAGATATGAAGGAGGTAAAAATGTTGGGACACAAGGTTTTTCTTATTTTCTATGCATTATTTCTCTCCATTTGTTTTCATCATTTCTTTGTCTTAAACTCTTTTTAAATTTTATTTATTTATTATTATTAATAATTTGCAAAAGTTGATATTTTAACCCATAAAAATTTAAAAGAAATTTAGATAGTTGTATTCTTAGTTTTTCATTACGCATAACTAAAAAAAATGTTTTTTTTTTAATTATGGACAAAATTACATTTTTGGTGATTTTGTCTATGTAATTCTAGTTTCAAATTTTATGATTTAATCCTCAAACTTTTTAAAATAAGTTCAAATAGTTCACATCTTTGGTTTTTTTTTTCTTTTTTTGATAAGAGTAAATTCATTAATTCAAAATGCCATTGGCTATAAGAAATGAGTGTTGGAAATAATAATTTGCTGTGTATAAAAACTGAGTAACACTAGAAAATTTAATTACAATTTAACTGGCAACAAACAATTATAGTGTAAACAATAGTACGAACACTGTATGTAACAACAATTTTATAACTCAAGAACAAAAGATAATAAGTAGTCGAGGCACGCTTACGAAGCATTGTCCTGAAGACAATTATTCGCTTTTCATGGGTTGCTAGCAAACTACAACGATCGTCTCAACAGGATACAACGATTAACTCCGGTAGAACAGCAACCTCGAACTACCTAGATATGACAGAACTCTTGGATACTTACTCTCAACTTGACTCAAAATTAAAGAAAAGAAAGAGAGGAGAGAAGAACTCTTCAATTGGAATGAGATACTCCAAAATGGAATGAGATGCTCCAAATGAAAAAACAAGTTGCTATTTATAGGCTAGCAACTTAGTAACTCTCCAAAAAATAAAATTAATATAAACAAATATGAAACATACATTAAAAGTAACTCAATTGTGTAGTTACTTGTAAAATTTCAAACCTAACTCACAAATTTAACTTTTAAGTTAAATTTGTAAAAGAAACATCAACCCATTTTGATGTTTTAAACCATTTTGAAACTTTTGAATTTCAAGTCAAATAACAACAACATAAATGAAACATCAATTCATTTTGATGTTTCAAACCACTACTTTCTTTCGCAAAATTTTACTATAAAATCCAACAATGAGTACAATATCGGGTCTCCAGATTCAACAACCAATTAGGAAAGCTATTAATCCACAATGTGGATTGGTTATAAACACCTTTCCTAGCCAAAACTCATGTGTCACTTCTGTTAGGATTTATGTTCTAAAGCCTCGTAATTAATGATTTATTTAATAATTAATAATAAACTTTGATTATTTTATTTACAATATAATATTATCCATTATATGAAAAATTCAAGGTTATTAGTATAATCTTGAACAGTATGTGGTTGACATACGGGAGGATAATATTCAAGAATAACCTAAAGGGTCTACAACATATGGATAAGGTTAGGTGCTTTATCCTTGTCACACTATTGATACGACCCACTTTGTAATAGTTACAAATTATGTGATCCAAATCGTTCATGTGGAGACATGTGAGTTAGGGTATCTTATACAATGAACTTGTGTAAGACTGGACCACGAAATATTTAATCTCTCTTTATAAATCCGTTAATTGAGAAGATTAATATTTTATCAGGATGATCATATGCGACTTGATCTTAATCCTGAGTGAGTTATGAACTCCTGCCTGTGAGACTTGTCCTTTGATTTGCATGGGTGAGAGTGACTTTGTAGCCGATTCAATAAGCCTACCATTTTGGGGACTTGACCAAATATGGAGCTAGGAACATAATCTTGCAAGATGGCATTCACTCATTCTCATATAGGGTAAGTAAATGAGTAGTTCCCTTAAGTGTTGATTTCAGGACTTGAACAATAGGGCTCACCCTCTCACTGGCCCGAGAGAGACTTAGTTTATGGTTGGATCATAAACAAATTGTTCATTAGATGAACAATGGTACGTAAGGTATAAGATGTAATTATAGGAGTAAAATGGACTTTTGATGGAGTGACCCTAGAGTTAATGAATGAAAATTGATTAATTAAAGAGTTTAATTAATTAATTTTGCATAATTGAAGCTTATAATCTGTAGGTCCATGAGGTCCCCTTGCTAGTTCATATGAACAAATATGGGTCAATTTTGTTGAGAGAAAATTTTGAAATTTTGAATTAAAATTTAATATATTTGATATATTAAATGAGGGAAAACATATTTAAATTATTAATGTATTAAGATACATTAAAGAAAAGATATTTATTAAATTTGAATTAGATTCAAATTAGGAAATAGATATCGTAAGAGAATTTTAAAAGGTTTGAATAATATTCAAATTGATTAGATAAATATATTTTAATATATTAGATATTAAAATATATTATTTAGTTATTTGCCCTAGACCACTATAAATAGGACCCTAGGGGCGGTGAGCCATTGTGTGCATTCTTCATAAGAGACACATCTCCTTTACAGAAAATTGTAAAAATTCTCTTTGAACTTCCCTCTCATTTTCTTTCAAGAGGCTCCCACAAGCCTTGATTCTATGTTTGAGTCATAGCAAGTAGGCTTTATGGAATTGAAGTTTCAACCTTGTTGGAGTTGGAGCAAGAAGATTAAAGACTCATCAGAAATATCTTCATATTTAAGTCAAAGTATATTTTGCTTAGCATAAATTATTTTCATTTAATTCTAAAATAAAATCAAAGTCGATTCCAACGTTTTCGCTGTGGGTTTAATTCGATTATTTCCTTCAACTACATTCATATTTCTAGGAATGCGGTAAAAAGATATATCTTGAAAGTTATCCTTAACTATCTGAACAATGGTGTGAATCTCCTTCAGCACTACTTCATCAACATTGATCCTATTGATACACCCCAAAGAGTCATATAGTACTGAGATGTTGCTCAATCCCAAACGTTGTGCAAGTCTTATGGTTTCAAAGATAGTTCGAGTTACTTCAACATGTAATGGAGATGTCAGCTGATAAATAGAGCCATACATATATAGCAGCCAATAGGCTGCCATCAGACTTTCTGATGGCGCCCCCATGGATAACCCATCACTTTCGTTATCTCATTCCAGAGAAATGAGTCCAAAACATCATTCACCAAATTTATATTTAGTATTTATATTTGTTTGTTTTTGGGAATTTGAGTCATCAAAATTAAAACAAAATTTTATTATTTTCTCTCTCCCTCTTTTAAGGTTAAAACAATGTCTTTTATCTTATTCTATATGAACAAGCATTTCATATTATTCTAATGTTTGACCTTTTTTTTAAAAAAAATCATTTGAATATGTTTTGTTTGAACCATTAGATGTCGGTGTATTTTGAAACACGGGTATATTTTACTTTTTCATTTTTTATAATTATTGAAGGTCTCTCTACCACATACATATTTGTTGATATTTATATTTGAACTAAAATTATATTTAGAATTATGCTCTTAAAAATACACATTATTTAGATTAGAATTGTTTTTTGTTTTTTTCAATTTTATTTTAAAACTTGATTACTTTAGAAATGACTGATGTACTTTTTTTTTCTTCTCCTTCTCGTGAAAGTTCATAAACGTATTAAAAAAAAGTATAGGGATATATATATATATATTTGAAATGACTATAGGGATTAATATTAAATAGAACGATTTTAACAAACATATGAATTAACCAACTTTTAAGTTTATAAGCGTATTAAAAAAAACTACAAGGGTTAATATTAAATAGAACTCTTTTTACCAAACTTATAATTCACTTATCTTAAAAATTAAGATTTTTTTTTAAAAAACAAATAACCATCTTTTTTAAATATTTAAGACAGAATTGAATGGTCAATCTGAATATAGCTTGAATCCCCCACCTATATCTTATTGAACAAAAAAAAAAAGACAAATTTAGATGAGTACACGATGTCTAATTGAGGGAAACTTAAAAAGAAGAAAATCGTTTAAAAGAAGAAAACTCAAAATTTCCACTAATTTCCTTAGAATTTTGGAGGAAGAATTGAAAACTTCTCTTAAATAACCTTTATCTTCTTCTAAATCGATCAATTTGCTAAATATCTTTTATGTGAGTTTATCATCAACCAATGTTAGCATTCGTCATTGATGAGGGATTAAATTGAAAAGCGTTAAAACATATGGAGCAAGATTTAAAAAAAATTAAATTGTAGAGGCGAAATTAAAAAAATAATAATAAATACCACTCTTTAGATTTTGGGGTGGTCCCAACCATAGAAAAAGCAACTAAAATAATAGCAAAAATAGCAAACTCTAAAACTATTTGTAAATATGGAAAAAATCAAATGCAGCCCATGTAAAAAGACTAAAAACTGCTCATATCACTGATAGGAGTCTATCGCATATAAACTAGTATTGTGAGTGAAGTCTATTAGTGATAGAAGCATATCATGAATAGACTTCAATCACAATTGCAATTATTGTTGATTAGGTGCTAGTCTATCATTGATAGTAGTCTATCACTAATAGACTAAATGCATTGTGATTGAAATTTTATTTTAATAATTTGTCATATTTACAAATCTTTTTAAAAAGTTAAAATAAAGAAACCTAGTTTTCCATCTATTACAATCACCCAAACAAAAACACAATTGACCTTAATTCTCTTTAAAAAAAAAAAACAAATCCAATCCATGTAAAAAGACTAAAAATCGCTCATATCATTGATAGGAGTCTATCGCTTATAAACTAGCATTGTGAGTAAAGTTTATTAGTGATAGAAGCCTATCATGAATAGACTTCAATCACAATTGCAATTATTGCTGATTAAGTGCTAGTTATATTGATAGTAGTCTATCACTAATAAATGGACTACATGCATTGTGATTGAAATCTTATTTTAATAATTTGTCATATTTACAAATCTTTTTAAAAAGTTACTATATTTGTAAATAAAGAAACTTAGTTTGCCATCCATTACAATCATCAAAAAAAAAAAAAAAAAAAAACACAATTGGCCTTGGTTCTCTTTAAGAAAAAAAATTGACCTGGATTAAAATCATCATATTAAGTTTAGGAAATAAAAAATATTGAAAATTTGAGCGGAAAAAAAAAAAGCAGAGGTATGGCTGAAGAAGCGGAAAAAAAGAGGGAAATAAAATAAGGTCAAGGGCATTTCACATCGGGTCCTTATTTCACATCCAAAAGTTTCAATTTTTTTCATTCTCGGCGCAGTTTTTCCGTTCGGCTTCTCATGGATTCATGAACACTGAAAATATTATCTCGAAACGAATTTGATTTGGTTCCAAAATCGTGAATTCTCAAGCCCATCTCCTCAAACGTTGGCCTGCTCGAGTTCTTAGTTGTTTGATGCATGGTTTATGTAAGGAAGGGCGATGGGAAGAAGCAAAGGCAATGCTGAATCATATGACAGACCATGGTATTTGTCCTGATGTTGTCACTTATACGTGTTTGATCGACGGGCTCTGCAAAAATGGGAGAGCTAAGCAAGCCTTGAACACATTAAATCTCATTGCTAGAGAAAGGTGAAGAACCTAATACTATCACTTATAATGTTCTGATTGATGGTCTGTGCAAAGGAGGACTGATAGAGGAGTCTTGTGAAGTCTTGGATAGGATGATACAGAAGGGGAAGAAGCCTGATGTTGTTACTTATAATACTTTGCTTCTGGGACTTTGTAAGGATGGGAAGGTTGATGAGGGATTAAACTTTTGAATTTGATATTGAAAGATAATTGCTATGTTAACCCTGACATTGTACCCTTTAATATGCTGATTCAAGGGCTCTGTAACGAAGGTCGCGTTGAGGAGGCTGTAGAGGTCTATAATTCAATGACTGAACATGGAATCTCTGGCAACTTAATGACTTTCAATTTTTCTGATTGGAGGTTATCTTGAAGTAGGAATGATCAACAAGACTATGGAAATGTGGAAACATGTATTAAACATGAAGGTTATCTTTGTTTGCATTGAAAGTCCTTGGTGATTTATCATATTTTTTAGGCCGTCAGATTTGTCGAGATAAGAATTCTTTGCACTTGACTCAGAGTAAATATTTTGATGATCTTCTTACTCGTGCTGAAATTATTGATGGTAAATCTTGGAGTACACCTATGGCAGCTGATACCTCTTTATCTATTCATGATGGAGATTTGTTTTTTGATCCTTCTACATATCGCAGTATTGTGGGTGCTCTTCCATATTGTACTCTTACCGGACCTGATTTGAGTTTTTGTGTTAACAAAGTGTATACTCCGATATCGATTCCCACTTAGTTTCCCTCTGCGAAAAGTTGACTCCACGAATCGCCAACGAGGCATTTTCTCTCTTTCACAGTGCCATTGCTTCTAATTCCCTTCCTTCTGGATCACGAGGACAAGAAATTACAAAATGGCTCTATCAGTTTATGGTAAGATGACTAATGCAAATGTTTTACTGGGTTTCAGATTGCTTTGTTGTTTAATCGAAAGCTTTATTAATACCCGCAAAGTGAAATTCGCATTTGGGGTTGTGGGGTTGATTATTAAGCAGGGTTATGTAGTTAGTACATTTGTTATTAACATTATGTTGACGGGGTTGCATCAAATTGGTGATGTGGAGAGAGCAACAGAGTTGTTTCATGAAATAAATTTTTTTTTGTGTATTACCAGATGTGATTAGTTATAATGTGCTCATGAATGGACTCTGCAAGACCGAGAAATTTGAAGAAGCTCTTCGATTTCTTGAAGAAATGGAGGGGACTTGCCAGCCAAATATGGTGACATATACGACCATGGTGGATGGGCTTTGTAAGGGAGGAAGGTTAGACATAGCCGAGGGTTTATTGGAGAGAATGAAGAAGAAGGGATTGCAGGGGGACGTCGTTATGTATAGCGCGGTTATAAGTGGTTTTTGTAATAATGGAAATTTCTCTAGGGGAAAAGAACTTTTCAATGAGATGCTAGAAATGGGAATTTGTCCTAATGTAGTTACATATAGTTGTTTGATGCATGGTTTATGTAAGGAAGGGCAATGGGAAGAAGCAAAGGCAATGCTGAATCATATGACAGACCATGGTATTTGTCCTGATGTTGTCACTTATACGTGTTTGATCGACGGGCTCTGCAAAAATGGGAGCGCTAATCAAGCCTTGAACATATTAAATCTGATGCTAGAGAAAGGTGAAGAACCTAATACTATCACTTATAATGTTCTGATTGATGGTCTGTGCAAAGGAGGACTAATAGAGGAGTCTTGTGAAGTCTTGGATAGGATGATGGAGAAGGGGAAGAAGCCTGATGTTGTTACTTATAATACTTTGCTCCTGGGACTTTGTAAGGATGGGAAGGTTGATGAAGGGATTAAACTTTTTAATGTGATGTTGAAGGATAGCTGCTATGTTAACCCTGACATTGTCACCTTTAATATGCTGATTCAAGGGCTCTGTAACGAAGGTCGCGTTGAGGAGGCTGTAGAGGTCTATAATACAATGACTGAACATGGAATCTCTTGCAACTTAATGACTTTCAATTTTCTGATTGGATGTTATCTTGAAGTAGGAATGATCAACAAGACTATGGAAATGTGGAAACATGTATTAAACTTGGGATTTGTTCCTAATTCAATTACCTACAGTATAATGATTAAAGGACTTTGCAGCTTGGGTATGATTAGCATGGCTAAAGGACTTTTTGATAGAATGAGAACACATGGGCCTAGTCCAACTGTGATTGATTACAACACATTGATTTCATCCATGTGTAAGGAAGGTAGTTTAGTTCAAGCTAAGAGGTTGTTTCAAGAACTGAGTAATGTAAATCTAGGACCAGATATTGTTACCTTCAATACCATAATTAATGGGTCTCTGAAAGCTGGGGATTTATTGTATTCCAAAGAACTACTAATGGATATGATTGGAAAAGGCTTAGCTCCAGATGCTTTGACATTTTCAACGTTAATCAATCGATTATCGAAAATTGGTCAGATGCGTGAAGCGAAAATTGTTTTTGAGAAAATGACTGCTTGTGGCTTGACTCCAGATGCCTTTGTATATGATTCTTTACTAAAGGGATTTAGTTCGAACGGTGAAACTGAGGAAATTATTGTCTTGCTCCACCAAATGGCAGATAAGGGTGTTGTTCTTGACCCAGAATTAACCTGCACCATCTTAACATGCCTTTGCCAGAGTTCAGATCATCCTGATATTTTGGAGTCTCTGCAAAATTTTCCCCAACAAACGTCAGATGGAAAACAGATTACATGCAGTGAATTGTTATTGAGACTTGATAAATCTTATCCAGAGCTTAAGTTAACTGTTGCAAATCATAATGAAGACCAGATATAATATCTCAAGACCAAACTTGGTATCTTATCTTCTGTTCTAAGCAAGTCGTATATTCTTGCTATTTTATGTCCATGTCCTCAAGGTTCACCTTCCAGACATTATTTTTCAAGTAAGTCATCAATCATATTTCCATTTTTAATACTGGTTTCCCTCATTATCTTGTATGTACATCAGTTTTCTTTTGGCAACAAATCATCCATTGTCTCTCCATGGCCAGTGGTAATAAAAATAGTAGGAATTAGAATTTCTCTTTCTCTCTTTCTCCCTTTTTAATTTTCCTTTTCCTTCCATCTCAGCGAGCAAACATGAGTTCGGGAAAATTTTCAATTTCCATGTAAGGGTTGAAAAAGCATTGACGAAAATAAGTTTTGAATAACTTTACAAGGGCTTAAAAAAGGGTTTTTAAGTCAATATGTGTTAAACAAGTATTTTTAAGCACTTGAAAAGTCATTTCAAATAGGCTCAAAGACATCAAGGATGTAACCCAGGGACTGGCTACTTTCTGAGGATTAGGCCCAATTATTCAGAATTAGATTATCCTCCTCAAAATTAAATGCTAATACTGATACATTCATTGGAGTATTCAATATTCAAAGTGGTAGAAAATAGATCTCCAGGAGTTTGGCTCTAGTTTATGATTTCCTTTACTCTTGTCTATGATTAATCATGTGAAGCTTCTTAAAAATATCATATATGGCTGCCTCTGACCCTTTGGTGACATCAAGTGTTACTAGTAGAATTTCCATCTTTTGAAATGTATGACAGATCAAATTACTGTGGTATTTTTCAAGTGATTTTTGAGAGTAGACTTGCATTTCAGCAGGGATGTGCTCCTGGTGCTACTTAAGAATGGTGGACTAATGGGAGTGTGGTTTAATGATTGATTGCTATGACGTGGACATAGTCGACTTATGTCGTGGAGTCTTCCATATATTTGTAGCATTTAAAGAGGATGTTCAGTTCTGCTTCTATCAGCATACTTCTGGGGAGATTTCTGTTGCTTTGCTGAGTATGAACATCTCATGAGATGAGGCTATATTGTGGTAAGTTCCCATCTGCCTTTCTTAGCAAATATCTGTTGGGTGGGACTGTTCCAAATCCAGAAACTGTAAAAAGAAATAAATGGTTTCTACTTTTTTTTATTGGTGATGCAGGGAGGTGAAAAACGCCAAGCTGCTTATGCAGTTACTTTTACAGCACTTGCTCGAGCACGAAAAGCAGGTCGATTGACTGCGAGGAAGCAGCAACCGATTTGACTGGTGAAGTTATGACAGATTTTGATCAACCTATTCTAACCTCTCGTTTGGCATAGGAGTGAATTTAGCGGTCGTTTGGTAACGTTTACATTTCTTGTTTCTTTTTTTTTTTTTAATAAAGAGAAATAGAATTGGGTTTGGTGATGGTTTCTTGTTATTTTGTTCATTCTTTTTCATTGAAAAAAGAAACATAAATTTGCATTCAAATTTTTTCTGTTATATTTATTATGCCTTTTTTAGTCAAGAATGATAAAATTAATGTTCTTATTTATATTTTTGAAAAAAATGAGAAACAAGAACAAGGAATTTGATCTTGCTGCCTCCAAAATTTCAGCAAAATTTTGAAAACGTTTTTGAAAAATGAGAAATGAGAAATAAAAATAGTAACTAATGCTTCTATTATTTTTTTTATAAGACCAAATGATTCTATTTTTTAAAAACTAAAAACAAGAAATAAGAAATGAGAAACATAAACGTTACCAAAAGACTTCTAACCTTCCACAGTTTTGCAGGATCTGACTGAAGGTTTTAAGGAAGAAAACTTTGGAGATTTTGCTATTTCAAGGGAAAAAGCTAAGTACTCTGACTTTGTTTTAAGTTTGATGTGAACAATAATTTTATTTGCATCATTCTACATTCTAGTTCTGTGTTTTGCTTCCTTATTCTAAAGGAAAGCTTACATTCTTCCAATATTAAGTGGATTATAAAGTAATAAATATTACCTAATGGAATGGTATAATGCTATGTTGACTGATTTTTTTTTTGTAGAACTATGTTGACTGATAAAGTAATGAGACAATTGAGTATGGTAGACCATAATAATTCACTTGAATTGTTTGTTTTGTTTAGGATCCATAACTTTATAACAAAAGATAGAAACATTTTCTTTGTCCATAAAAGAAAGAGCAAATGAAAGCAAAAAAGGAAACTAAAAAAAGAAAGAGAGAGAATAGGATACCCTTAAATAAACTCAATCCAAGCACTGAAAAGATGAAGACGATGATGAAAATGGTAGATAAGAAGCCCGCAGGAGCGACCTGAGAACACATATCACACTACACTTACACAGTGCAACGACACGTGATCTCAGTTGGTCCCTGTAGGATTCTTCTACCCTATTGTCCTCCTCCCTTCCCTCTTCATTTCCTCCACTAGCCTTTGTTTTTATACAAGATGAAAGGAAAGAGAACTCTCTGGTCTTAGTTTCAGTACTACAGCCTATTGGAAATGAAAATATGTACTGCACCTTTTTTTTAAAAAAAAAATTAGAGGGGGAAGAAAATTTGTAATAGTTGTAGTGTAGTACATTCCTTTACTTTGTACTTCCTCCTCTCCTTTCCACACCTCCATTGTACTGCTTTACTTGTCCCATTCTATTATTAGCCTTTGGATCTTCCAATATGGTATGGGCTTTTTTCACATGCTTTTCAATCTATCTTTAACTAATTTAATGGGTTAATTTAATTTATAAGTTTGGTCATTAAACTTTTTTAATTGTACCTAATTAGGGGCAAAGTGAACACAAGAAGTGCCACTCTCTCGATCTTTCTTATTTTAAGAAAATTATATAAAACAGTTAAGATTTTCATGTTTTCTTACCAATACCTTCTAAATTTTCAAAATCGAAAGATTATATAATATAAAAAGTTAAAGTGTAAAATTTTGTCCCTCATGTAAATTTGTGGCCCTACCCCGACGTTAAAAAGTGTCTAACAAACCTCTGAACATTCAATTTTATATTTATGGGTCCTTGAAATTTCCGTTTTGAATAGAATGTAAAATAAAGAAATAAATGTCGAGAAGAGATAGGAAAGAGGTAGCAATGTTGGGATAGAATGTTTTTGTTATTTTCTATGCATTATTTCTCTCCTTTTGTTTTCATCGTTTCTTTGTCTTAAACTCTTTTTAAATTTTATTTATTATTATTTGGCAAAAGTTGATATTTTAATTCATAAAATTTTAAAAGAATTTTAGATAGTTTTTTTTTTTTGAGTTCAACAATATTAGGGGATTGGGAGATTTGAACCTGCAACCTCTTAATCGAGGGTACATGTTAATTTCTGTTGAGCTAAGCTCACTTTAAGAGAATTTTAGATAGTTGTATTGTTAGTTTTTCATTAACTATTATAATTAAGTTATGGAGAAAATTACATTTTGATTATTGAGTTCCAGATATCTCGCGATTTTGTCTATGTAATTCTAGTTTCAAATTTTATGATTTAATCCCAGTTCACCTATTTAGTTTTTTTTTTTTAGAGTAAATTCATTAATGCAAAATGACATTGGCTACAAGAAATGAGTACCTATATCAGGTCTCCACATTCAACTGGTAAAGCTATTAATCCACAATGCGGATGAGTTATAAACACCTTTCCTAGCCAACTCATGTGCCACTACATTCTTATTTCTTGGAATGTGGTAAAAAGATATATCTTCAAAGTTATGCTTAACTATCCTAATATATTGAACAATGGTGTGAATCTCCTCCGCATTCCTTCATCAACATTGATTATATTGATTACACCCCAAAGAATCAGATAGTTGTTCAATCCCAAACGTCGTGCAAATCTTATGGCTTCAAAGATAACTCGAGCTTTAGCACGTAATGGAAATGTCATCTGATAAATATAGACATACATAGCAGTCAATAGGCTGCCATCAGACTTTCTAAAGGCCACCCTGTAACTCGTTACTTTGGTTATCTCAATGAGAGTCCAAAACATCATTCACCAAGTTTATATTTGGTATTTATATTTGTTTGTTTTTGGGAATTCGAGTCATCAATATTAAAACAAATTTTTATTATTTTCTCTCTTAATTTTAAAACAATGTCATTTATCTTATTCTATATCAACAAGCATTTCATATTAGTCTAACGTTTGACCACAATTTTTAAAAAAATTAAAAAAAATCTTTTGAATGTGTTTTGTTTTGTTTTTTTTGAAACTAACAGAGATGCATTAATAAGCTAAATCCAAACCCACATCCGAACCCTCTCGCGAATGCGAGTAAGAAACGTTTCCTGGAAATCCATCTTTCCAGGTCCTAGAAAACCCAGAAGAAGATGCCAAAGCAGCCAAATCGTGGGCCGCTTTGTTCTCCTCTCTAGGGATGTTACAAAAAAGAATAGAATTAACACCCAAAGAAAGGGATAGGATATCCTCAATAAAAAAAGACACTTCAGTCAAGTCAGAAGAGAAGCCATTTAACAGGAGTATAACTTCCCTCGAATCAGACTCCACCACCAGGGAAGGAATACGAGAAGGGCTCCAAGCAAGAACCTCCTTGAGGCCTTCCGCAATAGCATGGGCTTCCAACACTTTGATAGGCCATTTGTGAGATATGAACTTACTGCCACTCATCATAGGCCGACCATTCGCGTCCCTAAGCAACCACCCGATGCCACTCTGATTACGTTTGCTAGACCACGCGACATCCGCCGACAGCTTCCAAGCGTCCATAGCAAGGGTTTGATCTTTCCCTTGAACTGGCCCCCCCATTCGACCTCAAGAAAAGCGTCTTCGCATCCTTTAAGCCTCTCGAATGATCCTGGAGAGACTCCAGCTGGCCTTCAATCGCTCTGAAGATCTCAGAAAACGGGAGTTTGGAGTCTTTAAACCGAATACTATTCCTGTGAACCATATGCTCCCGAGGATGGTAAGAAACCCTTCAAGCTCCTCCTGTCGCCAGGTCTTCCTCACGTAATTCCAGTAGTCGTAAGGGCTCCAGGAACCCCTGCCCAGAGAAAGAAACCCCACATTAGACGGGAAGAACCGCTCCCAAACTCGTCTAGCAAACTTACACTCCCACAAGAGATGGGTGGTCGTTTCTAGCTTTGACCTGCAAAAAACACAAGCCAAATCAGTAAAAACTCCTTTTTTGTGCAAATTAGAAGCTTTAGGGATGATATCGTTGAAGATTCGCCAACAAGTAATTTTGAGATTTGGCATGACATCTAGCCTCCAAAAATCGTTCCAAAGACAATGTAAGTACCCCACATCGGATTGCGAGGTCCCACAGGAAAGTAAAAGAGAGAAACCAAGATGATAAGCACTTTTAACCTTAAACTTCCCTTTTTTGTCGTGATGCCAGATAATCTCATCATTCCTGTTCGGGCCTCCGAGCGAAATATTTAGGACCTCGACCCCATCAATGGGAAGGAGCGCTTCATTAACACGAGCTTCATCCCATCCTTCCTCTCTGTTAATGAGATCCACCACTTGTTTCCCTCTAAAAGCTTCACCTACTTTGATTGGTTTGAAATTTCCCATAGTAGGGATCCATGGGTCATCGGCGATGGAAACCTGGCGGCCATTACCAATCTTCCACCTGTAACCTTTCCTGAATAGATCCCGGCCCCACAAGATGCTTTTCCATGTAAGGGACGGATTGGATCCCATCTTAGCATTAAGAAAGTCCCCATCCCTGAAATATCTACCCTTCAAAACTTTGGCGAGGAGACTTGAGGGGTTTTTCACGAGGTACCAACTATGTTTTGCCAACAAAGCTTGGTTAAACACTTTAAAATCTCTGAAGCCTAAACCCCCCTCTTTTTTGCTACAACACATGCGGTTCCAACTCCTCCAATGGATTTTCTTCTTCGCGTCTGAGGACCCCCACTAGAATCTGCTACACATCGAGCTTAAATCCTTGCATAATCCGTCAGGGAGTTGGAAGCAGCTCATAGTGTAGCCCGGAACAGCTTGGGCCACTGCCTTAATGAGGACCTCTTTACCCCCTGAAGAGAAAAATCTATCCTTCCAACCTTGTACTACCTTCCAAACTCTTGCTTCTCACATGTTTAAAAACTTGGGCTTTGCTTCTCGCATTTTGAGAAGGAAGACCTAGGTACAGGCCAAAAGAAACCCCATGTTTGACTCCCAAAGAAGACTGGAGGACATTTATCTTCCTCTGATCAACGTTTGCACTGGTCATGAACATGGATTTGTCCCTGTTAATCGACTGACCTGAGGCTTCTTCATACTCCTGGAGCACCTCTTTAATCACCCCGCTCTCCTGCAAAGTATCCTTAAAGAAGAAAAGACTGTCATCAGCAAAAAACAAATGAGAAATGCGGGGACAATATTTATTAATTTGGAAGCCAGAAAGGCGAGAGAGAGAAGCTTCCCTGTCAAGACGCGCTGAAAGCCCCTCGGCGCACAAGAGAAACAAAAACGGGGAGAGTGGGTCCCCTTGCCTCAGCCCCCTCGAGGGTCTAAACCACCCACCAGGACGGCCATTCATAGGCACTGCGTACTTAACGGATTCCACACATTTCATTGTTAAAGAAATCCACTCCTGATCAAAACCTAGCTTCCTCATGATTTCCCTCAGATAAGACCATTCCACTCGATCGTAGGCTTTACTGATATCAGTTTTCAAAGCCACCCATCCCACTTTGCCTTTCCTTCTACTATTCAGAGCATGGAAATATTCGAACCCAATCAAAGCATTATCAGAAATATGCCTACCAGGGACGAAAGCTGATTGATTGGATGATATAATTTGCTCCAGCACTTTTTTCAATCGGTTAGCAATGCACTTTGCGATCAGTTTGTACACCACGTTACACAGACTAATCGGTCTGAACTCAGCCATGCGCGACAACTTCTTGCATTTAGGTATGAGAGGTATGAAAGTTTCGTTGAGTATATTAAATTCCATACCCCCGTTCAACACATTTAGGCACAAAGCCACTGTCTCTGGTCCCACAGTCTCCCAGAACCTTTGGTAGAAACAGGCGTGCATTCCATATGGACCCGGAGCTTTAGTGGGGTGCATTTCCTTCAAAGCCTTTATCACTTCAGCTTCCGTGAACGGCAAAGTGAGGCCCGCATTTTGAGAATCCGTCACTCTCCTGTCAATACAATCCGAAAATTTCTGAATCATCTCCAGATTCGGCCTTGACGATGAGAAAAGATTCTTAAAGTATAAGGAAGCTATAGATCCGAGATCATGCCAATCCTCCCTCCATATTCCACTCTCATCGAAGAGCCCAAGGATTGAATTTGTCTTCCTTCTGAAATTGGCCTTATGATGAAACCATTTCGTATTTCGATCCCCCCATTTGAGCCAGTCTTCTCTGGATCTCATCTTCCAATACCTCTCTTCCTCCTTTGACAAGTCCTCCAGCTCCCTTTCAGCCCTAAGGAGGGCTTGCCTCCAGCCATCCTCTTGAATGGTTGAAATAACTTTAATATCTACAGTCTTTCTAAAGATAGCTCCTTTAAGGGAACCATTTAATCTATTTCTATCCCAACTTCTCAGCTTACGAATACAAGTCCCCAACTTATTACGAAAACCCTTACTATCCACTGATCTGTACTCCTGCCACATACTATCAATGATCACTCTGCACTCCTCATTGCCGCTCCAACTCTCTTCAAACCTACTCAGGCTCTTTCTATTAGGACTGCTCTGATGTGTATGAAGCCTAAAGCTGCCCCAAGTAGCCAAAATAGGACGATGATCCGATCTACAGAAATCCAAATTTTCAGCTCGAATCGAGGGTTGGAAGTCGATCATTTCAGGGTTAACTAGAAATCTGTTCAGCCTCTCCCAAACCCCCATACCTCTACTATTCCTATTTGTCCAGGTAAAAGGATCCCCTTCACACCAAATATTAAGAAGATTGCAGGTATCTAAGGCATCTCTGAAACCTGCCATCTGCCTCTCATTCCTGCCCCGACCCCTTTCCTTTTCAGAAGCCGACAAGATCTCATTAAAATCTCCTCCCACGATCCATGGCAGATTTCCCATACTACTTAAACGATGTAGGAGATCCCACGAAAACGTTCTTTCTTCGGGCTTGGGGTTGCCATAAAACCCAGTAAAACGCCAACAGCCCTCCTCCCCGGTCACAAAGGAATCGATATGCCCTGAAGAGAAGGATCGAATATCGACCTTAATCGTAGAATGCCATAAGAGGATGAGCCCCCCGCTTCTACCCTTACTAGCCACACTGAAACACCCGTCCATACCAAGCTCGGATTTGAACCTTTCCTTTCTCACCTCACTAATCTTAGTTTCAGATAAGAAAATTATAAGGGGATTAAATTTCTCGGCCAAATGACGGAGCTGTTTGAATGCCCGGGGGTTCCCCAAACCCTGGACGTTCCAACATAAGGTTTTCATGGCGACCGGCGGGGTTGCTCCGCAACCTCCGTCGATGTAGTAGCTTGTATCCGGCCCGCCTTGCAAATCCTTTTCAGTTCAGTAGGAAATTCGGAGGGCCCCAACTCATGCTTTTCTCCCACTGTCTTGCTAACACAAACCTGATCCACTCCTTTGTCTGCTCTGGCCACTCTCTTCCATTTTTTCAACGAGGTTGGTTGGGTCTGACTGTTTTCACAGGGAAAATTCGCCTTACTCGACTGATTACCTTCCAAAGATGTGAGGATAGTCAGCCCAATATCAAGTTGTTCCAGCTTCTGTAAATCGTTCTTCACCATTTTTTCCAAATTGGTATGCATAAGGGCTTTTTGAATCGTAACCCTCTGACCTGGAGCTACTCGTTCCTCATTGTCCTTCAACTCAGAAACACCAGCCTCGATCGCCTTCTCCATCGGTTGAGTAATCAACGTGACTGTCTCCCGCCCAGCAGCTTCCTCAACTCTTTCTTTCGAGAGAGAATTGAGCTCCGAAGCCCTGCCCACAATGGTCCTCGCATAGCCCATTTTGTTGCCCTGATAGTGTTTCAAACCAATCTTCGATAAAGGCTTCACCTGGGCATAATGAGGAGGCCCATTTTCCCCTTCATCCGATCCACGACCCATATGCATACCCTTTCCGCTCAACTCTCCTTTTACCACGTGCCCCATGCGTTTTTTTGATTTGTCCCCTTCGTGTCCGTTGGCCCCTGAGACAGAGAAAGCAATCATTCCTTCCCCTGTCATCTTGTCCGTCACTTCACTGACCTTCGCCTGCCTCGCCCTCGACGTCTGTGCTTCCGGTACAGTTTCTTCAGTACCTCTTTTGGGGAAGTCTCCGACTTGTCTCTCATTCTTCTTCTCGACTCGCTTCTCCTCTTTATTACTAGAATCATGAGAGTCTGTCTGTGCTGTCTTCTCTTCCGCTTCCGATGAGTTAACCTTACAATCTTGTGCAATGTCTTTCTTCCTTTCAGGTTTTCCATTGATTCCATGTCTCATCCATGAGCCAAAAGAGAGATCTTCTGTTGTCGTCCGTTATGCTCTTCACAATCCTTCAAGAGGTGCCCAATTAGCCCACACTCGTAACAAAAATCACCCAGCTTCTCGTAAGTTACCATTACCCACTTGCCCTCTGCCATAGATCCATTCATGACTTTCACCGCCCTCTTCAGTGGTTTATGCAAATCCACTTGCACTCTTACCTTTAGTGTCCGGTGCCAGTGGCGACCTCCTTCTGCTAAATCTGCCCTTTCAAAAGAACCCACCATATTTCCAAGCAAACTAGCCATTTTCATCGTGTGACCTGCAAAAGCCAGATTATGGAAGTGGATCCAGAATGATTCGTACCTGAAGTCCAGATTCGCCAGGCTGCAGTTTCCCCTTGGTTCTTCGAAAACAATTAGGCCTTTGTCGAAAAACCATGGTCCGGATGCCACTATTCGCCTCTTCTCCCGTTCACTCCTGAAATAGCACATAAACAGGTTGCGACCCACTTTTTCTACATTCATTTGTTCCTCCAAGTTCCAGATCTTTGGGATCACTTGTGTAAAAGCTTATGCATTAATGGTTCTAGCCGTTATAATTTTGCAAACTATCGTTTCCTTCAGCTTCTTGTTTGCCTCATCTATGTCATCATCCTCAATATCCGCTGTACCATCGTCTTCCTCTGTTAGCTTCATTTTAGCCATGAATTTGTTGAATTTTTCCTCGTCCATTTCCATTTGCCGCTTCCGAGAACAGACAAAGGACTACCCCTCCTTCACCCAGAAAAGGACCCGGAGAGGACAACAACACGAAGAGCACCCGATAGACTACCAGAGTCCCCTAAAACAGCATAGAGCTGTCCCTCTGTCTACAACTCTTCCACTCAACCGAGAAGAAAGAGAGAGACGAATGTGTTTTGTTTGAATGTCGGTGTATTTTGAAACTGGGGCGTATTTTAATTTTTCATTTTTCCTTCTCTGCATTAATCATTCAATCTATTGCTCACATATTATTATTATTATTATTATTATTTTAGGTCCTCCTTGTTAGCTAAGATTTTAGGGTTTAGGATTTTTTTATGTATTTTTATTTTTAAGTCTATTAGATTTTCTAAGGTTTTTATTTTTTTAAATTTTTATTTAAAATCTATTTGATTTTTCTAGAGTTTATGTAAATCAAGAATAAGTTAGTACATTATTAATTGGGTAAATCAATAAAAAAATGATTATTTTTCATAATCTCTGAAGAAAAATACTTTTATAAAATATAATACAATTGTAATTACGTTTTCAAATATTAAACCTATAATTCATTTTTATAAACCTACAACATTTGTAAGGATTCAAAAAAACAATTTCACATTTGTTTGACTCCTTAGCCCATCTCCACGGTTTGCAATTCGCAAAATCAAAAGGTTTGGGGAATGATTGAATTTGATGCACAAGGGTTGGTCAATGCTCTTTACTCGTACAATCTTCAAATCACGGGGTTCTGTGGAGATAAGGAAGTGAATGATTTTGTTGAGAATCAAGGAGCTCAAATACATTCCAAGATCCGACAATAGAGTGACCCATAACTTGGCAGGTCAGGCCTTGGCCTAAGAAGGTTCTTTCATTTGGGAGGATAACCATCCTTATTGGTTATCTAGTTGTATTCAAGTAGATATTAATTATTGTAGCCCAATAGGCATTTCTCATTAAATTAATGAAGTTTTTAACATTTAAAAGAAAAAAAAACTCAAACTTTCAATTTTGTGTCTATTAAAATTTTTTTTCCATAAGTTTTTATACTTATTGAAGGGTTCTCTTCCGCATATATATTTGTGTATATATATTTGTTGATATTTATATTTGAACTAAAAAAATAATTATATTTAGAATTATGCTCTTAAAAATACACATTATTTAGAATTGTTTTTTATTTTTTCAATTTTATTTTAAAACTTGATACCTTTAGAAATGACGTGCCTAATGATGTAAAAAATCTCATAATTATGCTTTTTTTATGTAGAAAATTCTTTACTTTTAAGTTTAGACATCAATTGATCGTAATTCATATTAATTTTGACTTGAGATATTCTCCAAAATCCTCTTCTTCTCTAAAACCCTTCCCTTTCCAAATCTTCCTCTTCCTCATTCTGGTTTTTCCCATTTCCAAATCTTCCTCTTCCTCATTCTGGTTTTTCCCATTTCCAAATCATTCAAACCCACAACAGATTCAGCGCAAAAACCCAATCACAAACCTCTCAAAAACCTTTTCAAAGTCGCCTAAAATCAAAATGAAATGGCTTATTCCGCTGCTGCCTTGACCCCTCACCCCAGCAAGGAATCCAAGCAGTTTGCAAGCGGGAGAATTGGTATGATGCTATGTGATAAGCGCCCAAGATGCTGGATTTACAAAGCTAGATGTCCTTCTAGGATCTTTGCAAACATTCGCGAATAAGGCTAACTTAACGAATTGATTCCAACCAAGAGTTTGGTTAGAGATGAATCACTCTAAGATCAAACTTAGAATCTATGATAATCACTCTTAGATCATAAGACAACTCACTCCAGAATTAGCTTGATCAAGACTAATCCAATGAAATGGTTTAACATCAAACCCAAAGCAAGATTTGAAAGAAAATAACACCAAATGGGTTTCAAGAAAACACAAGTTTTATCAAGGTTGTTCTTCTCATTAGCAATACAAATTCCTTTTATAGACAAGGAATTCTATGGAAATGAACACTTCCCCCACTACTTCATTAAATGAACTTCCCAACCACTCATTTAATGAAGTTCCCAACTACCTCATTAATTAACTTCCCAACTACCTTATTAAATTAACTTCCCAACTACCTTAGTAAATTCCCCAACTAATAAATGTCTAAACTTTGAAACTTAAAATTGCAATGTTAAAGTTCATGAAACTTAAAGTAACAATGAATTACTCAAATAGATTCCCCTACTTAAGTGAACTCCATGGTCAACTTTAATCTTGACTTGTTGAACTAACATTATAAAGAAATTTGTGCTAAAAAATCTTTGTCTCTTCTTGTGCATTAGCTAGCTTTTGAAGATGTAATGTGAAAGCCTCTTGAATATTCTTTGCCTTGCTCCTTGTTATTGCTCCTTCAGGTACATGCAATGGATTAGAGGTTGGATTCACATCACTATGTTGACTGGTAAAATAATGAAACAATTGAGTATGGTAGACCATTATAATTCACTTGAATTGTTTGTTTATTTAGGATCCATAACTTTATAACAAAAGATAGAAGCATTTTTTTCCGAGTATAACAAGTGTAGAGTATGGAGATTTGGACATCTATCTTAAAGAAAGAAGTACATGTCAATTACCGTCTAGCTAAGCTCACCTTAGTAACAAAAGATAAAAACATAATTGAAGACAAAATGGTAATTGAAATTATGGATCATATGTTTGAAATGAATGAAGTTGATGCTCACCTTCCTTAATGAAGTAAAATATTTTCTCACAGAGATGGAGCACGCCAAACAGGGTGAGGATTCATATTCCCACCTTGTGCCTATTCTCAAAATTTTTAATCACTTTTTAAATATCGTTATTAATTTTTCAATTTAAGTGAATAAATAATATTAATATAAAAGGTATTCGAATAAAACATTATTTTCTCTAAAGTTCAAAATTTGATCTATCATCCTACGTTTTCTTTAGATGTACTGTTTATTTGCATTATTTGCTACATTCTGGTTTTTTATCACAACAAAAAAAAAGGATAAAAAAGTATTTGTAGAATGTCACATCACTGTTTTTTTTTATTCCATTACTTTTTAAATCATTTGAATATGTTTTGTTTGTATGGCCCATTAGATGTTGGTGTATTTTGAAACTGGGGTATATTTTACTTTTTCATTTTTTTTTTCATTTTTTCTTCTGTGCATTAATCATTTTTTTTAGTATAATAGAGTTTGGGGGATTCGAACTACAGATCGTTAACTCATTCGATATGTCAGTTAAGCTATGCTCTTTTTAGCTTTTATGTATTAATCATTTAATATATTGCTCACATTTTATTATTATTATTATTTTAGTTCTCTTTATTAATTAAGATTCTAGAGTTTGGGATTTTTTTTTTCATATTTGTATTTTTAAGTCTATTAGATTTTCTAAGGTTTGTATTTTTTTAAAAAATTATTTAAAATCTATTAGATTTTTCTAGAGTTTATGTAAATCAAGAATAAGTTTTTTTTTTTTTTTTTTTGAGTTCAACAACATTTGGGGGTGGGGGACTTGAACCTATGACCTCTTGGTCATAATGTAACGCCCCACATTTTTCAATAAGTTTAATTTTCATTTTTGGACTAAATTATGGTTTAATTTTCCTCTAACTAATTTTTGAGATTAACTCTTTTTATTGGGCCTATTGGATTTATTGTAGAGTTTAAATTAGAGAATTGTGGCAAAGAGCACGTTTTCAACCATATATTTCATAAATTTCTCATTTTAAAAAAACTATCAGCTCTAGCATGACTCATATTTGTGAGATCAATTTATTCCATTTGTACCCTTACAATTTTTGCATATATTTATAATATTGTTATAATTATCATTTATTGTTTCCATAATTAAATAATTCAATTTAGGTAAATCATTTACCTTTGCCCCAATCACTTCCTTGTCTCTATCTATTTCCATTACATACTACAACCATTTCTATGTTGTTAGTTTAAGAATCATAATTAAAAAAAAAACAAAATCTATAATTCATACATGCTCATTCGATTTATCCGGAAGTATTTGTGTTGCTCCTACTTCCCCTGTATCTCCCTCGTTTTTAGGATAAATGTTTGTGTTTATTGCATTATCATCCATATTAGTGGTCAGTATTCCTAATGTCTCTTGTTTGTCAATATCTTCTTCTAAACTTTCAATATGAAGATTATACATCAAGTTAATTCTTAATATACGATATTGAAAACATGTAGATGCAATTAATAAATTATACCTCCGAGTCTATTGTAAGTATTTCAACTTCCTTTTCTTTATTAAAAACATTAATTTTTCTTGGCATCTACGATAATCTTTCACTTCGCTTGTTGGATTCTTATTTGACTTAACTTTTAATCTCACCATTATCTAGTAGGATAACTATATACAGATACAAATTCGTTTCAGTACATAATGTGGATGATATAAATGTGGACAATATAATATATTCCAATATTATATACCCAGTCAGAAAAATCCATACATCCAGTTAGAAAAATCTATGCACCCATGCATATCTCATATATACCCAAACATAATTAGATGACACTCTAATCCTAAAGGAAATATTAAATGTAATTTCTAACAGGCATCAAGCATATACACCTAGTTCACACTAATATAATCTATAAACATAAACAAATTATGTTGATATACCATATACACATCCTAGTCATAGCTTAAGTTATAATATTATACTATATAAACCCAAGGTATAACAATTCAATTAATGTATTTGTTAATAAATTTCTTACGCCAAAATATATGCGAAAAAATATTTCAATATATATATATATATATATATATATATATATATGCAAAAAAATATATTGTCGTTCTATATACCGCATCAAAACTTATATAATACATGATATTCATAAAAAAATATACCAAGTCAACTACCTTTGTGGTTGATACATTGTGTTATGTGATTATATAGTATAAACCAGATAGATATCAAACTTTAGAGTATTTATCTATTTTACGATTATATAGTATAAACTGAACATATTCACCCAAATCATACCACAATCAGTACATTAGAACTTCAATATACCTCTTTGGTATATAATATGCAACAAAAACATACTACATTATGTACATATATGTGTTTCATGCATTATATAATATACACTCAAAATATACCTCTAAGACCTTAGTGTTTAAACCGGTTGCCCTGCCGTCCCTCAGTCGCCTTCAATTTCAAGTCTTGCCGTCAATTAAAAGCACTGCTGTCACCGTCCTTAACAAGCCATGCCTTCAATTTGAATGTCAAAAATAGCCCTAGCCCTACCATCACTTTGAATGTCGAAGGCCTTCCCTCGATGAACAGCCCTCCGATCGCCGTAGAATACAAGCCCTCTTGTCCTGTCGAGAACAAGCCCTCCCTTCGTCGTCACCGTCGATTTCAAAGCCCTCACATTTTCAAACAAGATTCTTCAAATAATGAAATGGTTTGGAAAGAAGGTTTACTTTTCATAATCCGAAGGTTTTAGGGATGAAATAAAAGGGTTATTGGCGTTTTGGAGGGAAGAACACCAATGATTATGGTAAGAATCTATATTTTATTCATTTATTTTAATTATAAATAACAGCAGGGGTAAATAAGTAATATGATCCCTATATTTGGCTTCCATTTGGCTTGAAAAGTGTTAAATCTGATATTAAAAAAAAATGTGCCATTTATGTAAAATTGTGTGCCAAATAGGCTATACATGTAGTTAACCCTTTAAATTAAGGAATTTGGGGCCCAAGGAAGCTAATTTGAATGGTATCCAAACATTATGGAATCTATTGTGGTTCTTTTGAAATTGGAGGAAATAGGAGGTTTAGTTCGAAGAAAGGAGAAAAGAGAAGAAAAGAAATAGGTGGAAAAAAGGGTAAAAGGAGAATATTAAGGTTTTGTTTTTTAAAAAATAATAAATTAAAAAAGCTAATTAAAATTTTAAAAAAAAACCCTAAGCTTTTTGTCTTTTGTGCAGCCTCCACTTCCCTCTTTTTCTTCAACCTCACGCCAACCCCCCATCTCCTTTTTCTTCTTCGTTCTAGCAAGCACCCAAGAGTGGCAGCACTGATGGCGACAATAATGGCAATCCCAAACTTCGACAACAATGGTTTGTTTCCTTCTCTCTCGCTATTCTCTTTTGCTCTCGCGTTTTTCGGTGCGACAAACCTCGAGCATCAGTTTCTTCGATCTGTAGCACTGTGAGCCTATCTGACGTGAGACCCACATGTTCCAGTGAGCTGTTGTGTGTGTCAATGGTGGTTTCAGTCGACATCTCCCAGATTCAGCTACACACGCGTTTTGACGTGTCTGAATAGCCTCGAATTAGAATACCCACAACACTTAGACCTTGGATTTGCAAAATCAAGGTTGTTTGGGTCAAACCAGCAAAGACCCAAGCCTTTTTGATAAGTTTCAATAGGCAAGGATTTGTTTGATCACTTTCGAACTTGTTTTAGATGCTGTAAATTAGGCTATAACATTTGGGACCCTTTTATTTATAGCTTCGAACGAGTTTTGGATTTATCGAATAAGACTTAAGGAGGTCAAGTAAGGTTTAAGTCTTGGGTTGGTTATTAATTCTCAAATAAATTTCAAGATTAGTTTGATTACGTCGTTATTTTTGTGAAAATGGTTCAGGGCAATTAAAGGACTTTCGAGTTAAGAAAAGTCAATTTTTCTAGGTTTTGGTTGAGATTTGGGTTGATCCGTAATGTGTTTGACTTTATTTCAGATCACTCATAGGCTACAAGTATTGCATAGTTCAATCATTGTCGAACCTTTTCGACGAACTATTAGACTTGTTTTGCTTCAAACCAAAAATTAAAGGTCCAAAGGTGGCATTGAGTTGGGAATCAATTTGTGTGACCGCCTCTAAACGTTCTGGGTAAGCTATTAAAGTAAAATTTTGAGTTGGTTTTGATGCTTTCATTTAAAGGTTATGAATTTCACGCATTAATTCATTTGGAATTGTTATAGGCTTGGTGAAGGGTCTCTTTAATAGAAATTATTAGCTCCCTTGATTTAGTTTTGAAGTTGAGGTAAGTGACTTTACGATGGACTGCTCAAAGCAAGTTGGGAATTGAATTTTTATGTTTTTATATGAAAATGAATTTTTACACGTATGATTTTCAAATATTCTTATGAATGTGATTGATAAGCCTTAGAATTAAGGCTTATTTAAGTCCCAAGTGCTCAAAATATTCGTGTTTGTCCTAAGATTAATTGAAAATGGTGGAAAATTGTTTGAAATTAGGAAAGAATGAAATGTGATAGCAATTGGAAGAGTTCTAAGTAATGTGGTTCTTTTTGCAGGAATTTCGGAAATTGCCAAATCAAATTGCTAAACCATTTTGGCAATCCTGGGCAGAGCATATATGGAAAATCTGCACCCGCGTGAATGATGAAACCCATAAATGGGAAGAGGAAATTTCCCACGAATCAAGGGAATTGGAGCGTGATTCTTGGCATAATTGAACCCTAAAACGATCTACAAAAGAAGATTGAAGAGGAGAAGAATTCCTTGGTCGATTTCAAGATTAAGTTCGTGGGTTTTTCATTTTTTTCGCAAGCCTCTGTTTTCATATTTTGCTGCTGTTTTTGGTCATTTTATTCAAATCCCAACTCGGTTTCTTCCAATTTGTATCACAGGAGCATTGTTGCACGATTTCTAGTCTCATTTTGAAGTATTTTGGATTTAATTTCAAGTTTAATTCAAGTTGTTTTGTGGATATTTGTCCTAAAACCCATATTCTTTTTTTTTTTTTCGTTCTTCTTCACCGAGGGCTATTTTGCAGGATTATCGAAATTTCTTGCTTATGTGATGAATGTTTGTAGGGATTATCTCTTATTTCTAAGTGGAATTCAAGTATGAACTAGTTTGAGGGATAACCCATTTTCATTGAATTGGAATTTTTTCTTGACTCCAGCCCCTGTTTTTCTTCTTCGTTGTAGCTTCTGTAAAAAAAAAAAAAAAAAAAAAATTCAATTTATGTTGTAGAAAGTCATGACAGAAGGGAGGAGATAAAGAGAATTACTTAGTTGCCCTTGTTATCTTGGCTTAATTTCTATTAATTGTCCTTGTTTGAATTCCTAGTGATAGCCAAATTTCATTTTATAAGTTAGTGTTTTATTTAATTGATTTTACACCATTTTACTATGAACTTTTTCTTTAAAATTAGTTTTAGGATTTTTATTTTTAATATGAGCTAAAATTTCTTAGGGGGTTAAAAAATGTGAATTCCCTAAGGAGTAATTGTAGCCAAATTTTCAATGAAAACCAAGCCTACATTTCAATTGTTTGCTTGTGTTGATTAAAATTCCGTTGAGATCCTAGATTGATCAACTAGGGTATCAACTCAAGCTTAGATCTAATACCGACGGGGTTAGTGATAAGCGGATTTCACACAAGTGATGGAGAAAAAGAGCTTAGACATAAGCCATTCCTTACCCTAGACATAGGGATTAAGGACTCCAAAGCCCATAAAATTGTGAGCCAAATTATCTAAGATAGAGGGACTATAGACATATAGGTCTCTCACTTAGCCTCCTAAAAACCTAATTTCAAGGTAAATAGGAAATGCAATTTTGGTTTACAATTGAGTGTGGAGTAGGTTGGAATTGCAATTTTGGTTTGCAATTACGACTTAGGGCAATGACATTCTTGAGCCCCATCCTTTATCATTTCATTCTCTAAGTTCATCTAATTTGCTACCCAATCTTGCCAATTTAGATTATGCAATTTAATTTTGCAATTTTTAGTCATTTCCCTCATTGCCAAATTAGATTCTGCAATTTCTGCAATTTCTAATATTGCCATTTCTAGATTCAGCAATTAGATTTCGCAATTTCCGTTTTTCACCAACAACCCATCCCAACTTTATTTTTGCATTTTTACTTTTCAATTTTGCAAATATTCCTTACACTTTTGCTTTACAATAATTTTTGTTACTCCGTTCCCTATGGGATTCGATACTTGGTACTCAGATACCATTTTATATTACTTCGATCGCGTGCGCTTGCGTGACCACCGATCAGTGATGTGTGATTTATGATTTATGATGAATAATGTGAGAATGTTGCTTTATGTTGCATAACTGAATGAAAACTAAAAATGCCTTGGGACCTCATGCATACATGTGTGTTTTCATGATAAAATGCTTACAAAAGCTATGGCAATTAGCCTCCTAAAATTTATAGATGTACATCTAAATGAAAAGAAACCTGAAAATGGTTAAATGAAAAGGAACCTGAAAAGGTGAAATGAAAAGGAACTCAAAAGGTTTAAATGAAAAGGGAATGTTATGATGGGTTAATTGTCCACATTAGGTCGAAGAGAAAAGTTAAAGGGAAACGTTTCCACTATGAAAAGGTTTTAGGTCCCACTAGAGGAAAAGTTTTCTTTTTGATTGCTTAGCAAAATGTTTAATTCCTTTTATCTATTATTAAAGTTTTTAAAATTTCATTAGCATACATGTAGTAACGTCCTTAGAAAGTCTAATAGGAAAAATCGAGTTGTTACACATAAGCTCATATTTTATGTAGTTGAGTTATGCTCTTGTTGGCAAATCAAGAATAAGTTAGTACATTATCAATTAGTTAAATAAATACAAAGTGATAATTTTTCATAATTTCTTAAGAAAATTACTTTTATAAAATATAATACAATTGTAATTACTTTTTCAAATGTTAGACCTATATATAATTCATTTTTATAAACCTACAACAATCGTATAGATTAAAAAAAAACAAATTTCACATATTTTTAACTCAAGTTTTCAATTTTGTGTCTAATAGATTTTTTTTTTAATTTTAAAGAATCTAATAAGTTTTAGAATTTTAAAAGTTTTGTAAACCCATCATTTTTTTTATAATTATTGAAGGGCTCTTTTCCACATATATATTTGTTGATATTTATACTTGAACTAAAAAAAATATATATTTAGAATTATGCTCTTAAAAATACACATTATTTAGAATTGTTTTTTGCTTTTTCAATTTTATTTTAAAACTTGAGTACCTTTAGAAATGACGTGCATGATGTACTTTTTATTTTACGCAGATTTTTTTAATACTTTTTAAGGTTTTTTTTAATAATATGTGGAGTGGGAGAATCGAACCTCTGACCTCAAGGTCGATAGTACAAGCTTTATGTCAGTTGAACTATGCTCATTTTGGCATTTAATTACTTTTAAGTTTAGACACCAATCGATTGTGATTCGTATTAATTTTGACTTTTGAGACGTTCTCCAAAATCCTCTTTCTTCTTCTCAAATGCTCTGTTTGACATTTGAAATTGAGAAGAAACGATTTTAAATTCTAGGATTTGAAAAAATAGAATTGAATTTAAATTTCTAATCTCATTTGGAACATAATAGATTTGAATAGATTTCAAATCAGTAAAAATAAAATCTTTCATTTGAATGCTTAAAAGAAATGAAAAGAAAAGAATCATTTTACAATTATGCCATATATATATATATAATTTAAAATTTACTGTCTTCCTCCTTTATTCTCCTATATATTTTATTGAGTAAAAATACTTTTTTGTTCCATCTGTTTCAAGTTTGTGTCTATTTAGTCTATACATTTTAAAATAAGACAATCAAGTCCTTGAATTTTATGAAATATGTCTATTCGGTCCCTGGGTCATTAATTATTTAACGAATGTTAACAGATGACTGACATGAATGTTTTTAAAAATAATAATATTTTTATTAAAAATTATTTAAAAAATCTCTCTCTCTCCTCTCCTCTCATCTTCACCTTCTCTTTCTCCTTTCCACCTACCCCTTCCCTTCCCCTTTTTTAGCCATTCCGACGCTAACGCCGAGGCCGCCACCAGACCCCAACCCCTTCTTTCTTCTACCCCACCCCCTTTTTCTTCTTCTTCTTCTCTTCAAAACCCACCATCAACCTCTTTTTTCTTCTATTTCTTCTTTTTCTATTTCTCCTCAAAACCCACATTTAATCAACATCAACGAGTTTGTAAGGAGGACGAGAATACGACAGCTGTAAGAGCAATCTTTGCCACCCTGGATCTCTACCTCAACCACTCGGCCGCTGTTGGACCATCCTTCTACTCCTAATCAGCCGCCTCATTAATTCATCGCCATTGCTGAGGATCGGAACCCTATTGGGATTTGTGGTAAAATGGGGTTTGAAGAAGAAAGGAGAAGTGAGAGTGGGAGAAGAAAAAATGGTTTGAATAAGAGAGAGAAGGAAGAAGAAGATAGGGACATTGGCACCATCACCGGCGCTGGAGCTGGGTGAAGGGGAAAAGGGAAGGGGGAGTACGATGGAGGAGAAAGGGACAGAGAGAAAGTGTTTTTTTTTTATACAAAATTCTTTTAATTATTATTATTATTTTATTTGGAAAAATTATTATTTTAATATTAAAATTTGACACATTAGCCTCTATTAAAAAAATTAACATGTCATGGACTTATTAGACCTATTTCATAAATTCATAAAATTCAGAGACTTGATTGTTCGATTTGAAACGCATGACTAAATAAATACAAACTTGAAACATGAGTGATCAAAAAGATACTTTATCCTATTTTATTATATATTATTATTTTAAAAAAATAAAACCCTAATTCTACCCTCCTTGAGTCCCATCCATCCTTTCTCCATCTTTTCTTTCTCCTCCCCTATTTTTTTTTCCCGCAGCCTAATAACACACCCCACCCCACCGTTTTCTTTATTTTCTCCCTAGCTCCCTTTGTACTGCAACCAGACGTCGTCGCCCAATGCCATTTTTTTTATTCTGTTCTTCACTAATGCACCGTTTGCCGGCAGATGTTAGTAGGCGCAATTGTCCAATTGCACTCGTCACTTGTGTTCTTCTAATAGTGACTTGTCACCAAGATCAAGCATTATTTAATCTTTCATCAATTACCAAGATCAAGCAACTCTTCAATCTCTCAACAATGATTTCTGCACGGATCATTTTTTTCTTCTTCTTTTGTTCATTTTGGTTTATCTGATTAAACCATCCCAAAAGAGGGTAAAATTGGAATGAGGTCTTCAAACCCACAAAAAAATTGCCTCCCTCACCCCTCCAAGCAGTTCGCAAGAAGTGTCTTCAAACCCACAAGCAAATGACCTCCACTCTCCCATCCAAGCAGTTCGAAGCAGATTAAGAATCTTTGAAGAATTACGCCGTCCCACATCGATAAACTCAGTTGAGGGGAAGATATTTCTTCCATATAAATATTTCCCTCCCCGCAGCTTTAGGTGCTCACTACTACTGCTACTGTTGCTACTCCTATTCTATTGGGGCCAAGTGCCTCATCGATAAACTCAATGGAGGGGAAGATATTTCTGATGGATGGGAGTGAATTGCAGTCTCTGGTTGGTTCAAGGATCAAAACCATACATCCTGATTGCGTTAGAATTTCTCACTTGGACCAAGAGAAGTTAAGTATATGCATGGCAAGCGAACAGGAAATGATTGGATGGAATAGACCTAACCTCACCGACCGTATGGTTAAGCAAGTTGGTGTGGAGGCTTGGGTCTCCTTTGAGATTGGTAGCAGGTAAAGTCTTTCTTTTTCTGCTAAGTGATGAAAGTTTCAATGTAATTTTTTTTTTTTTTTTTAGTATCAAAATAGATAAAGTTTTTCTTTTTCTGCTTTGATGAATTTTGAATGTTGATCAATGTAATTTTTTTTAGTATTGAAATAGCATAGCCATTATATTAGTTGAAGTTTGATCAAATGTAGTTCTCTTTTGCTAGCCATATATGTATAATAAAAAGACTTGACATATATGTATAATAAAAAAATAATGTTGGCATGATGAAGGAATACTTATGCATAACTAAGATAAAAATCTAAAAAAAAATCTAGAAAATATGCAACTTTTAGGTCGGGCCGGGACTTAACTGTACGCACTGGCCTTACTCCAATAAAACACTAAAGAAAACAAACCAAAGTAGTATAATAACAGTAAAATAAGCAACAAAGAAAAAAAATTGAAAAAAAGTACTAAACCAAAAGGCGCATGAAAGGGAAATTGAACTTTGGACAACAGTACTCCCATGCCAATCAGCCAACAATCGAACGTATGCTATTAACAAACAGTCAAATATACTCTGCAAAAAAAAAAAAAAAAAACTTCGAATGTGGGAAGTAGAAATCATGATGACCTTTGTTGCTAAATCAAAGATTTTTTTTCAAGAAAAAATATATTCTCTCTGGATTTTTTTTATTATCTTCGATTATTACTTTTTTGTACCCCATCTTTCTCAAGGGATCTATCCCACTTTTGAGCCGTATAGAGTGAAAACATTTTCCATTCAAGTATATATATATATATATATATATATATATATACACACAAACAAAATATAGATGTAAAAATGATTCTATAGAAGAGAACAAAAAAGATAAAAACTCATATTTTCTAGAAGAAAGGAAAAAAAACAAATCAAGGAAAAACGAAGTATGCCATTTGAAAAAATATTCAACCTAATGGCCTTTTAAAAAAGTACCAACTCAATCTTAAAAAACTCAATCAAAGACAGACAATTGAACTCGTCATAAAAAAAAAACAAACCTGAGGATAAAGGTTTAAAGGGATGAAGGGCGTTCCAAATCTTTCTGCCTTTTCTTCAACATGTTTTTCTTCTTCTTCTTCTCCTCTCTACAAGGGTGTCCTTTATATCAAAGCCAAGGTAAACAAAAAAAAATTGCAGAGTTCTTCTCATCTGCATGCCCTATTCCCTAGGCTTCAAGAAACGAATCGTCTTCTGTCATGCAACCAAATCGATTGAAGATCTTCTCCAAAACGACACCTCACTCCACCATTCTCTCTCTTAAACTAATGATTACGGCTGGAAAAAAAATCTTTACACCATATCCCAACACTTTGGGTAAATCCCTAAATCTTTTTTTTTTTTTGTTTTTTTTTTAATTACTCCTTATTTTCAAAATAATAATAATAATAATAATAATAATAATAAACATCAAGATCTAGTACACAGCAAATAAAAGAAAGCCTAATTAAAATAACAAGGAAAATTAAATAAAATATTGGACCAAAAATGGTGTCTATAAACACCAACAAAGCTCTGATAGCGTCCCACCAACCAGCTCTGATAGCGCTACCAATCGCATAGTTGGAGACCCATGCTTCTCAGCCTCTCTATTGGGCGCAAATGCCTCATCGTCCAGCTTAACCAGTCCCCACACCATTCTGATTTTTTAAACTCCAACGTTACCTTCGTGGGTCTTGACAAAGAAAGGGATGTAGGCCCCCTCCATCAACATACAAGACTCATGATGATGAATAGGCGTGAGTTTTTAACGATGAATATGAAATCCAAACTATTTTAACTTTTAATCATTTAATAATGTAATGATGGTTTCACCTCGCCGCAATACCACCAACCCCACAACCCAGCTCCACCCCAACAATCAGCTCCAATACAACCACCAATCACACACTTGGCATCAACTTGAAATTCTCTTATGAGGGTAAACCCGTGCTTCTTAGCTTCTGTATTGGGCGGAAGTGCCTTATTATCCAATTTAGACAGTCCCATCAAGTCCCCATGCCACTCTCTAATTTTTTTTCAACTCTAATGTTACCTTCGTTTGTCTTGGCATAAAAAGGGATGTAAGCCCCATCTATCAACATACGAGACTTGTTAGAATTTCTCACCTGGCCCATGAGGAGTTGGGTATCCGCATGGCAAGCAGACATGATATGACTTGATGGAATAGACCTAACCTCACCGACCATATGGTGAAGCCAGCTTCTTTGGAGGCTTTGGTTTCCTTTGAGATTGGAGACATGTGAAGTCTTTCTTTTCTGCTAAGTGATTAATGCTTTAATGTAATTTTTTTTTTTTTAGTATCCAAATAGTTAGTCTTTCTTTTTCTGCTTTGATGAATTTTGAATGCTGATCAATGTAATTTTTTTTTAGTAACGAAATAGCATAGCCATACTATTTGTTGAAGTTTGATCAAATGTAGTTCTCTTTTGCTAGCCATATATGTATAATAAAAAGACTTGACATATATGTATAATAAAAAAACAATGTTGGCATGATGAAGGAATACTTATGCATAACTAAGATAAAAATCTAGAAAATATGCAACTTTTAGGTCGGGCCGGGACTTAACTGTACGCACTGGCCTTACTCCAATAAAACACTAAAGAAAACAAACCAAAGTAGTATAATAACAGTAAAATAAGCAACAAAGAAAAAGAATTGAAAAAAAGTACTAAAAAAAAAAGGCGCATGAAAGGGAAATTGAACTTTGGACAACAGTACTCCCATGCCAATCAGCCAACAATCGAACGTATGCTATTAACAAACAGTCAAATATACTCTGCAAAAAAAAAAAAAAAAAAACTTCGAATGTGGGAAGTAGAAATCATGATGACCTTTGTTGCTAAATCAAAGATTTTTTTTCAAGACAAAATATATTCTCTCTGGATTTTTTTTATTATCTTCGATTATTACTTTTTTGTACCCCATCTTTCTCAAGGGATCTATCCCACTTTTGAGCCGTATAGAGTGAAAACATTTTCCATGCATGTATATATATATATATACAAACAAAATATAGATGTAAAAATGATTCTATAGAAGAGAACAAAAAAGATAAAAACCCATACTTTCTAGAAGAAAGGAAAAAAAAAATCAAGGAAAAACGAAGTATACCATTTGAAAAAATATTCAACCTAATGGTCTTTTAAAAAAAAGTACCAACTCAATCTTAAAAAACTCAATCAAAGACAGATAATGGAACTCGTCAAAAAAAAAAAAAAAACCTGAGGAGAAAGGTTTAAAGGGATGAAGGGCGTTCCAAATCCAAATCTTTTTGCCTTTTCTTCAAAATGTTTTTTTTTTCTTCTTCTCCTCTCTACAAGGTGTCATTTATATCAAAGCCAAGGTAAACAAAAAAAAATTGCAGAGTTCTTCACATCTGCATGCCCTATTCCCTAGGCTTCAAGAAACGAATCGTCTTCTGTCATGCAACCAAATCGATTGAAGATCTTCTCCAAAACAACACCTCACACTACCATTCTCTCTCTTAAATTAATGATTACGGCTGGAAAAAAAATCTTTACACCATATCCCAACACTTTGGGTAAATCCCTAAATCTCTTTTTTTTTTGTTTTTTTTAATTACTCCTTATTTTCAAAATAATAATAATAATAATAATAATAATAATAATAAACATCAAGATCTAGTACACAGCAAATAAAAGAAAGCCTAATTAAAATAACAAGGAAAATTAAATAAAATATTGGACCAAAAATGGTGTATATAAACACCAACAAAGCTCTGATAGCGTCCCACCAACCAGCTTTGATAGCGCTACCAATCGCATAGTTGGAGACCCATGCTTCTTAGCCTCTCTATTGGGCGCAAATGCCTCATCGTCCAGCTTAACCAGTCCCCACACCATTCTGATTTTTTAAACTCTAACGTTACCTTCGTGGGTCTTGACAAAGAAAGGGATGTAGGCCCCCTCCATCAACATACAAGACTCATGATGATGAATAGGCGTGAGTTTTTAACGATGAATATGAAATCCAAACTATTTTAACTTTTAATCATTTAATAATGTAATGATGGTTTCACCTCGCCGCAATACCACCAACCCCACAACCCAGCTCCACCCCAACAATCAGCTCCAATACAACCACCAATCACACACTTGGCATCAACTTGAAATTCTCTTATGAGGGTAAACCCGTGCTTCTTAGCTTCTGTATTGGGCGGAAGTGCCTTATTATCCAACTTAGACAGTCCCATCAAGTCCCCATGCCACTCTCTAATTTTTTTTCAACTCTAATGTTACCTTCGTTTGTCTTGGCATAAAAAGGGATGTAAGCCCCATCTATCAACATACGAGACTTGTTAGAATTTCTCACCTGGCCCATGAGGAGTTGGGTATCCGCATGGCAAGCAGACATGATATGACTTGATGAAATAGACCTAACCTCACCGACCGTATGGTGAAGCCAGCTTCTTTGGAGGCTTTGGTCTCCTTTGAGATTGGCAACATGTGAAGTCTTTCTTTTTCTGCTAAGTGATTAATGCTTCAATGTAATTTTTTTGTTTTTTTAGTATTAAAATAGTTAGTCTTTCTTTTTCTGTTTTGATGAATTTTGAATGTTGATCAATGTAATTTTTTTTTAGTATCGAAATAGCATAGCCATACTATTTGTTGAAGTTTGATCAAATGTAGTTCTCTTTTGCTAGCCATATAAGTGTAATAAAAAATACTCTCATTTGCATCAATATAATTCTTTTTTTCCTATAAATACTTGTAATAAAAAATTGGCTTTTTCCATCCGTTTGGAGTTGGAGTCCACTCAAATGGGATTAAGTTTGTTCAGAGTTTTTAACAATGAATATGAAATCCAAACTATTCTAACTTCTAATCATTTAATAATGCAACGATGGTTTGACCTTGCCGCAGTACCACTAACCCCACCAACCAGCTCCGCCCCAACAACCTGCCCCGATAGCGCTAATATTGCAACCACCATCGCATAGTTGGCATCAGCCTGAAATTCTCTTCTGAGGGTAGACTCGTGCTTCTCAGCTTATGTATTGGGTGGAAGTGCCTTATTGTCCAACTGAGCTAGTTTCATCAAGTCCCCACACCACTCTCTGATTTTTCAACTTTAATGTTACCTTCGTCGGCCTTGGCATAGAAAGGGATGTAAGCCCCATCTATCAACGTACAGGACTCATCGTGTTAACATTTCTCACCTGGCCCATGAGGAGTTGGGTATCAGCATGGCAAGCAGACAAGATATGACATAATGAAATATACCTAACCTCACCGACCGTATGGTTAAGCAAGATGGTGTGGAGGCTTGGGTCTCATTTGAGATTGGCAGCAGGTGAAGTCTTCTTTTTTTGCTAAGTGATGAATGTCTCAATGTAATTTTTTTTCTTTTTTTTTTTGTAGTATCAAAATAGGTAAAGTCTTTCTTTTTCTTCTTTGATGAATTTTGAATGTTGATCAATGTAATTTTTTTTTAGTATTGAAATAGCATAGTCATACTATTAGTTAAAGTTTGATCAAATGTAGTTCTCTTTTTCTAGCCATATAAGTATAATAAAAAGTACTCTCAGTTGCATCAATGTAATTCTTTTTTTTTCTATAAATACTTGTAATAAAAATACTTCCCCTCCCTGTAGCTTTAGGTGCGCCATCAACATCAACAGTGGCCTCACAGGTATGAGGAATGCTCGATGACCAGTGAGGCCTACTAATAATTTTTTTTATAATATATATATACTAATCACATTTTTTATGTTCGTTATTCTTATTTATACTTTTATTGTTATGCTTTACATTTTTGTAGAAGGTTAAGAAAATTGCTTTTTCCATTCGTTTGGAGTTGGAGTCCACTCAAATGGGATTGAGTTTGTCAAAGTTTTTAACAATGAATATGAAATCCAAACTATTCTAACATCTAATCATTTAATAATGCAACGATGGTTTGACATCGCCGCAATACCCAACCCCACTAACCAGCTCCGCCCCAACAACCAGTTCTGATAATGCTAATACAGCAACCACCAATTGCATAGTTAGCATCATCCTTAAATTCTCTTCAGATGGTAGACTCGTGCTTCTCAGCTTCTGTGTTGGGTGGAAGTGCCTTATTGTCCAACTTAGCTAGTCCCATCAAGTCCCCACACCCCTCTTTGATTTTTTTCAACTCTAACGTTACCTTTGCATAGAATTGGGTATTTGCATGGCAAGCGAACAGAATATGACTTGATGGAATAGACCTATCGTAATCGATCATATGGTGAAGCAAGCTGCTTTGGAGGCTTTGGTCTTTTTTGGGATTGGTAGCACGTCAAGTCTTTCTTTTTCTTCTAAGTGATGAATGTTTCAATGTAATTTTTTTAAAATTTTTTTAGTATTAAAATAAGTCAAGTCTTTCTTTTTCTTTTTTGATGAATTTTGAATGTTGATAAATGTAATTTTTTTTTTTTTATCTTTTTTGTATCGAAATAGCATAGTCATACTATTAGTTGAAGTTTGATCAAATGTAGTTCCCTTTTGCTGGCCATATAAATATAATAAACAATACTCTTAGTTGCATTAATGTAATTCTTTTTGTCCTATAAATTATTGTAATAAAAATGCTTCCCCTCCCCACAACTATAGATGCGCCATCAACATCAATAGTGTCCTCACATATATGAGCAAGACTCGGTGACCAGTGAGGGCTACTAATAGTTGTTTTAATAATACACACATACACACACATACATACATACATACATACAGGTGCGCCATCAACATCAACATTGTCCTCACATATATGAGCAAGGCTCGGTGACCAGTGATGGCTACTAATAGTTTTTTTAATAATACACACATACACACACACATCATACATACATATGTACGTACGTACGTACGTACATACATACATACATACATACATACATATATATATATATATATATATATATATATATATATATATATATATATATATAATCACATATTTTGATTGATACCGATCGCATTTTTATGCTCGTTATACTTTTATTGATTATGTTTTACATTTTTGTAAAATGTTAAAAAAAATGACTTTTTCCATCCATTTTGAGTTGGAGTCTACTCAAATGGGATTGAGTTTGTTCAAAATTTTTAACAATGAATATGAAATCCAAACTATTCTAACTTCTAATCATTTAATAATGCAACGATTGTTTAATCTTGTCGCAATATCACCAACCCCACCAACTAGCTCTGCCCCACCAACCATCTCTAATAGCGCTAATACTGCAACAACTAATCACATAGTTGGCATCAGCCTGAAATTCTCTTATGAGAGTAGCCACGTGCTTCTCAGCTTCTGTATTGGGTGAAAGTCCCTTATTGTCCAACGTTATCTTCATGGGTCTTGGCATAGAAAGGGATGTAAGACTCGGTGACCAGTGAGGGCTACTAATAGTTGTTTTAATAATACACACATACACACACATACATACATACATACAGGTGCGCCATCAACATCAACAGTGTCCTCACATATATGAGCAAGGCTCGGTGATCAGTGATGGCTACTAATAGTTTTTTTAATAATACACACATCATACGTACGTACGTACGTACACGTACATACATACATACATATAGATATATATATACATACATACATACATACATACATATATATATATATATATATATATATATATATATATAATCACATATTTTGATTAATACCGATCGCATTTTTATGCTCGTTATACTTTTATTGATTCTGTTTTACATTTTTGTAAAATGTTAAAAAAAATGACTTTTTCCATCCATTTCGAGTTGGAGTCTACTCAAATGGGATTGAGTTTGTTCAAAATTTTTAACAATGAATATGAAATCCAAACTATTCTAACTTCTAATCATTTAATAATGCAACAATTGTTTAATCTTGTCGCAATATCACCAACCCCACCAACTAGCTCTGCCCCACCAATCATCTCTAATAGCGCTAATACTGCAACAACTAATCACATAGTTGGCATCAGCCTGAAATTCTCTTATGAGAGTAGCCACGTGCTTCTCAGCTTCTGTATTGGACGAAAGTCCCTTATTGTCCAACTTAGCCAGTCTCATCAAGTCCCCCGCCACTCTCTGATTTTTTCAACTTTAACGTTACCTTCATGGGTCTTGGCATAGAAAGGGATGTAAGTCCCCTATATCAACATATAGGACTGATCGTGTTAGAATTTCTTTCCTGGCCAAGGACATAATATGTCTGGATGGAATATACCTATCCTCACCGACCGTATGGTGAAGCAAGCTTCTTTGGAGGCTTTGGTCTCCTTTGAGATTGGTAGCAGGTGAAGTCTTTTTTTTCTGCTAGGTGATGAATGTCTCAATGTAATTTTTTTTTTTAGAATCAAAATAGGTAAAGTCTTTCATTTTTACTTTGATGAATTTTGAGTGTAATAAAAAGTACTCTCAGTTACATCAATGTAATTTTTTTTTTCCTATAAATACTTGTAATAAAAATACTTCACCTCCCCGCAACTTTAGGTGCGCCATCAACATTAACAGTGGCCTCACAGGTATGAGGAATGCTCGGCGACTTATGAGGCCTACTAATAATTTTTTTATAATATATATATATTGCTTGATACCAATCGCATTATTCTTGTTTATAATTTTATTCATTTCGTTTTACATTTTTGTTGAAGGTTAAAAAATGACTTTTTTCATCCGTTTGGAGTTGGAGTCCACTCAAATGGGATTGAGTTTGTTCAAGGTTTTTAACAATGAATAAAAAATCCAAACTATTCTAACTTCTAATAGTTTAATAATGCAACGATAGTCTGACCTCGCCGCAATACCACCAGCCTCACCAACCAGCTTCGCCCAACAACCAGCTTCGATAGCGCTAATACTGCAACCATCAATCGCATAGTTGTCATCAGCCTGAAATTCTTTTATGAGAGTAGACCCGTGCTTCTCAGCTTCTGTATTGGGCGAAAGTGCCTTATTGTTCATCTTAGCCAGTCTCATCAAGTCCCCACGCCACTCTCTAATTTTTTCTACTCTATAGTTACTTTCGTTAGTCTTGGCATAGAAAGGGATGTAAGCCCCCTATATCAACATACAGGACTGATCGTATTAGAATTTCTCACTTGGCCCATGAGAAGTTGGGTATCCGCATGGCAAGTAGATAGGATATGACTTGATGGAATAGACCTAACCTCACCGACCGTACAGTGAAGCAAGCTGCTTTGGAGGCTTTGGTCTCCTTTGAGATTGGTAACAGGTGAAGTATTTCTTTTTCTGCTAAATGATGAATTTTTCAATGTAATTTTTTTTTAGTATCAAAATAGGTAAAGTCCTTTTTTTTTTCTGCTTTGATGAATTTTGAATGTTGATCAGTGTAATTTTTTTTTTTTTAGTATTGAAATAGCATAGCCATACTATAAAGTTTGATCAAATGTAATTCTCTTTTGCTAGCCATATAAATGTAATAAAAAATACTCTCAGTTGCATCAATATAAGTCTTTTTTTTTCTATCATAATAAGAAGTGTAATACAAAATAGTTTTTTTTTTTTTATCTATTTAACTGATAAATTTAATTTTTGTGTACCTTCTTCAGTTATCTAGATCTTGTTGTCAATTCTCGAAAGGGCAATCATTTTAAGAAATTTGGAATGCTAAGCAACTGCAACTTATGAGAAAAGGAAAGCCATAGGCAATATTAATTTTGTTTTCATAGAAAAGAATGAAGTGTTCTCTATTCAAGTATCACTTGAATATTTATTTATTACGAATTATTCTTCATGAAATGTAAGTGATTATATCTCCTTCTCACTGGATATGCTATATGAATCTCATTCAATGAAGGAAAAAAAAAAAAGAAGAAGAAACTAATTTTCATTCTTTTGTCAGACAAGGCATATCTGCTGTGGACTTAGACAACAAGCTGAATTCTGGATCATTACCTTGAGATGTTGTGTTACATTGTCAATAACCTAACCTTTTATTCTTTGGTTTTGCCCAAAACACATGTACTCATCTATCAACAAGGTAATTAAGCAGGTTGTTTAATAGTGCACGACTTTGAGAGTCTTTATTTGCAGACTAATGAAACATGTGACTTTCGTTCTTTAAGTTTTGTTCTTGGTTTGTCCTGTGTATGTTTCTTTTCTTTTTGTTCTAAGCTTTTTGACAAAAATAGTAAGCATGTTTTTGAGAAAAAGAGAAGAATAATTGACTATAATTGCCTTGATTTATTCATCCCAAAGGGATCCTTTTATTTACAAATGAATGATAAAGAATACTAATATAAAGGCAAAACTTATGCTAAAATTACAGCAATAATATTTGCAATTGAAAGCACAAATTATGGCAAGAATCATGGGTAGAATTGAAGGGATGAATATTAAGAAAGCGGAAGCAATTTTGGATCTTAAGCACTTTAATTACATCAATTTGATCAAATAAATAGCATGCTCAAAAACGGAAAAACAGAGAATAAGAACAATACCTTTGATGCTCAAAATTCTCCTAATCCTTGGCCAATTTCTGATCACGAACACTTCGTGGACCTCCCTTAGGATCTTCCCTACTATCCTCAGGCCTTGGAACGGATTGTGGGATCCTTAATTGAGAGAATTTTTGTGAGAGAGAGCAAAGGTCTAAAAACCGAAAATTCTCCAATTTTCTGCAAAATTCTCACTTCCCATTGTGTTTCTATGCTATTTAAAGCTATTAACAAGCTTCATCAAGCTTGCTAAGGTTGACAACACATAGATGAGAAGGATAAAACAAGAAGGAGGTGGGGAATTTTGGTGAATTTGAAAAAGCACAAAGCTTATTCATCAAAAGATGAATTTGGTCCAAAAATCAATCTTAAATGAATTTGATTTTTCTTTAATTTTAATTCAAAATCAATATAAAATTAATTTTAAATTAAAATCAATTTTTTTTAAATTAATTAAACAATTTAATTAATTTTAAATAATTATTTAATTTAATATCAAATATCAAATTAAATAATTGGACCAATCCCGATTTCTCAAATCGAACGTTCGAACATGAATCCCTATTCATGTTTTAAACCGAACCAATATTAAATCAAATTTAAATATATCCACCTCTTCTTTATCATAGTTTAATTCATAATTAAGCTATGAAACGTTAAGTATATCGCATATAATTAACGTTTTCTCCCAAAACCGAATTTGAACAATTCAAATTCTTTTCTCTCAAATTGTTACAAGCCTTAGTCCGAGCTAGTAAGGGGAACCTAATGGACCTCCAGATCATGAGCTCCAACGATACAAGATTAACCGGCCAAACTCTTTAGCCTAGCTAATCAACATTCGTTAACCACCGAGACACTCCACTAAAGCCCAGTGGCTGCACTCTCCTCACTGTAGATATATTTATGTCCACTCGATATAACCATGGTTAGTAAGTCGATCCTTCACAGGTCGTTCGTAATTACAGCTGGGTCAAATAAACCGTTTTACCCTTGTAATTACTTCTTGTTCCTTAAGTCCCACTGATCCTCTAATGAACAATTGGTTTGTGGTCCAACCAACAAACCGAATCCCTCTCGGGCCAATGAGAGGGTGGGCCCATTGTTCAAGACCCGGAGTCAGCACTTAAGGAAACAACCTCTCTACTAAATCCTAAAGTGGGTAGGAGTGAATTCCATCTCGCATGACTATGTTCCCAACTATCTACTCAGTCTTATCCCCAAAATGGGAGGCTTATTGAGTCGGCGATCTCGGGCCACTCTCACCCATGCAAATCTAAGGATAATCCCGAATAAACAGGAGTTCATAGCACACTCAGGATTAAGATCGAGTTACCTAGGTCATCGTATGAAAATAGTCAGTTAAAACAGTAAACGGAGTTAAAAAGTCTAAGTGACTATTTTGCGGTCCAGTCTTATGCAAACTCATTACATAGGATGCCCCCACTTTCATGTCTCCACATGAACGATTCAGGATCACATCGTTAGTACTATACAAAGTGGGCCGCGTCCATAGTGTCCCCAGGATAAGGTACCCAGCCCTATCCCTATACTATAGACCGTTCTGACTATTACTCGAACTTGATCCACTTTTATGTCATACATAAAGTTCAAGTTCACATCTTATAGTCAAGGATTCTTAGTTCATTGGATTTGAGTTAAAATGACGCAATTCACTTTATCCAATAACACATGTACTGAATAAACCTCAATAACATCTTTATTGCAAAATGGAATATACATTGAGTTTACAAAACCACGAGTTTTAGGACACAAAACCCAACAAGAATATACTCTAATATGCTTCCTCAAAATGAAGAGGGAGCGAAGTCAGAAGTTTGTACCGAAAAGACAAAAATATCTAGGATGACAACGGTTTTATGAGTAAGTCAACAAGTTGATCTTTGGAAGATATGAAACAAACGGAGATATCCTTCTGAACAACTTTCTCACGAACGAAGTGGTAGTTAATCTCAATGTGTTTCGTACGAGCGTAGAATACCGGATTATTAGCAAGTGAAATTGCTGAAACGTTATCACATCGTAATGTTGGAGGAACAGCTAATGTAATATGAAGAAGATCACAAAGAAGTTTTCGTAACCAATAAAGATCAGCGGTTATAGTGGCTAGTGAGCAGTATTCTACCTCTGTGGATGAACATGAGACGGTGGGTTACTTTTTGGTGGATCAGGATATAGGACTATAGCATAGAAAAGCAATGAAGCCAAAGGTAGATCGACAATCAAATGTGTCACCAGCCCAATCAGAGTCACAGAATGCAGTAAGAGACAAATCTCCATGTCGAAATATAACACCAAGTTGCTTAGATCTAGAAAGATACTATAAAATGCGTTTGACGGTAGAAAATTGAACAATTGTTGGATGATGCATGAACTGACTTACTCGATTAACTACAAAGGCAATGTCGGGTTGGGTAAAAGTGAGATATTGAAGTGGCCCAACGGGTGTACAAATAACCCGATAACCCGAATAACCCGAACTACCCAACCCAAACCGTAAGGGTTGGGTTGGATTAGGTCTTTCTTTGGTTTGAGTTGGGTTAGAATATTGGAGAATCAAATTTTCGGGTTAATTCTCGAGTTGGCCTTTTTAAGCTTGGGTTGACCCGACCCAACCCAACCCAATACTTATAAATGAATTATTTGTAAACTTTTAATGTTTTTCATCTAGGATTGTAACGAAAATTAAAATGTTATGAACTTTAAAGTTTGATATTTAAATTTTATGTGATTTTAGTTATTAATTCAAGCAAAAATTATTTTAAATAATTAAGAAAATTATAAAAAAAAAAAATCAACATGACGACCCAACCAACCCAACCTGAAAATATAAGGTTGGGTTGCAACCCTTTATCGGGTCATTCGGGTAGCCAACCAGACCAACCCGAATTTTCGAGTTTGTCTCAAAAAACCTTCAACCCAACCCAAGTTGTGTACACCCCCTAAATAAAGGTGCAGCAGCATAGAGGTCAACAGATGTAGACATAGGAGTTAAACATGACTTAGTAAATGACATTCTTGAGGTTTGAAGTAGATCTGTAAGATACATAGCTTGATTAACAAAAATACCATCAAAGGAAGTGTGGACTTCCAAGCTAAGGAAGTATTTCAATGCACCAAGATCTAATATTTGAAATTCAGTTGCCAACTGCTTCTTTAAGATAGAGAGATAAGAAGCATTGAGGCTTGTAATGATAATATCGTCCACATAAAGCAATAAATAGGTCAAGGAAGAGCCAACTGAACGTATAACAAGGATGAGTTAGCAGCAGAAGCAACGAATCCCAATGTTAATAAGTAGGACGTAAATCGATCAAACCAAGCCTGAAGAGCTTGTTTAAGGCCATAGAGACTTATGAAGCAAACAAACATGAGTTGGGTGAGAGAAGAATAATGGAATATAATTGTCTTAATTTTATTCATCCCAAAGAGATCCTTTTATATACAAATGAATGATAAAGAATATTAATATAAAAGCAAAACTAATGCTCAAATTACCACAATAATATTTGCAATTGAAAGCACAAATTATGGCAAGAATCATGGGTAGAATACACTCTAATAATTTTTACACAGTATATATATGTCTAAATAGAGAGCATTTAACTACCTTCCCTGAACTAATAGGCTTGAGTGAAGACAAGACCAAACACTTATTGCACCTTTCCTTAAATGAACAACTTGACTTTGTACGGTGGAATCCTGCCAACGAAAATTTGGTTTTTGTTCAACTAATTTTCCTTGTAATTATGAGAATACATTGTTCTAGAATAGTCCAAAAACAAAATGTTGGTTGTTATCAACGTTTAAAATGTCGATGTTGACGGAAATGTCGAAGTCTCAATTTTATGGAAATGTCGATGGAAATATCGATAAAATGTCGATGTCGATGGATATTTCTAGAAAAAATTTAAAAACAAAAAATTCAAAAAAAAATATTTAAATTAATAAATAAACATGTTACACTTTTTAAATAAGTTAAAATACTTGTTACAATATTATATTCACATTATGTTACATTTTCTTACTAATTTTTTTAATATTTCATCAATTTTGTACGGTATAGTGGAAATGTCGATTTCTCCCTTATGTCGATGTCGAACCCATGGACATGAAGAAATATCGATGAAAATGTCGGCATGTCGTTGTTATTCTGATGACAAGATTATTATGCAAAGCTTGAGGTTTACAAAAGGATTTGTGTGAGGCACTCCAGCTAGTTCGATGCTGTGAACTACAGTACAAGATCACAAAAGGATTCTAAATTATGAATTCTAAAATACCGTTCAGGGGCTTGCTATCGTGTAATGTGTTGGAGTACTCATATGCTAATGTAAAATTAAATAATTTATTCTCCATGAATGCATATGTTGTTTATATATACTAACTCTGATGCTGAATTATATATGTATTTATTAGGGGATTCTTCCTCTATATATATATTCATTGTATGTTCTCTACTAAGGTGGTATGTACATCATATCCATGAAAAGTAAGGAACTAATTAAAGATCTTTGACATTGGTTATATTTCTTCTAAACCAGTCGAAGTACGTAAGTTTTTATTTCACCTAATTTACATAGAAAAGACTCGTAAGTTCTTCTACCGTTGTAGCCTATACAAAGACACTAAATTTGAGATTACTAGAAGGGGCTTCAATATACTTTCAAAACTCCTTTTAGAAACAAACATAAACCTAGCTACGTTAGTAGAGTTTTAATTAGAAAATTTGAAGTTGTGTTCTGAAACTAATTTTAATGTTTTTACCCCTAATATAGGAAGTCATCTCATCTCTATATTTTTATTCTTAGTAAAATTCGATGATATATATAGTGTGTCCTCTGCAAACATTTTGGCAGGTTATGTGCAGCATCTGATACATGTGGTGTAACCAATATATATGATAAGGACAACGACCCTCGACATATCTCCACAATAATATGATATTGTCCACTTTTAGCATAAACTCTCATGATTTTGCTTTTGGTTTTTCCAAAATGCCTCATATCAATAGAAATAATTGTCCTCACTTATATACCATGAATCTCTTTCTTTCCTAGCCAGTGTGTGACTTTATTAGCACTTCTAACTATATATGTGGACGGAAGAACTCATGCACCCTTAACAAAATCCAGCTGAATGTTCGTTGAAAGTCAAGTTCTTGTTGTTGGACATACAATTTTGTTCCCCATGAATCACATTCTTTCGATTAAATTGTCTAAGCATTTTTCGCGGCTTTGGATTCGTAATTTCCATGTGTATTATTATCAATTCAATTTCCGTTCTAGTACGAACGTTTTGGTACCATTATATATATATAATCTTCATTTTGAATATCATTTTTTCATATAACCTATCAAATCAAGTTTTGCGTTTGTTGCTTTGCCTTCCAAAATATTTTTATTTATTTTCATTGATATTTAATATACAAAAAGTCAAACTTAAAAAATAAACTAAAGCAAAAAATATAATAATTTATTCTATATTATTAAATATTTTAGATATTGATTTGAATTCTTAAAGAGAATAGAGCTTATAATGCATGAAAAAAAAAAAAAAAAAATTGCTTACCTTAAATTTAAAAGTGGTTTTTTTTTTTTTTTTAATCTTCAATAATTTATTTTAACTTTCATGGTAGCTGAAACTGGAGATGGTAATGTCTCGTGTTATCAAAAGACTCCCCAACTTGGGGAAAAGGAATTTCCTCAAATTTCTCACATTCTATATCGAAATGATATATGACATACGTAGATATAGATGGTTGGGGTAGTATGGGAGTTCCAATCCAATAGAGAGCTCCATTGACGTAAGCCCCATGGTCGTTGAGGAAAAAAGGCACAAAGGCAACATGGGTCCATTGGGGTGGACTAGTAGTACAACTTGTGCCAAATGCAAAAATCTCTACCAAGGTAGCAGATTTCTGTGGGACAAAGGAGTATCTTACAAGTTTGTACTGCTTTGTCTTAAGACTGAACCCAAATCCGTAATAGTAAATTACATCATTCCTATTCCTATTCCTTTTCCTTTTCTTGGAGGAAGAGGAGGAGGAGAGAAGTTCGATGTACTCATTTGTCATGGGATTCAATATGAATATTGTGGAATCGAGAAGAAGTGAACAAAAGAGGAGTCCATTGCAGGAATCCAAAATTTTGACCAAACTGGAGGACCAACCAGGAGGGAGTTAAATGAGGCAACAATACCAACACCAGTCCCTTCCGAATGCGAATGCTTAGGATCAAAGTCCACACAATGGAAGTTGCGATAGGGATAAATATGGACAAGGAAAATTAGAAAAGTTTTTGGATCATAATTAAACTTACCAGTTAAAACCAGATTGTTCCATGCTTTACAGACCACCCTGCAAGTGGGCAAATTGGAGAAGCCGAGTTTTGAGAATATTAACTCAATAATATCACCTGAAACCTCTGAATTTATGTTCCTCCTCCAACTCATCTTACTTACTTTTCTGCTTCGTCTTCGATGATTCAATACAAATCCAACCAATGATTTTTTTTTTTTTTTTGTTTCTTTATAAACTCTAAATATATATTGGCTTAATTTCTTTCCTTTTGCTTTTCGGCAAATAATTCCGCTGGGATTTTTTTCCCATACTTGGATTTTAAATGATCTATTAGATTACATTTTATTTCTTTCCTTTTTTCCATTTTTATTTAAATTAATACATTTCTTTGACGATGACGCTTTAATTTTGACCTATTCAAGATATATATATATTTTTTAATTTTAATTTACAAAATTATCCGATTCAAATTTCAAAGATTAGAGTTTAATTATATTATTACCACAAAAGTATATATATGAAAGTTCAACATTGAACTTAGAACATTCTAGATATCAAATAGGCCATTTAAAAGGTTAGAGCAATTTTATTTTTATCATTTAGTTCTATTCAATCCTAACATATCCCAAGTTTTAGAATTTCAAAAGAAAATAAAAATTAAAAATCTTTTTTATTTTATAAAATTAAAAAATGACACACCAGCTTCTCGAATCAAAACAAAAATGTCTCTTTGTAAAAATATTGGATGATCACTATTAGAAAAGTAAAATAAATTGAGCTATACATTGTATTATACTATTTAAATAGAGTTTATTTTATACATAAATTAAAAATATAAATATAATTAATTGTATAGAGTTGTTTATTACTGAATGAATACATTGATTTATTTTATTTTATTTATAAAATGAAAATAAAGAAAATTGATGAAACAAAGGCTTCCAACAAAGTCCTATTGCTTGTCTAATGTGTATAACCTGGCCTTCAGATAACTTCTTATTGAATTGATATTAATAAGAATAGTTAGTCCAAATGCCATAGAAAACAGGAACTTTACATTCACTACAGCTAGAAGACCATCACAAAAAGATACTAAAATCTTAGACACGCACTAATCCACTAACATGAGTATAACTTAACTAGCATAGAGCATGTGTCCTCAACCAAGAGTTCAAATGTTCAAATCCTCCCACATATCATAACTAAAAAAAACACATTGAATCCACTGTAAATATTGTAAATATTCTTTGAAAGATTCCTAAATGGCAAAAATGGCCAGAGATTCCAGTAACTCTTTGAGATTGTATCAATCTACAAAAGAATCTTCGAACATAGTAGGGCTGCCACTATGAGTGGGTGAATATCCCAACAAGCGATTACATAATCCCAACCTGTCCAAACATGGTCGAGCAGCATTAAATTACAAGTTTATTCCTTGAACTTTCAAGATTGTGCTAAGTAGATTTTTGAAGTTTAAAAGTGGCTCACATATGATAGATCTTTGACTTATTCGACATTTTTTTAACATTCACATACTTATTAAACACAAAATTGAATTTAATGTTTAATTGAACCCCTAAGCTTTCAACTTTGTGTCTAATACTTGTGTGAATTTAGCAAAATGTCTAATAGGTCGAACTTCAAAGACCTAAGACACAAAATTGAAAGTTTAAAAACTTATTAAACATTTTTAAAGTTCATGGATCAACTAGACATGAGACCTAATACACACTTTTAAAAGTCAGGGGCGAAATTAGTAATTTAACGTATAAAAGACTAAAGAATCAACTATAAGAGCCGCATCCTTGATCATCTTTCACTCTTCCTCCTATCTTCATCTTCTTCAAACAAGTCTTCAGGTGGATCATAGACGATCATATCAGGGAAAAGCTCCAAGAAGTCATCTTTAACTTGTTCTCTCAATTCTGGGTATGGAACAAGCCCCTTCAAAATGACACGAAAAGGTAAAGATAACGGCCTATCAGGAGATTGTCTCATTTCACGATATATGTCCATGGCCTCGGAGGGCATTGCATTATCCAAGTATGCCCGCATAATGTCTCCAAAGGTATGCTGATCAAATAGTACTCCCTCTCTTTTCAGATCCTGCCAAACTTGTTTTGTTTCTTCCACCCTTTTGTTTTTCGCAAGCATCATAAGCATGTCTCTATAAAAGAACATGTCGGGACGGTACCATACTTCTTTACGAACCACGTTATACAACTGGAGGGGTAAGACAGGTGTCAACAATGCAATCAATGGGGTAAAACCAGAAGTTTCTATCAACTTAAAAAGGCAATTTTTTTTTTTAAATATAAATGTTGGCTTTGTTAAATAACAAAACTACTAGAGTTGAATAATGATATTCTCCAAGACAATAGATTAGATTATGAAGACAGTACAGAGTAAATTTTTTAGGCTATAAGGTCCTAGGGATGCATCATTTTAAAAGAAATATGATTGGAAGAAGATAGGTCCTTCAAAGCTAATAGGGAATCAAACAAACAAACAAATTTACCTCCAAATTGTGTTTCCAATCATCTAATATTTTCAAACTTCTTGTTCAATATCTCTTGAACATAAAAGGGCTATAAAGTAATGTAGATTAGTCAAATGCCCACTACGAAACACTTGATTAAGCATAAGTACATTTTTTATTTATTTTACTTAAAGGTACATAAGTGGATTTTTATTTGTTAAATTACTTTATTGTCACTAAAGGAGACATACACGCCTAGTTATGTAATTCATCTTAAAGGTACATAAGTAGATTTTTTATTTATTTTACTTAAAGGTACATAAGTGGATTGTTATTTGTTAAATTACTTTATTGTCACTAAAGGAGACATACACGCCTAGTTATGTAATTCATCTTATGTCATAGTGGACTTCATCCCCTATTAATAAGTGTTTCTAATAGATGTATCACTCAGCCACAGATTTTTATGTGCATCCGGCCTCCAAGCAAACAAAAGATCCCAATTATAGTGTACGTTGTACATTAAAAATGACTAGCATACTTCCAATTTTTCTCCACCAAAAGTACCATCCTCACCCAATGACATCCAATAGTTAGGAAACTTGGCAATCTAATAGAGAGGAACTTTGTACGTCCTAGTATATTCTTTCATTTTTCTCAAAAGCTCGGTTTCTCTTTTAAAGGGAGAAACATCTCTTTCTTGGTAAACTGGATGCGGAGATTTTCAAACAAAAAATCAGCATTAGAGAGGAAGATTATTGCTAGCTTATATGGCCCCGATATTGGAGATTGATGTACAAGCTCCCGTAAATCTAAACCTCAAGAAGGCCTTGGAGAGCTATTTTTAATTTAAAGAAGGTTTTAGCTAACAGAAATAGAGTTTGTGTCCATAATGGCAAGGATGCTCTATTTTTGGAGGACATTAGGAAAGGTGATTCACCTCTTTCTTCTCTCTTCTCCAGACTCTACTTGCTCTCCTCAAAGGAGGTCTTCATTCATCAAACCTCCTCTTCTTCGGATCTTGGCTTCGGAAAAACTCTCAATGATAGAAAAACTCTTGAACAGCCTATATATACCTAATGGAGTTGATTCTCGATTTCTCCCCAAGATCTACTAGTGATTTTTTTTTTATAAGAAACAATTTCATTGCTGATATGAAATTACAAAAGAGGGGAGAAACTCACATAAGAAGAACTACAAAAAAACCTCTCCAATTGAAAAGGACAGAAGAAAAGCTATAGTGATGGAAGAGGGGGAGCATTTACACCAAGTCACAACCGTATTCACTATAGCGTCAAAAAACCCATAATAAGAGTATTCCTTATCTTGGAAGATTCTTCTATTTCTTTCCTGCCAAATGTTCCAGCAATAGGCTCTTATCAAATTTTCCCAAAGAAGCTTCTTTTCCTTTTTGAAAGAGATCTTCTAGTGTTTTTTGGTTTTCGTGTTGCAAAAATTTCTTTGCCAAATGGGAATCCCCACAACAATTTTGCCAACAAGGCATATTACAAAGTTTTAGTTTCCAATCTGAGACGTATTCTGAACTATCTTAAAGACTAATCCCAAGCTAACCCCATTCCATCAAAGCTTGATGATCTTTGCATCAATATCCCAAGCTAGTCTCAACTAACTTGTTGGGATTCAGCATGCTTTTTTGAAGCCATCCTTTTATATCATATCTCCTATAGACTCAACCTGTTGAAGAAAATCTTCCTGCCTTGATCTCAATTTATGGAACTTCTACCCACTTCACAAGTCTATCAGGCAGCCAAAGGCTAGGCTAGCACAAGCAAGTGCTCCTAACTCCATTTCACCTAAGTGAAGATTTGCAAACCATAGTAAGCTATCTATTTTCTACCACTTCAAAATGCAATCATCAAATACTTGAAAAGGAAAATTTTCCTAAAAACCCAAAGGTAGATAAAAATCGAAGAAAAGCGTACCTATGTTATTTCCAATCCGTAAATTCTAAGGTTCGATAAAATTCAAAATGATTCCTATATAATCACAATTCATCCGAACTACCAAAATTCTGGATTAACCCAACACATTATAGCAATAAACTAATCGAATCCACATTTCGTTGATAGCACTTCAGCTTTATCTCCCAATAAATTCAACATATGTCAGGGAGGGCAAGAGATATAGATGGAGAACAAAAGAGGGTATACCTTCATGCACAGAAAGACCTGGTTCTGCCTCTGAAGCTCGACGAGAACGGCGACAAGATCGGACTTGAGCAAGCGGGAGACATGGGAGGAAATGAAGCGGTCGAGGCGAATGAGATTGGACTGAAGCCTCTTGAGCTCTTTGACCACAATCAGACCCTCCTTGCCCATCTCCTTCTTCCTCCTCCATATCGAGAGGCTAGGGCTCGAAGCGGAGCCATTGATGAAGCGTAACAGCAATTGTTGCTGTGACTGATCGTGTTCCAAAAACCTGCAGGGGGAAAAGCGATGAAAATGGCTTGTGGAAGTGGCGCTGTTTGAGATTCTGCGAAGAAGATTTGGAGTAAATCGCAGCATCAAACTTCTGGAGGAACCTTGAAGCGAATACAGCAACAGAGTTTTGCTCGTTTAAACTGAAAGTGAAACCCAAGAGAATTGGGCGGGGCTTCCGTACTCTGTAGCTAGTGATGCAACAGAGTTTTGGTTGCGTGTATAACTCGTTAAGCACGCTAAAGTGCATAATCTTGGTTTAGTAGCTGAAATTTGAAGATTGTGCTTAAGGAGTTTTTTTTTTTTTTTTTTTTTAAGTTCGACCACATTTAAGGTGGAAGATTTCAACCTCGCTACATACCAATTATCGGAGCTATGCTCACTTTAGTGTGCCTAATGAGTATACGCTCTTTTTTTTGTTTTAAATTAAAAATTGGACTTCTTTTTTCATCATTTCTCTACGGTGACTTTCATCTTCTTAAAAAAATATTTGAGTTCTTAGCTAAATTTGAAAAACAAAAATAAGTTTTTGAATATTAAGGTTGCATTTGATAACCATTTGAAAGTAAGCCTATGAATACTATTTTCACCTCTAAGTTTGATTTTGTTATATACTTTTTTAAAAATGTTTTCAAAGATCAAGTCAAGTTATGAAAATTAAAAAAATAGTTTTTTTTTAAAGCTAAAAAAAGTAGTTTTTAAAAACTTGTTTTTGTTTTTAGAATTTGACTAGAAATTCAAATGTTTTCTTAAGAAAGATGAAACTCATTGAAGAAAAATGATGATAAAACAAGTACAGCTTTCAAAAACTAAAAACAAAAAACCAAATGATTATTAAACGACACCTAAATTTTTTAGTTTTCAAAACTTTGCTTGGTTTGTGAAAACATATCTAAAAAGTAGGACTTGATTTTTAAAAATAAAAAACTAAATAGTTACCCATCTAACTTTAATTTTTTGGGTTGCGAAACTAAATAGAGTTCTAAAAAAAGGCTCACAAGATAGAAATTCACTTAATTTATTTGATTCAACAAATCTGAAAAATAAGAAATTGAGCTCATTGATTGCATGTCAAAGGTATTCCTAGAAATATCCATTTAAAATTAAAAGGAAGAATGTCTCTTCTTGCACTAAACTAAATATGGTTTTTTAACCATTTATAAACAAATTTAGAATTGAGTATAAGTAAGATGTTTAAAATGTTTGGCAATACTTGGTTGGGGATAAACTTATTTATATTGGAAATATCCGAGTCAATAGTTACATACACATTGACTAATCTCATAAGTTGAGTCACAATGTTTGATTGTTATGAAACTCATGAGCTTTTGTTTAAACATTGTGTATTTCAATCAAAAGTACCCTTATTAGTCTACATAGCTAAGGAAAATCAGAGACATTACCGTTCGCACGAGAAAGATAGTAATATGAATACTTATAGAAGTCCCATCAATAGAATGCAATAAAGCTCAACAAATGTGATTATTAATCCTCTTGATAATCGAGGGGTGTGGACTTAGGTTCTTTCTAACTATCATGAAAAAATTGAGATGGTTGGTATCAAATCATTTGTAAGACTTCCCTTGCTAAAGTTTCGGATGCTAGAATTTTTTTAAGACACGAGACACTATATAGACGTTCTTTAAACCTCCTTGATGATTATTCTCTTTTATTATTGTGTTAACTTGTTAAATGAGGTGAATGAAGATGAGTAAAAAATTGGTCTACCGAGGAATATGTTTGTTTTCATTGCATCTCAAGTTGGCTTAGCTTTTTGGCAATTAGTGATTTTTCTCCAAGTTAAAATGATGTCTATTTTGTTTTTCTAACTAAAAATTAGTCAGTATTATAACGTTTGACCTATAATCTAGAGTCCCATTATTTAGTTATTTTCAACTTATTCTCTTGATCACTAAGCTAAGTTTCTTGACTAGAGAGTTTAGACAAAGATGGTCCTCTCGTTTCTTTAATTAATCAAATCCATTTACATGAGATTATAGAACAATCTTCAACGGTTCATTTTGATTAATTTAACTTATTCATCCTAAAATTAATATGAATTACTAAAGTTAGTTATTAATTGAATAGAATCAAATTAATCATACCTTCGACCAAGAGGTGTAAATTGATACAATTATTGGTTTAGAGTTTTAATTGATACAATCCCCAAAGTTTAAGAATATAAATTGATTTCTACCCAAAAAAAAAATTATATATCTAGAGGACTGACACAAGATAATACATGAGTAACAAATAACTTGTATCATCAAAAACATAATAATAAATAAATAGCTTGAAACAAATAGGTTATACCATACATAGCAACATCTCATTGCATCTAACTTTGACCTTGGTAAATTAGAAATCCATATTTATAAGGACTTCAACAACTCATGATGGGTATCGAGCTCAATAAATAATAGTTTTTAGAGAAAAATTATATTTTTTATTTTTCGGATTTAGATTTCGCTTATCTATAATTCCTAAAGTTCGAAAAGTGACATTTAAGTCAATTAAATTTAGCAATAGTAATGGATGAGTACTAAATTCATTGTGTCATTAATGACATTAACATAGAATTTACTTGACATGCTAGAATAATTATGTAATAATGTTTAATTTTGTGTGGTAGATTGTTTATTAAATGACGTGACGTAATTTTTTAAATTTTATATTCTTTATGTGGTTTTTACACTCTCCCTACTTTCTCTTATTCAAGACACATATTTTATAGTCAACCCGAACGTAGGTCAATAAATAAAACACATACTATACTTTTTCTAAAGTTTAAAAACATGATCCCTTGCCAATTCGAGCATAATTCAGTAGATAAGGCACTAATCATTATCTTAGAAGTCGATGATTCAATCCCCCTATCAGTGGCGAATCCAAAACTCTGTGTCAGGGGGGCTATATATTAATAATTTTGAACTCATTCATATATTGATATCATTTGATTATTTTGATATTAAATAGGCTAAATTATAAATTTTGTTCTTAAATTTTTAAGATTGTGTTTAATAAGTCTCGAACTTTAAAAAGTTTTTACTAAGTCACTGAATTATCAATTTTTTGTCTAATAGGTCCATGAATTTTCAATTTTGTGATCTTTGAACTTTAAAAAAAAATATATTAGGTTACAGATTTATTAGCCATTAAATTGAAAACTCTGGAATCTATTAGATATAAAATTGAAAGTTTAAAGACCAATTGCATACTTTTTTAATTTAAAAGTCTATTAGAATAGCTCGAACTTTTATATATATATATATAAATGAAATTTGAAATAGCAAATAGATTTTTTTTTCTTTTTCATAAGAATTATAAATTTTGTATGTAATTAATTTTAAAATATAATGTACTAAAAGTAAAAAATAATTTTATAGTTCCTTCTCTATTTGACTCTAGAAAAGAAAAACTAAATTGAAAAAATAGTTATACTATCATATATTTGTTATTATGTATAAATTTAAATTGTTTTAAAAAATGAAAAAAAAAATCAATTTTGACTCTAAACTTGTCATGTTGGATAAATTTTTACCCTAAATTTTCAATTTCATCAAATTTCACCCTGAACTTAGCTAAGTATTGCAATCTTAACCCTAAACTTTAAAAGAGTTGTAATTTTAAGTTGAGGGGGGGCTGCAACTTACTATGATTTCTAATATTAATTCTTAAGTTTTAAAAGTTGAGGGGGGGCTCGAGCCCCCCGGGCCCAACGTACCTCCGCCCCTGTCCCCTATCCCGCAATTGTTGAACTAAAAAAAAAAAAATCAAAACCTCATTGGGTATGGATTGAACTTAAATAAAAAAAAAAAAAAAACATTTCTTATAGAAGACTGCTTCAAATATATGGTGTTGCATGTATAAAACAATTAAAAAATATATATCTAATATGAAAAAATATATACCCAAAATTCACCCGATCAGCCACTCTCACCAATGCAAATCAAATGACAAGCTCTCACAGGGCATAAGTTCATAACTCACTCAGAATTAAGTTCGAGTCGCATATGATAATCCTGATGAAATATTAATCTTCTCAATTAACGGATTTATAAAGAAATATTAAATATTTTGTGGTCCAGTCTTATACAAACTCAATGTATAAAATACTCCCACTCACATATCTCCAAATGAACGATTTTGATCAAATCATTTGTAACTATTACAAAGTGGGTCGTATCAACAATGTTATTAGGATATAACACCCAATCTTATCCTTATACTATAACCCTTTAGGTTATTTCTTGAACATGATTCTCTCGTATGTCAACCACATACTGTTCAAGATTACACTAATAACCTTAAAATTTTCATATAATGGATAATATTATATTACAAATAAAATAATCAAAATTATTATTAATTATTAATTATGAGGCTTTAGGACATAAATCCCAACAATTTCTACATATTGCAGTATTGTACTTTTACCAGACCTAATTTGAGTTTTTGTGTTAACAAAGTGTGTCAGTTCGTCCATGCGCCAACGACAGTACATTGGTTGGTTGTTAAATGTATTCTAAGATATCTTAAGTCTACAAGATTTCTTGGAATTACATTTACTCACTCTCCCAATCTTGCTTTGACTTGTTATACTGATGCTAACTAGGCGAATTGTCAAGATGATCGACGTAGTACTAGTGGTTTCTATGTCTTCCTTTGCAGTAATTTGGTTTCTTGGTCTTCCACTAAATAGAAGGTAGTTTCTTGTTGGAATCTAGAGTCATAATACAGAGGAATGTCTAATGTCGTTGTAGAACTTATTTGGTCATAGTCTTTGCCTTCAGAAATTGGTATTGATTACCCTCGACTCCAATGCTCTTGTGTGATAATGTGAGTGCTACTTATCTTGCTGCAAACTTGGTGTTGCATAATCAATCGAAACACATTGAGATTGATCATCACTTCATACGAGAGTGGGTGCTTCGCAAATAGTTAATAGTTCGTTTTGTTCCTTCTAAGGACCAACTTGCCGATATCATGACTAAGCGTTTTTCGTCATCGCATTTTTTGTAGCTTGCGCACCAAGCTCACTGTCCATGTAGCTCGGTTTTACTTGCGAGGGGATGATAGAATGTTATTTATATTTAATTTACTTTTAGGCAGTTTATCTTTATTTTTGGTATTACTGTTGGTTCTATATTCCTCAATATTTGTCTTACACGTGTTAGGTTGGAGGCTTTATATGCAGAGCCTTGTTTTTCATTCCCTTTTGAGCTGAACATTATTCCTTCTATATTGTACGGATTGTCTCTTCACTCTCCTTTCTTTTGATATCTCAACGCTTGTTGATTTAGGTCTATTACAATTGATCTTATTTAGAACACATATGGATAATTCAGTTAAAATGAAAAACAAAATAATAATTGTGTAATAAAATTTGTGTTATTATTTAAATTCATGATAGTTAATAACCATTTTTGTAAGATAGATAGTTAACAAAAGGATTATTCTTCTCGAAAAAATCTACCCATCAAGAACAATTTTTTTTATTTTTTTTTGTGTGTCTTTTTTTGTTCGCAAACCCATCCTGAATAATTAAAGTTCTAATAGAAAGTGGAAATTCCATATCATGAGCTATTGATGAGGAGTTAGTAAGTAATATTACGTTTATCCACAACAAGAAAAAGAAAGTAACATGTTGATGAACGAGACTGTTCACATGAGATTTCAAATGAAATTTAGTTGGTGGAATTGAACTTAATTTTGTATTTATTTGTGTATAGTACAATCTCAATGTATGATTCTCTTATTTTCTTTTGGATGTGTGTTTCACTCGAGGGCTGGAGCACTTGTTCTTGAAGTTGAAGCTTCAACTAATCCTTGAAGTCTTGAAATCTTCAAGTCTTGAAGTGTCTTTGATCTTCAAAGAGTGTTTTCATTGTTCAAAGGTTTTAGAGAGTCTTTTGATTTTTACTTCCAAATTCTCTTTGAGTTCTCCTATTATGAGAGTTTAACTTCTAGACCCTTCAAATGAATGGTAGGTCTTCTATTTATATAGTTTTTTGGGATAATTCTAGATATAGCAAAAAAAAATTGGCAGTTTTGGTTAATGGTCATTTGCATTTTTTTTTTAACTATGGCCACATGTGAGGTGCACATGTGGTGTACTCTTTTAAAAATGCCCGATTTGCCCCTATGTATCTACACATTCTGGATTTTAAAAAAAATAATAATAATTCTCTCTCCTATTTTATTTAAGGTGTATCTAAACTGAAATTTCAAATATTTACATTGCAGTTAGTATCTTTATAACTATTTAAAATCGTTTAAAATTCGAGATTTATAAAGATTTTATTTTACAAGATTCATTTTTTTAATCTGATTTTCTTATTTTCAAGTCCTTATCGACATACAAATTGTTTAATTTACTTTCTTTATTATTTTTCGTATCTTTACTTTCTGTTTTTTTCGCTTCCATTCATTAACTTGTATTTCGGTTTCTTCCTTCCAATTTTCAGGTTTGTTTATGTTTTATTCCACTGTTTTTGGTTTTCCTCTTCTTCTTTACATTATTTTCCAGGTTGTAGCTTGATACATTTTTTTTAGGTTCCGATGTCTTTCCAATCCGTAAGTATATTGTATGACGGGATCTATGATGCAGCTAATCGATACTAGAATTTTAAGGTTGCTAATATATTAGTTCGTTTGGATTCTAGTTTTCTGCATTTTACTGATTGTATTCGTAACAAACTTCATCTTTCGAGTCATCAAATTATTACTCGGTTGACTATTTATAGGTATGGTTCGAATAAATCCAGTATAATTAGAATTACTGAGGACAATGATGTTATATGGGTCCTTTCTATTATTTCAAAGAGTGTTGCTAATAATCTTCATGTTGTTGTTGATTATTCAGAAATTTCTGAATTAGACTGTTCAAATACGACTACCTCTAATTATAGTGCATGTAAAAATTTGGATCATTCTAAGAACAATTACAGTATACTTATTCTTTCTAAAATTCTCTATTTATCTCTTACAAATACATAGTATTTCCTCATCCTTTGCTTCCTAACTCAATTCAACTTTTGTTTTTTTATGTATGCTTGATTTAGTTACTATGTAATTTATATTCATTGTTGTGTACTAATATTATATGTTGAAATTTCAAATTCATAGGGAGTACTTTGTTATTTTTATATAATTCAAATACATTGTATTTCTATGTTTTTTTCTTAACTCAATCCAGCTTCTATCTTTCTATGTATGCATGACCTAGCAACTGTATAATTTATATTTTTTGTTGTGTACTAATATTATATATTGAAATTCAAATTTATAGGAAGTACTTTGTAATTTTTATATAATTTAAATACACTGTATTTTCATGTTCTTTTGTTTAACTCAATTCAGCTTTTGTATTTCTATGTATGCATGATCTAGCTACTGTATAGTTTATATTTTTTGTTGTGTACTAATATTATATGTTGAAATTTCAAAATTGTAGGAAGTGCTTTGTATTTTTTATATAATTCATAGTAATAGTTGCTCTATAATTTAGATTCTTTGTATTTTCTGAATACTTTAGGTTGACATATACTACTTATTTAAATTGTATGTTTCACAAGTTGGAAACTTTCAGAAGTTTATATCACTTCAAAACATTAACTAGCAAAATAAGTTAAAGACACAAAATTTATCAACAACAATTCATATTATAAACTAGCTTGTCAATAATCCCAAAATACTATAAGATTCAGTCTATAAATTTAACAAAAGTATACTAAAAGCAATTCAGTCTAAATATTTAACAAAAGTCTAATTTTGTGATCAAAAGTGAAATTCTTAAAGAGTCTTGAGTTTCCTGAATTTTTTCATTAATTTTTTGTCTGGCTGAGGTGGAGGTCGAATGTAGGACCATATGTCCAGGATGTGCCCTGTGCGTCATCAGTTGATTTATACGTTCCACGTAAAGCATCAATATATATCCTAGTTGGCTTTAGACCACTGGATGCATCCTTTTGTATGTTGTGGTTGATCTAAACATTTAAAACAAAATTAATTAACATAAAATTTGGTTATTTTTGTAAAAAATTGAGCAATGGAATTACACTTTAAATAATATAAGATAACATTACATAATATAACACGAGTAATGAACATAATATGTAGTTTGCATCGTTCCTTTTACAATACCTTCAAATGTTTATTCAAAATCTTTTAATCTCAGTACATTAGGTATAGCAAACTAGCTAATTTAAAGTATATAATAAAAAAGTATAATCTATTTATATTTTAATATATTTTTACCTTGTATATTCTCTAAAGATCGGAGAATATTTTAAAATTATTTTTTGTAAATACCTTAATGTTCGGTCTCAAAGGTCTTACTTTTCTTATACCTGAGTTTCATGATTTCCCAATGGAGGCAAGATTTTGAGTTTTAAAGGAAGAAATAGTGAGTATTTCTTACCTTTTTTGCCGGACAAGCCTAGGAATCACCTTGCTGAACGAGATTTCAAGCTTTACCAAAGAAGGAGATGGGTTCAATGATCTAAGCAGCTTTGAAGCTTTGAAACTCGATTGAAATTGTGTGAAGAAACGCAAAAAAGAAAAAACCCTAGAATCCCTCATTCGATTTGCGATGAAAGGTAAATCTGTCTCCAAATGTTGTTTTCAATTTTAATTAGCATTGTACGGGAAAATGTGTAAATGATGATTTGCTTTGATTTTGGGTTTAAACTATATTTCAGATTGCATGTGATTTTATTGGTTGTTTAATCTATTATTTTAAGTAGTTTTTTTAATCTTTTTGTTACGTAATCAATTATTAATTGTTGTGTTTTTTTCTATATTATATCCATTTTTTTTTAATTTATCGTTAAGAATTTTTGAATTTTTGTTTAGATTTTAGATAATGAATCCTAACATCTTTTGTTGTTTAGATAATCCGTTTTATTTAGATTTGGTTTTTAAATTTATTATAATTACATGATAATTAGGAAATCTTAGATATGGAAGTTGTTAGGGGTAGTCTGGTCATTTAATAATTAATATTTAAAATTATGAATAATGATTTGGCCATTTTTAAAAACCTTGGATCGCTTGGCCATTTTTCAAAACAGGAAATAAAAAATGGCTATTTGTGTAGTCGGCCCTAGTTTTTTATGGGTATGTGAGCTTAGGTTTAATGGCTTTTGAGCCCAATCATTTGAATTTGGACTTTGTTGACTTTAGGCCAAACCCTTTGGGCTTGGACTTTAGGCCATATTAGATTTATTTGATCTTGGGCTTAATTGCAATGTGATCTAATTTGACTGAGCTAAGGTTGAATAACCAAATGGCTAGCATTATTTGGGATGTACCATTTTTTTGTTTTCAAATTTAATTTGGGACACATGTCAATTTATAATTGGTCCGAAATTTAATAATATATAAATTTTTAATTAATCCGTAAATAATAATATGTAATTTGTGATTGGATAAAATTTTTCATTCAACAAATACTAAATACTCTTGAACTTAAAATTAAATGTATATTTATGAGCGTTTTGCTTGGTCAACACTCAACAGGCACTTCTCCATCAAGACCATTATGATAATGTAAAAGTCCTTTTAGAAAAAGCTAAAAGTACGTATATATTGTTTATTGCATGAACATTTGACTGGAAAACATAGGAATATAATACCAAATATAATTAAGCAGTTTTGATGTTTATAGTTAAAGTACTTTTACTGAAACCACTCTCAAACACAAACACACACTAATGAATATTTGTCAAGTTACATCAAAGATTGAAGAATTTATTATTGTTGTTATTATAAAGAGAAAACAGAAAAGTAAGACTTGATAACCATTGGATTTTTAAAAATTAAGCTCGCAAACACTACTTTTAATCTATAAGTTTATTTGTTTTGTTATCTACTTTTTATAAATGTTTTCAAAATTTAATATAAGTTTTGAAAACTAAGGCTCCATTTGATAACCATTTGATTTTTTGTTTCTAAAAATTGTATTTGTTTCCTCATATTTTCTTTATAATAGTTTTCATTTTTTTCTTAATTCTTAGCCAAATTTCATAAACAAAAACAAGTTTTTAAAAACTTTTTTTTTTCAAAACTTTACATAGTTTTTAAAAACATTAGTAAAAATAAATAACAAAACAAAGAAACTCATAGGTAGAAGTATTGTTTATAAGCTTAATTTTTTAAACCAAAAAACCAAAAACTAAATAGTTATCAAACGGGACCTAAAAAATTAATTTTTAAAAACTTGTTTTTATTTTTGGAATTTTAGTTAAAAATTCAAATGCTTCCTTTAGAAAGATGAAAACCATCGTAATAAATTATAAGAAAACAAGCACAATTTTCAAAAACAAAAAGCATGCCCCGTTTGATAACCATTTGATTTTGTTTTTTGTTTTTTGTTTTTTAAAATTGTACTTATTTTCTCATCATTTATCTACAATGAGTCTCATTTTTTTAAAAAAATATTTGAATTCTTAGCTAAATTCCAAAAACAAAACACAAGTTTGTAAAAACTAGTTTTTTTAGTTTTCAAAACTTAACTTGGTTTTGAAAACATATGTAAAATATAGATAACAAATCAAGAAAATCCACCCCTAGGTGGAAGTAGTATTTATAGGCTTAATTTTCAAAAACTAAAAACTAAAAACCAAATAATTATCAAACGGGAGCTAAATGATTATCAAATAGTGTCTAAGGAATTTACATTATATTTTAAAATATCATGAGAGAAAACCAACAAACAGCACAACATACTAATTTCAAGTTCAAATAAAAAAAAAGGGTTAAAAATCACTTTTGGTCCCTTCACTCCTATAGAAATAACAATTTAGTCTATGAACTTTAGTTTGTAATGATTTAATCCATATACTTTCATTTTTATAACGATTTAGTCCCTAAACTTTAATATGTCATAATTTAGTCATTGTACTTTAAAATTTGTAACGATTTAGTCCATGTCAAAATTATTGATAAGAATTAGATTAACAAACTAATTAAAAAAGTAAGGAATTCACATTATATTTTAAAATATCATGAGAGAAAACCAACAAACAAAACAGCATACTGATTCAAATTCAAATTAAAAAAAATCAAGAATAGTTAATCAAATGTATATATATATATATATATATATATATATATATATATATATATATATATATATATATATATATGACAATATGTGGGGTAGAGGATTCGAACCTCTGACATCTGACTTCTTGATCGAGTATACATGTTTTATGTCGGTTTGTTGGCAATCAAATGTATAATAGGAATTATGAAAAACAAACTCATTTAGAATTTAAACAAAAAAAATACATCTATAATCTATAATATATTAAAAAGTGAGGATGTTTAAAAAACATTTTTGGACCACTATACCCTTATTTTAATTGTTAGATTTACAATCATGCCATTAAAATTCATTATTAAGAATGTCTTTTTGTATAAAAAAAAAATTAATTAATTATTTAAATATTATAATTGTACTTTCTCTCTCATTATTTAAAAAAAATCATTATTAAGAATGTCTTTTTGTATAAAAAAAATTAATGAATTATTTAAATATCATAATTGTACTTTCTCTCTCATTATTTAAATATTTTTTTTAATTAATTAAATAATTTTGTAACGAAAGTAGGAGAAATCAAAAGGTTAAAAGGTAACGGGTTTTGTTGATTTAATAATTATAAATTAATTCTAAAATTAATGTTTTTTACATTTAATTATAATTAATAATAGAATTTCAAGAGTTTTGGAATTTCAAAGTTCTTCTACATTCTTCAACTCCTAGCCACAAGCCTTCAACTATATAAAGAGTTTTCTCTTACTTTTATTATAAAAATGTGAGTCCCTTCTTTTTAGTTAGTTTTTCTTCCTCTCTTAATCTCCTCTCAACATTTCTAAATTCGTATGAATTGCAAAGTAGCAGTAATTAAGCATCAATGAAAGACGAGATGTTTCAACAAAATACTTGGAAATAAAGGTATGAATTCCTCCTATAAATATTTTCATTTTCACAAGTTATTTTATAATTAATATTTGTTGTTGTTCTTCTTCTAATTAATATATATATATATATATATATATATATTATAATTCGATTGGATTTTTTTTTCTAAACTTTTAAAATATAATTAATCTTTGCAAATCCCAAAACAAAAAAGTAAATGATCTATTATATAATATACATCTTGCATTTTCTATAAATATTTTCATGCATGTGCAAAGAGGCTCATTGCTTAGTAAATAACAATGTTGTTTTTTTCCTCTTTTGTGTCATATTGATTGATTCAAGGTACATCTCAATCTTTAATTTTATTTTATTTAAAAATTTAAATTGTTCTATTGCATTGCATTTGCAAAATCTTTTTTTATTTCCTTTTAGATCATAATTAGAATTATAATAGTTTGTTTAAATTACTCTTAGTGATATATTATTGTTAAATTGTAGGCATAAGAGACAATATATATATGCTAATATGTGATCTAAAACCTTTCAAAAACAATTGGAGTTTCAAAGTGAGTGTTATTCACAAAAATTCTATTCAAAAGTATTAAGAAAGGAGAATTTCTAGATACATTGAGACATATTGTTATGGATGAAGAGGTAATTCTACATTTTTTTTAATGTTTATTATAATAGACAAATTTTTCCTTAAATAAATATTTAATATAATAACAGTAACATTACTATTAACATTTTTTTTTTGCAACCCATTAAAATAACTATTTATTATAAAAAATTCATTAATGCTATGGGCTCCTTTATCCTTACTTTAATTTCTAAATTACTGTCAATATTAATTATTAATAATTAATGAATTTAAAATAATTCTCTCTAATTATTTAAATGTTATTCAAACAATTAATTTTTAACCAATTAGTAAAAGTGAAATTGGCAAATAAGGATTTATTATTCACTACTTATTAAATTTTTATATAAATGCGATATTTAAACACAAATCTATAATCTATTAAATATATATATATATATATATATATATATATATATATATATATATATATCTCTGTTGCTATATGGTGTCGAAAAAACTTTTGAAAAAAACGACGACTTCTCTCACCTACCATCCTAAAAATTATTGTTAAATTAAATATTTAATAATTTTGATTAAAAAAATGTTAGTAAAGATAGCTTAACCATGGAACTTAAAAGAAAAAAAAAACTGTGAAACTCAATGGAAGCAACACGTATCCTAAATTAATATTAAAGTAAGTATTTAATACAATTTATTCAAAAGTTGTTAGTAAAGAAAGTTAGAAATTCAAATATAATGAAATGAAAATCCAAGGAAAGTGTCACAAATTGTAATTGTTGATTAAATTAAAAATTGTGATAAACATGTAGAAAAAAAAAAACGAAACCAAAATGAGTCTCTTCCCCTTTTCTCTCTAGACATATATAAACAACAAGGCAAAGACTCCATTTGAGAATCATCCAACAAAAGGAGAAGATAGATTGAGTCAAATTAAGGATGACAACATTAGTTTGATTATTAATGTGAATTGTAAGTTATTTCAATTAAAAAACATGTGAATTGCAAAATTAAAAAAAAATTACCAAAAAAATCAATGTGAATTGTAAGTTATTTCAATTAAAAAACATGTGCATTGCAAATTAAAAAAAAAAATTACCAAAAAAAATGCATTGGTAAATAAATAATCATCTTAAAATTTTTAATTGAATATTCACACTTTAATTAAAATAAATATAGCATAGGTTAAACAAACCTATGTTATTATCCATATATTAATTTATTATATGAAACTAAACAATCCAATTAAGACATCAATAAACCTTTATGACGAGCAAATGGTACAAATCTCATTCTCATAATTATAATGCTATACTCAAAACAAGTTTATAATTTCAAAATATTAATTACTTAGGTTACAGAGTTAAAAAAAATACTTACATCAAATTCATATTCACCAGAAATATAACATGTGAAGTAAAAATAGCCTAAATATATATTTTAGTCTTTTGGGTGTTTTTTTCAATTTAATTATATTACTTAAAAAGTTTCAGTTTAATCCTTATATTTAAACATTTTTCCATTTAGTTCTCTATTATTTGTGAGGTTAGAATTTACTAATAAGAAATCGACCTAACATAATATTTAGCTCAATTGAGGGAATAAAAACTTGAAATTTCTTCAAATTTCTTAGAATTTTGGAGAAGAAATTATAAAAAATTTCTCTTAGATGATCATCTAAGAGAGACTTTTTTCTCTCTATAACTTTTCGCTAATTTACTAAATATTATTTCAAGTAAGTTTATAGTCAATTTTCACATTCAGCAAAAGTGAGAGACTCAATGAAAAACTGTTAAAATATTTAGGGCCTGTTTGGTATGCAATCCGGATTCTGTTTTATGTTTTCAGATTCACTGAGTTCAGTGAATATGCGTTTGGCAGACTTGTTTTCGAAAACTGTTTCCGAATTCTGTGATCCAAATAGTGAAAATTCTGAAAACAACTTTTTTATGTTTTCATTGTATCCAGATTTTGAATTTGAAAATTTAAAATGCAGAATTACATTAGAAAATACCAAAACTTTAATAAATATAGTTTTTGATGTTATAAACTCAATTTGTTTTTGTTAAATTAAAATATGTATAATTTAATATATTATAAATTATATGATATTGTAAAATAATAATTGTACAAATTTTATAATAAAAATCATGTTCATAAATTAATTAATAATGGATTATATTCAATCTAATATTTAGTTTTGCAACTATAACTAGTTAATGGTCTATAAATATATTATAGAACACATTTTGAACAATTGTTTAAATTGGAATCCAATTTCTAAATCTGTTACCAAACACATATCTGAAAACATGAAATACAACTCTGTTTTCATTGAATCCCTTGTTTTCAAAATTCTGTTTTCAGATTGCATACCAAACAGGCCCTAAAGGACTCAGTTAAAAATTTTGAAATATGCATACTAGAATTCTTAAAGTTTAGAATGTAAAAGGTTGTTCCTACAACATCAAATATTTATTACTTTAATTATAATTCATAATAGGATTTTAAAAGTGGTATAATTCAAAAGGTTTTGTAACTCTCACCTTTTACTACTATAAAAATGAGTTTCTTCACCATTTTTTTACTAACACTTAGAATTTCATTATTTCTTTATTTTTATTCTCTCAACTCATTGCTCTCAAAGTCTCTTCAATCTTCAAAGCATCTCCAAATGTTGGTGGCACATTCAAGTATCTCTAAATGTTGATGGCACATCGCAAGGGACGATGTCAATGCATGTGTGGAATATATATCTCAAACCCAAGCATCTCTAAATGTTGGCAAGTTGTATTGCATGCTTGTATCAAATCTATATCTCAAACCCTAGACAACTCCAATTTGTAAAGTAAAATAATAATGTTTGTCTATCAATTGTCAAGTGAGCAAATCTATTTTAAGAAATGATTGTATCACTAGGGTATTCAATTATTTTACTACTTTTTATTTATTTTATATTTAGTGTGTTGTTTTTTGTTTAGCTTAAAATTTTTGTTGAAAAAAAATAAAAACTAATCGATCAATTTTACAATTCTATCTTCCTTTTGTTGGGAAAAAATCATGTAACTACTAATATATTCCTCATAAAGTTTTAAACTAATTATAAATAGTTATAAAGTAATTAATTATCAATAATTAATTAAAAATAATTATCAACAATAATTTCTATGTAATATGAAAAGTTGGAATACAAAAATTTTGGTTATTTCATTCTCCATGAAGTTAAACAATTTTTCTTAAATTATAACTATAATTAATGTGAAATCAAATTAGTAAACTAATTTTATTTTTATTAAGGTTGAAGAGTTAAAAATATAACAAAAAGTTAGCCTCGAAATATATAGTTTTTAATTAACTAACAAAGTAATTAAAAACAATAATGGATTCAAATTAGGTAAAATAACTTTTTCAAAATTAAAAAAAAAAAAATGAAAGTACCTATGTACTTTTTAAATAGATATAATAAAAACAATAAAATGTAACCTTAATTTCATTAAGAATGTGGCATAAGGTATAACAATTTAAATGCACCCATAAAGATTAAATGCATGAAATGTGAAAAGCTAGAATATAAAAGATTAGCATCAATTTAGCCAAATTAGTCTAAAATTAATATTATTATCAAATTATATTTAATTATAGAGCATAAAATTTTTGGCATGTCAAAAGTTCTATAATTATTTCATTCTCTTCAACTCTAAAATTGACTCTTCCTCACAAAGTTTTAAATTAATTAATTATCAAAAATAATTTATATGAAATATGAAAAGTTAGAATACATAAAATTTTGTCATTTCATTCTCCAAGAAGTTAAACAATTTTTCTTTAATTATAATTATAATTAATAAATTTAATTATAATATGAAATCAAATTAGTAAAATAATTTTATCTTTATTAAAGTTGAAAAGTTCAAGATAACAAAAAGTTAGCAGAAAAATATATAGAATTTTTAATAAACTAACGAAGTAATTACAAATAATAAAAATGAAAATCCCTAAATTAGGTAAAATATTTTTTTCAAAATAAGAAAAATGAAAATATCTTACATTTTTTTAAATTGATCTATTAAAAACAATAAAATGTAGCCTAAAATGTATTAAGTATGTGGCATGAGATAGTGCAATTTAAATGCATCTATATGGATTAAATGCATGGAATGTGAAAAGCTAGAAGATAAGAGATTGCACCAATGTAGATACATTAATTTAAAATTAATTTTTTTTATCAAATTATATTTAATTATAGAGTGTAAAATTTTCAGAATGTCAACAGTTTTATAATTGTTTCATTCCCTTTAACTCTAATTTGGTCTGTTCCACTCACTTCCACAACAATTCAAAAGCTTTATTTTAAAAAAATTAAGAAAATTAAAGTATATACTAATAACAATTAAGAAAATAATTAAGATTTTGATGGAGTGACTGACAATTGACAAAATAGAAATACATAAGTTAGTTTAGATATCATCTATCCTTGTGTAAAAAAAATATAAATGATTTTCACATACAATACACTAATTAAAATATAACAATAAATTAAAATTTCAATATAAAGTATCTATCGAGATAATAATAATAAATCTAATAAAATAAGAATTTTTAACAAATGCATTATTTTTAATCTTAATATTTTTTAGAACGATCTAAATAAAGTATTATAAATTACAAATTCTTTTTAGAGCATATTACAAATTACAGACTTATTTTAAATATTAAATTCCTAATCTTTTAGGTTTAAATTTAAAGGATTATCTAATTTAATTAAAATTGTAAAAGTTTTATTATATTGAATTATTTAAAACAAATAAAAGAAAATTCAATTTAGTTGCACAAAACTAATTTATTACCTTTGTAAGTTTTAATATCTGTAATTATTAATAAATGGTTACAAATTTAGTTTTTATAATTTATTACCATTGTAAGTTTATCAACATTGATAACTATTAGTAAATAGTTGCAAATTTAGTTTTTAGAAAGTGAAATAAAACAATTACTTATTCATATTTCAACTTATGAAATATATAAATATAGTAAAAGGTGAGTTCTTTGTACACGAGGCAGTCTCTACAGTTGAGTTTTAGTGAGTTGCAGTTATACCATGTCAAAATACTAGAGAACACGATAGCACGTGTGTTGACTATCGAAGCTAATACGAGGAAAACAAATGAAATGTGGAATGCCAATTTCCACCATGCATGGGTTCTTGCACTAGCGAACATAGATGGAGTAGAAAGCTTTTTTGTTATTTAGTTTCTGTTCGAATTTATTATGTTCTACAATGTAAAGTATTTGACATTCTAATCACTAGGTCGTAGCCAATTGAAGCAGCACCACTTCATGTCAGTTTCAAGTGTGCAATTAGACCTCAACCATGATTCTACTACTTCTTTAAGTCTCTCATTTTTCTTAATTTTTTTTTTTTTTAAATTTATACTCCAAAAGACTCTTGTTGTTGTTTATTAATATGTTATTTTAAACTTACATTACAAAATGTTTTTGAACATGTAGTTTGCTATTTTTCAAATTCAAAAATAACCCTTGATTAAGTTATCAAATTAATTTTAACTGAATAAATAAAAGACATAATAACATAGGAAAATTAAATTTACTATCATGATAATTAATAACATTTTACATGAATCATTTAAAAGTTAAATTGTTTCAAAATTAAAAAACATACACACGTTAGCTTAAAAAAAATACACACATTTAAAAAAAAGATACACGTGCATTAGCACGTGGTAATACACTAGTATATTAAAAAGCCACAATCTTTAAAAAACTTTTTTGGACTACATTACCCTTTATGAAATTTTATAATTACAAAGCATGTCATCATAATTAATTACTAATAATTATAAGTAATGACATTTAAATAGTTGGAATATAAAAAGTTCTCTCTTTATTTACTTAGTCACTAACTTTAATTATATTTAATTTAATTTAATTATTTTAGTTTTCTCTTTCTTGCTCATCTCTAGGTCTCTCAATTTTACTTTCCTCTCTCCTATTCTTCCATCCATCCAAATACTCTCTCTCCCACGTAAATTGACATACAAATATGATAAATAGGTTTTTAGATTAAAAAAAAAACTCCTCCACTCACAAACACATAAAACCTACAATTTTTTTTCTCATATAACTAAATCATTTTACCTACTCTAATTTCTAAATTTACAAGCATGCCACTATCATTAATTATTAATAATAATAATGGTAACAAGTGCAATTTCTCTAAATATTTAAATATTTTTCAAACCAATTAATAACTTAAATGTAGGGAGCTTTAATTTTCTAAAAAAAAAATGTAGTGGATCTTCATAAAAAAAATAAATGTTAAGCAATGGGAAATTTGAACATAATTTATTATCAATTATATGTAATGAAATTTTATATAAACGTGATATTTAAAAACAAATTAGAAATTAAAAATATTTTTTTAAAATAAATTATATATAATCAAACTTTTAAAACAAAAATATAATATTTTGATGCATAATTAACATTTAAATTAAGAAAATGATTTTTAAAATGAAAGTATAAAAATAAAGAAAAGTTAGAATATAAAAGGTTTTGTTGATTTAATTTATGTAAATTAATTCTATAGTTAATGGCTTTTTACATTTAATTATATTTAATTTAATTTAATAATGGAATTTCAAGAGTTTTAAAATCTTCTACAACTCCTAACTACAACTATATAAAGAGCTATTTCCTACCATTTTTCTACAAAAATTTGAGCCTCTTCTTAGCTTGTTTCTCTTCCTCTTTAATCCAATCTCTAAGTTTCTAAAGTTTTTTGTGTTAATGCAAAGTAGTGTTATGCACTAATGAGACACGGAGATGCTTCAACAAAATGCTCTCAAACATAGGTATCAATTTCTCCTATAGATATTTTCAAGTTATTTTATAATTAATATTTATTATTTTTTCTAAACACTTTGCATGTTACAATTCTTTTAATTCAATTTGTTATTTGTTATTTGTTCTTCGGAGATAGAACTTAGTGGCAGATGGGATCGCTCGGTAAGCTTTCAATGCGATTCTTCCTCATCTGTTGGTGGGTTATTTTCATTCATGGCTACTTTATCTGGTGCATAAGGATATGCCTTTTGTTTTTTTGTTTTTTTGTTTGTACTTTCTTCTTAAATAAATTGTTTTGTTATTTATTTTCAAGGTTTTTTTTAGGTATCAATTTTTTTCCTATAGGTATTAATATTTTTTTTATTATTTTAAATCTTCGATTCAATTTTATTTGTTTTTTTCAAGATTATTTTTAGTTAGAGATAATTTCAAGTTATTTTATAATTTAATATATTTATTAAATTATTTCCTATTATTCATATAACAATTTAAAGAAAAAATATATTGATAGTTGCATATAAGTTTTTTTAATCATATTTTCACTTATAATCTAACATTGATGGTATTAGTTTTTTTTTCCTTTCCATTACTATTACATTTATTTTGTATATATATTTGATAATAATACTTTTTATAGTATTTAATGTTAATTTTTGCCCATCATTTATTAATTTGATTTTTCACATGCTACTTTTATTCAAAACTACCATAATTTTTTAAAAACTTTTCTCTTATATTTTTTAATATTAATAACAACAAAAAATAAATATATTATTTTAATTTATAATTTATAGTGTATTAAACTACATTAACTATAACTGAATAAATATTCTTTTTGAAACAAATATAGCTAAATAAAGATGTTCTTCTCAACATAATAAATAAATAGTTGTTTTATATTTTTTCAAAAAAAATATTGTTTGAAATATGAAAAAAAAAAAAACATACAATGTATTCACAATATAGACTGTTCAAAATATAACTAAGTAAAAATTTAAATATTGACTGATTAAAAAAACAAATGAAAATTAGCTAATAAGAATTTATTATTCGCTATTTGATTTTTATACAAATGTGATATTTAAATATAAATAAATATAAAATGTTTTCAAAATAAACTTTGTAACCATGCTTTTTTTTTTTTTTGTCAAAATGAGCTTAGTTCAATGGTAATTGGCATGTACGACCTCCTTCAAATCTCCCTACCCCTATTTGTTGTACTAAAAAAAACTTGTTTTTTTTATATAATATCGAAACTATCCTTAATGTAAAAAAATTGAAATTAAAAAGAAAAACTGACTCCCTCAACTTGAAGAAGTAAGGTCCACAAATATATTATTGTTAAATTTAGGATTTTAAATATTATATCATATTGTCTTACCTTTGCATTCTTTATAAGTTACAAATATATCATTTCTCATTTGACCATCCCACCCGTTTTTATGCTTAAGTAAACAAACAAATAATTTGACACAATATTTACATTAATTTACAGTCTAAAAAAATTCAAATATACAACTCGATAAATTATGGACGTTCTTTAGAATTAATTATTCAATATAAAGTATTATCTAAAATTAAGAATAAATTCAATAAATTAACATTATTAAATAATCTATTTTCTATTTATTTAATTAATTTAAATAAATATAAAATATCAATTAATTTGTAACCCAACAAATTAATTATCTTTGTGCAAGAATTCAAATTTCAATCAATTTAATCAATTAACAAACAATTACATATTAAGTTTTTATAATCACCATGAAATAATTTAGTTGTAATTACATAAACTAACATGATTAATTAACCAATCCTATTAAAAGCATGTATTTTTGTAATTTCAAATTTTATATGACCAAATTATTTATAGAATAATCTTACATACTTTTAAAAAAAATTAATAAAAAATTAATTATAAAAGATTGGTTTATTATTTGAAAACTGACTAATAAATTATTTGATATTTCTATGAATATAAAATTAGTAATTAAAAAAAAAAGAATTTCACTCCATAATTTAAATTTAATTAACCAATCCTACTAAAAGCATGTATTTTTGTAATTTCAAATTTTATATCACCAAATTATTTATAGAATAATCTTACATACTTTAAAAAAAATTAAATTAATAAAAAATTCATTATAAAAGATTGGTTTATTATTTGAAAACTGACTAATAAATTATTTGATATTTCTATGATTATAAAATTAGTAATTAAAAAAAAAGAATTTCACTCCATAATTTAAATTTAATATGTTTTTGTTAAATGTTACAACCTTTAGGCTTTTTCGAAATATAACATAAATTTACATATCTTAATGTATTTAATATGATATTTGAATCAATTAAAAAACAATAATATTATATTTGAATCTAAGTTGAGTTTTGATTAAGTTATTTTTGTGTTTTTTATAACTTTTATAAAGTTGTAAACTTCTAACTACATTTGAGATTAAAATTTTAAAATAATAATTAAGTTAGTTACTTCCAATATTATATTCACATAAGATATAACATGTAAAATAAAAAAATTCTTACCAACTAAATAAGATTAACATTTTACTTAAATCATTAAAAATTAAAAAAAAATCAAAATTAAAAAATACACATGCATTGCATGTGGTAAAACACTAGTATATATAAAAATGAAGCACAATTAGAAGTACAAAGTGAGCATGCTTAGAAATAAGGGAAAATTGCACAGACCACCCTTAAACTATGGAGTTTGTAACAATTACACCCCTAAAATTCTTAATTTGGTCAATTGTCCTCCTAAAATTTGATAAGTGTTGCAATCAACCCCTCATGTTAAATTTGAGTGATATAGGGGAAGGGCAAAATTGTCATTTAGGAAAAAAGAGTTTTGTCTCTTCCTCTTCTTCCTTTGTCTTCTTCTTCAACATCCATTTCTCTCTCTCACTTCCTTCAATTTCAATCTCAACTCATTCCCTTTTTTTTGTTCTACATCACTCAAATTTAACTTAAGGGGTTAATTGCAACTCTTACCAAACTTTTAGAGAACAATTGATCAAATCAAAACTTCAAAGTGTAATTGTTACAAATTGCATAAATTGCATAGTTCACAATTGATTTGTGAAATTTTCCCTCATAAATAAAATAGAAAGAGAATTAAAATTTGAACGGCGGTGGCATTAATAGAAGGTGGGCAATAATCAGTATTATTGCAATAATAATGTAATAGCAGTAACACTGTTCTTTACAGCTGTACGTGTATCGTGCACAATACGAAACCCCTTCCTTATTAGCAATATGTAATAATAATAATTTCTGTTCCATCCATTTAAACAGCCTTGTATATAATTCTCAAATAAATGCCTAATCAGCTGGGCCCTGCCCCACACTACTCGAATCCATACTATTTAAATGACTTTTTTAAATCTTAATCTAAAAAGTTTTTTTTTTTAATATATATATTTTGAAAATTTCATTTTATTAGCCCTGTGCTTCAATTTTAATCTTAAAATTTTATTCCATTAGTTTTTTTTGAAAAGTTTATTCCATTAATTTGAAATTTAAATTGAATGCTAGGATTAGCATGATTGCACCGATGAAAGCATTAATAAACTCTCTTATGGATTGAATTTTTAAATATTTGTTTGATTTACAATTCTAAAAAACCAAACTTAATTTAAACCAGTAATGAAATTAATGTCAATCCGAGTATAGCTCAGTGTATAAAACATTAATTACCATTCAAAAAATCGATGGTTCGATTCTCTACTATGCAATTGTTGAACTAAAAAAAAGTAATGAAATTAATATCTCAAAATAGTTAAGTTACCACATTTTTTTAGATTGTGCCTAAGCTATGATGTTATGGTTGAGCAATACTACTTTTGTAACAAATTTGGATGCTTTTAAGTTAGGTTTGATTACTTTAATGTTGAGTCAAGGCACCTTTTTGTTTGATTATATAGATAGGTGTTGAATGAGAAGTTTATGCAACTTTAACAATAGGTTCGAGTGTTTTTATAGTTAAGTTCTAGTATATTTAACTTCATTTTAAGTGTTTATAATTAATTGAATTTTATGTAACTTTTTGTTTTTGAGTAATTTTATACAACTTATTAACTAGTTTATGGGTATATTATTTCTAATTTGGTTTCCTAGTATATACTAAATTTACCACTTATTCAAATTTATAGTCTAGTTTAATAAATTGAACATATAAAACTACAATTGACTATCTAATACGAGCATAGCCAAGCAGCTGAAACATTACTTTTTATAAGATTTTTTGTGAAGCATTATTTTTTATAAGATTTTTTTCAAAATGTACTTTTTATATGAATTTGTAGGTTTAAATCTCTTTACCTTGCACATGATGCAATATTGAAAAGAAAAATTTAAAAACAAAAATTTATTACTAGGGGTAAAAAAAAGTAAGAAAAATTACTTTTTTAGTATAATTAAAAAAAAAGCATCAAAATTCAAATTTAACAAAAAAAAAAATTATATTGATGATTTTCCTTTAAAAAAAAATTAACAAAAAAAAAAAACACGTGTGAGAGCCCAGTTGACAGGTACGACCGGTAATAAGAACCGTAAAAGACAAAACGTCAAGCGTAACTTTATTGTGTTGTAACCGAAATGGACAAGGAGTCCAGAGCAGCATCCAACCGGCCACCGGCCAATCCAGTTAACCCCAAAAAATTGCTTCCTCTCCGTGTGGGATGCTTCCCTCTCACGCTCTTGCGCCCCAAGGTAACTCACTGAAACGTCGTTTTTCAACCCTTCGGCGACTGGGCCCCACGCGGATTTTCTTTATCTTGATCGTCACGCGCCTGACCCCGCGCGTGGTCTGTTTTTAGCTACTTCTATTTTCTCTCTTAATAATTAGCTCTTTTTTATTTAGTGTGGTGGTTATCCTCTGCACTTCGATACTACAGTTTGTTACAGTACAGCCAGTAATATACTGCCACGTCATCGAGTTGTAGTTTTTTACGCCTCCTAGCCTTTTTAGTAGTTAAATGAACCGGGTGTACGGTTTGAACAAAGCATGGGATTAAATTAAATTGTTATTTGATTCGTTGGTTTTGATTATTTTTATTTTGATTACTGTTTTTTTTGGTTTGCAAACTGCAAGTCATCTTGTTTGATTTATTTTTAATACCTCTCTTCTGGGCCAAAAATTAAAAAATATATATACATAAAAAAAACAATAACCCAACGAAAAAAAAGAGAGAGAAAATAAACAACAATAATTATATCTCTGTTATTAATTATATATTTATATGTTGAGTTTTGCAAAGTGTTTTCGAGAAATATAATAATTGTTGGGCAAATCCATTATTATTATTGTTTTTTTAAATTCTCATTATTTAGTTGAGTTTTAACCCTTTTTCTCATATTCAAAATTCGACATTTTTCTAAAAAATAAATCCAACAAATTTATGCGAAAATGAGTATATCTCAACTCACGTTAAACTACAAAGGTTTGATTCTCCCATCTCATATATAGTAAAAAAAATATCTAACAAATTTATGGTGAACTTTTGACCTTGGTTAATAATACATGTCAATTATTGCTGAGTTAAAGTCATTTCGATAAATCTATATTGCATCTATAATTAATTTGTTATATTATGCAGAATTTTACCGATAATTAGGAGTTGATTGAATGTGTCTTGTGTACAGTGATCATTTATGATTTTTCGTGGAATGTTATTTTAAAAACAAAAATTTCTATATTTAAAAGTTAATTATGCACTCGTTTTCTAATTTTAATTGGTATTGTTTTTTTCCCCGTAAGAACATTTTTTTAGTTCTCCCTTAAGAATATTAAGAGCACTTGATTTATAATAAAAAAAATGAAAATTTTGAGAATATGATTATTGAAAATAGGATTGCTAAGACTTCTTTTAGAAAAAAGGGATTGCTGAGTTGAGTAAATGTAAATAAAATTTCTAAAAAACACAATTTAGATTTTTGTTGTACGAAAAAAGAAAGATTTTTTGTTTGCTTAGAATAATTATATTAATGGCAAGAAATCAAACATATTTTGTTTAAGAAATTACTCCATATTAGACGTAAACATTGTATATAATTAAATTTAACAATTAGACTAATAAACAAATTATATTAAAACATATTTAAAAAAAAATTATATTAAAACAAAGACAAATAAACAAAATAAGGTCCCGTTTAATAATTACTTGGTTTTTGAAAAAAAATATTGTTTTCTCCTGATTTCTCTAAAATGGTTTTTACTTTTCTTAAGCAAACATTTGCATTCTCAGTCATATTCCAAAAATAGAAACAAGTTTTTTAAAACTTTTTTTTTAAAAGTTTTCAAAACTTGGCTTGATTTTGGAAAATATTGGTTGAAAGTAAACAATAAAACAAAGAAACTTATAAGTAGAATTGGTGTTTATAAGCTTAATTTTAAAAAACCAAAGACCAAATTATCATCAAACAAGACCTAAGGCCCCATTTGATAACCATTTGATTTTTGGTTTTTGGTTTTTAAAAATTAAGTCTATAAATACTACTCCCACCTATGGTTTTACTTGTTTTGTCATATACTTTTTGCCTATGTTTTTAAAAACCAAGTCATGTTTTGAAAACTAAAAAAAGTAGTTTTCAAAAACTTGTTTTTGTTTTTAGTATTTGGCTAAGAATTCAAATGCTTCCTTAAGGGAGATGAAAATCATTGTAGAGAAATTAGGAGAAAACAAGCTTAATTTTTAAAAACCAAAAACCAAAAACCAAATGGTTATCAAACGGGGCCTAAGTAACTCATTTTTGCATTAAATATTTTAGAGTTGGGTTAGAAATACCAACGTCTAACAATAACAAGAATTTAATACAACAATTTTTATTACTTCATTTTGATTAAAGGTAAATGTCTAAATTAGTTGAATTATACTCAAGTTTATCATTACTTCATTATTACATGTGAAACTTAGAACATTTTAATTGTTAAAAAAAACTTGAAAATTTTGACAGAAAAAACTGAAAATATTTGAAAAAACTTGCAACGGATTCAACATAGAAATTTGTTACAAAAAAAACAAACATGGGAAAAGTTGAGCATAATTTCCAACACCATTTTCAAACAATCCTTTAATTTTGTTTGAGAGTTGAAAAAAATAGTAAAATTAAATAAATACCAATTAAAAAAAGGATTTGATTCAAAAAATAAATAAATAAATAAAGGATTAAAAAATATATATATTTTCCGTCCCTTTTCACTGGCTTTAAGAGTCAAAATAATGTTGACAAATTTAACTCATATGGGCTACACAATAAATCTAATTTACCTCCATAATCGGAGCCTATATTCAAGGGCTTTCAAATATTAACCCACAAGCATACGTGGCTCATTCTCATTGGCCACCTAATTCACTTTGACCGGAACTTGACTACACACGACCGCACCCTACCACTACTCCACTCCCATGTCCAAATTCCCTCTCTCTCTCTCTCTCCTCACGGCCAAAATTAGGTGAAAAGCAAAGTAACTCTCTCTCTCTCTAAAATTCTCCATATTACTTCCACAACCACTATTGTTCTATCTACCTAATCCAAATACAAAATCGAAACGAAAATTTTGCGACAAATTTTTGCTCTGTAGTGAACAAAATTGGAGGATTGGTGTCGATTGGTGTCAGTTCGTCGCACTTTCCGTTTATCCAATCGGAGGAGGAGGAGAATGGAGGGAAATTTGGAGATGAAATGAGGTGGTGATTGGCTTTTGGTTGCGGTGCTCTGTTTTTATGTTTATGTCCAAATCTCAGCCCTAGGGATCAGTTTTCTTTCAGTCTTGTTGTTGGATCTTACTGATTTATTGCCGGAGCTGCTCTCTGATCTGGCATTGTCGTCGTCTCTGCGGTGATTCATGCTGCCGAGCTGAGGCAGGTGGTTGGAGGGGTGAGGGAAGCCATCGGACTGGTTTGTTGGGTGAATGTTGAGTGGTTTGAGTGATTTGTGTTACTTGCATTGGCTGTGCTTTCGATGCCGTAGGTTCAGTTTGAATCGGTGAGAATGTCTGCTTCGTTGGCGGCTTTTGAGCGTCCCAGAGCTGGGGCTTCGAATACGGTAATTTTGTTTTTGGATTTTAAGTATTGGAATGTGGAGAGTGGATTTGGAGAGGTTTTTTTTTAATTTTTTTTTTTTTATAAAAAAAAACTTTTAAAATGTATTCACTCTCTATGTTAGGAAATGTTTTTATTTAGTATCGGAAAAATGTATGAGGAGGATCATAGGTTTAGGTCCAATCCTGTGGAATTAATAACTTTGGGAGCATACTCTATGAAGGCTGGAATTGAAGAAGTGAAGGAACTCAACCATTTAGTTTTTTAAACTAAGCAATTGTAGTAAGTGCTTTAAGTAAATATTTAGATCAAATTCGGATTACTGTAGTGAAGTTTGAACTAAATTTCTTTTCTTTCTTAGCTCAATAGTCGTAGATTGTCAAAAAATGCCTTCAGCTCTTTTATCAATACATCTCTATTTAATCTCGTGTTTCTATTGAACGTACCATTCTAATCTTGATACACACAAAATGAAACCATTAACAGCCCTATTAACTTGCTCAATATTTGGGTTTGAGTAATAAAAATTGGAGTTTAAATAATACCCATTTGCATGGAAATGACAATTTATTCAATCGATTGAAGTTTCCGTCTTCAATTCATAGTACTGAAGATGCTTTTGTTTTTTTTCCCTTTTATTTCCTTTGAACGAATTGGCTATGGCTTCTTTAGCCCTATACGTGGCCTTATAAATATGATTCTTGCTCTCTTATGGCTGTGGAGGTTTCTTCCAAAGTTTGACATTCCTCTGGAGCAAGTATGTTTTGGCTTCTAACGGTCTGATATTTCACATCTCAAGCTCAAGTAACCCCTGGTTTACATTGGAAAATGTTGGAATTTGCTTAATCCGAATATTACTTTCAAAAGGAAATGGTACAAAAGTTTAGTATTGTGAGATCGCTGGTGGGGATTTCTTATTTGCATGCGAGATGCCCTACTATGCTTTCTATAGCTTACCAAGGGAAAACTACTGCAATATGGAACCAAAAATCAGAGGGTGGAACTTGAATTTTAGAAAGGACATTTATGATTGGGAGATGCAGGAGTGGGCTTCTATATCTAATCTGTTTGAAGGTTTCTTTAAAGCATTCAACCAGATTGTAGAGTGCAGAGAGTTGGCAGTGAGACCGCGAGAGTAAGTTCGGTTATTTTTTTGATATAAAATTGAGCTCTTACTGAGGATAAATGAAAGAATACAATGGACATACAAAAAGACAGCCTTGCACAAGGAGCCAAGCTAAAACAAAAAAGGGGTTCCAATCTTTTATCCAACTTTGAATGACAAGGCACATACGTGTTCGTACCAAGTTGTCAAAGTTCATAAGACCAATTGAAGTGAGAACTTTCCTTTGAACTCTTTTTAGAGTATTTTATGACTCTTTCAGCAAACTACTTTGCTCTCTATATTAGGGCAACTTGTACCTGAAGCATATGTTCGCGGAACTTCTCTGGGAATTTATGTTGTAATTCTGGTGTCTTTCATGTGAAATGGTTTTCTCCAGAGAATGTTGGGGAGTTTTTGTCTTGATGGCTCATTGGCCATGCCATTACTCAGAAAGCCTAAAAGTTTATGGGTCAGAATTTTTGCAGTCTCGTTTTGGATTATTTGGACACAAAGAAACAGGATTTTTTGGGGTTTTCCTCACCCTGGTAAGTGTCGGATGATCTTAGTCACTTGGTGATGATCTCTCTAGAAGATTTTTGTAATCATTCTATCGTAGATACATTTCAATTAGAGAACTATTTTTGTAATCTTCATATTGAAAGCATTTACCTCTATATTGAGAAAGAACCACTGGTTGAAGTAAAGGCAAGAGAGAAGCTTACTTTACAAACCATCAACGATCAAGGAGGGTTCTGCACAACTAGAAATCAAAGGAGGAAGTGCTAGGGGTAATTGCTAGAAATAGCACAAAAAATTTTTGGTCTTACATAAATAGCCCTATTTTGAACACATTGTTTCCATAGCAATTCTCGGTTCCTTCCCAGCCGGGATCGTCACCGCCGGGAAATGACAAAAAAAAAATAGTTTTCTTCATCTTCTCCTTCCCATTATCTTCTTTGAACCACTGGCTAGCCTCTTGATGAATCCTGGCCGAGGCATTGATGAATCCCAACCGAGAAAGTTTGGCGAATCTAACAAAAAAATAAGCAAAATCCAGAAGCTTCTCTCTTCGTGCTTTCCCGATGTTTTTTTTGGTGGTGATCTTCGAGACCGACACCAGTTTTTTTGTCTTTCTCGAAGTCGGTCTCGGAGATCGCCACCAAAGAAGCACTGGGGAAGCACAGAAAGAGAAGCTTATGGATTTTGCTTATTTTTTTGTTGGATTCGCCAAACTTTTCCAATCGGGATTCATCAAGAGGTTAGCTGGTGGTTCAAAGAAGAGAATGGGAAGGAGAAGATGAAGAATTTTTTTTTTTTTTTTTTTTTTTTGTCATTTCCCGATGACGATCCCGGCTGGAAAGAGATCGGGAAGTGCTATGGAAACAAGTTTCTTAAAAGGGGCTATTTATATAAACGGAAAAACATTTTGTGCTATTTCTAGCAACTACCCAAGTGCCAGCTTGTGAATAGAGACGAGGTGATTCTCTAAAGCTTTTAGAAATGGCCAGAGTGTAGAGAAGCAGGAATCAAAAGGGGAGGGCTTCTGATCCCATGCAAGGATCCTACTAGAATGTGACTCTGCCAATGCTATTTCCTTAATCCTATTGGGAAGGTGGTAAAAGATTGACAAATTTAAAGGCATAGAGAGATTGCTTTCCACGGGTTTCAGAAGATGCCTTCGGAGGCTATATCGAAATCCCAACCATTAGAATGTAACCCAGACTCACTTACCTTAAGCCATATTGCCTAAGGTTCTAAAGGAAACCGCCATGACCTCTTTGAGAGGAAGGCTATAATTTTATTGTGTAAATTGCCTATCCCCAAACTACCTTCCGTGTCCCTGTCCCAATTTAACTCCCCATCCCTGTGGGGAATTCGCAGGGATCAAGTTTCCCTTGGAAAATTATTTTCCATTTAGTTTCTTTTAATGAGTAATTTTGGAAAATTTTCAATCAAATAGTTAATTTCTCTAGGAAAATTCTATTTAAATGGTTAATTTCTCACGAGAATCCCCATCTAAAGAAAAAATTCTTAAACCTCCAAATAGAAACAAAATAATGTTCCATATCATATTGTCTAATTATCCATACATATTCGAATGTTCAACTATATAGTTGAAACATATCAAATTATCCAAGTAATTAAAGAATAAAACTTTAAATTTATATATATATATATATGCAAACGGGGCGGGGATAGGGAACATGGGGGTGGAGACGGAATATATTCTCCATCCCCAGCCCCGTTTAGCTCATGAAAAACTCTTTTTCCCTGCTCACTCCCCTATGCCTCGTGGGGAAACAAGACACCACTACCCTGCGGTAACCCAATTACGAAAGAAGAAGGGATTTAAGTACACACCCAAAAAAACTGGCCGAACTTTTAAGTTTACCTTCATCACAATTGATTCAGATGACAAACATTTCTCCTAATTTCTATGTTTATCATGGAACATGTGTCATTGATAAATCCCTTTTCAACTCTGGAACTCTCAACTTATGGTAAGTTTGTAGTTTGATTAGAACACCATATTATCCAATAGTTTATTATGTAGGAGCAAGACTATCACTAGTAATACCACCTTTAAAGGTTAAATTTCCTGTTTGGAGTTATATTCTTCAGGGGCAATCCCCATTTAAGGTGTTTAGTTCCCGCTAGGTATCCCCATTTAAATGACCAAATTCTTGAAATTCTCAACTAAAACAAATATTTCATTTTAATATTAACGATGTAATAAATATTTCATTTTAGTATCTTATAAAATATTTGTCCTAATGAAAGAAATTCATAAGTCATAAATATCAATACAAGCGTATCTCAAATTTTAAGCCTCCCAACAATGTCTCATAAAACATAAGATTGTAAAATATATAATAATAATAATAATAATAATAATAATAATAAAATATTCAATAGTGGGGAATGGGAATTGGGGACAGGGACTGCAATCCCTGTCTGCCATTTCGTGAGAAAGGGCTATTTTTGTGGTAGGTCGGGATTTGTGCTATTTTGTGGGGTCTGTGGGGTGAGAAAAATAATAGAATCTTTAGGGGGCGGGAGATCTTACAGTGACGTGTGGTCCCTTGTTAGATTCTATGTTTCTCTTTAGGCTTCGATGTTGAGGCTTTTTGTAACTACTCGCTACTTATTTTGCTTGATTGAAGCCTCTTTTTTGTTAGATTCTATGTTCGGCTCCCTTTTTTGGGCTTATTTTTTTGTATGCCTGTGTATTCTTTCATTTTTTCTCAATGAAAGTTCGATTTTTCATTAAAAAAAAGGAGCTTTCATTGAGTAAAATGAAGCAATGTACGAGGGCATACAAAAGAACCAGCCCCTCAAAAGGAGTCCCAACAATAGGCCATGTTTCTAATCAAACAGAAAAGAAGAATGAGCCAAATACAAGAATATCCAAACATATATCACAACTATTTGAATCTCCCTTTGGATCTGATCCGACCTACTTGGAATAACCTAAGCTTTTAAACTCATAGCTAATGCTAAAAGCATTTTAAGGTGCAATGAATGATCATCTGTTTCTTTCCTAAGGCTTTGCTTATGAGCCATTATGTAAACTTCTTTTCACTTTCATCTAAGTTGGGCTTTTTGGAAAGAAATATAGCTTTTGGCACTGTTAGACCTTTGAGTTTTTCAATGCACAATACCTGATAACATAATGCTTATGAAAGATGCAGCTTCACGCTCAAGGAATATTTTCTTTCAATTGATTGATTCAGTGCCCTGCATTTAGCTCACATTATTCAGATTTATTTCTAAACTATGCATCAATTTGGCAGGTTTTCAAGAGTGGCCCACTTTTTATATCATCCAAAGGTTGGTGCTCCTTTTCTTCCTTCTCTTTGTCCTTTGTAATCTTAGCTTCACTGGGGCTTCTCGAGTGTTCTTATAATTATGACAGGACGTGTTGATCAACTATACATATAAGCGACTATTTGAGACATTTTTTCTTTGTGCAATCTTTCTGAGAAATAAATATGTTATCGGTTTCAGGAATTAAAATTTTATTTCAGGAGGATAGTGGAATCTTTCTGAGTAATAAATATGTTACCTGTTTCATGTAGAATTTCCTTTTGTTAAACATGTAATCAGACTTTATGATTAATTGATCCATGACTATCCTTGTTAGTATTGACAATACATTTTTTTTATATGAAACATGAATTTCATTATCAAAGAGAGGAGTACAAAAGGGGGAGATGAGTGGTCCCCATCAAGCCAATGGGATTACAAAAAGACTTCTCGATTGGCAAAAATATGAACTTATTTTTGCCTGAATTTCATTGACAATATGGATTTTTGCATCTTTTATATGAAGACCTCAACTTATTTTTGCCTGAATTTCATTGACAATATGGATTTTTGCATCTTTTATATGAAGACCTCTTGATGTGCTATAGTTTTCAATCTCTTATTCTTCATTGACTTGAGTTTTCTTCCAGGTTGTAGTAACCAAAGGGTTGAAATTTTAGCTATTATGAACCTCTTCTGTGAAATAATCTATGCAGTCCTTTGGACGCAATATAGGAACACATGTTAGCATTTTCACCATCCCGTATCTTCCACCATGTCTCCCTTGACTTTACACCTCTGAAATTTTCCATTGTTGAACTTGTGCTAATGTTCAAGTCTTCAAACGTGGGCTTTATTTTGCACAATTAGTTCCTTCGCTTGTTCTCTGATTTTTTTTTTTTAAAATTTTAAATTATCCTTCAGTATCTATGATGCTAAACTTTCAACTTGCTTGTTTATCTCCTGGAAAGGGTCTACGTCCATCTCAGTGTTTTTGCTTATGTTATTATCTCTCTACAATTGTGCAGGACTAGGCTGGAAATCTTGGAAGAAGCGCTGGTTCATCCTTACACGCACTTCCCTAGTTTTTTTTAAAAACGATCCTGTTAGTATAATTAAAATTTCCCCCTTCTTTTTTTCTTCCTTATTTTTCATTTGGTTTATTGTTTTGGTGTTTTGGATGATCACGTTATGACTTGTTTCGTTTCCATCCATTCTATTTTCGATGATCACGAAATGACATGTTTTGGATTAGAGAAACATTATGAATTATTTTGGATGATTGTGTAATGACTTGCTAAATTTTGTATGCCAGTTTGTAAAGTTAGAGATTTCTGGTCAATCAGCTTGGTAGTAATAAACACGAACAAGTTTGTCAAGCTAGAAAATTTAGTTGGCCAGTCTGTTAAGCTAGAGACTTCTCTTTGTGCTGGTAGTTAATATCTTGAGTCGGATGATTAAAAGGGCACTGTGGAAAATCTTTGAGTACACAAAGACAGGGACCCTTTAAGCTTCCATTAGCTAACACCATGTAATTATCTTGTTAGGACAACCAATAGTACAGTACAACCTTTTCAAACTTTGAGGACCTTTCAAGTTGCCTCTATTATGAATATGGATATTGTGAAACCTTTACTTATAGGTATCAAGTTGAGTGAAGAAAGGGTAAGAGAATTGACTGCTTTTCTTGATTGTGTTGTTTAGTCATAGCCTGTGACTCAGTTGGATGTTCGGTGTCCCTTCTGGTGGAAACTATAGATCTTCTAAATTATGATCATTTGTTGAGGAAAAGATCTTGGAAAAACCCACTAAATGGAGAGCTTGCTTTATAGAGGTGTTCAACTTGGTCTAGCTTAGTTCTTTTCTTTTTTTTTTTTTTTTAATAAGAAACCATGCTTTCATTGAGAAAAAAATGAAAGAATATAAGGGTATCCAAAAAAACCAAGCCCACAAAAGGAACCCGACTAAAGAAAGGGGTTCCAATCAAATAAAATAAGACCAAGTGAATAATTACAAAAAAAGTGAATAATTACAAAAAAATTGACTCACTAACTGAAAAGTGATTTTGCAACCACTGAAAGAACGAGCTACAAGAAAAGCCTCCAGTGGGGTATGGACTCCAAAAGCGAATATCCCTTCTCTCCTGTTTAAGGCTAATCCCCTCTATCAAAGATAAGAGAGCCAAGATATCTGTAGTTCCCTATCAGATAGCAGACGACGAAAATTGAATGAAAAAGATGGGGAGCTCCCTGGGGACCAAAGACATTAGCCACAAAACAGTTTTCCATGGAGGACAGTGATATAAACGGGAAATCTTAGGAAAATTTTCCATTTTGTACTTTAGATGTCCCTTTCCAGCAACACTTCTCATATTTTTGCTTCCTTCTAGAATAATGTTTATTTAGTAACATCTCCCCCTTTTGTTGTTCAGGTTATTTGTTGTGAATTAAATGTTCGTTGGCTGCTGCTGTAAATGTTGATTCTTATATAAGCTCCAGTCACTTGTCAACTATATTAACTTCCAATTTAGATCATGATGTAGCATGATTGTTTTATATCAACTGAAATATCTTTCCTTGTTTTGTATTTAGAGTGCACTTCCTCAAAGAGGGGGTGATGTGAATCTTACTTTGGGGGGCATAGACTTGAATAATTCAGGGAGGTAAGTTGTTCCTTATGAATGTGAATTTTTAAATTTTATTTGGTATTATTGAACTTAAGCATGCAACTTTATGTTTGTAGTGTTGTTGTTAGAGAGGATAAGAAGCTTTTGACTGTATTGTTTCCTGATGGTCGTGATGGACGAGCTTTCACTCTCAAGGTACTCTAATTAGGCTATATCATATGTGCCAAGAATATTTTGTTTTCTAGAAGTTTTTACTAATCCGATCTTTCCGTTACTGTGCCTCACACATAAAAAGGCCGAGACCTCAGATGATTTGTTTGAATGGAAAACTGCGCTTGAACAAGCCCTTGCACATGCACCAAGTGCTGCCCTGGTCATGGGACATAATGGGATTTTTCGGAATGACACTAATGACAAAATTGACAGCTCTTTCCATCCATGTTTGTATTCTGCTATCATTTTGCAATTATTTGTTTATTATAATGTTTGATTCTTTTTTGAATGCTTGGGGTATATGCATGGTATACTCACTTGCTTAATCCATCAATATTCCATTAATTATATCCAGGGAGAGATAAGCGTCCTGTTAAATCTTTGGTGGTGGGAAGACCTATTTTACTTGCATTGGAAGATATTGACGGAGGTCCATCCTTCCTTGAGAAAGCACTTCGGTTTCTTGAAACATTTGGTAAAAGTTTATATTGAAAGTATGATGAAATTAGTGCTATTATGAAGTGGTTTCCTTTCTTATATATATATATAAAATGAAATTAGTGCTATTCTGACTTGGTGCCTTTTGGATTTCTTTTTCTTATTTTGTTGATCTGTGATATCAGATCATAAGGAATCAAACTTTCTTTTAGCAATGTTTTAGCTGTCATTTTTTATTATTATTAACAGTAATGGTTTGAGTTTTAATACTCTTTCATCTCATGATGCTTCAAGAAAGCATGATTTGGTGCTATAATTTCGTGCCCATCTAAAATTGAGATTGAGCTATACAGCTATTTGGACAATTTTATTGCTTTTGACCTACAGCGAGACTATAAAAATGCCCCAACCCCCGAATGACAAAATTCAGAATTGACTCCAAAATCATCGTCTTCGACCAAATTTTTGCATTCTATTCTACACCAATGGTGAAAGTACTGAACATATCGTCCTGAAATGCCCTTTCACTTTTATCTTTTATCTTTTACCTTATAGGAAGGATTATAGTAAATAGTACTCTAAACCACCTCCCATGCATCCTTTACACCCTGAAAAATCCTCGTATTTTGTTTAACTAGATGATCCAAAAAATAGTAAAGAAATTGGCCTGTCACAAAAGCTTCCCATTCTTACATAAAGGGAGGTGTAGAACCTCTTCCATCATAGTCCTACATGAGGAACCCAAATCATTCCAAAGGAACTTAGCTCAACTAAGAGTTCACAGCAAAAGAGCATCTCTAGAAAATCTGAATGTGTGACCTATTTGCACGGCACACACCAATGTGGGCTGAGCACCAAAGAACCTATGAAGAAAGTTAGAGGTGTTAATCCTACCTGAAGAAACAAGCGAAGAGAGTCATTGCAAAAGACCTTCAAATGCTGCACCAATATTCACAGCTGTAGAACTCAATCGAGAGCCTATGAGGCCTATTACACAGCACACGCCAACATGGGCCAGCACCAAAGAGGAGGAGGACCTACGAAGAAAGTCAGCAGTGTCAATCCTCCTAAGGAAACCTGCCAGAGAGTCATTTTCAAATAACCAAATTGATGAATTTGAAATTAGTAAAGCAGACGTTATTAAGGGCATTTTGTTTTTACCATCAATATTTTGATGAGTTATGTCTGTGTATGAATAAGCACAAAATTGCTTTTCATTTATTCAACATTTTTCAGGCAAACTAAACAATAATTTATAGAATGAGATACAAAATAAGGCATGCAGAATTGGAGCTACAAAATTAATAGAATGAGTTATGGAGCGAGATATACAGATATGGCGTCCTTAAACTGAAGCTTAAAAAATAGCTTCCCTTCATGTAAAGAAATATTCTTGGCCGATTCTTATGCAGAATGATGTGCAAACTTGGTATTCACTTTTTATATTGTCAAATCAACTTTATATTTTTAAACTTTTCTTTAGGCACCAAGGTAGAAGGGATTTTGCGGCAATCTGCAGATGTTGAAGAGGTAGACCGAAGAGTTCAAGAATATGAGCAAGGTATTATTTAAATGTTTCTAATTGATGAGAGAACGAATAAATCAAGTATATGCATGTGGAGTTGGAACACATGCCTTAATTTGCTTTATTACTTCTAGGCAAGACAGAATTCGGTTCTGATGAGGATGCTCATGTCATCGGTGATTGTATTAAGGTACTTCCCTTCACTATATTAATGACACCTCAAAATTTAATACACATGGTACAATTTCAACTTCTTAATGAGTAATTTGAAATGTAGCACATTCTAAGAGAGCTTCCATCATCACCAGTTCCAGCTTCATGCTGCACTGCACTGCTTGAGGCTTATAGTAAGTTCCCTAACCCCATTATAAATCTTTGAAATCCCTTATGTGTGCGAAAAGAAATATGGTGGTGCTAATCGTTGGTTGTTTATAGATTGTGAGTGAATTTATCATTTAAAGTAGAGGATAATCTAACAACTCATCTTAGGATCAGGGATGATCACTTTTTGGCTTATTTTCTTTCATAAAGTGTAAATGAATTGACATTGATAATTTGAATTATTGTTCTTATTGTTTAAGAAATTGATCGAAAAGAGGCGCGGATTAATGCCATGCGATCATCTATATTGGAGACTTTTCCTGAACCAAACCGGCGTTTGTTACAAAGGTTAGTTCATCTATAATTGCATTTCTTTCAAAATAACTTTTGTATCTTTTGTTGTGTCATATTCATATTGCAAAAAATACTTGTAAAGAGAAGGTCTTCATTGCAAGGTCTATCAATTGGTCAATCATCTTTTTCTCTTTGGTTATTTTAATCTTAATTTATGGTACGTCTCTTAGGGCCAGGGGCATTTGGTATGTACTATGTAGTAATGGAAATTGGAAGTTTATTCTCTTGCTTTTGTTTTTTCTTCACTCCTCTGTGGAGTTTGTATTTTTGAGCATTAGTCTCTTTTCATTTTATCAATGAAAAGTGTTGTTTCTTGTTAAAGAAAAATGGAAATGGGAAGTTTAAGAATATAATAATTGCTTTAAAGACAGACATGTATTCAGTTTCTAAAACCTGAAATGATGTATGTTTCAGGTTGGTATGAATTTTAAGTTAATCTAGACCTAGTACAGTTATCTTTCATTGTTTCTCAATTTTCTTATAAATTAAAAAAAAACAGTTAATCTAGTTCAGGTATTATTTAGCAAGTGCCTCTCTCAGGCCTCAACTCAAAATGTCTTCATTGGTTCCCTTTTTCCTTTTTCTTACAATTTTTCATGGCCCTCATCATCCTTATTACCATCTGTAATTTCAGTTATTCATTTATCATTTTTACTTGATTTTGTTAAAGATCACTACATCCTCATCCTTTAATAAGAGAAATTAAAGTTGCACTTGATAACCGTACTTGTAACAGTTGATCTTATTTTATGCATTCTAAAATATAATAACGCTCTTGCCTAATTAGGTTATATATATATATATATATATATATATATATATATATATATTTTATTAATTCTTTCACCTGGTTTTTCCATTTAGTTATTTATTTTTATAGTTGTAAGCTTTATGTATACTTGGGTACTTTGGTAGGCTCGCTTGAATCATCTATCTTTAAATAATGTTGAAAATTTTGGAACATTCAATCATTGTTGCATTTCCCAATATGTCAATTTGATTTTCGCATTCTTGTTCCAGAGTTTTAAAGATGATGCATACCATCTCTTCTCATGCTCACGAGAATCGGATGACTCCATCTGCTGTTGCTGCTTGCATGGCTCCGTTGCTGTTACGGCCTTTATTAGCTGGTGAATGTGAGTTGGAAGATGAGTTTGATGTAAGTGGTGATAACTCTGCCCAGCTGCTAGCTGCTGCCAATGCTGCCAATAATGCTCAAGCAATCGTTACAACTCTTTTGGAGGAGTTTGAGAATATTTTTGATGTAAGATACTTTCCTTCTAACTGTTTTCTTATTATTTGATAAAGGACTGCATATTAGTTTGGTTTTTGAAAAATTAAATGTTAATTTGGCCCCTTAACGAGCTTGAAGCTTGTCATAAGAAATGATTTCAACCCATTTGGAAGATGCTATCCAACCTTTTTTTTCCTTTTTTGCATTTTCTTTTTTGTTTCAGTTCCTTCTGGGTTGGGCTGTATTCCCTGGTTGTATACCCTTTCATATTAAGTTTCTCATAAGAAAAGAATCTTCAACCCAAAATCTTATCATTCTGCTAGAGGAAAAACAAACATGGTAGTGGTTGGATAACAATATTGACGAACACAGTCTAATTACCATATTAATTGCATTTAATTTTTTTTTCTATGATTATGAATCTCTTTTGTTTTTGTGATTTCTTTCCAGGATGAGAATCTACACAGATGCTCAATTTCAGCAGATTCTCAGATTGACAATAGTGGAAGTGATGATTCCACTGATGATGAAAATCTTGATGTGAAAGGAAATGGCTATCACAAAGTGGAAAATGGGGTTGATCCAGACACAGATGATGATCCTGAGCGTGTACTCAGTGGAAAATTGAGTGAAAGTAGTGGCTATGCTGGGAGTGATCTTTATGACTATAAGGTTCTCTGCGTGTGTGTGTATGAATGTATATACATGGAGCATGCACTATCTGTCTCCACACATTCTTTTATTTTTTTAAACATTGTTCATTTTTGTTGGTTAAAATTTCCTGTTTTTTTTTTTCTTTTTATTTATTTATTTTTATCAGAAACAGAGGCATACCATTGATCTTATAAAGGGTTATACAAATAGAACCAAGGGAAATACAGAATCTCCTTGGTCTGGAGGCAGGGATTTATAGGAAGCATCATATGCTAAATTAATAAAAAAAAAAATTACTGGAAATTTAAAGCATTTATTATTACTGTTGCAATCATCTATCGCAATTTCCAAATTTTTTCTTGGCTGGATTTCTGCTCTTCATTCTTTGTTTTTGTTTTTATTTTCCCTTCTTCTTTGTTACTCAATTGTTTTTAAAATCTGTTTTAGAAGCTAATGAATAATTTTTGTCTCCCCCTTTTGTAATTATAGCCTCTCTACCCTCACTAATCTTTGGAGGTGTTTTTGTAATTAATATTCGATAGAATCTCCTTTTGTATCCCTTTCATATTATCAACTAATGGTTTCTGTTTCCTATAAAAAAAAAAGATAGAAAATAACATCCAGTAAAAGTGAACACCTTACTACAGTCAACAATCATATTGGTGAAGCTTCCAAAGGTTCTTAATGTTAGGGAGAAGGGAGTTGAATCTCCTGAAGCGTAATTGGAAGAATAGTTTTCTTGTGTAGAGGGATTCTTATTGAGCTCTTTTCGTTGATGATTCATTAGCAGCTCTATGGTCTTAAATAAAGCAAGATCATATTGCACTTTCTCCAGTTAATTAGATGCTTCAGTTCTATCCAGAAATGCCCAGTACCCTCTCTAGTGCAAGATCTGATAAATCACTGTACTTGTCATCTGTTAATCTTAATTTGAGTTAACACAGATATCAAATCGATGGAACTTTGTACTGTTCTTTGTCAGGACTATTTGTTTCTCTCTATTCCTTGAATAATTATCCTTGTTGACAAATGAAATGATAATTAACATGTATTAATTTCTGTTAATGAACAGCCATTTGGAGGTGATGACTCGGATGTTGGATCCCCAAGAGAAAATCATGATTTAGCTGAGAGTTCAAATTCATGTCTTGATCATCATAAGAACTCTGATGCTAATGTTCAACCTATTGGGGAACAGAGCAAACAAAAGAAAGGAAATGTGAACTCTTTGACTGAGATGGAAACTCCAAATATCTCACCTGCTGGCGAATCTTACCGATCAATGGGAGAGATCTTAAATTCAATGGATCCTGGAAATGAGTCAAGTTCTGGGAAGCCAGTTGGTAAAGTTTCAAGCTCTAATATTACTGCTAAGAGAACAACTTTCTGGGGAAGGAGCAATGTAAGTTTTCGTTTTTTCCCAACACCCTTATCATATTCATTTTTGCCAATAGATATTCTTTTTTTGATCACCTTCTTTATCTCGCCTCTCTTGGCATAAATTTTCTACATACTTTTGTGATTACAGCCTTACTTCTTTGATAGCTCATTGGGCTAGTTTTTTGTAAACCATTTGGGCTTCCTTGCCTCTTTTGTAATTTCATATTATCAATGAAATGATGGTATATGTTTCTCATCAATTCAATTTTCTTTTTTTTGCCAATAGATCAAAGGTTTTCTGGTAGTATGTTATAGTTTTGAGTGTGTCTATTTTCGTAAAACCAAACCAAAAATGAACTAAACCAATGGTTTTTTTAAGTACTTAAACCAAAGAAAATCAAGAGGGTGTAAAACAAAACTAAATCAGTTGGTGTGGACCAATTCAGTTCAGTTGGTCAGTTTTTATGAATTCACCAAAATGTACGACAATGAGCATTTTTAGAATGGAGATGAGAAGTACAAGTGATGTAATCAGTAGGGGCGACAGCTTAGTGACTCCAAGGAGAAGAGCGTCACATGAAAAAGATTGTCAAAAAAAGATTTACAAGAGAATTTACAAGAGATTAGGGCTAAATCTTCAATCATAAGAACTATTTTCTTATTGTTAAAGATTCTTTTAAACAAGTCTCCACCCTCCTGAAACCTCATCCCAGCACTCCAGCAAATTCTACCTTCCTGTCAAATTTAGGGCAAAGTCTAGGGAAGAAGTTATATAAAGAGGAATTCTCAAATCTAGAATCCTCCCAAAATCTGATAAAAGATCCACTCCCCACCTTGAGAATCAATTTTCAGCAATAAAACTATTTTGTTTAACGATCAAAAAAAAAAAAAACTAAACACTTCTCAGGCTATTAGAGTGATACTAAGAAGTAGACCAGCCGAAGGGACTGTTTCCTCACTAGATATAATTTTATGGAAAATAGTACCCTCCATAGGGAACCTCAAATCCTTTGAATGAAAAAGAGGCATTCATCTTAAATATATTCTAATGTTGAGCTGACAAGTGCCCAAAGGGGAAAAAAATGTTTCTGCCCTAACAGGATGATTGCCCCCTTCTCAAAAACTTCTTCCCGAAAGACGTATCTGATAATTTTCTCTAGCTCCATAGCACACATCTTCTGAATCTTGAAGACTGATAAGTAGTACGTGGGAACATTGGAAAGCAAAACTTGAATGAAAATAAGTATTCTCTATTGAAATGTAAGATTCCTTTCATTTTTGAGTTTCAACATCAAGCTTTTGACATTTGGCACAAAACTCTATCCATCTGGGATTTTTCCCCCTACAGAGCTCTCTCTCTCTCGTTGTTAAATTTTTGTGTGGTAAGGAACTATGTTGATTGAAAGAATGAAACATACAAAAGGTAGGGAAGGCTTCCCAACTTCAATGGGGTGGAACAGAAACTCTCTACTCTCTAGTTGGAAGAAATAGTGAAGCTATTACAAATCTCTTTTAAGCAAGATCCAAGAAGCTACGAAAGCATAGAATCCCGAACCTAACTATCTACTCTATCCATATCCTGTAAAAGCCTCCTGTTCCTTTCCAACCACATCTCTCATGAAATGATCCCTACATTATTTAGTCAACACTACTAGGAAACACAAGAAGTATAAAAATTAGCAAAAGGTCTCCTCCATAGGCATGATATGAAGGGGCAACTTGTGAAAAAGTGGTGCTAAATTTCTAATATCTTAGCCTTTTGATGAAGCACAAACAACCTCAGGGAGAGTCCACAATGAACCCTTTGAGTTTGAGCACATGCCACAATACCTCATGATCCATGTTTTTGAACCATCACGAAATTGTCCAATGGAAAAAAAGTAGCTTTTTGGGTCAAATATGCTTCCGGATGACCTTACCCACTTCTTTTGGGAAGGAAGATTAGAGTCCAAAATGCTCAAGGAAGCCAGGAAACATCACAAGCTAACTGTCATATGGAACGTGAGAATTGACTAGCAGTGATAACCACTTCCTCACCTTCTGGGTAGGTTGAGGATTTTGGGGATTTGGCATACAAATGCTGAGGTCTTAGGTTAGAATCTCTATTCGAGTTTCTTGAGATATATGTGAACACGTGTGGACTAGTTGAGGTGTTACTGCCGATACCCAGAGTTATAAATTTAACAAAACAAATAGACAGGTGTGTTGCCCCTGTATATTCTTGCATATTTTTCAATGAAAGCTCGGTTTCTCATAAAGAAAAAAAGAAAGAAAACCAAGCAGCTATACTGCTAGGACAAGATTATTTGGTGTGCTTTTTCATCATTGATACTGACAAGTGATATTAATACAGGCACTCTTGTTTGTAGTCTGGACCTTAAAATGTTTGCTTGGTTTATTAAATTAAAACCTGATCATCTTGATTTTATTTGGTGCAGGCCAGAAAGACGCCCTCAATTGAGTCAGTAGATTCTTCTGGAGAAGAAGAGTAAGATGTTCATTGGCTTTTTGCTTTAATATATGAAATCTATCTGCGTGTTTTGATCTTTATAAGCTCAATCTGAAAACATATGTGCTTATTAGCTCATCATATAATTTAATTTATATGATGAGCTAATTAGCACTTTTTTTTTTTCAAATATCAACGAAAAGTTCACGTTTCTTGGTCAAAAAGAAAAAAAAAATTCCATCAAATTTTCTTCCTAATTGAAGATGGACAAATTCTGTTATTGTTATAGAAGACGTGAGGTTTGGCATGGCAAAGGTGCTTAGGACTTGTTTTGCAATTTCCACCTTTTGGACATTTGGTTAAAATGAAATAGAAGAAATCATTAGAGGACAAGAATTTCACGCTCAGAGTAATTGGACAAGAATAGCAACGTTTCCAATTTTCATTTTAGCTGTATGACCCTTCGTTGGGAAAAGGGATGTCTTGTCCTTTTGTTCCTTAGATTGTTTCGTTGGTTGGATTCTTTCTTGAATGAGATATATTAATCTATTCCTTGTCGCAAAAAAGAAAAAAAAAACTCTTTGGTTTTATACCTTTTCCTTTAGGGTAGTTTAGTTCTCGAGTTGTACATTGGTCACTTTTTGGACACTTGTTAAAATGAAATATATAAATCTTTGAAGGAAGATAATTGGACAATTGAAGTTATTGAAACAGGATTTCTCCGCTAGACTTTTTGGTTGGTTCCATGGGTCTTTTTCCTCCCCTTCCAAATGCTACTTCAATATGAACTGAACCTTTCCCTAAAGAAAAATTTCAACTGTTTTGTAGACTTGCTATTCAGAGGCTTGAGATGACAAAAAATGACTTGCAACAAAGGATTGCCAAGGAGGTGGTGTCATCTTTCCAACCTTGTTATCTGAAGAACCGGTATTTGATTATAGTATTTACTGAATATCCATATTGTGTAGGCTAGAGGAAATGCGATTTTACAGGCCAGCTTGGAAAGAAGGAAACAAGCTTTGCATGAGCGGCGGTTGGCACTTGAACAAGATGTACGTTTCTGGGATGGTGAAAGCTTGTACTTTATTTATCTAATAAATATTTGGCACAGTTAAGTGGCAAAATTTAATACTATAACACGCTATCGTCTTTCAAATTTAATTAAAAAAAAATGTTTATGACTATTAGTGTCTGAGATTTGGTTTGGGGATGGGACTTCATGGGAGTTGCCTTGGAAGTTATTTATGTGGATATGGTATAATTATCTTCATTTTGTTCCTTATTTTCTTGCTCTTTTATTTTTATAAGGAAGACTCTGTGTGGATTCAGATGCATATTTGTTTTCTTAAATACATTTTTTGGCCTATGAATGACCATGTAGGTTTCAAGATTGCAAGAGCAATTGCAAGCAGAAAGAGATCTTAGAGCTGCTTTGGAAGTTGGGCTAAGCATGTCTTCTGGACAATTTAATAATTCTCGTGGCATGGATTCGAAGGTTTGTCTGCATGTGTTGGCATTTACTTTTTCTTTCACGTCCATTAATCATATACATTCTCATGAGGCATGACTATGCTGATGTGAAGACAAGGGCTGAGCTTGAGGAGATTGCTCTTGCTGAAGCAGACGTGGCTCGGTTAAAGCAGAAAGTTGCTGAACTCCACCACCAGTTGAATCAGCAACGGCAGCACAACTATGGTTCTCTATCTGATGCATGTGACCGATATCAGCATGTTCAGAATCATGGTTCTCAACTGTGAGTGCCCCGTATTATGTTACCTTGTTGGTTCTTTAGTTTAAGGGTCAGGAGGTTATAGACCATGGTTAAACACTTCCTCATGGTGGTTTGTGGAATCTCGTGGTTATTGGAATCATCTTATTTTCTAATTGTCTCTCTATTGAAAATTCTAGATGGCAAACTTTTATTTGGGAATCATAGAAATGTTAATGAAGTTTTGATTATCTTAAAATTTTATTCTCTGAGATTGGTTTTGTATTAGCAGAAAATTGATTTATTCTTTCTCTATGTTTTAGAGAAGTTTTGAAGTAATAAAGAAAATACTTAAGTGCTGAATTTTTTATTCTGTGTTCAAGAAAATAGTGATTATTGGCAACTCAAGGTTTGAGCAAGAGAAGCCGCTGTCTTGCATTCCATTTTAGTAGAGAGATCTACTTTTATCTTAATTCAGCATGTGTAAACCTTATGATTTCAAATTAAGAAATTAAAAGGTCAATGTGAACTTTCTGTGTAACTTTAGATTATCTTGAGCAGTCTCATAAGTTTCAATCACATATATTGGTATTCTAAGCTATCCTTAAATTTATGGTCACTTCACTTCCATAGTGTTAGATGCTCTACAATCTTGCGCAAGAGTGTGAATGAGTCTGTTTCATGAGTCATAAAGATAGTGAAATTTTGCTGGATTTTTTTTTTAAAATTTTGAAGTTATTGCTTGCGATTGCATCCAGTCTTTTTTTTTATTCACAAAGTTTCGGTCAACTTTGCAGCTGTTACTTGGTTCACCTGCGGACAAATCTTAGGATTTCTTTTTTTCTTTGAAACAGTTCATTGTACGTAGCCTCCCTCCTTCCCCTCCCATTTTTTGAAAAAAGGGGCTTGCAGCCTATCCCGGTAGAGTTCAGGGCTATTCACATGATTAAATCCTGAAGGGGTGTCGTAGGGAAAATGATTAGATTTGTTATTCTCTAACTTGGAGTTATTTCCTTGCTCATAATAATTGGTATTATGCCGACCTATGTACTTTGTATTGAGATGTTTGGGTTATTTTATAGACTGTTATAGCATTTCACTCCCCGTGGTAGTGTCTGGCTGGGTAGGTTACTTTAATATGACATCGAATGTCTTGATAAATTTTTAGTGTTGAATATGTAAAAATGTCACTAAATTGTTTTTACTCCGTGAAAGTTCTACTTCTTTTCTCCTCAATATTTTAAATTTCTGCAGGAGATTTCTTCAGCAAGATTTTGATTCGACCCTCGCTTTTGTTAATCATGAAAGGAAACAAAGGAGTGAGGTATCTTTTCTGTTATTTTACTTCCATGTCCATTGTTCTTCATAGTTAAATAAACGCTTTTTCTTTATGAGTAGCAAGTGAATGTCATCATCTATGGCTTCTATTATGATTAGTTGTTATATGATATAAACTTCTTATATTGGCACACAGTTTTTCTTTTCTAAAATTTTGAGATGTTTACACTGCCGGCTGCCCTAGATGCATTCAATGCCTAGCTAGATTGCATATCTGGTTGTCTAGTTTTGTATATAATTCTTTCTGATGTCAATGATCGGTAGTCACCTACCTAGAGTTTAATATCTTACAAGTTTTCTTGGCAACTCAAACGGTTCTGTAAAAAAAAAAAAAAAAAAAGGAACTCGTGAGGTATTTAATATAGATAGCCACCACAAAAGCATTTGGATTTACAATTCACTCTAAACTTATGGTGGCTGGTTGTCTAGCTTTATCACTAGGCAGATACTTCATTGCTAAAATATTATTCTCATTTCTGACTTCCACTTGGAGTAGGATGATCTAATTCATCTGCAATTTACAATTCATTTCCCATATTTTACCTTCCTCGTTTCATAAATTAAACTGAAAGCCTGTTTTTATTTTTGGTCAGGAGGGTATGATGGGAGGTGATTGGAGAAATATCAAAGGACAAGTATTAGGATCTGCAAATAGTAATAAGCAAACTCCACGGAAGCTATTTATGGATTCACTAAGCCCAAGCGACTCTAAAAGTACCGAGGTTTCAACTAGCATGTCTGTGGATGAACTCGCTGTCGATTCTGCTTCTTTGCCTTCTACTTCAAAAGCAGGAGAGGTGAATAAATCCGTCCCCTCGCCCTCTCGTCCCAAACAAGTCCATTGCTTAAAAGTTAAATCTGAATGTCTGAGGTCTAGAACATCTTTTACATTGAAATTTAAAATTCGTTTCCAGGTTTCGGATTACACAAGACACTCGACAGTGCCTTCCTCAACATTGGTAGAATTAACGACACGACTCGATTTCTTCAAGGAGAGACGTTCTCAGTTGATGGAGCAGCTCCATAATCTTGATTTAAATTATGGTGCATCATCCTCACAAGACTTTATCTATAAACAACCGCCATCTCCGCCATGGAAATAACACGCCGATCAGGCAAGTCTCTATCCATAATTAGTTCCAATCATCTATTTGTTGTATATCCTCTTCCTATACCTATAATGTAAGCAAGTTCATTGTGTGTGCCTTTCTAATATTTAAGTTTGGTCTTTCATGGGGGTGTCATCTTTAATTTCCTTCCTTTCTTTTTCTTTCTTTCCTTCTTCTTTTTCCTTCTCCAATGAGGACTTTGGTGGGTTTTGTATCTTCTAGTTCAGTTATTTTGCCTTCATTTTATTGAGGTTTAGACTAAGCGAAGGTGGCTCATGTTGTAACAATAGTAGTTTAAGGCCTTGGCATTGAACATATATAATATGATATTTAGTTTCAGAGACTGGAAATTTTTTCCCTTTTTGGGTGCTAAGGAAAATGTTCCATTTTCCATACATGGATGAGACTGTTCTGATTATTGTGAAAGAAGGTTTAGAATATGACTTCTAATTTATCTTGTCTCGCTTGAAATGTCAATAGAGGTTAACTGCAGATATACAGAGACCAACATACTTATTTGACTCATTTCATTTTAGTCTTTCTGCTTTCACATGTTCAAATGTAGTCTCTATACTTTTAATAAATCTTAAAATTAGTATTTATCGTTAGTTTGAAGTTAACTTTTATCAAACTTGGTAAACTAATAATAATACTTTTCATTTAATTAAAGACATTGTGAATATGTTTTCAAAATTTATAGAGAGAGGCTAATAGAGAATTTTTTTTTTTGTGTAAACTTGGTAAACTAATAATAATACTTTTCATTTAATTAAAAATAATGTAAATATGTTTCCAAAATTTATAGAGAGGCAAACAGAGATTTTTGTATGTGTAGAAAAGTTAACAATAAATCAATAGTAGGGACTAATTTTAAGTTTTATTGAAAATACGAGAACTAAATTTAGATATTTAAAAGTATATGACTAAAATAGAACAGTCCCAAAGCATAGTGATTAAAATGGTATTTTAACCTTAATTTTTAAAAAAAATATTACAATTCAAACATGAATGAAGATTTGAACCTGTGTTTTGACTAATTAAGTTGTGCTTAGATTGAACTACGACTCTCATTTACACTAGAATTCCGTAATTATTGCTTGCACTTGTGCCATCGTTATAGAGCAATTATGAATTAACAAAGGTTTACCACCAGAAAAATATCATGAATGCTTATTTATGATAGAAAAAGACTAATTGTAAATATGGTACTATGAACACTCAATATTGTTAAGAAAGGGAACTTTTAAGCATGGAAAATGATAGAACATGCACCAACATGTGGTTTCTATGATTCTTTCAAAGTAATCAAAGCAAAAACGTGATTATAAAGATCTTTCTGAAGATGATGCAAGATTTTTTCATGAAGCTAAATGGAACAAAAATTATGAAATTACCTTTCAAAAGAAATATAGAATTTGTTTAAAAAACTTACTTAAAATAGTTTAAACAAATTTATAATTGTATAAATGTGTTTCGAAATTATGGTAAGATTTATTTGCAATTACATACTTGAACGGTGATTAAAAAATCATATTAAAACAACACATATTTCTCAAAAGTCTAAAATTAAGTTTTTGAATGAACTCAATTATATAAATAAACTTCTATGTACATAAAAGTTTTGTAATAGAACTCATATGTCTTCTCTTCTCATAAATTTCCTACTTTTCAATAATTTGAACTTCAATTTATAATTTTCAAACATAGAAATAGAAATCTCTACAAAAATCAAAGAGAAGTCCTTTTTTGACCTCCTAAATTAATAAAGATTACATAAGCAAGTATGTCACAAATATCAATAAGAAAAATGTGTTTGAAATACAAAAATCAATACTTTGCTTTATGGGTTGTAAATATAATTATATAAAGCATATTTTGAGTGCTAAAAGCCACCTACAAATGAAGGAAGATTGAAATCTAAAAAGTTGTTAAGTTTCTAAAATAAAGTTTAAGGAAAAAAAAATAATGTAACAAATAAAGATTGAAATCTATAAGATTGTTCATTCTGTAAAACAAAGTTGATGATAAATAAAGAAAGATTGAAATCTAAAAGGTTGTTAAGTTTGTTAAACAAAGTTGATGACAAATAAAGGAAGATTTAAATCCAAAGATTTCTAATTTCATAATTTTTTTTAGTTTGTAAAATAAAGATAATTACAAATTGTATTTTAAAAGTACGATGCTTATTAATTTTGAAAAAAATAAAGTAACAAATAAAGAAAGATTGAAATCTAAAAGATTGTTAATTTTGTAAAACAAAGTTGATGATAGAGAAAGAAATATTGAAATCTAAAAGGTTTGTTAAACAAAGTTGATGACAAATAAAGGAAGATTTAAATCTAAAGATTTCTAATTTGAGTTTTTTTTTTTAAAATTATTATTATTATTATTATTATTTAAAGTTTGTAAAACAAAGATAATTACAAATTGTATTTTAAAAGTATGATGCTTATTAATTTTGAAAAAAAGTCAAGAAACAAATAAAGAAAGATTGAAATCTAAAAGATTGTTAATTTTGTAAAACAAAGTTGATGATAAAGAAAGAAAGATTGAGATCTAAAAGGTTGTTAAGTCTGTTAAACAAAGTTGATGACAAATAAAGGAAGATTTAAATCTAAAGATTTCTAATTTCATAAAAAAAAAAAAATTATTTTATTATTTTGTTTTTTTTTTTAAATTTGTAAAACAAAGATAATTACAAATTGTATTTTAAAAGTATGATGCTTATTAAAATTAAAACACTTAGCAAGTCCGACAAATTTTTAGAGTTTCTAGTATTTCAATGTAATACTATTAATAAAATATTGATCTTGTGTGGAATCAAATATGAAACTTTAATAATACTCTTTGAGAATTGAGCTTATAAAGTGTTGGAGAAAATTTTAAATTTAAAGACTTAACATTTGTAAATAAATTTCTCGATTAAATACTTCACAGGAAATTAATTTTTTGAAATAAATTGAAAAGGAAAAAAATTCTAAACAAACCAAAAGTCAAAAAGCTTCTCCCACTAGACATTTTTATTCACACTTTCTTTTTGATACCACCCACTAACTCATATGAAACTTTTCAAAATTTAGGGATATAATTGAAATCAATCCCATAATTCAATGTATTTTTAATAATTTAACCTAAGGAAAAAGAAACCTTGGCTAAGCAGGCCAAGTTTGAATTTATTATTTTTTTCTTTTAAATAATTTGTGACCTCTTAATCGAAGATACATGTCAATTACCGCTGAGATAAACTTACATTGACTTCTTTTTAAAGTTATTTTCTATAATTATCTATAATAAATTAAATAATAATGATATATTACTACTTATATGATATAATTTTGAGCTTTACTTGTTAAATATATATATATTTAAAAAATTTATCTGATAAAATATCAACTTCAAGAAAATTCCTAAAATGATTAATCTCTTATCTTAAAATAAAAGATATCTAATCTACACCATTAACAAAAAAAACTTAAATCGACACCATTAGTAAAAAATATATTGTTGCAATCATTATAAAAGAATTAAATTCAAACCAATTTATCCAAAAACATTAATCTTCATAATTTTAAAATTGAAATCTTATTTTCCCCCTAGCAATTACCATAATGATTGTAAAATTTTCAGGTATTTTATGTTTTTCCCTATGCAAATGCCAAAAGATAACTTCAGTCTGTTTTACTGTATTTTTTTAAAAAAATTATATTAAGCAAAATACAGGATTAATTAAATAAATAAAACAATTTTCTTTTGCTTTCTAATTTTAAAAATTGTCTGGGAAGTTTTTTTCAATAAATATTTTTATTTATTTCATATTTCAATTAATTGAAAAGTAAGGGATTATACTTAGAAAAAATAATAAACGGTCTTATATAAACAATAAATTTAACATAAAATTAAAAAATACAATGAAAACAAATAAAATATTATTTCTGATAACTATTTTTAATAAATCATTTAGGTGCATTTGAAAACACGATTAGTACGAAAATAGAATTTTGAAAAATAAGCGATTTAATGAAAAACACAATTATATTTCATGTTTTAACTGATTTAGAATCTTAAAACAATGAGAATATGTAAATCCAATTTTCAAAATTTTGCCAAAATGTTCATTTTTTGAGCCACATAATTCAAATGCTATTTTTAGAAATAACCCCACAAACACATAAAATTCACTTAATTCACGATGAATTAAAAACAAAAAATTAAAGTTAGAATAAAATACAAATCAAACTTTTAAGCTTGTTTGATAACCATTTAAAAGTTGTTTGGAGCGCTGAATGAATTATAATATTCTAATTTGTGTTTAAGATGCAAAGTTATTTAGTTTGTGTTATAATAGTCTGTGTTTAGAGTGTAAAGTGTTCCACAAACTATTATAACTCAGACTATTAATTTTTAGTTTTTAAAAATTAAGCTTATAAATACTGCTTTCACCTATAAGTTTCCTTGTTTTGTTATCTACTGTTTACATATGTTTTCAAAAACTAAGTTAAGTTTTAAAAACTAAAAAAATAGTTCAACATAATTTAAAAAAAAAAAAAAAAAAAAATAGCTATCCATTAGGGCCTTAATAAACTTTTAAAAAATTGGATTCGGATGAGTTACCAATTTACTCATTTTCAAACAACTTCCAAATATACTAAAAAACACCGCGTTGTGGAGGATTTTTTTTTTTTTTTTAAATAATGATTTTATTATTATTTAAAAAGTTGAAACCACGACGGAGAAGGAGAAGGAAAGTCAAGTTTTTTTTTTTTTTTTTTTTTTTTTTTTTTAAAGAAAAAAAGAAAAAAGAAATCATGATTCACGGGTGACAAGGAAACGGCGTCGTTTTGTCGACGTAGCTGTAAGCTGGTAGAAGGAAAATAGCCGGTATTAAGCAAACAAAGAGTATCGACGAAAACACATTGAAAATGAAAAGAAAACACACAGAAAAAAAAAATAATAAGAAATTTTTTTTCCTAAAATCCCCCAAATCCAATCTCATCCTCTTCAAACCAACCCCTTTTCTCCTCTTCTTCCAACCCTAAATCCAACCTCTTCTTCTTCTTCTTCTTCTTCTTCCTCTTTCCTCAATTCTCTTTTGCCGTGGATCCGATCGCGCTCTTCAGGTACTCTTCAAATTATTCGCAATGGTGATTTCCTTTTGTTTTTCTTGCTTCGGGCTGTTTTTTTTGGTCGGGTTTTCTCGGTTTGGGATTTTCGAGCTGGTTGATTCCCATCGCGGAATTGTTTGTGGGTTTGTTAGATCTGGGGTTGTTTTCTCTTTTCCTCGTTTTCCCATTTGTTTTCTCTCTCGTCTTTGTTTTTTTTGACCTTTTTTTTTTTTTTTTTTTTTTTTTTCTTTTGTCGTGCTTCCGAAGCCGAGGTTTCTTTGGGGGGTAGGGGCTTGATGGGAGTTTTCTGGGTTTTTTGTTTTCTTTTGGGGTCTTGGATTGAAATCTGAATTAAGTCAAGCTGGAATTTGGAGGTCAACTCGGCGGGATTTTGCGTATTGTGTCTTGATTTTTTAATGGGAAAAGCTATATTGTTTGGGAATTTTAATTGGGTTTCTTCCGTTTGAATTTCTTTTTGTTGTAGGCGACTATTGGTGGGTAAATCTTCTTGTTTCGGGGAATGGGAATTGAATACTTGGGTCTGTTAGGGTTTAGACCGATTGTATCTTTGCATGGGTCTGGATGGGGTTTATATCTCAATTTCGATTCAATTGTCTGTTTTGTGCGTTTGCTTGGATTGATCATGGCATTTGTGTTTGTTGAAAGCGTGGCTCTTTGGCTTCTCTTTGGAAGCAAGCCTTTGGTTTTCTTTGAGCGTATTAATATAAATTCCATCTTAAGGGATGATTCATCTTTAAATTCTGAAGTGGTGTGGAAGAAAGATTCGTCTGATCATGTTTAATAGATGAATGTGTCTACTTGCTTATGTGATCTTAAAGATAAGATTCAACAGGTTAATAGTTTCAAGATTCTTACTAAGTTGTTCGTAAATATGGATGAATCTTCAAGTATACTGATGACTACATGTTGATCTTTGAATTCCTCTTTGGGGAATGATTTGATGGATTTTGGAAATGTATATAGGAACAGTAGGTACAGGTTGAGGTGCGATATTTAGGTTAATTAAGTTGACGAGGTTATGTGCCTTGTGGGGTTTTCCTCACCATGGAACTTAAATCTTTTATGCTGAAGGGCAGAGAACTTGTTATCTTCCCCTTAGCAATGGAAAAAATAAAACATATATTATATATCTGAGGTAGAAGTTTTATTTTGATCAGTGGGTAATTCCATCAACGTTACTAAATATGATTTGAGGTGACGGAATTCTAATTAAATTATTTTCAACTCATGTTAATTGCTTGCCTTGTGATCTTAACGTTATTCTTAATGTAGAGACTATTAATTTTGCTACTTTCTATTTTATTCCATCTGTGATGCAATTGTATTTCAGATCTCTCTTTGCTAGTTTTAACTTCATCTTGTTATAGTTTGTCTTTTGGATATTTTGAATATATTTTTTTTACTTTATCCTTAATTCATTCATTGATGGGTAGTTTTCTTTGAAAATGGTGCGTTTTAAATTATTTGCTAAAGTCCGCAATAGCTTATGATGGATGATAACATTAGTTTTAAGATCTTGTTTATTATAAAAAACATTAGTTAAGTATATACTTTGTTTACGGTGACTAGATCTTATTTGGTTTGTCTACAAAGCTTATAGTGTGTTTGGAATAGCTTTTGAAAAAATTGTTTTTTAAATAGAAATAATTTTTTCAAAAAGCACCTTTGGAAAAATTAATAATTTATAGTATGTTAAGTATAGCTTCTTGAGTGATTTTAGATGATCGATTTTTTTTTTAAAAAAAGATTGTAATAAATAAAAAGCAGTTAGAAAAATGGATTAATTTAAAAAATATTTTTGAAGAAACACTTGAGATTATCCAAAAATGACTTTAAAGTGATTAACTGAAAGTCTTCAAAATATCTAGTAAGAAAAAAATATTTATAATTAATAGAATCACTTTTGAATATAGTGGAACTAAATAAATTTGTTATTTAAAGCACTGTTTAAAAAATATATAAGATATAAAACATTTTTATTGAAAATAATATTTAAAGAAGTGCTTAAACTAGAAGTTACCCCAAACACACCCTTAGTGACTTTTTCTAGATGTCTTTATGCCTTTCCTTCACTATTTTTCCCCCATGCATTTCTGTTGTTTCATATGCTAACGGTTTATGAATTTCCTGCAGATATTTGTGGTATAAATAATTTGAATATAATTGATGGAAGATAAATATACAGATGGCTAAAATGTCTGCTTCCGCTTCTTCATCATGGGAGCGTGCTCAACGCCTTTATGAAAAGGTAGTTTGTTTGTCTTTCCTGCTCAATACCATTTCTTGCTTTAAGTCTGTAATTTTGTTAGCATAAAATGTGCTCATGATTTAACCGTGATTAGAGGTTAAACAAATCTTTGGTAGTGTGGAGATCAGAATGAAATTAGTTTTGTGGATGTTAGATAACTTACAGAATAAGTGTTGTGCGTGTTTTTAAATTTGTCAATAATTTTGGTGTCCCTCTCGTTACAGAATATTGAGTTGGAGAATCGGCGTAGAAAGTCAGCTCAGGCTCGAATTCCTTCAGATCCCAATGCATGGCAACAAATACGTGAAAATTATGAAGCAATAATCCTTGAGGATTATGCTTTTTCTGAACAGCACAATATTGAATATGCTTTGTGGCAATTGCATTACAAGCGAATTGAGGAGCTGAGAGCACATTTCAGTGCTGCTTTAGCTTCTGCTGGTTCTAACAATTCTCAAGGCGTGCCTACAAGGCCTGACAGAGTTTCAAAAATAAGATTGCAGTTCAAAACATTTCTTTCAGAAGCTACTGGATTTTACCATGATTTAATATTGAAAATCAGAGCCAAATATGGGCTTCCTTTGGGTTTTTTCTCGGAGGATGCAGACAACCGTATGGCTACAGATAAAGATGGAAAGAAGTCTGCTGACATGAAGAAAGGTCTCATTTCTTGTCATCGTTGTTTGATATACTTGGGTGATCTTGCACGCTACAAAGGGTTATATGGGGAAGGCGACTCAAAAAATCGGGAGTATACTGCAGCTTCAAGTTACTACCTGCAAGCAGCATCACTTTGGCCATCGAGTGGCAATCCTCATCATCAGGTCCTTATTGAATATTTTGAACATTATTCCTTTACTTCGGTTTCTTTATTACTGTTTTTGTTTGCCTTCGAATTTATATGCTTCTCATCTTTATCCTTCTGAGCTTTTCACTTATGTTTATCTTTCAGCTTGCTATATTAGCTTCGTACTCAGGAGATGAGTTGGTTGCTGTTTATCGATATTTTCGGAGTTTGGCTGTTGATTCTCCATTTTCTACTGCCAGGGATAATTTGATTGTTGCATTTGAGAAGGTATTTGCCATTAGTTCGCCACCTACTGCAGTCTATCTTATATATTTTCTTTTCTTTTCTTTCTCTTGCTCATGACGTGGATATAATTTTTAAAATGCTACTAGATATTACTATTTAAAACTTAAGGCTGTTCAAGTAGAATTATTAAGGTCCGTTTGATAACCATTTGGTTTGTTTTTTATTTTTGAAAATTAAGCTTATAAACACTTTTTCCACCTATGAGTTTCTATGTTTTCCTACCTACTCTCTAAAATTGTTTTCAAAATCCAAGCCAAGTTTTTGAAAACTAAAAAAAGTATGACTAAGAATTCAAATGTTTCTTCAGCAAGGAAGGTGAAACGAAAACTTTCTTGCAAAGAAAACTATAGTAAAGAAATTATGAGGAAACAAGCATAAGTTCCAAAAACCGAGACTAAAAACGAAATCGTTATCAAACGGGGCTAATCTGTTTCAATTATGTATGTTGTTTAATTCCATAAAGACTCTTTCTGCTTCTGAAACTTATCAACATTAAATCTTGGTACCATGTTTCTAGCTTTTGGTATTTACCTTGCAAATTACTGTCGATTAACATCACTGAAGTTCTGAGGTGCTATTTCATTTCAAAGCTTGATTGAATTTTTTTTGATGAGAAACTTTGTTGGAGTAATCAATTGTTTATATTTTGATCATTTACATCACTCGGATGCAGACAACCGTGTAGCTGTTTCTGTTTGTCAGCCAAGTTTTCTTATTACTGGTTCTAGAGTTGGACATGTAATTCAATATTGATACTGAACCATCAGAGCCATCCTTAATTTTCTTTTTGTAGAACCGTCAGAGCTATTCTCAGCTGTCAGGGACTGCTAAAACTTCTGTGGTGAAGGAATCACCTGTTCGATTTAGTGGAAAAGGACGGAAGGGAGAAGTAAAGCTTGCTACTAAAGATTCTAGTACTGAACCCTCAAAGGAGAGCGCGTTATCTCCACAGGAGCCGTTTAAATCCTTTTGCATTAGATTTGTTCGTCTAAATGGAATTCTTTTCACACGCACAAGGTAATTACTTTGACTATTTACTTGTTTTCCTTCTTTTTTTTTTGTGTTTTGGGGGTGGGGGGGGGGGGGGGGGGTGTTCAACATATATGTCTCTGAATCTGATTTTTCTTCTCCTTCAGCCTAGAGACGTTTACAGAAGTTCTATCATTGGTTAATAGTACTTTCTCCGAACTTTTGTCTTCTGGACCTGAAGAGGAACTGCTTTTTGGAGCGGATGCTGCTGAGAACAGTCTCATCATAGTTAGAGTTGTTGCAATTCTTATATTCACAGTTCACAACGTGAATAAAGAAACTGAAGGTCAGACGTACTCAGAAATTGTACAACGGGCTGTTTTGATCCAGAATGCCCATGTTGCAGTTTTTGAGTTGATGGGTTCTATTCTGGATAGATGTTCCCAGTTGCGTGATCCTTTGTCAAGTTTTTTTCTGCCTGGCCTTCTAGTTCTTGTTGAATGGTTGGCATGTTGCCCAGAAATTGCAGCAAGCAATGAAGTGGATGATAAACAGGCGACTGCTAGATCAAAATTTTGGAACCTTTGCATCTCCTTCTTCAATAAGCTTTTGTCAAGTGATTCTGTGTCTTTAGATGATGATGAGGATGAAACTTGCTTTTTTAACCTCAGTAAGTATGAAGAGGGTGAAACTGAAAACCGGCTTGCATTATGGGAGGATCTTGAATTAAGGGGATTCTTGCCACTTCTTCCTGCACAGACTATATTGGATTTTTCAAGGAAGCATTCTGGAAGTGATGGCAATAAAGAGAAGGTTGCTCGCATTAAAAGGATTCTGGCTGCAGGGAAGGCTTTAGCAAATGTAGTCAAGATTGATCAAGAACCAATATACTACAATTCAAAGGTGAAAAAGTTCTGTACTGGTGTTGAACCTCAAGTGCCAAATGATTTTGTCATTCCATCGTCTTCTAGCATGATGCCTGGTCCAGGCAAGGCAATGCAAGAAACTCAAGTAGAGAAAACAAACAATTTGGCAGTTGGGAAGTCAAGTTCGCAGCTAGTTTTGGAAGGGGAAGAGGAGGATGAAGTAATTGTCTTCAAGCCTCTAGTTGCTGAGAAGCGAATTGAAATGGCTGATCCACTGCGGTTGGGTTATGAGGGTTTGCAACTTGGAAAAAATTCTTCTGGAGGTGATCTGAGATCCTATGGTGGCATGACAACCTCTTCTGATGATGTTCACCAGTCAAGTGATTTTGAGTCAAGTTCTCAAGCACCTGTTACTGCTGCTAATATTAACACTCTCCATTGGCAAACAATTCAATCGAATGCTTCTAAATGGCCACTTGAACAGGAAGATTTTCTTGTTCACAGTTTGCAAAGTTTGAGGTTATTGGAGAATGGGCATGGGATGAAATCTGATCTTCAGAATGATATAAGCATGTTTAATCCTGCGGCTCACTCAATGCCTATCAAACAAGCTGTTAGCATAAATAATGATGTTTTTTACAGTGACAAAAAGCCCCTAGGAGCTCTTGTACAATCTAGGAATGATGTTCCTGCCTCGTTTGGAGGCATTATTGACCCAATGACTACAGGTGTATTTTCTAGCCTTCAAACAGGGCTGAGAAAAAACCCAGTTGGTCGACCAGTTAGGCATCTTGGACCTCCTCCTGGATTCAACCACGTTCCAACTAAGCATGCTAATGAATCCCTTCCTGGTTCTGAGTTTAGAAGTGAGAATCAGATCATGGATGATTATAGCTGGTTGGATGGATATCAGCTGCCCTCGTCAACAAAAGACTCTGCTAATGCTATGCATCTCACATCTCATATGAATGCTCAGCAAATTGGTGGTAGTAATGTGTTGAGTGCGACAATCAGCTTCCCTTTTCCTGGTAAACAAGTCCCAAATGTGCAGTCTCCAATAGGAAAACAGAAAGGCTGGCCTGATTTCCAGGTGCTCGAGCATCTAAAACAGCACGATGAACAACATCTGCAGCCACATCAACAGCTTGTGAATGGTGGTAGCCAACTCTTTACTCCGCTGCCTGAGCAATATCCAGGACAGTCTATTTGGACAGGTCGTTACTTCATGTGATGTCAGTATGAGAGTATAGATGGTATGTCACTCATCTACTCTGAATTGTTGAATTGTGATGATATTTAAATGATTGAGTTTATTAAAAAGATATTTCCTTGATTCTTGAGGTCCTCGGGAATGATAATGGTGATTGTACCGCATCCTGGTGCCAAATTGAACTCCACCTTTGCTGCTTGTTGAAAAATTTGTTGGAGCATTTCTGGCCTTGGATTTAAGCAGGCACTTGCTACCATAACAGGTACTTTTACCTCCCACATCTTCCATTTTGTAGTTGAAATACATCTCTTATTGCTTGCTCACATCCTTCTTTTCAGAAGAGAAATCTCTTTGCGATCACCTTCTGTTTCAGCATTCTCGTCTCTCTTTTTTTAACTATGATCTTTAAAGAGAGTTTTTTTTTTCAACGTTGGTTTTTACTAATTCGAAGGAAACGACTAAAAATACATAATGAAACTAGTTGTCCACTATAGTGCCGTGGAAGTGCTATCTTCAGATTATAAAATAGGAACTTGAGAAGAACTTTTGCACATTTGGAGCAATGAAAGATCAATGTGTTCTTTTTCAGGCTTTGGTGAAATTTGTATGTATCAGTATTCAAGGTATCATTATTTGCTTCGTTTCAATATGGGGTGGGGGATGGTAATTGAAAAAACTTTTGCAAGTCTTATTTGTACCAGCGAATTAAAATTTGGGTAATTGGAGTAGCTTTATCATATCTATGGTGATGGCATGGTGGGACTGGTACATTTGGTGACAAGTTATCTATTTTGTTATAGTGTTATCTTGTTGGCTTTTGTGTGTATACACAAACTTGGGTGGTTAGGTGTAAGACGATTTTACACATTCTGCATTTGTGTTTTTGTTGTAGCGAATTGGCCGAGCTCTCCAGCAAAAGGAGGAAGAGGAAGTTGGGAACATTTTTCGATGAGCTGTTCATATGGAAGTAAATGCCTTGTCTGGTTGCTTGGGGTGGTTAGAAGGTCTTCTTAAGTTCATCGGTTTTGGGGCTTATCTCAAGGGATTGGTGGGATAAGATGGTGTACTCAGTAATCTACTTAACTGTCGAGTCTAGCTGTCGAAATTTCTTTTACTATCATCCGATGGCAGGTGATAATATTGTGCTGCTTGGCAAGTTCTGTCTCTGAAGACTTTTGGCGTATTCTATGCGGGTAAGAATCGACATTACCTGAACTGGATGATGGTGGGTTGGTTTCAAATCATGTGTTTGGTTTGGATGACTGCACTCTTTGATATGAATCACCCTTTGCTTTCAGTTGCGAAAGGGGGTTGGTTATTATGCACTATTTGTTACGAGTGAACTAGGAACTTTCTAGTTTTAAATGTCGCCGAGGTCGAGTCGGTCTTTCTAGTACGGAAATAATTTGCAAAATGTGTCAGACTGTGTTTGCTGGTTACTTATGTACTACTCTGGTTTGCCCATCACTTTTCATGTTCACAGATTTCTCTATGTTTAAATACCTTGGTTTTGTATGAGATTCAGTTGCTGTATTGTTGTGGTTGCACATGCTGCCTCTTGCCAACTGATCTTAAAGCCACATACATTCGCATGGTTGTTGGCATTTGGCAAAGTGCTTTGTGCCGCCTTGGAAGAAAAAATCTCTTTCAACTTAAAGCTCTCTTTTCTTCCTCGGCAGAAAAGAAAAGTTTTGAGAAATCTCTTCTTTTGGGTTGATATTTGGCCTCTTAAATGACATCTCCTTTCAATATCTGTGGACTAACATTGCACTCTGTTCTTAGAAAAATGATTTCAGCTATCCCCCCTTTTTTTTATAACGTATTGAAGATATTTCATCTCCACCATTGAGATCTATAAAATTTTTGATTCATTTACATTGTCGACATTCGTTAAAAAAGGCAACTCTGGTTCATGTTACTTAATGTTAACAACCACTTCTGATCCCTTTTACTCACACAAGATGAGGGACTTTAACGAAAGTTAGATATTACAAATGTATAAAGTTCTTTGGAGAAGGAAGTAATCATCAATGAATAAATGAAAGATATAGCGAAGTCTATGAAGACAATAAATAATAATAATGTAATATCTTAACCAATATGTTCATGTCGAAGAAATTTTGAATTGTTTGAAGGAAGGCAGGTGAGTCTTAAAATCCAAATCGTTGATAGGCGAAAAGGTACATATGAATGTTAATTGTGGGCCTAAAGTCCAAAGATGAAGGGTTGTTTCAAGTGTGATAAACAATTTTGACTTGAGTACATGAAAGAGGTGTGAAATCGCAGGTTATTGTAGTTTGTTAAACTTTACTATTTAATCAAAAAGATTAAGTTGGATGTATTTAATCATTTATTCATATTCTTAATACTCTCTCTCAGTCTCACTTGGGTTTGAAAATTAACACAAGATTTGATAAGTGATTATCAATATTAATTGGAGAAGAAATGACATTATAAAGATTCGAACATAGGAACTTCTTGCTCTAATATCATATTGAAACGACCATTATATAAGGGTGTGTAGAAACCGAACAAAATCGAAGAACTAGCTCATTTTATACCATAGTCCAAGCCCACTACAAAATATTCTACTACAAAAACCCAACCTTGACTAATGAGTTAGGTTTCGTTTTCTAAATTAAAAATTAAAACTTACAAACTTTAATCTTATTATCTTCGTAGCCGCTCTCCTCTACCTTTTTCTCCTTCTCTCTCTTTCTCCTCACTCTCATTTTTCACGATCTACAACCACCTTTCCTCTTGCCATTGCCGCTCTTTCCCTTGCCGTCGAACCTTTTCTCCTTTTCCATCAAAGTTTTTGTCATTGCTACCCTTCTTCTCATCATCGAAGACATCGCTGCCCTTCCCCCTTGCCTCTTTGCCATTCTCTTATTTTCGTCGTCCTTCCCCCACGGAAGCCACTGCAGTTCGAAAGTTCGAAACACCCACATCTCTCTCTTCCTCTCATCTCTCTTTCCTGTCTTCAAACGATATAATATTGTTGCAGAAAAGAAAAATAAAAAAATAAATAATCGGTCTAAAATCTAATCGGAATTGACTAGTTCGGTTTTAAACTGAAAATTGAAAAAAATTTGATTTTTTCGGTTTAGAACTTTTAGGAATTGCGAGGTTTGGTTTGGTCATCAGTTTTAGTCAAAATAGGACCGAACTGAATTGTGCATACTACTACACCTAAAAGCTTAATTTTGACAGGTTGCAGTATATTTAATAATTTATTCATATTCTTAATTGGGAAGGAGAGAAAGACATACATGTAATATAAAGAATGATTAGCGAAGTATTGTAACGTTGGTTGTGACAAAGATTAGAAGGTAAGAACAATATAATGATGAGATAAAAATTTAGAGATCGTTGAGCTATCTTTAAATTTAATGGTGTGATTAGATACATTTGAGGAGAATGAAGATGAAGTGAAAAATTAAAGAGTTGATTGTGCTAATAGATCATGTGTGCTTTTTCATTTTAGAAAAGGTGGTTAAAGTAGTTGAGGCTTTTGACGGCAATGATGGTGATAGGCATTGCATTATTATTAAAAGGAGTGAGATTTAATTTAACAAAGGTGTGGTCCAAATGCTATAAGCCTATAGTGATTGGAGTTTTTTTTTCCCTTTACCCTTAGGGTAGATATAATTCAAGGCATGCAAAAGTAATTTATATTGTGGACAAATCATCAAGTTTGATCATGTGGGTGAGGAGGCAATATTACTTTAAGAAGGAGAGTACTGTTGTCAAAATCTTTGGTTTTTGTCACGTCAACGATGAAAAAAGGTCTACCATGTAGGGTATTAATAGAGTTGAACTTGATATGTACTATAAAAGTAAGACACGTTTCTCAAAAGTCTAATTTTGAAGCAATAATGCTTAAAGATCATTAACAGAGTGTTGTAATGGTATTCAAAGGTTTTAAACTTCCATCCAATGTATACTTTAAAAGTTGAGAAGTTTTAAAATCTTATAATTTTGAAGTAATGGTGGAGGCCATTAAAGGAACATCGCATTGATATTCAAAGGTGTTTAAACCTTTTAGCAATCTACCTTCTCGTTGGAGTCATGAATATTTGATGTTTCAAAGTTGAGAATCAAACTATTTAATGTAACACCATATTGATGTCGTAGTTTGAATAATGGAAAATTGACTTTTTGATGAAAGAGATTTTATTGGCTAGAATTATCTAAGTATGAATCAATTTTCTAGTCCAACAATTTTAGTTAAAACGATGATAGGTTGGTAGTTTTGTATTGATTGACAAACTCAAAGTAAGGAAAATATTGATTGGTTAGAGTGCAATGATACTCTTTGATGAATAAGCTAAATGAAAGTGAGAAAATGGAGGTAGTCGCTCAGATATGGAGATACCCTAACATGGTTACAATGGGAGGAAGACAAGGCAAGAAGGCATTTTTGTGGTTAGAATATAATGAGCTTAATCATCAAGTTTTGAATTTATTTTGACTTACCAAAGATAGTAATTATGTGAGGAATTTATTTTGATTAGAAGACCTTAATGTAGGAATATCAAAGGAAGTTTGAAATCTTGCATTATTTGACATAAGATTTCAAAAGCTTCACTAAAGTGAGTTCCAAGCAAAGAGAGAAAAAGGGTTCTTCTTTTAGGTGAGACAATTTTGGCATTGATAAAGGCATGACATACTAGCATATTGTATGGTTGGATACAACATAGAATTTTGAAAGGTGAGAGTACTGATCCAAACTCTCACTTAGTATGTGTTTGACATGTCTTTTAAAGTGATTATAAATGATTAGAAACGTTTATTTAAAAAAAATTTATAGTGTTTGATTAAAATTTAAAGAAGGATTTTAACCTATTAAAGAAACTTTTTAAAATTTTAAATAGTTTGAGAAACTATAAAATGAGATAAAAAAAAAAAAACTTCAAATGCTTTTAGATAAAACATTTACTAAGTTTTCTTTTAAAAAGTGCTTACAAAATTAAAAGAAAAGACACTTTTCTCACTCTAATTGACAGTTGAGCCATGTGCATTTTTTAAATTTATTTTAGAAATGGCTTAGAATGACAATATTTGTCAAAGGAGTGGAAACTAACAAAGTTGTGGTCCTAATTAATGCTACAAGCCTAAAGTGAGTTGAAGACTTTTTTTTTTGCCCTTACCCTTAGAATAGATATTAATCTAAGGTGTGTAATAGTTATCTATGTTGGGGAGATAATATGTGGGTTGGAGGACTTTAAATCATAAAGTTTAATGTGGATTTGATGGGACAATATTACTTTAAAAAGGACCAAAGTTTGTCAAAATATTTGGTTTCCTTGAAGTCATAGATGCAAAAAGGTCTATATATAGTTTGAGATATTAATAGAGTTGAACTTGATATGTACTATATATATATATATATATATATATATATATATATATATATATATATATGAAAACACGAAGTGCTTCCCCAACGTCTAATTTTGAAGAATTGCTGAAGAGTATTAAAGGAATATTGTAGTAGTATTTGAAATTGTTTAAACTTTTGAGTCTTTAACTAACAATATGTATTTTGGAAGTAAGAGCTTCCCAAACTTCTAATTTTGAAGAATGTTATATATCTTTTAAAGGAGTCATTGCAAGATTATTTACAAGTGTTTAAACCTCGGATCAATTTGTATTTTGAAAGGAGCTTCTTAAACTCTAATTTTGAAGCAGTGCTTAAGATCATTGAAGAAGCAGTGCAATGGTATTCAACGGTGTTTAAACCTTTTGACCAATCTTTCTTCTCATACTTTAAGTTAAAGTTAGATGCTTTTGACGAATCTATCCTCTCATAATTTAAAGTTAAAAATTAAACCATCTAACGTGAGATCATATTGATGTCATATGTGCAACATTGGATCTTTGGCCAAAGTGATTTTATTGTCTAGAATTATTTGGCCGAGTATGACTCTATTTTCGAGCCCAATGTACTTATACTTAAGAGGATGACGAAAGACAATTTATATGAATTAGTAGACTCAAAATAAGAAAATTATTGCTAACAAAATTTCTTATCCTAGATGAATTCTAGTCCCACGAACTCTTGTGGGACTATTCTAAAGATTGGAATAGAATAAAAACTCTCTTTTCCTTTTCATTGTCCACCAAGAAAAATGAAAAAAAGAAAGCATTATTTTTTTTAAATGTTTTTTTCCCTAAGAAAAAAAGAAATACAATTTTTAATGTATTTGTATTAATGTGCGTAAACTTCATTTTTCTCCTAAATCATTTTAAGTCATAAAGAGAATTAATCCAGTCAATAAGGATAAGATTCTTGTTAATTAGTTGACTAATTTTTTAACCACATGCGAAAGTACACATCCTAACACATTGATTAAATGTGTGACCTACATGAAAATATCTCCTAAAATGGACCCAAAATTATGTTTTTCTAACAAAAATATTATACAGAAAATAGATACGATAAGATTTTTTTTTTAATAAAATTTTTATGTTTTTAAAACTACCATATAAACAAAGAAAACAAACCAAGTCCCACATGTTTAAAAATGGTAGCAAAAAGGGCAAAAACTTGTTTTCTTTTAGGTTAAATTATGAGTTTAGTCGATAAATTTTTAGGTTTGTTTTTAAGTTAAAATATCATTTTGGTCTCTATATTTTGAACTTGATTCTATTTTGGTTCCTATATTTTCAAATGTCCAAATTTAGTCATTGTACTTTCAATAAAGCTTAAAATTGGTCTCTACTATTATTTTGAAGTTAATTTTTATCGAAAATGGTTAAATAATAATAGTAATTTTTATTAAAAAAGAAACCAATGCAAACATATTTTTAAAATTTATAGAGGAAAGGTTAATAGAGACTATTTTATTTTTTAAAAAAATTAACAATAAACTAATAGGGACAAATTTTAAGCTTTATTGAAAGTGCATGGACGAAATTTGAACATTTGAAAGTACATGAACCAAAATGATATTTTAATCTTGTTTTTATTAGGTCCCCTATAAACTTTAAAAATGATTTCATAGGTCTCTCAACTTTCAAACTTTTATCTAATATAATAGGTCTTCAAACTTTAAAAGTGTGTAATGAGTATCCCTAAGGTCCCGTTTGATAACCATTTGATTTTGTATTTTTGAAAATTAAGCATATAAATACTATTTTCACCTATGAGTTTCCTTGATTTGTTATCTACTTTTTACATATGTTTTAAAAAACCAAGTCAAGTTTTGAAAACTAAAAAAAGCAAGCACCGTTTGATAACCATTTAGTTTTTGATTTTTGAAAAGTAAACCTATAAATACTACTTCCACCGCTATGGGTTTCCTTGTTTTGTTATCTACTTTTTACACATTTTTTCAAAAACTAAGTCAAGTTTTTAAAACTAAGGCCCTGTTTGATAACCATTTGGTTTTTGGTTTTTAAAAATTAAGCCTATAAATACTACTCCCACCTATGGTTTTACTTATTTTGTCATATACTTTTTGCCTATGTTTTTAAAAACCAAGCCATGTTTTGAAAACTAAAAAAAATAGTTTTCAAAAACTTGTTTTTGTTTTTAGAATTTGGCTAAGAATTCAAATACTTCCTTAAGGGAGATGAAAACTATTGTAGAGAAATTGGGAGAAATAAGCTTAATTTTCAAAAACCAAAAACCAAAAACCAAATGGTTATCAAACGAGGCCAAAAAAAGTAGTTTTCAAAAACTTGTTTTTGTTTTTGGAATTTGGTTAAGAATTCTAATGTTTTCTTAAGAAAGATAAAAGCCATTGTAGAGAAATGATGAGAAAACAAACACAATTTTTAAAAACCAAAAAATAAAAAACTAAATTATTGTCAAACGGATCTAAACTTTCAATTTTATGTCTAATATGTTTTTAAACTTTCAATTTTGTGTCTAATAAGTTCTTGATCAATTTGACATATTTTGAAATTTATGAACTTATTAGACACTAGAGTCTTATTAGACATAGAATTTAATTTTGTATCTAATTAGATCTATTAATTTTTTTTTAAAATGTTAAATATATCTAAGACGTATTAGACATAAAATTGAAGGTTCAATGACCTATTAGACAAAAATTTAAAAATTTAGAGATCTATTAAACACTTATTAAAATTCAGAGACTTATTAGACACAAACATAAAAGTTCATGGACTACATTTATAATTTAACCTTTCTTTTATTTTCAGACAAGTTAATTTGAAAATTTTAAACCAAAAATATAAAAAGAAAATTATAAAAGAAAAATAAATTATAGAAGAATGTTATGTATGCTTACCATACTTAAACTTACTAAATTTGAATTTCAAGTTTTTCAACAATGTAGACAAATCATAATGGGCACTAAATATATTGGAAGCTAAATAGGAAAGGGAGTGCAAATTTTGTTACAACATATTACCATACATGCAATTTTTTTAATAAAAAAATTATGATAATTATGTAAATATTTTGCAGGGCGATGCTAAATTTACTTGCAAAATTTTTACACTTTGACATCTCAACTTTCAAAAAATATATTTTGATTAGTTATAAACTTATAATGCATTTCTGCATATACATTTTTTTTTAAAAGAAGAAAAAAAAAAAGAGAATTATGTAAATATTTTGTAGAAATATGCTATTTTTTAAAATTTAAATCTCATTTTGGTCCTTTTTAACTTTTGAAGATGTTTACGTTTTGATCTCTAAACTTTCAAAAGGTATATTTTAATCTCTTATCTTTCAAGTTTATTCTTTTTAACCCCAAAACCTTTAAAATATGGATTTTTTTTAATCCGTGAACTTAAAAAAAAAAAAACCAATTTGGTCTATCCTTACTTTGCCTTTTAACAAACTAGTTTATCACCACGTGCTATTACACGCAATATTATTTTAAAATTTATTTTATAATAACACCAATAAAGGTTGTTGTTGAATGAAAATTTTCGACCAATCCCAAGTCGTAACATCATTATTCCAAATTAATGACAAAGTTACAAAGAATTAAATTTTGGACCATCTATAAATTGACATGTGTCTTGAATTTAATTTGAAGGCAAAAGTTGACAAATTTTAAATTATAAGATCACATGTTCTCATTATTATCATTTAATGAAATAATTAAATTTAGTTTGGTTAAATTCGGTCGCATGGAATTTGGGTCAAATTCAACAAATTCAAGCCCAAAAGGCTAGGCCTAAGGCCAACAAAGTCCAAGTCCAAAGTCAACAAAGCCCAAGTCCAAGTGGTTGGGCCCAAAAGTCATTAAAGCCCAAACTCACATGCTCATGAAAAACTCTATAAATAGAAAAGCTCTCATTCATTTGAAGGGTTCAGAAATTTGAGATCTCAGAGAGAAAAATTAGAGAGAATTTAGGAACAAATATTAGAAGACTCCTTGAGTTTTTGAAGATCAAATACTTCCTGAACACATAATACACTCCAAGAATCAATTGAAGCTTCAATCTCGAGAACAAGCTCTTTAGCCCTCGAGTGAAACATACAAGTAGGAGAGAGAATCAGATGATCAAATTCTAGAGATTGTACTATTCTATATTCAAATCAATACAAATCAAGTTTATTTACACGTATGAAATTTCTTCATTGAAATCTCATGTGAACAATTGTGTTAAAAAAATATCAATAAGGAGTCATTTGGTTTAAGGTTTCACAGATACCCATAGATAAAGGATGTTTGAGAATAATATGTCTGGGAATAAAAAATAATTGTGTTTGGTTATGCATGAAAATGCTATTAGATTTTTATAAGAATAAGTGATATCAACATTTATTTTATGAGATTAATATGAGAAATTTTATATAATTATGGTTCAGTAATTAATAAAATAATTCAAATTAATTAAAAAATCAATATAATTTTTTTTTATAAAAATTTTATAATTAAAAATTAATCAATTATAATTAGTTATAGTGATTTAAATTACCTCATACTAAATTAATCATAATTATAATTAATTAATTAAATTTATTGTTAATTAATAAATTGGTAGTTTATTTTGCTATTACATTGCATCAATTCATTGCATTTTATTGAAAAACAAGTATACATTTAAACAATTAATTTATTAAATGGAAATGATTAAATTTATACTGTATTATTAAAATTTCAATGTAATTTATGATGAACAAGAAGCAAAAATAAAATGAATGAAGACAAAATGAACAAAAAGAAAAATATATATATAAGAGATGAAAAAAGAAGAAGAAAAAAATGTTTGAAAAAGAAGAAAAAATAGAAGAAAAAGAAGGAAAATGTAATAAGTATCATAGAAAAATTTTAAAAAAAGAAAGAGAAGAGTGAGGAGAAGGAAAAAATAATAAAAAAAAGAACATAGATTCAAAAAACGAAAAGAACGTAAGGAAGAAGAGAAAAATAGATAAATAAGATGAAGGAAGAAGAATGTTTAAGATAGCAGGAAGAGAGAGAAGAAAAAGAAAAGCATAAAATGGAGTGGAAGCAAAAATAAGAGTTTAGTCAAAATCCATCAATTTATGTGGAATTGAAAAGACCTCAACTACCAGCATTCATGATGTCGGGAAAAACTATTTTTCCAGACAAATAACTTAATCCCTTCAACCATACATGAGTTTTATATCCCTTCAACCAAACATGAGCTATATATCAATTTATGTGGGCTATAGTTGAGACTAAAGTCATTAGTGACATAGCCAACCAGGTGAAATTAGGTGTGTCGGTAGTCTGATTGGGGGGAGACAAGAAGCCACCCAACGTATAGCCAAACCACTTGAGAATTCATTGACCTAAGCAGATTGTAGTATGGCTAGATGAGACTAGATAGATTGTGTAGCCTAGGTGGGAGACCAATAGCTACAAAACGAGTCATGGTTCGACCAAGTAATTAATTCGAGAAGTCATTAAGGTGGGTTGTAGCCAACTAGGTGAGGCCAAGAGTCACTAAGTGAGTATAACCCAATTGGCCGGTGTGAAATAAGATAAGTTGTAGCTCAACAGCCTCAACCCAAGGGAGATAAGAAAAGCCAACCAATCTGTAGCATGACTTGGTAAGAACTTACCCAATTTCAAGTGGATGATGGCTCAACAAGAAGCCACTTACCTTAAGTTAAGGAGCTTTTATCCCACACTCAAAACAAACTCAACAAGGCACAAGGATTGAAAACATCATACCCCATGTCATTCAATTTTGTGAAAACTTGACATGAGACACGACTAGTATATGCACCTAGTAGCATGCTATTAGGTAGTTGATTGCAGTATCTAACGTATCACATTTGACTACAAAACTTATATGTTCTACACACTAAAAATATCATCGTCACTCATATTGTATCTCAAACCTCCCAACAAGAGCCAATTGTAACACATACCTACTTGTAAAATTAAAACATATGACAATTGAATTTTTTTTAAAAAAAAAAAAAAAAAAGGCTAACAAGACTCTACCAAAGTCAAAATACACGGACTAAACATGCAATTTGACCACAACAAATTACAAACGTGTCATTTTTAATTATCCCTAGTAAAGTAATTAATATTTAAAGATAGAAAAATGTATAACTTTAGATCCGAATTTTCTCTATTTGAATGAAGAAAAACCATTTGAAAAGGCAACTACTATACTTCACACTCCCTATTTAGAGTTGGATGCAATGAAACAAAGTCGAATCCGTCGGAGTTGGGATTTGAGAAGACAAAGAAAGAGTGTATATATATATATATATATATATATATATATATATATATATATATTTGTGTTTTTTTCTTTGGCATATTTTATGGTTCTCTTCTCTCACATTAACTTTCCTTTTCGGCAAAATTGCCTTAAATTTCTTCCCTCTGACGATGTCAGACCTCAGCTGACAGCTTGGAAAGGACCATAAAATTCCTAAAACAGCACAAAAATATATAATGAAAAACAAGAGTGAGAAAGAAAATTTCAAAATTTCAATCTTTTTTTTTTTTTTTAGTTGAACAACTTTTATTGGTGGAAAATTTGAACTTTTTATTTCTTAGTCGATGGTACATGCAAATTATCATTGAAATTATGCTCACTTTAGCAAGAAAATTTCAATTTTACCTCTTTACCTTGAGTGGTATTTCACATGTTTTTTAAAATACTTTCGGACGACTAAACATAGTTAAGAAACAAAATCAATTTGTACTCTAAAACTTTATAGATTGAATCAATTAAAACTATATTAACTAATAATTGTATCAACTTAAACCCTAAAATTTCACAAGTGAATTAATTTAAATTCAACTACTTTCACTTAATTGATACAAGTTGATTTTGAGTTGATACATTTACTAGTTTAAGGTTTTAATTGATTCAACATACAAAGTTTAGGGGTATAAATTTATTTTTCTCAAAATATTTTATTAAACTTGGCAATATTTGGTTAAATATGAGAGAACAAAAGTGCTTAAGCCAATTAAAAGCATTTTTTTAAAAAAAATTTTTGATTATGAAAAGTTGTTCTGAATTTTTTTAATAGATAATTAAAAAGACCTTAAAGTACTTTTAGAGGAAATATTTAAGTAGTTTTCTTTCGAAAGTGCTTACCGTAAAAGTGTTTCATTTGAAAATATTTTTTTGAAAAGCATCTCAAACACACTCTCATGAGTTAATTCTAATGTAAACTTTTAAATTTATCGATTGTAACTTTAAATAAGTGGTAAAATGATCAACATATCTTCATAACTAAACTGAAAATTGCTTACATAACCAACTAATAAACCACATAGCGTTTTTTTTTAACCAATAAAATGCTCAAAACCAAATTATAAAAATGTCCATACTAAACCAAGTAAAAGACGTCGAGACTCAACTAAAAGAGTTTTTATAATATGGCAAAAAAAAAAAAAAAAAAAACAATTTCCACAAAAATAATATCGTCTAGTAAAAAAAATGTTCGTAGATGTATGAATTTTTAAACAATTTATGAGTATGGCTGGCATGGTATACAAAATAGACCAGCTCATAGGCACAATGTAATTTACTATATTATTTCATTTTCTATTTATAGTTTGGGAATATATAGAAATCAACTGATTATCATAATTATAATATGAACTCAATTATTACACGTTTGAAATCTTTTTCTTTTAAAATGATAACGACAATTCAATAGTTAGAAGATGTGAAATGTGAAATAGATCTTTTATCAATTCATCTCTTATTAATTCAATTTTTATGGGTGGAAATAAACTTCTAGATTTAATGAATATCTTATCATATGATTGAGTATTTTGCTTTTTTAGAAAAAAATATATTAATTAAAAGATGAGATTTGAACCATCTATTAGAAGAGACATTACTATCTAACCCCTTAAACTTTTATCAATTATTTAATAATTTGTTAAAATAAACAAAACAATTGTCAACATTTTTTTCTCACAAATGTATATATTTTTCTATTTTGACAATAGATTTTATATGGAGAAAACATATTGGTAATTTCTAGAGACATGAGAAGGAAATTATAATTTCTTTTACTATATTAATTTTTTGAATTTTGTTGTTTGGAGCCAACTTGAACTTAACTGGTTAAGACACATATATTTGACTAAAAGGTCTCGGAGATGTCTGAGCGTCTTGTCCGAGGTTCCATCTTCTAAGCTATTTTTTTAGTTCAATAACATATGGGATAAAAATTAATCTCTAACTTTTTAATCAAAGATATATGTCTTAACTAGTTGCGCAGACAAATTAGTTATTAAGCTTGGAGTTTAATTGAGAGGATGTAGTATAATATTGTTTCAATGCAAGTTTAGTAAGCTCGAGTGTAAAAAAAACTGAGTGGAGATTTGAAGGACGAATTAGAGAAATGAGGGTCTTTTCACTTATTACAAAAAAGGAGTCCAAACCCAAACTATTTACAAAATACAGGCAATTTTTTTTGTCCTTATTAGAATGCGTCTCTTTCAAGAGACGCATTCTTTGTTGTGAACAGTAGCAGTCAACTCGTACTTTGACTGCCAACTTTGACCAACTTTGACTAGACGATTTCATTTATAATTTCAAACGGAAACATATTTTTTTCCACTAAAATAATAACATCAAATCCTTTCAATTAATATTTAACTACCCATCAAATCAACTAATCATTTATTTAATTTTTTCTTTAAAATAATTATTTAATAAATTATTCATCATCACACAATCATTCACCAATCAAGTTTTTTTATTATTATTTTGATAAACACATTCACCAATCATTTTCTCAATTATTCTAATTTTTTTTAAATACATTTATCTATCAATATTTATAAAAATTATCTTAATTATGATCTCATATAAAAAATTATAAAAAAAAAAAAACTTAATTATGATCTCAAAAAGAAATATTTTTTTAAAAATACATTTACCAATCAATTTTTATTATGTTTTTTTTTGAAAATATTTCTTTCTCCTATTTTTTTTTTTTTTTAATTTTAGTCATTATTTTTTTCAAATACATTAATCAAACATTTCATTTTTATAGGCTTCTTATTTTTCCGTTTCTTTGATTAGTTTTTTGAATTTTTATTTTAAAAAATATTTCTAAATACTTCACTTTTATATGATATAAATTAGACATGCTTATAAACTACAATTGTGAAGTGAATTTTTTTTTTCAAATCTTGATTGGTGAATGATTGTGTGATGATGAATAATTTATTAAATATTTAATTTAAAGAAAAAAATTAAATAAATGATTAGTTGATTTGATGGGTAGTTAAATATTAATTGAAAGGATTTGATGGTATCATTTTAGTGGAAAAAAATATGTTTCCATTTGAAATTATAAACGAAATCGTCTGGTCAAAGTTGGCGGTCAAAGTTGGTCAAAATACGAGTTGATTGCTACTGTTTACAAACAAAGAATGCGTCTATTCAAGAGATGCATTCTAATAAGGACAAAAAAATGCCTATTTTTTGTAAATAGTTTGGGTTTGAATTCATTCTTTGTAATAAGTTATGAAAAGACCCCCATTTCTCCAATTCGTCCAGATTTGAATGATAGGTTATTATTCAAGCTCTCGCTGGTTTTTTCAATTAAACCTGTATTGGACAACTCTTTTTTTACTTTCTAAACATGGATTGAAATTGAAAAGCCAAATATACCTTAAGCCTCAACCAACATCCCATACACTCAATTGAAAGAACCTAGAAATATTGAACCTATGCTCAAATTGAGATATTAGCAACATTGTTTTTGTGAAACATTTTATATTTCATCTAACATTTTCACATATTAATTGATTTCCAATATCAAGATCCAACACTTCAATATACAAAAATGTCATACTTTGTAGTTGTAGTTGTTATCAATATTTTTATGGATATTCCAACCCACAATAAATAAACGAGAAATAGAAGAAATTTAATTATATAGAGAGAGAATCGCCATGGTTTCAGTTTCACCATCTGCCCATTTGCGCAGCGAAAAACAGAATCACACTGACACTTAGAAATTGGGCCATACCACCGTTTGTCCCTTTATATAGACACACACAAATCACAAACATACAATCTTCATTCTTCATTTCAACACTAAACTAATCCCATTCATCTCTCTCTCGCAAATGGGAAGAACTTTTCCCACTCCTTCAATGGCTGCAAAATCCACTGTCTTCTTCATCTTCTTCTTATTGGCCGTCCACACCCCCCTCCTCCATGGCTCCCCTATCAAGACCATTGTCGTTCTCGTCATGGAGAATCGCTCCTTCGACCACATGCTCGGCTGGATGAAGAAATTCAATCCCGAAATCAATGGCGTCGATGGCTCTGAATCCAATTTCCTCTCCACCACCGATCCCAATTCCAAGCGCTTCTTCTTCCACGACCAGTCTCACTATGTCGACCCCGACCCTGGCCACTCCTTTCAAGCCATTCGAGAGCAGATTTTCGGCTCCGACAACACCTCCGCCAATCCGCCTCCCATGAACGGATTCGCTCAGCAGGCTTTCTCCATGGACAACACCTCCGCCATGTCTCGCGATGTGATGAATGGATTTCAGCCGGATAGGGTCGCTGTCTACAAGACTCTCGTCTCGGAATTTGCGGTTTTCGACAGGTGATTTTCTTGTAATTTCTTTTCGATTGAGTCCTTTTTTTTTTTTTTTTTTTTTTTTTTCAGATCGGAAATTTTATTCTGAGTTTGGAGGATTTGGAAATTGCGATTATCAGTTGATTGGTTAGGCGTTGATGATTATAAACGAAAATCGGAATGTGCGAATTGATTTTACAGGTGGTTTGCGTCGGTACCGTCCTCGACGCAGCCGAATCGGCTCTACGTTCACTCAGGGACCTCCGGTGGAGCCACCAGCAACATTCCGGCACTCCTCGCCAAAGGCTATCCACAACGAACGATCTTCGAGAATCTCGACGCCGCTGGAATGTCCTTCGGAATCTACTACCAGAACATTCCGGCGACGCTGTTCTACCAGAATTTGCGGAAGCTGAAGTACGTGAACAAATTCCACGAATTCGATCTGAACTTCAAGCGAGACGCGAAACAGGGGAAATTACCGAGCTACGTGGTGGTGGAGCAACGGTACCTGGACCTGCCGCTGGAACCGGCGAACGACGATCATCCGTCGCACGATGTGTACCAAGGACAGATGTTCGTGAAGGAGGTTTACGAGACGCTCAGATCGTCGCCGCAGTGGAACGAGACTCTGTTCATCATCACTTACGACGAGCACGGCGGATTCTTCGACCACGTTCCGACGCCGGTCACCGGCGTCCCTAGCCCCGACGGAATCGTCGGACCGGAGCCGTTTCTATTCCGATTTGATAGGCTTGGAGTTCGAGTTCCGACCATCATGGTCTCGCCGTGGATAGAGAAGGGCACTGGTATGTATCTTTTTATCTTCTCGCACCGCTTTATTTAGTTCCTTTTGTCATTTTTTGTTTATAATTTATAATTTCTATTTTCTATTTTATAATATGTTTTGGATTTGAATCATATTTTAGGTCAAATTTCATATTTGATTATCATACCTTTCATAGGTTTTGTTTCTTCTGAATCTTGCAGATAGAAAATCATTTTCGTATTCGTTAGGAATCTTTTAATTAATTATTTAACATAAATTTGATATATGATGTTTTAATTAATTATTTAACACAAATTTGATATATGTAGGGATTAATTAGTTATTTAACATAAATTTGATATTTGAAGCACCTCTGATTAAGATATATATCATCAATTAAAAGATTAGAAGTTTAAATCCAACCCTCTCATATTGAATTAAAAAAAATAGAGTTGTTTATTTATTTATTAATATAAAGTTTAGAGAGTATACCAAATTATTTAAATATTTGAGAGGGACTAAAATAAAATATTTAAAAATCTAGGAACTAAAATAAAAGAAAAAAAAATTGAAAATTTAGGTTGTAAAATGAAATAAGTACCTAGAATCATCGAGGACTCAAAGTTTGATTTAAATATGAATTTAATGTTAAAAATAGATTAGTATTATCATCGTGCATGTTGGAGTTCTTATTCGGAATAAGAACTCATGATTTTGGATGGAAGAATAACTTTATTTTGTTTTAATAAAAAATTAAGTCATCCATTAATATACACTAAGAAAAATAAAAAGAATTTAAAATATATTTAACCAATCATGTTTTAGGTGAATTTGTGTTTCTAAAAATTTTCAAAAATGGTTTACAGAGAAACTATTCTCTATCATTTATTTTTCGATTTTGTTACTATATGTTTTGAAATGTATCAATGTTGTTTTTTTAGTTCAACAACAATATTTGAGGGTGAGAGATTTAAATCTCCGACCTCTTGATAGAGAATGCATGCCAATTACGTTGAGCTATATTTACTCACTTTGGTTGATATGCATCAATTGAATTGGTTGAGAAATATACAGTTACATAATTATTAATAAAAAAAATTATACTTTTTGTTGTTATATATATAATTTTATTTCTTTTTATATATGTCCATGTGTCAAACAAAATAGTCTAGATATATAATAAAAAAAATTACTCAAGGCTATTATTAAACCAAAACATATATAAACAAATGTAGTTTAATTGAACCCAAATTTAATGTATACTTATCCTAAAAAGTAATGAAAACTTGAAGGGTAGAAGAATATATAAATAGACTGAAAATAAAAGAATAAAAAATACATTTTGTATTTTTATGTAAAGTAGGAAGGAAAATCGAAAATGTAGGACAGCTCAGATTTGGCTTTTTGTGAGGATATGGGGCACCATGCAAATATAAAATATCTAATATAAAATATTTGACAGCTAAAAATCTTAGATTTAAATATTTAAATAATAAATGAATATGTTTGGACATGAATAATAATTAATATTTGAGAATTTAATTATTACATTTCTCTCTTATCTCTTCTCCATTTTTTAAGAGAAAAAATTTCAAGTAAAAAAACACTCATCTCTAACATAGATAATAAAATCTTATAGTTTATGAATTATTTTTATTTATGAATAATAATTATTTGGATTTAAAAAAAGTAAAGATCAATAAAAATAAATATTAGTTTTTATACTATTGTCAAAATCCATTTCAAAACTAGTAAAACAAAGGGCCAAATAGATAATTAAAAGGGGTTGAGATGTTGACTTTCAAAGCAGAGACCCAGTTTCTGGTTTTCCCACTGCTTGTCTGAAACCAATACCAAACTGCAATAAAAAGCAGCAGATTAGATTTTTTTATTTTTATTTATTTATTATTTTTTTAAAGAGACTCATACAAAAGCCTAGTTGCTTTCCCACTCCATTTTTTTTGTCTTTCCTGCCCAGAATAGTAATCTAGTCTCTCTTGCCCAACCAGATGTTTTGGATTGAATTAGTGAAGATTTGGTGAGCTGTTTTCTTTAATGTTGGGTAGTTAAGAGCAAAAATGGGAATCCATCAAAATTTCCAAATATAAATACAAAAAACTATTTTGGTATGTTGTGTTACTTTGGTTTAGTCCCTAAACATTGTTTGAATCACTAATTTAATCTCGATGATTTGAACTTAGTTTCAATTTAGATTTTCATAAATTTGTTTGAGTTTAAAAAATGAGTTCTCATGATTTTAAAGGTTTCAATTTAATATTTATAATTTGGACTCAATTTCAGCTTGGTATCTATAATTTGGTCAAACCTCATAAATCATTTTTGTCATTATAAGTCATTATCATATATAATATGTGGTTTGTTGTTTACTTAGGTGGTAAGGAGCTAATGTTATCTATTTGATTGACTATGTTAGCTGATCAAGTATTTTTTGATTGAGTAACAAATATGGAAAAATGAGCAGGTTGTGAGGTTTAGCTAGACTATAGAGACAAATTGAAACTTTAAAATCTACAAAGACCAAACTGAAACTAAGACTAAACCATAGGGACCAAATGGAAACTAAACCCAAATCAAAGGGACCAAATTGATTATTTAACATTTTTGTTGTTATCAATATATATATTTTTAACTAATCACTTAGACAATAACTCAATTTTGAATTTTGATGCTTAGTCTATTACATATGACACTAGAAATTTGTTAATGTATACCCATTCATTAAATAAATGAACAAAACATGAGCATGGTGTTCATGTCATGTTTTTGTTAAGTGTTCTACGGAAAAAAAAAATTAACACAAATTTCATGCCCTAAAATTGTATATTAGAAAGTTCAAGAGAAGCCTAGAATAAGAATAGAAGTTTGAGATATCAAAATATAATTTAAACTAAGAAATTATAAATTATAGACAAATAAAATTTAAATGTACAGATCCTAGATCTACATATTTTAAAAATAACTTTAAGCTTTTCAACAGTTTTTAGTAAATTACATTTTTGGCTCTTAATATACTGTTAGAATTCTACATAGTTGTAATTGTAGGGGAAATTTTCTTGGTACCAAAGTAGTATGGTAAGATGGTAGTTTGTTTTTAGTAAATTACATTTTTGGCTCTTATATACTGTTAGAATTCTACATAGTTTTAGTTGTAGGGGAAATTTTCTTGGTACCAAAGTAGAATGGAAAATGCTTTAAGTTGGTAGTTTAAAATAAAGACAACCTAATCAATAGTTTCAATTGAGAGTTTAACAACATGTTTGTGATGGTGATGCAGTTGTTCATGGCCCTAATGGATCACCCTTTCCAACATCAGAGTATGAACACTCCTCCATTCCTGCTACTGTCAAGAAGCTCTTCAACCTCCCATCTCCCTTCCTCACCAAGAGGGACGAGTGGGCCGGATCCTTCGAATCCATCGTCCAGACCCGCACTGAACCGAGAACCGATTGTCCTGGTGAGTTCAAGACATCAACCATTGCCACAAATCAAACATTACATTAGATGATGATCCATTTTGTATCTTTGAACTTATGAAGCTATTTATCAATTTGATAGAACAACTCCCAACGCCGGTGAAGATCAGGAACAGCCTGGCGAACGAAAACGCCAAGCTTACCGAGTTTCAGCAGGAGCTGATGCAGCTGGGTGCAGTTATGATGGGAGATAATATCCTCACTAGTTACCCTGAAGCCATTGGAAAGGATATGACAGTGAAGGAAGGTAGGGAGTATATGAGGGGGGCTGTAAGGAGATTCTTTGAGGCAGGGCGCTTGGCTAAGAGAATGGGAGTTAATGAAGACCAAATTGTCCAAATGAGACCATCTCTTGCTTCAAGATCACCAAAACCTTCCACCAAACAGTTGCCATAATAGATATGAAAAAGGATATATAAGAAAACTAGAATATTCAAAATGAAGGTAGAAGATGAAACTCGACGTCAAAGACGACGTCGTGTAACTCTTTATAGGGTGTTTGGCTCACAGTATAGGTTGGTGTAGTTTAGAATTGAGAAGGTGAGTTTATGTTTGGTACGTGAATTCACTTGTCCTAAGATATAAGTTGGTTGATTCTAAAGTTACCCATATATAAAGGAAAGGTTGCACAAATTCATGTTTGTGAAATCAGACTTTTACATGCCAATTTTTATAAATTAGGTTAAGTGATTACACATTTTGTTTATTAAGGATGATATTTATTTAATCTTTGAACTTTTTAAAAAAAGTTTCAAATTATGTTCTTAAATCTTTTAAATTATTCTTATCTTTTGTTCTTGCAATTGCCATTAATTTACACCAATTGAGGGAGTGTATCGCACGATTATCCTAAACCTTCATCTCTTATTGCCAAAGAGAAATGTCTCCTTTATTTTAATTTTATGCCCTAATTTTTTACCCGACCAATCAACTCAATCACATACGGATAATTCTAAAAAATAGGCTAAAATATTTTCACCTTTGGAAAACAGGCCCATTTTGAAAATTTAAGAGGTTGTTTGGGACACTGAATGAATTATAATAGTCTGTGGAGTTATATAATATGTGTTTAGAATGCAGAGTTGTTTAGTCTAGGTTATAATAGCCTGTGTTTGGGGGTGTATAGTTATTTAACTTCACAAACTATTATAACCTACTCAGCGTCCCAAATAGACCCTAAGTTTTTTAACATGCCCTTATTTTTTTTAAAAGGGCTAAAAAAAATTCTTAACTTTGAATCCCAAACGTTTTTCTGCTTCTTCAATCGTGCATTCCCTCCTCACGATATAGTGGTTTTTTGGAACTCTTTAACTACTTCTTCTGTAACGTCTGACAACTTCAAGTATTGTCAATTTTTCACTATTGGAATTAGTTGGAATTTAATTTGATTAATTCCTATTTATTGAGCCTATTTGATTTATGGTCGGAGTTTAAATTTGCAGAGTATGGAATCCATGAGCGAATTTTGGGTTTAACCAAACCCTAAATGAAAATTTGACAAGTGTGTAAGATTGTTTTATTTAAAATTAGTTAGAATTATTTCACATAAGAAGAGGTAAAATGGAAAAGGAGAAAATGGAACAAGGGTTGAAAAAAATTTAATAAATAACCATTTTTGTCTTTTGTGTGCACGCATCTCTATGTATCTTCTTCCCCAACTTCTCGGAGTTTTTGTACGGATGACCCCGTTTCCAATGATTTAATGCGATCTGACCTGTCATCTCAATTTAATGAAATATGACCCATTCTAATGTGGCAATGCGCGCAAAATTACCCAGAAGGGCAGTATGAGACCAACTCACTTGTTCGCGCTCTCAGATAGGGTAACGCTCTCACTGACCATTCTCGTTCTCGTTCTCGTTTGCCGCCCCCAGAGAATCGCTCTCGCACACGTTGACTCGTTCTCACTCTTGCACACGTTGACTCGTTCTCACTTGTCACTCTACCAATGTTCTGCTTGCTCTCGCATTGAACATTATTTTCCATCACTCGAACGTTGTACTCGTTCTCGCTCTCATTGTCGTTCTTTTACATCACTCGTTCTCGTTCCATACAGACACTGTGTTAGACATTGCATTGTGGTTTATCCGCCGAAAATACTGACAAAGAAAAGACCTCAATCAGTTCTACACCTACTTTCAACATCAACATTTTCCAATAAACCTTTTAAATAAATAAATTAAAGAAAATTACTATGGTTTATGTCTAACAAACATAATTTCTTGTCTTCCTTGGCTTCCTTCATTTTCTCATTTGTTCAAACTTACTTTACTTTAAAACTTTTTCTCCTTTCAACTGTTCTTCACGTATAACCAATGTCCGAGCATCAACCAATCCACATTCAAAAAATAGGTACGTTCAAATACGTGTTTTATATTTCTAGAAGACATCTTTCTACATTTCAAACATTGAACAAACGTCTTATGTTTCAGGGTTTTGAAACCTTTCTTCCTACTTTCTTCTATGGTATAAACGTGTTATGTTTTGAAAGTTTTTTTTAGTTTTAGAACGTTGGTTACTATGGCATTGAAACGATACAGGTTGAACTAGAGCGAGAGTATTATAGCGAGAGCGAGTGCGAGATCGAGAGCGATCAAGAATGCGTGACAGCGAGAGCGAGAGCGAGACTTGGATTTAATTACAGTTGTTACCTCTACTTATTAGTTATTACGTTTTTTTTTTCAGGATGGAAAAAAAATCACTATTCATTCGATACGATGGTAGTTGGAATGAGATTGATGACTGTTATATTGGAGGTTTGCTAACAGGGGTAGTCGTGCTGAGCACTGTCAGATACGATGAGTTGAAAAGTCTGATATATGAAATTACAAACATTAGTCCAGTGATGTTTGACATTATAATGAGGGTGAAAGTGCAGTTGGAAGAGCAATCCACGCCGATGTACATAAGGAATGATCGTGATGTTGAATTTATCATCTTTCAAGAAAATATTTCGAAGTTGCAAGTGTTGGGATTTATGCCCTAAAGCCTCGTAATTAATAATTTATTTAATAATGAATAATAATTTTGATTATTTTATTTACAATATAATATTATCCATTATATGAAAAATTCAAGGTTATTAGTGTAATCTTGAACAGTATGTGGTTGACATACGAGAGGATCATGTTCAAGAAATAACCTAAAGGGTCATAGTATATGGATAAGGTTGGGTGCCTTATTTTGGTAACATTATTGATACGGCCCACTTTGTAATAGTTACAAATGATTTGATCCAAACCATTCATGTGGAAACATGTGAGTGGGGGTATCTTATACAATGAGTTTGTATAAGACTGGACCACGAAATATTTAATCTCTCTTTATAAATTCGTTAATTGAGAAGATTAATATTTCATCAGGATGATCATATGCGACTCGATCTTAATCCTGAGTGAGTTATGAACTCCTGCCTGTGAGGGCTTGTCCTTTGATTTGCATGGGTGAGAGTGGCTTTTGTAGCCGATTCAATATGCCTACCATTTTGGGGACTTGACCAAATAGGGAGCTGGGAACATAATCTCACAAGATGGAATTCACTCCTTCCCATATAGGGTAAGTAGATGAGTAGTTTCCTTAAGTGCTGATTTCGGGACTTGAACAATGGGGCCCCACCCTCTCATTGGCCCGAGAGGGACTTAGTTTATAATTAGATTATAAACATATTGTTCATTAGAGAATCAGTGGTACTTAAGGTGCAAGATATAATTATAGGGGTAAAACAGACTTTTGACCCAGCTGTAATTACGAACAGCTCGTGAAGGATCGACTTGCATGTAATGATTATATCTATGGACACAACTTGTCCTACAGTGCATAAGAGTGCAACTCTAGGTCTATAGTGGAGTGACCTATAGTTAATGAATGAAAATTAATTAATTAAAGAGTTTAATTAATTAATTTTGTATCATTGGAGCTTATAATCTGTAGGTCCATAAGGTCTCATTGCTAGCTCATAGTAACACTAAAAGATCAATTTAGTTGAAAGAAAATTTTGAAATGTTCAAATTAATATTAATTTAAAGTGTTCAAATTAATATTTAATATAAAAGAGGAAAATATATTTATTGTATTTAATACATTAAATATTAAAAATTGAAATGTTCAAATTTAATATTTAATTTGAAGTGTTCAAATTAATATTTAATATATTAGATATATTAAATATAAAAGAGGAAAATATATTTATTGTATTTGATACATTAAATATTAAAATAATTAATGTATATTTGATATATTAAATAAAAGATATTTATAGAATTTGAATAAGATTCAAATAAATAAATGTCGTAGGAGATTTGAATGAGATTCAAATAAATACAAGATATATTTTAATATATTAGATATTAAAATATAATATTTTAATTATGGCAAAGATTTTCCCTTGGTCACTATAAATAGAACCATTGGGTTGAGCCATTCTTCACAACACACATCTCCTCAATAGAGAGAATTAAAGAATTCTCTCTAGACCTCTTCCTCTCCAATCCCTTGGAGATTTTCTTTCAAGAGGCTCCCACAAGCCTTGGTCCTGTGTTCGAGTCATAGCCAGGAAGACTTTGTGGAAAAGATAAAGATCCACCAAAATATTCTCCATAATATTATTTTCAAGGTATTTATTGCTTAACATTTCTATTTTAGTTTAATTCTAAATAAATCAAAGACGATTCCTATGCTTCCACTGTGGGTTTAATTCGATTATTGCCTTCAGCAAGTATTTATAACAACCGTACAAAAGAATGGTGGGAACATGTAGCTAGATGAGGATGTGTAGCAAGCTTATGATGACAATTCTCATGTGATAGTTGAGAACGAGGGTATGGATGTAGAAAATTTAGAATAAATGGGCAGGTGTACAGAGGAGGCAGATATACCATTGTATGAGACGGGGGTGTCCCTAGGAACCGACAACAATAACCCATGGGAGTCATAATTATACTCACCATAGTTCTCAAGATCATCACATGGACCGAAATGAAGCATGAGACTTACATAGAGCAATGCATGCTAGTCGAAGCGAAGGAGTCCAAAGTCAATGTCCAGTTGTTGAGAATGAGATAAGGCACACTCCAACTCCAAGGCACATGATTGTGCCCATTCTCAAGTTAGACCGGCGAGCACTTCTTTGACTGATCCATCTTCGTCTGGCTATGCTCTTCGTGTTGATATTGAGGTTGGTAAGTTGTTTGTTTGTAAGAAGAACTTGAAGAACAGACTATCGCTGTTGGCCACGAGCAAGAATTTTGAGTTTAGAGTAAAGAAGTCCACAAAGGATTTGTACACCATGGGAAGCATCGACAAGGCTTGTACATAGAGGCTTCGGGCGGTGAAGATGGAGGGAATTGAAATGTTTAAGATAAACAAGTATGTGAGCGCACACACATGCTCCATTTAACTGTTAAATCACGACCATCGGCAAACGAGTGCTGAAGTGATCGGACACATAATTAAACATAAGTTTGAGGGAGTTGGTCGTGTGTATAAGCCAAAGCACATCATTGAGGATGTAAGACAAGAGTATGGAGTGAATATAAGTTACGACAAAGCATGACGTGCTAGGGAAATGGCAAATGCATTTGCTAGGGGGACTCTAGAAGACTCGTACACCATAATTCATGCATATGGAGAAGCATTAAAAATTGCTAACCCAAGTACTATGTTTGAAGTAGAACTTGAAAACTCCCTCTATTTCAAATATGCATTCATGGCATTGGGGCATTGCATAAGAGGTTATGCGCGTATGCGAGATGTCATCGTTGTTGATGAGACCCATTTAAAGGGAAAGTACAAAGGATGTATGTTGGTCGGTGTAGGGAGGGATGAAAATAATCAACTTTATCCATTGGCATATGCAATCGTGGACAATGAGAACGATCGGTCATGGACAGAGTTCATGACGAAACTGAAGATAGCCATTGGAGACTCCTTGAACTTGGTTATTGTTTCAGACTGTCACGCGAGTATTGCGCATAGTGTTCAAGCTATATTCCCCACAACTTTTCATGGAGTGTGCACCTACCATCTAAAGTCTAATGTGTTGAACAATTTCAAGGATAAGGCAACAACAGAATTGTTCAAGAATGCTAAGGGGTTCTGCGAGTAAAAATTCAAGCTATATTGGGTTAAACTTCTGCAATTGCGTGGAGGTGTGTTGGTATTGAACGGTGGGCATGATGTTTTCAGAGAAATAAACATTATGATAATATGACTTCGAACAGTGCAGAGTGCTTCAATTCGTTGACTGCAGAAGCACGATTGCTCCCCATTGTTCTGTTTCTCGATTTTACAAGAGGGCATCTACATGGGTGGTTTTATGAAAGGCGACACTATTGGTTCACACTACATTGATGTCCGACTATGCTGAGCAACGAATGGCCAAGAATTGCGATAAAGGTAGACGATACCAAGTCGACCCAATTGATTGTTACACATGTCATGTAAGAGACGGTCGGTTGGATGGTATTGTTAATCTTCAAACTCGACAATGCACGTGCAAAGAATTTGACTCATACAAAATACCATTTTTCCATTCTATTGTTGCTGTTAGGGAACACAACATCACCCCATCTAGCTTGTGTAATAAGTGCAATATCGTTGAAGTTCTTCAGGCAGTTTATTCGGAGCCTATATACCTAGTTGTGCATGTATTAGAATGGCCGTAACCACCTGGATATGTGGAGATGAAAATACTTCCACCAAAGAGAGTTACTCGAATTGGACAGAGAAGGATACAAAGAATCCCTTCTGCAGGCAAACACATTCGAACACGGAAATGTGGTAGGTGTGGTAATGTCGGACGCAACCAACAGTCATGTAATCAACCTCTGTCAACCACCATATTCAACTAACCGGATTAGTAGATATGTTTATATCTGTATACTATATTTATGTATGTAATTGAACCAGTTGGTATGATGTGTAATAGCATAGAAATATTTTAATTTCTCTGTGAAATCGATTCTCGCTCTCGTAGTCTCACTCTCGTTATCGTTATCGTTCTCGTTCTCGTTTATGTTACTATGTGCATACCAATTATATTATTATATTAAACATGGATCACGTTCTCGCTCTCGCTCTCGTGCTATATTGTTCTCGCTCTCGTGCTCTATCGCTCTCGCTCTCACTCTTGTAGTTGCTCACTCGCTCTCACTTGCGATTCTCATACTCACTCTCGTGTAGAGGAAGAAACAAATGAACTACAACTCTCATATTTGTGAAAACATTTTATTTATAATGTTTTGTACAAAAACAAATGAACTACATTTATGTACCAAAAAAATGAAAAAACCCATCCTCCCATCAAAATGCCATCAAAATGATTCTTTGTTAGACCACAGTTGACAAGCATATTGTGTCCTATAGTCCGTCATCCACTCCTGTACAAGTCCGGACGTATCTGCGCCTGTCACCAAGTACTTGAACCATTTAGCACAGAAGATCCTGCAGTCTAATGAATCATGCTGTATGTCGGGGTTCTTTGCACAATACACGGGCCACGCGGATGTTCGCATACCTGGCTTGGCGCGAAGGACATCACAAAAGTCTAGCATCGAGGGTAGAATGTGTGTGAGGGGCTCTAGGAACTTCTCGACTCGCCCCATGTCGATGTACGCTAACAACTGTCCCCTATTCATGTCCATGGCCAACAAGAACTAATGCTCATTCATGTTGACGGTGCAGTACACGAAGTCAACATCCTGCCAAGCAGGCTTGTAGTAGTCGAACTCATTTCACGTACTCGATATACGTATCCTCTGATCCCCATATCAACGCGGTTTTGAGCAGTTATTTTTTCTTAATCTTGTTGTATATGCTCGCTTTGGTTCACAAATTTAAATGGGCATGCAAAAGCCAACACGTGCAAAAGCCAACGCAAAGTTAAATGTGAGTTAGTTCGCAAGTTTAAATAAGTCTGCAAAAGACAATACATACCAGGATCCCCGTAGGCAATATAGTGAATTGATGTATGCACATATCCGGTCGAGCGGATAGCTTCCTCTTGATAAATATGAACAACGTATTTATAGTTTGAATGAACGAAGCCATTAGTCACTGCATGTGAAACTAGACGTAAATAAATACTAAACCAACCAACTAAGGAAGAAAAGGTACTTACATCGCACTCGACCCAATAGCTTGGTGTTAATAAGTCTCTAAAGAATTTCTTCCCCATTCCTGTCGTCGTGGTACCGATGCCAGGTCGAACCTCTACGTCTGTGCTCAGATCCTGGATCCACCACATCATCGCATCGAACACATAAGAGTCAACACCATGCGCCGGATTGTAAACGATCAACGACTTATGCAGGGTGGTAATCAGACCAGGAAGGGGATATCTACTCTCCTATAGCGATCTCGACAGCTCCCCCTTCGATTTCTTTTCTGGGCCTGAAGGCATATACCGATCCGATGCCTTCCTCTTCCGGATACCCTTTCGAGGGAGAATATCAGAATCAGATGCGATCGAGTCAGTAGGGCTCTCGCTGGCAATGAGAACGGTGACATCAACATCCTCAATGGCGAGGCCCATGGAGTCGGCGAGGCCAGTGGAATCGACGAGGCCAGTGGGTTTTGTGTCAACAAGAACTATGTCACTGGTTTCGTAGTCGATGGCGCGATCATCGAGTCAGGGGTGTTGAAGTCAGGGGTGTCAGATATACGTGAGGTTGAGATGATGAGGTCTATGAAGGTTGCAGTGGAAGTGGTAATGGGGAGGAAGATGGAGATGGGGATAATGGACCCGGTGGTGGCGGCAGGAATTGGGATGGTGGTGGTGGCGGGAATGGGGATGGGACGCTCAGTGGTGGTGGTGGTAGGAATGGGGATGGACTCCCCAGTGGTGGTGGTCATGGGAATGTGGATGGTGGACCCGATAGTGGTGGAAGGAATGTGGAGAGTTGACTCAATGGTGGCGGTGGTGGGAATGAGGATGGTGGACTCGGTGGAGGTGGAAGGAATGAGGATGGTGGGCGAGGTGGTAGTGGTGGCGGGAATAGGGATGACCTCCATCGACTAATCGACATGTATGTTTGGTGACTTAACCCATTCGTGGCCCTCATCCTACATTAAACAAATAACCATAGTTAGTCGAAAGCATGAGAATAATCCAAATATTGTCTACACATTGTATCACATACCTTGCATATTTTGCGGAGTAACATAGATATGGTGATCAAATGGGACTTCACCTCTCCTATCTACGACTTCAATTCTCCCATTTGCGACTTCAATTCCTCCACAGACTCCTAAACTCTATAGACACGAGCATCGATGCTCTGAAGATAACTTAAACTAGATGAACCCTCGTGTCTATGTCGTAAATGGAGAAAGGAGCGATCACTCTTAGTCTCGTCCCTCGTTTGAGGATCAGTCTGACCCTCTCTAGTATCCTCCCTTATTTTAGGATCGGGTTGACGCTCTCCAGTATGACCTTCACCGGTCTCTTCTATGATCTGAGGATCGACATGACCCTCTCTGGTCTGACCCTCAAAATTTATCTCAAACTCTCGGTCGTCATGGACCCTTTGACTGACCTGAGATCGCGGTACTGTTGCTCAGCCTCTGACATGGCCAGTACCGACGTGACCACCGTTTGTCACAAACAAGTAGATGTTAATATAATAAAACTACATGAAACTACATTGTGTAATACAGAAATGAGTGCATTCTAACCTTAGGCGAATTGAATACATCTCGTTCCAACACCCTATATGGAACGGAGTGGGAGCATGACCATCTCATCATATGAGGTAATGTGTCATTATTTAGTCGAGTCACAAGGCGACCTGTTGCTGATGAAAGCGTCTCATACACCCATACCTATAAACAAATAACCATAGTTAGTTTACAATATGCGACATACAAATAACAAGCTAATTTCAATTTATTATATAAAGTGTAATACCTGAAAAGCAGGAGGGAATCCAGGTAGGTTATACTTAACAATATAATTCTTATTCGTCCGGACCTTGAACTTGTAGGTTGCAACCTTGTCACTCAAGGTTGCCTTAAGTCCAGCAATGTTCTATCCCAGCAGTAGTAGCAACGAATTTTTTTCCCTCTCTTGCGATTCCAATGGTCTCTCTCTCTTTTCCTTTTTGTTTTTCGGCACCGATCAGCACGAGCATGGTTTGATTTATTTACGCATGAATTTTTTCGATGAGTTGTGGCCGGTCCTTCCCACTTTCGAATCTTTCCAGCAGGCGGTGTCTTCTTGACGAATTTCTTTTGCATTTTTCTGGCGGCGGTTCCTGTGCTCCCAGGGGGGGTTGTTTTAGTCTAGACATATTTTGGAGTTGTGTCTCCAGCAATAATGTTAGATGAAATTATTTTCCTTTGAGGTTTTGTGGTGGTTTGTGAAAGAGTTAATATTAAGAAAGCCGAAGCAATTTTGGATCTTAACCACTCTAATTTGATCAATTTTATCATACAAAAAGCATGCTCAAAACTGGAAAAACAGAGAATAAGAACACTACATTTGATGCTCAAAATTCTCCTAATCCTTGGCCAATTTCTGATCACGAACACTTCGTGGATCACCCTTAGGATCTTTCCTACTATCCTCAGGCCTTGGAACGGATTGTAGGATCCTAAATTGAGAGAATTTTTGAGACAGAGAGCAAAGGTCTAAAACCGAAAATTTCTCCAAATTTCTGCAAAATTCCCCTTTCCCATTGTGTTTCTTTGCTACTTAAAGCTATTAACAAGCTTTATCAAGCTTGCTAAACTTGACAACACATAGAAGAGAAGGATTATTCAAGTAGGAGGTGGGGAATTTTGATGAATTTTGAAAAAGCAAAAAGCTTATTCATCAAATTGTGAATTTGGTCCATAATTCATTCCTTAATGAATTTGAATTTCTTTTTAATTTTAATTCAAAAATTAATATAAAATTAATTTTAAATTAAAATAAAATGTTAATTAATTAAACAATTTAATTAATTTTAAAAAATTATTTAATTTAATATCAAATATCAAATTAAATAATTGGACCAATCCCGATTTCTCAAATCGAACGTTCGAACATGAATCCCTATTTATGTTTTAAACCGAACCAATATTTAAATCAAATTTAAATATATCCACATCTTCTTTATCATAGTTTAATTCATAATTAAGCTATGAAACATTAAGTATATCGCATATAATTAACGTTTTCTCCCAAAACCGAATTTGAATAATTCAAATTCTTTTCTCTCAAATTGTTACAAGGCTTAGTCCGAGCTAGTAAGGGGAACCTAATGGACCTACAGATCATGAGCTCCAACAATACGAGATTAACTGGCCAAACTCTTTAGCCTAGCTAATCAACATTCGTTAACCACCGGGACACTCCACTAAAGCCTAGTGGCTGCACTCTCCTCACTGTAGATATATTTCTGTCCACTCGATATAACCATGATTAGTAAGTCGATCCTTCACAGGTTGTTCGTAATTACAGCTGGGTCAAATAAACCGTTTTACCCCTGTAATTACTTCTTGTTCCTTAAGTCCCACTGATCATCTAATGAACAATTGGTTTGTGGTCCGACCAACAAACCGAATCCCTCTATGGCCAATGAAAGGGTGGGCCCATTGTTCAAGACCCGAAGTCAGCACTTAAGGGAACAACCTCTTTACTAAACCCTAAAGCGGGTAGGAGTGAATTCCATCTCGCATGTATATGTTCCCAACTATCTACTCGGTCTTATCCCCAAAATGGGAGGCCTATTGAGTCGGCGATCTCGGGCCACTCTCACCCATGCAAATCTAAGAATAATCCCGAATAAACAGGAGTTCATAGCACACTCAGGATTAAGATCGAATTACCTAGGTCATCGTATGAAAATAGTCAGTTAAAATAGTAAACGGAGTTAAAAAATTTAAGTGACTATTTCGTGGTCCAGTCTTATGCAAACTCATTGCATAGGACGCCCCTACTTTCATGTCTCCACATGAACGATTCAAGATCACATCGTTAGTACTATACAAAGTGGGTCGCGTCCATAGTGTCTCCAAGATGAGGTACCCAGCCCTATCCCTATACTATAGACCGTTCTGACTATTACTCGAACTTGATCCACTTTTATGTCATACATAAAGTTCAAGTATACATCTTATAGTCAAGGGTTCTTCGTTCATTAGATTTGGGTTATGAAATACACAATTCACTTTATTCAATAACAACTTTACTGTATAAACCTCAATAACAACTTTATTGCAAAATAGAATATACATTCAGTTTACAAAACCACGAGTTTTAGGACATAAAACCCAACAGTTTGGTTGTGATTAAGTTTAACCGATGAATTTTCGACCTTGTTTCAGAATACCCACTCCATTTCGACATTAGGTTCTCGAGTTCAAACCCATTCGAACATTGTCTAGCAAGAGTTTTGGCTTCGTTGGTAGGTTTTCGTAGTTTATGAACACTACTAAGCCTGTTCGAATTCGATTAAAATTTAGATTTAAGTTCTAATTTGAAATCTACTGGATCAATTATCACTCTTGCCGTCATTCAGGTAATTAATCTATAGTCATGCATCCAGTTCTAGTCTAAGTTTATCTCTGTCGAGCCTCCACTTAGTAACTAATCAATTAGACGGTGCTCAATTAATGAATACTCAACATGAACTACAATTAATTAACCATTTATCCCTCCTCCTAGTCCTATATATATTAATTAACGAACACAAACTAGGGCATTATATTAAGCCCAAAATGCATAAATGAACATAAACACTTAATCAAACCACAATTACTAACTAAATTAAGCAAATTAAGTGCAATGGTCTAATAATTACAACAACCCATAGAAATTTAGGGACTAATTAAACATGTTCAACAATTACAACCCAACAATCCCTAAATACAACCTACTATACATACTAAAATTAAAGAAAAAAGGGAAGAAATCTTAGGTCTATGTCGGTCCTGCATTTTTGAGGTGATCCACCACGAACTCGAGCTCCAAAATCTTCAACTTAGCTCCAAAATCCTCCCAAAATCCACCCAAGACGCTTTGGAATTGAGATTAGGGTATTATTTATCGAATTGGCCTCCCTTTGAATGAAGAAGAAGCAATGAACTTATACTGTCTGTCGTGACAGCGTAGCAACGCTGTCCAAAACGTATCATTTTGCCTTCAACACAGGGGTAGTGTTGCAATGCTACGGACGAAACAACACTTCTCCGTGCATTTTTAGTATTGTAACGCCATAGGGTAGCATTACAATGTTAGCTCTCGGGTTTGCACAATGTATTTGGGCGTTGCAACTCCATTTCAAGGGTTGCAATGTCTTCTTCATGATCCCAAATGCTAGCGCATCATGTATTCTCTTCTTGGCTCTCCAAAACGGTCGAAAATAGCTCTAAAATGACCAAAATATTCTCAAACACTCAAGGTTTGCTTCTTTAGCTCGATTTCTGCAATTTAACCACAAATCGGCATCAAAGCACACAAAATCATAACAAAACTAGCTAAAATAATAGAAAATATGATATCATAATTGCATGCTATCAGTAAGTCTAGAGAGCTTAATGTATATGAAAGTGATTCACATAGAGCTGTGGGCATGGTAGTGATGTATCACTAGAGGGTTCAATGTGAATGAAAGTGATATTCATAGAACTAATGTGTATTAAAGTGATACACATCCAGAGGCAAGGATAAGAAGCTTAAAGTTAAAAAGTTTTAGGTCCCAGTAAAGTCATGGTAGCATAAGTCACGCTGCTTGTGTTTGCATATTCTGACTCTAGTAGTGGAGTCATTTACTGGGCATTTTTAATACTCATTCTTTTTTTTTTTTAATTTTTTTTAAGGAAAAGGCAAGAGCATCCTAGGCGAATGACAGGGTTTGCTACGAAGAGCATGGAAGAGTTAGGATGGGTTGCTTTTCTGCATTTGATGTTTATTTATTTATTTATTTTTCATTGACATTGATTCTTTCTAGACTTGGTGGAAATGTTTAATCCAACTTTGATGTTTTTGAAAACTTTGAATTTGAGAATTATGTTTTAAAGTTTTCTTGGGATCCCAAATAAATGTTTTCTTTTTAATTTCTTCTATTTTTAGAGAGTTTGTTGTAAATGTCAAATTTTTGATATTTCTTAAATCCTTTGCATGCATGTAAAATAACAATCCAAGCTAAGTTCGTTATAGTTGGTATCAGTGTCCAAGGTTATGGGTTTTGTAGACTTGCTTACATCGTAAGCATTGAATGTCTTCATGGCCAAGCAACAAGCACTTAGTCATCAATAGGTATGCTCTTGTTACAAAATGTTTTCTTAAGGCAAAGAAAAGGATTTTTATGTACTTTTCTTTAATCTCTTATGTATGCGATAAGTTTACTCATTATTCGTTCCTGTAGTGTGTTTGTGGGTGTAGGAGTGGCTGACTGATTTTTCTTTCGTGAGGCCACCTTTTGCTCATGAAGGCAATGAACTTGTTGATCAACATCACATCCATGCATGCCTTGCATCTATCTACTTCCTGTTCCTTAGCTGGATGTACTCCCACCCTTTTGCAAAGCTTAGTGATTAGGGCGGGGAAGAAGAGGCATCCTACCTTCCTTCTTTCACAGGCCTCATTGGGCCAGATAACACACAAAATGTGTTATCTTTAGGCCTTATTTTATGCTAGTTTTGTGGCTTAAATGTGTACTTTTACGTTTATATTTGGTTGTTTTATAGATTTCAAGTATTTGGAGCAAATCAGATTTTTAGGAAGCTCATGGTGAAAACGAGACTAATTTGGTATCAATTGGAGCAATCAAGTGAAGAGAAGATGAAGTCCAAGTCAAATTTCTCGAGGCCTAAGCGTCTCGATGCTCAAATTGCAGTAAAACAAGCAAGAAAGTTCGAACAGGTAGCGTTGAGACGCTACCAAGAGCGTCTCAATGCTACACGTTTGGAGTCTCAACGCAACTCAACACTACGAAAGCACGATCCCTTGCATTTTCAGTTCGTAGCATCTCTACGCTACTTCTTTTTTCTTTATTTACAATGCGCAATAGGGTACAACGTCGAGACGCTGCCCCCTAATGTATCGATACTGCTTCAATTGCTTTAAATACATCATTTGACCTATAGTTTTGGGGGGCCACTTTCAAGAGACCAACCCTAATTTCAATTTCTACACTATTTGGGGAGTTAGAGGAGCTTGGTAGAGTAGGAAAAAGATATTTTGAAGTTCGAGTTCGTGGTGATTGCAACGGGGATGGGAGATCGACATGCAACATTAGTTCTATCTTTCTTTCCCTTATTTTTGTAGTTTTTGTTATCAAGTTGTTTTTTAGTTTAGATTTTGTAATAGTGATCATGAGTAGCTAAACTCTTTATCTTAGGGTTTGATGTAGCTGTTAGACTTTTTTTATTTGATTAATTAAGTGCCTTGATTGAATGCTCTTTAATTTCATTCATACTTTTATTTGCTTAATGCCTATTATGTTTTTGGTCATCAATTATTTGCTTTGTTGATCTAAATTTATACTTGATAAATGCTAGTTTAGATTAGACATTAATTGCATGACTAAGGGTAGTTCTGGCATGACCATGGTTAGGGCTCGTTTAAAGGTTGTTTTAAAAAAGGAACTTAATAACATGCATGTTATTAAAAGCCATCAGAGATGTTGGTTTTATAACATTACATGAGAATTATTCGACTTCCCATTCATGTTATAAAACTTCTAGACCTATAGAATATTTGTACGATCAATCTTTGTTGTTTGATTAATTGAATCATTGGACTAATTGGTAAAATCAATTCCCTAAGACATTTCTCTCTTGATTTGTCTCTATATTTATCGCTTTATTTTAGTTTTTATTTCTCTTGCGAGTTCTTTTTCTAAATAAAATTGAGCGTTAGTATCTATGGTACTTAAGTAAATTAGAAAAACCAATCATGTGAACGATACTCAGTACATACGCAACAAATTTTTGGTGTTGTTGCCAAAGATTGGTGATAACATGCAATTATGCTATCTTATTTCCTATTATTTTAGCTAGTTTTGTTATGATTTTGTGTTCTTTGATGCCTATTTGTGTTTAATTTGTAGAAACTGAGCTAAAGAAGCAAACTTGGAGTGTTCAAGGGTATTTTGATCATTTTGGAGCTATTTCGAGCCATTTTGGAGAGCCAAAAAGAGAAGAGATGTTGAACAAGCAATTGAGACAGTCAAGATGGTGTTGCAACCCTTGAAATGGTATTGTAAACGCCACAAATTGATGTGCAAACAGGAGAGCTAGCGTTGCAACGCTGCCTTGTGGTGTTGCAACGTTAGAAACACGCTGAATTGAAGTATTATGTCCATAGCGTTGCAACGCTACCCCTGCGCACAATATCAAAATGGAAGTATTTTGGATAGCGTTGCAATGTTGTCCCTAGCATTGCAACGCTGTCACGACATACAGTATAAGTTCATTGCTTCTTCTTTATCCAAAAAGAGGCCATTTCGAGGGTTGAAGCCCTAATGTCGACTCCATACCATAATTGAGGGTATTAGGAGCATTTGTGAGCATTTTGGAGAGAATTTGAAGACCTTGGAGCTTGGGTTCGAGATTGATCACCTCAAAAGCACAAGATTGTCCTTCGTTTGCATTTTTTTCCCTTTCCCTTTCAATTGTAGTTACTTTAGTGGCTGTAATTAGGGATTTCTATGTTGTAATTGTTGAATATGTTTAGTTAAATCCCTAAATTCTATGGGTTGTTGTAATTCTTGAGCCATTGCACTTAATTTACTTTATTAATTAGTAATTGTGGTTTGATTAAGTGTTTATATTCATTTATGAATTTTAGGCTTAAGCTGGTGGGTTACGGTAAATTTAATTATATTAATACTTTAAAGCTCTCCCTCACTTATGGGCATGAAAATTTTTAGAAGGCCCAACAAGTGGAGATTAATATTAATCGGGGAGGAAATTATGACGTTATAGGGGTTTGAACACAGAACCTTCTACTCTGATACCATGTCAAATCACCAATCAATCCAAAAGCTTACGATGGTGGGTTACAATAAATTTAATTATATTAATACTTTAGCAAAGAGAATATCGCAAGATACCCACATATCACAATCTTCATCTAAAACAATATGCAAAGCTAACAACCACAAAATAAAAACAGTTTCACAACCATTTGTAAAACATTGTAGCTCTAGAAATATATATTAGATAACATGGTTCTATTTGGTTTTAGTTAAAGGAAAAGCAGCGGGGAAATTTGATGCAAGGATGTGCTTTTCATGCCCTTGTATATTTGAAATATATGGGTGATTTATTTTACGATCATGCAAAGCAAACTCTTGTTAGTTTCTATGCTTGTGCTTTGTTGCATTGAGTGTTGGAAATTGGCTTGGAAGAGAAATATGAAAATTTTGAATATAAAAAGCTTTTGTCATTTCTAGTGCAAAAATTTCAAAATTTTTGGGTTGAGTTAATTAGAACTAATTATGAAGTTTCAAAAGTTATGGAAACCTAAATGCTTTGAAACTCTTTCATTTCAGAATTTAAGAAAGGGATTCTCATCCACTCATCCCAATTATACCATCCTTGCAACTAAAAATTTAATCAACTCGAACTGTTACTCTTTTTTTTTTAGCAAAAAATTAAGACAGGTGAAGAAAAAAATACCAACTAGACGTGGAAGCGGCAGGCAGCAGCAGTGCCGCTGAAGGTGAAGAATGATTGTGGTAGTGTAGGCAAAGAAGAAGGAGGGGGGAAGGAGCGGCGGGAGGAGAAGAAGAATGATGGAGGATGCAACAACGAAGAGGAGGAGGAGGAGGATCTTGAGCGGGAAAGGAGTTGAACATCGAGCGAGAAAGGAGAAGAAAGGAAAAATAGAGGGAGTTAGAGTTTTTTTAGTGGTTTTGCCGAGGTTTTTTAAAAGTCTTAGGGCATGTTTGGGGTTAGGAGTTGCAGGGAGTATAAGTTAGTAAGTCTGGGGAGTTAGAAAGTCCGTGGTTGGAGTGCAGAGTTGTTTAGTCTGGAGTTAGGAAGCCTGTATTTGGGGCAAGAAGTTGCAGTGAGTAGGAATTTTGAAGTATGTGTTTGAGTGTAGATTTGTTAAACCTGAAGTTCTAAAATCTGAGTTGATTTTAACTTTTTTTTTTGTACAGTTTTTTTTTTCTATAATTTCTCAAAATTTAATTATTAAGAATTTGTTCTCATGAATTCTAAGATTGAGATTTATTTTGTTTTTATTAATTTATGTATATTTTACAAATCTCTTTAAAGAAAAAAAAAGACTTTTGAACAAAATACCCCACATTCTTTTTTCAATTTCTCTCACATTAATTATTCATTTGTCTTGGATAGTTTTTAAATAAAAGAAAGTCTTACTATACTTTTTTAAATATTATATGTGATTCGGAAAGATTTCAATTCATTAATTTAAAGGGATTCAAATAAACTTCAAGATTTTTATGTTTTTATTATCTCGTTTCTAGAAATAATATAGATTTGTTTCCATCAATCCTAAAATTGAGATTTTAAATTATATTATTTTATGAATATTTTACAATTTTGTTAAAGACTTGTTTTCATCAATTTTAAAATTTTAATTTAAGATTTGTTTTCAAGCTTAATAAAATAATTTTTTTTGTATGATTTAAGATTTTTTTTTAACTAACCAATGTAATGGATTATCTAAAATTTTATTAATTTAAAAATAATATATTCATTGAAGTTTTAAAATAACTAAGTTAAAAATAAAATATCAAATATTTATGCTATTTTAAAATAATTGAGTTCAAAATAAATAAATATATTTTTAACACCATTCAAAATGAATATCATATATACTTTTGTTCATATTACTATGTATTTATATTATTTACTGTAATAATTTTATTTTATTAAGTTTGGAAGGAGACATCGTTTATCTTTTTATTTTGAATATGATTAATTTAAAAATCAATTTTTTTAATACATTAACCTTTTTAAATACTAATTTCTTAAATTGTAATATGGGTTAGTTTAAAATATGTTTTTCTTATATTCAAATCATAAAATTATATATATATTTTTAGCTATTAATAAAAAAAAAAAGCTAAAAAACGATAAGATTGTTATTATTTATAAGTAATTTTTGTTTAAACTCTAAAAAAAAAAATTTGTAGATGACATGTGGAGGAAGTGAGATAGAGAGATTTTTATCAATTAAAAAAATTGTTATGTAGTACTATAATTTACATTAAGAATTTCTAGTTAAATAATAGTATCATATCTAAAACATTCTTATATAATTTTTATTTAAAAAATAAAATTATAGAATAAAAAGAAAAATATTTTTGTTAAAAAATTATTAAAATTATAAGATAAAAATAAAAATATTTTTTAATAATTATTTATATTTAATTAGTAATTAGTAATAATGATGAGAAAATTTATATAAAAAATAAATATATTTTTTTAAATTAAGAAATTAAAAAAAATAGAGAGAAAAAGGGCAGGAGATGAGAGAAGAGAGAGAGGTGCGAATGAGGTGAGGTGAAGAAAAAAGAAGATAGGAAAGTTGTGAGATCCACAATGGAAAGTTAGAGAAAGAATTAATAAGTTTGTGGGACCCACAATAGGGAGTTGGAGGATGAGTTAATAAGTCTATAGGGCCCACAATAGGAGTTAAAATATCGTTGGTCCAAACAAGGAGTTAAGGAGAGTTATTAACTCCTCCCAACTCCATTCCCCCCAACTCCTCAATCCAAACACCTCCTTGGTCTACTTATGCACCTTCTAAGCTACTTTGTAGTGTAAGGGGTGGGTTAAGTGCTTTAGGTTCATCTTAGCACTTTCTAAGTTGGTTTGAGAGTCAAAATGGCACTTTAGTTGTTTTAGCCACTTAAGTACCTTTTAAGCTACTTTGTAGTGCAAGAGGGAAGGTTATGTGCTTTAAATTCACTTAGCACATTTTTAGGTGAGTTTGTAGTGCGAGGGGCAATTATGTGCTTTAGATTCACACTAGGCACCTTTTATGTTGGTTTAAGAGTCAAACTGGCACTTTAAGGCCACTTAGGCACATTTTTAGCTAATTTGTAGTGCAACGGGACAAATTATATGCTTTAGGTTTTCACTTTAGGCACATTCTAGGTTGGTTGATCGTTAAAATGACACTTTGGACACTTTTAGGTCACTTAGTACTTTTTTAGTTAGTTTGTAGTGCAATGGGGACTAATGCTTTAGGTTCACTTGAGGCATATTGTTTAAGTTGGTTGAATGTCAAAAGGACGCTTTTGGGCACTTCTAAGACATTTGGAACATTTATGCAACTTTATATAGCTACTTTAGAATGACTATCTAGCATTATTTTTGTTTTTAGTTGTTTTTGGATATGTTGTTAAATAGTATGTACTATTTGTTTTGTTCTTTCATGTACACCTTGATGTTATTCTCGAAGGCTACATACATTGAAAAATTACAAAGATTTGATGAAGACTAAAATGGAGCTTTCTAGATCGATTAGGTGTATTTTATATTTATTGCTCGATTAGGTGTATTTTATATTTATTGCTTTTATGTTGTACTTTTATTGAACTCAAAAGTTGTGAGATTTTTTTTTTGTTAAATATAAATCTCTAATTATATGATAATTTTGGATGTATGGATTTACAACTGCTTTTAAATTTCAAGGAATTTTTCAGGTTTTAATGAAATTAGAATGATTTTATATTATATATTTTTTAAAAATACTTTTCCCGACGAAATCTTTATTTAATTGGCAGGAGCTCATGACAATATATAAATCATCGCGAGATAAAGGAACTACCGATAAAGTCAATCATCAACAATTCATCTATCTACTGACGATTTATTTCTCATCAACATAGAAGATGATAACTTTTAGAATAAGAATTATTTTTGGGATTCCTAGCTTACAAATTTTTTGTCCTTAGTAAATCTTAGAATAGTGGTCGTTTGGTTTAAGGTTTCAGTAGATGAGAATAATAAATGTCTGAGAATAAAATATTGTGTTTGGTTCTACATGAGAATGTTATCAGAATTTTTTTTTATAAACAAATGATATTTATATTTGTTTGATGAGATTAATATTTAAATTTTATGTAATTGGGATACATTAAATAATGAGTTAATATTATAATAAATAAATACAATTCAATTAATGTACTAACAATAAATTAATTATATAATTCAATTAATGTTGTAACGCCCTGCGTTATAAAATTAGGATATTTTCTGATAATGAATTAGAGTCATTTGTTAAAGTTCTAATTTGGAAAATTAAAATTTAAGTTAGTCCCTTAAGCTTGGTAAATTAAATTGCTTTAATTTTAGAAAGAAGATTTTTAATTAAATCTTTAATTTCCTAAAGTTTAGAAGTTTAATTTTAGGCCTTTATCTTCAAAAACAAAAGGAACCCAAATCTTTAATCAGTTGATTTTTTCCTAAAATCTTTAGAATTTTAAGTTGGGTTTAAAGTTTGGAAATGAAAAAGATATGAGTTTTTGAAATCTTAGAATCTTTCTCTTTTATTTATTGGGCATTTTTCCTATTTTGACAAAAGAGGAAAATTAGAAATAGACAAAGAGAGAAAAAGCCCTAAATTCTCTTCTCCTTCCTCTCCTTCACTCACGCAACCCTTCTTCCCCCATTCACCGATTTCCTATTCTTCTTTTTCACCAACACACGCCTAGCCCCATCCTCGTTCTACTCCTTCTTCTCCTCACAACCATACATAGCCTCACCCATCCCTATCATCTTCTTCTATTTCTTCTTCTCCTCCTTCCGGTGAGCATAGGATGCGAGACCCACAGCTTGGAAGCTTCCTCCGCATATTTGGCAGTTGCGGTTCCTTTTCTCTAGCGAAGCATGTGATCGGCGAGTCATTTGCTGCTTCTTCTTCGGCCAACTATCGTGCAAATGCAGGTGCTGGGTACCTCCTTGCTCCACGCAGGTCAACGGGCAAATCAACAACGTTTTCTTCGTCTCTGTAAGATTTGACTCTGACCCACACTCAATCGACCTAAGATTCGTGTTACCCACTCCCTAATAGTTTCAAATCTACAGGTTTAGGCCCTTTGAACTCCGTTCGAACACTTTCAGCGTGCTTTCTAGTTTGTTTGGTGAAGTTTGGTAAGTTTCGCCACACTTTAGACCTTTCACAAATCAATTAAAGTGTTGTAAAGCATGATAGTTTCGTTTTTAACCTTTGGGTAACCTTGGAGTGTAGTTTCGGGCTCATTCGATCACTTTCTAACACTTTCCAGCACACATTCGATTCGTTTGGTAAGGTTTGGTGAGTTGTGACACCTCTGAGATTTCTTTTGAACTTTATTAATGTATTATAGATGAGTTTCTAACGCTTGGATACCCCCTAATTGCAGTTTCGAACACTTTTGGCTGTTGTCCACAACTTGAATAACCTCGGACTAGTTTACCCATAGCCCATAGAGGTTAGTTTGGTGTTTTTGAACCGACTCGAACACCAACCAGCAAACATTCGAGCTTATTTGGTGTAGTCTGATAAGTTTTGGCTCACTTTATACTCTTTTGAATTATTTTAAAGTACCTTAGTTCAGTTGCTAACCTTTGAGACTTTTTGTTTGTAGTTCCTAACCAATTCGAACTCGTTTGAACAACTTTTCAACAAGGAACCAAGTTCGTTTCAGTGAGTTTTGGTGAAAAGAGTTAGTTTAGACCTTTTTGCAATCTATTTTTTTTAAATGCCTTAACTTAGTCTCTAATATTTGAAAAGTTCTCTATTTTAGGATTTGAATTAGTTTTGGATTGTTCGAACTAAGTTTAAAGTCGTTTTGGGTAAGTACATCCCTCTTGAATACTATTTTGGATTTGCTTAAGGTCTTCAAATGGAGTTTTGACCCCTAAACCTTGTCTACCTTGCTTAGGAACCATATTGGCTTGTTTTAGGAAGTTTTGTAAGTAGTTTCTACTTGTTGAGTCTGTTTGCTTGTGTGCTAGCATGTTGTGTGCCTAACTTTGTTACCTTGTGCTATATATGATTATTTCTCTTAGATCTCTATATATTTCGAGATGCTTGTTATATTTAGTTGTTGCTTGAATTGTTTTGGGGTATTGAGCTTGTTGCGTCACCTTCTTGTGATAAGCATGTTTCGTTGTTTTCTTATGATAAGCATGTTGCCTCGTTAAGCTTGGTTTGTTATCACGATGTTTATGCTTAATGAGTTATGCGCATTGATGGTAAAAGCATTTCATTGGTGTTTTATGTAAATTTTGGCATAAATATGGTCTAGAAACATGATGTGTAGGTTGCATGCATTCTAGTGAGTTTAGGTGAGGTTAAAGAACCTTGGGTGAGATAAAAGAAAGCTAGGTGAATACTAGTGTCACCAACGGATTAAGAGGAGCATCAATGCCTTGGTAACTATGGGCAAGAGTCGGTGTAATGAATCTTGAGGCAAGTATTGGAACTTGGGTAACTATGGGCAAGGGACAATACGTTGCTAGGTTGTTGATGCCTTGGGAACTATGGGCAAGGGTCGATGAAGATACCGAAACCTTGGTAACTATGGGCAAGGGTCGGTGTGATGAGTTTGGAGGCAAGTATTGAAACCTTGGTAACTATGGGCAAGGGTAAATACGTTACTGAGTCATCGAAGCCTTGATAACTATGGGCAAGGGTCGGTCGATGCACAGTTTAAGACCTTGGTAACTATTGACAAGGAATAGTACGCTGAGTTTCATAGAGATGTGTTGAGGCCCTAGTAACTATGGGCATGGGTGGATGCATCTCGAAAGGTTAGTATTGGAGAGCTTTGTGAGGACTAAGTAATGCACTTGAGTGATTCGGTGGAGTTTAGTGAGTTCAAGGAGCTTGAGTGTAATTTGTTTATGCATGGCTTGATATTTTGACTCGTGCATTGTATGTTTTGCTTGCTTTATGTTTAAAGAGCATGTTAGTTAGATGTTTATAACATAATGCTGCCTTGTATGTTGTATGTTGTTTGATGGCTCTTTAGGTGTGAGCTGTAGGATCGTATGACAACACTAGAGGGGGGTGAATAGGGTTGTTTAAAAAAAAATTAAAACCTTTTTTTAAAGAATTAAAATAGAATAATGTAATCCAAACTAATCAAAATAAACACCCTAAAAAATTCTAGAAATATAGAACAATTTTCCTAAACATGCAATCTGCTCACAAAAATATTGAGCAATGAAAATTTAAAAGAATAGAGAGGAAGAGATAACACCGAAATTTTTTATAGTGGTTCGGAAATCCCTACTCCACTCCCCAAGACTCCTTCTTAGGTATTTTATTGCGATGATCCTCTTACAGGTGAGAACCAAACCGATTGGCACTTTTTTTAAGGGTTCAAGAGTCAACCCCCAACTGATCCTTTTGCAGGTTCAGGATCCAACCTATATGGATCCTTTTAACGGGTTCAGGATCAATCCACTACGATCCTTTTACCGGGTGCAGGATCAAACCACTACAAATCCTTTTTCGGATTAAGGATTAAACCGCTCACTCAAAATCCTAAGGTGTACCCACACCTTAATACAAAACCCAATTGAAATAGTGAAATAATTTAAAGACCCACAAAGAAACTCTCACAAAGAGTAGGTTTACAAGTTTTAGCTCAAAAGGAACAATCTAATTTCTCATATAAAATTCTCTCACAAGAAAAATAGAAAATGATGAAGATTTGAAGAATGATCAACAATGGAGAATGTTTGAGAGAAAATTTTAGCAATTTTTGGGGATGAGAGTTATGAAATGAGAAAGAAAATGATGTTTAAATGGAGTTGTAAAGAATAAGTTTGATCCATTAGATCTAGGTTAAGATAAATCAAGGGTGGAGGAAATTTGGGAGGAAAATGACAAAAAAATGATTAAAAAATAATTTTAAAATGCCTCTAACGACTATTTAAAAATGTCATGTGTCGCAATATTATTCGTCCACGTCATTGTTAAATAGCAGTTTTTCTCAATCTTCTTTTGGTTATATCTTTCTTGTTTGAAGTCCGATTTGATAATTGAATTATTTTATATTTGTAGTTACCTTGAGCTTAAGGTTTTAGTACTATCATTTTTTTTTATCTCTTTAAAGTAGACTTATAAACTGGTTGGATAGTTTTGAACTATAGTTTGTAATAGTTTTTGCTAGGTTGCTTTGTCTTTAGAGGAGGCACTAGTTAACTCTTTACTTTTCTATTAATTTTTAGTTAGTGATTGCATAAATTTTCATGGTTACCCTTAATTCACTTAAATTGAGCTTAAACGTGTAAAAAACCATAAACTAATCCAAGTGGAGACAATAATTTACTTATCACTTGGTGCATTATCTGTGTATACTTTCACATACCCTCTAGGAGTTGGCATTTAGATTGAATGAGCACTTAAGGTGAGCTTTTGTCGAATTTTTTTTCTTTTTGTCAGTTGGAGTCTTTTCCTACGGGCCCATCCCAACAAATATGTCAACGAAACAATTTCATCATGAATAGGAATTTCCAATGTTTTGTTGTTCAATAACAACGAAATAATCTTGTATCGACCAGAATCAATTTGTTGTAATGTGTATTCAAAACTATCTTTATATTAATTTGTACTCTTCGAAGATATATATAACTTTTCGAATCTATTCATGATAAACCTAAGAATTTTCTTCATTAAAAGGACTCCTTTATCGGTGAAGAGGAGACTTTTTTTTTTGACAATGTGTGGGGTTGGAGATTCGAACCTCTAACCTCTTGGTCGATAATATATGCTTTATGTCAGTTGAGTTATGCTCATATTGGCGTGAAGAGAAGACTTATGCATCCATGATTAGTTTTATTTTATTTTTAGCTTCCTAATTATTAGAATCGTCTATAATTTCATAATTCTCTAAAATTTGATAATTTTGAGTTTTTTTAAATCAGAATCTTCAATATATTTCCAATATATAGTATAATTAAACGCACTCTATTAACAAGTTTAGGACATTCCCAAAGAATTCGTTGGAATCGGATTCTAAGGTGTATGCCTAATTTATAAGTCACTCGAAGAAAATACATGTATGTTTGTCTCCTATTAAAATTATGAAGAGAATAGGTTATTTGTATTAACAAATGTCATGTTCGCTAAAGGAAGACCATATTTAAGAATCATAAACTCAAGTTTAAATGATTTAAATCCAAATAAAACCACGAAGGAGGTGACAACATTTGTTCACAAATCCAATATGTTTGAGTGCCAAACAAAACCTACTTAGGAAAAAGAAAAAGATGGCATGGCCCATTGTAATAATATATCTAATGTTAAATTACAAATTTAGTCCCAGATTTTTTAGGTTCGTGTTTATTTAGTTCATGAGTATTAAAAAGTGTTTAATAAGTTCCTGAACTTTCAATTTTGTGTCTAATATGTCCCTGAACTTTAAAAATATCTACTGAGTCCTTGAACTTTCAATTTTGTGTCTAATAGTTCTTTGACATATTCAAAATTTTCAAAAATTAACTAATCTTTTAGATATAAAATTGAATTTATGTCTAATAAGGATCCTAAATTTTTAATTTGTTCTAGTATGTCCGTGAATTTTAAAAAACGTCAAATAGATGAAGAACCTATTGATAAAAAATTAAAAATTCAGGGACCTATTGGACACAAAATTAAAAGTTTAAATACTTATTGGACACTTTCTAGTTTAAGGACCAAATAGACAAAAACTTGAAAGTTGAAAAACCTATTAGATATTTTTTAAAGTTTAGAGACCAAATAGATACGACGCTGAAAGTTTATAGACTAAACTTGTAATTAAACTTATATCTAATCTCAAGTGAAGCCTACTACTTTTCCATATAAAAGAACAACCTAGAGAGATTATTAAAATTTAAGCAAATAATGTAGAACCCTAACAAGAAAAGATGTTCAAAGTTATGAATCTCACGATGGAGTATCCAATATACTCCTAGTTAGTCTTGGAAATTTTAGACAAAAGTCAAATTAGATGTAGATGAATTTGAGTGAATAAATGATAAAAAGATGGAGACTTTTAAAGTCATACTAAAAGTCTTTTGTTTGATAAAAATATTCGATAATGTATAATATGGTATGGTGCTATATATTATGTAGCAAAAAGTCAGCTTATTGCAAGTGTATGAGTCACATCTTAATATAATATAATGGTAAGTGAATAAGAGTGTCGTTCCATGGATACTGTTAAGTTTTATTAAGAAATACGAGTGTCGTTCCATGGATATCGTTAAGTTTTATTAAGAGAATCAAATCACGATGCAAGAATCAATTAATGTTAAATAAACAAAAAAAAAATAATGAAAGAAAATCTATGGAAGAAATATTCTACGAGATTGATGTCACCAACTAAATTTAGTGATAGATGATTAAAAAGTATATATTTTTCATTTTTGTCTAGTGTTTTAGGATTGAAATCCCTATTAGTATTAAATTTACCTATTTGACCTTCACAATTATGCATGCAACAAAAAAAAAAAAGAAAGAAAAATTTTGATATTGATTATAGAAAAATACATTCCATAACCGTTGTATTCACTCTTTCCTTCTATGTTTCTTCCTACTTTATATCTACGTTATTTGAGAATTGAGAAAAAATAATCATTCTCTCCTCTTCCCATATTTGCCCTAGAAAATCAATTGGCCTAGAATCCATTGCTCTAAACATTTGGAAATAATAAGGAAAGTTTATTTTTTTAGCCGTCGTCATCACACCCAACATTCTGTCATTGTAGCTCATTGCCTGCTGATTGTCGTTGTGTTCCAATCTTCATCCACCTTGTTGGCCATTTCCATCACCATCGTCGATGATCTACAAAACATGTCACATCCGGTCGGACACAAGTTGTAACCCCCCTCACCATATTCCCAACCTTCTGCCTACGTAGCTCGTCGCCTGTCGATTGTCATTATGTTCCAACCATCATTTGCCCTGCCACAACCATCGTCTTTGAGCATCTAGAGAACAATAAGTCATGGGTCCTTTTCTGTATATCAGTCTCCGAAAGCTTGTCCATCACTAGCAAACCTTTTGTCCAAAAACCCATTGCTGCAGATATGATTGCCTCGTCTAACCTCTGCAGAAATTGTGACTCGCCTATATTTGCAACAATGTTTGGGACAATAACCGTAAGTACATTAGTAGTGGTTTGAAAAAATTTTTAAAAAAATAATAATAAAGCTTTCAAAACAAAAATATGAAATATATGAGATATATATTGATAAAATAGATGTCGAACAAATCATTGTTATGTCGTGGTGTACCACTGGCTTGAAAGCAATTTCGACATGACCTCGGTGCTAAATCATTTTATGTCGGTTGCTTCCCAAGGTTAACACAACACCCTTCATGGACGTGCACTCATCAATGAAGGATTGGAATCCTAAAAATCACAATGTTCAGGAAATTAGAACACCAAGAAGCAGATGAAAAATTCCACTGTTCTCGGTTCAAAATCTCACTCCTTTTTCAGATCTCAGATCCACTCGGACAGACGGTGGTGGCGGGGCGCGTGTGGGGAGATATTTTAATATCACTATAATCACTTTTTACCAACCCACATATAAGCTTTACTATATAAACTACCTCCACATCTTTAAACTTTCCAATGTGGGACAAAGGCTTTTTCATTTCCTATGTGAGTTGTTGGGCCCAAGGCTCAAGTCATTCCCAACAACCCCCCACGAATGACTTGCAAAATAAAAGAAAAGAAAATAATAAAAAGGATAGTTTCCTGAGCAAAAAAAGGAGAATAAACTTAAGCATCAATATCTTTCGATTTAAATTGATGCTAGTGAAGTAGGGCAACAACCTAATTAAATAAAGTGAGTTACCTCTTGAGCTTTCAGTAATTATGGTTGAGACCCCCACAATACGTTTTAGTCCTTGTGTTTTATCTTGATTCTGCGATACAACAGTATATCTTGTGCTCTTTAAGGCCATGCACATAAAACCTCGGATCACTGTGAAAGCTCTAGAAAGAGATCCTTAGACTCTTTCATAGAAGGCGGCCACATTTTCACAATTACGTTAATTGTTTCATCAAGTTTGTTAGAGACAAACCACTCAAAACTGAACTATGAAGACTTTCCAGTTGTCCATCAAGTCCATATTTGGACCACCCAAACAAAAGGGCTATGGATTCATTTTAAGGATTTTAAACCCATACATGTTGAAAACTCTAGAATTACTCTCCTTGTTAGGCCTTTGGTGAAAGGATCCACTAGATTCCTCTCAAACCTCACATACTCCAAGGAGATAACTCCACTCTTCAACATTTGTTTCACAACTCCATTCCCTAGGCGTATATGCCTTATTTTCTTGTTATACACTGTTTTTGGCAATTCCTATGACAGCTTCTGAATCGCAATGTAAAGAGACAGGTACAGACGCCCCCCACAATGGTACGTCTCCAGGTAAACTTTTCAACCATTTTGCCTCTTGCCCTGCTAGCTCGAGAGCTATGAATTCTAATTCCATGATGGATCGTGCTATGCACATCTGCTTTGCTGATTTCCATAAAATAGCTCATCCACCTAAAAGGAATACATAACCGCTAGTAGAGTTTACCTCATCATGATATGTTACCTAGTTTGGATCACAATATCCTTCTAACACTGTAGGAAACTTGCTAAAATGAAAACAAAAATCCATTGTACCTTTAAGGTAACTTAATAAATGATGAAGAGCAGTCCAATGATCATTATCAGGATTATGTGTATATCTATTCAATCTACTAAAAACATATGCAATATCAGACCTAGTATAATTCATCAAAAACATAACGCTGCCTATAATTTTTGCATATTCAGATTGAGAAACACTATCACCCTTATTTTTCTTAAGATTCATACTAGCAACATAAGGTGTTCTTACAGGAGCATCATCGAAACAATCAAATCTCTTTAACAATTTTCCAATATATTGTGATTGACATAACGAGAATCCATTTTTCGAATTTTCTTATTTTAACACCAAGTATCACATCAGCCTCACCTAAATCTTTCATTTCAAATTGTGAAGATAAAAAATATTTGATATTATTAATCACATCTACGTTTGTACCGAAAATTAGCATCTCATCAACATACAAACATATAATCACACAATCAGCACCAAACAATTTTGAGTAAACACACGTATCAAAAGAATTTACTTTAAAATCTTTCATTTCAAATTGTGAAGATAAAAAAGACTTGATATTATTAATCACATCTAAGTTTGCACCAAAAATTAGCATCTCATCAACATATAAACATATAATCACACAATCAGCACCAAACAATTTTGAGTAAACACACGTATCAAAAGAATTTACTTTAAAACCATTGTTTACTAAAGTTTTGTTAAATTTCTCATGCCATTGTTTGGGAGCTTGTTTAAGGCAAGAAAGAGATTTTTTAAGCTTGCATACCTTATTATCTTGACCAGTAACTACAAAGCCTTCAGGTTGTGTCATATATATTTTCTCCTCTAAATCACCATTAAGGAATGTTGTTTTTACATCCATTTGATGTATTAATAGTCCACGAATAGCTAAAAAGGCAATCGAAGCTCTAATAGTAGCTATTTTAGTCACAGGAGAATAAGTATCAAAGTAATCTATACCTTGTTTTTGCGTATATCCCACAACCACTAATCTTGCTTTGAATTTTTCAATTGATCCATCTTGTCTAATTTTCTTTTTGAAAATCTATTTACATCTAATAGGCTTATTACCTTTAGGTAAATCTACCAAATCCCATGTTTGATTCATAAGCAAAGAGTTTAATTCACTCTTGATTGCTTCTTTCCAAAAATTGGAGTCTGCAGAACTTAAAGCCTCTTGGTAGGTTTTAGGATCCTTATCTGTTAAGAACATGCAAGCAAATTGATTGTCTATCTTATCTGAATTTTCTACTAGAAAAACAGTTAAAAAGTCAGGTCCAAAACTTTTATCATATCTTTGCCTCTTACTTCTTCTAGGTTCAAACTCATGCAAACTATTAGAAGAAGATGGTAATGGTATAGATACCTGGTCATGGTTTGAGATATCAACTTTCTTAATACTAGCTGACTCACTAGTTACCTTAATCATGGGAAAGATATGTTCAAAAAATATAGCATCTCTATATTCACAAATTGATTTATCATTTAAGCACATAAATCTATATGCAACACTATTTTGAGCATAACCAATAAAACCACAGTCAAGGGTTTTAGATCAACCGTAGGTTTTTTGAATGCTGGATACGCTACTTTAGCTAAACACCTCTATACTCTCAAATAACTTAGGTTAGGTTAGGTGGATAACTTTTTCACAGTTCGTATGGTGTCTTATCCAGCCTTCTGTGAGGAACACTATTAAGAATGAAACATGTAGAAAGCATAACTTCTCCCAACATATTGTTGATAACCCGAAACTTAATAACATAACATTCATAATTTCTTTTAATGTTCTATTCTTATGTTCAGCTATGCCACTTTGTTGAGGAGAATATGGTGCAGTAGTTTCATGGATAATTCCGTTTGATTCACAAAACTTTCTTAAGAGATTTATCAATATTCACTAGCTTTGTCGGATCTTAATCTTTTTATCTTTTTATCCAATTGATTTTCTACTTCAGCTTTGTATTTCAAAAACATACTACTTGCTTTATCTTTTGATTTTAAGAGATAAATTTGTGTATATCTAGAAAAATTATCAACAAACGATATATAATATTTTTTACCACCTCTGCTTGTAGTATTTTTTAAATCAGCCAAATCAGAATCAATTAGTTTAAGTAATTATGTACTTCTAGTTGTGACAGGCTTAAAATGATTTTTGGCAAATTTAGCTTCTACACATACAAAGCATTTACCAATTTCATGCAATTCTGATACATTGATAAGGTTTAAAGTTTTAAGCCTCTTAATCGATGCAACATTTACATGTCCTAATCTAGCATGCCACATATCAATAGATTCAACGATATATGAAGAATGGAAAGTACTTTCATTCATCAAAGCAGTAGTAGTAACAATGTTTAGAACAAATAAACCATCAGCTAAATATCCCTTACCAATAAAGTCACCATTTTTGGTGATGATAACCTTGCTTCAGCCTCTAACACAATTCTAAACCCAGGCCTGTTCAACAAACTTCCAGACACCAAGTTCCTACGTAGTGAAGGTACATACAACACATCACTTAAAGATAAACTTTTTCCAGAGGTAAGTTTTAGAAGAACCTTCCTTTTTCATAGTACTCCACCAGTGGCAGAGTTGCCCATGAACACACACTCATCGTCAGCAGAATTCTGGTAGTCGTGGAAGAGCTCTTGGTTTGAGCAAAAGTGTCTCGAAGCTTCAATGTCGAGAATCCAGTTTGACTTGTTCTCCACTAAGTTGGCATACACGACCATAGCAACAATGATGTCATCTTGCTTAGCAAGGATTGCATGTGGAACATGTCTCTGATTTGGCTTTCCTTTCCTTTGGTTGCATTGATAGGATTTGTGTCCAGGTTTTCTGCAGACATAACAAATCAACTTGTACTTCTTAGTTTTTCCATTAGAAGCCTTAAACTGATGTCCCTTCTTTTGTTGTGTTCTATCTTTAGTAACATGTTTTCCTTTGTTTTTAAACCTATCTTTTATTGCAACAGAGGACTTAACAAGGTTAGCATTAACATAATTCAAGAATTGAAAGTTTAGCTTATCTTTCTACCTGTCGGCTTCTTCAGTGCGCATATGACTAATCAATTCTTACTAGGTCAGGTCCTTTTTTTTGTGTTTCAGGTGGTTGCGATAGTCACTCTAGGAAGGAGAAAACTTTTAGAACAGTACATTCGCTTGAAGAATCTCACACATCTTCATGCCTTTGGTCAATACATTCGCCACCAAATTTTCGTACTCATAAACCTGCTCCATGCCTGGTTTGTCATCCGTCATCTAAAATTGCAGCCATTTATCAACGACGTATTTTCTTCTACCTGCATCATCTCTACCATATTTGGATTACAGAATATTCCAAATTACCTTTGCAGACTTCTGGACGATAAAGAGATCGAACAAAGAGACGGTCATGTGGTTGAGGAGATGGCCGCAGATCGTCTTGTTGTCCTTCTCAAACATATCAGAATCACTGTCAGTGGGCTGTTTCGATTGGACAGAATCGGCATCGGCATGCACCAGATCAGCATCAGTAACAACAATGGACTTCTCTGGATTTGCAACACTAGCGCACTTGGATTTTTCGGAGATGAGGACGTAGTCGACCTCTAATTGTTTGAAGAAGATCAAGAGCTTTTGCGACCAACGGTGATAGTTGGATCTGTCTAGTGGTTCCAATTTGGACAGATCTGGCTGCACCTTTTCGGATTTGATCATTGACATGGTAAATTGCTTTCAACTTGATAAAATAGATGTCGAACAAATCGTTGTTGTGCCGTGGATACCACTTGCCTTGAAAGCAATTTCGGCACAACCTCGGTGCTAAATCGATTTATGTCGGTTGCTCCCCAAGGTTAACACAACACCCTTGACGGACATGTACTCGTCAATGAAGGATTGGAATCAAGAAAATCACAATGCTTAGAAAATCAAAACGCTAAGAAGAAGATGACAAATGCCGTTGTTCTTGGTTTGAAACAAACCAATAAAAAGAAAAATAAAACCTCACTCATTTTTCAAATCTCAGATCCACGATTCTTGTAGCACCATTAAGAGAAATGGTTTTTGATTTTTCAATTAAGGAAAAACGGTAAGAAAATTAATAGCAAACTGTAATGTCCTGCGTTGTAATATTAGGCTTTTTTAAGGGCATTTGGACTTGGTGTGTTTGTTAGAGTTCTAATTTGAAAAAAAAAAATAAATTAGAACTTTAACTTTAGCCCATTAAGTTTGGTAATTAAATTTCTAGAATTTTGGAGAAGAAACTCTCTTAAATCATTAATTTTAAGGTATGAGAATTTAATTCTAGATTTTTTTTCTTAAATTAAAAAAGGAACCAAATTTCCTTTTAGCTAGATTTTATCCCAAATCTTTTTGGGTCATATTGGAGTTTTAAGTTTGGGATTTAGGAAAAGAAAAAAATAAAAGGGAAGAAGGGAAAGGAGCCCTAAGTCTACATCTAATTTTCCCTTTTTTTGCGTAAAGGCTAGCCACACAACCCCTCCCTTACCATTCGTCTTCTTCAACCAACACCTCGACTCCGGCGACATCGAGCAGCATCATCTCCTCTCCGGCCAGTGGTCCTTCGGTGACTCCTCCAACGAGCAGCAGACTCAAGCCTCCATCGTCGGTGATATCTCTTCCCCTCTATGACGTTGATGAGCAGCGTTTTGACACCAAGATGACCCACACCCACGGTGGTTTGTGATCGGGTCTTCGACATCTCTTGATGGCATGCAGTTTCTTCACCTTTCGAACTTAGATTTGTGTTGGTTGTGACTGTAAATCACGATTTTGGCAGAGACCCACACGATTCCTCTCCATTCGGCAAGGTTTGTCCCTTACCCATGCCAAATAAACTTTAGTTTTGGATTACCCATACCCTAAGTACATTTGATTTGTAATTTTATCTGGTTTGGACTCAAAACAGCCCACTTTTGCAGCTGTTTACTGTCAAAAACGGGATTTACAGCAGACTCACTCGAATCCCTTCCTGTTTGACGAGGTTTGTCTCTCATCCATGCCCAATTGACGTTATTTTTGGATTACCCATACCCTAAGTACCTTTGAATTGTAATTTTATCTTGTTTGGACTCAAGACAACCCACAATTGCAGCAGTTTACTGTCAAAAACGGGATTTACAGCAGACTCACTCGAATTCCTTCTTGTTCGACGAGGTTTGTCTCTCACCCATGCTTAATCACTTTAGTTTTGGATTACTCACGCCTTAAGCATCTCTTATTTGCGATTTTAGCTTGTTTGGACTCCGAATAGTCCACATTCGAAGCCATTTACTGTCAAAAACGGGATTTACAGCAGAGTTTCAGTTGGTTCGGCACGGTTGTGTAAGTTTTAACATGTTTTGGACTTTTTGAAAATCACTTTAAGTGTTATGGCTTAGGTCCTAACGTGTAGGAACCTTGCGTTGCAATTTTAGGTTGATTCGAACACTCTCGAACACCAGCCAACAGTAATTCGAGCTCGTTTGGAGTAGTTCAGTAAGTTCCAATAAGTTCAGGAAGTCTTTGAATCCTTCGAACTAAAATAAGATACGTTAGATTAATTTCTAATTCTTGTAAACCTGCGTTCGTCGATTGGGCTTAATTTGGAGTATTCGAGTAAGGCTCAAAGTTCTCTTTAGGAATACCTTGGAATATCCTAGGAACGTTGTAAGTAGAATTCTACCTGATGAGTCTGTTTGAATGTGTGGAGCATGCTGTATGTTTTCTTGTGATGTTGTGTTGTTATGTGATTTATGTATCTCTCCATGAACTGCCATAAATTGTATGTTATGATATGTGTAAGTTGTTGTGACGTTAAGTTATTTACCCTTGTGATTTGAAGCATGTTGAATGTTGAGACTGCTTGAGATTGTGCGATGCTATCTATGATGTTATGTTGAAAGCATGATCTTGAGGAAAGTAGGTTGTAAGCATGGTTTAGAAAGCATGTTTAATATGCGTTTTGGATTGTTGAGAACCGTTTAGGGAGGTCAGCGAACCTTGAGTTATGATAAAAGATGATGCTAGGGTCTCGAGTATAAATGGTCGAGGACTAGCATTGTGATGAAAGGATATGAGATGGATATCCAGGGTCGAGGTGATGAGACTTGAGGCAAGTATTGAGGCCTTGGGTAAAAAGGGTCAAGGATCAATACGTTGTTAGACATCGAGGCCTTGGGTAAAAATGGTCAAGGGTCGATGTGGCTAAGTCATCGTTTGCCTTAGGTAAAAATGGTCAAGGGAGCGATGCACAGTTCGAGGCCTTGGGTAAAAATGGTCAAGAGTCGAACGCTGAGCACCATAGAGAATCGTTGAGGCCCTGGGTAAAAATGGTTAGGGGTCGGCGTGCCTAGAAGGAATTAGACTCAGGTAGCTTGTGAGGGCTAAACACGAGTGGATGGAGTGACTCAGTTGAGTTTAATTGAGCTTGTTGAGCTTAGGCAGGGTTTTTTTTTTAAAGCATGAGATAAGCATGTACATGTATGACTACGATTCGTGAATTAATGATGTTGTATGCGATGCTTGTATAAGGTGTATGTCTAATTCATTATGGAAAGCATGATAATTGTAAGCATGTTGCTTTGCCTTGTGTGCTGTATGCTGGTTGGTGGCTCACCAGGTGTGAGCTTCTTACTGAGTATGCGTTATGTACTGACTCACCAACAGTTTTGCAGGTTGCTAAAGTTTCCATGAGCTTGGTGGTGAAAAGGAGACGTTGGAAGAGACCATTAGCTTATTTTCTTTTCTTTAGTAATTATTTTTCGCTGAGCTTAGTTTAGTAAAACTATAATAGCTAGCTAGCTGGTTTATTTTCGTTAGTAGATGAGCTAATTGTGAATTTGGATATTGTGATTCATTCATATATATCTTCGTCTGATGTTGGATAAGGTACTATTAGTAATAGTTTGGCCTCGGAAGTTTTGTTATGTACTTTGAGATGTTCTTGAAACGTAGTAAGTAGAGTGTTGTTTTGTCTTAAGTGAAGCATCCTATTGATGAAACATTTTCTTCTTAAGAGTTGTGACTTAAATGACCTTATCAGGTGCTAAATGGTACGAGATCTGACTCGTCCTTGTAGTTTGGAAATGTTGTGTTGTTTCTGGCTATAGAAGTGTTGTTTTCTTGTTAACAAGTGATAGGAAAAATTTTGGGAATCTAGTAGTTACGCCGTTATATTGCCGAAATTTTTGGGGCATATCGGTTGTAAGATTAGTAATGTCTTTAAGTTAGCTCAAAAATTTGGGGATGTTACACAAACAGTTTTAGAAAAAAATTATTTTGGTTTTTATTTTAAGAGGAAAAATAAATATTTTTTTTTTCTTTTTCACACAAGTGTAGTTACCCGAACCTGCCTGCTTGGACGAACGGACGGCGTGCATGTGGGGTGATATTCTAATACCACTATAACCACTTTTTACCAACCCATATATAAGCATTACTATATAAACTACCTCCACATTTTTAAACTTTCTAATATGGGACAAATGTTTTTTCATTTCCTATGTGAATTGTTGGACACAAGACCTAAGTCATTCCCAACATATATTTGCAACATTGTAATGCAACATAATATTGATATGAAAAATAAATATTAAGTATATTGTTTGGGACAATAACAATAAGTACACTAGTAGTGGTTTGAACAATAAATACTTAGGTATATTTAACAATCTCTCTACTATAAAAAATTTTCAATCAGTATTGTGTCTTCTAGTTGAAAGAATAGTTGTTTATTGATTTGAAAGAATTTTTTTAGGTTGATAAATTGAAAATATATTTTTATTACATATTTGAATTATTAAACATTTTATACTTTTTATATTTATATTAAATAAAAAAAATATAACAATAGATGTGCAATAAAATGTCTCGATAAAAAATGGAATCAAATTTTGAACTAAATATATATTGTGAATATGGCATATGTAAATGCCCATTCCACATGCCCATTTGTTATCCATGCCAAGTGGCATTTTCTCCATAGCCAAAGTGTCTTCTAAAGGCCATACATTGGTGTCCAAATGTACCACATCATCCTCTCTTAAATTGCCTATAAATAGAGAGATTTTTGGAAAAGAAAATACACCAATTTTTCCTCCCATTTTCTCTAATTTTTGTGTTTTTAATTTGCCATAAATCTCCACTTTCTTTTGTTTATACTATATATATATATATTCTTTTATATTTCATCTTTTGTATTATTATTATTATTATTATTATTATTATTATTATTATTATTATTATATGTTTTGGTAAAGTTTTGGTGCCCGGTTTCGCCTCTCAATTTTACAACACGTTATCAGCACGAATCTTTGTCATTTTTCCCGCTAAAGGTAAGTCTTATAGGTAAGCCATTTTTATGCATTTGGTTTATGTTAAATTTCTAATATAAATATATATTATTATTTTGATAGTGTTATTATGGCAAACCTTACAAAGCTAGAATTTGCGGCCCTGGATATTAATGGAAATAACTACTTGTCATGGATCCTTGACGCTGAGGTCCATTTAGATTCTATGAATCTTGGAGAAACAATTAAAGAAGGAAATGATGCATCAAATCAAGAAAAAGCAAAATCCCTGATCTTCCTTCGCCATCATCTTCACGAGGGATTGAAAATGGAGTATCTTACAATAAAAAATCCCTACGTTCTATGGCAAGGTTTGAAAGAAAGGTACGATCATCAAAAAACAGTTATTCTTCCAAAAGCTCGTTATGATTGGATGCATCTAAGGTTGCAGGACTTTAAATCAGTAAGTGAGTATAATTCCGCACTCTTCAGAATTAGTTCAAAATTAAAATTATGCGGAGAAAAGATTACTGATGTTGATATGTTAGAGAAGACATTTTCCACTTTTCATGTCTCGAATATGCTCCTGCAGCAGCAATATCGAGAGAAGGGTTTTGCAAAATATTCTGAACTTATCTCATGTCTTCTCGTTGCTGAACAAAATAACGAGTTATTGATGAAAAATCACGAATCCCGACCAACTGGAGCAACACCATTCCCTGAAGTGAATGTTGTGAATTTTAATAACCGTGGTCGAGGTCGTGGTCGTGGTCGAGGTCGGGACCGCGGTAGAGGAAGAAATACCTATTTTCGTGGTGGGCATTATAATTTTAAGAAACCCACACGAAGTGATGATCATAAAGGAAAGGCTCCACAAGATAGAAGTTCGAAAGGTGATGAACATAAATGTTTCCGGTGCGGAATGACTGGGCACTGGTCACGTACCTGTCGTACGTCAAAACACCTTGTTGATCTCTATCAAGCTTCCCTGAAGGAAAAAGGAAAAGGAAAGAATGTGGAGATAAATCTTGCCATTCAAGAAGATGATGTGTTTGACCCCTCCAATATGATGCATCTTGATGTAGCTGATTATTTTGAATCTCCTGGAGAGAGAATTGATGCAATCAAACAAGTAGAGGATGATTTGTATGAAAATATATAATTAAATACTGTTTAGTATATTTTTGTTGTTGTTTTGTTTGTATATATATTTAAGACTCTTTGTAATCGTTTTTCTTTTCTTTTCAATGAAGAAATATGAACAATTTCAATATGTTGAGTAATTCGAAAATGAGCAATGAGGATTTATGTCTGGCAGACTGCGCAACTACGCACACGATACTCATAAATAGAAAATATTTTACTAGATTGACAATGCTGGAAGCAAAAGTCAATACTATATCAGGTTCTGCAAATCTGATTGAAGGTTTTGGAAATGCAAACTTTATTTTGCCTAGAGGAACAAGATTTACAATTAATAATGCTCTGTTCTCTAGCAAATCGAAAAGAAACTTATTAAGTTTTAAAGATATACGTGAAAATAATTATCATGTTGAAACTGATTGTAAAAATAATATAAAGTGTCTCTATATAACATCTATTGTTTCACATGAAAAACGTATATTAGAAACACTGCCTGCTTTTTCTTCTGGATTATACTATACTCATATATGAGTAATCGAAAGTTATGCAATAATGAACCCGAAGTTCATGAATCCAGAAATATTCAGTGTTTGGCATGATCGATTGGGTCATCCAGGGTCAATAATGATGAGAAAAATTATTGAGAATTCACATGGACATCCTTTAAAGAGCCAGAAGATTCTTCAATCCAATGAGTTGTCATGTGATGCTTGTTCTCAAGGGAAATTAATTATTAGACCATCACCAGCTAAAGTGGGGATTGAATCACCTGCATTTTTAGAGCGAATTCAAGGTGATATTTGTGGACCTATTAACCCACCAAGTGGTCCATTTAGATATTTTATGGTATTAATTGACGCATCCAGCAGATGGTCACATGTATGCTTATTATCAAGTCGAAATCTTGCATTTGCAAGATTACTTGCTCAAATAATTAAGTTAAAAGCACAATTTCCTGATAATACAATTAAGACCATTCGACTTGATAATGCTGGTGAATTTACATCTCAAACTTTTAATAATTATTGTATGTCAATTGGGATAAGTGTTGAACATCCTGTAGCTCACGTTCATACACAAAATGGTCTAGCAGAATCATTTATAAAACGTCTGCAACTAATTGCAAGACCATTGCTTATGAGAGCTAAACTTCCTACATCGGTATGGGGTCATGCTATTTTGCATGCTGCATCACTGGCACGTATTAGGCCAGTAGCTTATAATAAATACTCCCCAATGCAATTAGCTTATGGCCAGCAGCCAAATATTTCCCATCTAAGAATTTTTGGATGTGCAGTATATGTACCGATTGCTCCACCACAACGTACTAAGATGGGTCCTCAAAGGAGGTTAGGAATATATGTTGGTTTTGATTCCCCATCAATTATTAAATATCTTGAACCCCTGACGGGTGATGTATTTACTGCACGATTTGCTGATTGTCATTTTAATGAAACAAATTTTCCAACATTAGGGGGAGGAATTAAGAAGTTGGAAAAAGAAATTACATGGAATGCATCGTTATTATCTCATTTAGATTCTCGTAGAAATCAATGTAAACTTGAAGTTCAAAAGATAATTCATTTGCAAAATATAGCAAATCAACTACCAGATGCATTCACAGATACTAAAAGTGTGACTAAATCATATATACCAGCTGCAAATGCTCCATCAAAAGTTGATATCCCAAAGGAACAAGTTGTCAATAATGAGTCTGGAGCACGCCAGAAGCGTGGTAGACCAATAGGTTCTAAAGATAAAAATCCTCGAAAAAGAAAAGTAGTTGAGAATCAAAATGATTCGATAAAAGGTATGGATGTTCCAGAAGAAATCCAGAATACAACTACTCAAAAGAGTATTGGTGAAAATCAAACGCTTGAGGATAATAATGAAATTTCTATAAACTATGTTACAACAGGAAAGAGATGGAACCGAAATGATATCATTATTGACAACATTTTTTCTTATAATGTTGCTCACGATATTATTCATGAAAGTGACGATTTTGACCCAAAATCTATCGTAGAATGTCAACGTAGAAAGGATTGGCCGAAGTGGAAAGAAGCAATCCAAGCAGAGTTGAACTCACTTTCAAAACGTGAGGTTTTTGGACCAGTAGTCCCAACACCGGAAAACGTCAAACCTGTGGGATATAAATGGGTATTTGTAAGGAAAAGAAATGAAAAGAATGAAGTCACAAGATATAAAGTGAGACTTGTTGCACAAGGATTTTCGCAAAGGCCTGGTATTGATTATGAGGAGACATATTCTCCTGTGGTAGATGCAATAACGCTAAGATATTTGATTGGTCTGACTGTATATGAAAAGCTTGATATGCATCTAATGGATGTAGTCACGGCGTATTTATATGGATCTCTGGATAATGACATTTATATGAAAATCCCGGAAGGATTTAAAATACCAGAAACATATGAATCAAGTTCTCGGGAATTGTATTCAATAAAGTTACAGAGATCATTATATGGAGTAAAACAATCAGGACGAATGTGGTATAATCGCCTGAGTGAATATCTGTTGAAAGAAGGATACCAAAATAATCCAATATGTCTGTGCGTTTTTATAAAGAAATCTCAGTCAAGATTTGCTATTATAACTGTATATGTTGATGACTTAAATATAATTGGAACTCCTGAAGAGTTATCCAAGGCAATAGAATATCTTAAGAAAGAATTCGAGATGAAGGATCTTGGAAAAACAAAATTTTGCCTTGGTTTGCAAATTGAACATTTAGCAGGTGGGATATTTGTTCATCAATCAACTTATACAGAGAAAATCTTAAAAAGATTCTATATGGATAAAGCACATCCATTGAACATTCCAATGGAAGTTCGTTCACTGGATATAAAGAAAGATATATTTCGACCTCGAGATGACAATGAAGAACTACTTGGTCCTGAAGTACCATATCTTAGTGCAATTGGTGCACTTATGTATTTGGCTAATAACACAAGACCAGATATTGCATTTTCAGTAAATTTATTAGCTAGATATAGTTCATGTCCTACAAAAAGACATTGGAACGGAGTTAAGCATGTACTTCGATATCTTCGAGGGACAATTGATATGGGTTTATTTTATTCTAACAAATCAAAGTATGATCTAGTTGGTTATGCAGATTCTGGTTATCTATCTGACCCACATAAAGCTAGATCTCAGACAGGTTATCTATTCACATGTGGAGGAACTGCTATATCGTGGCGATCAGTGAAACAGACTATAACGGCCACTTCTTCAAATCATGCTGAAATCCTCGCTATTCATGAAGCAAGTCGAGAATGTGTATGGCTAAGATCGATGACACAACACATTCATCAGACATGTGGCTTGTCTTCAAGTAAACCTCTTCCAACGATGTTATACGAAGACAACACAGCATGTATAGCTCAAATCAAGGGAGGATATATCAAAGGAGATAGAACAAAGCATATCTCACCAAAGCTCTTTTATACTCATGATCTTGAAGAAAATGGCGATATCACTGTACAACAAATTTGTTCAAAAGATAACCTGGCTGACTTATTTACAAAGGCATTACCAACTGCAACCTTCGATAAATTAGTATATAGCATTGGAATGCGGCGACTCAAAGACTTTAAGTGATGTCTCCATGAGGGGGAGTGAATGTATTATAGTAAACTATATAAAATATGTACTCTTTTTCCTTCACTAGGGTTTTTCTTCCCATTAGGTTTTTCCCTAGTAAGGTTTTAACGAGGCATATTTTATATAAATGGGCATTTAAGGGGGAGTATTGTGAATATGGCATATGTAAATGCCCATTCCACATGCCCATTTGTTATCCATGCCAAGTGGCATTTTCTCCATAGCCAAAGTGTCTTCTAAAGGCCATACATTGGTGTCCAAATGTACCACATCATCCTCTCTTAAATTTCCTATAAATAGAGAGATTTTTGGAAAAGAAAATACACCAATTTTTCCTCCCATTTTCTCTAATTTTTGTGTTTTTAATTTGCCATAAATCTCCACTTTCTTTTGTTTATACTATATATATATATATTCTTTTATATTTCATCTTTTGTATTATTATTATTATTATTATTATTATTATTATTATTATATGTTTTGGTAAAGTTTTGGTGCCCGGTTTCGCCTCTCAATTTTACAACAATATAGAATTAGTCTACGAGTAATAAATGCCTTTGTTTAAAATTTTATCCCATAATAAATTTCTCCATTAATTACCTTATATAAAATTAGTCTACTAGGAAACAAAAACAAATAATAATAAAATTAACATAATAAAAGGAAGGGGTAATTTAGGAAGAAAATAATCTCAATGAAACCAAGAAGTCTAGATCCAAAAATTTTCAAAAATGTGAACGTTTGTAAAATATTTATTTGGAAACAAACAACCCACTAGCTACCATTTCTCCTAAATTTATGAAACAGTTAATTAATTACTCAAAACTGAACACGCTATCAATTCTATAGGTCAAGAACTCTCGCCTCTCAATTTTCTTTCCTAAGCAATATTTAAGGGCCTGTTTGGTAGGTAATCTGAAAACAGAATTTTGAAAACAATGAATTCAATGAAAATAGAATTGTATTTCATGTTTTTAGATATGTGTTTGGTAACCAATTTAGAAATTGGATTCTAATTTAAACTATTATTCAAAATGTGTTCCATAATATATTTACAGACCATGAACTAGTTGTAGTTGCAAAATTAAATGTTAGATAAACCATTATTAATTAATTTATGAACATGTTTTTTTGTTATAAATTTTATATAATAATTATTTTATAGTATCATATAATTTATAATATATTATATTATATATTTTTTAATTTAACAAAAATAAATTGAGTTTATAACATGAAATACTATATTTATTAAAGTTTTGCTCTTTTTTGCATTTTAAAATTTCAAATTCAAAATTTAGATATAATGAAAACATAAAAATGTTGTTTCCATAATTTTCACTATTTGGATCATAGAATCCGGAAAGAGTTTTCGAAAACACATCTATCAAATGCATATTCACTGTACTCAGTAAATCCGAAAACATAAAACCAAATCTAGATTGCCTACCAAACATGCCTTAATTTTCTTTGTCAATTAAAAAACCAATAACATGCAAAGGTATTGATGAACTAGTCTTTTAACAACCTAGAAAGAAATTCTAAATCTCTCAATCTTAAAATTCCTTTAGGCACGCATCTCAATTATGATTTTAAACCACCTTTTCCAAGTGTAAGATTTTTAGTTTAAGATCAGTTAACCTATAACCAATAGTTTAAACGCATGAAGAATGGAGAAACATAAATAGTGTTTGGATTTATGCCATAAAGCCTCATTTAACAATTAATAATAATTTTGATGATTTTATTTGCAATATAATATTTATCCATTATATGAAAAATCCAAAGTTATTAGTGTAATCTTGAATAGTATGTGGTTAACATACAGGAGGATTATATTCAATAAATAATTTAAAGTGTCATAGTATATGGATAAGGTTGGGTGCCTTATCCTGGTAATACTATTAATACAATTAACTTTTAATAGTTACAAATGATTTGATCCAAATCGTTCATGTGGAGACATGTGAGTGGATGTATTTTATACAATGAGTTTAAATAAAACTGAACAACGAAATATTTAATCTCTCTTTATAAATCCGTTAATTGAGAAGATTAATATTTCATCAGGATGATCATATGTGACTCGATCTTAATCTTGAGTGAGTTATGAACTCCTGCCTATGAGGGCTTATCCTTTGATTTGCATGGGTGAGAGTGACTTTTATAGCCGATTCAATAAGCCTACCATTATAGAGACTTGACCAAATAGGGAGCTGAGAACATAATCTCACAAGATGGAATTCACTTATTCTCATATAGAGTAAGTAGATGAGTAGTTCCCTTAAGTGCTGATTTGGGGACTTGAACAATAGGGCCCCACCCTTTCACTGGCCTGAGAGGGACTTAATTTATGTTTGGATCATAAACAAATTGTTCATTAGAAGATAAGTAATACTTAAGGTGCAAGATGTAATTACAGGGGTAAAACAGACTTTTGATCCAACTGTAATTATGAACAACTCGTGAAGGATCGACTTGCATGTAGTGATTATATCCATGGACACAACTTGTCCTACAGTGCATAAGAGTGCAACTCTAAGTCTATAGTAGAGTGACTTATAGTTAATGAATGAAAATTAATTAATTAAAGAGTTTAAATAATTAATTTTGTATCATTGAAGCTTATAATCTGTAGGTCCATAAAGTCCCATTGCTAGCTCATAGTAACACTAAAAGATCAATTTAGTTGAAAGAAAAATTTGAAATGTTTAAATTAATATTTAATATATTAGATATATTAAATATAAAAGAGGAAAATATATTTATTGTATTTGATACATTAAATATTAAAATTTGAAATGTTCAAATTAATATTTAATATATTATATATATTAAATATAAAAGGTAAAATATATTTATTGTATTTGATACATTAAATATTAAAATAATTAATGTGTATTAGATACATTAAATAAAAGATATTTATAAAATTTGAATAAGATTCAAATAAATAAATATCATAGGAGATTTGAATGAGATTCTAATGAGTATAAGATATATTTTAATATATTAGATATTAAAATATAATATTTTAATTATGATAATGATTTGTCATTGGTCTCTATAAATATGACCATTGAGTTGAGCCATTAGAGAGAACACAAATCTCTTCAATAGAGAATTAAGAATTCTCTCTAGACCTCTTCCTCTCCAATCCCTTATGGATTTTCTTTCAAAAGGCTCCCACAATCCTTTGTCATGTGTTTGAATTATAGCTAGGAAGACTTTGTGAAGGAGATAAAGACCCGCAAGAAATATCTCAATATTTACTCCAAGTAAGTTTGTTTAACCTTATTTTTTTAGTTTAATTTTAAATAAAGTCAAAAACAATCTAATGCTTCCGCTGTGGAGTGAAACGTTCATTCCTTCAAATAAAACATTCATATTCATTCAATCAAAAGACAAGAACCATAAAAAAAAGCGAACCCATAAAATTTAGTGGCTACATAAAAACCTAATAACAAGAATTCTAACTACTCATAATCAAAATCAAATCACAAAGTCTATTGCTAAAGTCCATTTTAAAAAAAGTACAAAAAGTCAAGGAAACAGAGAAGAAATAAGTGTCATCGTGTCTATTTTATGTTCCCAGCTCAATCTCCACGATTTTGAGCTTGAAAATCCCTTTTCTCTGCTCTCTAATGGTCTCTTTGCCTTCTAATTTGGTTAAAATCATGAACTACCAACTTTTCTCTCTAAAATTCTCCCTTTGCAGCGAAATCAAACCCTACTTTACATAGAAACTAAGCGCGCACGACAATGTTTAGACACTATAAACAAGGTTGAGACGATACAGGTGAGAGCATTGAGACGATACAGGTGAGAGCATTGAGACGCTATAATCAGGATTGAGATGCTACGACAAAATGCAAGGACATTGAATTTGTGTTGCCAGCATTACGACACTATAGATAACGTCTCAATGCTACCCTCGCAGGTTTTCGCACTTGAGTGCATCTATTAAGGGTGTGCTAAAATTGACCCAAACTAAAGAACTGAGTCGAATAGTGTTACTATGAGCTAGCAAAAGGATCTTATGGACCTACAGATTAGAAGCTCCAAGGATACAAAATTAATTAATTAAACTTTTTAATTAATTAATTTTCATTCATTAACTATAGGTCACTTCACTATAGACCTAGATTTGCACTCTTATGCATTATAGGACAAGTTGTGTCCATAAATATAATCATTACATGCAAGTCGATCTTTCACGAGTTGTTCGTAATTACAGCTGAGTCAAAAGTTCGTTTTACCCCTATAATTACATCTTGCACCTTAAGTACCACTGATCCTCTAATGAACAATCTGTTTATAATCTAATTATAAACTAAGTCCCTCTTAGGCCAATGAAAGGGTGGGGCTCCATTGTTCAAGTCCCGAAATCAGCACTTAAGGAAACTACTCATCTACTTACCTTATATGGGAACGAGTGAATTCCATTTTGTGAGATTATGTTCCCAACTCCCTATTTGGTCAAGTCCCCAAAATGGTACGCATATTGAATCGGCTATAAAATCCACTCTCACCCATGCAAATCAAAGGACAAGCTCTCACAGGCAAGAGTTCATAACTCACTCAAGATTAAGATCGAGTCGAATATGATCATCCTGATGAAATATTAATTTTGTTAATTAACAGATTTATAAAGAGAGATTAAATATTTCATGGTTCAGTCTTATACAAACTCATTGTATAAGATACCCCCACTCACATGTCTCCACATGAATGATTTGGATCAAATCATTTGTAACTATTACAAAGTGGGCCGTATCAATAGTGTTACCAAGATAAGGCACCCAACCTTATCCATATACTATGACCCTTTAAGTTATTTCTTGAACATGATCCTTTCATATGTCAACCACATATTGTTGAAGATTACACTAATAACCTTAGATTTTTCATATAATGGATAATATTATATTGCAAATAAAATAATCAAAATTATTATTAATTATTAAATAAATCATTAATTACGAGGCTTTAGGACATAAATCCTAACACCGGCAACTGTGGGTGACGACACGACGGGATTTAGAGATTCAAGGGTTCATATTCTGCTGGGAACAATGCGTTTTAAACCGTGATTTGGTCTCACTCTCCATTCACTAGCAACTAATGGTGCTTTGTTCAAAGTTGGTGGTCCCAAAATAGACGAAAAATGACAAATAACTTCACAGATTTGACCCAAAAAGACCCAGATTTAAAGAAACGACAAGGTTATCTCTATCCCTTTTCTTTATTTTTTTTGTTATCTTTTTTGTGGCTGTGAGTACGTGGAAGGACGAAAAATTTATTATCTTCTTGGATAGAATTCATTGGTAATTTTAGAATTCTTATCTTCTTTCTACTTCAATATCTTTTTAAAAAAATTTATTACTAATGTCATGTTCTTTGGAGTAATCTTTTCATTATGCTTTAGACACATCAATGCTCAGCACTGGCTTCAGTTTCCCTATCTTTACTAATAACAACATTCTGTTTAGAAGAGAGGTTTGATGCAAACTTGTGAGAAGGATTTAAAAAAATGCTATCAAATATGAGATTGTTGTCTGCAACATCAATAGCCATAAGCAACGTTGCATAGTAATAGATGAATGGTTGTTAGATCCATATTTCGATTGGTAAGGTAAGCTACTAGATTCACAGGGGTACATCTTGTTATTCTCTCTTTTTGTAGGACAAAGGTCGGCCATTGCCAAAATTTGGTGAGTGGGATGTTAATGATCTGACATCAGTTGAGGGATTCACTATGATTTTTTAACAAATCTAGAGATGAGAAGAAAACAGGTTGAGGTTTGTTTTTTTGTACCTTAACAACACTTTTTCTATTTTGCTAGCTTGTTTGTTGATAGTAGAAAGTACTTGAAGAATGATTAGATAAAGAAAAAAGTTTGAATTGAGTTGCTAATTAAAAGCTTTAACAGGTTGAAAAATGTATGAGCAAAAACCTCTGCTGATCCAGTTCTTGTAAAGTATTGCTTTAAGAATTAGTACTGAAAATGTCAATGGCAGTGCATGATTGCTTTGTGCTTTTGCAAAAGTACTTAGCAAGAAAATTAGGTAGATTATATGCTTTTGAATTTCACCTTCTTAATATGGTAGTATTGTTTAATGGGACATGAAGAAACCCATACAGAGTAGTTTGAAATAGCGAGTTATAGAACATTAACTTCTAATAATCATCAATTTTTTACTAATCTTTCCATGTCTGTAGTGTGTTAAAGTCCTGTCCTTTTCTACCATTGAATTTAACTCCAATTAAAACAACAAGCAAGCAATTCACGAGAAACAAATTCAGTATTCTCTACTTCAATGTTCTTTGTAAAATAACTATTGGCAGCTTCTTCCAAGGGCCTAATTCAACTGCAGCCCAATTCAATTTCATTTAATGTGATAAAACTAGTAGGCTCTTTGATTTTATGTCTTATCATGAACTTTAATTTGTGTTCATGAAAACATGAATTTCCTAGTTTATTTATATTTGGGCCTAGTTTATTTGTATTTATATAGGAGGGCTCTGGTTCTTGTTGCATAAATGTAGGCCTTCAAATGAAATGACTTGATCTTAGTGGTTACGTTCATTTACTTTTTGGTTGTTATTTGTTAAAATGAATAATGTGTAGTTTTACCTCTACATATTGTATTTACAAATTTTCTTTGGCTTTTTTCTCCTCATGCGGATGATTATCAAAAGAAATGGTTATCCTTTATGAGTACAAAAACTAAAGCGTAATTATTTAAATAGTAGAGACTTGAGGGAGTGGAAAAGGAATTTTTATCTTTTGCACTCTTTACATTCTACTAGATGGCTGGATGACCTCAAAAATATTGTATATAAGTAAGTTTATTTGATATTGACGTTAGTTAGTTAATTAGTAAATGATTTTTAGTTTATTAAAAATTAATTTTTTCTTTTATATGTTTTTCAACTTTATTTAGAGCAATGAAATCATCTAGGACGAAAGGCAATTATTAATTAGAGACTTGTAAAGATAAGTAAATTAATTATAATCAATTTCTATTAGATGTTTGAACAAATCTTAAATATTGTTCTTTGTCTCTATGTTTTGTAGTGTCCTTGCCACCAAATTATCTTTTTGTTGCCGTCTCTGCAGTCACTCTCTAGTATTATCTTTTCGACTCGACGACCTTAAACAAATTGTAAATATGTAAGTTTGTTTAATATGGAGGTTAATTTAGTGTTAAACATTATGTGTTTCTTTTATATGTTTTTCAATTTTATTTAAAACAATGAGGATCTGTATGACTTAAAGTACCAATCAAGTACAACGAAAGACTAATACTATTAATTAGATACCCATAAAGGTTAAATTAAATTAATTATAATAAATTGTTATTGTATGTTTGAACAAATATTATATATTTTTATTTATTTATATGTTTTGTAGTGTCCTCCCCAATAAAGTAGCGTGGAATGTGGGTATTATGTCATGAAATTCATGAGAGATTTTTCATAATCCAGATGCTCCTATCAAAACTCTTGTATGTAACACTTTGTTACTATTATATTTTTATATATACATTCTACTTTTTCATATATAATTATAATAATTTTTTCTTTATTTTTCATGTAGTTTAATACTAAGAAGCCTTTTACACAAACACAACTCGACGAGATACGAGCTGAATGGGTAGAACAAGTTTCGAACTTTGTCACTTGAGTATCGTGTGCATGCTAGTACTTATCAAAATTTTGTAGCTAGTTTTTCTGAAACTTTGGTAGCTCTTAGACAATTTTATAGCTTTTATGACAATTGTGTAGCTGAATAACTCTGTTACAAGAGTTTGCTTATTTGAATGGAATGAAATATGTTAGATTTGGTTGGGAAAACATTGTGTTGTTTTCAATTGAATTGAATGAAATGGAATGGTAGTCTGTGTTGCATATGCTTCGATTTGTGTTTTTTGTTTCGATTCAACGAAATAGTATATTGTGTTGGACCATTTATTACGTAAATTTATTCTGGAATTGTGTTTCGCTGAAACACATTTATGTGTGATTGGACTGGAATTAGTTGTATCGAGAACTGAGAATTATTTTAAAAGCATTACTATAAGTTTTTATACAGGGTTTTGGTTCCAATTATACTAATAAATATATTGTAGGTGGGATAAGAAATAATGTCAGTTTAGATCTATCTTCTTATATTACAATAATGACGGTTAAAAAATGTCATTGAAATAAATATCATCATAGCATGTGCTTTTGGGCCAAGGAAAAATGTCAGTTCACAACTGTTATCAAGGTAGGTTGTAATGTCGGTTTACAACTGACATCGTAGTAAACCATCATCGTATGGGTACCATTACACTGGATTCAATGTTGGTTCAAGATTGACATCGTAGCTAACGGTCATCGTATGGATACGATGACACTGGGTTCGATGTCGGTTCAGAACGACATCATAGCTAACCGTCATCGTACATCTACGATAACGATTCGTTTGATGTCAGTTGTGAACTGTCATCAAAGCAAACCAACATCGTACCTACGATGACACCCGAATAGATGTCGGTTTACCAAACCGACATCATATGGCTTCAATGTCAGTGCAGAGCTGACATTGAAGCTCGAAGTTGATGTAGTGTCTCATTCTTTCACGAGCCATTTTCAATCATCCATCGTCGCCTCTTGCGTGCTCCTCATCTGCATCTCATTGCCATCACTGATGTCTTGCATCGTCGCAACTGTCAACATCTTGCGTCATCGCCATTCTCACATTGAGGTAGTTTACTATCTTCATCCTATCGCCATTCTTGTCATCCTTCATCCTCACTCACCTATCGATTCAGTATCCCTTATTCTCTCTCTCATCATCTCTCTATCAGGAAAAGTAGAGATTTTTTGTTTTTTGTTTTTTGTTTGTGAAGAATAAATAATATAAAGATAAAGATCAGTTTAAAACCGAACCGAACCGACCAAAATCAAAATCAGCTAGTTTGATTTCCAAATCGAGGAAACTTCAATTTTCACGATTTGAAACTCTTCAGAACTGAAAGGTTTTGCTCAATCATCAGTTTCATCCAAAATCAAATCGACTCGAACCGTGAACACCCCTAGCATCTACAAGCTAGTGTCTCAATGCAACCCCTTGAAATTTTAGGTTTTAACTCACTCTTGCAGCTGCTTGATTGTTAATGCTTTGGCCCTGTTTAACTGAACTTCATAGTGCATCTCTTAAAAAATTTTATTTTATTGCATTTACTTGATTCCTACAAAAATAAATAGATATATACAAGAAATTAATAGGTAAAAATCACAAAGACAAACAATAATTAAACTATTAAAATAGCCCACAAAGTATGCCTCATATTCTTATTGGATAGGATATCTTATTAATTCATTGGAAATAATAATTTGTAAGATCATCGTGTTTGGCATTAAATGTTGTCTAGCTAACAAAATCCAAACAAAGAATTTTGGAAGAAGCCAAATATGTTCTAGATTTTCACAAGGGGTCATAAAAACGTGCAATATGTCAGTAGTGTTGTAGATGAGTTTATACTATATATTGATTCTTGTTGAATATTCAATACAAAACTTGAAAATTTCACAAAGACTTGTAATATAATTGTAATTATTTAAATACAAGTAAGATGAATTATTTGATTCTTATGTATCTTACTTTTAATTTGCATTCAATCTACTAAAATATGTTATCTCTAATTAGGGTATGTAGTACATACCAGTTAGACAAACTACAAGATATAGATATATTTTTTGTTTTTTGAGTTCAACAATTGTGGGGTGATCCGAGGTTGAATTATCGACCTCTGGAATACGAATCAGTGTCTTAGTCATTGGCCTATGTTCGGATTGGCAGATATAGCTATATTTGAGAACTTATTCTCAAAGATAATGTTTCAAACGTCCGGTCCACTTTTTTAAAACTTACAAATGGTCTTATCTAGATCAATCACATAGGAGGAGTGGACCATACTATATAGGTTTGTATATTCACCAATTTATATTATTACCATCTTGAAATATAATTCAACTAGTTAAAATATATATTTTAATCAAGAGGAAAGAAGTTCAAATATCACTTTTTTATAGGGTAAATTAATCACTCAAATGATATGTGTGCAATCACTTAATACCAAACCCCAAGTATGTCTTTGAGGGACACTATCACTTGAATTGACAATCACATCGAAAAAGTAACATATTTCATAAAAATATTATTAAAACATGTATTAAAACTCATTTTACAATGATTCCCTCATTTTAAAATGCTTTGGAGATAGAAAATAAAAACCATACTCATATTTTGTCTCATTATTCTCACTCTATGACAATCTTTTGAAAAATCAACTAAATTGCTAAATAATGTAGAGAGAGAGAGAGAGAGAGAGAGAGAGAGAGAGAGAGAGATCTGATCCAAATCTCCAAAACCCCCTTCCTCTCAAAAGTAAATTGCTTGGATCTCAACATAATATATAATTTTTTTTAAAAAGAAAAAAAAACTAATGCACAAAATACCTTTACATAGAAGTAAAAGAGATGTAGATCCATATGAATTCGAGTAGATAAGACTATCTAGTGTCATTTTAAAAATCGATGGTTGGATTCGTATCTGAACTCAAAAATTAAAAAAGAAAAGGAAAAAAAAAAGGAATATTAAAAGATGAAAGCAACATGAACAACCATCAACCCTACTTCCATTTCATCAAATTTATTTTTGGAAACAGAAAAGAGAGAGAAAGAGCCTCTCAGTGACCTAAAAGAAAAAACCCACCATTACAAAGACATGAAACCTAGAGAGAGAAAATAAAACTAAAAAAAAAAGTTTGAAGCGAGAAAGAGTTGAGTTCAAGTTGAGGACGGCGGCGTTTTGGGGAGCTGAGGGAAGTGGCCGGCGCCTGAGGCCTCCTGGCCAGCGGGAGATTTGGACTGCTGGAGGGCGGCGGCGGCGGCGGTGGCATTTGCAGCAGCTTCAGGTGCTTGATGGGGTTGGCCGGAAACGGCTCCGGAGACAGCCCGACCGAAGTCCAAGATCTGCGAGGGATCCACGCCGGAGATCAGCTCCGGCGGAAGAACTTGAGAGGGCTGACGTTGGTGTCGCGGCCGAGGCATAGTTTCAGAAGAGGAGAGAGAGAGAGTGGAAGATGGAGGGATGATAATGGTTTGGATTTTGACGAATTTAAGAAGCTGCGACTCGAGAGGGGGAAATCCATACCACGCGCGCGTGACTTAAGTGTCCAATATAAATTTACCTCAAATTACAAATATGGTAGGGATGTTTTGATTTAATTTCTATACTTTTTTTAAGAGAGAACATCTATACCTTGATAAAGATAATTGAGGTCTGGTTTGATAATCATAATTGTTTTAAAAAAATTATGTTTGTTTCTTTATCATTTTTTTACAATGAATTTTATTTTTCTTAAAAAAGATTTGAATTCTTAGCCAAATGCTAAAAACAAAATCAGATTTTTGAAAACTTTACCTGCGTTTGATAACCATCTAGTTTTATATTTTTAATTTTTAAAAATTAAGCCTATGAATACTATTTCCACCTATGGATTTCTTTTTTTTGTTATCTACTTTTTATGTATGTTTTCAAAATTTTCAAAAGTCAAGCCAAATTTTGGAAAAAAAATAGTTTTCAAAAACTTGTTTTTGTTTTTAGAATTTAGCTAAGAATTCAAGTCTTTTTTCATGAAAGATAAAAACTATTGTAGAAAAATGATAAGAAAACTAGCACAATTTTCAAAAACCAAATAGTTATCAAAGAGGGCCCATTTTTTTTTTAGTTTTCAAAACTTGACTTCGTTTTTGAAAACATGTGTAGAAAGCATAGAACAAAATAAAGAACTCATAGGTAAAAGTATTAAAATAAAAAACTAAATAGTTATCAAACGGGACATTAATGATAATTTGTAAGGTTTAATTAACTTTTAGGAACCCAAATTTCCATCTTTCAAATTTCAAAATGTTTGTTTTGGTATATAAAGTTTTTAAGTTTATTCTAACAAATAGATATTTTGAGTCTGAGTTTTTATTTTTGTCTTTATCAATATTTTGTTTAAAGACAAGTGTAGCTTTGAAAAGCCTATATATTTGATCCCTAACCCCTATTTGGAACCCCATGATTTGAGGTGATTTCAAATCAATACAGGTTTGGTTGCCAAAAAAAGTAATAGATTTGAAATTGTTTGGGATTTGAAATCTTGTTTTTTTTAAACAAATTTCTATTCCAAATAGGTCGGATTTGACACGATTTTAAACTTTAAAAAATTTGTTTCTAATTTTACCCCAATCGACTTTTTTTTATTTATTTTAATTTATGTCTTACGATAGTTTTTCACAACTTCATTATAAGCAAAAATCTCCCTACACCACTCCATTACCTATCACAGTTTCTTCCTTATACAACAAACTCAAGGTTAAGTTTCTATTTTATTTCTACATCTTATTTTGCTATTTTTTTTAAACTGATAAAAATAATTTCATTCTTTTCAATGAAGTTCTCAATTCCAACAAGCTTTTTATAGCCAAGCAAGCTAGAGGTTAGTTTTTTTTTGCTTTGTTCATCTCTCAAACATTTTTTTTTGATTGATTTGATAAAAATAATTTGTTGTTTTTTGTTCATTTTTATATATTGATTCAATATATTTTTTCTTGATATGTATGTACACTTTTTTTTAGTTTAATTTTTTCATACATTGGTTAAAGAAAAGTCAACAAAAAATTGATTTTTTTTCTCTATGGGTGAAAAGAACAAATCAACATAAATCTATGAAAAAAATAAAACAAAAATAAAAAAACATGGGTTAGGGGATGAAAAATGAGTAAGCAGAGTTTTGAATGAGAAGAGGTAATGGGAGGAGGATTTGAGAGACCTCGAGTTCTTGAGGGGTGAAGTCAAAATCCAGAGATTTGCATTGCTAAGTACTCGTCATTGGAATTTTGCTTTGGAGAATGGAGAGTGAGAGTTTTTTCTATGAAGAAGAGACAAAAGGAGAAGGAGAGGAGATTTATACAAGGAACAACACTACTATATTTTATAGAATAAAAGATTTTGGAAAAAGATAGCGTAATCTCAACCTATTTTAAATATTCATTTGCAAAAAAAAAAAAAAAAAAAAAAAAAAACTTATTTTAAATATTATTATTAAATCTTTTGCCACATACAAAAGTTGATATTATTATTTTTGATATTTTAGAAGATTTAAAATATGTTTGTTGATGGACTTTGTATTCTTTATATTTTATTCTTATTTTATTTATTATTTTTATTGGATAACATGAAATAGATTGTTTGCATTTGGCTGAGTTCAATTTTTATTTTCACCTGAATTAAGACATTTGTAATTTTTTTTTTATTATTTTGTTTATAATAATGATGACATTTGCAAATTTTTAATTTAATAAGTTCATTTGTTTTGATTAATGGTATGTTTTCATCGTTATATGTATTTTTCATTGTTATTTGATATTAAAATATTTTGTTATTGATCAAATAATCTACTGTAAAATTATAAGAGCATAATAGCAAAATGTTATACTTTCTTTTTATTTCTTGTGAGCATCCAAACAAGAAATTTTAATTTTGGGGATTTCAAATCAATTTGGTTCCAAACACAAATAGGAATTTAAAATCATTTTCATCTTTTAAAATCCTAGAATTTGAAATTATTTCTTATCAAATCAATCAGCCAAACAGAGCGTAAAGGTTGGTTTTGAGAAAAATATTGGGTGATTGGATGTTAGAAAATAAAATAATAGTAGAGATCAAAATACTTATATATTTTTGTTAGAGTTAGAATTCTTAAAATAGAAAATTAGAAAGTTGAGCGACTAAAATGATTGTAAAATTCATAGGCCTCATTTGATAATTAGTTAATTTTTATTTTTTGATTTTTGAAAATTAAAGTTATAAACACTACTTCCACTCCTGAGTTTTTTTGTTTTGTTATTTACCTTTTATAAATGTTTTCAGAATTTAAGCCAAGTTTTAAAAATTAAAAAAAAAAAATTCTAAGGACTGGTTTTTGTTTTTAAAATTTAGCTAAAAATTTAAATAATTTCTTAAGAAAAATAAAAATTATTGTCAAAAAATGATAAGAAAACGAATACAATTTTTAAAAACTAGACACAAATGTTCACGTGTCAAAATTAAACCTTTTGAGAATTCGAGTATGAAATGAAATAACTTCAACGTTCAAAGTTTAAAGTAATTAAAAAAGTAGTTAAAAAGCAAAAATAATTTAATGTACGGTTTTTGAAATTTTGTGGCAATGTTATATGGAAGGATGTGACAAGATTCGATAACTGTATTTTTTTTTTTATCTGACCATTTTTACACCAATTTTAGAAAGTGTTTGATTTTTTTGTTCACATCATTCATTGCACCATGGAAAGTTATACCAATAACTTTTGAAATATTAGAATAACTTAAAATTTTTAATTTGATCTCAATTGACCATCAAATTGGACAAAATCTTTAATTATCATTAGGATTATAATTACCTCTCTCTTATTATTAATTTATATAGTTCAAGGGAATCCATTTGAACTCGGAGCAACCTACCTTTCTTCGCTTCTACCCTCCATTTTAATTTTTAATTATCATTACGTTAAATATATTTTTGATTCCTAAAATTTGAACTTAATTTCTATTTGGTCATCAAGTCTTCAAAACTAACACTTTTAATCTCTAAGATTTAAACTTAGTTTTTATTTGGTTCTTGAGGTTTCAAAAGTGACATGCTTGGTCTTTGAGGTTTAAATTTGATTTTTAATTGGTTCTTGAAGTTTGAAATTAGATTCTAAATGGTCCCTAAGTAGAGTTGACCTCTAGTTGATCTGATGAAATAATCATGCGTGGCAAGACTACTACAACTGTGGTCTTTGTTAAAGCATGAAATTTTTTTTTGTTTAGGTGACGTTTGTGGAACAAAAAGTTAATAAAAGCTTTAATTTTCATATTAAAATAAATTATTTTAAAAAAATAAATGTATTGATAGTGGTAAAACATCGATGTATATTTATATATAAGTTAACTCGATAAACCGTCAACTTTTATACTTTTGTTGACGGTCATGAATAGTATTTCTATCATGTTAACGGTCATGAATTGTTAAAATATGTTGATTAGACTTTGCTAATATGTATTTTTAAATGAGTTGAAATTTGTTTTTATTTTTTATTTTTGTATACCTAAGGACCAATTAGAAACCAATTTCAAACTTCAAAGACCAATTAGAAATAAAATTTAAATTTAAGGGACTAAAATATGTCACTTTTGAAACTTCAGTGATCAAATAGAAACTAAAGTCAAATCTCAAGGAACCAGAAATGTTAGCTTTGAAAACTGAAAGACATAAACGTCCAAAAGTGTATCTAACTTATTAGGTATTTCACATCTTTGATCTTGATCTTAATTTATCTTATTTTAATTATGTCTTTTTATCCCAACCTTGAAAATTTAATTAACTATAACAATTCTTATAATTTAGGGTGATTTGTGTTTGTTTTTCAATATACCAATAACGGGAATATAATTAACAATTGGTTTTAATAAAGATTTTCAAAAAATTACCCGTGATTTTCCCCTTTATATCATTGAAGGGTTCTAAAAAGAAACAAAAAAAAACCCGGTGTCTATTTTTTCTGTTTTTACATGAGTTCATTATCATATAGTCAAACATTATGATATATTGGAAAATATGAGTGTTTAAAGGCACTTCTACTGTTCTAAAAGTATGTCAAACTTACTTCTATCTCGTGATTGCTACACTATTTTGTCCATTAACTTAGGCACAATCTAAGGTTTAGAATACAACAAGTTATCTCTTAGGCATATTTTCAAGTTAACTCATCACATGAATCTTTATTTATATACCTGACAATGTAGATATGATTGATATAACATATCATAAGCTCAAAATATATATTAATCTTTTAACTCATTAGAAGGTATTCCCCTTTAATTTAAAAATATTGAAGACAATTTTAACATGTTTCAAAATCCCTTCCTCCATTCTTTCAAATTTGGAGACCCCTTAAAAGTGAAAAGAAAGATAGAAAGAATGAATGAATGAAAGAAAAAGAAAGAGTAAAGGGGTGTATTGTATTATATTATGCTTGTACTGTAAAAAAAATTAATATATTTTGTATCACATAATTGATATAAAAATAACATATCTCTTAAATTATATAATTATAAATTTTTTCTGTATTAATTTTGTCTAGCAGTAGGGATACTTATAAACATATCAAAATCATTTCTGATCGATAAATATTAAACTAATAATTTAAATATGCAAATATATGAATCTGAAAATTGTCATATATACACTATGAATATTTATCTTCAAAAAACAACTTTCGGATATTGTAGTTAATTACTGTGATATATCTTTTTTTAAAAAACTTTTTCATTTTATTTTCGTATTGTTAGAAACTCGATTGTTTATTGATTCACCTTTTCCATTTTTTTCCCTAGAGTTTAACAACATGACGAGTAAGAGATTCGAATATTTCTTTACCAGTTGAGTTGATTGAATTACGCTCAGATTAGAAATTAATATTATTTATTCACCTTTATTGTAATAGAAATCTTTCGCAATATACACAAACTATCACATGCATTCAATAAAATTTAGGTCAAATTATATTTTTGTCCTTGAAATTTAGAAAGAGTTTCAATTTGATTTCTAAGTTTCAAAATTGATACTTAATTTAGGGAAATAGTCATAAAATGATCTTTCTAAGTGTGTTGATCATTAGCTAACATAAGTATAGTTCAAATCTCTTTGTTATTAGAGGTTCAAATCTCCAACTTCATATTTATTTTGTACAAAAAAAAGAAAAATGTATTGATCATTAATTGACCCTCTCAAATAATAAATAATTAAGTAGAAAGTTTAAAACATTTAAAGATGTGTCAAGCTAAAGATTTAGGGTGTAAGAGTTTTTAGCAACAATATATACTTTAATTATAAACACTAGTGTACTAAAAAAAATTATAAACGCTAGTAAATAAATGTTTAATCACAAATCATATTTATATTTGATTTCACATTAGTAAAAGCATTCCACAAGTATTCTCACAAACCATATTGAATGTTTTTTAGCTTTTTCTTTTCAAAACACATCATATATTATGGTCAAATGTTAAAATTTTGAGTGAAATTGCAAAAAGCCACTCCCAAATATAGTCTTATTATTATAGGTTAAATTATTTTAAAAAAGTTTTGATTTTGTATTTATAGTTAATTTAGTCATACAAACTTAATTACCTCACACAAGTTGTCATTGTCATATTTGTTTAGATGACAATAAGTTGATATGTTCTAATTTAGCTATCTATATATTAATTAACTCTATTAAGATTTAGAGTTGCTTGACAAAATAAAGAAAAATGTGGAAGAATTAAAAACAAGCTTATAGATGATTCGTGAAATTTTGTTCAAACCACACAAACTAAATTAAAACTAAGTACAAACCATAGAGACCAAACAAAAACACATTGAAAATGATAGAGATTAAATTTGTGTACATACCTCGTTCGCTTATCGTTTTCCCTCCTTTTCTTCCCTGCTTTTCTCTCTCTCCTCAAAAGAAGAGAGAGTGTTTTTTGCAATAAAGAATTTGCAACTACCATACTCCTCGAAGAGAACCAAAGACCACACATATTTTACCACGACCCCATAAAGTTTATCCAAAGAAGCACTTCTTAAATAACTACTATATGGAGAGAGGAAAAAAAAAAGGAGAAAAATATTCTAACGGTCAAATCTAGAATTTAAAACAGAGAAGAAAAAGAGAAACAGTGCCACGTGGAGATGAGGTCCCTCAGATTTTGGAGGGTTTGCTCCAATAATGTTGGTGGTGGAGTCAGAGTACGGTGAAGACTAAAAAAAAAATAATTAGGGACCACTAACAGACAAAAAAGCCAATGAAAACACATGGACCACATGCACCCATGTAACAAAAGAGACTATATTCATATTATTTTATATGAATGTATTCTATTTCTTTTGTATTTATTATTACTCCAACAAAGATTTTTTTTTTCTTTTGCACTATTCCATGCATCTACCATTATATTATATTTATTATATAAGATAAATATATCTTTTAGGGGGCGTTTGGGGCAAGGAGTTGCAAGGAGTAGGAGTTGCAGGGAGTAGAAGTTTGGAAGTCTGGGGAGTTTGGAAGTCTGGGGAGTTAGTAAGTCTGGGGAGTTAGGAAGCCTGTGTTTAGGGTGCAGAGTTGTTTAGTCTGGAGTTCTGAAGTCTGTGTTTGCGGCAAGGAGTTGCAGGGAGTAAGAGTTCTGAAATCTGTGTTTGGGGTGCAGATTTTATAAACTTTGAGTTCTGAAGTTGAGTTGATTCTAGCTTTTTTCTGTACAATTTTTTCATACAATTTGTCAAATTTTCATTCTTAACAATTTATTCCCATGAATTCTAAGATCGAGAATTTTTTTATTTGTATTAATTTATGTATATATTACAAATTTCTTTAAAAAAAATCTGAACAAAATACCCCCACACTTTTTTTTTTCAATATCTCTGGCACTAATTAACAATTTGTCTTGTACAGTTTTCAAATAAAAGAAAGCCTTACAATACCTTTTTAAATATTACATGTATAGGAAGTGAGATAGGGAGATAGGAGATTTTTATCAAGTAAAAAAATTGTTAAGTACGACTCTAATTTACATAATACTTTTAAATTTAAAAGGACAACAATAACAAAAAATAGTGAATGCCCAAGAAGTGCCTATGTCATTGTTCAAACAAAAAAGTCAAACATGTGTAGTAGTTATAACAAAAAATAGTGAATGGACAAGAATGACTGTGATCATGGTTACAACATAAAAGCCATACATGTGTAGTTGTTGCGGATGATATGCGTCGTTACTTACAACCAAAAAAAAAAATGATAAGAGATATATGGGTCCATCTTCTTCGGAGCATAAAATGAGTTGAACCAGGATGGGTCATTCCCTTCTTCCAAGAATGACTGTGATCATGGTTACAACATAAAAGCCATACATGTGTAGTTGTTGCGGATGATATGCGTCGTTACTTACAACCAAAAAAAAAGTGATAAAGGATATATGGGTCCACGTTCTTCGGAGCACAAAATGAGTTGAAGCAAGATGGGTCATTCCCTTCTTCCAAGAAGATACATGCAATAAGCCCATTTGTCATCCATCGGTACTGACAAGAAACTGGCGGTCTTAAGTACATCCGTAAATAAGATGTCCATCAGTGTGATTCTATCATGTTTGGACAATGCTGGTGTCAAGTTAGATAGGATGTCTGAGACTTGTTTGCGTCGGGTATCCTCAAGAGCATAGTTCGATACAGGCCACGATGCAATACGCTCCAACTGGGTATTTTGCATGTCCATTGCCGTACGTACGACATCTAGCATGTCAGATTGGTATGATGTACGTTTCCTCTTACTTCCACGCAACGTCGTGGCTGATCTTTGAATCCTGCTGGTTGGCGTATCTGGATTCTCTTCCTCATTCAAAGTGCTCGCCCCATCGAACAAAGGGGGTTGTGGTATATAAGGTTCCTGAGATGCTTCCATCTCCTCATCTGCCCCCAGTTGCTCGGCATCATTCGATGTCATGTCACCAGGGGTCTCTGCACCAGCCCCTGTTGCACGATCTTTCCCAAATACGAATGCCAGCTCATCAAAGTGGGGAAATGGCTTATTCCGAAGTCCTCTTGCAGTAGGATGACCCTGCATGTCAAAACAAATATATTTTTTATGTACTCATAGTGTAAGTAATATGTATGATATAAATCAGAAATCTTACCCTGACCCATGAGTCGAACACGTCCTTCTCAGCCTCCACACATTTGAACTCATCATTCCACCCAAATCCACTACACCCGGTTCCTAGCATCTCAGAGATGGCTGTGTATTGCTTCTTCAGGCTCTTCACCCTCCAGTCTATCGTGGTTGTTGCTTCAATTGTATAGTTTGAAATTTTTTCCCTTATCAATCCCAATAGATGCGATAGGTATCCAGGCCTGAATGTTCCATTGTCTGATCTCCAACCTCCCTCCTAGACAATTGCGACGGGGCATTCCACCAACTTGGCATTGGCATCCTCGAATCTGGTCCATGAGTGCTTTTTCATTCTCTCTACACCTGCCACTGTCCTACATGCATATGTACAGATCACCACATATTTCACTTTATTGGGTTATATCTCAATAAGTATGTACGATAGTAAGTGGAATAACGCATAAATTCAGTTGATAAGCAAAAATTTCTAATTTAAATGTTCACATTCAACGTAAATATATCAGTAACTTAAAAAATAGTACGAAATATCGAGTTCTGTTCTTATAATAATAATAATTAACATCCTCCATGATCACGTATGTGACCATTCAGTGAACATTCGTTCAGCCATTTCATCTCGCCGCTGGCTCCATTTGGTAGAACTTTCAATAAAACTTATATGATCTCTACTGAATGAACTTGGAGGTGAATCTTCCTCTTCCCATTCTTCCAATGCTATACTCGAACCCATCTCTCGGCTGATAAGATTGTGGATAAGGCAACATGCTGTTATGGTTCGACATTGGGTCTGGACAGGGTAGAAGAATTTTCCTCGCAGAATGACCCATCTCCCTTTTAACACACCAAAGGCCCTCTCAATCACGTTCCTCGCAGATGAATGCTTCATGTTAAATAATTCCCTTGGATTAGTCGGCGCATTCGCTACTTCACGCCACTCAGAGAGATGGTATCGCTCCCCTCTGTATGGTACCAAGAATCCCTCTGCATTTGGGTACCCAGCATCACAGAGATAATAATATTCTGTACAATGTGAACCATTCAACACATGACCCGATGAGTTGTGCATGTAACAGATTTACATGTGTTATAAGTACATGGTTTGATTTATTACCCTTGGGAACCTTCAAGCCATTAGGTCTTGATATTGCATCTCGAAGAACTCGAGAATCAGCTGCGGACTCTTCCCATCCTGGCATTACGAATATGAATTCTTCACTAGGAGAGCAAACAGCAAGCACGTTGGTCGCGTTCTCACCCTTACGCGTTCTATATCTCGGCCGATCAACGGCGCTGACATTCACCTTGATGTACGTGCCATCCAATGCACCCAAACAATTCTGTATTGCAAAGGCATACATTACGGGAGTTACGTACATCATTGTAAATCCCATATAATGGAAGGATAAACTGAATTATGTGTACCTCAAACCACTTCCACTTCCCATCAGTACACGAGTTCGTGATTGGCTCCAGTTTCGCTAGTAGTATCTCATGTAGTCGCAATACTGTGCTAAGTACAGAGTTAAAGTGTCTAGACACAGTCTCACCAGACCTTGTAAAGTGTCTACGAATCATTCGATTCTTAACATCATGCGCTAGGATGTGCAAGAACATGGCGACCATCTCGTCCACATCTACATATTCGATCGCCTCTAACCCCCCTGTTGTTCTTAACATACTACACATGATGGAAAAACACCTTCTATCCATCCTTGTGCTCTCGATACAACATAGGTCACTCTCGTATATCAGACGAAAAAATGTTAATTGCCTAATTTGATGTCTGAGGTATGGCGATTGGTGTTCAATCCTACGATGGTCGTTCAGTAATAGATCTAACAGTAGCAATGTTTGACGTTGGGTGGCCGTAATTACTGTCAATATCGTAATTAGTTCATGGTTGTCCATAGTAGGATGAAAATACGGTTATTTGCTCCTGATACACAACATTTTGCATTAGAGCTTTATTTCATCCATGATTGCATATCGAATGGGTATGAATTAAAGACTGCTATAAATCCTTCCCATAATGTACATTGCGATCATCCCCCCAATGAATCCTATTAATAGTTGCATGATACTACTAGATACTCCTACTTGACCGCTATTCATTAAAGGTATGGTATGATGAACTTGTGTCGACTCACACGTGTCTGACCGGCCAGTTGGCGCAACTACATATTGCCTAAATGCACGCTCTGCTTCTGCAAAGGTTGCATATGACTTGTGAACTGCTCCTCTAAATTCGTTCACTTCTTTGTGGCATTCAACCCATGATGTGTAAATACCGGGGTTACGACCAATGAATACGACATAGAATTTTGAATTCCCCATAACCCTAATTTCAAAATATAATCAATTCAATGTTAATAGATCACCTATAGCAATATGAAAATTGAATGAATACCATTAAGTCCATAGGGATTAAGAGTTTGATATTTTAGCGGCTACGGTTTGCAGAGTTATGATTTCTTTAGGTTTAAAGGTTTTTTTAGGTTTAAAGGGTTTATGGTTTTTTAGGGATTAATGGTTAGGGTTGTTTAGGTTTAACGGTTTTTTAAGGATTAAGTTTTTTTAGGTTTAAAGGGCTTTTAGGGTTTATGGTTTTTTAGGGGTTAATGATTAGGGTTGTTTAGGGTTTAGGGTTTTCTAGGGATTAGGTTTTTTTAGGATTAAAGGATTTTTAGGGTTTATGTTTTTTTAGGGGTTAATGGTTAGGGTTGTTTAGGGTTTAGGATTTTTTTAGGGGTTAATGTTTGCTTTTTCTTTTTTAATGTTTAAAGGCGTTTTGGGGTTAGGATTTATTAGGGGTTAAGAGTTAAGGTTGTTTAGGGTTTAGGGTTTTATTTTTATAGGTTTACAGGGTTCTTAGGGTTTAGGGTTTTTTAGGGGTTAAGTTTTTTTAGGGTTTCAGAGTTATGGTTAAGTTTTTTTAGGGTTTAGGTTTTTTTAGGGGTTAGGGTTTTTAGGGATTAGAGTTTTTTGTGGGTTAGGAGTTAAGGTTGTTTAGGGTGTTATGGTTTTTATGGGTTGGGCTTTAGGGTTTATAAGTTAGAGTTTTCTTGGGCTTACTAAGGATACATTTCATTAGAAAAACTACATTTGCACATACTCCATACATTTGAATTGAAATGAAGAGAAAATATATGAAATTTGTTAACTAAGTCCACCGTTGAGTAATTGACAAAAAAACGACTTTAGTGGACAAATTCAAGTAACAAAACGTTTGTGTTTAAAGTACAAAAACGAATTTAGTAGACTATGCTTTTTTTTTTTTAGTTGTGATAATTTCAAAAAACAGCGACTTTTTGTTGTAAAAAAAAGTCTCTTGTTTTTTTTTTTTTCAAAAAAAGAAAAGGTTGACCTGAATTTAGTAGACTATGCTTTTTTTTTTAGTTGTGATAATTTCAAAAAACAGTGACTTTTGTTGTAACAAAGAGTCTCTTGTTTTTTTTTTCAAAAAAAGAAAAGGTTGACCTTATGTGAAACTTGCTTGAAATCAACTTTGTTTTATTGTTTGTAATGAACATTTTTCTTTTCCAAAAATAGTACATAAGAAACGTAATAACAACCACTTTCATTTTGACATTTTTTGCTATTTTGAACACTGTTTTTTTTATCATTTGAATTCAACCGAAATATTACCAAATTTTAAGAAATAATATTTTTTTTCACCAATCAAACAAGTCAAAAAGTATGCTAATTTTTTATGATAAGTACTAGAATGACAAAATTATTTCTCGAAATATTTGTTTAACACTATTTCTCAAATATTTAAACAATTTTTTTTTTTTTTTTACTTTTTAACTCATGATTTGGCTTTTGGAAAATGGCTTCTTACGTACATTTTTTTTAAAACTCAATATTTTTAACTTATATTGCATTAAATAAACCTAACAAAAATATTAAAGTACATATTGGATATAACCATTCACAATTTGAAAGCTAACATTGCATTATTATAAAACATGTGAACCCACATAAGTTCTATAATAGCATACATAACGATGCACAAACAAAACGAAAAGAAACATTGTTTGAATTGTAAAAAATATTATACAAAGTGAAAAAAAATGCACCAAAAAAATGTTCAAAGTCCAATATGATATACATAGTAAAGAAAAAATATATCGAACCTCGGACTAAGAGTAGATCGTAACACCCTGAAAAGAGTAGAAACGAAGTGTATGTTAGTATATGGATGTGAACTTAAAGAAAAAAAATGTACAAAAGGAAGAAGGAACAAGCACCTTCGCTTAAAATATTCAAGTGAAAGAGGGTGAGAGATGTGGCTGGAAATCAACATTGGGAACACTCTAACATATGGAGATGAACATTTGGTTAAATGAACAAATAAATATCAAACAAGTTAGTAACAATGTATAACAAAGAGGAATAAGGAAGAGGGATGGACTCACGTTTGATGAGATGTGTGGAGGCCTTGGAGTTATGCTCAAAGGATTTAGAAGTGTGGCATTGGGTTATATAGAGTGAAACCATAAATAAACCATTGGTTCTTACCAAGGTAGTTGGGTGCACTTATTGTAATAAGTGCACCTACCAAGTTAAGTAAAGGGGAAGAAAGGGGAAGTATATATCAAAAAGGGCATTTATGGCAGAGTATGTGGCCTCAGGAACAACACCCAAAACATAAAAAATACAATTAAAATATCATTAAACACGACAACAACCCAAACAGAGAGACTGGTTAAGAAATTATATCCATAATTAAAGGGCATTCAAAGCAAACAGGACATTCAGATCACATGTTATGGCCTCGGGGACAACACACAGAAACTAAAACTGTATATCAATAGCATTAAACAACATACCAACCAAGCTTAAACTCCATATCAACACACAGAAGGTAAAAAAATGAAAATATGAATCAATTTTAGTATTAAAATTCAAAGACTCACTGAAAGAAATGTTAAAGAACAAATGGAATTCATCCATCATAATCAAAAATCAGAATCCAAATTCATCCATCAGATTAAAATATAATACAGATTAAAATATCATAATACAGTTTCATCCAATACAACCAAACTTCATAACAAAAAATTAGAAGCCAATGGGTACTACATTCAAATTGACCTCAGAGATACAGATTTTTCATCCATTAGAATCAAATTCCAGAGTAGATGAAATGTATGAAATTTGAAGCAAGCAAACAGAGAAAAACACAATGAAGAAAAAGAGGCAAAGTGAAATAGGAATTAAGTGTGAAAACGTATTATCAGAAGACATAACACAACACATAGCAAAACAGAGGTGAGAACAAATTAAACGCACGAACAAAAAATAGCCACAAAGAAAACGAACAGATCGAAAAATATTTAAAAAAATTAAAAAATATTTGGGTGCTCATCATCGACCTTGGGTTAGGGAGAATATACCTGTTGGCGAAGCCCTCCACCCCCCACCAGGCTCCAAGACATCAACAACCCCTACCAAGCCTACCAACCCCAACAGGGATGTTGTTGTGGATGAGGGGATCACAAAGATGGGCAACAAGGGCTATTTCGACTGAAGCGGCGAGAGGTGTGGGTTAGGGTTTCAACCCTGAAAAAAAATTGATTTCAGCAATCAACAAGTAGGAGTTCGAACGTGGGAAAAAAAGAACATGCATGGGTGAATAATAAAAAAGGAGAGTGGGTTTAGGATAAAAAACCTTAGGGAGAAAGAACAGAGAGTATCGAAGAAGAAGACGAATCGAGGATAAAAAAGAGAGAAGACGAATCGAAGATTAATAAATATAAATAAATAAAACAACTTGCAAAATACTAATCGTAGAAGAAGATCGCTGACCCACGGCGACTATCAAACTAAACAGGTGAAAAATAAAAGGTGAGGGGGAGGAGATCTACGGAGGAGAGGCGGAGAAATTAACAGAAACAAACCTGAGGCAGAGAGAAGAGAGAAGTACATAAGTCTGAGAATGAGAAAACGCGTGGGAAAATGAAGACCATGGGCCAAACAATCACAATAGAGCACATCGAAGAAGAAGATCGTCGACCCATGGCGATTATGAAACTAAACATGCGAAAAATCGAAGGGAAATAGGAAAAGATCTGCGGAGGAGAGGCGAAGAAGATAAACAGAGCCAAACCTGAGGGAGAGAGAAGAGGAGCATCGTAAAGAGAGAGAATGAGATAAGTCTGAAATGAGAAAACGCGTGAGTGGTTTGGGGGAGTGTGCGGACTTCAACAGTAAACACTGTTGAAGTCCGCGTTTGTTTTATTATTCTCCGTGGGTTGTGCAAATATGTGGGCCAAACGAGGGTTAACAAAATCCCCCCAACTCCCCCCAACTCCTACCCTTGGGCCAAACGCCCCCTTAGTTCTTAATGTTCGGCTAATGTTCGGCTAACTTAAGCATAGTTCAATTAGCTATAGCATATATACTAATTAAGTATGTTTTTTTTTCAATTTAGTCCCTCATATTCTAACATTTTTCAATTTAAGCACTCATATTGTTGGTGAATATTAGAATTAGCTAATGATAAACTTATATAACATAGTATTTAGTGAGCTAGTAAGAATTTAGAAAAAGAAAAATATTATATAATAGATTACAATTTTAAATTTTCCTTCTTAATTTTTCAGAAATTGGTAGAAATTTTGAGTTTTCTTGTCTTAGATGACATTTTTTCTCCTCCAAATTTATGCAATTCACTAAGGATATGTTTGGGAATAATTTTGAAAGGACTAAAATCACTTTTATTGTGCCCAAAAATCACTAAAAAGTCATGACAAAAGTGATTTTGGACCAAAATCACTTTCTAACATGTCTTAAGTATTATGTTAGGTAAGGTTGATCATCAACCAATACTAAAGTGAGAAAGCACTAAAATATTAAGACTAAAACATATATTTAATCTATTACATATATAAAAATAGAACCGGGAAAGAATCGTTGTGTCGTGGAAGAACCACTGCCTTGAAAGCAATTTTGGCACGACCTCGGTACTCAATCGTTTATGTCGGTTGCTCCCCAAGGTTAACACAACACCCTTCATGGACGTGCACTCATCAATGAAGGATTGGAATCAAGGTTAGAACAGTGCTCAGAAAAACAAAACGCGAAGAAGATGATCAGAAAAAACAATCTATTGTTCTGGTTTTAAGAAACCCAAATATAAAGGAAAAAGACTTTTCAGATCTTAGATCTAACACCATGAATGAGGAGAAAACGTTTTTCCAATTATGGAAAAAATGTTTTTCCATTAAGACAAACGGTGACAAAATTAAATTAGAATAAAAACGTTTTGGTTTTAATTTTAAGAGGAAAAAGAAATAAAAATTATTTTCTTTTCCACGCAAGCGTGCTTACCCAAACCTATTCGTCCAATCGGACGGACAATGGCGATGGAGCGTGTGTGAGAAGGTATTTTAATACCACTATAACCACTTTTTACCAACCCACATATATCCTTTACAATATAAACCACCTCCCCATCCCTAAACTTTCCAATGTGAGACAAATGTATTCCATTTCCTATGTGAATTTTTGGGCCCAAGGCCCAAGTCATTCCCAACAATCCCCCACGAATGACTTGTGAAATAAAAGAAAATAAAATAATAAAAGAATAGTTTCCTGAGCCAAAAAAAAAAGAGAATAAAACTTAAGCATCAATATCCTCGATTTGAATTGATGCATGGTGAAGTAGGGCAACAACCTAATTAAATAAAATGAGTTACCTCTTGAACTTTCAGTAATTATGGTTGAAACCCCCAAAAAACGTTTCAGTCCTTGTGTTTTGTCTTGATTCTGCGATACAACAATATATCTTGTGCTTTTTATGGCCATGCACATAAAACCTCGGGTCACCGTAAAAGCTCTAGAAAGATATCCTTAGACTCTTTCATAGAAGGTGACCGTCTTCACAATCACATTAATTGCTTCATCAAGCTTGTCAGAGACAAACCACTCAAAACTAAGCTATGAAGACTTTTCAGTTGACCATCAAGTCCATACTTGGATCACTCTAACAAATGGGCTATGGATCCATTTCAAGGATTTTAAACCCATACATGTTGAAGACTCTAGAATTACTCTCTTCGTTAGGCCTTTGGTGAGAGGATCCGCTAGATTCCTCTCAGACCTCACATACTTCAAGGAGATAACTTCACTATTCAACATTTGTTTCACAACTCCATGCCTTAGGCGTATATGCCTTCTTTTGCTGTTATACACACTGTTTTTGGCAATTCTTATGGCAGATTGTGAATTGCAATGCAAAAAGACAGGGATAATGCCCCCCACAATGGTACGACTTTAAGTAGGCTTCTCTGCCATTCTACCTCTTGCCCTGCTAGCTTGAGAGCTATAAATTTTGATTCCATGGTGGATCGTGCTATGCACGTTTGCTTTGCTGATTTCTAAGAAATAGCTCCTCCACCTAAAAGAAATACATAGCCGCTAGTAGAGCTTACCTCATCGTTATTTGTTACCCAGTTTGCATCACAATATCCTTCTAGCACTGCAGGAAACTTGCTAAAATGCAAACAGAAATTCATTGGACCTTTAAGGTATCTTAATAAACGACAAAGAGCAGTCCAATGATCATTATCAGGATTATGTGTATATCTACTCAATCTACTAACAACATATACAATATTAGGTCTAATATAATTCATCAAAAACATAACGCTGCTTATAATATTTGCACATTTAGATTAAGAGACACTGTAACCCTTATTTTTCTTAAGATTCATACTAACATCATAAGGTGTTCTTACAGGAGCATCGTCAAAAAAATCAAATCTCTTTAATAATTTTTCAATGTAGTGTGATTGACATAAAGAGAATCCATTTTTTATTTTTCTTATTTTTAACACCTAGTATCACATCAACCTCACCTAAATCTTTCATTTCAAAATGTGAAGATAGAAATATCCTGGTATTATTAATCACATCTAAGTTTGTACCGAAAATGAGCATATCATCGACATATAAATATATAATTTCACACAATCAGCACCAAACAATTTTGAGTAAACACACGTGTCAGAGGAATTTACTTTAAAGCCGTCGTTTATTAAAGTACTATTAAATTTCTCATACCATTATTTGGGAGCTTGTTTAAGGCCATAAAAAGATTTTTGAAGCTTGCATACCTTGTTTTCTTGATCAACAATTGCAAAGCCTTCAGGTCGTGTCATATATATTAAGAAATGTCGTCTTTACATCCATATGATGTATTAATAGGCCACAAATGGCTACAAAAGCAATTAAGGTTCTAATAGTAGCTATTTTAGTTATTGGAGAATAAGTATCACAATAATCAATACATTGCTTTTGTGTATATCTCACAACTACTAATCTAGCTTTGAATTTTTCGATTGAACAATCTGGTCTCATTTTATTTTTGAAAATCCATTTACACCTAATAGGTTTATTTCCTTTAGGTAGATCTACCAAGTCCCATGTTTGGTTCATTAGTAATGAATCTAGTTCACTCTTAATTGCTCTTTCCAAAAACTAGAATCTACAGAATTTAAAGCCTCTTGGTAGGTTTTAGGATCCTCATCTATTAAGTACATGCAAGTAAATTGATTGTCTATCTTATCTGAGTTTTCAACTAGAAAAACAGTCAAAAAATCAGGCCCAAAACTTTTTTCAATCTTTTGTCTCTTACTTCTTCTAGGTTCAAACTCAGAGATACTATTGATATTAGGAGAAAAAGATATAGATACCTGGTTACTGCATGATGTATTAACTGACTCATTAATTGCTTTGATCATGGGAAAAATGTGTTAAAGAAATTCAGCATTTCTATGTTCGCAAATTGAGTTATCATTTAAACACATAAATCTATAAGCATAATTGTTATGAGCATAACTAATAAACACACAATCAAAGGTTTTAGATCGAGCTTTAGGTTTTTTAAATTATGGATATGCTACTTTGGCTCAACACCCCCACACCCTTAAGTAGTTTAGGTTAGGTAAGTAACCTTTCCAAAGCTCGTATGGTGTCTTGTCCAATTTTTTGTGAGGAACCCTATTAAGAATAAAACAAGCAGAAAGCACAGCTTCCCCTCACATGTTATTAGGTAATCCAGAACTCAATAATATAGCATTCATAATTTCTTTTAATGTTCTATTTTTACGTTCAACTATGCCATTTTGTTGAGGAGAATATGGTGTAGTAAATTCATGAATAATACCATTTAATTCACAAAACTCTTTAAGAGAGTTATCATTATATTCATCACCTTTATCAGATCTTAACCTTTTTATCTTTTTGTCCGATTGATTTTCTACTTCAGCTTCGTATTTCAAAAACATACTAGTTGCTTTATCTTTTGATTTTAAGAGATAAATTTTTGTATATCCAGAAAAATCATCAACAAATGAAATATAGTAGTTTTTTACCTCCTCTGCTTGTAGTGTTTTTTAAATTAGCCAAATCAGAATGGATTAATTCAAGTACTCCACTAAGTTGGCTTCTACGACCACAACAACAATGATGTCATCTTGCTCAGTAAGGTTGGCTTGTGGAACAGTTCTTTGATCTTACTTTCCTTTCCTCTGGTTGCACTAATAAGATTTGTGTATGGATTTTCCACAGACATAACAAATTAGCTTGGACTTCTTTATTTTTCCATTGGGGGCCTTAAACTGACGTCCTTTCTTTTGTTGTTTTCTATCTTTAGTAACCTGTTTTTCCTTATTTTTGAACCTGTCTTTAGTTGCAACGGAGGATTCACAAGATTAGCATTAACAGAATTCAAGGATTGACAGTTCAACTTATATTTCTGTCTGTTAGCTTCTTTAGTGTGTATATATATGGCTGATCAATTCTTGCAAGGTCAAATCCTTTTTCTTGTGCTTCAGATGGTTGTGGTAATCACTCCATGAACATGAAATTTTCTCAAGCAGCACATTTGCTTAAAGAATCTCACGCATCTTCATTCCCTCGGACACTACATTAGCCAATCGATTCTCGTATTCATGGACCTGCTCCATGATTGGTTTATGGTTGAGCATCTGGAATTGCAGCCAATTGCCAACAACATATTTCCTTTTGCCTGCATATCTCCACCATACCTGGACTCTAGAGTATCCCAGATTACCTTTGCAGACTTCTGGACTACGAATAGGGAGTCGATTTTGTGATTAAGAAGATGACCACGAATCATCTTGTTATCCTTTTGAAAATTATTAGGATCAACATCAGCAGACTGCCTAGATTGAGTAGGATTAAGATCTGTAGTATCTTTTGATTTGTTTGGATCCACAGTAGATCTAACAGGACTCTCAGTGGTGAGAATATAATCGACCTCCAATTGTTCGAAGAAGATCATAAGCTTTTGGGACCAACGACGGTAATTGGATATGTCAAGTATTTCCAACTTGGACAGATCTAGAAGCACCTTCCCAGATTTGATCGACATTGGAATCAATTTCTTTCAACTTATAAAAACAAAACCAGGAAAGAATTGTTGTGCCATGGAAGAACCACTACCTTGAAAGCAATTTCGGTATGACCTCGGTGCTAAATCGTTTATGTCAGTTTCTCCCCAAGGTTAACATAATACCCTTCACGAACGTGCACTCGTCAATGAAGGATTGGAATCATGATCAGAATATTGCTCAGAAAAACAAAACGCGAAGAAGATGATCGAAAAAAATAGTCTATCGTTCTGGTTTTAAAAACCAAAATAAAAAGGAAAAAAAAATTCTAGATCTCAGATCTAACACCATGAATGAGGAGAAAACATTTTTCTAATTAAGACAAAAATATTTTTCAATTAAGACAAATGGTAACAAAATTAAATTAGAATAAAAACGTTTTGGTTTTAATTTTAAGAGGAAAAAGAAATAAAAACTGTTTTCTTTTCCTCGCAAACGCATTTACCCGAACCTGCCTGTCCGATCGGACGGACGACGGCGGCAGCGCGCGTGTGGGGAGGTGTTTTAATACCACTATAACCACTTTTTACCAACCCACATATATCCTTTACAATATAAACCACCTCCTCATCCCTAAACTTTCCAATATGGGACAAATGTATTCCATTTCCTATGTGAATTTTTTTTTGTGTCTAAGGCCCAAGTCATTCCCAACAACATATATACCCTATTCCTTTTGTATCTTTTTCTTCCTCCCACAAAGATTTTCTTTTTTTTTTCTTTTTTACATTATCCTCTCTCTCTCTCTCTCTCTCCATACATACATACATACATACATACATACATATATATATATCGCCCTGATCTCCTTACTTTGTGTTTCAGAAGTCTTGTCCCTGTAATTGTGTAAGATTTTTGGCCACATTCATTTTGGGTTGTATTCGTGAACCAGATTTCTACAATTGCATAACAAAGAATATTATAATTTTCATTATGTGTGTTGCGAAAATCTTGATTGGTTCGGATCTCATGTGAGGGACACGTGGAAAAATTGAGACACAGTGGTAGTCTAGCCTCAAGCAGTCATTTCAAATGAGAGAATAGATTTCGATCATTTAGTTCATATATAAAGTTTGTTCCCCAATTCTTTTAATTAACTTTGAAAATCTATTTAAGGTGTATTCAAGGGTTGTTTTGGGGATGAAATGTTTAAGATAATTAACCTTTTGAGTTCATGTAAAGTGACAATTAACTTTTTCAAATGCGTTGAGATTTGAAAATGGTTGATAACGCACATTGTGAACTATTTCTAAGACTTAATTATTGTTCGTTTGGGTGATTAATGGCTCATTTTACGTATATATTTGTTGTAAGATTCGAGCATTTGAAGCAAATTGGAGCTTTTAAAGGAATTATTGAGAGCAAATCACAATAATTAAGCAATAGTAAAAAGAAATCAAGAAGGGAAAAAATTAAAGATCAAGCCCGAGGAGGCAGTGTCGAGCTTGCAAGTGTAGCATTGAGATGCTACATCAGAGCGTCTCAATGCTACATTAAGGCATCACTTGCCATGCTCGGGCGAGGAAAGGCATACGTGCATATTTTGTTGATTTTCATCCGTAGCATTGAGATGCTATGAATAACTAGCATCTCGATGCTATGAATGTACAATATTCTTATTCGCGTGCTAGAGTGCAACAGCGTCTCAAAGTTGAGTCGAGTTTTTCTATAAATGGTTCTTCTTGTGCGCCATTTTTTGGAAGAAAACTTTGGAGAAATTTTACCTAAAGCAAAGTTACGAATTTGGAGAGTTTGAGAGACGACATTAAAGCCTAGAAAATGGATTTTTGAAGCTCTGGATCGTAGAGATAACATTGGGGGCGGGATCGATATCGCCACATTATACCTGATTTGTTTTCTTCTCTTTACTTTTTGTAACGTTGTTATAGGTTTTAGCATGAGACTTTGTGCTTATTTTTTGACTATGCATAGCTAAATTTCCTGTTCTTAGAGATTGATGTAGCCTTGGATATTTATGGTTTAATCTACTGAATGTATTTTATTGTTTGATTCCATTCATGTATTATTTGATTATCTAAATCTTACAATTGAGAAAGGTAGTTTAGATTAGAATGTAAATGCGTGACTAGGGTAGTACTAAGATAGGGAGATTTTAGAAGTTATTAAAAGAATTAGACTTAAAGTCTAATTATTAAAAGAATTCAAACAAGTAGAGAGAATGAAAATGCACTTTCTTTCTGTATTTTCTCACGGAATTCTTCAAGCACAACGTGCTTCTCAAAATATACTTACACGAAGCTAAGATTGAGCACATGCCAAAAAAAGCATTAAAGAGACCAATGGTATATACCATTTAGGTCAGTGGTAAAAAAAAACACAACCCTTTAATTACATGATAATTTTTTTTTTTCAAAAAAAACAAGGTCAAAGGCTAATGTTATAAATGAGGACTGTATTAATCTAGGAGAATCTGTTGCAAAAATAAAGGTGAATGGTTGCTTATTTTCGTAACAATTGACTAAGGATTTGGGGGGTTGCTTCATGGATTTTCTTTATGGAAAATTCCATAATCTTCCAAAATGGTGAGCTATCATTTTACTATCATGTAATTGAGACATTTGGTGAATATCAGTCTAAAAAATTCAAATCTTCTTCAAATTGGTAGGTATCTCATACATGCCTAGTTTGCTTCATAGGTCCTTGAAATTCATCTTAGGTAGTGCTTTTGTAAATATATCAGCTACTTGATCAGTGGATCGCACAAATTTTGTAATTAGATGGCCACGAGCAACTTCTTCTCTAACGAAGTGATAGTCGATCTCTATGTGCTTTATCCTAGCATAAAAAATCGGATTCTTTGCCATATGTATGGCACTAACGTCATCACATAAAAGTTAAGGTGATTTGAGTATTTGAATTCCAAAGTCCCTCAACAGGAACATAATCTAAGTGAGGTCAGCTGAAGTTGATGTCATAGCTCTGTATTAAGCTTTTGAGCTTGATCGTGCCACTATGGTTTGTTTCTTAGAGCTCCATTATATGCAATTTGATCCTAGGAATATGTATGACCCCGAAGTGCTTCATCTAGTGTTGGGGCATCCTGGCCAATCTGCATCAAAGAAACCATAAAGATTTAGTGAGCCCTTTTTATGAAAGATCATACCATACTAGAGTGTGCCTTTGATATATCTCAATATCCACTTAAATGCTTTTAGGTCCTTGTGTGTCAGTTCTTGTAGGCTTTGACACACTTTGTTTACAACATAGGTTATATTTGGTCTTGTGAGAGTTAGATATTGTAGTGATCCTATAATACTTCTATATTCCTTTTGGTCAACTAGATCATTATCCTCTAGAGCATTAGTGGATGTGGCTGCAGCTGGAGTACATAAGCGAGATGCTTTTAGCATTCCAATCCTAATGAGGATTTCTTAAGCATATTTAGATTGTGATATAGTGATCCTTGTTGGTGTGTGTTGGATCTCTATGCCTAGAAAGTAGCATAATATACCAAGATCTTTTAGAGCAAACTCTGATCCTAGTTTATGAATGAGTGCCTCCATTTCCTTCATGTTTGTTCCTGTCATAATTATGTCATCAATATAAACAAGCATTACTATAAGAGATGAGTTATTTCTTAAGATGAACAGAGAGGGATCAAAGTAAGGATAAGAGAATCCTATGTGTAAGAGGTATTGTGAGAGCCTTTAAAACCATGCTTTTGAAGCTTATTTCAATCCATACAAGGATTGATTTAGTTTGCACACTAGATTAGGTTTGTCTGGGTGTTGATCCTGGTGGTAGTGCCATGTACACATCTTCCTTGAGGTAGTGGTGGGGCTGCTACGCGAACACCAAAAGAAAGCGCAAGTGCACGATGTCACAAACAAGTAATATATGGAGTATTCCAAGTATCGAACCCAAGAGAACGGTTAACAAAAACTCTCCAGCTAACAACACAATTGTTCATAAGTTGCAATCGAAGGTAACTAAGAAACAAAAGTTGATTTTTGGGGTTTTGTGCATGAAAAAGTAAAGATAACTGAAAAGGTAATGAGAAAAAACAAGGATGAGGAGCGGGGGATTCAATTCTAGTTCAACCCTGAGGAAATGCGCCCACCATGCGCCCACAAATTGCTCAACTAAGTCAGGTTATTTTCGAGTCCTACCTTTTGCGCCCGCATACTGACTTTATCGAGTTCTGTACGGTTCAAACAGAATGCTACTGAAATGTGCCCGCAACCTACCCTTTTCAAAACTTAGCTAAGTAAATCAAGTTCAACACCTATTCGACTCATTTTTCAAGAACCTTTGGGAGACTAAGCAATTTAAAACTCATATATCTATGGCTAAATTCGCTTAGATAATGAAAAACACAACTTTATGATTTTAAAGGTTTTTGTCATGTGTCTAGGTACAAAAAGCAAAGTTCTATGTCTAGACTCTTTTCCTAGATTACTTTTAGGAAAACGCATGTCAACTCTAACCATTTCAGTATTGAAATCTTCACAAACTATGCTAACTCCAATGGCCAGATTAAGCTAGCAATGAAGCTTGAACTCACTAAAAGTAAACTTAGCTAAATGTTGAGCAAATTTACAAGAAATACATGGTGGTTGCTTATCTCCTTTTTAGGGTATCTACATGATTGAACCCCCTCCAAGGAGTTTAGTTACTCATCGGACAAATAAATAAAGTGCAGAAAGTAAAAAGAAAACAAATAGAAGAAAGAACACTATTCATTGAAATGAATAAACTTGAATATACTTTGAAGAATGAGTCCAAGAAAGAACAAAAGAACGTAAAACTTGAATTAAAAGAAAAACAGAAACTTACAAAGCTGGAAAATAAAATAAAACAGCAAGTACAACTCTTAAAAACTTACAGAACTGAATGGAAAAACTAAAAACAAAAAGAACCCTATGATGTTCTTCCTTTCTAACTTGTACAACATTTTTCAAGGAGAATCAAGTACTTACTCCTTCTTTCGAAGTTGGAGTTCGAATGGAATATGAATAGAGCTTAGGGGAGACTCGGAGTGGAGGCTAAAACTTAGAAATAAAAACGACAGAATTTTGGGATGAAGAAAATTCCCAACTCCTAGCTTTCTTTCAACTGAAGGATTGAGTCGCCTTTTATAGACTTCACGCCTAGGTTTTGCCGTCGAGATCAGTGTGGATCAGCTTGGTCGATCATATCCCTTGATTTGAGGAGATTTGATTGAGAATATTTGATAAGATCTACAAATCCCGTGAATCATAGAGATACGTTCGCATTTGTGGGCGCAATTTTGTTGTTGTCGAAATGGCCTAAATGCGGGCGCATTTCTAGGCGCATTTGGGCTATTTCTTGCAACATCTACAATTTGGCTTTTGCTCTCAAATGCTAGCACATGCTGGTCACATATCTGATGGATGTTTTCTTATTTGCTTCAATTGCGACAGAAACATGGGTGCATTTGGGTTTTTTTTTCAGCTTTTACACAAAAACAACATAAATTAACACATTCTTTACAAAAATGACTCTAATTACACCTAAAAACTTATTTTTACAAAATCAAGACTTCAAACACATGGAAAACTTGTTGTTACTTAAATTTGCTCTAAATGACATGAAATATAACATTAAATACTCACTTTCTAAGAAAATACTTAGTTTTTAGGGCTCAATAACACTCAATAATTGAGTGTTATCAGGAAGCCATGTAGGAAAGCATTTTTGACATCGAGTTGTCGTAGACTCCATCCAAAATGAACGGTTTAGTCTAGTATTAGTCGAATGGTGGTAGGTTTCACAATAGAAATGAATGTTTCATCATAGTCAACTTATTCAACCTGTGAGTATCCTGTTGGAATTTATGCCCTAAAACCTTGTAATTAATGATTCATTTAATAATTAATAATAATTTTGATTATTTTATTTGTAAAATAATATTATCCATTATATGAAAAATTCAAGGTTATTAGTGTAATCTTGAACAATATGTAGTTGGCATACGGGAGGATCATGTTCGAGAAATAACCTCAGATGTCATAGTATGTGGATAAAGTTGGGTGCCTTATCCTAGTAACACAATTGATATGACCCACTTTGTAAAAGTTACAAATGATTTGATCCAAATCGTTCATGTGGAGATATGTGAGTGAAGGTATCTTATACAATGAGTTTGTATAAGAGTAGACTAAAAAATATTTAATTTCTCTTTATAAATAAATTAATTGAGAAGATTAATATTTTATCAGGATGATCATATGCGACTCATCTTAATCCTGAGTGAGTTATAAACTCTTGCCCGTGAGGACTTGTCCTTTGATTTACATGGGTGGGAGTGACTTTTGTACCAATTCAATAAGCCTACCATTATGGGACCTTGACCAAATAGGGAACTGGGAACATAATCTCACAAGATGAAATTCACTCATTCCTATATAGGAAAAGTAGATGAGTAGTTCCCTTAAGTGCTGATTTCGAGACTTAAACAATAGGGCCACACCCTCTCACTAGCCCGAGAGGGACTTAGTTTGTGGTTGGATCATAAAGAAATTGTTCATTAGAGGATCAATGGTACTTAAGATGCAAGATGTAATTACAGAGGTAAAGGACTTTTGACCCAGCTGTAATTACGAACAATTCGTGGAGGATCGACTTGCATGTAGTGATTATATCCATGGACACAACTTATCCTACATAGCATAAGAGTGCAACTCTAGGTCTATAGTAGAGTGACCCTAAAGTTAATGAATGAAAATTGATTAATTAAAGAGTTTAATTAATTAATTAATTTTGTACCATTGCAACTCTAGGGGACCCCCTTGCTAGCTCATAGTAATACTAAAATATCAATTTAGTTGAAAAAAAATTGAAATGTTCAAATTAATATTTAATATATTAGATATATTAAATATAAAATAGAAAAATATATTTATTGTATTTAATACATCAAATATGAAAATGATTAATGTATATTAGATACATTAAAGAAAAAACAATATTTAAAATTTTAATGAAATTCAAATAGGTTAAATAAATATTGAATCTTCTATGAGATTCAAATAAGTATAATATATTTTTTAATATATTATATATTAAAATATAATATTATAATTATGACAAAGATTTGCCATAGGTCTCTATAAATAGAACCTTTGGGTTGAGCCATTTGAATGGATCCTACCATGTTGGTATTGGGTGGAGGAGGTACATGGTCCCAAGTGTGGTTCTCCTCAAGTGCCTTCGTTTCTTCTTCCATGACTTGTTTCCAATGTGGAATTTTCATAGCTGATTTGTAACTTTTAGGTTCAGCAATCATTGCTTGATTGTGACGGTGACTTCTGCTATGTAGAATATCATGATGTATGAGTGGATCGAGTTCAGGATTTTGTTGAAGTTTCCTCATAGTGAGCATTGTATGTTTGTTCAAATCATGTACTGAGTTGTGATTGTTAGGGAATTGGTGATCAGATCTGTGATGCTTGATGCTATGTGAGTTGGTAGCTTGATGTTTATCTGTAACTGTAGAATGAGAAGAACACAAGTCAACAATTATATATTCACTAATGTATGTGCCTGATTATGTGACATAGTTGGTGATTGATCCCCATGACTGTCAGATTCTTGGCCATCAGGTAGCTTGATGCTTATAGTGCTTTTGTCGATTGTTGATTTGTCTATCTGTTGGTTGCTTACAATTGATTTTTCACCATTTTGATGTTTGTATTAGTGCTGGCATGTGCATCAGAGCGTCTTGTATCAGTGTCAGCTTGTACCAATTTTTCAACCAGTATGCTGGTTGTATCAGTGCACTCCAATACATCAGTGTACACCATGCATTATCAAAGTTTACTTGTGTAGCAGTAGCATTTGGTGAGGAGGACACAACCATATAAGGATATCTTTGTGCAACATTATCTTCCTCTCTTGAATAATTAATTTCTCCCTCTTGTGTATTAGTTGGTTGATGATTTCTTATGTATTCTAGATTGGATTCAACCATGGTTTCATGGGCTGTGGGGCATGACTCTATGACAGTAACCATTTCTTGAAGGAGTTGACCTTCTATATTGTGTGGTTCGTTTGTGTTGCTTAAGTGGTCAATCCCTTTGGTTTCTTTAAGTGTATCATTTGATTGCAGAGACATTTGAAAATGTGTCTTGCCTTTTAGCTTATTTTTCCTTGTTAACCCACTCTACATATCCTGAGAATTCACAAGCTACAAGATCTCCACTACCATTTACACTATTAGGAGTATTATCAAAAGGAAAGGAGCTTTCATCAACTACCACATGTCGAGAAACTCTATTAGTTGAGGCATCTAAACATCTATATTCTTTATGAATTGGGCTATAGCCTACAAAGACACAAGGTAGGTTCTTTTTGAAAATTTGTCTTTGTTGCAGTTTCTCAAATATGGAAAGCATTTAGAACCAAAAACTTTTAAAGAACTGTGGTCAGGATCTTTTCCAAAAAGTTTAGAAAAAGAGCTTTCATCTCAAGAGTTTTACTAGGCATTCTATTTATGAGAGAAACTGCAGTTAAAAAGGCATCCACCCAATATTTTGAAGGAATGTTTGACTGAAACAAGAGGGGAAGGTCCCTATAAATCACAGTGTATCTTTTGCATAGTAAATAAAGAGATATCATTACTAGACTTGAAAGGTAGTTTTCAACTTTTGCTCATTTGACAAATAGCACATATAAGCTCATTTATCTTCCAACTAGTTATATCTAAGAGTTGAGACTTATTCAAAAAATTCAAAGTTAGATCATGGGGATGACCCATTATTTTATGTCATATCGTATATGAGGCCTTATTAGTACTTGAGATAAAAGTGTTATATGTCGCATGATTTTGTTCAATCAGGGCATACAAACCTTCTCTTTTAGTTCCCTTGCCTAGGATCGCTCCCTGTTTATTCTTTATAAAGAAACCATTAGCATTACAATAAGAAGAACAATCATTTTCAGTTGTCAACTTGCTAATAGAAAGTAGATTTTTTGTTATCTGAGGTACAACTAACACATTATTAAGATTTAAGTCTTTAAATCCGGTTTTTAGCGTGAAGTTTCCAATGTGTGTAATTCAAGACCCTTTCCATCTCCTACATATAATTTTTCACATCCATCACATGGTCTAATTGTTAAGAATGAACGTTTCACTCCGCAGCGGAAACATTGGACCGTCTTTGATTTTATTTAAAATTAAACTAAAAAAATAAGATTAAGCAAACTTACTTGGAGTAAATATTGAGATATTTCTGGTGAGTCTTTCTCTCCTCCACAAAGTCTTCCTAGCTATGACTCGAACACAGGACAAAGGCTTCTGGAAGCCTCTTGAAAGAAAATCCACAAGGGATTGAAGAGAAAATGTCTAGAGAGAATTCTCTAATTCTCTATTGAGGAGATGTGTGTTGTGTCTAATGACTCAACCCAACGGTCCTATTTATAGAGACTAATGGAAAATCTTTGTCATAATTAAAATATTATATTTTAATATCTAATATATTAAAATATATCTTATACTTATTTAAATCTCATTCAAATCTCCTATGATATTTATTTATTTGAATCTTATTCAAATTTTATAAATATTTTTTCTTTAATGTATCTAATATACATTAATTACTTTAATATTTAATGTATCAAATACAATAAATATATTTTTCTCTTTTATATTTAATATATCTAATGTATTTAATATTAATTTGAACGCTTCAAATTAAATATTAATTTGAACATTTCAAAATTTTCTTTCAACTAATTTGATATTTTAGTACTACTATGAGCTAGCAAGGGGACTTTATGGACCTACAGATTATAAGCTCCAATGATACAAAATTAATTAATTAATTTTCATTCATTAACTGTAGATCACTCCACTATAGACCTAGAGTTGCACTCTTATGCACTGTAGGACATGTTGTGTCCATGGATATAACCATTGCATGCAAGTCAATCCTTCACGAGTTGTTCGTAATTACAATTGGGTTAAAAGTCCATTTTACCCCTGTAATTACATCTTGCACCTTAAGTACCACTGATCCTCTAATGAGCAATTTGTTTATGATCCAACCATAAACTAAGTCCCTCTCGCGCCAGTGAGAGGGTGGGGCCCCATAGTTCAAGTATAGAAATCAACACTTAAGGGAACTACTCATCTACTTACCCTATATGAGAATGAGTGAATTCCATCTGTTGAGATTATGTTCCCAACTCCCTATTTGGTCAAGTCCCTAAAATTGTAGGCATATTGAATTGGATACAAAAGCCACTCTCACCCATGCAAATCAAAGGACAAATCTTCACAGGTAGGAGTTCATAACTCACTCAGGATTAAGATCGAGTCGCATATGATCATCCTGATGAAACATTTAACTTCTTAATTAACAGATTTATAAAGAGATTAAATATTTCGTGGTCTAGTCTTATACAAACTCATTGTATAAGATACCCCGCTCACATGTCTCCACATGAACGATTTGGATCAAATCATTTGTAACTATTACAAAGTGGTTTGTATCAATAGTGTTGCCAGAATAAGACACTCAACCTTATCCATATACTATGACCCTTTAGGTTATTTCTTGAACATGATCCTCCAGTATGTCAACCACATACTGTTCAAGATTACACTAATAACCTTGAATTTTTCACTTAATGGATAATATTATATTGCAAATAAAATAATCAAAATTATTATTAATTATTAATTACGAGGCTTTAGGGCATAAATACCAACACTAATATGTTGTAGTTTACCTGGATTGTTAATGACATGAGCCGAAGCTCTAGAGTCTGCATACAATGTTGATTCAGTTACTGTGTGATTGCTGAGGGAGAGTGCAACCAATGCTTGAGGTATATCTCCAACTTGATATAAGTGGTCGATTTGCAGTGTGGTTGTATTTTTCACATATTTGACATTGCATATTTGACTCTTTGAAAGGTGAGACAACATGATGTTTTGAACTGGAAGAGTTCTGGTGTGGTGCATTATGTTGTGATGTTTGATTTGCAGCAACTATTTGTGAAAACATTGAGTTTCTTCCTTGATTTTCACTTCTTCCCCTAGGATTATAGTTGCATCCCCTAGCTTCCTCTAGATCCTCCTTTATGGCTGTAGAAGGTCTAGTTTCGATCAATTTGAGAGTGTTTCTCTTCCTCATTTTCTGCTGAAAGTTGAACGTCATGATTACGCAATGATTGGACAAATTGATTGTAACTAGGATTTGGTACCTTGGATATCATAGCCACCCAAAAATCCTTGTATTTGTTGCCCAATCCTCTTACTAAGTGAAACACTTGTTGGAATTTATGCCATAAAGTCTCGTAATTAATGATTTATTTAATAATTAATAATAATTTGATTATTTTATTTGTAATATAATATTATCCATTATATGAAAAATTCAAAATTATTAGTATAATCTTGAACAGTATGTGGTTGACATACGAGATGATTACGTTCAAGAAATAACCTAAAGGGTCATAGAATATGAATAAGGTTGGGTGCCTTATCTTGGTAACACTATTGATACGACCAACTTTGTAATAGTTACAAATGATTTGATCCAAATCATTCATGTGGAAAAATGTGAGTGGGAGTATCTTATACAATGAGTTTGTATAAGATTGGATCATGAAATATTTAATCTCTCTTTATAAATCCATTAATTGAGAAGATTAATATTTCATCAAGATGATCATATATAACTCGATCTTAATCCTGAGTGAGTTATGAACTCCTGCCTATGAGGGCATTTCCTTTGATTTGCATGGGCAAAAGTGACTTTTGTAGACGATTGAATAAGCTTACCATTTGGGGACTTGACCAAATAGGGAGCTAGGAACATAATCTCACAAGATGGAATTCACTCCCATATAGGGTAAGTAATGAGTAGTTCCCTTAAGTGCTGATTTTGGGACTTGAAAAATGGGGCCCCACCCTTTCACTGGCCCGAGAGGGACTTAGTTTATAATTGAATCATAAACAAATTGTTCATTAAAGGATCAGTAGTACTTAAGGTGCAATATGTAATTACATGGGTAAAATAGACTTTTGACCCAACTGTAATTACAAACAACTCGTGAATGATCGACTTGTATGTAGTGATTATATCCATGGACACAACTTGTCCTACAGTGCATAAGAGTGACCTATAGTTAATAAATGAAAATTAATTAATTAAAGAGTTTAATTAATTAATTTTGTATTATTGGAGCTTATAATCTGTAGGTTCAAAGATCTCCTTGCTAGCTCATATGAACAAATAGGGATCAATTTCGTTGAGAGAAAATTTTGAAATGTTCAAATTAAAAATTTAATATATTTTGATATATTAAATAAGGGAAAACATATTTATGGTATATGATACATTAAATATCAAAGAAATTATTAATGTATTAAGATACATTAAAGAAAGATATTTATTAAATTTGAATTAGATTCCAATAAGGAAATAGATATTGTAGGAGAATTTGAAAAGGTTTGAATAAGATTCAAACTAGTTAGATAAATATATTTTAATATATTAGATATTAAAATATATTATTTAATTATTTACTTTAGACCACTATAAATAAGACCCTAGGGGTGAGCCATTGTGAGCATTCTATATAAGATATGAGAACTCTTGAAATTCTCCTGTCATTCCCTCTCTCTATTTTCAAGAAGGTTCCCACAAATCTTTTTGGTCATTTGTTCGAGTCATAGCAAGGAAGACTTTATAGAAGTCTTGGAGTTCAACCTCATTGGAGTTGGATCATAGGGAGAAAAAGACCTGCTAGAATATTCTCCATATATTTCAATGCAAGTTTTTATTTAATTCTAATTAAAATCAAAGATGATCCAGTGCTTCCGCTGTGAGTTTAATTCGATTATTCCTTTCAACACTTTGATAGTTTCATCGACCGGTTTCTCCATGGTTGCTAACCTATCACAAATATATTTGAATTTCTTTAGATACTCTTCAATTGTGAGATTACCTTTCTTGAAGTTGACAAAAAACTTCATTGAGACAGATCTCGTTTTCTTTGGTCAGTGTGAGGAGTTGTTCCTCTAAAGATATCCATACTTGATGGGTTGTATCGATGCTTTCTACCATGCTGAGACCTTATTCGGTAATGGTTCTTAGGAGCCAAGCACTAAGGGGCAGTTTAGCCCATGGGTTTGGGTTGGGATGAGTTTGGTTCCAAACCCAAAACCATGTTTGGCACAAGGTGTTTCAAAACCCTTGGTTTTGAAACACAACCCCATGGGTTACAACGGTGCAATCCCATGGGGTTTGTGCCTGTTGGGATTTATGCCCTAAAGCCTCGTAATTAATAATTTATTTAATAATTAATAATAATTTTGTTTATTTTATTTTCAATATAATATTATCCATTATATGAAAAATCCAAGGTTATTAGTGTAATCTTGAACAGTATGTGGTTGACATACGAGAGGATCATGTTCAAGAAATAACCTAAAAGGTCATAGTATATGGATAAGGTTGGGTGCCTTATCCTGGTAACACTATTGATACGGCCCACTTTTTAATAGTTACAAATGATTTGATCCAAATCATTCATGTGGAGACATGTGAGTGGGGGTATCTTATACAATGAGTTTGTATAAGACTGGACCACGAAATATTTAATCTCTCTTTATAAATTCGTTAATTGAGAAGATTAATATTTCATCAGGATGATCATATGTGACTCGATCTTAATCTTGAGTGAGTTATGAACTCCTGCCTGTGAGGGCTTGTCCTTTGATTTGCATGGGTGAGAGTGGCTTTTGTAGCCGATTCAATATGCCTACTATTTTGGGGACTTGACCAAATAGGGAGCTGGGAACATAATCTCACAAGAAGGAATTCACTCCTTCCCATATAGGGTAAGTAGATGAGTAGTTCCCTTAAGTGCTGATTTCGGGACTTGAACAATGGGGCCCCACCCTCTCATTGGCCCGAGAGGGACTTAGTTTATAATTATATTATAAACAAATTGTTCATTAGATGATCAGTGGTACTTAAGGTGCAAGATGTAATTATAGGGGTAAAACGGACTTTTGACCCAGCTGTAATTACGAACAACTCGTGAAGGATCGACTTGCATGTAATGATTATATCTATGGACACAACTTGTCCTACAGTGCATAAGAGTGCAACTCTAGGTCTATAGTGGAGTGACCTATAGTTAATGAATGAAAATTAATTAATTAAAGAGTTTAATTAATTAATTTTGTATCATTGGAGCTTATAATCTGTAGATCCATAAGGTCCCCTTGCTAGCTCATAGTAACACTAAAAGATCAATTTAGTTGAAAGAAAAATTTGAAATGTTCAAATTAATATTTAATTTGAAGTGTTCAAATTAACATTTAATATATTAGATATATTAAATATAAAAGAGGAAAATATATTTATTGTATTTGATACATTAAATATTAAAATTTGAAATGTTCAAATTTAATATTTAATTTGAAGTGTTCAAATTAATATTTAATATATTAGATATATTAAATATAAAAGAGGAAAATATATTTATTGTATTTGATACATTAAATATTAAAATAATTAATATATATTTGATATATTAAATAAAAGATATTTATAGAATTTGAATAAGATTCAAATAAATAAATATCGTATGAGATTTGAATGAGATTCAAATAAATAAAAGATATATTTTAATATATTAGATATTAAAATATAATATTTTAATAATGACAAAGATCTTCCCTTGGTCTCTATAAATAGAACCCTTGGGTTGAAGCATTCTGAACAACACACATCTCCTCAAAGAGAGAATTAGAGAATTCTCTCTAAACCTCTTCCTCTTTAATCCCTTGAGGATTTTCTTTCAAGAGGCTTCCACAAGCCTTGATTTTTTGTTAGAGTCATAGCAAGGAAGACTTTGTGGAAGAGATAAAGACCCGCCAGAAGAATCTCCATATTTTCAAGGTATTTATTGCTTAACCCTGTATTTTAGTTTAATTCTAAATAAATCAAAGACGATTCCTATGCTTCCGCTGTGGGTTTAATTTGATTATTCCCTTCAGTGCCATGCTTTCCTCTTCCATTTGCCGTTTTTCATTTTCGGTGACCACTCCGACAATAAATTCGGCGACCACTCCGACAACAACTCCGACGACCACATCGGTGACTCGACCACCGCTAACGATTACCTCCGACGACCACTGCGATGAGAACTCTAGAGACCAGTTCCATTTACCATTCTCCATTTCTAGCGACTACTTCAACAACAACTCTCATGACAACTCCGGCGACCACCCAACAACCACCGATAAGAACAACTCCGACGACTACAACGGTGACCCGACCACCGCTGACGATTACCTCAGACAACCGCTGCGATGAGAACTCGAGAGACCAGTCTAACGATTACCCCTGCGACTCGACCACCCTAACAACTAGACACCCCGATAACCCAACCACTCAAACAACCCGACTTGCCCGAACCACCGACAACAACCACTTCAATGACCCGATCACCAGACAACCATAGTTGAGGATCACCTCGAAAACCTGACCACCTAGCAACCACGGTAGACAACCACCTAGTGACCACTCCGATGACCTGACCACCCTGATGACTACTTCGGCTATTACCCCGACAACCTGGTAACCCAACCACCCAAAACCACTGTTGACGACCACCTGGCGACTCCAACAACCCAACCATTGCCACAACCACCCAGCGACCACTCCGGCGACATGACCACCCTAATGACCACTCCAGCGACCAGACAACTTGTAACACCCGAGACTCTTTGGATAAGTTTTAAATGTTGTTTTAGTAAAGTTTTATTATGAATTTAATTATTTTGAGAGTAATTTGGTGATTTTTGGAAAAGGAAAGGGTATTATGGTCTTTTAGAGAGAAGATATTTTGATTTTATTATTATTATTATTATTATTTTTTTTTTTTTTTAAAAAAAAAATTTTCCTCTCTCTCCCTCGCGCAGCTCTCTCCCTCGCGCAGCCCTCTCCCTCGCGCGGTCTCTCTCCCTCTCCGATAACACTCTCTCTCTCTTCCTTCCGTCGACAGCTTCGCCGGAGCTCGTCCTTCGCCGCCGGCTTCATCTTCTTTGCTTGCTGCAACTCACGAAGAACACCCATCTTCACCGGTTTCCTTCTTCTTCTTCCTCGCTGTGAGTTTCTCCGCCGAACGACTCCTTCTTCGCGCGAACGCCGGTCGCCGTCGTCCGAGAGCTCCAGCTGCGTTTTACTCCGATCAGCTTCACGAACGCCGGCTCTTCCTTCTTCTTTCTTTTTCGACCGACCGTTTCCTCCTTCTTCTTCGTCTTCACCGAACAGCAACTCAGATCGGGCCGGATCTGTATATCTAACCACCGATCAGCTCGCCGGAAGCTTCAATTCGTAACCCCCGCAGCACGCGCCGCCGAACGAGTGCCTTCTCGATGGTTCTGCAGCTTGTGAACCAACCCCAGCTGCCGGAAAACCCAGATCCGTGAGTCTCGCACGAAAACGAGACCTCACACGCTCCCACGCACTGATCGGAGTCCTCACGCGCCGGCCACGCGCCGCCACACGCGCCGCCGTGAAGCCCAAGCGCCGCCGCTCGCCGGAGTTGGGTAAATTTCGCCATTTGGTCCGTTTCGTCGAGTTATTAATGTTAGAATGTGTTTTAGCGTAATTCGGATGGTTTAAGACACGTTTAGGAAACTTTTTAGGTGATTTGTCGAGGACCTTGGATTGTACTTGGAGTGGGGACTCGAGAAGCTCATTATTAGTGGAGAAAGGGTATTTTAGTAAGTAAAGATTTAAGGTAAGGGATCTCACAACGAAAGAAGTTTTCGAAACCTAAAGCTAGTTCTATATTTACTTTGAAGTTTATGTTTTCGTGTTAAGTATTTAAGAAAGAAAGTGTTTTATATGTATATTCCTTTATACGCTAGTTCTATGAGTTCTATTTGAGTTTTCATGTTAAAAAGAATGGAAATGATATGTATGTCTTTGAAATGCGATTGCCTTGAATCATGCATTCATAACTATGTTCTAAAACGAGTGGGACCTCATGCATGTGTTGTGTGCTCATGAAAAGATTTATGTAAGGCCGTGACGATAATTCTCCCAAAAGTTTTATGTGGGTTATGAGGGAACCCGAGTCTTCGGACTCTCTATGCTCCCGGGGTTCGAGAGTGCCCCACGATGGTAGCCGACGGGCTTGAGTCTTCGGACTCCACGATGGTAGCCTTCGGGCTGAGTCTTCGGACTCCACGATGGTAGCCTTCGGGCTGAGTCTTCGGACTCCACGATGTATGTTAGCTTTCGAGCTCAACTCTCAGAGTTAGGGGAGGACTCTATTCGATGGAAAAATTATGTCTTCGGACTATTCACGAGGCCCTCGGGAGAATTTAATCGTTCACGAGAGCCGCGAGGAAAAGTACATGGTTTATAAAACGAATTTTAGGTCCCCTACTAAAGCGATGGTTTACGATGGTTTTATGATTTAAAATGACATGTTGCATGCGATTGAAACTCTTATTTGAAACTATGAGTTACTTACTAAGTATTATTCGTTAATACTCACCCTTTTCCTTTTTTAAAAATGTTTTCAGGTAAGGCTAAGATCGGCCCTAGCGCGTGACCGGAGATCAGCTACTCGAGTCATGGGAGCCGAGCGATCGCTATTCCGCTTCTTTTATGTTTCTGGATGTACATAGAACTCATGTCGAGTTTTTAAATGTTTAGGAGAATGTTTCAAAGTCTTTTAACCTTTCTTTGTAAATCGTGCACGTGTATTTGGTTTTCTGCTGTTTGAACCCTAGCATCATATTGAGAAGTTTGTTGGATGCTAGGAAGTTGTTTGAAAATCTTAGAAGTGTGTTTTTCTATGTCCTATCAGGTAAGGGTCAAATTTTTGGTTTTCGCGTAGTTACGCCGTTATGCTGCCGAAATTTTCGGTAATATAGCGACGTGACTTAGTAATGACTCTTAGGTAGCGTGTTGAGCCTATAGGGTCGTTACAAAACTACTGCTGAAAACCACCCAACGACCATTCTGGCGACCTGACCACCGTGCAATCACCACTGGCGACCACCTCGGCATACCCAAACACCCCATCAATCCAACTACCCCAACGACTACTCCAACAATCACCCTAGCGACCCAACCACCTAGTCAATATTTTAAAAGGGCCAGCGTGGACCAGCTATATGCAAAACTAAAGGCGATCCCAGGGATGACAAGGCAAGACTGAATGGCTGTTGCAAAGACTATTCTCTCGGATAGTATGATGTTGAACTCCTTCTTTACATTCACCCATATTGGAAGTATGATTACTACGTGAAAATTTTGGGAAAAGCACCTAGACCCTGACTCTCTTTTCATCACTTTCATCTACCACTCTTATGACTTACATTTGTGTTTGGACAACTACTTCTACTTTCTTGTCATTTTATCTGGAATGTGTGTTATGATATTTTTAGAACTAGATCTTAGTTCTAATTTTTGGTTTTACTTTACCATTGGCAACACCATTCTTACATTGCACCTATTAATTATCTGTTGGTACGCATAATCTTCAATTTTATGTCATCATGAGTGGAGTGAATGAGATAGCATATAGTTATACAAACTACACATAGTATAATTAAAATTGAACTATAGTTGTAACAATTGCTCTACATAATTGGTTAAATAGTTGGTATGTAACACACCAAAAAAATTATGAAGTTAAAAAAATGGAGTAGGAAAAAAAAACAGTATAAGATTTTTTTAAAAAAATAATAAACAGTTTGAAAAATTATAAAAAAAAACAAACTAAACAAACTCAGCCCAACCCAACCCTGCACCCCAAACACAGGTTTCAGCAAACCAGCCCAACACAACCCTGCACCCCAAACACAGGAATAAGAAACCCCAGGGTTTCTGATTCCAGCCAAGAAACCCCAGGGTTCCAGAACCCCAGGGTTTCTGATTCCAAACCAGCGCGCCAAACAGCCCCTAAGAGTCCATCATTGTTAGTCCAAGTGATGTAAAATAGATTCAGTTGTTTCTCTTCCTTACTCTCACCAATATGTTCTTCGAGTGGCTTTTCTCATGTGATATGCCCTTAAATTCCCATTGTTATAATGAGGGGCAACTCTTGTGATTTCCAAAGAAGATAGTTATGGGACTTTAATTTGATGAAAATTAAGCTGGAATATTGGTGAAAGAGTTTGATTGTAAGAGGATTTTCAAGTTTGGCCATTGTGCATTTTCAAACAAATCTTATCGTTATTCTCTTCGTGTAAGTATCGCTCTGATACCATAAAAGAATTCAAACCAGTAGAGAATGAAAATGCACTTTCTTTATGTATTTTCTCACTGAATTCTTCAAGCACAGTGTGCTTCTCAAAATATACTTACACGAAGTTGAGATTGAGCACATGCCAAAAAAGGAATTAAAAAGACCAATGGTATATACCATATAGGTTTATGGCAAATAAAGAAAAGAAATAACACAGCCTCTTAATTACATGATAGATTTAAAAAAAACAACAACAAGAAGGAAAGTTAGAGGCTAACCATACAAATGAGGACTGTACCGATCTGGGAGAATCTGTTACAAAATCAAGTGTTATGGGTAAAAGTTAGCTACCTAATCGGATCGAAGACCCCGAGCAAGGAAACAAGGCCCGATATACAACTCAGAAGAGAAAGGCCCATCTCATAAGGGATCGACCCAGACTGACGTTGGCTGTTAGCTTTTAGAATGAGAGCTATTGAGGATATTTTAGTGAAGCTTCTTGGCTTAAAAACACTATCTTAGATACTTTTGTATTGAGAAGCCTCCTTGAATTGATTTTTTAGTAGTGAAAAGAGTCCCTTTGTGTGAAAAGCACTTCTGAGCCTGTGAATGTATAATTTTATTGAATTGTGTTTATTTGTGACTTGTGTAGGCCATTGTTGAAGATTAAATAATGGCGAAGTGTGAAAATCCAACCTGTTGTGCTGGAGCTTTGTTGTTGATGAAGGGTCAAGCTTGCTAGAGCAATTGTCGTACTTTTGATGAAGCATTAGCAAAGCTAGAGCACTTTATATGGGGTCAAATTATACAAAAAGCACATGGAAACTATTTCATTTTTGAGTTGGACAATTTATGACAGTTGTACTAAGTTAAGCCAATGAGAGGCTACCACTGATCTTCAAATGCCCACTCAACCCTGATTTCGAAAAAAGGAACAGAGGTATAAAGCCTTTACTTGCCATTTTTTGAGGAGAGACAACTTTGGGGAGATTTTCGAGAAGGAGAAGAAGACCTACATTGGGAGGTGTTCCTCTTATGGTAGGGAGCTGGAACCATCAAGGAAGAGCTATTGGAGCTTTCCTCATATGTTATTTCTCCCTTTTCTTTTCTATTGTACTGTTTTACATTGCAACTGAGGTTTTTAAATATGTTGGGAGCTGTAATCACTGTTTTATTGCTTTCTTTTATGCTTAGTATGAACTAATCACCCTTAGGGTGAGAATTAGGGGATGTTATGTTGATTCAAGTTTAATGAAGGAGTAATTTCTTGCAATTTCTTCACTCTTATGCTTTGTGTTTTTATTGTGTTAGTTGAGATTTATTTGGCTACCTCATCTTAGCATTGTTTATTCCAACTTGGTAAAGGGAAGAGTAAACCGATTTCAAGGCATAACACTAGTTCTGATTAAGAGCATACTCTCAGGTGATTGAGGAGATTAGGGATAGTCACTCACCTAGTGTTTATAGTTAGGAGTTGATTTTGGGTGTTTAATAGGAATTAATCATCCATTTGCAAGGAAATCTGGGAAGATTCCATGACTTTAGTTGTTTTGGGTGTTAAAGCAAGCTTAGAGCTCCAACATTAAGTTTGATGAAGCATAATTTTACCCCTAATTCAATTCCTTTTTTACTGCTTTAGTTTAAGACTTGTGTTACTGTCTCTTAACTGTTCAAGCATACTTTTGAGCATTTTGTTTACTTTATGTCATTTAAGTTTAGTTGCACAAATTTATGTTGGTTACCATCACCTCACTAAAACCAACCCAAGCATTGTAAATTTCATTTAACTAATTCCTGAGGAGAACGATATAAAATATTCTTATCACTCACTACATTATACTGTGTACACTTGCACATTAGGAGTGTTTTTATTCAAGAATTCCATTCACTCTGCTAGGCAACAAGTTTTTGGCGCCGTTGTCGAGGAATAGTAAGGTTTTTACTTCGTTTTAGTTGGTTTTAGTGATTTTGAGCTGAAAGAAAGGTCTAACTAAAGTGATTTCTCTTTTTTTTCAGGAGCAATAACTGTGCATAAATGACTTTCCAGGGTTAGAATTTTTTTTAGATCCTGAGCCTGAGAGAACATTTCATAGAAGAATGAGGTTTAAAGGGAAAGAATGAAAAATTTACGTGGAGGTCCTTTAAATCCTAAGAATCCTCAAAATAACCCTAAAAACTAGCAACAAGATCCTAAAGGACTTAGACCACCTTTAGTTGAACCTCAAGCTATGGTTCTTGCTAATGTTATTGTTTTAGCATATGACAGAGAGAGAGCCATTAGAACTTATGCCAATCTCTTGGTTAATGAGTTAAATCTAGGGATAATTAGACATGAAATTCAAGCCCCTACTTTTGAGCTTAAACTAGTCATGTTTCAAATGCTCCAAACCATAGGTCAATTCCATGGATTACCATCTGAGGACCCTCATTTTCATTTGAAATCCTTCCTAGGGGTGAGTGATTCTTTTATAATGTCATGAGTGTCTAACGATGCCCTAAGGTTGAGTTTGTTTCCTTACTCCCTTAGAGATGTAGCCAAGACATGGTTGAATGTACTTCCTCTAGGGCCAGCAGATTCTTGTAACACGCTTGCTGAAAAATTTCTCGTTAAATACTTCCCACCTACTAGGAATGCTAGATTCAGAAATGAGATTGTGGCTTTTCAGCACTATGATGATGAGACTTTGAGTGAGGCATGGGAGAAATTCAAAGAACTTCTTAGGAAATGCCCTCACCATGGACTCCCTCACTGTATACAAATGGAAACATTCTACCATGGGTTAAACATAGCCACTAAGCAAGTTGTGGATGCTTAAGCTAATGGGGCTCTTTTATCAAAGACCTATAATGAAGCTTATGAAATCCTTGAAAGGATATCATCAAACAATTGCCGGTGGGCTAATTCAAGAAGTAACCTAGGTAAGAAAAATAAGGGAGTTTTGGAATTGGATGCCTTAACTGCTATATAAATGCCCAAATCTCATCCATGACCAACATGTTGAAAAATTTGACTGTGGAAAATGTGGATCAAAATGCTCCTACTGTACAGAATGCAGCTGTTGTAAACCAAGTAAGTACAGACTCTTGTGTTTACTGTGGTGAGGGTCATACCTTTGAGTTTTTCTTGCTTCAGTCTGCTACATTGGAAACCAAAACTAACAAAGGAATAATCTGTACTCTAATACCTATAACCCAGGTTGGAGGAATAACCCAAACTTTGCTTGGGGACGCCAAGGAAGTAATGCTCAAGCCCCTCAAGTGCAACGTAAGGTGAATTATCCACCAGGTTTTAGGCATCAAAATTACCAGGCCTTTGGAAATCAACAACCCAGGCCCCAATAACTGCAAAAAGTTGTACCTCCTCATCATATCCCAGGTACATCTCTTGAGAGCTTGTTGAAAGAATATATGGCAAAAAATGATGTTGTTATTCAAAGTCAGCAAGCCTCATTGAGAAATTTAGAATTGCAAATGGGTCAACTAGCTAATGAGCTAAGGGCAAGGCCTCAAGGTAAATTATCCTCTAATACTGAAAATCCAAAAAGATAGGGGAAGGAGAAAGTGCAAGCCATAGAATTGAGAAGTGGAAAACCATTAGTTGAGGAAGTAAAGGTTAGAAAGAGAAATGAAAGATACTGCCGTCCATGTTGAAGAAGAAAAGAAAGAAGAGCAGTTTGAACCAAAGGGAATAGGAAATGAGGAACTTGATATTATACCTAGAGTTGAACCTTCAAGAGAAAATCATTGTGCACCTACCATTGTTCCTGAGTTTAAACCACCTCCTCCACCTTTTCCTCAAAGGCTGAGAAAGAGAAAAAACAGAAGTTCACTTTGAGAAGTTCATGGACATCTTAAAAGAAATTCATATAAACATACCATTGGTGGATGCTTTAAGGCAAATGCCTAATTATATGAAATTTCTTAAAGACGTGCTGACAGGAAGAGAATGGTTTGAGGAATTTAAGGTAGTTTCCTTAAATGAGGAGTGTAGTGCCATTATGAGAAAAAGGATCCCAAACAAAGAGAAAGACCTTGGATCTTTCACCATACATGTTTCTATTGGAGGAAAGGAGTTGGGACGAGCTTTGTGTGACTTAGGGTCTAGTATAAACCTTATGCCCTAGTCCATTTACAAGAAATTAGGCATAGGTGAAGCTAGACCCACAACTGTCACTCTCCAACTAGCTAATAGGTCCATAACCCACCCTGAAGGAAAGAAAGAGGATATTCTAGTTCAGGTGGATAAATTCATTTTCCCTGCTGATTTCATAATTTTAGATTATGAAGCAGACAAAGGAGTTCCAATAATCTTAAGGAAACCTTTCCTAAAAACAGGGAGAACAGTGGTGGATGTTTATGAAGGAATCATTACCTTGAAAATGAATAATCAATAAGTGAAATTCAGGATCTATGACACAATGAAGTATCCCACTAATTTGGAAGAATGCTCTGTAATTCAGGTGCTGGAAGAAGTAATTAGTGAGACTGCTAAGCAAGAATTGTTGGAGCATCACAGTCAGTTTCTTGGACAGATTACAAGGGAAAACTTGGAATTTTGTGAATTAAAATAGGAGTGTGAAAACTTAGCTGAAGTAACTAGCTTCAAAAGACGGTTTGAGTCTTTAGATTTGGGGGAGAGGAAAACACAACCCATGCAGCCATCTATAAAAGACCCTTCCACCTTCAAGCTAAAACCTTTGCCAAACCATTTGAAATATGCCTTTTGGGGAGAAAAAGAGACACTGTCTGTTATCATGTCAGCAAGTTTGTTGACCAAGGATGAGAAAATGTTGTTGAACCTGTTAAAGCAACACAAAAAGGCCATAGGTTGGACTTTGGCTGATATCCAAAATATAAGCCCTTCCTTTTGCATGCATAAAATTAATTTGGAGGAAGGAAACTTCAAGTCTATTGAGAAGCAAGGGAGACTCAATCCAGCCATGAAAGAAGTTGTCAACAAGGAAGTAATTAAGTGGCTTGATGTTGGTATCATATACCCTATAGCTGATAGTAGGTGGGTTAGCCATGTCCAATTTGTACCTAAGAAGGGTGGGATGACAGTTGTGACAAATGAGGCAAATGAGCTAATTCCCACTAGCACAGTGATTGGGCTGAGAGTGTGCATGGACTATAGGAGGCTTAATAAAGCCACTTATAAAGATAACTTTCCCTTACCCTTCATTGACCAAATGTTGGATAGGCTAGCTGGCCAAGCTTACTATTGCTTTTTGGATGGGTACAATGGCTATAGTCAAATCACAATAGCTCCCCATGATCAAGAAAATACCACTTTTACTTGCCCTTATGGGACCTTTGCCTTTAGGAGGATGCTTTTTGGTCTTTGTAATGCCCATGCTACCTTTCAAAGGCGTATGATGGCTATTTTTTCTGATTTAGTTGAGAATATCATGGAAGTCTTCATGGATGACTTTTCAATCTTTGGAGAGTCCTTTGAGGCTTGCCTTGTGAATTTGGGAAAAGTTTTAAAGAGATGTGAAGAGACTCATTTGGTTCTAAATTGGGAAAAATGTCAATTTATGGTGAGAGATGACATTATATTAGGCCATAGGATTTCAGAAAAGGGTATTGAAGTGGATAGAGAAAAAGTGGAGATTATTGAGAAACTAGAGCCACCAACATCAATTAAAGGAATAAGGAGTTTCTTAGGCCATGCTGGTTTTTATAGAAGGTTCATAAAGGATTTTTCAAAAATATCCAAACCTTTATGCACCTTATTGGAAGTGAATAAACCATTTGAGTTCACCACTGAATGCCTAACTTCCTTTCAAACCTTGAGTCTCCTCCTTAGCTCTCCAATGTGCTATCTAGACCTCTCAAACAATGCTTCTATTGAAATTAGGGTTTAGGTCTCTCCAAAACGGCTCCCTTTGCTCGAATGAATAAGTTCCTTTTATAGACATCGAGACAACGTTGCAATGCTAGGGGCAGCATTACAACGTTGCCCCTTTATTCCTTATTTTACAAAATCGTGGTAGCAATGCAACGCTACCCTCACGGGTTTACTAACTTGTTCTTCAATCCTCTTTTGCCCAAATGCTAAATTGTGCCTCCAAAATGACTATTTTGCCCTTTTTTCTTCTCCTTAGACAATTTTACTCTTAATTTCTCGATTCCTACAAAATAAACACTTAATTGCATGAAAATATTTGATAATGTCTTTAAAAAGTGCAATAAAACATCCCTAAAATGCATCATAAATTACACTTATCAGGAAGCCAAAGAACAGCTGCAAAAGTGTTCCAAAGTGGACTTTATTGGTCATCATTTTTTAAGGATGCTCACCTATTTAGTAAGGCTTGCAATAGATGTCAAAGGAAAGAAAACATTGGAAAAAGGGATGAGATACCCCTAACATACATCTTGGAGGTGGAATTATTTGATGTGTGGGGGATAGACTTTATGGGACCATACCCTCCATCAAGAGGTAATCTCTACATCTTAGTGGCTATGGATTATGTATCAAAATGGGTTGAGAAAATGGCTTGTCCAGTATGTGATGCTAAAACAGGAATGAGGTTTTTACATAGGCACATTTTCACCAGATTTGGAACTCCTAGAGTTTTGATAAGTGATGAAGGATCTCACTTTGTAAATAGAGCCATGAACTCTCTTTTGAGCAAATATAGTGTTAAACACAATGTTTCAACCCCCTACCATCCACAGGCTAATGGGCAAGTTGAAGTTTCAAATAAGGAGATAAAAGGGATTTTAGAAAAAGTGGTGAATCCAAAAAGAAAGGATTGTTCAATGATGTTGGAAGACCCTTTGTGGGCTTATAGGATACCCTTCAAGACCTCCTTAGGTATGTCTCCTTATAGGATGATTTATGGAAAAGCTTGTCATTTGCCCCTTGAATTAGAGCATAAAGCATTTTGGGCCCTTAAGGAACTGAATTTGGACAATTCAGAAGCTGGAGCTCTCAGTAGAGGAATTCATGCAATTTTCTTATGAGAATGCAAAGATTTGTAATGAAAAAACTACAACTTGGCATCATAAGAAAATTGTGCCCAAGGAATTTGAAAAAGGGCATAGGGTATTGTTGTATAATTCCAAGTTGAAGTTATTTCCTGGGAAGTTAAAATCAAAGTGGTCTGGTCCCTTCACGATAATAGAGGTTTTTTCACATGGTGTCATTACTGTAAAAGATGAAAAAGAAGGGAGAGAATTCAAAATTAATGGCCAAAGGCTCAAGCATTATTGGGGAGAAAATTTTCAATGAGAAATAGCCTTGAATAGGCTATTATCTAGCTGAATTTTGGACAAAGTTGGATAAAATAATGGAGTTGGGTTAGCTAGTTATCATATTTTTTAACTCCCAGCAGGTATTTAAATATTTTAGAACTAGTTTAGTCGTATTTTAATTCTTGTTTATTTTCAGTTTTTGCTTTCGTTTGTAGGTGAACAGTGGTGTGGCAGATAGCATTGATAAGATGGCTGACATACATAATTTTCTGTCTCCAGTTTTGCCATTTTTTGTAAAAGATAGTTGTGCAGCTCGTGATCTAGTTTTTTTTTAGGTTGTAGCAGTCCATATCAGTGTAAGACAGCTCTAAAAGGACAATTGCATACCTGCAGCATAACTGAATACTGATTTTAGTTTTGTTGGGACAAACAAAGGGAAGATATGGCAGTAATAAATCTTTGACCCTCATCAATTCGAATTGAAAGCTTGGTCTGAAAATTTTCTTTAATTTGGTAGCCTTAGAGGGGTAGCCTTCATCTCAAACAGAAGGCACAATTGAAAAGTTAGTGACAGAATCTGTAAGAGAGAGGAAATGGCTCATTCAAAAACCTGAGGAAAGAAATTAAAGGAAGTTAAAAATGTTGAAGCAGAGGAGGAGGAGCATGGATTTGTTGAAGCTACTATTGTTCCAAGATCTTCTCATTCAAAATCCAGATCTAAATCTTCCAGATCTTCCAAATCTAAAGGAAAGAAGAAAGTGATTGAGGAAGAGGCTGTTGACAAGGTTGTTGAAGAAAATACTGAAGAAGTGCATGAAGAACTATTTGATGTTTCTTCTCCAAGTAGCAAAATATCAAGGAGAAAAGGTAAAGAACCATGTCAAGCTCAAAGAGGTTCCCCATTGGAAAGATTCATTAATGAAAAGGCTAGGCTCAGGTTTGAAGAGCTAAAAACTAAGGAGCTTTTTCCTGAGAAAGGCTTTATTTGTTAGAGCCAACATCACCAACCATAGATGGGAGAAATTTTGTTATCAACCAAAGCCAGTCATAGTGCCCCTTGTCCAAGAGTTTTATGCCATTTTGGAGGGGAATTCTGCCTTTCAAGTGAGAGTCTAAGGCAAGGTGGTGGATTGGTCACCTACTACTATTAATGAACTGTTTAACCTTACAGACATACCTCATGCCATTTTTAATGAATGGAAGTAGCAACACCTGAGTCCCACCTCAACACTGCTGTAAAAGTTGTAGTAGTAAAGGGTGCTCAATGGAGGGTATCCCACACAGGGCAAGAAGCCTTGAGCAATCTATCTTAATGATGAAGCTAATGTGTGGTTATCTTTTATGAAAACTGATTGATTCCTACTACTCATGATAGCAATGTATCCAAAAACAGAATTCTCTTGACTCTTTCTATTTTAAAAGTGTTAAGCATTGATGTGGATAGAATAATAGCTCGTGAGATTCAAGATTGTGCTAAAAAGAAAGTAGGGAGGTTGTTCTTCCCCAACACTATTACCATGTTGTTTTTAAGAGTTGGAGTCACTTTTTAACTATCTGAGGATATCCTAAGTGATCAAGGACTTTTGATCTGGCAAGCATTAACAGGCTTAGTAGATGGGAGAACAAAGGTAAAGGAGGTCTAGCTGTGGGAGTGAACATGATGCTTAAACAGCAAGATCATCTCTTGCAAAGGTGGGAATATGCTTAGAACCAACAACGAGCTTACTGGAATTATGCAAAGGCCAGAGTCATCTCCATGAAGAGAGCCATGCTAGCAAATTTCTCCAAGCCTTATCCTCATTTCCCTTCCTTTCCTGATGGTATCTTGAATCCTTGGAACACTCCTTCACCCAATCAAGAGCAGGAAGATGATGAAGAGGAAGAGCATATCCCTGGATATGAGGACTGAAGACAAGGGAAGTTGTGTTTTAAGTAGTTGTTGTCATTTAATGATGTTATGCTTTACTACTTCTTTTATTTGCTATTGGTTAAGTTAGTTGTTGTTGTTAGTTCTTGTTTAGTGTGGCTTAGTATCTTTTGTACCTTGTTTACTGGCTATGTTGTGTGCTTAAGTTCGAAAAAGAAGACTTGACAAAAGGTTACTGTTGTAAGCTACCTAGTTCTAAATGAAAAGCAAGTGCCTGTTTTGTGGTTTAATTCTTCTTAAAATTCTGACAAGCTCAGTAGTCTTGAACTCATTCCCTTGATTTTTTTTTTTTTTAAGCCATGGATGTAGCAAGCCTAAAAGCTTCTTGTTGTTAGTTGTTAAATCTTGAGAGTTTGCTCTAATAAGCTTGAAATTGGGAGTGGGATGCTTGTTTTTGCTAGCTTTTGCTTCAAAACAAGTTTGGGGGAAATCTTAGCCTACTTCTTTCACTCATTTAGGACAATGAGCCAAATAAGTTTGGGGGAGTAAGGTTACCCTTTCTCAGTTTTTCTTTTAGTGTGTGTTTCAAAGACTACTGCCCCTAAGATCAATAATTTTTCTTTAAGCATTCAAGGCCTTTTTTTAAAAAAAAAAAGAAAAGAAAAAGGAAAAGTTATTAAGAGAGTTATTCCTTTGTCAGAAGCTGCTCATTAAGGCAGGGTTAGACATGAACCGCATGTTTATCCTTGAGCTGAAAGGTGGCTTGAGACATGAATATGCATTCGCAACCCAACTTAGTAACAAAGCTCGTTGTTAGGAAACTTTCATCACAAATGTTAGTGTCTAAATCAAAGGCTTTGTATACCAAGAGGGTTCTCTCTAAGAAAAAAAAATGTAGAAAAGTTCCTTTTTATCAAATTAAAGAAGTGTTAGAGCCTAGCTTTTATAAGCTCTTTGATGCTTAGGTGAGTTGCACCTAAGGGAGCCTGATTGATTAAGGGAGTGATTGATTCTTAGGGGAAGGTGCCTTGAAGAAGTGGTGTCTGTTTTCTTTACGAAATTAAATTAAGCTAAAAGCAGTCAGCTAGCTCTCATTTTTATGAGCTGAAGGAATGCAAAGTAAACTCAATGAAGGAAGAAGGCAGTGGTCTAGCTATGGGGCTGTGTAAAGGCTGAGGCTATGTCTTTGGAGTAGAGAGAAAAATGATCTAGGTAAATCCTTAAGACGTTGAGCTTGAATGGGAATTTGAGAAATTAAACTACTGTAACAGTATCTTTGCTTTGATCCAAGTGTCTAGTAGGTTAACTTGATTGTTTGGTAGCTGTTACTTTGTGTGGAAGATTTTCTAAATTGAGGCATTACTTAGAGACGAGTAATGGTTTAAGTTTGGGGGCTTGTTAGCTCTTAGAATGAGAGCTATTGAGGGTATTTTAGTGAAGATTCTTTGGCTTAAAAACACTATCTTAGGTACTTTTGTATTGAGAAGCCTCCTTGAATTAATATTTTAGTAGTGAAAAGAGTCTATTTGTGTGAAAAGCACTTCTAAGCCTATGAATGTATAATTTTACTGAATTGTATTTATTTGTGACTTGTGTAGGCCATTGCTGAAGATTAAATAATGGCCAAGTGTGAAAATCCAACCTGTTGTGCTGGAGCTTTATTGTTGATGAAAGGTCAAGCCTACTGGAGCAATTATTATGTTTTTGATGAAGCATTAACAAAGCTAAAGCATTTATCTGGGTCAGTTATACAAGAAGCACGTGGAAATTATTTCATTATTTGAGGTGGACAATTTATGACAGTTGTACTAAGTTAAGCCAATGAGAGGCTGCCACTAATCTTCAAATGTCCACTCGGCCCTAATTTCAAAAAAAGTAACAGAGGTATAAAGCCTTTGCTTGCCGTTTTTGGAGGAGAGACGACTTTGGGGAGATTTTCGAGAAAGGAGAAGAAGACCCACATTGGGAGATGTTGCTCTTCTAGAAGGGAGGTAGAACCATCAAGGAAAAGCTATTGAAGCTTTCCTCATATGTTATTTCTCCCTTTTCTTTTCTATTACATTGTTTTTCATTGCAACTAGGGTTTTTAATTATGTTGGGAGTTGTAATCACTATTTTATTGCTTTCTTTTATGCTTAGTATGAACTAATCACCCTTGGGGTGAAAATTAGGGGATGCTATGTTGATTCAAGTTTAATGAAGGAGTAATTTCTTGCAATTTCTTCACTCTTATGCTTTGTGTTTTTATTGTTTAACTGAGATTTGTTTGGCCACCTCATCTTAGCATTGTTAATTCTAACTTGGGAAAGGGAAGAGTAAACCGATTTCAAGGCATAACACTAATTCTGATTAAGAGCTTACTCTCAGGTGATTAAGGAGATTAGGGATAGTCACTCACCTAGTGTTTACAACTAAGAGTTGATTTGGGGTGTTTAATGAAAATTAATCATCCATTTGCAAGAAAATCTTGGAAGATTCTATGAGTTTAGCTATTTTGGGTGTCGAAGCAAGTTTAGAGCTCCAGCATTAAGTTTGATGAAGCATAATTTTACCCCTAATTCAATCCCCTTTTTACTACTTTGGTTTAAGACTTGTGTTACTGTCTCTATTATCTCTTAGCTGTTCAAGCATACTTTTGAGCATTTTGTTTACTTTATGTCATTTTAGTTTAGTTGCACAAATTTATGTTGGTTACCATCACCACACTAAAACCAACCCAAGCATTGTAAATTTCATTTAACTAATCCCTGAGGAGAATGATATAAAATATACTTATCACTTGTGTTAGACTTAGTACACTTGCACATTAGGAGTGTCTTTATTCAAAAATTCCATTCACTTTGCTAGGCAACATTGGCCAACCTGCCGAAGGGTCAGCCCAAACCAGCCTTTGAAGACCCCTTTATTTGGTCGACCCCTCGATATTGGCTGACCCCTCACCGACCTTGAGGGATCGGCCAAGAGGCCATTTGGCCAATGCCTCAGAGGTCGGCCAAGAGGTATATTAGGCCGACTCCTCGATAGGTCAACTAGGAGGCCAAGAATACGACCCCTCAAAGGGACGACCTAGTCTAGCCTTGCTTGATCCACAGACAAGCAAGAGGCTTTGAGTGGGAAGGCCTTTCAGTAGCGAACTAGAGGGCGTACTCCGGAACGTTGTAAAGGATTCATTAGATTTGAATTAAAAGGGTTTCAGAAGTAACGGTTAAAGCAATAAAAGTGACCGGCCAACCCAGCAAAATTCTCAAAGAATGTTATGATATAAGGCTGACCGTTACAGTTATACGACTATAAAATACGAGGGGATGTGACATCAAAAGGTACGCAATCATTACTTACTTTCTACGGTCTAAGCTTTCTAAGTGAAATCTAATTTCTAATTTAAGCATTGGAGATTAAGTCGCTTAGCACCACACTGGTGTTAGTTCCCTGTTTTGTAGGCATTTTTAGTTTTCGGTAATAAAAATTTACCGTTGATCTGGTGACCAAAATTTTGGCATCAACAGTTGGTGTCGTCTATGAGAACGATTTCCTGCTTTTTTGGGAATTAAAAATCAAGAAAATCATGAGTAACGATATGAACCGTGAAAATAGAATGATAGATAGGGAAGATTTAGACCAAAAACATCACCCAAGACGGTCATGTGAGCAAGCTACACCAGTTGAGGGAACCCAGTCTCAAGTGACTTGGTAAGAAGATGAACGGATAACGCTGGAGCACGTGGAATTAGCAAAGAAGGTCCAAAAGATAGATTAGGATTTGGTTCGTATCATGGATATCTTGAACAAGCCTAATGCCATAATGGTGGCACTGGCGAAGATCGATGAGGAAATGCAAGGGTCGAGCAAAGGGAAAGAATGTGTGAGCCTGAATTCACCTTTGCCAGTTAACAACTTTGCTCCAGTTGTTCGGGATTCTGCCAAAGGGAAGGGGCTTGTGAAAAAAGAGGTAGGTGAATCCCAAGTCAGGGGTGTGTACACAAAGGAAAGGTTGAAAATAGGAGGGAACGACAAAAGGCCATTACTCCTTGACTTGAAGAAACCAGAGATAACGACATGTCAATCCCAAGCGTGGACTGTTCAACTCCATAGCAAAATAAAAATCTCTATTAGACAGTCATGTGGACCATGATCAATCTGTGGTTCGAAAGGCCGATTGGCCAGAAAAATTTGACCTTGACATGGACCTACAAGACCTAATCGGAGAAGGGAGCAGGCCGACAATAAAGATGTAGAGAGACAACCCTGGGAAGTTGAGCTACAAAGAATCCATAACGAGCTTGGAGGCATGAAGAAGGCTCAGGATCATGAGGGGTTGGATTTGGAGAATTTGCTGGACCAGGTCGACCCACTTTTCACCGATGAGATCATACTATGAAGGTATATGATGGTATATGATGTGCCTCCCAAGTTTAAGTTGCCTACTATGAAGGTATATGATGGCTCAAAAGACCTAATTGAGCATTTAGATACCTTTCGGTCGTGGATAGAGCTCCACGGAGTTTGGGATGCTATCAAGTGCAGAGTATTTTCATTTACTCTTGCAGGACTAGCTCGAAAGTGGTTCAGACAGTTGAAGCGAAGATCGATAGGTTCCTTCCGTGAACTAGCATAAGCGTTTATTACCTAGTTTTTAGGGGGGATGAGATCAGTGGAAGCCTCTGACTCACCTACTTACTATCAAGCAAGGAAGAAATGAAACCTTGAGAGAATATGTCTCAAGGTTTAACAGTCAAGTTTTCCAAATTGAAGGTTACACTAATGGAACGACTCTCACTACTATAGTAGTTGGGCTCAGAGATGAAAATTTCTTTTGGTCCTTGGGTAAGAAGGCTGCAACTACCTATGTGGATCTTATTTCCAAGTAAAAAAAGTACATGAGCGTAGGATAGCTATTTCGCTCTAGAGGAGCTCCAAAAGATAAGGTTACTCGCCTCAATCATCATCGAGTCAAAAGGCGACTCGAGGAGGAGTGCTTTGAGTTGAAGAAAATGAGACTGGAGGAACGCCAGACTTTGCAAGGGCGATTGGGTCGCAAAGGTCTACCTCAAAGCAAGTTTGAGCAGTATACACCGATAGTAGTTCCTATGGATCAGATCCTAATGGAAATCCAAGACAAAGAAATGCTGAAGTGGCCAGACAAATTAAAGGCAGGTTCGCATCGAAGAAAATGAGATAAATATTGTCTCTTTCTCAGGGACCACAGCCACACCACCGCCGATTGCTTCGATTTAAAGGAGGCAATAGAATCCTTAATCCAAATGGGGCATTTGAAGGAATACATGGGAGAAAAGAGTACTCAAGATGCTAATCGACCTTCATGGAGTAAGAAAGATCGAACCCCTACACTCCCTCGAGAGATTAGAACAATTTTTGGGGGTCCAGCTGGTGGAGAATCTGGAAGGAAGCGAAAGGCAAAAGTAAGAAAGGCTCGGATTACTCCAGAAAGCTATGAGGTATGTGCAACTCTGTCGACTACTCAGGTTGTGAGTTTTTCAAAGGAAGATGTAGTGAACCTGCATCAACCTCATTAGGATGCTTTAGTTATGTCTTTGGTAATAGCAAATATCAAGGTACATCGCATCTTGGTGGATGGTGGGAGTTTAGCTGATATATTTTCTCTGTACGAGTTTAATGCCATGAAGATAGGGCGTGAATGATTGAAAAGTTGATAGGACCCACTGGTTGGATTCAGAGGCCAAGTGGTGTACTCAGAAGGAAGTATAGAGTTACCAGTAACCTTTGGCGATGGCCTGACCAGTATAACGATAATGGTAAATTTCCTTGTGGTAGATGACAAATCAATCTACAATGTCATCCTAGGAAGACAGACTTTACATCAATTGAAGGCCATTCCATCTACCTATCACCAGGTGATGAAATTTACTACACCCAGCTGGGTTGGAGTGATATGAGGAGAACAGCTGATTACACGAGAATACTATCAGACAGCTCTGAAAGATTCGACAGGTAGTGTTGGAGATGTCCAAGTTATTCAAGAAGACCCACAGGTCGTGGTAGAGGTCGAGGTCGATTCTCAAACCTCGGCACCCATAATAGTGGAAAAGCAAGCTGCAACTACGGAAGCTGAAGAGGTAGGCGAGCTTGGATGCAAGATTGAACAACGAGGTAAACCGACGGAGCCATTTGAGTCTCTCTCGTTGTTGTCTGACTCTCACAGAGTCAATATTGGTACAAAGCTAGAATCCACGGAAAATGAGAGCCTTATATCTTTCCTAAGGAATAATGTCGATGTGTTTGCCTGATCAGCGGACAATATGCCTAGGATGGACCTGTAAGTGATGGTACATTGACTTAATATCAACCCAAACTTTAGGTCGGTCTACCAGAAGAGAAGAGCTTTTAATCATGCTTGAAATGAGCTCATTGCCAAGTAGATCAAGGAGTTGCTAAATACCAAATTCATACCCGAGGTTGACTACCCTCAGTGGTTTTCCAACGTCGTACTTGTCAAGAAGGCCAACGGCAATTGGAGAATGTGTATAGACTTCACAAACCTAAATAAGGCATGTCCAAAGGACAGTTTTCCTTTACCACGGATAGACCAACTGGTGGACGCGACAATAGGTCACGAGCTACTAAGCTTCATGGATGCTTACTCAGGGTATAACCAAATCCATATGGGTGTTCCAGATCAAGAGAAAACCTCATTTGTTACCAGTGCTTAGTTAACAAGATGTTTGCTCATCTTATTGGCAAAAACACGGAGGTCTATGTCGACGACATGTTGGTAAAGAGCAAGAGAGCCAATCAACATCGAGACGACTTAACCGATGCGTTTGAAACCCTACGGAGGTACCAGATGAAGTTAAATCCAAGTAAGTGTGCCTTTGGAGTAACTTCAGGTAAATTCTTGGGTTTCATGGTCAACCAGTGTGGTATTGAAGTGAACCCATAAAAGATACGAGCTGTACTCGATATAGAATCTTCAAAAACGATGAAGCAGTTGCAAACCTTGAATGGGAAGATTGCTGCTTTGAACCAATTTGTAAGTAGAGCAACTGACAAATGTCTTCAATTTTTTAAATTGTTAAGGAAAAAGGCTAATTTCGAGTGGACGAAGGAGTGTGAGCAAGCTTTCAAACTATTGAAAAAATACCTTAATTTAGGCCCACTCCTCTCCAAGTCTATTTTAGAGGAAGAGCTCCTGTTATTGGCAACCTCTAATATTGTAGTCAACTCGATGCTGATTAAAGAAGCTTGATTTAGAGAGTCTCTGTATAAGGAGAATCCTGCCAAGGCTGAGGTATTTAAGTTGACCTTTAAGGGAACACCTCTACCTGGGGATTCACCTGGGAGTTCGATAAATCAACTTTAAGTTCGAAATTGGAAATTTCAAAAAGTTAACTATGGCTTAAGAGAAATTGTGTGAATGTTTTGATTCTCTACTTTTGAGTTTCAGGTGAAAAAAAATTGCAATCACAATTGCGAAAGCAAGTTGCAATTGTAAATTCAGGAAACTCAACCAAACAAGGCATATTGGGAAGTGCGTCAAAGAAAAGGATGAAGCTACAACTTTCCATGCTATCCAAAGGCAGATGGTCACTTTTCCATACTTTCCAATAATTCTTCTTCAAAACTCCAAGATCCCTGAAGAAAGTAATGGTAGCAACAACACATTTTTCTATGCATAGGGGAGTTTCTTTCTGACCTATCTTTCCAGCTTTTGTTTTTTTGTTTCTTTTGGTTTAAGATTTAGTTAGGTTCTTTCATGATTTCTTTGGTTATTTTCTCTAAAAAAAAATTTAAAAAAAAACAATTGTGAATGCTTTGGACTTGTTAAATTGACAAACACATTTATTGTCTCATTTCTTTGAGTTTTGTTCTTGTTGAATACCCTTAATGATGAAATTTTGGAGTATGTTTAGTTCATTAAATACTTAGAAACATTATGTAGATGCTTTTCAAATAAACAACTTAATGATTCCTTGTCTTTATAAAACACCCAAGTCTCAACTCACCTAAGTTTGTACACTAAATCCCCTTAGGAGAGTCTAGCTTAGATGTTTGCAAATCACCTCTTTTCACCCCTTGTGCTATCCTTGGTCAATGGAGACATTGACCCGTTTAAGTTTTGGGGGGGGGGGGGGGGGGGGGTGAGTCATGTAATATATGTAATACTACTGTTTTAATACCATGTCGTTGTAATACTATGTTATTGTAATACCATGTTGTGGTAACAACTGCTAGGATAAAAAAAAAGGGATACTCCTCCTTCTAGAGTTAACTGAGTAACCAGGGGCAGTCATGACACCCATGATTTCCTTTGCATGAAAGGTTAACTTAAGAAGTGAGTATGTGAAAATAGTCTTGATGTGATAAGTGCTCGTAGCTAGATACTTTCACCAAAAAGTGTTAGTAAACTAGAACGAAGGCACAAATGACAAAAAGGAACCCTCTAAAAAAAAGTATGCATCCTAGCAGTGAAAAACAAGGTTGGGGGGACATTGTTAGTTGACATAATCATGTAAAGTTAGCTTGTTTAGCACCTAAGTGAAACTTGACTAAAGGTGATAGGTAGTATGAATCCAAGGTGAGATTGTGAGATGAAAGTGTTTTGTTTAGACAAGGGAGACATGGAAGTTGCATGTAGTGGAAGCATCCAAGTAAAGTTAAAGTGTTATGAGCATGAGACCTCCCTTGAGAGGCGTATTTTTCAAAAGAATTATTCTTAGAATCTACTTTGGCTTGTGTTTTTGTCTCTATATTTATTTTGCAATTGCTTGAGGACAAGCAATAACTCAAGTTTGGGGGTGTGATAATTCTCATTTATGAAAATTATTTGACCTTTATACTTAGTTATTCTTGTTATTTTATGTGTGTTATTAGATAAAAAGGCTAGCAAATAGTTGGTTTAAATTGAAATATTGTTGGAAGCCTTTTAAATTAAGTACATGGAGAAAAGAAAGCAAAAGAAAATGAAAAACACACTTACTTGATGTTTTTGTGCAGGAATTTGAAGAATGCAATAGAAATGCAATTGTAATTTCGAGAGATCTGAAAATTAAAGGACAATCTGCAAATCTCCTAAAATCTAGGAATTTTGTGCGATATTGTCTCCACAATTTTAGCTCGGATTATAGCCATATTTGTGCATCAATCAAGAAGGAAACTCTAGCCCAATTCCTCTATAAATAATGGAGAAGAAGCCTCAAGAACATATCAAGTTTTCTGCCATTTTCGCCCATGGTTGATGTTGTTCCTTGATTTTCTGCTGTCAATTTTCTGATGTCAAATTTTCTGATGTTAATTTTTTGCTGTTTTTATTTTCGTTTGATACTGTTTTCCAGCCCCTTTAAACTTCGAAATTCAATCCTTCCTCAATGAAAATTGAAGGAAGTGAAGGCTCAATTCCCTTTGAAAAAAGTAGAGTTTGGTCGATTGAATAATAAGTGAAAAAGGGGATGTGTTCTTCCATTTCTTAGAATTTATTTTCTGCTTTATTTAAGTTATTTGCTTCTATTTTAGGAACTTAGTTGTTGTTGTAATTTTGAGATTTAGCTACAGTTTTATTCTTCCATTTTGTTCTTGAAATTAATTAGTTGCTAAATTTATTTTGATTAATAGAATTTTAGTTGTTCTTTCATTATTGTTGAATTATTATTCAAGTATTTATTAATTCTATTTTAGTTATGCACTTTGATTCTTTTAAATCATTATTTTTATTTTCTTTAATTACGAGCTAAGTCTTTCTTTGGGATTCAAGCATGTAAATGTCCTAGAGAAAGGAATAAAGGCCTAATATGTAAGAGCAACCTTGCTTTTTTCATTGAATGAAATTGTCATTACTAGTTTAGATTGATCAGCTAGATTAGTATACAACAATTTGAGTCTAAAAAGGTTAGATAAAAATTGGGTTTTCATAAAAGTAATAAAGGAAAATAGCTAGACATAGAAATTTGTTTTTGACCTTAGACATAGGGCAAAACCTTTAAAACCAAAAAAACTGTGTTTCAAAATTAACTAAGTTCGTATTAGCCATAGAAATATCGGTTTAATCGCTTAGCCTCCTAAAGATACTTCATAGAAGGCCAAATAGGTGTTGAATTCGATTTACAAAGCTTAAGTGTTGAGTCAAAGGGTTGCAATTGCAATTAGGCCGCAATTTATTTCAATAGAGCAAAAACATATTTGAATCCCTCTTTTATCATTTTCTTTTCAAAAACAAAAATTATCCCAACTGTTGTTTTACACCAGTTACCCACAATTTCAATTTCAAAACATCTTTGCTTATTCTCTTGAATTTTGTTGTATCTGTTTCCTGTGGGATCGATACTCTGAAATACTTCCAGTTTTATATTACTTGCATTGACACTGTGCACTTGCACCGGACTGGAGCTTTGTTTTAATTTATAAATATTTTCTTTAAGCCCCACGTTTCAATTCGATCAAATATCATTCTAAAAAATCCACACTTACATGTTAATGAAACTAGATAGGGATTTTAGTTTCTTAATTTGCATGATTAAATTGTGCTTGGGAGAGACAATTAGGACCATAAAGTTCTTGATTTATGGAATATTCTATGTTTGTTATTGCATTCTTTTAATTAAATAATAAATACATGGTGAAATCAACTCTCTAAAATACATTTCTCATAGATTTTTCCCATTCACATTAATTTTCTTTAGTTTTAATTCAATCTCATAACGTTTCTTTCTCTAAATAAAATCAAATATTAGCATTTGTGATACTTAAGTGAGCTAGGAAATCCAATCTAGAAAACGACATTTGTATTTATTTACACATTATATTAAAACTTAACCTGTACACTTGCGATAAGCATTTTTGCACACATCAATGGTATACAAGTTACAGACTCTCATGTTGATGATAAATATTTTGTCTTGATGACCTCGAGGTGGATTTTTACAAGTTTTAGGTATGGTTTCACAAATCTTTCTTTATTCTTGTTGGCATTTTTATGAGTTCTTACATTTTTTTTATCTCTCTTAATTATTAAGACGAACCTCATTTGAGAGTATTTATAGGAATGTTCCATATGGGAATTGTTATTTTTTTTAGGAAAAAAGTGTTTAGGATGTGGAGTTGGCAGGAAAGCAAGAAGACTCGCTGTCGGAAAAAAGTTTAGGAACTATATACGTTAAAGATTGAACTTCATTTTCTAATGTTATATTTTTCATATAATTCAAGAAGTTCTCTACCATTTGTATCTTACTCAAGCCAAATGACATCAAATGCTAAGAAGATTTTGATTGGAAATGATATTGCGATCAGAATTTAGAGAAGGCATTAAGCTTTGTACAGTTAGTTCCACATCAATAATCTTCCCTAATATAAAATTATGTATGTAACTACAAGTATTTTTATTGTCTTCGATTTGTGGTGCACAATTTTGTAGAATGTAAGTAGCGATTACCGAGACCATTATAAATAGAATTTCTTGGTCTTAGTTTACTAATTGTTATCGGTGAAATTGGACCAATAAGAATGGGTTGGCTAAAGGGCTACAACGAAGGGCCAAACGAGGAAAGAAGCCCAATACGAAGCCAAAGCCTGTGGTCATCCCAGCCGAGGCCATCCACATGGCAAGCCTTACTTTTGGGCCTTGCCTCGATCCCTCATGGCCTGTGTACCCCTAGTCCAGCCCAGCTCGGTCCTTTCATTCCCAATCGAAGAGGGAAACCCACGAAAACCCTAGGAATGAAAGTATTTAAACTATCTTTAGAGGGGAAAGCAAGGTAAGTTCATTCCAACCACCAAAACTCTCCTAAGACTCCCTAACTCTATCAAATACTCTCTCTAACTTAAGCATCGGAGACTGTGTAGCCTACACCACATTGGTGTTCAGGTTTTTCTTGTCTTGCATGTCGCGTTCTTCCCCCAAGAATACAAATTCATTGTGGTTGTCCATGGAGGTCAGGTGAGATTTCTCTTGTCCAAAATTTGGCAATAATAGTTGGCGTCGTCTGTAGGGAACGACAACGCTTACTTTGAAAACCTTATTGCTTAAGTCAATCCTTCAAAAAGATGAGCATAATGCTGGGAAACAAGCACTGGAATGAAGATGGAGACGATTCTGAACAAGATCGTCACCCACAACGAACAAGAAAAACCACTCCTCCTCGGCCTCATACTGGCACAGACAGACCAGAGGAGGAGATGGTTGAGTTAAAGAAGAAGGTCAACAACATAAACAAGTACATGTTAAAGATTCTAAAAAAAATATCGACTGGCAAGACCCTCAGAAGGAAGAAAAACGCGATGAGGAACCACCTATCGTACGAGATCCAAGAAAAGGAAAAGCGAAGGTGGTTGAGGGGATGAGAGAGTCAAAATATCATACCCAAAAAACCAACCGAGAAGCTTATCCTTGGAGGAAACGACAAGCCACATCAGCCATCGGTCAAAAGTAAGGCGAGCAAGGTAGGTAAGTTAAAATATGTTGTACAGGTTGTCTCACAAACTAATGGCCGAGGCTGACCAGGTAAGGTTGAAGCGACGATCGTGCGGGACCACGAAGCGACATCAGACTTGAGAAGTCTGATCAACCTGAAGCGGAAGACCCAGGCTGAGGCAAACCAGACTGAGGCCGAGGCCGGCCAGACTGATGTCGAGGTCGAGGAGATGAAGTTCAAGTGCAAAGCACAAACCCAAAGTCCTCCCTAGAAAGATGACATCCTGAAAATCTAGAAGGAATTTGGGGACCTTCAAGGGAACGTTCTCAAATCTCGTGAGATAGAAATGTGAGATCTAGAGGCTCTCATTGAGCAAGTCGGCCCTCCTTTCACTGACGAAATCATGAAAGAGAAGGTTCCTGAGAAGTTCAAAGTGCCAACCATCAGCCCATACGATGGCAACATTTATCCTGTAGAGCATTTGGACACCTATCGATCACAAATGGAACTACACGAAGTTTCAGAAGCAATCAAATGTAGGGCATTCTCTTTTACCCTCACATGACCAGCCAGAGAATGGTATGGGAAGCTAAAGAGGAAATCCATTGGCACTTTTAAGGAGCTAGCAAGAGTGTTTCTAACACAATTCTTGGAAGATCGAGATCAACGTATGCCTCAAATGCACTTGCACACCATAAAGCAAGAGCCAAAGGAGATGTTACGTGATCATGTCTCGCGCTTCAATAAGGAAGCATTGCAAGTTGAAGGATTCACAAACACTACTGCTCTGATCACTATTGTAGCAAGATTACAAGACAAATGACTACTTAGATCAATTGGAAAGAAAGAACCAACTTCCTATGTTAAGTTCATAACCAGGGCTCAAAGGAATATGAGCACTGAAGAGCTGATACGATCGAAAGAAGCTACATCTGATCGTGAAAGAAGCAACAAACATGCAGAGCAAGATAGAGCTTGAGACAATAATTTTTCTACTTTGAAGAAGAGAAGGGCCGAGAAAAAATGTTGAGGCCGACCAAACCCTAAGGTCATCTCTAGTCAATGTTCGAGAGGTATACTTCCACAACTCTCCCTCCGAGTAGAACTTGATGAAAATTCGCCACTTGAATTTGGTGAAGTTTCCAGGCAAGATGCGAACTCCATCTAGAAAAAGAGACAGATATGTTGGGATTTATGCCCTAAAGCCTCGTAATTAATAATTTATTTAATAATTAATAATAATTTTGATTATTTTATTTACAATATAATATTATCCATTATATGAAAATTTTAAGGTTATTAGTGTAATCTTGAACAGTATGTGGTTGACATACGAGAGGATCATGTTCAATAAATAACCTAAAGGGTCATAGTATATGGATAAGGTTGGAGCCTTATCCTAGTAACACTATTGATACTTCCCACTTTGTAATTGTTACAAATGATTTGATCCAAATCGTTCATGTGGAGACATGTAAGTGGGGGTATCTTATACAATGAGTTTGTGTAAGACTGAACAACGAAATATTTAATTGAGAAGATTAATATTTCATCAGGATGATCATATGCGACTTTTATCATAATCTTGAGTGAGTTATGAACTCCTACCTGTGAGGGCTTATCCTTTGATTTGCATGGGTGAGAGTGGATTTTGTAGCTGATTCAATATGTCTACCATTTTGGGGACTTGACCAAATAGGGAGATGGAAACATAATCTCACAAGATGGAATTCACTCTTTCCCATATAGGGTAAGTAAATGAGTAGTTCTCTTAAGTGTTGATTTCGGGACTTGAACAATGGGGCCCCACCTTCTCACTGGCCCGAGAAGGACTTAGTTTATAATTAGATTATAAATAGATTGTTCATTAGAGAATCAATGGTACTTAAGGTGCAAGATGTAATTATAGGGGTAAAACGGACTTTTGACACAGATGTAATTACGAACAACTCGTGAATGATCGACTTGCATGTAATGATTATATCTATGGACACAATTTGTCTTACAGTGCATAATAGTGCAACTCTAGGTCTATAATGGAGTGACCTATAGTTAATGAATGAAAATTAATTAATTAAAGAGTTTAATTAATTGATTTTGTATCATTGGAGCTTATAATCTGTAGGTCCATAAGGTCCCCTTACTAGCTCATAGTAACACTAAAAGATCAATTTAGTTGAAAGAAAAATTTGAAATGTTCAAATTAACATTTAATATATTAGATATATTAAATATATAAGAGGAAAATATATTTATTGTATTTTATACATTAAATATTAAAATAATTAATGTATATTAGATACATTAAATAAAAGATAATTATAGAATTTGAATAAGATTCAAATAAATAAATATCGTAGGAGATTTGAATAATATTCAAATAAATATAAGATATATTTTAATATATTAGATATTAAAATATAATATTTTAATTATGGCAAAGATTTTCCCTTAGTCTTTAGAAATAAAATCATTGGGTTGAGTCATTAGACATAACACATATCTCTTCAATAGAAAATTAGAGAATTCTCTCTAGACTTTCTCCTTTCCAATCCCTTGTGGATTTTCTTTCAAGAGGCTCCCACAAGCCTTGGTCATGTGTTCGAGTCATAGCTAGGAAGATTTTATGAAAGAGATAAAGATCCGCTAGAAATATATCCATATTTACTCCAAGTAAGTTTGCTTAATCTTATTATTTTTTAGTTTAATTTTAAATAAAATAAATGACGATCCAATGCTTCCGCTGCAGATTGAAACGTTCATTCTTTCAAGATAAATATTGTTTCTTTCACCGATATCATGGTCATGCAACTCACGATTGCTATCAACTACGAGATGAAATCAAAACCTTGATCAGAGAAAGGTATCTGAAAGAATATGTCAGGGACGAGCAAAGGTCGACTAGAGATGGCCAAGCTAGGCCAGATAATGGTCGAGGCCGAGCAGATGATGGTCGAAGTTGACCAGATGAAAAACCTCCACATGAGATCATAACCATATTTGGGGGACCAGTAGGAGGAGAATCTAGCAGGAAAAGGAAGACAATTGTTCGTGAAGCTAGACACAACCCAGCTTATCCAGGTATGTATTCAGTCCATGCTGAAATTGTGAACGAAACCCTAGAATTCACTGAGGCTAAAGCTAGAGTCATCCATCAGCCACATAATGATGCTTTAGTTGTTACCCTAACTATAGTAAATGTGAAGGTTCACAGAGTCCTCATAGATAGGGGAAGTTCAGTTGGTGTTCTCTCTCTGATTGCCTTTAAAATGATGAGGTTAGAGAGGGGGCTACTAAAGGAGAATCTGACTCCCTTGGTTGGGTTTGGGGGAGAAAGAGTAACTCCTGAAGACAACATCGAACTTTCAGTCACCTTTGGGGATGGATTGAATGCAACTACTAAGATGATCAACTTCTTGGTAGTGGAGTGCACATCAGCTTACAATTCCATATTAGGAAGACCAAAACTCCATCAACTGAAGGCTATAGCTTCCACCTATCATCAGCTACTAAAATTCTCTACTTTGAATGGAGTGAGAATAGTAAAAGGGGAGCAGAAAGCTTAAAGGAAGTGTTACTTCACAAAACTCAAAGAAGTCAAAAGATCAAGAAACGAGCATGAGGCATACCTCGGCAAGGCCAAGGCGACCTCGGCCGACCACACCCCCATGGATCATTAGGGGGCTTCTCTCTATTTATCTTTACTTTAGATAGATTTATTTTTTTCAATTCCAGCGATTCATGAAAAAAATCAAATTTTATTAGCAATAAAATTCTCTTTTGCAAGCTACAAGTTATGTCAACTCAAGCATGATTTTCAACCAAAAAACTCCTACTTGAGTAGGGGGCTACTAAGGGGATATGCCTCCCTATTAAACAAAAAGCAAAGAAGCTACTTAGGAGATATGTCTCTCTATGAAACAAAAGGCAACGAAGCTACTAAAGAGCCTCTCTAATTGAACAAAAGGCAGAAACAACACAAAACGAGCTAGAATAATCAACATTTTCAGAGAAACTGAGGCTGAGGCTGACCTTATAGGTCAAGGCCGAGCATCTACAAGTAAGTGATTTTCTTTGGTTTGTGGTTTGGATTCATGAGTGATGGACCTCTTTTTATCAATTCATCTTGTTTAGTAAGACTTAAGTAATTCTATTTATCAGAGTTCAACTTTTTGAAGTAAAATTTCATTAAAGAGAAACAAGGACGATGAATAGAAATTAAACTTTCATTGAATAGAAAAAGTAATGCCTTACATTGAGATTAAAAAGATAGAAGGAGACAAGCAAAATACAAAATAAAAAATAGACTAGCCGTCATTCATACCAGATCCTTCACTCCCATTAAAATCATTTGACTCCATGAAGGAATATGGATCTTTCTTAAAAGAAGCAGATCGTGGAAGCATATCTGAAAAACAAAAGCAACAAAATCATAAGTTATAGAAAACACACGAAGCAGAAGCTAAAACAGAGGGGTCGAGGCCGACCAACATGGCTGAAGCCGAGCTTTTTCCAGCACATCAACAAAAAGAAGAAATGAAGAACCACAAGATGGATCATCAGAATGAAAGCAAAAAGTCTGGGTCCCAATCCAAATATGGTAGATTAGAGCCAAAATCTGGAGCCTACTCCAGATACAGCAGATTATGTCGTGTAAACAAAGCACAAAACACGCAAAACTCTAAAGCACTTAGATGTAGAGGAAGGGGCTCGGAAGGTTGACTGACCTTGACAACCCAAAAATCTAAGAAAAATCTCACGATGGGTCCCTATTGAGCACAACAATGCAGGCTTCATAAAGCTAAGCAGAGCATGAGGAATGCAAAACTCCGCTTAGGTGTGGAGGATGCAAGCCCAGAAGATTGATTAGGTCTCCAAAGGGGACTTGGTTAGTTGATCTGAGCAGCCTAAAAAATCGAGGAAATACAGTGGAAGAAAGAAAATTTGACCTCGAGAAAGAGGATGGTAAGGCCAAGGAGAATCTGTACACGGTAGACGTACCAGCGCGTGCAAGGGAAACCAAACCAGCCGAGGCTGACCAGTCCAGGTCATTATTTTACCCCCGACTCTCTCTCCATGACCTATTTTCTCTTCTCATCTCATGGTATCTGCATGAAATGAAGCTACGATTGTTTAGAAAATGTTTATGAAAAGTGGGAAGCTACAAGGCTACTGAATAGTCAAGAATTCCCTCCAACAGGTGAAGCTAAACGGCTACTAGATGGCCAAAATTCTCTCCTACAGGAGGTCAGGAAGTCTAGAATAGTCCCTACAGGGTTTGAGGGCAATCCCACTTAAATTTAAGGACGCCCTCGAATTTACATATTCTCTCCAAGAAAACGGCACAGATCACCAATCCAGAGGACAGTCTTAGCCCCCAAGAAAGATTGAAATGTTCCCTATGGGGTTAGACGACAATCTTACGGAGATCCAAGGAGAACCTTGGTGCCCTAAATTTTCTCCATAATGTAGACGAACATACATCCCGAGGAGAATCTTATCCACCAGGAAGAGACCGACCTACGGGGTTAGATGACAATTTTGGGGATGGTCTGAGACGCAAGATAAGTGTCATGGAACCCTAAAATTCCTATAGGAAAATGGAGAAACAATATGCAAGATAAACGTCATGGAACCTTAAACTTCCTACGAAAAACAGAGAAACCGACACTCTAGGAGATTGAATATCCTCACAATGATGGACAACAATAACTAGAGAGAATTTGAGACAGACATCAAAATGTCAACAATGACTCCAAAACTTAATTAGCTACTCCCAAGTCAGGCTCCATGCAATTACTTCACACGCTCCTATCTCGAATCCTAATTAGGGAGTGGGGACTAATGTTATGGGTGAAATAGGACCAACAAGAATGGGTTGGCTAAAGGGATGTAACTAAGGGCCAACAAGGAAAGAAGACCAATATGAAGTTAAAACGGACCGATGGTCGGCCCGGTCGAGGCCGACCACATGGCAAGGCTTACTTTTGGGCCTTGCCTCGGTCCCCATGGCCCATGTACCCCCAATCCAGCCCAATTCGATCATTTTTTTCCCAATCAAAGAGGAAAACCCACGAAAACCCTAGGAAGGAAAGTATTTAAGCTCTTTCTAGAGAGGAAAGCAAGGTAAGTTCATTCCATCCACCAAAACTCTCATAAAACTCCCTAACTCTGTTAAAGACTCTCTGACTTAAGCATTGGAGCCTGTGTGGCTTACACCATATCGGTGTCCAGGTTTTTCTTGTCTTGCAAGCCGCTTTCTTCCCCCAAGAATACAAATTCTCCACGGTTGTCATGTGGAGGTCAGGTAAGATTTCTCCTGTTTAAAATTTGGTAACAACACTAGTGAATTTCTTATCTTGGAGGGGTGAGGATTTGAACTCCTAATCTTTTAGTCGAGAATATAATGTCTTAACCAATTAATCAACTATGTTCAAGTTGGAAAATAAATAAATAATTGGTTATCATACTATTGATAATTAATCTGTATATAATAATAAAGTAAAAAAATATTAACAATTACAATTAAAAGAACACACACATATATAATATAATTATATAAACAATCAAAGTACATTAAATGACAAAAATATTTTGGCCAAAAATAGATTTATATAATTATGTAGTACTCCGCTCTTGTGTCTCTCTGCAAGTCCAAAAAGTTTTTTTAATTTAACAATATGTGAGTTGGTGAGAATTCGAACCTCTGACTTTTTGGTTGATGTTATATGTCTTAACCAGTAAAACTATGTAAATGTGGGAATTCGACCTCTGACTTTTTGGTCGATGTTATTTATCTTAACCAGTTGAAAGCTATGCTTAGATTGACAGAAATCTAAAATCGTAATCCTGTGTTTTTCTATCTCTAAATGCCAATAATTTTTTTAATTGGCATCTTTAAAAAAAACGTGTAGAACACATTTTAGATGCTATGGCATAGTAAAGAAAATTCAAGAGTAAGTTGAAGGTTGAGTGAGTGAGTAGTCAAACGAAAAAAGAAATGTTGGAACATGAATTTTCACACGTGTGAATGAGCAGAAAGGGGGAAATTACTAAAATAAACAGACTTTGGCATAAATGAAAATGGAGCTCACACGTGCGAGTGACAGCCCAAAAAGACAAGATCTTTGCCTAGGCAATGAGGTTTGTTGCTCAAGGCCCAAGCAGCCTATTAGCCCACTACTACATATTCCTTACCCAATTCAATCTTACTTTTAGAAGTGGCTTTTACAATGTTTTTTTTTAAAAAAATACAAAACAAGAAACTAACAATCACTATCACATACCAACATGAGCATAGCTCAATTGACGTAAAAGTATGTACTATCGACCGACTAAGAGGTTAGAGGTTCGAATGCTCACCCCACATATTCTAAAAAAGAAAAAAATTACGATCATATAATTCTTATTATTTTTAATGAATATTATGATTTTCAAATTCATTCTTACATTAAGGGGAAAAAAGAGGAGAAATTTAAAAAATCATAAAAAAATTGAAGATTGTTTTTTTTTTTTTTTTATAACAAAAAAAAATATGTTATAAAAAAAAATAGGGAGATCAAAACTGTGGTAGTAAATTAACATTTTTCTAATTATGGACGAAAATGTCATGGTTTAATAAATTAAAATTTTACGCAAATATAGACATCAACAGAAATTTTGAGGAAAAAAATTATGGGAGTCATAAAATTAGTAGAAATTGCTAGAGTTAATAAATGGGATTTTAATTATGATTTATTTATGATATAATTTCATCATTTTCAACTGTCCTATTTATAAAAATAAGTAATAATTTTCAATTATTACATAATTAAAAATACATCACACTTTCATATATGGAAAATGATGGGAAAAAATGTTATAATTTTATAGTCTTAAAATTGTATAAATGAATAAATATGATAAGATAACACAAACTCTATACAAGTCTTTTTAGGAAATACCCAACTTCAACCATTTAACTTGCGAAAAATAACTACATTAAAAAAGAAAAAAGAAAATTTTGTATAGATGATAGATGTTTCGATAGATTGAAATGTTGGAAATGTTAAGAAAATAACGTTGTTGATTCTGAGGTAGAGATTTTTTTTGTTACCCCTATATTGATGTGCTGAGGGTGTCTATATGGTGATATGTCAAGGGACATTATGAATTGTCTATATAGTATTGTATATATATATATATATATTTATTTATTGTGAAAGGATTTGTTCTTAATTTTTTATACATGATTTAACCACAACAGAAATTTGATATAGACACATTTTATTTATTTACATAATGAGTAGATATCTATGTGGAAGAATTTAAAGCCCCACATGTTAGTATAGTCCATATATATGCTTTCAAAAACAACTTAAAGTTTTTATTATTTAATTAAATGAAGAAACTTAACAACAGTGGCTAAAATACATTTGACCCACAAGACATTGACAAGTTTAAGGACTAAAACATTATGAGTATCACAGTTTAATTACTAAAATAAAAATTAAATTGAATATATGGACTAACATGTTGATCTAAGCATGTGTATTGAGCTACATAGGAAAGTTGTTAAGTGAAATAATGTGGCTAGTAATTTTAAGTGTTGAATATATTAGATATAATTTAGAAATTGTATTTTGGATATGTATATTGAACGGCTAATAAGAGAGATAAATTTTGAACTTGTATGCGAGAGTTATTAAGAGGCAACCAACCACATTGTTGTAATCTTGTTGAATCATTTTTTTTATTGAGTGGGTGAATTTTAGGTGAAAATACAAAAAATAAAAATAAAATAGTTATTTTAAAAAAATTTAAGACTAAAATAGATATTTTAAAGGTTAAATTACAAATGTGATCCTATAGTTTTGAGAAAGTTAGAAGTTAAATTTAATCCTTATAGTTTTAAATGTTAGAATTAATTCATATGATTTAATAAAATCCTCATAAATAGTCCCTAGTTTTATCAAACTATAAAGACCATATATGAGGTTTAATCAAATTATAATGACAAAAATTCTAACTTTTAAGATCATATGAACTAAATTCTAACTTTTTTCAAATTATAGAGTCCAAATTTATAATTTAACATATTTTAAAAGTTCAAAAACATGAAATACAGTTTAGTTTTGTTTGTTTTTTTTTTTTTTTTTTTTTTTTTTTTTTTTTTTTGAAATTGAAAGCCAAATTTGGAACCAAAGCTACAAACCAACACTCCCTTAGAAAGAAGGGAGAGAACATCCTCTGAAAAGTTAGAAGCTCCTAAAGAAGAAGCCAAAGCAGCTAAGTTGTGAAATACAGTTTTGTTTTTCATTAAATCCCCAGTCTTTCAAATTTATCCTTATGATTTTAAACCAATATTTTTTGGTTCATTGAAGGAAATTGGGGGAATAAAAAGAAAAAGATTGATAAGGGGGCACTCCAAAATGGTACAATTTCCAACAAAAGTTGATGTTTCCACCCCCATGTTCCCTTTGAAGCGAAAAATGTTGGGTGATGACTCAGGAGATACAGATTGCCAATTTCCAGGTGAAAGAAAGATTTTCAGAGCCATTTGACCAATTGAAATTAATTGGAAGGGTATGTGGGGCCTACTACCCTAGAACTTAAGGCCAATGGGGTTGCGACAAGTGTATAGGTCTGCCCTTAACAGCGGTCAGAGGACCTAGCATAGCATGCGACCGGCTTTAGGGTCTATAGCTCTTGCGCCTCAGGCTTTGCAGGGTAGCCTACCCTCCACAAAGGACCATCCATCAGAATTCAGCATGCAATTTCATGCCCAGCTAAAGCCTTTGACCCTCTCTGACTTTTTATCATTCTTCTCATGCAAACTCATTCATTAGCCTTTCCTTTCACATCCCACCCTTCTTTTTTCTTTTTTTTTATTCATGAAACTTAAATTGTTTCAAAGGTCCCTTTTTGACTCAATTATATTATTGGTTTGAACTTTTAAAACTCCGGTTAATAAGTTCTTGCACTTTAGTCCTTGTACAAAATTTCATATTGTATCTATCATCTATCTAGTTCTTAGACATTAAAAAATTTCTGTCTAATGAATCTTTTATTTTCTCCATCACTTTAACATTTTCATTTTATACTTGACTATATTATTTAATGATTACACTACAAACTAATTTCACATGAATGTTTAGATATTTGGTTGTATTGTATTAATGACAATAACATATTAGATATAAAATTAAAAGTTCGAAAACTTATTAGAAATTTTTTCAAGTGTAGAAAATACATTAAACACAACTTTGAGAGTTGAAGAACTTATTATAAACTTTTTAGCATACAAAAGCTTATTATACAAACCTAAAAGTTTGTGGGACAATACTTGTGTAATTCTAATATTTTTGTTCTTATACTTTTGTTCGTAACAATTTAGTTAATTTTTATTCTATCATAAATATAATTAATTAAGTTATTGAGTTACAATCCATCTATGAATAGTTCAAAAATAGTTAGACATGAGGTAGATAGTAAGTTGGAATCTACAATTCTCTATTTGCAATGTAAAATTAAGGGGGGGAAAGTTCTATGAGTTAACCTTCTCATTAAAATTTTGAGTGAAAACAATCAATGCATGAAATTATGGGTAAGTAAATGAAATCAACCGAAAAGTCTATCATCCAATCCACCACATTAAAGGTAGTTTAATTATTTGTCTACATGCACTAAATTATTAAAAAGCTTTTATAATTACATTAAAATAATAATGTAGTTATGAAGAGATATATTTCTTTTTGGGATTTTTATTTTCAATTTCAATACACAACAACTTTTTACTTTTGAAACATTAAATAGAAAACTTATGATTAGCCAAAAAAAGAAAAAAAAAAGATGTTGAATTTGCATAGTGGATTGTTTTTAAACCCAAAAAACAAAAACAAGACATCATTGTCTTCTTTAATGTCTCTGTGCACAGTGAAATGATGGTTCTTTTCGTGCGTGTAGAATTCGAACAAGATATAACAAAACAACCCTTTCAAAATTAAGCCCAAACCTGACATCAGAAATATCTATGAGCCACTGCAACTGCCACTGCCTCCAAAATTCTAGTAATTATTTATCTCCAAACTTTAAAAACATTTAATTAAAATCTCTGTAAATCCAAATTAATATTTGAGTCCATACGCTAGGGAGAGTGTTAATTAAGCCTCCATATACAATTACCCTAACATATCAGTTCGAGCTTGAATTTCTGCAATATAGATCAAGAAGATTAGTTAATTTAAGGAATTAATTATGTGATATCCACGAAAAAAGCTATAAAACAAGACGTCTACGTACTTTCATATCATGGTCATTGTAGTTTACAATGACAAGTAGATAGATGTCAGTCAATGACCAACATTAAAAATCGATCATCATTGTATGTTTTAATAACAATCGAATAGATGTTGGATGTGTGTCCGTCGTTGTTTCCTTTTAATGTCGTTTTTTGACCGAGATTAAAAAGAAAATTTGTTGCATTGCAAGGTAAATGTTTGAAATGAAACAAAATTTGAGGGCTTGGAAAGGTCTCTTGGTAACTAAATAGAATAGAGGAAGTAGTTGCATGCCAACTATGAGTTCTTCAATTCCCCATTTTCTACTTTTGTACATTAGATAGTGACATCTCTCTTCATACCAAACATCAATTTAACCCCTAAATCTTGCCCTTCTTTTACTCTTCCAAGCTACCTTTCTGCCCCTCTTTATGACCACTTTCTTTTTTGGGTTTCTTCTCTCTTAGATCTATTTTTACTCATAAAAGGAAGTTTGACTCACAAATTAGGGTTTGTGATTCTAGGTCAAGAAGCAAGCCTATGATTGATTTGCTGGTTTTTTTTTTTTTTTTTTTTGAAACTTTTGAAACTGGTCTTGTTTGTTTTCTTGGACTATATAGTTTTTTTTTTTTTTTTTTTTGTATTTTAATCAACATATATGAAATTTGATGTGAATTTTGAAAGTAAGTAGCTTATTTATGTGAATGCAATATGAAATTTAATAGTAAAGATCATTAGGATTTTTATAAATATTTTAGGTGCTATGAAAGTTCAATGACTAAAATTTTAGTCCATACTGTTAATTTCTATAGATCATTTAAGAAGAAACCAAAGTTATTTAGAAATTTTACAGATAACTTATAACATGTAATTTTAAACATTTGTTCATGTAGATATTTAACAATCAAATAAATGAATAAAGAATATATCTAGGTCAGGTTTCTAGTAAATAATTAATTAAAAATTAATAACAAGAAAAAAAAGCAAAATGCTTTTGAATTTAAAAATCAAAATGGGAAAAGTACACAAGTTCATGTCAAAATAAAATTAAAATTTACTTCAAATGAAGGGAGGAAAAATATACCTTCAACCTACTTTTATTGTTGTCTCAGAAAAAAAAACCTACTTTTATTGTTTAAAATATTAGAAAAAGAACATTTTTCACGCGTAAATTTAGATTAATTATGAGAAGTCTTTTCAAGAACACAACTTTAATTAATTTAAGCATTATATAATAATTTTTTCAAAATATATAATTTTCTCCACCACACTTTAGAATTCAGTACATCAACTCATAGTCAAAACTAGTACTAAGAAGTTGGTAATTGGCTTTCTTTCTCTTCTTTTAGCTTTCTTTTGCACAAATTTTAATTGCTATTTACGTTTTTTTTAAGTACTTAATTATTATTTCAAAGGTTGATGATTTTAACTGACATTACAATGGTTCAACTTAAGAAAAAAAGGCAAAAAAATTTCCCTTTTTAAGGATCTATAAACCATTTGCCAAAGGTTTGTACTCTTAAAGAGAGTTTGTTTATAAAATCTAGGGTCACATTTTGTTAGTTTGTTTATTGTATATTTAATAAACATGCAATTCTTCTATCAAAGAAAAACAAAAAAACAAAAAACAAGCAACAATTTAATATTTTTATTTAACAAATATAAACCATATAAAAATACGAATGAACTTTATTTCGAGGGAGGTAAGTTTTTTTTCTTTATTGAATTTTCCATATTGAGTATTTGACATTGAACACGAGGAGAAACACTTGCATAATATTGAAGACTATATATATATATATATGACAATTTATATTTGTAAAAAAGGGAAAAAGGAATTAGAAATGAGAGAACAATTAGAAAAGTAGGAGAAAAAGAAATCTAAGTAGTGATTATGGTATAACCAAGTTGAAAATAACTATTGCCATAGGTATAATATTAAATTATTCAAGAGTTTGTTCGCATTTTTTTAGTTCAACTATATGCATGAAATTTAAACTTTTAACCTCTTGGTTTAGGTATATGTCTTAACCAGTAGAATTATGTTTAAATTAAAATTTGTTCTCGCATTTCAAGTCTTATGATTGTTATGTAAATAGTTGGATTTTTTTTCAAAAAATATATTATATTATAAAATTAAAGAAAGAAAATCTTAACCTAGAATATTGATGCTTAATCACTTTAAACTATGTCCAAAAGTAGTACATAATATAGTTAAACACTTTAAACTATGTTCAAGTATACAGAGTTACTATAAGAGTTACTATAAAAGTTATTATAAAATTATAGTCACAAAAAATAATTAAACAATTTTAATATAGATATTAATTATGCAATATGTACAAAGAGAGACCAAAAAGTTGGGATTTTTTTTTTCTTTTGTAAACTTAAAAGTGTGTTTAAAAAACAACCAATTTCAAAATAATTACAAATATAGGACAAAAAACCCATATTAAATTAATAATAATACATTAGAAAATTAAAAAATTAAAAAAATTAAAAAAAAAAAAAAAGAAACAAAGCAAAAACCACCTCTAAGTTACAAGATTATTACTATCTCACTCTCAAACATTTAATTTGAGGAACTTACGAAATCATTATATTTAAATCATGTTCCTATAACTCTATTAATTGCAACTTGTAAAATATAATACATAGACCACCATCAAACTATAAAGCTTTTACAATTGAATTTTAAACTCTAAATTCTAAATCAATTATACTATCACACTTATAAGTTGTTAAGAATTGTATTCTTAAAATCATATTATTATTGCAATTAAAGCCCAACCATTAACAAAAGAATAAAAGACAGGATTTTTTTTTTTAGTACAATAAAAATTGGAGAGATTCGAACCACAAACCTCATGGTCGTTAACACATTTAATATGCCAGTTGAACTATGGTCTCTTTGGCATAAAAGACAGGATTTAATTACACTAAATCCCCTAACTTCTAATTGTTTAAATTGGAAGTTAGAAAACACAATCACAATTAAATTATATATATATTTGTGGGGGTTTAACAACTTGAGAAAGTGAAGTTCTAACTTATATTGTGGGGGTTTAACAACTTGAAAAAGTGAAGCTCTAACTTCTATTATTTTGATTGAAGATATAATATCTAAATCAATTAAATTATGCTATGATAAACTTAAAAAAAATTTGTAATTTTAGATAGATATATATATATATATATATAGGCTTAGGGACAACCAAAAAGTGAAACAAAAAGAATATGTCATGTGTTCATAAGTTAATAACCACTGGATAGAACCCTAAGCCCCACATCTCTTTTACTTTAGATCAATCATATCTCTATATCTCTTCCATTCAAATCTTCATGCAAAAAAAAAAAAAAAAAACACTAAAAAGAAGGGAAAAAAAACCCACACACAAAATAAAACCAACTCTCATTCAACAATACCAAGGAACAAAAAATCCCAATTAATTAACCCTCTCAACAACAAAGACCATAACATATTTTTGTTATCTCAGTTTTTAGTTGACAATAATCACATCATCAAAGATGTGTATGTTCTGTTCTCTTCTGTTTTCAAGGAGATTTCAGTAAGAAGTTCGAGAGCTCGGCCCCCATGGCATTGCATGATCCGAAGGAGATGGAGCATTGTATACGCACATCGACAACGGAGTTGCCGAGCTTGTGGTTGTTGCTACGGCGGGGGACTCCTCGGCAGCGTTGATGGCGGGTTTCGCCATATCAACATCGTCGTCCTGCTCTGTCTCGCTTGGCAGCCGATGGAACACTGGGTTTATAAATGTCGCTGCGACGACCACCACGAGACTCGCTGCCGTGACTTTCCCGCCAACTATGCCTCCGAACACCTTGTCAAGAATACGAATAAAAAGAATCAATTTTTTATTGGAGGCAATAACTTAGGCCCCGTTGTCGACCATTTTGCTTTTTTAATTTTCTGTTTTTTAAAATTAAACTTATAAATATTAAAATATGTGTTTCTTTCTTTTGTTATCTATCAATTTTTTTTTTTAAAAAAAAAAAAAGCAAGAAAAAGTAGTTTTTGAACTAAAAAAAAAAAAAGCAAAAATTAATAAATAAAATCGTAATCAAATGGAACTAAATATTTTAACATAGATGTAATTTAATATAGTATTATTCGGATACTATATTCAAACTCCTAACTCTTCAATTCATATTAATAATTACTCGTTAAGCTTTTGGCTATAAGCGTTGAACTTGATACTATATTTAAACTCCTATGGCATCACTCTCGCTTAATTACTTATTGGGTTGTGTGCGACGAACTTTAAAAGGAATAATTTTGAATTAAAAAAAATATATTAACGTTACCATAACTTATCAGCTTAAGCTCACCTGACCTTGAGCACCAGCAAGACAAATCCCAAAAGAGGGAGAGGATGGGTTAGAGGGAGAGTTAAACGACGTCGTATTGGGGAGAAAAGAGCCGGAGAGAGAAACGAGGCTGAAAGGTCCATGAAGGGACAAGGAAGTTGAATGCGACATCGGATGTCGCAACGTAACATTAGAGACGGAACCGGAGCCACTGAGGACGGTGAGGCCGACATGTCGTTTCCGGGCGAAGTGGAGGAGGGTGTCGACGACGTCGTTTCCGGCGGAGATCTCGATGACGACGGGCTTCATGGCGGAGTCGTTCTCTTTGGTTATCACGATTGGTGGCTTTGGTTTGTTCTTCGACCCCGGCGGCCTTCCACGTGGCTTCTTGGCTGTGTCCGCCGAGGAGGAGGCGGCGCCGGCGCCGGAGAGGGGCTTTTTGGGTTTGACGGCGGCGGCGGAGGAGAGGGGCCTGGTTGGAGGGCTGTGGTCGGAGGAGGAGGAGTCGGAGGTGGGGGGTTGGTGGGAGAGAGAAATAGCTCCGCCGTAGTCCGCCATTGGAAGCGGCTGAAGTGAAGAGAGAGTGTTGGGAAAACGGAAAATTGGAAATTGGGAGTTTGGTTTTAGTTTAGAGAAAGATAAATTTCTTTTAGAAATAGGAATTGGGTTTTTTTTTTCAGATGTGGACCCATTTGGAGGAGGAGAAGAAAGAAGAATGAATGGAGTGGGACCCACTTCTAGGGTTTTATTTACACTTTTTACCTTTAGAATTAAGAAAAATATAGGGGAAAAAAATTCAATTTTTAACCTTTTCAACTTTTCCAATTTTATCTTAAATTTTTAATTTCATCAAATTATATCTTAAATCGAGATAAATATTGCAATTTTAACTTCAAATTTGAAAAAGTATCACAATTTTTACCTTTTAATATGTTTTTGTTTGAAAAAATTGTTAAAAAAAATATTCTCATACCTATTCAATGAATTATAAAACATAAATTGATAAGTATTTGGAAGGAAAAATAACATTAAAGCTAAATTTTTGTTGAAATTTGTGAATTTTGGCAAAATTATTCAATGGTTAAGTTGTGCATTGATTTGGGTATGATTTCAGGCTCATCTTTGTGGTTTTAAATGTTTTAATTTAATTTTTATAGTTTGGAGTTAGTTTTGATGTCGTTTTTATATTTAATCAAGTCCAATAAATGACCTCTTTTGTTACCATATTAACACTTGTTCTTTTTCGATGAGTTGACGTTTTTCATTTGGTTTATTGTGTTAGTTGCCTGTATTAGGGTTTAAGAGAGAAAAAGTAAAAGAGAATAAAAGGGTTTTCAAATAGGTAAAATACCATTTATAAATAATTTGTAAGGTTTAATTGATATAGTAACTAAATTGAAACTTTGATATAGTAACTCCCATAGAAACCAAATTAAACCAAACATAAATCATAGGGACAAAATTGAAACTTTTTAAACTATTAGAGAGATCAAATCAAACTATGCTAAAGTCATAAGAACCGAATTTATAATTTAACCCTTTTTTAAAAAAATCTTAATTTTTGTTAGATTTCACATTTGGTCTTATGGGCTTGACAAAGTTTTAGTTTGGTTCCTATTGTTTAGGCTTAGTTTCAAATTTTGGCCTTTATAGTAAGTTTCAACTAAATTTCTACAATGTTGTCAAACTTCACAAATTGTCTTAATTTATTGTTAACATATTAAATATGTGACACCTTTTGTATTTACGCTTTTTATTTGGCTGATTGTGTTATTTGACAATGTTTCCAATGTTTCCAAAAGTAGTTTGTCTATAGCCAATTAGAGGATAACCCTTTTTTTTTCTTAAGATAACAATTAGAGCATAACCAAATGGTTAAAATATGAGAAATTTTCTAGTACTATTATAGTAGTATTTCTTCCAACTAAAATAAACGAAAGGATGGATTTCACATAATAAAACAATATATTTATTGATTATACAAATGAGCGTTTATAAAAAGAGTAGAATAGTAGAATTTTTTCCCTTAGGGACTGTTTGGTACAAGAGTTTTGAGGATGAGAATGGGCAAGGGCTCTGGATACCCTTGTTTGGTACAAGGTTTGGAGGCTTGGTCATGGGAATGGATTATTCCTATGGATTTTGTATACCCATGAGTAAGGGTATTTGATACTCTTGCAAAAGCATGAGTTTTCTTTATGCCCTCTTCTTTCTCTCTCTTATTTTTGTTAATATTCATCTTTCTTTTGAATATATTTATTTATTTTATTATAATTAATTAATTTAGATTAATTTTTATAATCAACCTAATTATATTAAAATTATTTTATAATAATGTATTGAATTAACCTAATTAATTATTTAATTGTAATAAATTAATTATAACTAATTGATTGATTAAAAATATACAATGAATTCTCATTTATAAAAAAAAAAAAAAATTCAATTTTTACACCTAAGTTTGTCGAGTTGTATCAATTTCTACCTTAAACTTTTAATTTCATCAAATTGTACCCAAATTTAGATAAGTATTTTAATCTTAACCTTAAACTTAAAAATGTTTTGCAATTTCTATCATCCAATAAATTTTCTTTTGAAAATTCGTTAAAAAAAGTATTTTCATATGCTTTCAATAAATTATACAAGACATAGGTATGGTACAAAATTGATTAGAGTTCAAAAAAAAAAAAAAACAATGTTAGAACTACATTTTGTTAAAATTTGTGTGTTTTGATAAAGTTATTCATTAGTTTACGGGTAAAAATTAAAAGTTTAGAGTGAAAATTGATACATGGTGACATGTTTACGGGTAAAATTGATTTTTTTTCCTTTATAAAAATAAACTAAATTAATGTAATTTTGTATTTATTGAAACTTTAATAAATTAGTAATCTATTTAATTAATTGAAATAATTTAGTATACAAATTATAACTTTATACAATTATTTATTCAATTAAAATTATATATCTATTATGATCAATTAATTTACATCTATTTGTTGAAGAGTTCATTAATTAATGCATGATAATTATATAAGATTTATAAAATTAATCTCATAAAAATATAAAAATATAATTTATTATTATAAAAATTAGCATTCCCAAGTGTACAACAAAACACAGCAATCAATGATTCTCAATAATCTTATTCCCATGCATCCATTATTCTCATGCATATAAGAAACCTAAAACCAAACGGCTCCTTAGAGCTTGTTTGTTTCATAGGTTTTGCCATGAATTTGAGACAAACATTGAATATCTTTGTTTGTTTAAGAGACTTTCACTTGTTAAAACCTAGGATATCATTATCTAACATGAGTTTTTTTTTTCTTATAATACCCTCCATATAGGTGGGATTCTTATACATGGAGATAAACTGTTGTGGGTGAAATTAACTCTCAAAACAAGTCAAGGTCACGAAGTCCACCCAAAAGCGAGCCTAATAAGGTACTGGCACCATTATTAGGCCGAAGCCGACCATACCATGTTGACCAAGCCCATTGTTCCTGAGGGCCCAATCTAGGGCTGTTGAGGCCTGCTCTGGTTGGCCTAAGCCGGGCTGACCAGATTGGCTTCAACCCGGCGTAATACTAACACACCTCCTGGAAACCCAAATGCACTTCTTACATGCCTCCCAAAAGCTCTAATTCATTTCTACAAAGAGGAGTGAGAGGTGTGCCTCCAAGATATGCTCACAAAAACCCTAACTCTTTACTACACTTCTCCCAAAACCTTAGTTGTGACTTGGGCATCGGAGCGTGTGTGGCAAGATGCCGCACTGGTGCTGTTCTCTTTATTTTGCAGGTAGCCTCATCCTTTTCTTAGTTGAGATCGTGTGAATTTTGCCAAGTGAATTTGTGCATCAATATAAACAGTAAACATATAACCTAATTAATTAATATTAATCATTACAAATTATTTCTAAGTAATTATTAATATCAATATATTATTGAGACTAAATAAAATTAATTTTTATTTTAACTATTTATTATTAATTTAATTATTTATTATTAATTTAATTATATTGTTTAATTTTGAAGTTTTTTTTTAAATTAATGTTTTAATGTAAAAATATTTATTTATTTTTATTTTAACTAACTAATTAATTAATTAATTAATATAACCAGATATTAAATAATAAAAATTTTAATTTATGATTACATTAATTTATTCTCTTACATTTAATTAATTAAATAGAATTCTTATAAACAAAAGTTATAAAACAAACATAGATATTTAATATTTCAGACATTTAACTCCAAAATATTTAACATCCATACCCACAAAATTCATGTTCTATATGGACTATTAAGGAAATTTACCTCTTATTAAAGGGTCATTGATTTGAATACTCGCCATTCTTGTGAGGTAATATTCTAAAAGGGAAAAAAAATTGATCCCCAATTTTCAAATTTGTAGTTTTTTTTTTTTTGACAATATGTGGAGTGAAAAATTCAAACCTCTAACATCTTGATCAAGACTAAATGCTTTATGATCATGTTAGTTGGATTTTTGTAGGCGTTGGCTGAATTTTTGTAGGCTTGGTGTAAATAAGTATTTTTGGGTCATCACTCTTAATTTCATATTGATTATTTAAATAAATTTAAATATTTACTTGAATTACACATCTACTACATATACGTTGTTCATTAAAAAGTTTCCATTTAGTTTTTTAATGTTTTAACATTTTTTCATTATAACATTTTTCCTATAGATGTTAAATGTGTTGGATGAATAAGCTTTTGTGGCATGTAACTCAAAAAAAAAAAAAAAAAAAGAATCCGGCATACCTAATAAATTGATAAGAATTTATAATTCCTCCTATGTGTATATACATGTACATGTGTGTATATATATACATGTACATGTGTATGTGTGTATACATGTACATGTGTATGTGTGTGTGTGTGTATATATATATATATTAGGGATGTCCATTTTTTTTACGAGGACGGGGTCCCGCGTGGACCCACCTCTAATGGAGTGGAGAATCCCCATTTAGGCAGAGAATGGGAGAGGGAGTGGAGAAGATTTTTTTTCCTGTTAGCTAAGCGGGGATGGAGACAAGGAATACATTCCCCGTCCCCAACCCCGCTCCGATTTTTTTTAATATATATATTTGTATATATATAATAAACCATAAATCTAAACTTTTATTCAATTTTTTTTTTTTGTTTTTCTAAGGAAATCAACAAAATTTCTCTTAAATAGAAATCTTTTATTAAGAATTAACAATTTAAATAGAAATTAAAAAAAATAGATTTTATTTGATCAAATTTTAAAAAATGAAAATTATAAACGGAAAATTATTCTCTGTGGGAAACCTGATCCCTGCGAATTCCCCACCCTATTCCCTGCGAAATTAAATGGAAAATTTCGTAGGAATGGGGATGAAATGGGAGGCGGGGACGGGGAAGCAATTCTCCTGCCTCGCCTCCCCCCGTGGACATCTCTAATATATATATATATATATATATATATATATATAAAATTTGTTTGCATGTGTATAAATGTATGGTAGTTTTCTGGGACGGTAATTTATCTCTTACTATAACTATATTGAATAAATATAATACTTCTTTCTATATAAATAAGAAATAATCGATAATTATAAAAATATTATACAAAATTACTATGCTATAATTCTAGATACAGTTGTACCAATTTGATAATCTTCTCTTCTAACCATTGTCAATGTGGGTTTTCTTGTTTTTTTATATTCTATTATTATTATTATTTAAAACCTTAGACATATGAAATAAGTAAATAATGAATATTACTTCAAAAAAATAGAGGTAGTAATATCACAAATAGTAAGGTGTTACACCTATTTCTACAATTTTGGAAAAATTATATAATTGGAAAGTATGAAATTTGAGAAATTAGGAATTTGGATATTTATGGTTTTGGTTGGAAGATAAGGATTGGTTTCTTTTATTAATTAAATAATAGACATTAAAGAAAGAGAAAGTGGGATAAATATATTTGTTTATTAAATAAAAACATGTGGCTTTAATAGATATTGTTTAATAAAAAAAAAAGATGGGTATTGTTGGAGAAGTATTCACGTAAGGAAGAGGAAGAGGAAGAAAGTGAAGAGAAAAAGTGTGATTCTTGGGCTATTTTGAAGTGGAAAAGAAAAAAATAAACAAAGAGAACCTCTCACAACCTTGGATTGAAGCTTTTGGTAAGTTTTCTAACTTTTGATTAAGGTTTCTCATGAGTTCTTGAACCTAATTTGGTGGGTTTCCTTATGGGTTTTCTTCCTTTAGTTGGAAACTCCATAAACTAGCTTGAAAACTAAGGTGGGGGTGATGATTGAGTAAAAGAAGGAAATTTGATGAAAGTCATGAGTTTTATCAAAGTATAGATTGAAGGGGATTAGTTGTATGTAGAAATTGCAAACTTTTTAGGGAAAGAAAACCAATGAATTTATTCATGGAGAAGAAAAAATGAAAAGAATGAGATTTCTTATGGAGAAGATTACAATGGAGTTTATTGGAAACTTTATTTTGGGTTATGGTCTCAATTTCTTGGTAATTTGAAGAGTAAGATGATGAAAAGAATGGTTAATTCTTGGGTTAGTGAGAAATTTAAAGGCTTGGATAATTTAGTGTTGTTACACTTTAATTTTGGCATTAAGAGGTTAGTAATATGTTGACAAATTATGATTTCAGGACAAGCGGAGATTGGAACCATTTACGACCCAAACAAACCTCGTTCGTAGTAGTTGTGAGTGGTTATTTTATAAAGTATTTCAATTATTTTAGTAATTGATGAGATTTTATGAGATTTGAAATCAATTGCAATTAATATTAATATAAATGATTTAGCATATTTGAATTTGAAGAGATTTATGTTTATTGAAATTTAGCTACAATGACTTAATTATTTGAATTAATTAAGCTTATGAAATGTGAATTTATGGAAATCTCTTAATTGTAGCCAATTGGCAAAAAGTTCAAATTATTTGAGGTGAAATCAAGTATTTGTGAGTTTTAGAAATAACTTGATTTTTGAATCATGATTTTAGTTGATCTTTGACTTATGGCTTAAAGTTATGAAACCACAATTTGAGAATGTGTGGGGTTTGAGAACTTACGATGATTATTATATAGAAATTGTTTTCAAACCACTAGAGCTTGTACCCATGGTTATTACCCGTATGCTATGAGAATGTGTTTCTATAGTATGCTAGTGTGCTTAGGCCGTGGGGGATGCAGGGGAATGCCGGGGCCATTAGGTACCGAATCTGGATTCCGAATCCTGGTCCAAATCCTGGACCTAAAGCATTACAGATGTTAGAGTTTGTTCTACGTGCACGTATGACATAATTTGCTCTGCTATGTATCTGGAGATTACTCGATGCATAATATGGCAGGGATTTGAGTACGAGTTTGGTGATGAGTTTTGTTGGCCTATTATTTTGTGCTTTCTTTTAAGAGTTATTACTGCAAATCTCTGTAATGTTTTACTTATCTTGTGTATTTAGATTGTGCTTAGTTGATAAAATTTTATTGAATTTTGAATTCCTTTTTAATATAAAAGGTTTTTGTCGAGAGATTATTTTTCCTATTAACTTACCACTCACTGGACTCTATTAGCTCATTCTTTCTTCCTAAATTTTTTCTTCAGGTAGCGACTGAGTTTCTAACAAGCCTACAGAAGTCGATATCTGCCACCGGACCTGATATTTTACATACCATTTTGTATGTACATAAATACAAATACTTCTTTTGTAACTAATGTGGCTAGTACGTTTTGAATGACTTAACACCATTTTAGGATTTCCATTGGTTTGTAATTTGAAACCCACATGTCTATCTACTTTTAAGTTCGTGGGATTGTGTTAAATTTCTGAAATGGTGGTTAGAGTTTGAACATGTTAATTTTGGAGTGTATATATTTCTTTCAAGTGTGTTTTACTCAGTTTTCAGGGGAAACTCTGCCGAAATTTTTATAAAATTTGATGTTAACAAAGTTTTGGCTAGCCACTTGTGATTTTCAAAACTAAGATTTATTTTGCAAAGTTTGACATTGGATTTCATAGTTTAGTAGGGATCTAATGTCGGCACGCCACATCCCAAGTTGTTAGGGTAATTTGGGGTGGGGTGTGTCATAAGGTTTAAGCATATGTTTTTTTATAACCACTGTGAATTTGTCTAATGACATTGAAGGATGTGAAAAAGTAAAGGGACATTGGAAGAATGAGTTCAAGTTTGTAATGTTGGAATTTATACCCTAAAGTCTAGTAATTTTTTATTTAATATTTAATAATTATTTTATTATTTTTATTTACAATTTAATTTAATTATATTATTCATTACATAAAAATCTAAAATTATTAGTGTAATCTTGAACAATATGTGATTGACATACAAGATAATCATGTTCAAGAAATAACTTAAAGAGTCTATAGTATATGGATAAGGTTGAGTGCCTTATCCTAGTAACACTATTGATACGACCCACTTTGTAATAGTTACAAATGATTTGATCTAAATCATTCATGTGAAGATGTGTGAGTGGGGATATTCAATGAGTTTGTATAAGATTGAACCACGAAATATTTAATCTCTCTTTATAAATCCGTTAATTGAGAAGATTAACATTTCAATAAGATGATCACATGCGACTCAATTTTAATCCTGAGAAAGTTATAAACTCTTGCCTATGAGGGCTTGTCTTTTGATTTGCATGAGTGAGAGTGATTTTTGTAGCCAATTCAATAAGCCTACAATTTTGAAGACTTGACCAAATAGGGAGCTGTGAACATAATTTCACGAGATAGAATTCACTCCTTCCCATATTGGGGAAGTAGATGAGTAGTTCCCTTAAGTGCTGATTTTGGGACTTGAACAATGAGGCCCCACCCTCTCACTGGCTCGAGAGGGACTTAGTTTATGGTTAGATCATAAATAAATTGTTCATTAAAGGATCAGTGGTACTTAAGGTATAAGATGTAATTATAGAGGTAAAACGTACTTTTGATTCAGCTGTTATTACGAACAACTCGTGAAGGATTGACTTGCATGTAATGGTTATATCCATGGACGCAACTTGTCCTACAATGCATAAAAGTGCAACTCTAGATCTGTGGTGGAGTGACCTAGAGTTAATGAATGAAAATTAATTAAAATTAATTGATTAAAGAGCTTAATTAATTCATTTTGTATCATTGAAGCTTATAATTTATAGATCCATGAGGTCTATTTGCTAGTTCGTAGTAACACTAAAAGGATCAATTTAGTTGAAAGAAAATTTTAAAATATTCAAATTAAAATTTAATATATATTGGATATATTAAATAAGGAAAAATATATTGTACAGTAAATATTAAATAGAATAATATATTAATGTATTAGACACATTAAAGGAAACAATATATATGAAAATTGAATGTGATTAAAATAAGGAAATATATATTGTAGGAGATTTGAATGAGATTCAAATATGTTAAATATATATTTTAATATAATAATATTAAAATATATTATTTGATTTTATGACAATGATTCTACCGTCTCTATAAATAGGATCTTTGGGTTGAGCCAAAAAGAGATCTCCTACACACATAATTTTCTACGAATTTTTCTCCTATGAATTTTCTTTCAAAGGGTTCCTACAAACCTTAGTCCTGTGTTCAATCATAGCAAGGAAGATCTTGTGGAGATTCAAGATTCGGTGGAGATTCTCTAGAATACAAGAAGTAAAGACCTGCCAGAAATTTTCTCCATATTTCACCAATGTAAGTTGTCTTAACCTTATTTTCAATTCAGTTCTAAATAAAATCAAATTTGATCAAAAATTTGATTTCTAAATTGTTTAGAAACCATTTTTTCTGCTGTAGGGTGAACTGTTCGTTCCTAACATATAATATATAGATAAAGTTGGGTTTCTCATTTTAATAATATAGATTATATAATCCATTTGATAAAAATTTTAAGTGATCTGATATGGATCATTTAGGTGACGGTATGCAAGTGAAGGTATCATATGTATGAGTTTGCATAAGAATTAATCGTGACATATATGTTCTTTCTTTGTAAATTCATTAAAAGAAAAAAATAAAATATACTATAGGATAATCATATGTGACTCAATCTTAAAGTGTGCGTGGGAGTGATTTTAAAATAATTGATTTTAGTAATAAAACTTTGACAATAAGCACATACGTACAAAAAGTTTAATGATTGACATGTACCATTGACCAAGAGGTCAGAGGTTCGAATCCCCCTATCCCCAAATGTTGTCTGACTAAAAAAAAAAAGTAAAAAAAGTTTAATAATTAATCACTTTTTGATGTTTAGTTCTACACTCTTAAGAGTGCTTCACTAACAAATATTTGGGCTAAAAGCATTCTACAAATGTTTTCTTTTACAAAGCAATTTAAATGTTCTTTTACTGTTTCTAATTACACTTCTAAACCACTTCCAAATATGATGAATTTGAATGGAACGTACTTTGGTCATGAAAAAAAATGCTATTGGCATGCTTTTGAGCATACCAAAAGAACTCCAAACATAGGCATAGTCTTGATTATTGAACGATAAACTTTTACTTATGAGATCATACTCTTTGATTTACATGAGTGAAATGATTAGAATAATCTATTTAATAAGCCTATTATTTTAAGTGGTCGGATAGAGAGTTAAAAACATAGTGTCACAAGAAGAAATTCACTAATTTCTAAGACATTAAAACTCATAATCTCCAAGTTCATAAGATTCATTTGCTAGCTCACAAAATCGCATACCAATCACCTTAAGTTGTAAGAAATTTGAAGTTACATGGACTAGATCAACTAGTGCAAATCTCCACCCTAATTAAAAAAAAGAAAAAGAAAAATAAAGCTTATGAATAATTCATGTTGGGTCCAGGTTTAAACATGTGAACCATAACCATAAAGGGGCTATTTGGGGTATTGAGAGAGTTATAAGAATCTGGAATATAATAGTCTGTGGAGTTATATAATCTATGTTTATGATGCAGAGTTATTTAGTCTAGATTATAATAGTTTTTGTTTAGATAGAGTATTCCACAGACTATTATAACTCAGAATAACTCACACCCCAAACAATCCAAAAGAGTCCATAATAAGTCATAATAAAAATAGTCCATATTGGAACCTTATATGGATACTCCATATTTAAATAATATTCAAAAATTATGTCTAATAAGTTATTTAAATATCATATTTTCAAAAATGACCAAGTATTTAAAAATTTTCATTAGTAGATTTCATGTGCATTTTTTGGCTCTTTATTACATTTCTCTCCCTAATGAATCTAGGTATTACTTCGTTTTTTCTTTCCTAAATTACATTTAGTAATTATATATTTTGACAATTTATAATAAATTACATTCTCGATCTTTTTCTTCTTTATTTTGATATTCCCATAATTTTAGCTTAGATTTTTATTCCATTTATCCATCTTCACACCATTTTTCCATGATTTTAGCAATTATCTTTCACAAAATTGTTATCAACTTTTGATCATTCATTTCACCCAAACGTATATTCCATTTCTTGTTTTTTTTTTTCAAATTTCTCCCTCACATTGATTTTCATCTGATAATTTTTCTATCATTATGTCCACTATTCAATATGTATATAACTCCATATATACCTCATATATACCATGTACATAGGTTTTTTGTTTTGCTCATTATATATATCGGATTTGTTTTTGTCATATATATAGCCGCAAACACAACAATATAAGTGATAATATTAACTTAATATATTCCAACATATATACTATGTTTATATCAATTATTTCATCTTTATTGTGATATGTATTCCACCTATTGCGAATTTCATCATATACACTCGATATATTTAATTATTTGCAAATATATACTCGGTATATTAGTTCGTCACCACCATCATGTATTCCACCTATTACAGATTTCTTCATATGCACTTAGTATACATATGTTGGGTATATATATATATATATATATATAGTTATTTTCAAATATATACTCAGTATATTTGTTCATCACCACTATCATATCTCTGAAATATTGTAGCAAACGTAATTGGGCCTTTCGTTCCACTGGCCACCAAACCATGAATCAATCGTATGAGAGTTTAATTTGTACCTAAAATTCAAATGTACATACTTTGTAATTCTATATACATCGGCTCTATATGTGAAAATGAAATGGAAAATAAAAAATAAAGATGATGAAAGAAAATACAGAAAAAAACATAGAATGAAGGTTTATGGGAAATTGAACAATGAAAATATAGGAAAAAAAATAAAAAAGCTAAAAAATAAACATAAGTAAAAAAGAATGAAAAAGCTTACTCATGTTGTGCACAATGTGGCGATGAAAAGACAATCAAAGTCAGAATGAAATGGAAAATGAAGAAGAAGAATACAACACAGTAACGAAAAATGGAGAAAACAACACTGTGATGGCGACACAAAGGTTAATGACAGAATGGAAGAAATGGTGAAGAAGAAGTCAACTGTGCAAATATGGAATGAATCATCATAATATAATTAATTAAAAAATCATCCCACTATTTTTTCTTAAATGAATAATGTGTATTCAAACATTTATTAAATAAAATGAAAGAGGAAGTTAGATTTGCTGATTTTATGGAAGAGTTTTTTTTAACAATCAGATAATGGAGTAGGGGCATAACAGTAAATGAAATACAACTTTTATATAAAATCTCTAGGCTTGTTGGCTAGTTGTGTAAAAAATGGTGAATTTGGACAAAAATGAAATATGGACCTCATTTTTGGGCTATCCATGTAGTTATCCCTTAAATATTTGTGCAAGACTCAACTATCATTCTAGAGGTCTCTATATATAAAATTTTGGTTTACACCATATTTTAGTCTTCATACCTTAGTTTTGTTCATTTTAGTCCATGTACTTTCAAAACGTCTATTTTGATCCATGTAAATTTTAAAATGGACCGTTTTTGTCCATTAGTTTTCATTTTTATCTCATTTCTTTTCATCATAACTTTAGCACAACACTACACAATACATTTCATGAAATATTGCCATAGCTTTGTATTAAAGGGTTTTTCATTGCATAATATAATTTGTGTTGGGATCTTGTTATAAAAATGACCACTTTTTAAAACTTCATGGGCTAAAATAAACGAAAACCGAAAGTATAGGTCAAAATAGAATTTAAACGTTAAACTTGTAAGCCTTCTATGGATTCCAAAGCAAAGCTCATGTAAAATCTCAAAGGTCGAAATTTCAGTCCTTGCTTCTTTCTCTAGTTAGGATGATGAAAGTGAACGAGGTTTTTGCCATCAGATTTGCAATTTCCACAGACATCATCCCTTGTTATCTTGTCCACCATCTTGAACAATCCATTATTTTATACAATCCAAACACAAACTACATAAATTAAAAAAATTTCAACCCTATATTTAATAAACATATACTTATTAAAACCGTGAGTCAAACTCAAACTCGAACATCTTAAATTGTAATAGATCAACCCAATCATAGCCCAAATGGGCTTGACTCTAACTCAAAAACAAAAAAAGGTAATCCATATCATATTAAAATAAATTGGCAGAGTCAAACCAGCTATGGGCCACTTGATGACACTGGGGTTGGTGGGAGGGGAAGAAGAAACCACTAACACACCAAAGAACATAATACACAAGGAAAAAACAACCCACAGTCAAGTTCACTTTTCCATAAAGGCATTGAAAAAGCATGCTAGAATTTTCCAATGAGAAAGTGGATGTTTCTTAATTCCAAAACAGTAGCCAAACTACTTTGGATTCCTTTCTCTAATCTAACAATACAAACAATTAGTCCCCTTTTCCATTGCACTTTCAAACATGAAAGCACTTTGTGTTGACAAAAAATGGCCTCTACCTGCCCCACAACCCCACTCCAATGCATAAATTTCAACAACCTTAATCATACCTTTCCTTAACCTCTGTTCTTTTGTCTTCCCTTCTCTAATAAGAGATTGTGTCAATGTGTTTATGAAGTTATCTTAGGCTTCTATATACAACTAAACCAAACCCAGTCAAGTTGACTATATAGTATTGAACTAAGAAAAACTTTGTTATATATGAAAATAACACGTTAAGAGTTCGGTTAGGTAACGACTTCGTTTAAAAGTACATTTTTGAAAACGACTTTATAACTTCAAGACTTGGCTAAGAAGCGAAGAACATTTATAAAAAGAAGATCACACAAAGAAAAAGAATGGTAAATAAGCTTATTTACATATATGAGATTATGCATGTATCAGCTAAAAAGTATGTCACAAATGGTCAACATGCTCTACTTTATAGCAAAATTTATTAATTACCAATCTCTGTCATATGGAAATTTTTGGGTTAAACTAAATGTTAGAAGCATAAACTCTCCTATAAATGGACCATCTGCAGACAGATTTGCAAGAAAAGTTGTTGAATCAACAGATAAGTGATTTCTACTCTTAAACAGTGAAATCATAGGAGTAATGTTATTTAGTATATAACCAAACACTGTGTTAGTACAACTTGCTTGGATACAATCACCGTGAAATACTCTATACATTGCGCGAAAAACGAAACTCTAATCACAAGACAAAGAATGTCACGTTGCCATGACTATGACAGATGATTTAGTATAGATATTAGGAACTACTCTCTTTAAGGAGATTTGCATGCTAAAAAGATTAAAAAATAGTATAGAAGATTAGTTATAAATACCATTTGATTATGAAGCCAGGGAAGTTTGAATAGCTCCTGATAAGTTATAATTTCCATACCCTGCTAGAAGTGTCAAACTCGTACCACCTATGATTATCAGAAGAATGCCCTGCTACCATAAAAAACTCGGGATCCGTCCTTTTTCTTTTGGTCAATTTCTGGTTTGGTGTCGTGGCTTTGAATCACAACACCTCGGTGTTCATTCTCAGGCTTATCGAGATCCATTGGAAGTTTCATATTTGCCAAAGACTCTGTAAACTGCTGCATACTCTTCATGTACATATCCACAATTTGCTGCTGCATTGCAGACTGCTCAGCTTCAAGATTAATGTTACCTAATGGAGCTGAAAACACCTGACCATATTTAACAGAAGGAATATTTCCTTCCTTTTTTATGCTAATCTTATCTTCCTTGTTTGAAAATTTTGATTCCTTTTCCTCCGCAGCCCCGCCGCTCTTCCTAGAAGTTGGAGTATCTGGACAAGGACAGACTTGATTTCCAGCTTCGGTAGTAGTGACTGAAGCATTGATAGAATTCGACGACGCACCTGAGAAACGTGTTTTCTTTTCAACAGAATCAGCAGAGTTTCTATCATCACTCAAACTCGTCGTTGTGGAGCTTAAGAAGCTAGAGTTTTGAATGCTGCTGTCATTTGGGGAAACTGATCCAGCTTGGTGTTCTTCAGATGAATTTGCAGTCATTTCAAGGTCATAGGCAGGTTGGGGAGGTGACGCACCAAGACGGAGAAACGTGGCAATTCCAGGCCTCGAACAAGAATCATTTCTGGCCAAATCAAAGTACTCAGACACCATTTGTTGATTCTCCATCACCACATTAACATCAGGGAATTCAATCCTGGAATACTCAGCTGGATCCAACATCACTTCTGATATTTTCCTGTCCAACAACACAACTTCTGAAGATATAGATGAACTTACAGGCAGATCCGATATCAAATTCAACTCATCAACAGACAATGATTTATCTACAGACAGACTCAACCGTACTGTCCCGGCCGGGGAATGGAAGAGATCCGTGGAAGAGAGATTATAATTCTCAGTCACTTTCCCTTTACCAACAACTTGTGAAAGTGGGACCAAAGCAAACCCCAAAAGCTGATCTTCCAAGTAGCTTCTAGCCCTACTAAGCATCCAAATCTCACATTTGAGCACAGAATCAAGCTGAGTGATTTTCATCCTCAAATTCTCATTGAAATCAGGATTCTTTCCACCTCCCTGAATGACTCTAGTGGACAAGGTCTGGTCAGGATTATAAGTGAGAGAAAACTTTGCATAAACATCCTGGTTTTCATATATACATATATTGTGAATGTTCCTAGCATGATGAACAAGAATTTCAAGAACCCCAGAAGACTCAGAATCACCCATGTTGCTCGAATTCATGTCGTATCGAAACCGAGAAATCTCATCAAAAGAATCCATCAGACAATCACTTCCCCAGCAATTGAAAATTCACCAACAATGCCTTTTAAAAATCTTCTCCAACTAATCAACAAAACAACAGATAAATCACAAACGAACCCATCACAAGACAGAACCAATCAAAACTCAACAATCTCAAGAAAACAAACAGAACCCATTTCAATTCCCACAAATTTCTGCAAAACCCAACAAAGGAATCACAAAAACAGAGAGAAAAGAGAGACTTACATGAGAAGGAAGAGGTCTGATTGATGGGTATGTGTAGAATGAAGGGAAAACAGAGAGAAAATCAAAGGGAATGATGATGGCGATGGTGATGATGATTGGTGGTGGTTGTTCTGAACAACTTTGAAGGGTTTTTGGTGAAAGGAAGAAGGAGGGGTGGGGGTGGGTGAGCGATGGAGATTTTTGAAGAGGCTTTGGCTTTGGCTTTGGCTTTGGCTTTTGGTTTTTGGTTTTTGGCTTTTGGGGGTTTTGGGGTTTGCTTTTGCTTGACATTGCAGCTTCCACTTCCGGCGATAATTGGTTCCACTGAGGCAATTGGAGGCCCCCACTCGGTCCCAACTCCCAGCTCCACTCTCTCAATCTTGCGTGGGTGAATCAAATCCATGACCTTAGAAAAATATGATCACCTACTCCATTCTTACCTTGGTCTCACGTCAGCATTTTTGCAAGGGTAAATCATTAAAAAAAATTGGTAGACCCGCCAAATTTTTCATCCTTCTTTGAACTTTTAAGGATCGTTTAAGGCATGTTTGGGAATGATTTTAGAAATAGTGATTTTAATACAATTGATTTGTTTATAATTAATTCATGAAAAGTGATTTTTATATAATCATTTTAATGTTTGGTTCTACACTTTTAATAGTGATTTTCATACAATTAAAAGTGACTTTCGATGATTATGGGCATTTAGAGTGATTTTAAAACAAGTGTTTTAAGCTAAGTGATTTAATTATAATTAATTTTGTAAAAGTTTTAGTTATAAATCATTTTAATATTTGGTTCCACTCTTGTAAAAGTGATTTAAATTTAATTTAAAGTATTTTTTTAAACGATTAATGTTTATTTTCAAAGGTGATTTTAGAATCATCAAATTACTAAAAAGAGTATTACATTTGAAATAAAAAAAATAGAATGTGGTAGACAAAAGTTATATCGAGAGAACTAAAAAAATAAGAGAGAAAAAAATAAAGCTAAAGAAAATTAAAGATTCAAAGAAAAAAAAAATGTTAAAGACATGGAGGGATAGAAATTTTAGAGAGATGGACAAAAAATTTAGAGAGAAAAATTTAATAAAGAGCAAAAAAATCGAAAGATAGAGAAATAAATTTAGAGAGATATACAAAAGAATTTGAAGAGAATGATAAAAATTTTAAGGAGAGAAACTTTAATGAAAAAAAAAGTTCAAAGTTAGGGACAAAAAGTCTCAAGAGCAAAAAGTTATAGCAAGAGGTAAAAGATTACAAATAAAAAAAAAGTTATAGAGATACAAAAATTATAGAGAAATGAACGAAAAAATTTAGAGATAAAAAAAGTTATTTAGAGAGAGTTAATACCATTGGAGAGAAAAAAAAAAGAGAAAATGAATAAAATGTTAAAAAGAGAATAAAGTAAGACATAGACATTATAAAAACTTTAGAGAGAGAAAAATTGACATTTTTTAAATAATGATGGATGACTTCAATGGTAACGGTTTTGAAAATACATGCTTTTTTATGGAAATTAATGAATTTTTATAAAAGATGACGGTTTTTACCCGTCACAAAAAGTAGGATTTTTCTTAAAATATGAAATTATAGTCATTTTGAAGACAAAATCACTTGGGAAATCACCTCCTAAGTGATTGACCGGGAATCACTTAAAGTGTTTTTGGGTGTTTCCAAAATCACTTTCTTATGATTGCCAAACATCACAATTTTGAAGGAGAATTGATTTTGGACATATCAAAAGTGATTTTGGGTATTCTAAAATCACTCCCAAACATGCCCTTAGTTTATCGGTTGAAGTGATTTGTTAAGTCTGAATTTGTTAAATCTGTGTTTGGATGGTAAAAAAAATATAGGTTTGTTAAACCAATGTTATGAATAGTGTCAAGTTTGAGTTTGTTAAGTCTATGTTTGAATTCTAATTTGTTAAATATGAATTTATTAAAAGTGTATTTGATTGGTAAATTTAAAATTTGTAATAAAGAATATAAATTATTTAATTAAAGTAATTAAAGCTATATATTAAATTACATTTAAAATGTAACTTTTATTATAAAATTAAAGAGTATTATTTTAATAATAAATAAAATATTTTTAATACATCTATCCACTCAATTTTTTTTCTAATAATTATTTTATAGAATAAATATTCAATTATTCATGAAAATATTTTCAGACTATTTACCAAAGTGTGAACAAATATAAACAAAAATTTGTATGCAAATATATCCAACATAAAATTAACCATAAAGAAAATATTAAATTGTTTATTTAATAATTTATAACTTGTTGTGCTAACAAAAGTTATTTACTACTTATCATCAAAATTACTATTGAACTTAACTTTCGATATTTAACTAATACATAAAGTTATAAAGTTAAAGTATTTTAAATAATATTATTTTAAAAGCTATTAACTTTGAGATATACTAACCAAAATAGTTTAATTAATTAATTTTACAGATATTATGTCTTTAATTGACTATGATAACATAATTTTTACATTTTCACAAAAAAAAAAAAAAGAGTTTAGGAAAGTTGTGGATTTAGAGAAATGAACTTTTTTTTTTTTTTATCAAATGGAAATTGACGTATTAAATTTAGGTTTATATAATGTGTGTGGTTTGGAATTTATAATAAAATAATTTTTATTATAATTTATATGTTAATAACAATTTTAAAATATAATAATAAGTTTCTTATAAATTAGGAACCATTACTTTGTAAATGAATAGTTTATTTTTTAATATTATTGTTAATCTGAATACTTTTTGAATAACTATTTTGTAAAAAAAAATATTTAGTTAATTTTGTAATTATTTTTTTTTCCTAATATTTGTCAACAAAATACAAAGAAATTCCTTCTTATAAATTTATCATTATAATTTCTCTAAAACGTGAAGTATAACAAAGCCAACATATCGATTTATGAATAAATAATTACTATTTGAAATTTGAACTAAATTTATTTACTTATTTATTATAAAGTTATCATTAATTAATTATTTTTATTTTACTAATATACTTTTATTATAAATTTAATGCATTTTAAAAGCATGATTAAAGACAAAATATGTATTGTAGCAAACTTGGAGAGTATGCATAAAATGCTGTAGCAAACCTAGTGAGTAAGGTAAATTAAAGTACTGTAGCAAACTTGATGGGTAGAATAGTATGTATTGTAGCAAACATGGGTTAACAAAACCGTTAACCAAACGTGTGGGTTTGTTCCATACTCCCCACTTCCAAAATAGGAAACCAAACACCCCCTTAAGGTTGTGTTTAATTTGTTTGGTTCATGTACTTTAAAACGTTTTTAATAGATTTTTGAACTTTTAATTTTGTGCCTAATTCGTCTCTATTCTAACTTTGTTGATTTAATAGTTATGTGTAGCTAACTCGAACATAATTCAATTGGTTAAGGCATATACCTTCAGTTAACAGGTTAGAGGTTCGAATTTTCCACTCCTATTACACTAAGAAAAAAAAAACGATTACGTGTCACATTGCTTGTATTATTAGTATTACATGGTCTAAATTCAAGTACATTAAGGTGTTTTGAATGTGAACTAATGAAGTTTTATTTAATTATTTTGAGAAATAATGAAGTTAACATAGAGATCTATTGAATACAAAATTTAAAATTCATATTAGAAAGGTTTAAAGTATAGGGACTAGATTGACATTTTGAAAATTTAAGGATCTAGTCAAACTTAGAAAAGTTTACAAACTTAATAAACACAATTTTAACAATTCAATAACCAAAATTATAATTTGGATTAAGTATGGTTTTTCTTGCTACATGTGGTAGATAGAATATTCTAAAGTCAAGGCTAAGTTGTATGAATTTTTTTAGTTTTATCCCCAATTCGTAATCGTTTAATATAAAACACATTTGTCAAAATTCCCATTAAAATGTCTATGAGAATTAGAAATATTGAGGTAAAATTGAAAATTTTAAAACTTATTCAATTGTTTTCAATTTTTTTCCAACGTTTTAAAAGTTTCAATTTTACTTGAGGCTTGTTTGGAATGACTTTTTAAGTATTTAAAAAAAAGTTTTTAAATCTTAAAAAAGAGTTTTTAGGCATTTGAAAAGTTATTCCAAACAAGTCCTTAAATTCTTTTGATTTTCATTGACATTCTAACTATTGAAATTACTGGTTTCAAAAAAATAAATTGAAATTACTATTGGAGGTTTTTTTTAAAAGAAAAATTAAAAGATTTTTTTTTAGTTTAACAACATTTGGAGTGGGAGGATTCAAATTTCTGACCTCTTGATTGATGGTACATGTCAATTACCACTGAGCTAAACTCACTTTAACAGAAAAATTAAAAGTATGAGATTAATTTTTGCTCTATAATGTGACATTTTATTTTAATGTGGTTGGAACTTGACACGTCATATTGGTTGAAAAACATGTACTTGGATTAAAGGCATCATTTTGGTTGAAAAGTATAAAGAAGACTTTGTGTTTATTCTCAATTTGGAGCACAATTGATATGGACCAAGTTCAACCACAAATGCCTTCTCATCTAAGATTTTTGTAATTCTTTACCATTAGGAAGAATGTCTAACAATTTTTTTTAATCAAAGAAGATGATGATAAAACTTTTTAAGAATATAAAAAACAGAAATTGAAACTAAAGTTTAAAGTATGCAATTCAACTATTATTTGATATATTTTAATTATTTTCCCTGCCTATCTAATATGTAGCCTTAGTAGATGGTCTGTTTCCAAAATAAGGTCGCTAACAACATGCAACTTTATTTTTTTCATTCTTTCAACGTAATACATTTTTTTTAAAGCAAAAAACGGAATTTCATTAAAAATTTCCAATAGAAGCCACAATGGCTATATGAGGTACGTACTCACTTTCCACTAATGTCCTAAGCCAAAGGGAAAAATGTTGAGTCCATAAAACCACATGTTCTAGTTGCTCACGACAAGCCAACATATCAGCAATATAATTCCTTTTTCTTGAAATATGAGAGAAGAAAATACAATAGAAAATAGAAGTAATAACATGAATATCTTAGATAAGTGTTGCAACTTCACTTAACACTTCGATCTCTCCCTTAAACATTTGTGTAATCAGTAATGTATCAGAAAGAATTGAGAGGGCCTTTAAGTTCCATCAATGAGTTAGACGTAAACCTTCAAGAAGTGCCAAAGCCTCTGCACATATAGGAGAATATTGACAATGGCAAAAGCCTTGCATTGCATCCATTGGAGAATTGTTGGAGTTCTTCAAAAACGTCCCAAAACCAGCAACTCGATCTCCCGAGCTACATGACACACCTACTAATAAAACCCACGAACCTTCTATTTCTTTAGGTACCACATTTGTATAGTTTTGCCTTGGTGGCTTTGGTAGAATCATCCCTCTTGCTTTCTTGAATTCTTGCAAGTAACCTTGGATCCATTTGCTTTTCATTTCTACCAATGAAACCGATTAATCATGTATCATTTTATTTTGATCATTCTAGCTGGCCCATGTTCCCAACCTTTCAACACAATACTTTATATGTCGTTTTTATATGCTATATAGATATTGCAGTAATATGCATTTATGTCACATCCTTAACTTTTTAAGAAACAAAAAAAATTATATAAATGAAACAAAGAGGGTAAAAATTCCCCTATAACCTTTAAGAGAGAGGTAAAATAGTTACAAATACCTTCATCCATTTAAGTTAGCCATCCACCCCATTTCTAAATCCAAAAATTATGAAAAAGATTATTTTTTTTAAAGGAAAACTATGAAAAAGATTTAAGTCCAAAAATCTTATTTTTCTTCTTTGAATTAGTAAAGATTATTTAAGCTTTCTAAATTAAGAATTAAGGGAAGACCACAACCTCTCGCGCGGTTAGAAGAAAGAGAGATGTATGGATGACAATGACATCGAGAAAAAAAAAACTTTCGAATTGTATTTAGATGGTTTTTGTTTTGAGGGAAAAAAAACAATATAGTTAGAAAACATGTTAAATAATTTAAGACAAATGACGAACTTTAGAATAAAACAAAATTTCTCTAATAATAATAATATGATAGTCATGATTGGTCCACAAACGTTAGCATATAATAATGTCAAAAATAAACAATTTTCAAATGAAAAAAATGAAAAAGCCACCTTTTGGAGACTGGCCAATAGCATTATTGGACAAAATATGGCAAAGTCTAACTACTTCTTGGATTTGTCTCACATTGGTCTTTTCAGTCTACAATATCATGCTAACTTTATAAAGTCCAATTTGGATAGGTTCAAAATTTTATAACACATTTCCAAATTGTTTTAACTAACTAATCAAATTATAATATAAATTAGTATTTAGGGTTAACACTAATTCTATTATCTAGACTTTCAAAATTGTGAATAAGATATTAGGTTTAGTTTATTTTTGTTTGTAAATTTTCAAATGGTTTATTTTAGTTCTTTTTAGTTATTGTAAATATTTTTGCAATTAGTTGTTTAATAGATGAAGATAACCTTGCTTTAAATATTTGTATTAATGTGAGCCATCATGCATATATTGTAGCCACATTATTTGTGTGAGGAGAAGGGTATTGAGTGTTTAAATACTATTAGGCAAAATAGTGGCAAGGACAAAAGTAGTTACAAAAATAGTTTTTGTGTTTTAATTTTTTTTTTCAAAGAAAAATATATTTATAATATATTTATAGGTTATCTCCTATGACATATCATCTCTAAACCTTCATATTTATTTCTTGTTTTTTTTTTCCCTCTAAAATCTCAATAGTTTAGTTTATTCCCTAAAACTTTGCAAAAAAGTCAAGTTTTTTTTTTAATAATTATTATCTAATAGAAATTCAATATAGCTAGGCACATCTTTTATTATTTATCAACTTGGTGAAAGCTTACGTGAATAATTATTTAAAGCCACGTGTATATATCAAATTAAGTGTCCATGTCTAGATTTGGATTCTTGTTAAACATGGCTAATGGAAAATTAACGATATAGATTTGTAATAGTCTTTTTTTTTTTTTTTTAATTCAAACTAATTTAGAGATTGAAACAAATCATCATATTTATACTTTTTTGCTATATTTCTAATTCTTAAGTTTGTAGATCATCATATTTGTTTAGGTTAAAACAGAAATCTCATATGCTGGTCAACCTTTGATTCATTAGTTAACTTCTCTTTTACGAATGCAATGTTATAAGTGTAGGGTGAGAATTCAAGCCTTTAATTTATAAGGAAGACCTCTAATGTCTTGACTATTTGAATTATTTTCAGGTTGACAATTTATATATTAATTATATGCTAAAGTTAAATGGGAAAATAATGATCTTAGGAAGAAAAAGAAAAGTTAGTGCAAAACCTATACATACATGAAAAACCCGAATACCAAAGAAAATTTTAGGAGACAAATAAAATTTAGAACTTAAAACTTATAGTTCACCTATAAATATAGTGTGGAAGTCCTTCACCTTTACTTACAACTACATCTTAGTACTCTTGACAATAACCTCAAGAGACATGTAACACACCACCCAATCTAATTTTATGAGGTTTTATGAACAATAATCATCAATCACCATGAAAATTTTGTTTTTAATCAAATCTTCATTAAAGATATATTCAACAACATGAGTTTCGTTACATATCAATTGTTAAAGTATTGATATAATTAAATTTATCGTAATTTATCAGCTTAAACTTTTGGATTGAGTGGTGATTTAACATGGTATTAGAGCGATACATGAAAGAATCACAATCAATTCTATTGAAAAATTTCACTATGGCCAACATGGAAAACCCCCTCACAATACAACTCTTTCAACTGCGTTACAGCTTGATTTCTATCAAGCTAAACTCCCACAATTTCTTTGGATATCTTAGGTTTTGCTCCTCATTAGAACTATGGGAATTGAAGGACACACCACTAAGGAAAGGCCACCAAAAGAAAAAAAATTGCTAATGACAAGGGAGACAAAACAACCAAATCCTCAGTACATCACTTGAAGGAACAATGATGGATGTTTAGTGTCTTGGCTCTTAGGAACCAATTACTAAAGAAGTACGCAACATGATAGAAAATACTGATACAACCTATCATGTGTGGATATCCCTAGAGGAGCAACTTCTTATGATGACAAAAGAAAATAAAGTTCATCTCAACGAAGTTTTGATTAGCTTGAAGAAAGGTAATATTTCTCTCGAGGAGTATCTAAAAAGTTTCAAATCTATTTATGGCAGGTTTGCAACAATAAAGAAACCCTTTCACGAAACCACCAAAGTGTTCCATTTAGCAAGAGAGCTTGAAAACAAATTTAAGAACTTTCAAGCAGCCATTGTTATGAGTGAAATTACCAACTAAGCTGTGAGCCCACACGAAGATTAAAACCCATAGGCCCAAGGAGAGCCTCGATTGAAGCTCGAGAGTCCGACCATAAGCAAAGGGGCCAATGCCCATTGGGTTTTGGCCTTGGCCAAGTTGGCCGACCCTCATAGGGGTCTGGCAAGGTGGGTGGGCCAAGGTTGATGTACGCATGAAATCAGTGGAGTAACGAATGAAGAGGGAGCCAAACACTGAATCAAAATATGGGAAGATAAAGAGCTACTTCCCCAATGGGAGGGTTATCAGCGCGTTTGCAAGGTGAAGGGACCCACATCCTAATAGAGTTTGGGATATTGTATAACTCCCTATGTTGAGCAAGTTGCTCGGGAGTGACTGACCCCTTGTCGAAGCCCTTCAAAATAATTAATAATTCTTCTACTGTAACTTGTAGATATCAATTAATTTCAAGGTTATCAAATCAATTAATTTCTCAAAATTAAATTAAAATAAAAAATAAAGGGGGGGGGGGTTTGATTCGTTGAATTATAACTAAAATTAAACACAAAATAAATGAAAGCGAGTGTGAAAATCAATCTTACTAAATTTCCAATTCAAACGTGCAATTCTCATCCAATTGTAAATTTGATCAAAAATATATCAACTTCTCAATCCAAGAATTTAGTCTACTTATTTGGAAAAGTCGAGATAAGTGTAAGTTCTCCTAATTCAATTGATTCTAACTAAGCGTCAAAATCAATCATCATCATTTAATTAACTGGGGTACGATAACATTCCATATAAATCAATGGTAGCATTAAAATCTATGGGAATGACTAAACTAAAATCAACTAAGTGATCAGCTAGCTACAACCTAATTAACTTTGTTTAATTATTTCTCTAAAGTCTATTATGCAAGCCATGTAAAATGAAAAAATCATAATCACACACACATTAGGCTTTGGCCTTTGGGGGTCAGCCAGGGGTCGACCAAAGGCCCAAGTGGCCGACCCCCAAGGGTCTACTTGGCAAACCATCATGCCTTTGGGGCCGACTCCCATGGGGATATCGTTAGCCAAGAAGGCCAAGGCCTGTAGACCATGACCATAGTTAGATGCTAAAAGCCAGAGGTTGAATGAGAAACTATTCGACGAAGTAACGTTCCAACCTTGTAATCGTTTCTCATAGTTAAGACAACTTGAAAATTCCGGCGAGAATTTAACCATCAATTATAACTACGGTTTCAGTTACATTGAGACTTCCCTATAAGTATGAGGTACGATAATACATAGAGGTACGTCCAAAAATACACTCATATTGCTTACACATCTGTGTTCGTTCCTTTTGTTTGCAGGCTCATTTTGATTCTTGGTAATATAAATTCACCATTGATCCAATGATCCAAATTTCGGCATCAACAACCACATTATCCAAAGCTCTTTATCCAAGCTACAACCAATTCATTCAAGTCTTAAGGAATCATGAAGTACAACTTGTAGTTAAAAATTGAGCATAACAAGCCTTCCATAGTCAGAAAAATGGATATAGAGGAAGAGGCCACAACTATAACGCTCGAAATGTTGCATATTTGTTATTGCATTCAGGCCATGTTTATATCGTAATCAACCAATGGGAATCCAAAATTGTGGGTCCCACCTCATTACGATTGATTGTGTTTACCACACTTTATAATGGGAATCAACCATGAGCCCCACTCCAAAATCCGTAATCCTCGTAATCTCATTCCACCCAAAAGGGTACTCAATCCCATTCCTATTGATTATTACATGGGACCCACACCATCTTTTTGGCTTACTTTCCATCATTTGCTCTTTCTCTCTCCTTTAACCTCTCTCACAATTATTTTTCTTCCTTCTTTCTCACCCTTCCTTCTTCTTCCATTCTTCCTTCTTTTTTCTAAAATTTCTTCATGTTTATAAAAAAAAATTAAAATCCATAATTATTTTTTATGGTCTTATTAAAATTTCCTCTTATCCATTTTTTGTAATTCTCCTTGATCTCCTATTTTTCATTTGTTTCCTTTAATATGGAGCAATAATAATGGCACTTTCGGTCATTGTTTTGACCATGGCGGAAAGCCATATTTGTAGTACCGTAAATTTTTGGTCTCACAGATTTACTGACTCTTTACATAAATCGCGACCCTTTTCATAAATTGAAAAAAAGTTTGATGAAGCGGCGCTAGGGGAGAAGAGGATTTGGAATTGGAAGTCGATTCTTACTCTCGTGATCAAGAGTTAGCGTTTTTGTCTTGTATCTATTATTTTTTGCCATATTTATGAGAAAGAGAGCTAAATCGATATCTAGATCGAATTAGCATTTTTTATTTTTATCTATGCTTTTTTGCCATTGTTGGCCATATTTGTGAGAACGATAATGAAAGCTAAATCGATATTAATATCGAGAGATCTAGATCGAGTTAGTGTTTTTATTTTTATCTGTGGTTTTGGCCATTTTTGCGATAAAAAAAAGTGAGAATTAGATCCAATTTTTTCTCCAATACGTGATTTTTGGTTTGGTCTGTTAGAAGAACAATTTTAAAGTAAATTAACAATATTATCTTATTAAATCAAATAACTTTAGATTTTGTTTTGAAAATTGTGATTTCTTTTAAAAGTATTTATATCAAGATTATGTTTTTTTTTAAAAAATAATCTACACCCAGATTGAAATTTGAATTAGATGAGTGAAATTTAAGATAATTACTATTTTATTTTTTAAAGTCCTACAATTTTTTTTAATTTAGGTATTAAAAATTTTCAAGTATAAAGATTTAAATAAGTAAATAAAAATAAAAATTTGAATAAGTAAATAAAAAGGTAAAAGGACATTTTAATTATGGTAGCATATTTTGTTGTTGCTAAAATCTTGCCAGGAGAAATCTCACCTGACCTTCATGTGACAGCAACTGTGAATTTGTAATTTGGGGGGAAAAAATGACCTGCAAATGAGAAAAAGTTGAAGACTGGGTGCCACTTACCACACCAGCTCTGATGCTTAAGTTAGAGACGGAGAAAAGTGTAGCAAGCTATAATTTAAAGAATGAGGGTTTGAACTCTCTGTCTTTGAGTCATAATGAACTATTTATAGAATCTTTGACTTTCATATTCTTTTCAGATAAGGATTTAAATATATTTCTCCTTCTATCTATTTCCTTCTAATTTAGATTTATCTATTTGGTCTAATTTCACCCATAACATATTCTTTAATTACTGCATTTTAATTAATTTGAATTATAAAAGGGCATTTTGGTAATCATACATATTTCATTCCAATTCTAGATGTAAGTAAACAACAATGTGATTCTGATTACGATTTCAGCCGACTTCAAGTAAACAGCCTCAAAGGAATCTCATTTTAATTGCGATTGATTTCATTATGAGTTGGTTTCATTACGATTGGAGTCCATTTTCATTATGGGTACGTAAATATGGCCTCAGTTTAATTGAAGCATAGAGCCAATTGGTGAAATCAACTCCCTAAAACACTTTTTCGTTGATTTTTCTCTCACTTTAGTTTTTGTTATTTTTCATTCAATCATTCATTCCATATTTATCTCTAAATAAATTTGAACGTTAATATTTGTGGTACTTAAGTAAATTAAAAATTCAATCTAGAGGACGATATTAATAATTACTTACACTAAATTAAAATTTAACCCGTATAAGCAGTAAGCAATTTTGCTATCAGAGTGCAAAAACACATGTTTTGAGAGTTAAATTTTTTTAGTATCAGTCTTCTCTTTGTGAGTCAAATCTAACAATAAGTTTGTCTTCTTTAGAAATTCATGCATAACGAGGGCAAAAAGTTTGTTTTCTTTTTTTTTTTCTTTTATTTATTTATTTTTTGTAGATGTGAATTACAATAATGTAGAAAGTGAAAGGAATAATTGAATTAAACCCATAGTGGAAGCGTTGGAATCAACTTTGATTTTATTTAAAATTAAACAATAAAATTAAGTTTAATCAAAACATACCATGAAAATAATATGAAGATATTTTCTAGCGGTTCTTTATTTCTCGTGTTCCAAGACTTCCACAAAAGTCTTCCTTGCTATGACGCGAACACAGGACCAAGACTTGTGAGAACCTCTTAAAAGAAAATCCATAAGGGATTGGAGATGAAGAGGTCTAGAAAGAATTCTCTAATTCTCTATTGAGGAGATGTCTTCTTTTATATTTAATATATAGAATATATTAAATATTAATTTGAACACTTCAAATTAAATAGTAATTTGAACATTTCAAAATTTTCTTTCAACTAAATTGATATTTTAGTGTTACTATGAGCTAGCAAGGGGACCTTATAAACCTATAGATTATAAGCTCCAAGGATACAAAATCAATTAATTAAACTCTTTAATTTATTAATTTTCATTCATTAACTATAGGTCACTCTACTATAGACCTAGAGTTGCACTCTTTTGAATTATAGGAAAAGTTGTGTCCATAGGTATAATCAGTACATGCAAGTCGATTATTCACGAGTTGTTCGTAATTACAGCTGGGTCAAAAGTCCATTTTACCTCTATAATTACATCTTGCACCTTAAGTACCACTAATCCTCTAATGAACAATTTGTTTATGATCCAACCATAAACTAAATCCCTTTTGGGCCAGCAAGAGGGTGGGGCCCCATTGTTCAAGTCCCGAAATTAGCACTTAAGGGAACTACTCATTTACTTACCCTATATGGGAAGGAGTGAATTTCATGTTGTGAGATTATGTTCCTAGCTCCTTATTTGGTCAAGTCCCTGAAATGGTAGGCATATTGAATCGACTACAAAAACCACTCTCTCTCATGCAAATCAAAGGACAAGCCCTCACAGACAGGAGTTCATAACTCACTCAAGATTAAGATCGAGTCGCATATGATCATCCTGATGAAATATTAATCTTCTAAATTAATGAATTTATAAAGAGCTAGAGATTAAATATTTCATGGTCCAGTCTTACCGCCACTCACATGTCTCCACATGGACGATTTGGATCAAATCATTTGTAACTATTACAAAGTGGACCGTATCAATAGTGTTACCAAGATAAGACACTCAACCTTACCCATATACTATGACCCTTTAAGTTATTTCTTGAACACGATCCTCCCGTATGTCAACCACATAAAGTTTAAGATTACACTAATAACCTTGGATTTTTCATATAATGGATAATATTATATTACAAATAAAATAATCAAAATTATTATTAATTATTAAATAAATCATTAAGTACGAGATTTTATGGCATAAATCCCAATAGAAAGGTGGAGGCTTAGACTCAAAAACTAGGATTCAATTGATTATTGTTACAAAAAATAGTTTTAATTGTTAATGAGAAAATATATATAAAAAAAGGTAAATAATGTGTTCTAATAATGTCTCTTTCGGTATTTTCCTAACAAAACATCCAAAGTTAGGTAAAGAAAAACAATAACACTTTTTTGGACTTTTTTTTTTAACACAAACATATAATATGAAACTTGCCTAAAGAAAATTTAAGACCTATTTTTGTTATGGTGTCAAAAGTGTAACAAAGGGTAGATACATATTCCAAAGACAAAGAAAATTCAAAGTTGAAAATGTTTGTCGTGATCAACATGTTAATTAAATTAAGGCTAAAATATCATTTTGGTCCATATACTTTAGGTCTCATTCTATTTTAGTCCTTTTATTTTCAAATGTCCAAATTGAGTTCTTGTTCTTTCAATAAATCTTAAAATTATTCCTCATTGTTAGTTTAAAGTTATTTTTTTTCAAACTTGATAAAATAATAATAATAATTTTTATTCAAGAAAAGACTTAATGTGGATATGTATTTAAATTTTATAGAGGGAAAGTTAATAAAAACTAAATATTTTTTTTTAAAAAAAAGTTAACAATAAACTAGCATTAGAGACTAATTATATTTGGACATTTAAAAGTACGTAAAAGAACTAAAATGGAATAAGTCTTAAACTATGGGGACTAAAATGATATTTTAACCTTAATTAATAATCAAAGAGGGAAAAGAAGTGTACCAATCTCTTTATTTTATTATTTCCTTCAAAGCCACACATATTCCAACACCCTAACTCCTTGTATACTTTCTAGAAGATTATCTTATTCAAAGCCTAGTGTCAACTGGAAAAGATATGTATCTTATGGTGACTTCTCATTCTACAAGTTTTTTCATTTACCACACATTCTCTCCCATACAAATTTGGTAAGAATGATGTGTAGGAAAAAACTACTTTAAAGGAATAGAAAGTAAGGATGTAATTTTTTTTTCTTCTTTTTTTCCAACTTTTAGTTCTCTCTATCTTTTTGTTTGTTTGTACTATTTTTTTAAAAAAAATTTGTTCCACTTACTTTCACTCATGTAGGTGCTCCTTTTCTAGAATGGGGAGAAAATCTACGGAACTAGAAGTGGAATATTAGTGTGGTACCCAAAAGCCTCCATAAACTTCAATGCATTAAGATTTTAAGAGAAAAAAAACATTATGAGTTAATTCACCAAGCTAAGTAAGATGAAAATAAAAGGTATGATCGGTGTACACACAAGCGCACGCGATCGAAGTAGTATAAAATGGTATGTGAGTACCAAGTATCAAATCCGAAGGGAACGATGTAACAAAAATATTGTAAAGCAAAGTGTAAGGAAATTGCAACTTAAAACTAAAATTGCCAAAAAACAAGGTTGGTTTGGTGTGTTGGTAAAAAAAAGTAAAAATTACAGAATCTAATTACAGAATCAAGAAATTGCAATATTGAAATGACAAAAATTGCAGAATCTAATTGCAGAATCGAGAAATGACAATATTGGATAGTAAACTAAAATTTCAAAAGGAATTTAGATAAAGATGGGGCTCAAGAATGTCATTGCCCTAAGTTGTAATTGCAAGCCAAAATTGAAATTTCAACCTACTCCACACTCAATTGTAAACCAAAATTGCTTCTCCTATTCACCATGAAATTAGGTTTTACGAGACTAAGTGAGTGACTTATATGCCTATAGTCCATCTATCTTAGATAATTTGGCTCAACAAATTTATGGGTTTTGGAGTCCTTAATCCTTATGTCTAGGGTAAGGATTCACTTATGTCTAAACTCTTTTCTCCATTACTTGTGCGAAACCTGCTTATCACTAACCCTGTCGGTATTAGTTATAAGCATTGAGTTGCTACCCTAGTTGATCAATCTAGGATCTCAACGGAAATTTATTCAACACAAACAAACAATTGAGATGTAGGCTTGATTTTTATTGAAATCTAGGCTACAATTACTTCTTATGAAATTCACATCCTTGAACCCCCTAAGAAGTTTTAGCTCATATTAAAGATAAAAATCTTACAAATAATTTTTGAAGAAGAATTCATATTAGAAAGTTGAGTAAATTGCTAATGAAGATCAAGGTGAATTATGTTACTACAAATTTCTAGCCTGAACAGTCTTGCTTAATTGAACAATTGGGACAATAAATTATAATACAAATCTGGGCAATAACCATAAAGACTTCAAGGAAAATTCTCAATGGGAATTAAAACAAAGAATCAAGGGCATCAGTGAGTTCTACTTCCTTCTCCCTTCAATTCCGATAAACATAATAATCTGCAAATAATTACTGAACTTTTATAAAGCAGAGGACAAACTTAACTAAAAACAGAAGTAAAGATGATAATTGATCTATCAATCCTCACTTATTCCAATCGACCAAATCCTCTCCCTATTCCTAGGAGATGATCAATCTTAACAATCTAAGTACCACTTGAATCCGATTGGAAATCAGAATTAAACCACGTGCTAAAGAGATAATAAGATTGAACGAGGAAGAACCCTCTTGAAACTCATCAAAACAAACTGAATCAAACAGAAACTTAACATAAAAGAAGAAACTGAAAGAAGATCTAAGCTTCAATCAGCAACGGTCTGTAATACAAGAAGAATTTGAAAAGAAGTAAAAAAAAAAAAAACAAAAACTGAAGTTCCTTCGGCAAAACCAACAGCATAACTTTTTCTTTTTGAAAAACAGAGGTTCGAAAAATTGAAAACCCTTGAGCTAAAATCTTCCTAAAATCGAATGAATTATTGCTACCTCTCTTCATCCATCTTTTATAGATCCTCCCTAGGGTTGAATTATCCCGAGATTGTGCTCCAATTCCCTTGATTTATGTGGTAATTAAGCTTTCCATATATATGCTTTTGCGCATGAATTGTTTCCCTTGAATTCCTCTGCTGCTAGAAATTGCAAAATCTCGAATTTGCAATTTGATTTTGCAATTTCCATATTTAATGTAAACAATATTAATTTATTTAGAACTCTATCCCAAATGCCATCATACTTATTTATTTCTTAAATTGAATCAATCTTTCAACTGTTTTCAAATGGGCTTAAGTCAAAACACGAATATTTTAAGCAATTAGAAGTTAAATAAGCCTTAATTCTAAGGCTTATCAAGTTATAATGTTCAAATAAAAAAATGACGGGGGCTCTCTTCTCTCTCCAAGAGAAGGCATGAGCGCTTTAGCAACTCTTTTGTTGCGTAGGGGTTTAGGTAGTGATCGCATGGTTTTGGCTTGAGGTTCGTAGGGGAGTTCGTGAGGGTCTTGGGTCCTCTGTTTTTCCTAGCATGGAGGGGGACGAATGCAACAAACATTTTGAAAGACTTAAACTATCTGAATATGAGAAAGCATGAGTGGTTGACATAAAGGATGACGAGTTAGACAAAATGGATAAGAATCTCCAGTTATCGATGATGTGCAAAATCCTCACAACAAAACAGATTATTGTAGATGTTTTCAAGCAAATAATCCCAAAAATTTAGAATTTGGAAAATATAGTTAAAATAAAGGTTGCGGGAAGAAACACTTTCCAATGTACTTCCAGGAATAACAGGGATAAGGAAAGAATAGTTGAATGAGGACCTTGGATCTTTGATAAGGGTTTTCCCCTCTTTGAAGATCATCGTGGAAAGAGTTGGCATCCAGAATTGCAGTTTAGGTATGCTAATTTTTGGATACATATAAAAGACTTACTTGAGATTTGATTTTGCAGGAAATGGTCCAAGGCTATAGCAAATTCGATGGGAACTTTCGTGGATGTGGAAGATGATGAAAATGGAAAATGCGAAGGAGACACTTTAAGAATTAAAATCAAATTCGATATACATAAGCCTTTATGCAGGGGTTTGAATTTGAAAGTCGGCTCCATGGCTAAAGAGGTTTGGTTCATGATAACCTATGAAAAATTACCTGACTTCTGCTATGGATGTGTTCGCATGGGACACATTTTTAAAAACTGTGAGGAAACGATCGAGTAGAGAGAGGCGATGCTCGATATGGAGAATGGCTTAGGAAAAAGTTTGTTTCAAGAAGTTCGGCAAGAGGAAGAAGAGAGGATCTTTCTCCGAAAGGGTTCAAAGGTTTACGGGAAGATCCATAAGAAATGATCTTCAATCGAGCCAATTTTCAGCATCCAGTGATGAAGATCAAGAGGATTATCGAAGGGGGTCTCAAAGCTCAAATCCATAAACCAGAAGTGTTGGAAAAAAATATGGAAAAATGATTGCCCAAATCGGAGCTTAATCAGAAGTCTCAGCCAGAGAAAAGGCCCTCAAATTTTCAAATTTTTCAAAAAGGAAAGCATGGTAATGATGTGGGGGAGTTAGATTCAGTGGTCAGAGAGGTGAGAATTTCAAAAGATATTATTAAATTAGAGTACGGTAGCGTTCATTTTGACAGAAACTGGCACTCTAGCCGTTGAAGGGGAAGAAAACTTAGAAGCAGATGGGCTTATGAGACCCAAAACCATTATGGACAGACTGAGTCATTCGACTATTATGCCCTGGATAGTTGGAGGGCATTTTAATGAGATCATTTTAGTTAATGAAAAGTAGAGGGAAGCTACAAAGAAGCTATTTTTTATCATAAATTTCTGTGACAGGATTCGATGTGTTCAGGGGATAAGTTTACTTGGAAGAGGGGCAATAGAAGGGACAATTTGGTCAAGGAACGTATGGATATATTTTGATCAATAGGGACCTCCAAGAGATATTCTGACCATAGGCTGATTGTTGCTCATTTGATCGAAGAGAGAGCCTTTCTGAGAAGAGATTGTCCTTTTAGAATGATTAGATGTGTAGCCTTTTGGTTAGAGATGGATGAATGTGCGGAAATAGTTCGTGACTTTTGGTTTTCTAATGGCAGAAATTTTCAGAGATTGACATCCAGGATTTCGGCTTGTTTGAAAAGATTGTCGAACTGGAACAGGGATAGACTTTAGGGATCGCTAAAAGGTTCCATAGATAGAAAGTTAAAGGAGCTAAGTGAGCTTGAAAATGGTATGAATGTTCACCTCGATGTTATCCTAACAAAAGGAGAAAGAGCTTGAAAGTCTCCTTGAAAAAGAAGAGAAGTACTGGAAACTCCATTTTAGGGAAAATTGGCAAAAATGGAGCAATAAGAATACTAAATGGCCGAAAAAAACATAACAGGACTGAAGAAAATTTCAATGAATATAATGTTTAGGTCAAAGAAGAAAGTGGGATATGAGCCATTACAATGAAGTATTTTACATCTCTTTTTTCTTCTTCAGAGCCAAGTAAAGTTTTTAGGGAAAGAGTCTCGGTGAGTATAACTCAAAAAGTTATAGTAAAGTAGAATAGAGAGTTAGTTAGACCATTCTCGAGATCAAAAATTGAAAAAGCCCTTAAGGAGATGAATCCCACGAAGCTCCAAGTTCTGATGGAGCTCATGTTGGTTTCTACCAAAAGTATTAGGACATCCTTGGGGATGAAGTCTTGAGGGTCTGTCTGTTTGTTCTAAACAATGGGTGCGACATGGACCACATCAATTGTACCAAGATTTCCCTTATCCCAAAAGTTACAAAGGTGAAAAGAATATCTGAGTTTAGGCCTATTAACCTTTGCAGTGTGGTGTATAAGAATATCGCAAAAGCTCTGTGTCACACCCCCTCCCGAACCACCTGCTAACTGAGCCCGGAAGATGGCGTGAAGCCAACAGACATCGTTTCCTCCCTAACGATACATGTGACCCTGTTAAACCTGATAAACATACTATACTTGAATTTAAAATGTCTAAACACAATACAGCGGAAGTTTGAAAGTCACTATACATACATACTGAGCAGCCCTATTAAACCCCATTTGAACTTCTAAACGGGTAGGGAGTACTACAACCAAAATACATCCCAAACATGATTTACACAACCACGACCACTAGTGCATACACGAATATAACTATACGTTCCTCTCAGAATAACTACAAAATGTTTGGACCTGCTATACAGTTCCACCCACGTACAAAATATCAAACTCGTAGAGCTTTCGGCAGACTATGGCAAGATTTCAGGCACCGGGAGCTCGATCACTACCTGAAAAGTTGGAAAACATTGAAAGCATGAGCTGGGAAGCTCAGTGAGTGACTGAGTTTATAACTATTAACTTGCAAATTACAACATATGGTAAACCCTGGGCATATGTGTCGGTAGTCAGCGCTAAATATAAACGTATAATTATCACAGTCTTTCTCAGAAATCCAACAGGTATGTCATTAAAAACTCGCAAGGCATACCAAGAATATTAACCATCTAGAAACATATGACAATCTACGTTGTGTAGGGCACGCCCAGTACAACCAACGTTCACTCTACGATGTAGTGGGGCTCGCCCAGCACTCCCATCGTCTTTGTCGTAGTGGGGCCCGCCCAGCACTCACGACAGCTTTGTTGTCACGGAGTAGACTCAACGTTGACAACAGAAAAGGACCTGTGTGCACACGGTACTATACAGCCTCGGCTCAATATCTCACTCATTTACTCATTCGAGTCTCAGAAAAACACATGATAATCTTTAAACATTACTTGCTAGAGCATGCTTGCCTGAAATCATAACATTTTCGCTAGATTTTAGCAAATCAATAAACACATGCTCACATGTAAATTTCGTTGGAAAAATCTAAGCTCACCACGAGCATTTAAAATCATTCCTAGGCAATCATGTATGCTCATAACCATGTGTTCAGAAAACATAAAACATTTAAGCTAATTCCTTCCTAAGAAGTCTTATATTCACATAGACACGATTTCAAGCATAGAATATGTTTTCGAAATTCGTTTTGTCACTCACAGCGTTAGATCTAGATCCTCGGCCCGCATACTCGACCTATTTCCTCTTGGCCTGTCAAATAAACCAAAACCCAAGCATTAGAACTTTGAATTCATGAATTCCAAGCTTAGAATTGCAAAACCATTCTATCTACTTCCAGTATTCTACCACTTCCATACCCTAATTTCACATACTCATTACTTCCTCATTACTTGGCCAAAAATGATGTACTTTATACCAGACTCTTCCTTTTTGAACCCTCTACAACTCATATGAAGGAATGGAATTGAAATTCCCAAAGAATGTGTCCGTAAATACCTCGAAAGCTACCTCCCTCAAATTCAGTTTATGCAATTCCAGAAGCGTTTTCCTGCTGCACCCTGAATGTTTCCTGAATTTTAAAGCAACTTCCAATCATATTTCGCCCACAACTTCTTCATAAAAGTTTTAGGAAATTAAATAAGCTTTCCAACCATACCTAACGGAGCTTCTAATTCAAAATATACAGACCAGCACGACCCAAAAACCAGAGGTTTCTCAGATTTGACAGCAGATTTTCCCCTCTGACTTCCCCTTTACAAATCAACAACTTAAAGTCAGATTTTGCTCGAGCTTCCTTCACGAAATTTGTTCGAAAATGAGCTAACTTTCCAGAAAATCAAACCTCACCTCTTAATTCTTCTTGTGGAGCTCAAAACGATCTAAATATCAGCAGTGAGCAGGATTGATCACCAAATCTGTCATGCAACCTTGAATTGAATCTTCTCCCCTTCTTCTTCAACTTCAAAACTAAGAACATCCTCCTTCCTCTCTTTCTATCATCCTCTCCCACGAAGCCCTTTCTTCTCTTTGGTAAATGAGATGCAAGATGGGTAGAATAAGGTATATTTGTAAAATGAATAAAAAAAAACTTCCACTTTCTTTTTTTTTTTTTCCCTTTTCCCTATTTTCCTTTCTTTCTTTTTTTTTTTTAAAAAAAACCCACACATATTATTTTCTCCTTAATACCCCAAACAAATGTTTTAAACATTTTTTTTTATAGAAAATTCAAGGAAAAATCTCGTGAAATCTCGGTTTTACACTCTGGCCAACAGGTTGAAGGGTATTCTGGATTATATTATCTCGGCCTCGCAGTTTACTTTTGTCCCAGGAAGACTGATCACTGACAACGTGTTGTTGGGTTTCGAGTGCCTACATGCCATAAACAATAAAAGGAAAGGAAATGAGGGTTATATTGTGATGAAAATTGATATGAGCAAAGCCTATGATAGAGTCGAATGGAACTTTCTCAAGGAAGTCATGCTTAAGCTGGGCTTTGTTAGCAAGTGGGTTAATAAGGTGATGAGGTGTGTCGAATTAGTTAGTTATGTTGTTCTGGTAAACGAATTTCCTCAACAAAGCTTCAAGTCGAGAAGAGGTTTAAGACAGGGAGATCCCATGTTTCCATATCTCTTCTTGTTGTGCACCGAAAGTCTCTTTTAAACAAGGAGGAACTTTGCTCTAACTTTATTGGTTTTCGAATTAATAAATATTTCCCTACTTTAACTCACATCTTTTTCACAAATGACAACCTTCTATTTTTTAAAGCCACAAAGAAAGATTGTGAAGTGATCAAAGGAATCCTTAGTTCTTATGTAGAGGCTTCGCGGCAGGCTATAAATTTGGACAAATTCGCCTTGGTGGTTAGCAAAAACATTTTGAGAGGAAAAACGGCAGAACTTAACTCCATTTTGGGAGTAAAAGAAACTGATTCCTTTAGGGATTATTTGGGAATGCCATCTCAAGCTGGAAAAAACAAGAGTAAGATATTTTGGAAGGTAAAAGACAGAGTTTGGAAAGCCCTCCAGACCTGGAAGGAAAAACTATTCTCTTTAGAAGGGAAAAAGGTTCTGATTAAGGGGGTCACCCAAGCCATTCTGACATATACGATGAGCTTTTTCTGGCTGCCAAGGAAAATTTGAGAGGAGTTTAACAGGTTGTGCGCGAGGTTTTGGTGGGGCTCTAAAGAGAATAGGGACAAAGCACATTGGATGAGTTGGACGAAGTTGTGTCGAAGTAAAGAAGATGGCAGCCTTGATTTTAGAGAGCTTTCTAATTTCAATTAGGCTATGTTGGCCAAACAAAGTTGGTGTCTACTTCAAAACCTGAATAGTTTACTGGGCCGAAATCTAAAGGGAAGAAATTTTAAGGATGGAAACTTTTTAAAGGAGTCTCTTGGTAACAACCCCTCACCTACTTGGTGCAGTATCTTCTGGGGTAGGGAGCTGTTTAAAACAGGTTACAAATGGAAAGTTGGGGACGGGGGCTATATCAGAATTGCAGAAGACCCTTGGCTGAATAGAATAGGGCGTATCATTCCTGTCTATGTCAAAGATCCTTTTAGAGAAGGGCGTGTGAAGCAGTTAATTGATGAGCGAGGCCATTGGAAAGAGTCGATCATTTTAGATATTTTCACGGTTGTTGATGCCAAGGAAATTTTCAAGATTCCTATTGGTTGTTGCCATTCTAAAGATGAAATAATTTGGAATCTAGACCCGAAAGGTTTATTTTCTGTGAAGAGTGTGTTTCACCTCGCCACTAGGAGTGATATTCGAGATTGATCGGTGTGTACACGCAAGCGCAAGTGATTGAAGTAATAATAAACTGGAAGTATTTCAGAGTATTGTATCCAAGGGAACGAGTTTTAGTAAAATTTATTAAGATGACACAAATTTGTTGACAAACTGCAACTGAAGTAACCGTGGTATAAAAGATTTGTGAGGTATTTTGACTAAATAAAATGTTTGACAATCAATTGATGTAAGAAAGGGATTCCAGTTGCTAATGCCCATTTGGAAAGAAAAAAAATGCAACTAGAAAGCAATTGCAATTGTAGCTAACAAAAGAAACTAAATAAACTGAATTCAACTCTCATTCAATTTTTCTTTCAAAATCTTTAGGAGACTAAGTGATTAAACCTATATTTCTATGGCTAATCTAACTTGGATAGTTTTGGGCACAATTTTAGTGATTTTGGAGTCTCGCCCTATGTCTAGGGTTGATGTTCATGACTTATTTCTAAGCTTTTTCCTCCATTACTTTTGTGACACCCGCTTCCCTTAACCCTTTCGGCATTAAGTTAAAGCTTGACAAGCAACACTAGATGGCCAACTAGGTTTACCCAAAACTCACCAAAAACAATCTAAGTTCAAGTGTTAGCTATATTACTTTTGCTATCAAGTCTTACATCTTTCCTCTAGGGCATTCACAAACTTAAATCCCTGAGGAAATTTAACCCTTCATAATGAAACAAAAAAAACAGTGTTTTGAAATTATAAAAAATCATTAAAACAAAATAGAATGAAGGTGGAGAACAACCACTTTGCCAAAAGGATAATTCTGGATTAAAAAACCAAGGAAATTCAAATACTAAACAACTTCAAAAAGAGATTACAAGGGAAATTACAGTAACTAAAGTTTTAAAATTTAAATAACAGAATGAAAATTACAACAACCGAAGAAATTAAAAAGTAACGAAACTACACTAAACTCGTTGCTCTTAGCTCAATCGAACAGGAGATTGTTCTTAACCACATCTAATTTACGTTGAGATTGGATTGAAAAAGAAGTTAAGGATTTGGAGTGAAGAAAGAAATTACAACAACAACTAAAATTAAAAATAAAAACCAGACAATAAGGAATAAAAACACGAAATTCTCTTCTAAAAAAGGAGCTCTTCTTCACGGCTTCTTCTCCAAAATTTATAGGGACTTCGTGCTAGGATTTTCTTCTTGGTTGATGCACATATACAACTAAGAATCCAGCTGAATTCGTGGGTATTTTGCCTTATCGAAATCCCTTGATTTGCTCCTTGATTTTTAGATCTGTCGAAATTGCAATTGCCAGGCAATTGCAATTCTATTGCATTCTGCAAAAACTTGCACCAAGTGTGGATTTCCTTCTTCTTTTGTTCTATTTTCTCAACTCAATTAATTTAAGAGTCTTCCAACAATAATGTAATTAAATTCAACCATTTTCTTACTTTTCATTCAATAATATGAATAAAATCACAAATATAACTAAGTTTAAAGGCCAAATAATCCTTATGAATGAAAATTATCAGAGATAAAGCTTCCTCATTCGAGGGAGCCACTTGTAATGCCCGTTGGAAAAGCTTCTGGAATTTAAAAACTTTACCAAAGCAAAACTTTGTGCTTGGAAGATAATTCATGATATTATCCCAACTCGAGTGAATATTTGTAAAAAAGGAATAGACACTAATGCTCTGTGTCCTTTTTGCAGGAAGAAGCCTTAATCTACTGTGCATATTATGTGGGGCTGCAATTACTCAAAGGAGGCTTGGCTAAGTTATTTCCCTCAGTTGATTTGTTTGCAATTTGCAGAGATTCTTGGAGCTCGAGCTCTTGTTGGGATTGGCTAGATCATCTTAGCAAGGAACAGCTCGGAAAAGCGATCATTGTTTTGTGGAGTATTTGGAACTTAAGGAACAACATAATTATTAACAAGGGCACGTTCGACTTACAGAAAATCCTCAGACAAATTGATATCTATTGCCCTTCAGATAACTCATTTATTTTAGAAACTATCGATTTGCTTCGTTCCTCTAGGCTGGAGAACCCCTTGAGTCAGCTGCGTTGCATTCCTCCTCCTACTTGTTGGAAACTCAATTGTGATGCATGATGGAATGAAGACAAGCAGATGGGTGGTCTCGGTTGGCTGGTTCGTGACTCAGAGGGTTCTTTGATCTGTGCAGGAACAACAAAAATCGATAGGTGCTGGAGTATAAAAGCGCTGGAAGTTAAGGTGATTCTAGAGGGGCTGAAAAATCTGCATTACCTCATTTTCAGTCCCCTCCCTCCGATTGTTGTGGAGTCAGATGCGATCGAGGTGGTAAATTTGCTGAACAAGGCCTCCGATGATCTCTCGGAAGTGTCGAATTGGGGGGCTGAGGTGGAGCTTGCTGCAATGTCCATGGGGCTGGTTTCGTCTCCTTTTGCCCCCGTGATTGTAATTTTGAAGCCCACCAGTTAGCTAGGTTCTTCCTTGGTAATGCTTGTGTAGGTGTCGACCAGAGCCTTTCTCCCATTTCGGGAGATTGCAACGTTTTTTGGTGCTCTGGTTCCTCGGTTTGGATGACTTCCCTCTTTAATGAGAGGTTGTTGGTGGTTGTTTGCGGCTAGTTTAATGAATTATTCTTCTTTCAAAAAAAAAAAAAATTCACCAAGCTAAGTCAAGCATGTGCTCAAGAAATTTAGTCGGTCATGATATGTTTTCAAATTCTTGAATTAAAAGAAAAACATATTTTATATAGTAGGCATAAAGACAAGAGCCATAGACATAACATAGAAAAACCAAAAATCTCTACATAAAGTGCAAATATATATATATATATATATATACACAGTTCATAGAGAGTTGGAGGGAGCTTATGTATGAATCTTCCACTGTCAATTTTTAATTTTGTGGGTCATTCAAAAACTAAGTTTTCTTTGCCCAAATGCACTTGTTTGTTTCTAATTAATATTCCTTTGGTTCTTCCTTTATATTCTCTTAAAGGTATCAAAATTCTTTTATCTGTTGTTATTTGGAGCGAATTTTTGATTTTAATTTGTGCAATTGTAGGATTTTGAAGGTTTAACAATTTGGCATTATTTTTGGGTTGGCTAAATATTTTTTATTCTCTCTTTCAATTTAATCCATTGATACTATCTTTGTTTCCTTTCAAAATGCTCTAATATCCTTTAATTATGAGCAACATATTTATGGAAAAAATCTTCCCATTGACTATTATTGCCTTATTTTATATTCTAGCATTTTGAATATCTTCTTCTTTATGGTAGAATGACCACATGGATGGTAAGGTAATTTTTATCATATATGGTTATTGGTAATTTAAAGGTGTGATTGGGTATATCTTTCTATATATGTATAGCTGTCTTGTTCATTGATTGACTAATGAGACCTTTTCCATATTGATTGAGTTTTTATTTTGAATTCAAAAAATTGTTGAAGTTGAGGACAAGGCCGAAATAAATCTCGTAACATTTCTGGTTAACTCTCGAAGAGTTATCTTTTTGTGTTTTTGCATTACTTATTGAATTTTTGAGAACGTGCTTCAATTGAAGATTGCAAGCTACTTAAACGATTGTTGAACACACTACACATTTCACAAGGGGAGCTTGTGAACGTGGATCGTTAGGGGTGCTAGAGATTGCAGCATAAAATCCAAGAAGCATAAAATCCAAGAAGGGAGTTCTTTTAATTTTATGCATAAGACAATTCGTACTGTGTACTAATCTTTTGATAATAATCTAATCTCTAGACGTGGCCTCGTACGTGGAGTAGGTTGGAAAATCGAACGACGTTAAAAATATCGTGTGTTCATTTGTTTTTATATTTATGCATATCTTTTACAACCATACATCACTACAACATTTTGGGGATTTGCCTACACAACTTTATGTCGGCAAAATTTGTAATTGCCTCGGCCAAAGTCCATGCCGACGAAAATATATCGTCGGCAATTTCGTCGCCATAGCTACGCTGGCGTATCTTCTGCGGACGAAAAATAGCTTGCTTCGGCATTTTTACCAACGCATGCTCTTGTGTCGGCTGGAATTTTTTTCCTCCCTACACTAGCAGCGTCGGAAAAAAGTTGAAAAACCAGCTTCGGTCAACTAAATGCCGACGCTGGGTGCATCAGCAGAAAGTTGACTTAAGCTGGGTTTTCAACTTTGTCCCAACACTTTCTACGTCGGCAGATATTCGATTATTTTTTTTTTAATTTTAGAATTTTAATTTTTTTTAATAATACCTGCTAGCTTATAATAACTAAAATTTCATAGTTGAATAACCAAAATATTATCATTGGTATGAACGATCATAATATCATCAAAGACAATAAATATTCGAGAAGTATGATAATTTGTCACAAAAAAAAAATCCAACATATCTAGTATAATTCAATACATTATCAAATAAAATAGTAAGTTGTCCAAAGAAAATACATTCAAAAGAAAGATATTTATGATGTAAAAGACATTCATTAACTTTTATGATCCAAAAGTCGTCTTGAAGATTACACGACACAGTTACAAACCTGAATGAAAAAAGAAATAATATGTAAAAAGATTGAACCTAAACATAAAAAAATAAAAGATAGGAAAAGAAAATGTTCATGCATGCATTTGACCTTGAAAGTGGCTAAGAAGTGTTTAAAGTGCCTAAGTCTCCAACGAGAGCCAAGAAAAAATTGACAGTGCTCTAAGCAAGCTTCATGCCCAAAGAACCAACCCTCGAAGCTAGCCAAGTGTCCAAAACGTGTCTAATTGCCCTTGGAATCAAAAACCCTAGCTAGAAATGACCCTGAGGCATCTACCCCCGTCCCTCGAAAACTTCAAACTAGCCTATGGGGGCCAAAACAAACTTAAACGTGCCCAAGGAAAAATTTACACCCAAAGAACCCACCCTCAAAGCTAGCCAAGTGTCCAAAATGTGTCTAATTATCCTTGGAGGTGGAAACCTAGCTAGAAATGACCTTTAGGCATCTACCTCGTCCCTTGAAAACTTCAAAGTAGCCTAAAAGAGTCAAAAGAGTGCCCAAGTATCCTATGGGAGCCAAAACAAACTTGAACGGGCCCTAGGAAAGATTCACACCCAAAGAACCCACCCTCAAAGCTAGCAAAGTGTCCAAAACGTGTCTAAGTGTCCTTGGAGGTGGAAACCTAACTAGAAATGACCTAACAAGTGGCCAATACATGTCAAATATGGACATGTCATTTTGTCTGGGGTGGGTGTGCTTCATAGATAGAATATCATACCAATTCACAAATCATTCGAACATTCACTTAAAAAATTTATAAAAGTAGTTAGCAATTTGTCTAATACATCCAAATCTACGACTCCTTAAACAAACCACCAAACATAAGAAATATTACATGATTTATATATCTAATCCTCAACAGTTCATTAGAATCGTCTAAGTGTAGCAAAGTTAAAGCAAGGAGATCTAAATTGAAATAAGAAATACACATGTTATTCACGAGCAAGAGTTCTCTTTATTTTCTTGTAGCACTAAAAAACGAAGAAGAAAATTGAGAAGAAGATGGGTAACCTTTTTCATTCACCACTAAAACTCCAAAAGATCATACATCAAAACACAAAGCACAAAAAACTAATCGATTTCATCATAAGGTAACCTTTCCATTTGATTTTTACTTCATATCTCAATTTCCACAAAAAGAAATTGAAGCATAAATAAACCACCATAACTTTAGTACAATTAATCACATGCCAAACCTTTTCTTAGTTTCATTACCTCAATTCAAAGCAATGAACTAAATTCCACACACTACAAGAAATCATGCCTTTAGGGACAAAATAACAGCGACAAATGTAAAGCGTCGCAACTGTAGCGACGGAATCAGTCCTTCGTCGCACGTCTTGCGACGCAACTTCTCTTTCGTCGCAAACATGTGACGATATATCAGTTCCGTCGCAACTTTTCGTCGTACAGATTTCTCATTTTTGGACATGTTCAAGCATTGCGACAAAACCTATTGTTCGTCGCATGAACTTGTGACGGTTCTCAGACTTCGTCGCACGTGGGTGGCGATGCGTTCGCACTTCGTCGCAAGGCCTTGAAATACGAAACGGTCAGCAAACTAATGATGTTACTTACGACGATTTCAAATTTTGTCATAGGCCCCTGCGACAAACAACCTCGTTTTGTTGCAAGTGTGTATGTGACGCACAGTATTGTCGTCGCAATTGGGTTGCGACGCTTTCTCTCTTTGTCGCAGGCCCATTGAAATTCGAAACGGTCAACAAAATAATAATGATTACTTGTGACCAAATGTGCATTTCGTCGTACCTCGTGTGACGAAACCCCCGATTTTGTCGCATCGCCAACCCCTTGGAATTTGCAACGATCAGGAAATTAATGATGACGGTTGCGACGATTTTTGGCATTTCGTCCCAAGGACCTGAGACGAACTAGGCGTTTCGTCGCAAGCTCCTTTTATTTGCCTCCTCCCTTTCCCATTCAATTTTATAGAGGTAAATTTTAAGGAGAGACAGAGCAGAGGGTCGGGGGCACGTGGTGGTATTTCTGCCAGAAACTTGCCTGAAGCTCGCCATTTGTGGTCGGACAACGACATTTGTGGTTGGAAACTCGTGGAAATTAGTGAGTTCGATTTCTATACGTTTTTTTAGTTAGATTTGGATTTTTTTTTACATTTTCTATGTTTTTTTGAACTTTTTTGGATAGGCTTGAGAACATCGTGTGTGGCCGGAAACACCATTTTTTTTCGGTTTTCTTTGTGGGTTTCATTGCTAAAGGTATATCTTATATTTTTGTTTACTTAGTTTTGAGTTTTCTATCGTTTGAATATTTTTTTTGTTTTTTTGACTAGAAATTTCATTGATAGGTTGGTTGTGTTCTTGGTCAAGCATTTAGAGGTATGCAAAATACTTGCATTGTGTTTTTTCAACTTATTTAAGATTTAAATTTTGTTATTAGACTTTTTGGAGTAATTTTGTGTGTATTATGAGTTTAAAATATAATATAGAGAACATTTGTCTGATTAAATTGTGATTAAAAATTCATTTTGAGTCTAATGTTGGTTCAAATTGTAATTAGAAAATCTATTATTAATTCCAAATGTGATTGGAAGCCTATTTATGTGATTAAGTTTGTTGTGTGTGATTAAAGTTTGATTTCAAGCTTATTGTGTAATCTTATTTGAATCCTAATCCTATTTTGTGATTTAAATCAAATTGAGCCTATTGAACATTGAAAGGCAATTAAAATGTTAATTTTTAATTTTTGATATTGTTCTCTTAATTGGAGTTTATAATTAATAGGAGTTTATTGAGTCTATTAAACATTAATATGCTTGTGTTTTTTTTTTTTTAGTTTTATTTGTTGTTATGCTTGTGGTTTTTTTGGTGAACGTGTTGAGGATTGGAGGGGGAGGGGGAGGGGGAGGGAGGGGTGTTTATATTTATTGTTGTGATAGTAGTGAGTTTTGTGATTGTTAGGTATATATTTTAATTTCTTTTATTAAATGTGATTTCCTTTAGTTGGAGTTTATGATTTCTCACATGTTCGTTGATTATCCTAATGATGTGGGAATGTTGAAAGTCAGTCTTAGACATATTATACACTTATTTTTGTTGAAATTAATAGTATTAATTAATTAAGTTAATGATAAGTTGCTCTTATATGTTTCCTAGGATAAGATATGGATAAAAGTTGGATAAGGATTCAGAATAGCTTGTGCAACGAATATACCGATGGAATAAGATCGTTTATTAGTGTGGTAAAGAATCATGTCGTTAAGAGAGGGTTTACACGTTGCCCATGCAAAAATTGTCAAAATATCATAATGAAATGACCTCGTGATGTCGAAGGGGATTTATACAAATATGGAATGTCTTTCACTTATGATAGATGGGTATATCATGGAGAAACTCTAGATTTGTCTTCTTATTTGAAACCTAAGGAACCTAATGAGCCCCCAAGGACTTCTCAAAATATAGATAAGGAAAATGAAATGTTTGATTTATTGAATGATTTGACACGAGTCACTGAACATCTTGGTGAAGAGAACTTAATTAGGGTTGAAACAAGTGATAGTGTGGGAGATAAAAATAATAAGTTTCCATTAATGTTTGATGAAGTTAATGCAGAATTATACCCTTAATGTACTAAGATTTCAAGTTTAACTTTTTTGGTAAAATTAATGCATATCAAAGTACTTAATCATTGGAGCAATAAGTCATTTGATATGTTATTGCAATTACTCAAAGAAGTTTTACCTGATGGTACTAAAATTCCAGAATCTTATTATGGTGTAAAAAAGGCATTGCGTGACTTGGGTTTAGGTTATGAATGCATACATTCATGTAAGAATGATTGTATGTTAGTCTGGAAGGAAAATGAGCACGTAGAAGTTTGTCCACAGTGCAATGAATCTTGTTATAAAATCATTAACAAGAAAGGAAAAAATGTTCCACACAAGATTTTAAGGCATTTTCCTTTTAAACCAAGGTTACAAAGATTATTTTACTCCAGGCATACCGCTAGTGATATGAGATGGCATAAGGAAAAGAAAATGAACATCGATGGGATTTTAAGCCATCCGGTAGATGCTGAGGCATGGAAGGACTTTGATAGACAATATGATTAGTTTGCAGAAGATCCAAGAAATGTAAGGTTAGCATTAGCAACTGATGGATTCAATCCATTTGGCAACATGAGTACATCATATAGTACGTGGCCAGTAATACTAATTCCATATAACTTGCCACCATGGAAGTGCATGAAAGAAACATTTTTCTTCATGTCATTACTTATACCGGGGCAAAATCTCTAGGAAAAGAGATAGATATTTATTTGCAGCCTCTAATAGAAGAATTGAAAGATTTATGGAGTAATGACATTGAGACTTATAATGCTCATAGTGGTCAAAACTTTCATCTTCATGCAGCTTTGATGTGGACAATTAATGACTTTCCAAAAAGATATAAGGCATGTCCAATTTGTAATCAAGATATCTCATATGATTCATTGCATAATAAAATATGCTATATGGGGCATCGCCGGTACTTGCCTATGAATCATTCTTGGAGCAAAAACAAACAATTTAATGGGAAAATAAAATATAGAGTTGCACCACGATCTTTTTCAGGATTAGATGTTCTTCACCAATTAGAGGCTATAGATTTCCCACCACTTGGAAAAACTATAAATATATTGCAATGGAAAAGGAAGCGACTTCATAATGAATTAAATTGGGTGAAGAAAGCTTTTTTTTTGAGTTATCGTACTGGTCAAGTCTTAAGATCCGACACAAACTCGATGTAATGTATATTGAGAAAAATATTTGCGATAATGTCTTGGGTACATTATTGAATATTGAAGGAAAAATGAAGGACACTGATAAAGCACGTAAGGATTTAATGACTTTGAATATTCGTAAAGGACTACATATGCAACGTGTTGGAAACAAATTGGTGAAGCCACATGCTAGTTACACATTAATAATTGATGAAAGGAAGAAGTTTTGTGGTTTCCTAAAAAGAGTCAAGTTCCTAGATAGTTTTGCCTCGAACATCTCAGGGTGTGTTAGTGTCAAAGATGGAAAGATATATGGACTAAAAAGTCACGACTCACATGTGTTACTACAAAAGCTTTTACTAGTGGGAGTTCGTCATTTTTTACCAAAGGATGTCAGTAGTGCAGTTGCTGAATTGTCGAATTTTCTCAAAGAATTGACTGTGAAGACATTAAAAGTTAAGACTTTGAATAAACTATAAGAATAAATTCGTGATAATCCTTTGCAAGTTTAAAAGAATATTTCCTCCAACATTCTTCGATGTCATGGTACATCTAGCAGTTCACTTACCAAAAGAAGCCAAACTTGTTTGTCCTATCGGTTATAGTTGGATGTATCCAATTGAGAGGTATATCTCTTTATTTTTTTCTTCTTATTTTTTTTATATTAGGTTCATTTCCAAAATGTCTGTTAATATATACACTAACACATGCTATAGAAGTCTGAGAACACTGAAATAATATGTCAAAAATAAAGCTTGTCCTGAAGGTTCGATAGCGAGGCATTCATAGCAAATGAAACATTAACATTTTGTTCAATGTACTTGCATGGAATTGAAACAAAGTTTAATAGAACAGTTTGAAATGATGATACAATAGAATTGAGTACCTTAAACAACAATGGAAATCTACCTATATTTTCACAAAAAGTACGTCCAACAGGTGGCTCACAATTGAAAGAGTTATCACGTACTGAATTACAAAAAGCTCCTTGGTATGTCCTAACCAATTGTGAAGCAGTGGATCCATACAAATGGTATGAAGATTAGCTACATTAACTAAGGTTTATTAATTATATATTCAATAGAAAAGGGAAGATAGTACATATCTAAGCCCCATTAAGATCTTCCATCAAACTCATTGGTCTGTTGCAAAGGGATGGATGAACTCTTCAGCAACTGAAGCATATGTAAGTATTATTTTAAATGTTTTAATGGATAATATTAGTTTTATAAGATAACAATGTATATTATGTTTTATATATATTATTTTTACGTGTATAGGAAAATATGGTAGAATTAACACAAGAGCAATCCAGCTCAAGTACACCAATGAGTGACTAAGTAATTATGACTACTGTTCTTGGAAAGAGATCATCATATGTTAAAGGGATGGGATATGGACCAAAACCACCACAAACTCAGAAGAAATCTTACTCACAGGAGTATGTTCAATCTCTAGAGGCTCACCTTGAAAAGACTCAAGAACTATTGGAGAGTCAACGACAAGAAAATGAAAGAATGGAACAACGAATGGAACAATGACTGGAACAACGAATGGAGATGCAGTGTGAAGAGTATGAAAAAAGATTTAGCCAAATGAGTGAAATCTTGAAAGAAGACTTACTGGAGCAAATCCATCACTTAGTAAGGTAATAGTTTTTGTAACTTTGAAATTATGTTCATATTGATCTATAAATGTTTTTGAAATTTTGTCTTAGTTTTTAGATTGAGATTCTGATTATATAGTTGTTGAGACTCTAATTATGTTTAAGACTGATTGATAGCTCTTTTGTGATTAGTGTGCTTAAGATTTTCTTTGTCAATATGGGTTAGGTTTTTTTTTTTGGAGGGGGGGGGGGGGGGGGGGGGGGGGGTAAGAATGGACTTGTAACTTGTGTGTTTGAAAATTGGAGGTGACTTTTTAGCTTCAAGTTGTGATAATAGATGTTTTGTGATTATTATGCAAGTGCTTTTCTTAGTGAATGTGGTTGCAGTTTTGGAGGAGGGGGAGGGGGTGTTATTCTTGTTGTTTGTGATTATTAGGCATATTGTAGTTTTTGTAACTTTGAAATTATGTTCATATTGATCTATAAATGTTTTTGAAAATTTGTCTTAGTTTTTAGATTGAGATTCTGATTATATAGTTGTTGGGACTCTAATTATTTCATTTGTTACTTTACTTAAGTTTAAGAATGGGTTTGTAATTGAGGTTTGGGGAGGGGGGGAGGGGGCGAGGAATGTTATTCTTATTGTTTGTGATCATTATGCTTATAATTGTGGTTTTCTTTATAAAATGTGGTTTGGGTGAGAGAATTGCAAGAGTGTGATTAAGGATGACTTAGGGAGGAGGTGTCTAACATTTGTGATTGTTATTTCGTTTGTTACTTTACTTAAGTTTAAGAATGGGTTTGTAATTGAGGTTTGGGGAGGGGGGGAGGGGGGGAGGGGGGGGAGAATGTTATTCTTATTGTTTGTGATCATTATGCTTATAATTGTGGTTTTCTTTATAAAATGTGGTTTGGGTGAGAGAATTGCAAGAGTGTGATTAAGGATGACTTAGGGAGGAGGGATTTAACATTTGTGATTGTTATTTCGTTTGTTACTTTAGTTAAGTTTAAGAATGGGTTTGTAATTGAGGTTTGGAGAGGGGGGGAGGGGGAGGGAATGTTATTCTTATTGTTTGTGATCATTATGCTTATAATTGTGATTTTCTTTATAAAATGGGGTTTGGGTGAGAGAATTGCAAGAGTGTGATTAAGGATGACTTAGGGATGAGGGGTTTAACATTTGTGATTGTTATTTCATTTGTTACTTTACTTAGGTTTAAGAATGGGTTTGTAATTTGTGTGTTTGAAAAGGGAGGTGACTTTACTTAGGTTTAAAAATGAGCTTTTCTTAGCGAATGTGGTTGTGGGGGGGAGGGGGGGGGGGGGATTTAATATTTGTAATTGAGGATGGTTAATTGTTCATATTTACTTATGTGTATTTGTTGTTTATGTGCAAGATTAAATCAATCTTTGTTGACGATACAATAGATGAATGAAACATTGTCTTTTCACTCGTTTTGGAATGAATTGTATTGAATTAAAAATGTCTCTATGTTTTGTAAAAGTTCATATTAGTTGTTTTTTATAGTAATTAATTATTACAAATAATATTCTCACTTATTTTGTAATGACTTTGCAACTTTATAACCTTGAACATGCCCCAGTAATATTAATTTCACTTATTTTGATTAATATTTGTTCTATATTCTTTCTATATTCTTTCATTTGATTATTTAAATGCAATGTTTATTAGAACATATATTTGGTTTAGATAAGACATGTTTGAATTTTTGACTTTTAGATATGAGTTAGTTAATTTTTTTTAAAAAATTAAAATGTCTCTATATTGAGAGAAAAAAATTAAAAATATATTCTATTTACCAACTAAAAAAATTTGCGACGAATAGCTAGTTTTCGTAGCACAGATCCTTGTGTCGAAACCTATACATACGTTGCATACAGTCTTGCAACGCAACTACGATACGTTGCATATGACGTTGCGACGAAACTCTAAATACGTCGCATATGTCTTGCGACGAACGAATCAATACTTCGCATTACAAGTGCGGCGAAATCAGATATTTCGTCGCAAGGCTTACGACACTACCTCCAATTCGTCGCAAAGACGGTGCGACGACATTCCTCTCTTTCGTCGCATATATAGCAACACAAATATCGAATTCGTCGCAACATGCGGCGTTCGACATCGTTCATCGCACGTTTGCGACGTTTTATAATGAAACATCGCAAAAGAGCTTTTGCTACTAAGTTTCAGCGATGTTTTTAGCAACGTATTATTTTTCGTCCATGGAGAGTTTTTGTGTCGAATTGATGGTTTTAGCAACGTTTTATTTTCGTCCCTAAAGGCATTATTTCTTGTAGTGACAAGTTTCCATTATTTCAATGAGGAATATACTTTCACAATTTGTGAAATATTATAACATGTATTAGCGAACACCAAGAACACAAAAAAACTACAAGTTTAAGCACAATTTCTAAATAGAACACCATGCCAGTTTCCACAAGTTTCCATTATTTCAATTTTTGAAATATTACTCCAAGAATACCATTCCAATCTCTGCTCTATACCACAAGTTTAAATTTAAACATAATCAAAACGGGAGAAAACAAAAACCTTAGCTGAATAGAATACAAGGCTACCAGTAGATGTAGAGCATACAAGAAGCATACGAGCTCATTTCAAAGGCAAAAATGGCCCTAAGAAACTTCCAGACCAAAAATCCAACAAAAAAGCTCAAAATTGAGCCCAAAAATTGACAAAACAACCAAACATTTAAACTCAAAAGGTCAAGATTCACGTCTCACTTAGTTGCTACCATCTTAGGCCAATAAGTAATTAATAACAAAAAGTACCAAATAACTTAAATATTCTAGCAAGTAATCAAGGGCCTTAAATATTCTAGCAAGAAGTACAAAATAATTTCAATCCTCCAAGATGATTAATGTCTTTTCGGTGCTCTCACCCCAATTAAACATATATAACCACAAGCTCACTATTTAAAATTTTGACCACTTCAAGGCTATAACCCTAATCTTTGAATCACAAGCAATTTTATCAAAAGTAAATTAAAAGAATTGAACAACATATCAAATAGTAAATAATTCTGCATTGCAAGTAATTCAAGCTTTCGAGCTACCACATATCCAATAACTTTGCATTGAACCATATATCTAATAGTATCTGACCCTCACCTTTGAAAAAGTATGCATTGAAGTATGGATAATTTAAACTAGAAGAACCTACATCGTTTAAACTAGAAGCCTTGCAAGTAATTCAAGCTTTCAAGTCATATCCAATTGAAATGGGATAAAACAACCATTCAGTTCATGAATTTATCATATATAGCCAGAAAATCAGAATACATATAAACCACAAAGCAAAAATGAAGCAAACTGAATCATAATCTCGTAGTTACACACCAAAATTAAAGAGATCTCAGTAATTTCAATGCATAGAACAATAAAACAAAACAAGGAATCAATCATAGAAATTTCCAGATTATCTATAAATAATGTAAAAAATGCTCACTTAGTCGAACCCACTACCAAAATGCCCACCTTGTCAAATCTACTGCTAAAAATGCCCACCGTCGTTTGCCACCTCATCGAAAAATGCTCATTTCATCGAACCCACTGTCGGAACTTTCGTCCTCGGCGAACCCACCGCCAAAAATGGTCACCGTTGTCATCGAAATTGCAGAAAACGCCCAAATGTAAAGTTGCTGCCATCAGGTGAAAGGGAGAACATAGAGCATGAAGGAGAGAATAAGAAAATGAGAAAGAAAAAAGTCCTCGTTGAACCCATTGCCGAAAATTGCCACCATTGTTGTCGAAATCACCGAAAAACGCCCAATCCAAATTTCTACTGTCAGGTGAAAGGGAAAACAGAGGGCACGAAGGAGAGAATATGAAAATAAGAAAGAAAAGAGGCTAGGGTTTGTTTTTATTGATGTTTTTTTGCCGACACACTTTGCGTCGGCATAAGTTCTTTATGCATCGGGAGAAACGCAAAAACGAGCGTTTTATTTACCGCAAAAGTCCCGACGCACCTTGCATCGATATTTATGCCTCTTTGGTCGACGCGCTTCGATGCGTCGGCATATATGCACTTATCCCGACGAAAAAGCATGTGTTGGAAAAAAGAGGATCGGTAGATCCAAAAATTCTTGTGAAATTAAAAAACATAGTAAAATCTGAATTTTTTTTAAAGAAAGTTTGAACCATGGGTGGGGTCATCTTTATTCTTTGCACAGAAAAGTAAGATTAAATGAAGAAGAATTGAGGGAGACAACCCACTCCATGGTAGATAAAGCAAGTAGGCGATACAATCACAAAAATCACATAGAGAATGAACACAGCAGCTTCAGGTAAAAAAAAAAAATCCTAAAATCAATTACACATCATTCCATTTCTTTTTACGTCATTAAAACAAACAGAACATTCCACTTCTAACTTTTCCCATCATTAGACGCATCGAATTATCCATCTGAGAAAGTTAGTGAACGGGTGAAGGTGGCATAAGAAGTGACGAGCTAGGGAAGTTGTAGGCGAGCAGATCGACGAGGCAGCACGATGGACGAACGATAGTGAGCTAGCGGAGCAACGACGACAGAGTCTAGAGGAGAAGAGAGAGGAAGAAGAATGGAGAAAAGAGGGGGAAGAGAGGAGATTGCCACGTCACGTATCCCGATCAGCCAGAAAAAATTAATATAAAACTCACATATTTTTGCCATTATGTTAAGATTGCCACATCATAGTCTATTTAACCATCATGTCAGCATTCTGTTAAGTCAATTAATGGCTAGGGACCATTTAAAACTATTTTCCAAACTTCGGGGACTGGAGTGCGAGGACCAAATAGACATCAAACTCAAATCTCAAGGACCAAAAGTGTATTTTACCCTATTATTAAATATACCCCTACATTTAGGAAATGTAAACATTGAGTGAAGCAACTATACAACCTCTAAAAACCTAGCCACTACCGCTTGAAATAAACCTAACCGTTGCTTGTTGACTCCTTTAAAAATATGGCATAAATTAAAAAATTAAGCAAATAAAATATAATCTATGCAAAATGAAAAGGAAAAAAGCAACAAAGACAAATATCATATTACATGAAAACAAAACAAAAATATGGCACAAGTCATCATGTTGAAAAAAAAATAAAGGAAAGCAGCATGTTGAAAAAAAATTGAAATTGAAATCAACAACGGCTGGAAAAAAAAACTCAGCATGTTGCAGCTGCTCGAAAAAAAAAAAAGAGAACATGTTCAATGAAAAAGACGGCAATGAAGAAAACAAAAAAAAAAAAAAAAAGAGAAATGCTCATTTGCTGGATTTGTTTCAATGGAAAAGTGATTGCAGAGGTTGGAATTGTATGAAAATGTTCAGAAATGACGGCAATGATGCCAGGAAGAATTTGGGGGGTTTTGTACGGATGACCCCATTTTCAATGGTTTAATGCCATCTGACCTGTCATCCCATTTCAATGAAAAATGACCCATTCTGACGTGGCAACGCGCGCAAAATTACCCAGAAGGGCAGTTTAGGACCGGCTCGTCGTTCACGCTCTCGGATAGAGTTTCGCTATCGCTAAATATTCTCGTTCTCGGTCGCCCCCGGGTACTCGTTCTCGCTATACGTTGTACTCGTTCTCGTAGTACTCGTTCTCGCTCTCACGGGGGCCACATATTTTCTCGCACATGCTGACTCGTTCTCGCACTACTTATTCTCGCTCTCGTCCTCGTTCGGATCGCTCTCGCACTCGAACATTATTTGCCGAGTATAGAACGCTGTACTCATTCTCGTTCGGTTACGTCACTCGTTCCCGCGTTACCCTACTCGTTCTCGCTCTCGCTAAACGTTGTACTCGTTCTCGTAGTACTCGTTCTTGCTCTCACGTTGAACGTTGTACTCGTTCTCGTAGTACTCGTTCTCGCTCTCACGTTGACATTTCTCGCAGTACTCATTCTCACTCGTCACTCTACCAATGTTCTGCTCGCTCTCGCATTGAACTTTATTTGCCGTGGCTCGAACGTTGTACTCGTTCTCGCTCTCACGTTGACTCGTTATCCTTCCCGCTTTTAACAACATTTTTCTTTAATTATTCCTCCCAGGTTTGTTTCTGTTGTTAGTTTAATGTGAATCCATGCACGACGACAATAAAGTTGCAAAATATAAAATTTCATTGTCTGTTTGGGAGTTCATACAAAGAAATTCAAAAAAAAAAAAACGTCATTCCCGAACCTACTCGGAGTCGGATGATGATATTATCACCAGTGGCAGCCTTTTGTCATCAACTCTCCTCCTTTTTTGCCTAGCGAGCGGGCGGCTGGACCCTTCATCAGCAGAAGGGGATTTCTTTTTCTTCTTTCTCCGTTCGCCACCATCCTTATGCAAGTTCACAGAACATGCCGAAGGGGCCGGTTGCGGTGCGGGCGGATGGGAAGTAGGTGGTGGTGTCTTCTGGCAAGGCTGTTCTTCATTCAGCCAATCAGCCATGAAGTCCTCCAAATCGTGCTCTTCCTCCGCTTCGGTGGAGGACATGGTTGTCGTGGCTGGCGTTGGCGGGGTTGGCGGGTCTGACTCCTCCGACAACGGTGCAGATGGGTATTCTAGAAAACCGTCATCGGATGAGTAGTCCATTGTATTGACTGTGTTTAGTGAATAAACCATTTTAGGGGCTGGTTTATTAATAGGTAAAACGTAATGAAATGCCAACGGTCACCATTAATGGATTGACACCACTGCAAGTCACCCTTCCGTCTCCCCAATCACGAATAACGAGCATGCAAGATAACCGTGAAAATACAAGAACGAGAACGAGAACTAGAGCCCAATTACGAGAGCGAGAGCGGGGATATATATTACGCTCGTGCACGTTCTCGCGCTCGCTATCGTAAATGACAATCGTTTTAATTAATTAATTAATTGGAATGGATTGTCATGACTGCATGTCACAATTTTGTCTACCTAAGCTCGAATCACGAGGATGCACGATTACCGTGAAACGGCGCGCGCGAGAACGAGATCCCAACTACGAACTGCGAGAACGGGAGCCCACTACGAGAGCGAGCACAAGACGAGACCGAGAGCGATATTATACTTTTTTTATCGCTAATCATCGTTCTCGCTCTCGTAGTTTACACTCGCTCTCGTAGTTTAAACTCGCTAATCATCGTTCTCGTCGCTCTCGCTCTCGTTCTCCACCGTTCTATCATGCTCTCAATTCAGTGGTAGGAGACATCATTTAAAAAAAGAAACGAACATTATTTCTCTCACTTCTTTTACTTTACATTCGAAACTCACACTCTCTCCGTTGATAGAGGCTCCTGACCGCCATATTGTTTTGTCACCTGCGTCCATCTTCACCAGTGACTCGTCGTTTCTCTGAAACAGTAAGCCTAAACCGACAAGTTCCCTCGTTTATTGTTTCGTTCGTGGTTTTTCTGGTTTTGTTGATGTTTGCGATATAGGGCGAGGTTATGGTTGTTTTAGTTCTGTGCATGTTAGCGATTGTTTGTGGATTTGGTGGAGGAAGTTGCAGAACTAGAGCGAGCGTACAGGGACGAGAGCGATAGAACTAGAGCGAGAATGCATGGACGAGAGCGATAGAACTAGAGCGAGTAGTTAGGGTTATGAGTCGAAATCGATAGATTTGGTGAACGAGTGCGCGAATACGGTTTCTGCGAACGGAAGCTTAGGTTCCAGGAATGAAATGAAGGACGTGAGCCGTAGGGATAGCGACACTACGATAGCGCGAGCGAAACTACGAGAGCGAGAGCGAAACTACGCGAGCGAGAGCGACACTGCTAGAGCGAAATTTCGAGAGCGAAATTGCGAGAGCGAGAGCGGGAACTGAGATTCAAGATGCCATACTATGCTGTGTGTTTGTATTTTTTCCCTTCTGTGTTATGTCTTTCTGATTGTTTGTGCAATTGATGCAGTACCGAGATGGCAGCGATTCTAAGAATCCCCAAGGAGGATTGGTTCCCTGGCCAGGCTTCTAGCCTTGCCCACATAAGTTCTGCTAATAAAGTGGTGAAGGAGAAGTTGACCGTTGGGCAATTGGAAATGTTCAAGAGGACCGTATTTGGGCGGTTCGTGGATGTTGAATTGGTTTTCAATAGCCCGTTGGTCCATCACATCCTATTGAGGGAGGTTGTTGACGGTCCGGATGATGCGATGAGGTTCGACCTTAAAGGTATAGTCGTGCAATTTTCAAAGGCCGAATTCACCTTGATGACTGGGTTGTGGCCATCACCAGAGAGACGACACGAGGCAGGGGCATCAAATGAAGTCCTACGACACAAGTACTTTGCAGGCATGGGCACTGAAATCCGTCTGGATAATTATGAAGCTGCATATAAGAGATTGCAGTTTGAGACAGACGAGGATGCAGTGAAGGTGTCCTTGATTTACTACACCGAGATGGCCATGATGGGTAAGACTAAAACAAAGGCCGTGGTTGATAGGTCCCTATATCGGGAAGTTGAAGACCTGGAGTACTTCAATAGTTTGGACTGGGGGAGCAGACTTTGGGATAGGACATTGCGTGGACTTAAGGCAGCCTTGCGAGACAAGGTTGCAACCTACAAGTTGAAAGTCCGGACGAATAAGAACTATATTGTTAAGTACAACCTCCCTGGATTCCTTCCTGCTTTTCAGGTATGTATTTCACTTTATATAATAAAGTAAAATGAGCTTGTTATTTTTATGTCGCATATTGTAAACTAACTATGGCTATTTGGTTATAGGTATGGGCGTATGAGACACTTTCGTCGTCAGCGGGTCACTTTGCGACTCGACTTAATAATGATGCAGTGCCTCGACTGTTGAGATGGTCATGTTCCCACTCAGCTTCATATAGGGTGTTGGAACGAGATGTATTCGACTCCCCTGAGGTTAGAATGCACTCATTTCGGTATTACACAACGTAGTTTCATGTAGTTGTATTATATTAACATGTACTTGTTTGTGACAGACGGTAATCACGTCGGTACTGGTCATGTCAGAGGCCGAGATACAGTACCGCGATACTCAGGTCGGGCAGAGGGTCCATGACGACGATGACGACGACGACCGAGAGTTTGAGATGAATTTTGAGGGTCAGACCGGAGAGGGGCATGTTGACCCTCAGATCATAGAGGATACCGGTGAAATTCAGACTGGAGAACGTCAACCCGACCCTCAGGTTAGGGAGGATACCATAGATGGTCAATCTGATCCTCGTACGAGGGACGAGACTGAGAGTGATCGCTCCTCTCCCCATTCGTGACCTAGACACGATGGTTCATCTAGTTTAAGTTATCTTCGGAGCATCGATGCTCGTGTCTATAGAGTAGAGCAGTCTGTGGATGAATTGAAGTCGCAAATGGGAGAAGTGAAGTCGGAGATGGGAGAGGTGAAGTCCCATTTGATCACCGTATCTATGTTACTTCGCAAACTGTCCAAGGTATGTGATACAACATGTAGACAATATTTGGATTATTCTCATGATCTCGACTAACTTTGATTATTTGTTTAATACAGGATGCGGGCCACGAATGGGTTGAGTCACCAAACGTACGTGTCGATCAGTCGATGGAGGCCACCACTACTACCACCTCGCCCACCGAGTCCCTCCCCATTCCTTCCACTATCACCACCGAGTCCACCCTATCCATTCCTTCCACCTCCACCACCGAGTCCACCCTCTCCATTCCTTCCACTTCCACCACCGTGCCCACCCTCCCCATTCCTTTCACCACCACCACCACCGAGCCCACCCCTCCCTATTCCTTTCACCACCACCACCACCGAGTCCACCCTCTCCATTCCTTTCACCACCTCCACCACCGAGTTCACCCTCTCCATTCCTTCCACTTCCACCACCGAGTCCACCCTCTCCATTCCTTTCACCACCTCCACCACCGAGTCCATTCTCCACATTCCTTCCACTACCACCGAGCCCACCCTCCCCATTATCCCCATCACCACCACCGAGTCCACCCTCCCCATTATCCCCATCACCATCTCTCTCCCCACTCCCACTTCCACTGCGACATTCACAGACCTCATCACATCATCCTCACGTATATCAGGCATCCCTGACTCCGACCTCCCTGACTCGGTGATCGCGGCCACCCTACAGAGCCTTAAGTCGATCGCCTCCATCGACTACGACACTAGTGACATAGTGGTTGTTGACACTGAACCCACTGGTCTCGCCGACTTCACTGGCCTCTCCGACTCCACGGCCATTGTAGATGTCACCATTCCCATTGCCACCGAGAGCCCAACTTGCTCGGTCGCATCTGAACATGATCTTCTCCCTCGAAAGGGTAACCGGAAGCAAAAGGCATCGGAACGGTATACGCCTTCAGAGGAGGCAAAGAAACTGAAGGAGGAGCCGCCGAGACCGCGAACGGAGAGTAGATATCCCCTTCCTGGTTTGATTACCACCCTCCATAAGCCGTTGATCGTTTACAATCCGGCGCACGATGTTGACTCCCGCATCTTCGACGCTATGATGCATTGGATCGGGGATCAGAGCATGGACGCAGAGGTTCGACCTGGCCCCATTACCACGGCAACAGGAATGGGGAAGAAATTCTTTAGAGACTTATTAACACCAAGCTATTGGGTCGAGTGCGATGTAAGTATCTTTTCTTCCGTAGTTGGTTTATTATTTAATTATGTCTACTTTCACATGTAATGACTAATGGCTCCGTTCATTCAGACTATAAACACGTTGTTCATGTTTATCAAGAGGAAGCTATCTGCTCGACCGGATATGTGCATACATCGATTCACTATATTGCCAACGGGGATCCTGGTATGTATTGTCTTTTGCGAACTCATTAAACTTGCGAACTAACTCACATTTATATTTGCGTTGGCTTTTGCACGTGTTGGTTTTTTCAGGCCCATTTAAATTTGCGAACCAAAGAGAGCATATACAACAGGATCAGAAGAAAGCAGTTGTTCAAGGCCGCGTTGATATGGGGATCAGAGGATACGTATAGCGAATACGTGAATGGAGTTCATGAGGACTACAAACCTGCTTGGCAGGATGTTGACTTCGTGTACTGCCCCGTCAACATGAATGAGCATTGGTTCCTGTTGGCCATGGACATTAACAGGGGACAGTTGTTGGTGTACGATTCATACCCCTCGTACATCGACATGGAGCGCGTTGCGAAGTTTCTGGAGCCCCTCACGCACACTCTACCCTCGCTGCTATACTTTTGTGATGTCACTCGCACCAAGCCAGGTATGCGAACATCCGCGTGGCCCATCTATCGTGCAAAGAACCGCGACATACAGCATGATTCATTGGACTGCGGGATATTCTGTGCTAAATGGTTCGAGTACTTGGTGATAGGCGCAGATACGGCCGGTCTTGTTCAGGAGCGGATGACGGACTACAGGACACAGTATGCATGTCAACTGTGGTCTAACACAGATGCATTTTGATGTCATTTTGATGGGGGGATGTGTGTTTTCATTTTTTGGTACATTACTGTAATTCTTTCGTTTTTCTATTTATACAGAACAGTATGAATAAAACGCGACCTGTAGTTCATTTGGATTCTGCATTTACACGTGTTTGAGTATAAGAACCTAAGCAACTACGAGAGTGAGAGCGAGAGCGATTACGCAACTACGAGAGCGAGAAACGAGAGAGCGTGTAAGCAACTACGAGAGCGAGAAGAGCGAGAGCGAGAGCGAAAAGTATATCTATTCACTTACACAGCATACAACCCGGTACAATTACATACATAAATATACATAAATATAGTATACAGAAAGAAGCATTTATACTACTCCGGTTGGTTGAATATTGTGGTTGACAATGGTTGATTGCATGACTGCCAGTTGTGTCCGACATTACCACACCTACCATATTTCCGTGTTCGAATGTGTTCGCCTGCAGAAGGGATTCTTTGTACCCTTCTCCGTCCAACTCGAGTAACTCTCTTCGGTGGAAGTATTTGCATTTCCACATATCCAGGTGGTTGCGGCCATTCTGATATATGCCCAACTGGGTATATAGGCTCCGCATATACTGCCTGAAGAGCTTCAACGGTATAGCACTTATTACACAGGCTAGATGGGGCGACGTTGCGTTCCCTAGCAGAGACAATAGCATGGGAACATGGTATTTCGTACGATTCGAACTCTTTGCACGTGCATTGTCGAGTTTGAAGATTAACAATACCATCGAACCGACCGTCTCTTACATGAGAATTGTAACAATCAATTGGGTCGACTCGGTATCGTCTACCTTTATCGCAATCCTTGCTCATTCGTTGCTCAGCATAGTCGGACATCAATGTAGTGCGCGAAAACCAATAGTTTCGCCTTTCATAAAACCACCCCTGTAGATGCCCTCTTATAAAATCGAGCAACGGAACGATGGGGAGTAGTCGTGCTTCTGCAGTCAACGAATTGAAGCACTCGGCACTGTTCGAAGTCATATTGTCATAACGTTTATTTCTCTGAAAACATCGTGCCCACCGTTCAATACCAACGCTCTCCAAATATCGAGCTACAACACCTCCACGCAAGTGAAGAAGTTGATCCCAATATATCTTGAATTCTGACTCGCGGAACGCCCTAGCGGCCTTTTTGAACAATTCCACTGCCGCCTTGTCCTTGAAATTGTTCAACACATTAGACTGTAGATGGTAGGTGCACACTCCATGAAAAGCTGTGGGAAATACAGCTTGAACACTATGCGCAATACTCGCATGACGGTCTGAAACAATAACCAAGTTCGGGGAGTCTCCAATGGCTAGCTTCAGTTTCGTCATGAACCATGTCCATGACCGATCGTTCTCATTGTCCACGATCGCATATGCCAATGGATAAAGTTGATTATTTCCATCCCTTCCTACACCAACCAACATGCATCCTTTGTACTTTCCCTTTAAATGGGTTCCATCAACAACGATGGCATCCCGCATGCGCGCATAACCTCTGATGCAAGGCCCCAATGCCATGAATGCATATTTGAAATAGAGGGAGTCTTCAATTTCTACTTCAAACATAGTGCCTGGGTTAGCAATTTTCAGTGCTTCTCCATACGCATGAATCATTGTGTACGAGTCTTCTGGAGTCCCCCTAGCAAATGCATGTGCCATTTTCCTAGCACGCCATGCTTTTTCGTAACTTATATTCACTCCATACTCTTGCCTGACGTCCTCAATGATGTGCTTTGGCTTATACACACGACCGACTCCTTCAAACTTCTGTTTAATTATGTGTCCGATCACTTCAGCACTCGCTTGCCGATGGTCGTGATTTAACAGTTCAATGGAGCATGTGTGTGTGCTCACATACTTGTTTATCTTAAACATTTCAGTTCCCGCCATCTTCACCGCCTGGAGCCTCCATGTACAAGCCTTGTCAGCATCCCACAGTGTACAATTCCTTTGTGGACTTCTTTACTCTAAACTCAAAATTCTTGCTCATGGCCAGCAGCGACAGTCTGTTCTTTAAGTCCTTCTTACAAACAAACAACTCACCAACCTCAATATCAACACCAATAGCAGAGCCAGAAGTAGATGGACAGGTCAAAGAAGTGCTCGTCGGTCTAACTTGAGAATGGGCATAATTTTGTGTCCTTGGAGTTGGAGTGTATCTTATCTCATTCTCAACAACTGGACGTTGACTTTGGACTCCTTCATTTCGACTGGCATGCATTGCTCTATGTAAGTCCCATGCTTCATTTCGGTCCATGTGATGATCTTGAGAACTATGGTGAGTATAATATGAATCCCATGGGTTATTACTGTCGGTTCCTAGGGACACCCCCGTCTCATATAATGGTATACCTTCCTCCTCTGTATACCCACCCATTGATTCAAAAATCCCCCCCCATCTGTAACATCGTTCTGCACTGTCACATGAGAATTGTCGTCATAAGCTTGCTGCACATCTTCATCCAGCCGTATGTTCCCACCATTCTTTTGTACATTTGTTATAAATACTTGCAACCTTGAAACATTTTCTTGAAAGAGGATAAATTCAACATCACGATCATTCCTTATGTACATCGGAGGGGATTGTTCTGCCAAGTGCACTTTCACCATCATTATAATGTCAAACATCACCGGACTAATGTTTGTAACTTCATATATCAGACCTTTCAACTCATCGTATCTGACATTGCTCGGCACGACTACTCCTGTTAGCAAACCTCCAATGTAACAGTCACCAGTCTCATTCCAACTGCCACCGTATCGAATGAATAGTGATTTCCTTTCCATCCTGAAAAAAAAACGTAATAACTAATAAGTAGCAGTAAGTAATTAAAGCGCATTCTCGCTCTCGTTCTCGCTCATTTTGCGATGACTCTCGCTCACGCTATTGTTCACGCTCTCGCTCTCGCTCATGCTATCGTTCACGTTCACGCTCACGCTCACGCTATCGTTCACGTTCACGTTCACGCTCACGCTCACGCTCACGCTCACGCTCACGCTCACGCTCACGCTCACGCTCACGCTCTCGCTATCGCTATCGCTCTCGCTTTAATACTATCGCTCCAGTTCAACCAGTATCGCTCCAATGCCAATGACATAGTAACCAACTTTCTGAAACTAAAAAAAAAAACTTTCAAAACATAACACGTTTATTTATACCATAAGACATAAGACGTTTGTTCAATGTCTCAAAACCATGAAACATAAGACGAGTTTTCAATGTTTGAAACGTAGAAATATGTCTTCCAGAAATATAAAACAAGTATTAGATCATACCTATTTTTTGAATGTGGATTGGTTGCTGCTCGGACATTCAACACTTGAAAGGAGAAAAAGTTTTAAAGTAAAGTAAGTTTGAACAAATGAGAAAACGAAGGAAGCCAATGAATACAATCCATAAAAAATTATGTTTGTTACACATATAAACCATGGTAATTTTCTTTAATTTATTTATTTAAAAGGTTTATTGGGAAATGTTGATGTTGAAAGTAGGTATAGAACTGATTGCGGTCTTTTCTTTGTCAGTATTTTCGGCGGATAAACCACCAGTGTACGAAATTGACGTAAAAGATCGACCACGAGAGCGAGAACGAGTACAGCGTTCGCGTGAGGTAGAGTGACGAGTGACAACGTTCAACGTGAGAGCAAGAACGAGTCAACGTGAGAGCGAGAACGAGTACAACGTTCGAGCCACGGCAAATAAAGTTCAATGCGAGAGCGAGCAGAACATTGGTAGAGTGACGAGTGAGAACGAGTACTGCGAGAAATGTCAACGTGAGAGCGAGAACGAGTACAACGTTCAACGTGAGATCAAGAATGAGTACTACGAGAACGAGTACAACGTTTAGCGAGAGCGAGAACGAGTAGGGTAACGCGAGAATGAGTGACGTAACCGAACGAGAACGAGTACAGCGTTCTATACTCGGCAAATAATGTTTGAGTGCGAGAGCGATCCGAACGAGGACGAGAGCGAGAATAAGTAGTGCGAGAACGAGTCAGCATGTGCGAGAAAATATGTGGCCCCCGTGAGAGCGAGAACAAGTACTACGAGAACGAGTACAACGTATAGCGAGAACGAGTACCCGGGGGCGACCGAGAACGAGAATATTCAGCGATAGCGAAACTCTATCCGAGAGCGTGAACGACGAGCCGGTCCTAAACTGCCCTTCTGGGTAATTTTGCGCGCGTTGCCACGTCAGAATGGGTCATTTTTCATTGAAATGGGATGACAGGTCAGATGACATTAAACCATTGAAAATGGGGTCATCCGTACAAAAACCCCAAGAATTTGGGAATCAAAATTTAAAGATGGACGACAATAGTATATTAAAATTAATACAAATAATGATATGTAATTAATACAAATTATTTACCTTAAATGAGTAATTTGATTATCGAAAAATTAAAACACAATAACATCATCAATGTAAAGATATGCAGAAAATTGAAGGATAAAAGTGGAAGATGAATGCTGCTAAAAATTGAGTCAGGTAATAGGGTGACTTTACAATATTTGAGATTTGAACCATCACATGCATGGCAAACAATTACAGAATGGAAAATTATAATGGGTGGCTACATTTAACCCTAATTTTGAAAAATGGTCACAAAAATTTACTGAAAAATGACCAACTGTGAAACCCAAAGGAATCAATTTGTCTGTTTTTTTTCCTTCTTACCCCTATAGAAAAATAATGGCCCTTTTTTTTTTTTTTTTTGTGGAAGATGTAACAGAATATATAATCTCTTAATATGAATAGTAATTTTAAAATCTCAATTTTTCCCACACCTAAATTCGTGATCTACATATTTGAATTTCACCTTATCTTTTTAAATCTTTATATGATATTTCTTTTTTATCCGAAATTCAATTCAAAGCTTTTAGACATCGTTTGATAACCATTTGGTTTTTAGGTTTTATTTTTTTTTAAATTGTGTTTGTTTTCTCACCATTTCTTTACAATGGTCTTCATATTTCTTAAGAAAATGTATGAATTCTTAGCCAAATTCAAAAAACAAAAACAAGTTTCTAAAAACTTTTTTTTTTAATTTTTAAAACTTGGCTTGGTTTTTGAAAACGTAGGTAAAAATAGATAACAAAATAAAGAAACTCAGGTAGAAATAGTGCTTTTAAGCTTAATTTTCAAAAACTAAAAACTAAAAACAAAATAATTATCAAACGGGGCCCTAGACTTTATATATTTATGATTTTGAAACCTATATGTATGGTTCATTAATACATACATTTAAGTATGGTTCATTAATACATACATTTAAGGTCATTGATACATATATTCAAACAAAAAAACTTCAAGGTCTTTTCGAGCCATTATTCATAAGCTATCTCCTTCTCCATCTCAGGAAATCGTCTCCTTTGCCCTCTATGTCACCAGAATTACTGGCCAAGAGTGTTGAGGATTTGGTGAAGAAGAAGTGCTTTTATCGATCTCCTCTGCCTTTGACGCTGACACCGAGTGTTCGAAGAATTTCCTCAAAGAAATTAAGCTCTTGGTTGAATGATAATTATGTACTTCATCAAAAGGATTTGAGAAGAAGCTTCACTAGCAAGCCTAGAAGCTCAATTCATGATACAAAAGATGGTATCGATATGATGATCTAAAGTGTCAAGACTTTTAAGATCTAACCAAAAAAGTTATTGGTAGAAATATGTAAAGTCTCAATATTTTTACCTTTTAAGTTCCACAATCCAACGAGGCACTTCACCCTTGAGAGAATTTCGGGGTATTTTTTTTAGGGCAATGTATTTGCATGGCTCGGGCTGAGGAAAATTTTAGCTATTTAACAAGTTATTTGTGTGGCTAAGCCTAACAAGGATTTAAGCTATTTTTAGTACAATATATTTTGCATGACTAAGCATTTTAGATATTTTTTAGTATAAGGTACTTGTATAAATGCAAGGGGTTTCCAAGGCAACAAAGGTGTGTTTGGGAGAGTGAATAACACTCACAGTTTTCGAAAGGAGAGTTAATGTATTATGATGTAATTGTTGGGGGGGTTTTATTAAGCAAAGGGGGAAGACTAAGAAAAGAAGGGACCAACGTGTAAAGGGAAATTTTCTTGACGAAAATTTTAAATACATTCTAGGACGAGGTATTTTGTGCTCATAAAAGTCTAAAATTTAGGTCCCATTTGATAACCATTTGGTTTTTGGTTTTTGGTTTTTAAAAATTAAGCCTATAAATACTATTACCACCTATGGTTTTACTTGTTTTGTCATATACTTTTTGCCTATGTTTTCAAAAACCAAGCCATGTTTTGAAAACTAAAAAAAGTAGTTTTCAAAAACTTGTTTTTGTTTTTAGAATCTGGCTAAGAATTCAAATACCTTCTTAAGGGAGATGAAAACCACTGTAGAGAAATTAGGAGAAAACAAGCTTAATTTTCAAAAATCAAAAACCAAAAACCAAATGGTTATCAAACGGGGACTTAGAGTTTCGATTATTAAAATCTTCTTTAATATTTTTCATTTTCAATTTTTCATTTTTTTTAAGTATTTTCATTTTTCAAGTCTCAAATTTATTTCTTTTTTTAATGAGGTTTAATTAGCATGTTTTACTAGCTTAGATTTCATAATGTATTTTGAATTCAAATTGATTTTTGAGATTTAATTGTTTTAATTTTATGTTTTTTCATTTTTTTTTAACTACCCCATAAATTTAGGTGCGAGATTTAGTTGTTTTGATTTTGTGTTTTTTATTTGTTTTTAATTACCCCATAATTTTAGGGGTTGGTTTATGCAATTTGGTATTGAGGGTATTTTAGTCAATTTTATTATCTCAACAAATCTGGCAATTTAATTAGGCTCCGTTTGATAACGTTCTCATTTCTCGTTTCTCGTTTCTTGTTTCTTGTTTCTTGTTTCTATTTCTCGTTTCTGTTTCTTAAAAACTAAAAACAGAAACATGTTTGATAACTATTTCTGTTTCTTGTTTCTTGTTTTTTGGTAAAAATAAAATTTAGTACATATACTATAATAAAACATATAACATGCATTAAAATAAATATAAAACAATTATAAAGATGTTATAGTATTTATTAAGGCTCAACACTTAATTAATAATAATAATAATAATAAATTTTATCCTTCAAATGTTGTTCAAATTTGATTTGCAATGTTATTTCTCACTTCAATCAATTCACCTTGAACGATTTTGACTACCAAGAGTTAGTACAATTAGACGAATTTGTAAATTGTCTAAGGTCAGACAATCGAACATAACCACATTTCTTTAATTTAATAATAAACTTTATTTTTATTTTTTCTTTAAAAATGCATTAGCCAATAATACACGCAAGTAAAATCAGAAAAAGAGAGAGAATGTATATATTTTTTTTTACATTTAATGGTAAACATGAAATACATTATTAGTTTATTTATTTAATAAAAAAAATCATACCAAAAGGAAAAATAATAGAGAATTAAATAGAAAATAAAAACTATAAGCTCGTTAATGTAAAGTAAAAGAAAATAAGAAAATAAGAGAGAAGTGAAAAACATAAACGAAAAGAGAAAAGTAAAAAGGAAAAAAGAAAAAAAAAGATAATAAACTATTAAAAGAAAAAATATTATGATGAAAAAGAGAGAACGAATAAAAGAAATAAATCAAATAATAAAAATAAAAAAAGATTAAAAAGTATTAAAAGAAAAAAAATAGAATGGAAGAGAGAGAAAGAAGAGAGAGGGGAGAGATGGATAAAAAGATAAATAGGAATACATGCATGAAACTTAAAAAAAAAAATCAGAAACAGAATTTGAGAAACTACTTTTTGAAGTTTCTCAAAATCTGCCCTTTTTTTTAGAAACGTTTATAAAAAATTTAGAAACAAGAAACATGATGGTTTAGGCCCCGTTTGATAACGTTCTCGTTTCTCGTTTCTTGTTTCCTGTTTCTGTTTCTCGTTTCTTGTTTCTGTTTCTTAAAAACTAAAAACAGAAACATGTTTGATAACTATTTCTGTTTCTTGTTTCTTGTTTTTTGTTTTTTGGTAAAAATAAAGTTTAGTACATATACTATAATAAAACATATAACATGCATTAAAATAAATATAAAACATATATAAAGAGGTTATAGTATTTTATTAAGGCCCAACACCTAATTAATAATAATAATAATAAATTTATTCTTCAAATGTTGTTCAAATTTGATTTGCAATGTTATTTCTCACTTCAATCAATTCACCTTGAACGATTTTGACTTACAAGAGTTAGTTCAATTAGACGAATTTGTAAATTGTCTAAGGTCAGACAATCGAACATACCCACATTTCTTTAATTTAATAATAAAATTTGTTTTTATTTTTTCTTTAAAAACGCATTAGCCAATAATACACGCAAGTAAAATCAGAAAAAGATAGAGAATGTATATATTTTTTTACATTTAATGGTAAACATGAAATACATTATTAGTTTATTTATTTAATAAAAAAATAAAATCATACCAAAAGAAAAAATAATAGAGAATTAAATAGAAAATAATAACTATAAGCTCGTTAATGTAAAGTAAAAGAAAATAAGAAAATAAGAGAGAAGAAAAAACATAAACGAAAAGAGAAAAGTAAAAAGGAAAAAAGAAAAAAAAAGATAATGAACTATTAAAAGAAAAAAGATTATGATGAAAGAGAAAGAACGAATAGAAAGAAATAAATCAAAAAATAAAAATAAAAATAAAAAAGAAGAAAAAAACAAAAAGATTAAAAAGTATTAAAAGAAAAAAAAATAGAAGGGAAGAGAGAGAAAGAAGAGACAGGGGAGAGATGGAAAAAAAGAGAAATAGGAATACATGCATGCAACCTGGAAAAAAAAAACAGAAACAGAATTTGAGAAACTACTTTTTGAAGTTTCTCAAAATCTGTCATTTTTTTAGAAACGTTTCTAAAAAATTTAGAAACAAGAAACAGGATCGTTTATCAAACATGTCTGTTTCTGAAAAATGAGAAACAAGAACAAGAAACAGGAAACAGAAACGTTATCAAATGGGGCCTTATTATTTGGCCATTTTTACAATAAAAAAAATAATATGGTATTTTTTTCAAAATGACTATTTAAATTTAGCCATCCACATCGTTACCATATTAAAAATGGTAGTCATATCGTTCAAGATATATATATTGAAAGATTTTTTTAAAAGAAAAAACTTTTGAGAAAAGAATAATTTTTACCATTGTCCTTGTCAGCTTGATTTTGTGGTTAGGTTCAAGTGTTTTATGTTGATTGGGTTCGTATATTTTCTTTGATGTGATTTTTAGTTTTTTTTTCACTTTAATTTTGTATGATTATTTTAATCCATAAATTTGTATATGATTTATCAGTTGATTCATGTGCAACTTTCAACTTTAGTCTAGAAGAAGTATTAATTGCAACAACTATTCAAATTCATAGTTTAAATTGATGAAATTGAAAGTTTAAGTTTAAAATTAACCACTCACCTAATTGCAAGGTAAAAGTTGAATTTTTATTTAAATTGGAAGATTCGAACACAAGATGATTTAATTAAAACCAACAAAACTTTTTCAATTCAACTATCCTTCATTAAGATGATTTCCTGTTGCTTTCAACATAGATGAAAAGAGAGTTTGGATCCCCTGACTCTCTTCCCAACCTGTGTGTGTGAACATATGTATAGATTAAAGCAATGTAAAATATTAATATAGAAATCTTTTATATATGATCATTATTTTTATAGTTGTTGAAAAATTCCCATTTATTTTCAATAATTTATTGAGGTAGTATTTTTTCCCCGAAAAACTATTAACTAGGATTATTCAATGTAATGCCCTCAAATTTTAACCTAACTTAGAAAACATCACTAAACTTACAACCATAATGTTCCGAAAATCTTGGCAGCATAACGACATAACTACAAACTACTCAAAATTTTTTCCCACCTAATAGGCAAGAGTACAATACTTCTATAACAGGAAACCAACAACTCCACCACAGCATCCCCCATTCTACAAGTATAAAATGCACCAACTCAAAACTTACAGGCAAAACGTCTCTTTACTATACTTTTTAGCCATAAACTACTTCAAAAATAAAATAATGAAACTACAACATCTGAATCACAACCGAAGCTCAACCACTAATGAATAACATAACTACTTAAAGAAACAATAGCTAGCAATCTAACAACCTTTTAAACTTAGACAATAAAGGTAGTAGACCACCACACAAGCGTAGTCCTCAAACTAAATGTCAACTACAATAAAGACAAATAATTAGTTTAAAAGATTAAAAACTAGCTAAATAGTTTCCTCATTGTCGTGCCTCCTATTCACCACCAAGTTCCTTCTCACGTACCTGCAAAACTGTTGATTGGGGGTAGAGATGTCCACGGGGCGGGGCGGGGCCGAGGAATGGATTTCCCGTCCCCGTCCCTGCCCCCCATTTCATTCTCCGTCCCCGGGAAATTCCCCATTTAATTTTGTGGGGATCGAGGAGGGGATTCCCCACAGGGAATTCTCGGGAATCGGGTTCCTTACGAGGAATTTTCCCCCTTTTTTGTTTTATCTTTTTTTTTTAAATTTATTTTCAACCATAATAAAAATTATTTCTAAATGAATACTTTTTAATATAATTCTATTTAAAGAAAATGTTATAAAATTTTCTAATAAAAACCATAATATACCATAAGTAAAAATACTATAATGTCGAAACAACTTAATTTCTAAAAATTCAAATTTCAATATTACAACATAGTCTTTAATTTTTTTTATAACGAAATAGTCTTAAACTAATTCCTACTATAGTTTTTTTTTTAAAAAAAAACTTATATTTATAGGTAATAATATATATATATTACTAATCGGGGTGGGGCGGGGAATCGGGGAGGGGTCGGGGTCGGGGACGGGGACGGGGACTGGTAATATATTCCCCTTCCCCGTCTCCGTTTAGCCAACGAGGAAAAAAATCCCCTCGCTCCCTCCCCCATTTCCATTGTAATCGAGGATTCCCTGCGTGGCCCCGGCCCCGCGGGTTAAATGGACATCTCTAATTAGGGGGGAAGTCAGTACAAAAGTACTCAGTAAGTAGCTCACAGCTGGTGAGCCACCAAACATCAAACAAACAAACATCATGTTGTTCACACACACCCAAACATGCTTATCAACATTAATAACAGAATTCTCATGCTCAACTTACATAGCAAGTAAAGTAAACATAAAACTCACACAACACATGAATTCTACATCCTGCCTTGCACACTCAAGCTTAACGAGCTCACTCAATACTCATAATTTAGCTCTCACAAGGCTTCTTGAGACCAATTCCTTCGAGACACATTGATCCCCTTTGATTTTACTCAAGGCCACTAACATTGTTTATCGGCCCTAACTATTTGCATCCAGGGCCACTAACTCTCTCCGTCGGCCCCAACTGATTTTTCATCAAAGGTCATCGACGTTCTTGAGAATCTTCAATACTTTCCTTTCTAAACTCAACCTAACAATCATAAAACTAGGCCATCTATGCTACTTCTAAATTCATTGATGACATACCACCCCTCGACCATTTTACTCGAGGCACCTGGTATTTACTCAACTTTCCTTTACCACACCTAAAGTCCTCTGACCTCACAAAAAATCTCACTGGAATGCATATTTCCTAGGTTTACTCCTAGACCATGCTTTATGCTTCAAACAAAATAACTCATTCACATCACACATATTATGCATAATCAAATAACTCAAGAATCCAACATGCTATCATCACATAACCATAGTGCACATCACACATATAAGCATGCTCAACATACACACAATGGATCATGGAGAGAGATATATATAAAATGCATAAAAGAAATCAATAAGGAAACATACAACATGCTTCACGCAGTCAAACAGACCCATAAAGTAGAAACTACTTACCTAAAATGCTCCTAAATTATTCCAAGACATTCATAAACCAAGAGACAAGTTTTCAGAAATCAAACTTAGTTAAAAACCTTTGATTGAATCCCAAAATACTTAAGGAGGGTATACTTACTTACATACAACCTTAAATGATAACTTGATCACTCTAAGGCCAAGCCAAAACTACAAAAAGAGAGTTTCCAAAGATTATAAACTAATTACAGGATTTATAAATGAATTGAAAGAGTCTGGATAGAGCTTTTCCACCTAAATCTTACCAAAAATGACTTAGGTATTTGTTATAAAGTGTTCGAAACTACAATAAAAGGTATCCAAGTATTAGAAACTAATCTAAGATACTCTAATTCAATGCAAAAGAGTTTAAGGGGGTACTAACCTTCCAAAAACAGGCCCAATGCCTTGCTAAATCGTGTTCAAGAGTGTTTGAATCAACCCCAAACTGCAAACCAAAGGTTCCTACACGTTAGAACTTAAGCTACAACACTTAAAGTGATTTGCAAAAGGTCTAAAATGCAATAAAACTTATCGAAAGAGCCTTTACGCTTGATGTTTACTGTTCGAAGATGTTTAAATCGATCTTAAACTGCAAAATTGAAGATTTCTACATGTTAGAACCAAAGTTACGACACTCAAATTAATTTGCAAAAGGTCTAAACCATGATAAAACTTACCGATCAACACCTAAGAGGTCGTAATACTTGCTGGTTGGTGTTTGAATGAGTTCGACTTCATTAAAACAAGCCCCGCAAACCATGGGTACTCCAAATTATCAGAGTGTGGGTCTTGATTCCAACGTAATTTGAGGTTTAAAATCTAGTGGGCAATGCTGGAAATCAAGTTTTTGGCACCAAACGACTTTGAATGCGGCTGGTCGACATCCAAACAAACCTAAAATTGTAAATCAAAGGTGTTTAAGGTATGGGTAATCCAAATCTAGACTTGATTGGGCATGGATAAGTGTCAAACCTTGTTAAAGAGGGGAAAAATGTCACTGGTTACCGGCAGAAATGCATGGAGTCTGTGCGCCTGGAGCTTGGTGTTATACCTATTTCTACATTTTGGAAATATATATATATAATTGGAAAGTATGAAAATTGAGAAATTAGGAATTTGGATAATTATGGTTTTAGTTTGGAAGATAAGGATTGGTTTCAATTTATTAATTAAATAATAGAAATTAAAGAAAGAGAAAGTGGGATAAATATATTTATTCATTAAATAAAAACATATGGCTTTAATAAATACATATTGTTTAATAAAACAAAAAGGAGGGGTTTTGTTGGACAATATACCACGTAAAGAGAGGAAGAGGAGGAAAGCGAAGAGAGGATTTCTTGATTTTGGACTATTTTGGAGTGTGAAAATCAAGAAGAGGATCTCACAAAAATTGAAGTTTTTGATAAGTTCTCTAACTTTTGATTGAAAATTTTCATGAGTTTTAGAACCAATTAGTGAGTTTTCTTTATGGGTTTTCTTCCTTTAGTTGGAAAATCTATAAAATAGCTTGAAAACAAAGATGATGGTGATGTTTGAGTAAAATAGGGAAAACTGATGAAAGTCATGAGTTTTATCAAAGTATAGATTGAAGGGGATTAGTTGTATGTAGAAATTTCAAGCTTTTATAGAAAAGAAAACCAATGATTGTGTTCATGGAGAAGAAGGAATGGGAAGGATGAGATTTCTTATGGAGAGGGGATACAATAGGGTTTATTGGAAACTTTATTTCTAGTTTATGGTCTTAAGTTCTTGGTAATTTAAGAATAGGATCATGAAAATTTTGGTTAACACATGAGTTAAGGAGAAAATAAAGATTTGGGTTATTTTTAGTTGTTGTGCTTTAATTTTGGCATTAAGAGGTTAATAATGCATTGACAAATTATGATTTCAGGACAAGCGAAGATTGGAACCATTTATGACCCGAACAAACCTCGCTCATAGTGGTTGTGAGTGGTTATTTTATAAAGTATTTCAATTATTTTAGTAATTGATGAGACTTTATGAGATTTGAAATCAATTGCAATTAATACTAATGCAAATGATTTAGTTATTTAAAAATTTTGAGGAAATTACGTGTATTTCACAAATTGTTTATTATTGAGATTGATGATTTACTAATTTGATAAGAAAGTGACATATGATCACTAAATTGAATTCATGATTTAGCATATTTGAATTTGAAGAGATTTATGTTTATTGAAATTTAGCTACAATGACTTAATTATTTGAATTAATTAAGCTTATGAAAGGTGAATTTATGGAAATCTCTTGATTGTAGCCAATTGGCAAAAAGTTCAAATTATTTGAGGTGAAATCAAGTATTTGTGAGTTTTAGAAATAACTTGATTTTTGAATCATGATTTTAGTTGATCTTTGACTTATGACTTAAATTTATGGAACCACAATTTGAGAATGTGTGGGGTTTGAGAACTTACGATGATTATTATATAGAAATTGTTTTCAAACCACTAGAGCTTGTACCCATGGTTATTACCCGTATGCTATGAGAATGTGTTTCTATAGTATGCTAGTGTGCTCAGGCCGCAGGGGATGCAGGGGAATGCCGGGGCCATTAGGTGCCAAATCCAGATTCCGAATCCTGGTCCAAATCCTAGACCTGAGGCATTACAGATGTTAGAGTTTGTTTTACGTGCACGTATGACATAATTTGCTCTACTATGTATCTGGAGATTACTCGATGCATAGTATGGCATGGATTTGGGTACGAGTTTGGTGATGAGTTTTGTTGGCCTATTATTTTGTGCTTTCATTTAAGAGTTATTACTACAAATCTCTGTAATGTTTTACTTATCTTGTGTATTTAGATTGTGCTTAGTTGATAAAGTTTTATTGAACTTTGAATTCCTTTTTAATATAAAAGGTTTTTGTCGAGAGATTATTTTTCCTATTAACATACCACTCACTTGGCTCTATTAGCTCATTCTTTCTTCCTAAATTTTTCCTCCAGGTAGCGACTGAGTTTCTAACGAGCCTACAGAAGTCGATATCTGCCACCAGACTTGATAGTTTGCATATCATTTTGTATGTACATATTTACAAGTACTTCTTGTGTAACTGATGTGGCTAGTACCATTTTGGAATTTCCTTTGGTTTGTAATATAAAACCCACATGTTTATCTACTAATAAGTTTGTCGGATTGTGCTAAGTTTCTAAAATAGAAGTTGGAGTTTGAACAGGTTAATTTGGGAGTGTATATGTTTTCTTTTCAGGTGTGTTTTACTCAATTTTCAGGGGAAACTCTGCCGAATTTTTTTAACAAAATTAATTAATTTTGTATCAACAAGTTTTTGCTAGCCACTTGTGATTTTCAAAACTAAGATTTATTTTGCAAGTTTGACGTTGGGTTCTATAGTAGTAGTAGGGATCTAATGACGGCATGCCTCATCCCAGGTTAGTTAGGATAATTTGGGGTGGGGTGTGTCACTTGGTCCGTGGTTACTTGCGTCGAAGGGGAGAAGACGACGTCAAAGCTTGTGTTGCTCATGGTTGCTGCCTAGTTTGGTCGCAAATGGAGGGAAAAATGCGTGGGTTTGTCACCGGGGATGGTTGGCGTGAAAAAGAAGAAAGTCTACGGGGGTGAGGGCAGCTGTTCAAGATAACGTGAAGAAGAGGGAGAAGAGAAGATGTAGACCTAGGGTTTAATTGATGTAATTCCTTTTATTCACCACTCAAATAAACCTTAATTTCTCCCAAATCCTATTTCTAAAATTTCAATTTCTATGGAATTTAGACTTATTTAAAGTTCTCATCCAAAAATCTAAAATTTCAGTTATCTTAGTTTCAACCACTTGAGTCCAATTTTCAAAAGTACTAAGACGAAATGAAATCCATAATATTCTCCAAAAGGTAAATTTTAACCATACCTGAAAACGTGGGGCGTTAAAATCTCCCCACCTTAAGAACTTTCGTCCTCGAAAGTTTACTTCTCAAATAACTTTCGGACTCACTTGAGTGTTTAACCAAATTTGGGACCTCTTATTGGGGATCTACTAACCATTATCTCAACTAAACATCACTAAAAGTTGAGCCAACAATACTTATGTGCCTTCTGCTACCAACTAAATTTCGTACCAATCTAACTCTCTTAGCAATGGACTATGAGATGGCATCAAGGATGCCACACCTGCTACTCTCCTACTAAGTTTATCTATCTCTATGTTAACCTCGCCGCAGTGATAACTGACCTTGCAGCCAAAATCCTTTATGAGTTCAATCATCCCAATTGTCTTAGGCTAAGTTCTTTCTACTCAAAGAAACACTTTAACCCTTGTGACCTATGAATTTGGATCTTTTCTCCATAAAGATAGTGTTTCTGCATCCTAAAGAAAATACTATCGTTGCGAGTTTCAAGTCATGAACGGGGCAGTTATGCTCATGTTCCTTTATTTGATATAAGATATAAATAATAACCTTTCCTTGTTGCATTAGTTTACAATCTAGTCCTTTTCTTAATGCGTCATTGAGGATTGCCAAACTCGTCGTACCATTAAGAGCAGTCAACAATGAGACTACCGTCAGCCATTCCTTATGTTCTTGAAAATAATCCTTTTTGCAACCATTACCTCAAGTGACAATAGTATCCTTGAATCTTGCGAGTCAACTAAGTCCAAGGCGCTACTAAACTAGCAAGAATTTCAAACAACTTCCTAAAGTAATAGGCCAAACTAAGGAACCTGTGAACCTCAAAAGAAACTTTTGAATCTTAGACATGAAAGGAATAATCTAATTAAACCCAAGCGGAGGCATTGGAATCGGTTTGAGTTTATTTAGAATTAAATAATAATATTAGGGTTAAGCATAAAATACTTTGATAATATGAAGATTCTTTTGGTGTTCTTGATCTCTTCCAAAAAGCCTTCCTTGCTATGGCTCGAACAAAGGATCAAAAAGGTTTGTGGGAACCTTCTTGAAAATAGAGAGAAAGGGAGTGAGATGAGAATTTCAAGAGTTCCTTTCTCTTACTTGTGATGGTCACAATGGCCACCCCTAGGGTTCTATTTATAGTGGCCTAGGGAAAATAATTAAATAATATATTTTAATATCTAATATATTAAAATATATTTATCTAACCGATTTGAATCAAATTCAAACCTTTCCAAATTCTCCTATGACATCTATTTCCTTATTTGAATCTAATTTAAATTTAATAAATATCTTTTCTTTAATATATCTTAATACATTAATAATTTATTTGATATTTAATGTATCATATACAATAAATATATTTTTCCTCATTTAATATATCACATATATTAAATTTTAATTTGAACATTTCAAAAATTTCTCTCAACGAAATTGACCCCTATTTGTTCATATGTGCTAGCAAGGGGACCTTATGGACATACAGATTATAAGCTCCAATGATACAAAATCAATTAATTAAACTCTTTAATTAATTCATTCATTCATTAATTATAGGTCACTCTACTATAGACCTAGAGTTGCACTCTTATGCACTGTAGGACAAGTTATGTCCATGAATATAATCACTACATGTAAGTCGATCCTTCACGAGTTGTTCGTAATTACAAATGGATCAAAAGTCCATTTTACCCCTGTAATTACATATTGCACCTTAAGTACCATTGATCCTCTAATGAACAATTTGTTTATGATCCAACCATAAACTAAGTCCCCCTCAGGCTAGTGAGAGGGTGGGTCCCTATTGTTAAAGTTTCAAAATCAGCACTTAAGGGAACTATTCATCTACTTTCCCTATGTGGGAATGAGTGAATTCCATCTCGTGAAATTACTTTCCCAGCTCCCTATTTGGTAAAGTCTCCAAAATAGTAGGCTTATTGAATCAACTACAAAAGCCAATCTCACCCATGCAAATCAAAGGACGAGCCCTCATAGGCATGAGTTCATAACTCACTCAGAATTAAGATCGAGTCGCATATGATCATCCTGTGAAATATTAATCTTCTCAATTAATGGATTTATAAAGAGAGATTAAATATTTTGTGGTCCAGTCTTATACAAACTCATTGTATAGGATACCCCCGCTCACATATCTCCAATGTGCAAGATTGACATTAGTAAGCACATGTTTGAGAAAGGCACTCTTATCCAACTAAAACTCTTCTTTTGAAAACTTAGAGTACAACTCACTACTTCCCAAGGCTTCAAAACTTTCTCGAGGGATTCCTTGTGTTGCTCCTTAGTCTTCGAATAAACCAATATATCGTCAAAAGTACATCCATGAATGAGTACAAAAAGCTCTTCAAGTTCCAGCTCAAGATATCCATGAGAGCTGGAAGGGCATTGATGAATCCAAAAGACATCACATTAAACTTGTAACATATGTACTTAGCCTTGAAGGCAAAGTTTGGAACTTCATCTTCCTTGATCTTTAACCAATGGTAAGTTGATTGCTAAACTATCCCCGAGAATACCTTTGCTCTCTAAAGTTTGTCCGAAATCTCACTAGTTTTTCACTGTCCCTTTGCTCACTCTAGCTAGAGGATGCAAAGTCTCATTGAGCTATTATTTTTTCTTTACAACAAAAGTTGTACCAACTACACCTTGAGCTCATTTAGTTCAACTGGTTCCATTCAATAAAGTGCTTTGGATGACGAGGTTGTCCCAAATAAACCTATACAAAAAAAAAAAAAACACTATAACCCTTGCCAATTACGCTCGCTCCAGCATCAAGCTGCAAAAGATACTTGGCCTTTGGAGCAGAAACTAACTTTGAACTTCCCACCTTAACTCCTTAAACTTAAGACTTTAGTCAGATGGTAACCTAAAGTGAACTTCTTGCTTAGAAAATCCAATGGTTTCTTAACCTAAAGCCAACCAATCCATGTCCAAACTTATGACGAAGTCTTGCAAGTACAAAATGATCAACCTTGCTTCGATGATCTTGTTCACATAGAAAGAGTTCACCCAACTTCATCACTAACTAAGGAAATTTCTTGATTCTTAGAATATTGGTGTCACTTGCAAAGGCCTTGATAAATAACTACTAACATCTTACTTGTCTCTTGATCAATTCTATATATCATCAGAAATTTATTATTGATTATTATATACGTAGTTGAACCAATCTTATATCATTTACAGACTATAGATTAGTGCTGATTGCCCAAACATTTAAAAAATAATCCTCAAACCCATATAAATCAATTACATAATTATATGGATCAATCAATAAAAATGAAAATGAAAGACAAAAGTCTACAATTAAGTTTGTGTACAAAGACAAAGAAAATGAGAGATATATTGAAGAGACAAGGGAATATTTATTAGGCTAAATTATAGAAAATACACAACAATGGCGTTTCAATAATATCCCTAAATTTTAAAAAGTTTAAAAAATACTCATGATCTTTAAAAAAAAACGTTAAAAATACCCTTACCGTTAAGTTGTGGATGGAAAAAGTTAAAGTTTCGTTTCAATAATACTCTTGAACTTTAAAAAGTTTCAAAAATATCCCCGACCTTTCAAAAATTAGACATAAGCCAATCCTTACCTTAGACATAGGGATTAAAGACTCCAAAACCCAAAAAATTGTTGAGCCAAATGATCTAAGATAGAGGGACTATAGACATATAAGTCACTCACTTAGCCTCCTAAAACCTAAATTCAAGGTAAATAGGAGATGCAATTTTGGTTTACAATTGAGTGTGGAGTAGGTTGAAATTGCAATGTTGGCTTGCAATTACAACTTAGGGCAATGAAATTCTTGAGCCCCATCTTTATCTCAAATTTCTTTTGCAATTTCAATTTCTAAGTCTATCTAGTTTGTTATTCCAATATTGCCATTTCTTGATTCTGCAATTCAATTCTGCAATTTTTCTTAACACACCAACCCAACCTTATTTTTGCTATTTAGTTTTTAAGTTGCAATTTTTCTTACACTTGCTTTACAATATTTTTGTTACTATGTTCCCTTAGGATTCGATACTTGGTACTCACATACCATTTTATATTACTTCGATCGCGTGCGGTTGCATGTACACCGATCATAGGGTAGGTTTGATATTGCAATTTTGGTTTGACAATTTATCACTTAGGGTAATGAACATTCTTGAGTCTTGTCCCTTCTTCATTGAGTTATCACCGTGCTTCATTCATTTCCTTGCTATTTCGCTCATATTGCAATTTGATTCTACAATCTAATTGCTATTTCGCATTTCTTGCAATTTTGATTTTGCAATCTATTTTTGCATTTTAACTTTTATTTCCATTGCTGTTTCACACTAACACAATTCTGATTTTGCATTTAGTTACCAAGTTGCAGTTTTTAATACGATTTTGCCTTTGCAATATTTTTGTTACACTGTTCCCTTGGGAGACGATAACTAGGGATATTCCCTTTACTATTTGTATTGGCAGTGTGCACTTGCACAGTGGCTGAACGTATTTCCTAACTTTTTGACCCAAAGTTCCACCCAATCAAGAAGCCTCTTGAAAGAAAATTTACAAGGGATTGGAGAGGAAGAGGTCTAGAGAGAATTCTCTAATTCTCTATTGAGAAAATATGTGTTATAATGGCTCAAACCAAAGGTCCTATTTATAGAGACCTGGGGAAATTTTTTTCCATAATTAAATAATATATATTTTAATATCTAATGTATTAAAATACATATATTTAATCTATTTGAATCTTATTCAAATCTTTTAAATATTCCTGCAACATTTATTTCTTTATTTGAATATTTTTCAAATTTTGTAAATATCTTTTCCTTACGTATCTAATATACATTAATTATTTTAATATTTAATGTATCAAATATAATAAATATATTTTTCACTTTTATATTTAATATATATAATATATTAGATATTTATTTGAACACTTCAAATTAAATATTAATTTGAACATTTCAAATTTTTCTTTCAACTAAATAAATCTTTTAGTGTTACTATGAGCTAGTAAGGAGACCTTATGGACCTACATATTATAAGCTCCAATGATACAAAAATAAGTAATTAACTCTTTAATTAATCAATTTTCATTCATTAACTTTAGGTCACTCCACTATAGACCTAGAGTTGCACTCTTATGCATTGTAGGACAATTTGGGTCCATGGATATAACCATTACATGCAAGTCGATCTTTCACGAGTTGTTCCTAATTACAGCTTGGTCAAAAGTCTGTTTTACCCCTGTAATTACATCTTGCACCTTAAGGACCACTGATCTTCTATTAAACAACTTGTTTATGATCCAAGCATAAACTAAGTCCCTCTCAAGCCAGTGAGAGGATGACACCCCATTGTTCAAGTCTCAAAATCAACACTTAAGGGAACTACTCATCTACTTACCCTATATAGGAAAGAGTGAATTCCATCTTGTAAGATTATGCTCCCAGCTCCTTATTTAGTCAAGTCCTCAAAATGGTAGGCTTATTGCTACAAAGCCACTTTTACCCATGCAAATCAAATGACAAGCCCTCACAGGCAAGAGTTCATAACTTACGCAGAATTAAGATCGAGTCGCATATGATCATCCTAATGAAATATTAATTTTCTCAATTAACGAATTTATAAAGAGAGATTAAATATTTCGTGGTTCAATCTTATACAAACTTATTGTATAAGATATCCCAACTCACATGTCTCAACATGAACGATTTGAATCAAATCATTTGTAACTATTACAAAGTGGGCAATATCAATGGTGTTACCAGGATAAGACGCCCAACTTATCCATAGATCCTCTTGTATGTCAACCACATATTATTTAAGATTACACTAATAACCTTGGATTTTTCATATAATGGATAATATTATATTATAAATAAAATAATCAAAATTATTATTAAGCATTAAATAAATCATTAACTACAAGGCTTTAAGGCATAAATCTCAACGGGATTTAACTTCAAATTCTTCTCTTGGTTGATGTGATGGAAAGAACTCAACCTCGGCCAATGTGGTTGGCCTCAGCCACCCTAGTCGACCTCAACCCCTCTATTTTAGCTTCTGTTTCATGTATTTTCTATAACTCACAATTTTTTCGCTTATGTTTTTCAGATATGCCTCTATGGTCTGCTTCCTTCAAAAGAGATTATGTCTTCCCTAACTCAGATGACTCTAATGGAAATGGTGGAGTGCATAATTAATGAGGGCTAGTCCTTTTATGAAAAATTCTATCTTGTATTTGCTTATCCTTTTTGTAGACCCCTAAATTTGTCCGTTATTTTATTTTATTTTGCATTTTTGTAAAAAAAAGAGAAAATAAAGGAAAATGAGTACATCTTGGTAAAAATTAATTAGCCAAATCAAATATGTAAAATTTGGTAAAAATTAATTAGAGCAAATATCTTATTGACTAATTAATTTGCCAAATCAAATATTTGAAGATTTGGTGTTTTTAATTAAGCCAAATATATTCTTTTATTTGGGAAGGAGATTTCATTATGGACAAATCAAATTTTGAAATTTTTGGAAGGATTAACTCAATCATTTATTTCGGTGTTATTTGATATTATTTTGTTTTATTTTATTTCCTTTAGGTTTTAGTTTATTCTTTTCCTTAATTAAAATTGGGGTTTGGGCTATAAAAAGGGAGGAAACCATCTCTTTTAGACACACAATTTCTCTCCTTCACACATCTTCCCTCAACCACCCACATATTTCTCTCTCATCAAGCCATCTCCAAGTTTTTTTTTCTCCAACATAGAATATCTTCTCCCAAATTTCTCCCACATATTCTCTCTCCATAAAAGTTCTCTCACAAATCTCCCCCACATATTCTCTCTCCCCCTCAAAATATCCCCCTCTCTCACTCACGATTTTTGACCCCAACATACATTTTATTTTTTAAATTTTTTTTGAAGTAAAAAGAGAAAATCATCTTCTTTACTTTCTCCATTCAACCAATTAATTTCTCCCAAAGTAGCTTGCGGCAATTTCTTCTCTCCGGTAATACTACCCTTTATACAACGGTAATCTTTGGTGAACATTCTATTTTTCATTCATTGTTTTTATTTTTCCATCCTTTACTCAATTGTGTTCCTTAGCATAATTCCTTAAAGATATATATATATATATATATATATATATATATATATATATATATATATATATATATATATATATATATATTGTTTGTTTAGTTGTTTTCTTTTTGTTGTATAAAATAAAAGCATGTTTAGATATTCTTTGTTTGTTAATATCGTGTTTTAAAGTTTTAGTATATAGGACATTATGCGAATAAATTCTAAGTTGTGTCTTTTTTAGCATAACAATTACAATTTTATTTTTTATGTTTGCATGCTATTTAGCTAGGAACTTAGAGTTATTTATCTTTTCATGAATTCTTCCTTTTTTTATTATATTTTCTATAAAAATACAAAAAAAAATTTGTATGAAAGAGTTTTTTTTTTCTTAAAAAAAAGAAGTTATTTAAAAGGAAAAATATTTGATTGAAGTTTTCCATCATTAAAAATAAAAAAATAAAAAAAAAACTTTTTTTTTATAAAGAATACAAAAAAATACTTTCATAAAGAGTATTTTCATCAAAGAGAGTTTTTTCTAGGAAATTTTGTTTTGTCTAAATTTGAAGTTTTCCTTTAAAAAAAAATCTTTTCCATAAAAAAGTACGAAGGAAAAATAGTTTTATAAAGATTATTTCCATAAAAATGATTTTTTTAAAGGGAATTTTGATTTCTCTAAAAAAACATCCAATTGATTTCTTTTCAAAGCATTAAATCAAATCTAAAATATTTTTTTTTATAAAAGTTTCACTTCTTTGAAATTAGAAAAATAATAAAGAATTTCCTTAAAAAGAATCATTTTATCACACATGTTTTTAAATTAATAAACCAAACATCTTCCTAAAAAAAACTTTCCTATGATGGAGATTAGGAAATCAAGATATTGATTCTCTAATATTCTTAAGGTGATGAATTTATTTTGGGATGCCAAATTAAATTCAAATAAATTTTGAATGGCTTTATGCCACCCATAATTATTGCTCATTATTTAATTTAAGAATAATGATCAGTAAAACATGGGACATTTAAAAATCAAAACCAAAAACTTTTTTTTTACAAAGGTCATTTTCTTTTGAAATAACACAAGAATTGTAAAATTTCGTTTCATTGAACGAGTGTTGTGGGGTGCTAATACCTTCCCCATACACAAACGACCCCCGAATCCAAAATATTTTATTCGCAGATCATCTTAACACATTTTTGGGTGCTCAGTCACACCCTCTAAATAAAGGCTGGTGGCGACTCCATGTTCCACCTTTTGGAAATAAAGTTGGCCATTCCGCGTCGCAAACCCGTAGCGACAGCTTGGCAACTCCACTGGGGACTTACACTTTAAAGTGGGTCAGTTTTATTTTTCTTGTGTTATTTTTATATATGGCAATTTATATTTCTTTTTGCTCTTGTGAACACCCACGTACACAAGCCTTCTACCCAGGCTTTACCAATATGATTAGAATAGAGGATTAGTAGTGGTGACCTTCGTGGAGCTATGACTCCCGTGTAGGCACATGAAAATCCTCACTCAGGTCGACCTTATTCAGGATGCTGATAAGGGTGCCTCAGATTTTTCTTGAATAAAGAAGAAATCGATGACAACTTGGGGACCTTTATCCTTTAGAAAATAGAGCCTCACCACACATGTTGTGTTGTAATTTATTTATACTTTAATTGTTTTCCTTTCTTATTCTTGTTTTATCCAAGCATGCCTATGTCTTTAATTAATTAATTTATTTATTTTCATGCCTTCATAAACATACATTCATAAACATATTCTCTTTGCTTTTCCTTTCACCTTTTCTCTCATATTTAGTTTTGGTTTAAAAAAAGTGAAAAAAATTATTCATTACATGCTCATCATTTGTTGTACAAAATTTACAAAAAAAAAAAAAAAAAAAAAAAATTGAAAAATTGAAAAAATATCTTTGATTATTGGCACACCTTCATAAACATATTCTTAGTGCTTTTCCTTTTACTTTTTTTCCATATTTAGTTTTCTCAGTTTTTTTTTTCTTTAACTTTTATTCTTGTTTCATCTCACATTCATTACATGCTCATCATTTGTTGTGCAAAATTTGCAAAAAAAAAAAAAAATTGATAATTGAAAAAAAAAACAAAAATTCAATCTTTATTACTTGAAATTTTGAACGATTTCAGACAAACTAGATACTATAGTAGTTGCAATGGAAAGAAAACAGATAAGCACAATTGAAAGTCAAAAACTTGTGAGTCAATGGTGTCAAAACAGATGAAAGCAAAATGTGAGGACGCTGTTGAAGGATGTCTCAAATCAACCCATAGTGGCCAACATCTTCAGTCATGTTATTCCAAGCGTGAGAAAGCAAAAAGTGAGTTGGGAGGGATTTACACCAGAGTAAAGAATGTCATGCCTTGGCAGCCGCATTATATTTTTGGGATCAAACTAACAAATATTTTGTGTTTAATTCCCTCGACATGGCGTCTATCATTGAAGAATACTAGGAGTTTCTCTAAATGTCTATCATTGAAGAACACTACCATAAACCCTATGGTGGAATTTGGATAGTTGAGTACAAAGCAGACATGCAAGGTAGAGAATTGTGGATATCATTCTTGAAAAACTTGAAAAGTGAAGACATAATATGGAGGGCTGTGTGGACACCTCTACAACCAGTAATTTACAAGTGTGGTAAATTTCAGGATGTTCCCATGTTGGGTCCTGGGGAGGTACTAGTTATGCACCCTTTAGTTCTACATCAAATGTGGATAGAACAGTTCATCCCCGTGAAACATGGGATAAAGAACCTTGATTTTGATTACGAGCAGGAGGATTCAGGGCAACAAATTTTGCAGATGATAGAATCTTGAAGAGATATTAAAAAAAATAAGCATTGACAAGCATAGCGATGTCTCCACACATGAATACAAGTCATAGCACAAAGCTATTCGCACATCGTACAAGAATGAAGAGGAACGGGGATCACAAAGCCTGCTGATGAAAGTACTTACTGGAAAGGCCGAAAAGTTGTTGCTTCAATTGAAGAATGAGAGGTTACTTTAGGAAGTAAATTAGTAGAAACAGCAGGCTATAGAGGTAGAAAGAAACTTGACCGAAACAAGGAAGTTATTGAAAAAAAAACCAAATTAATCTTGAGGAAGAAAGTCAAGAGTCAGACTTTGAGAATAGACAACTAGATAAAAATGTCAGGAAGATTAAAAAAAAAGATAAGGATCCTTTATAGAGTGCCCTAAAAGAAAAGATTCACAGATCGCTGACCTAGAAAGCTGTATCGCTTCCATTTTGGCGACTCGCTTCTGAGTTAAATACAATGATCGATGCGCGAACTAAACAAGTTGTTGAATTTGAGATAGTGCATTGCATACGATCAATGAAAGTATAAAGCATCAGATGTGAAAATGTCAAGGTTCTGCGATGAAGATACTGTCAGAACATCGACAATTAAAGGGAAAGTATGAGTCACTGTTGAGTAACCAAGCCAACTCGAAGAATCTTCGTCAAGGAAAATCGAGTTTAATCTAAAGTTGTAAAGACATGGGGGTCTAGATAAATAACATTGGAAAAAGGATAAGAGTCATGGCAAGAAAAGCTGGGGCATTCACAGTGTATGGATCTGAACTTAGAAGAAGCGTTTCACCGTTGCAGTCCAACGAAGAGAAATTAAGAGAATTTTTATTGTTTTGCAAAGGAAATCATCCTACATCCGTCGTTTCTTTTAAAGCCAATTCCTTTTGAGTGTTTTGGGTTTGGTCTAGTATTTCGTTCAACTATTTCATTTAATAAAATTTGAAGTCTTTTGTTTCATTTTGCACAACAATTTGAGCCCAAAACATTTTTTTTTCCATTCGTTTGTTTTTCTTTAGTCCTTCTATGATTTAGGGTAATAAAAAACCATTTTGTAAAAAAAAAATATTTCATGTTTTTGTAGCATAATCGCTTTTCAGCAAAAATAAAAATCATGTATCATTGACTTGTACATATTTTGAAGTATAACTCTCATATTTCTAACAAAATCTTTGACATTTAAAAAAAAAAAAAAAATTCAAGGTAATCATGCATCATTGACTTGTACATATTTTGAGTTATAATTTCCATGTTTTTTTTTAGCATACAATCTTTTCTAAAAAAAAAAAAACTCATGTATCATTGACTTGTATATATTTTGAAGTATAAATTTCATGTTTGTAACAAATTCTTTGACTTTAAAAAAAATAATAATAATAAATAAATAAATAAATAAAAAAACTTTTTTGGAATCCTCTAGGTAATAAACTTAGATTTTTTTTTTAGGCTAATTAACTTAACTTTATAGACAAACTTGAGGATCTAAATCATGTTTGAAAAAAAAATGGAGTCCTTGTCTGAAGAAGAAGCAAGAAAAAAAAAAGAGAAGAAAAAAAAGTCCCCAAAAAAAAAAAGAAAGAAAAAAAGAAAAAAAATGTGAATGTCATCATGAACTCACTCAACCTGCCTATCGAACTTTTGCTTGCAAGATCTCATCTTGACCATCTTCTATCCAATATTTCATTAAACTTATACCTCACCACCTAACCTATCACCCAATATCTTCGATCCACCTTTCTTTCTAGACCTAATACCACATCTTCTTACCATGCATACTTGAGCTTTGAGCTAAACAAAGACCTTATTGGCCTACACCGTAACATTATAGTGGGGCAATTAGTTATTTTTCTCTTAGTCTATACCATAATGTTGATATAATGGGGCAATTTGTTGCTTTCCTTATCCTTACCCATATATTTGTCAACTTTGCAAAGCATGTGCTCATATGCTATAAGATGACTTTAAAAGTAATAAATAGTATTTACCTCTTATTGGCACCATCTCAAGTCATGATGAGAATTACAATTGGGTTTGCTATTTTATATATCTCAAGTTTCCTAATGACTAGCATAGTTCTTGCTTTCCTGTCATTCACATTCAATTTATTTGTATGTGCTTCCATAGTTAAATATTACCTTCTTGCTCAATCATATTTCCTTGATTAAAGTGAGTCATTAATGTGAGTCAATTCTACTGTTTGTCTTTCCTTGAGTTGTCCATCCTATTTTTCATCTTCCTTGTTTAAAGTGAGTTGTCAATCATTTCTTTCATCTTCCCTTGATTAAATTGAGTCAATCGTGTTGCTCATCTTTCCCTCGATTAAAGTGAGTCAACCCTATTGTTCATCTTCTCTTAAATTAAGTGAGTTGTTTTCTGAGGACAATAATTCTAAGGATTAGATGTGCTAGCAATCTTGGAATAGATCTCATTTGAAGAACAATGTTCAAGTTCAAAATGCAGGCAGATAGTGAGTTCACGATCGGTTTAGGACCTTTGGAACAAATAATTTTTGTTTGTTTGGTTGAGTAAAGTACTGAAGTGACAAGGTAACGTGATGCATTTGCTGCAAAGAAGATTACCGAAGATCTCCAAAAGAGGGAAGCATAATGAAAAAAAAAAGAAAAAAAAAAGGTAATTGTATCTTTTGAACCCTCAATATACTTTGGCAAATCAGCTTTCCATATCATAAGCGATCATATTTCGTCTTTGGCTTATAGAGGAATGAAGAATGAACAAATATTTGTTTGAAGACTGAAAATTAGAAAGTGTATGTGTCAAGGAGTCATAACAGAACATCATGATTTGGTGATACCATAGTGATAAGGTTTGACATTCGCATTTGGTGATTTTCTCTCATGAAGTATATGTAGACCCAGTTATTATTTCTCAAAGCAAGCAATGTAGAAAATAGTCCTTGCAAAAAAAAAAGCAAAAAAAAAGAAAAAAAAAAAAAGAAAAGAAAAGAATATCAAGGACTAGCAAATGCGATAATGAAATTTGAGACTTTGCTCCTAAACTCCTTTAATGTTGAAGGCAAAGAGATAAAGAATGTTTAGCTGGGTCATTTTCATTTTATTGAGAAACTTACGAGTCAGATCTGTTGGACACATATGTTGGGGACAACCACTGACGGATGAAGATATTGAAGCAAATGCAAGAAATATGAAAGAAATGCCAAGTGATAAAATTATCATATTATACATCTTTTACTTAGTTTGGAAACATGCAAGACTCTTCTCTTCAAGTGGTGTGTGAAAGACACATAGTCCAAAGAAATATTATTGAAAGTCTCTTTGAAGACATCGAACATGACATGAGAAGAACGATCTCCTACATGACTATTTATTACTTGATACACTTAATTGGGGCAGTGAAATATCCTCAAAGTCATAGGATTAATTGTGACAACAGTCATGCTATCATCTCCAAGATCTCAACTAAGGAAATATATAATTTCATATGAAAAGAAGTTTCCCCAATAAAGTACGAAGTTAAGTGATTACTGACGGATTACATAGGCATGTCATTTCTAATGAGTTTCTTGAGAAGTCATCTGCTTGCCAACACACATGGCCAATCTACTACAACATATGAAAGAAATCTTGAGAAGCTACGCCATCAAGTCTTGGAGGAGTTGTCTAAAGAATGCTTTAACTGTAGTCTTCCTTTCATCTATACCTCTCATTCTCTCACATTTGTCAACTTCTGTTTGTGTCTCATACTTCCGTTGTTCAAATAATACTTTGAGAAATGATAGTTCCTCATTCTCGTCGACCAATCTTATCTCAGTTCAAAATAAAATCCTTCTTATGTCTCTAACTTGAAAGTCACTCATTCAATTCATTATCCTTTGAAGTTTCATTCTCACCATGCTTGTTGTTGAGTTAGTAAAATAGTCAGACCAAATAAAATGATGCTATGGATTACTTTTATCAGTCATTCAAATAGCATATGAGACAATTTTAGCCAATCAAATCCCATCATGGCTATTGTGTATCACCAAGTTTATCCATTGGAGCATCGTGGCAACAACCAAGCAATTGCAATCATATCAAAATGAGGACATTCACAAAATAAAAAGAAAAAAAAGAAAGAAAAAAAAAAGAAGAAGAATGAGAAAGAAAGAAAGAAAAAAATAGTTTCTATCCTCAGACAAGGACAAAGCTATATTTCTCATGATTTAATATCATTTGGTAGTCTGTAAAGGAGCTAGAGGCTAAGTAAAGGCAAAGTAAAACAAAATGAAAAAGCAAAAAATGGAATCTCTTTATAAAGTCACTTTTTAAATTGGTTTTCTTTAAAAAAAAAAGAAAAAAAGAAAAAAAATTATGCATGAATACTGGGGTAAATTACAGATGAGAGTCCTTATTTGAATGCATTTCATTCATAAACACTTTTTGAAAAAGCAGAGAACCAAAATATGTTGGATTATTTCTTATCCCTAAAAAGCTTCTTTGGGAAGTTACTTTATTTTCGAAATTGGGCTTTTTATTAAAAAAAAAAAAAGAAAAAAAAAGAAAAAAAAGAAAAAAAATTACCTTTTTCAAAGTTGTGTTTTAAGTAATCATGCATAAACACTGGGGCAGTTTTCAGATAGAAGTCTTTACCAAAAGGCTTTTGTCAATAAAAGATCATTCACTCATAAACACTTAAGTTATAGATGTTTTGGAAAGTTCTCATCACATTTTTTTATACTTTAACTATGTCATGAGGTGCTTGTTTTACCCCTGGCCCTTGACATCTTTGCTGCGGAGGTGCTTGTTTGACCCCTGGCCCCCAGCATATCATTTTGCTGCAATGACACTTGTTTGACCATGTCATGAGGTGCTAGTTTGACCCCTGGCCCTTGACATCTTTGCTGCGGAGGTGCTTGTTTGACCCCTGGCCCCCAGCATATCACTTTGCTGCAATGACACTTGTTTGACCATGTCATGAGGTGCTTGTTTGACCCCTGGCCCTTGACATCTTTGCTGCGGAGGTACTTGTTCGACCCTTGGCCCCCAGCATATCACTTTGCTGCAATGACACTTGTTTGACCATGTCATGAGGTGCTTGTTTGACCCCTGGCCCTTGACATCTTTGCTGCGGAGGTGCTTGTTCGACCCCTGGCCCCCAGCATATCACTTTGCTGCAATGACACTTGTTTGACCATGTCATGAGGTGCTTGTTTGACCCCTGGCCCTTGACATCTTTGCTGCAGAGGTGCTTGTTCGACCCCTGGCCCCCAACATATCACTTTGTTGCAATGACACTTGTTTGATCATGTCATGAGGTGCTTGTTTGACCCCTGGCCCTTGACATCTTTGCTGCGGAGGTGCTTGTTTGATCCCTGGCCCCCAACATATCACTTTGCTGCAATGACATTTGTTTGATTACGTCATGAGGTGCTAGTTTGACGCCTGGCCCTTGACATCTTTGCTGCGGAGGTGCTTGTTTGACCCCTGGCCCCCAGCATATCACTTTGCTGCAATGACACTTGTTTGACCATGTCATGAGGTGCTTGTTTGACCCCTGGCCCTTGACATCTTTGCTACGGAGGTGCTTGTTTGACCTCTGGCCCCCAGCATGTCACTTTATGGCAACTACATTTGTTTGCTCTTTGACATCCAAAAAAAAAAAAAGTAAATAAATAGATCAACAAAAGAAAAACGAACAAATTAAGGTCTACACCTTTGTCCATTCTTTATTCTATAAGAATGAACAAAGGGGGGCAAACTGTAGACCCCTAAATTTGTCTGTTATTTTATTTTATTTTGCATTTTTGTAAAAAAAAGAGAAAATAAAGGAAAATGAGTATATCTTGGTAAAAATTAATTAGCCAAATCAAATATGTAAAATTTGGTAAAAATTAATTAGAGCAAATATCTTATTGACTAATTAATTTGCCAAATCAAATATTTGAAGATTTGGTGTTTTTAATTAAGCCAAATATATTCTTTTATTTGGGAAGGAGATTTCATTATGAACAAATCAAATTTTGAAATTTTTGGAAGGATTAACTCAATCATTTATTTATGTGTTATTTGATATTATTTTGTTTTATTTTATTTCCTTTAGGTTTTATTTTATTCTTTTCCTTAATTAAAATTGGGGTTTGGGCTATAAAAAGGGAGGAAACCATCTCTTTTAGACACACAATTTCTCTCCTTCACACATCTTCCCTCAACCACCCACATATTTCTCTCTCATCAAGCCATCTCCAAGTTTTTTTTTCTCCAACATAGAATATCTTCTCCCAAATTTCTCCCACATATTCTCTCTCCTCCCACAAAAGTTCTCTCACAAATCTCCCCCACATATTCTCTCTCCCCCTCAAAATATCCCCCTCTCTCACTCACGATTTTTGACCCCAACATACATTTTATTTTTTAAATTTTTTTTGAAATAAAAAGAGAAAATCATCTTCTTTACTTTCTCCATTCAACCAATTAATCTCTCCCAAAGTAGCTTGCGGCAATTTCTTCTCTCCGGTAATACTACCCTTTATACAACGGTAATCTTTGGTGAACATTCTATTTTTCATTCATTGTTTTTATTTTTCCATCCTTTACTCAATTGTGTTCCTTAGCATAATTCCTTAAAGATATATATATATATATATATATATATATATATATATATATATATATATATATTGTTTGTTTAGTTGTTTTCTTTTTGTTGTATAAAATAAAAGCATGTTTAGATATTCTTTGTTTGTTAATATCGTGTTTTAAAGTTTTAGTATATAGGACATTATGCGAATAAATTCTAAGTTGTGTCTTTTTTTAGCATAACAATTACAATTTTATTTTTTATGTTTGCATGCTATTTAGCTAGGAACTTAGAGTTATTTATCTCTTCATGAATTCTTCCTTTTTTTTATTATATTTTCTATAAAAATACAAAAAAAAAAATTTGTATGAAAGAGTTTTTTTTTCTTAAAAAAAAGAAGTTATTTAAAAGGAAAAATATTTGATTGAAGTTTTCCATCATTAAAAATAAAAATAATAAAAAAAAAAGACTTTTTTTTTATAAAGAATACAAAAAAATACTTTCATAAAGAGCATTTTCATCAAAGAGAGTTTTTTCTAGGAAATTTTGTTTTGTCTAAATTTGAAGTTTTCCTTTTAAAAAAAATCTTTTCCATAAAAAAGTACAAAGGAAAAATAGTTTTATAAAGATTATTTCCATAAAATGATTTTTTTAAAGGGAATTTTGATTTCTCTAAAAAAACATCCCATTGATTTCTTTTCAAAGCATTAAATCAAATCTAAAATATTTTTTTTATAAAAGTTTCACTTCTTTGAAATTAGAAAAATAATAAAGAATTTCCTTAAAAAGAATCATTTTATCACACATGTTTTTAAATTAATAAACCAAACATCTTCCTAAAAAAAACTTTCCTATGATGGAGATTAGGAAATCAAGATATTGATTCTCTAATATTCTTGAGGTGATGAATTTATTTTGGGTTGCCAAATTAAATTCAAATAAATTTTGAATGGCTTTATGCCACCCATAATTATTGCTCATTATTTAATTTAAGAATAATGATCAGTAAAACATGGGACATTTAAAAATCAAAACCAAAAACTTTTTTTTTACAAAGGTCATTTTCTTTTGAAATAACACAAGAATTGTAAAATTTCGTTTCATTGAACGAGTGTTGTGGGGTGCTAATACCTTCCCCATACACAAACGACCCCCGAATCCAAAATATTTTATTCGCAGATCATCTTAACACATTTTTGGGTGCCCAGTCACACCCTCTAAATAAAGGCTGGTGGCGACTCCATGTTCCACCTTTTGGAAATAAAGTTGGCCACTCTGCGTCGCAAACCCGTAGCGACACTTTTTATCTTTACTCTTATTGTAAGACTTGTTTTTCTTATGAATGTCAAATTTTTACTAATCTTCCTTGTCTCTCTTTAATGAATTTTACTTCAAAGAGATAAACTCTGATAAGCAGAATGGTCTAAGTCTTACTAAATAAGATAAAGTAAAAAAGGGTTCCTAAAAATTCAAAGAAATTACTTACTTGTAAGGTGTTCGGCCTCGGCCGTCCTAGTCTACCTCAACCACTTCAGGTTTTTTGAATTTTCTAAATCGTTTTGTTATTCTTTTTCTTTGTAGCTTCTACTTTTTATTTAATAGAGAGGCATACCTCCTTAGTAGCTTTTTTGCCCTTTGTTTAATAGGGAAGCATATCCCCTTAGTAGCCCCTTACTCAAGTAGGAGTTTGTTGTGTTGATTTCATGCTTGAGTATAGTTGTGCAATAAAACTAGTATGACGTCTCTATGTGCAGTTTTTCATAAATAATGCTTTATTCCTTGCACTCTTCTTGGATTGGTTGAACCGACCTTAATATGCAATTTTCTGACTTGGAGTTATGCTTGAGACACTCCTAGGAAGAGTTTAGTTGGCCTCGGCCTCGACCTTTTCAGCCTTGGCCAAGGTGATCACATGAACTTTTGGCCCGTGATGTGAGCGTCTAATGTAGAAGCATGCTTGGAGAACATCTTGATAGCATTCGGTCACCTTGGCATCGACCTTTTTTAGCACAATTGAGGTGTCCTCCTGAGCCTTTCTACCTTTAATTTTATCCTTTGTTGTACCCTTGCATTGAGATAATTGATTTGGAATTATCTAGAAGCAGGTTGGTCCAGTCCCCAATTCTTATGCCAAAATATTGCTTTGAAGATTTCATGGAGCTTCTTTGATGTTGGTCTTCTCTTTGCAAGGTAATTTGATTCCTTTTAGTTAGGTTCTTTAGTTGACTTTTTCTTTTTGCTTCAGCTTCAGCTAGTACTCATCTAGAAGTCATGTTATCTAGATGAACTAAGTATATACCTTTGGATATAGGTTCAATCCAAACTTCTAATCTCTCGGGGTTGCTTGTGATTTCTTCATGAGTTTTCTCCTCTTTTTAGAAGAGGTTGGTTCAAGTGAGATTCGGCCTCTGATCGTCCCAGCCTCAATTTTTCCACTAGTCGATTTTGACCTTGGACACTGGTCGACCTTAATCTTGACCACTAGTCGAGGCGACTCGAGTTTTCTTCAATTGGTTGTTTCCAATTTGTCTTTGGAACGTCCCTCCTCTAGATGAGACTGAGATGATCTCATCATTGGAGGGAGGTTTGTGGGAATATGGAATGTTTGTTCCCAGTTGAATGCTCACCTATTCTTTTGACCCATGGATCAAAGGAGTCTTCTGTCTTGTAGTCCTGTTGCTATGGTAATCAAAGTTGCCTCTTCAATGTATCTTTTAATTTATAGAGCTTCCTTATTGAAGTATGCCACATATTTGCAGTCTAGCTGCTATGGCAATCGAAGCTTCTTTTGGTTCATGTTTGATTGTCAACAAGTGCATCAGACATTTGAGTTGATCTTTTCTTTCGTTGAAGTAACCTATTGATCTACGTCTCAGTTTTCTGGTCCTTATTAAGGTGAAAGAAAAAGGATTTGCATCGTATGGCATCGAACACTCCTTGAAGTTCCATTTAAGATCAGTAAAAATTTAGGATCCTTTTTTCCATCATAGGGTTTGATGGTTGACATTTTAATTTTTGGTTAGAGAACAGAGGATTTATCTACTCAATTAGGGCCTTTAAATCTAGTCTATAAACTTCTCATGCATAATGAATATTGTCCTAGATATTACCTATCTCTTTTTGGATCTTCTAGAGTTCGTCTTTTCATGAAAAAATTGTAGCTCAGTCTCATCCTAGGGTCAGCCTTGGCCTAGGTCTATTGCTTCTGCGTTTCTTCGATCAGACTTTATAGGTGTGATCTCATCGTCTTGGCTTTTCGAGGCTTTGTATGATGTTATGATTGTAGAGTTGGCCTTACATGGAGAGATTTTGATATTCCCCGCAGCCTAGGGTCAGCCTTGGCCTCGACCTAAGGTCAGCCTCAGCCTCAGCCTAGGGTCGACTTCAGCCACTTCAGCCTATCGCTTTCGCTTCTCTTCGATCAGACTCCATAAGTCTGATATTGTTGTTTTGTCTTATCGAGACCTCATCGTCACACTATTCTTACCTAGTTGAATGCACATTTTTCTTTTATATAGACTTTGAATCTCTATCAACGTACAGTTGGTCAACTGAAAACGTGTGCGCTTTTAGAAAAAACTTTTGAATAGAAAAAGTCTCCAGTCTAGTGCAAGTGCACACTATCAAACAAGTAGTAAATGAAATATTCTAAAGTATCGATCCCATAGAGAACGGATACCACAAAATCCAAGATGAAGGCAAAGATATTCACACAAAGCAACCTTGGTAACCAATATTAAATAATTGGGAAGGTTATGAGTGTACTAAAAATCAAATGATAAAAAGATGGAATCCGAATATGCTTTTTCCCCTTAGAAAAGAATTGTGACCTAAAATGCAATTGCAATCTTTACTCAAACACTAAGCAATGTAAACTGGGTTCAACTTCTATTCTATTTTAATGGAAAAACCTTTAGAAGCCTAAGTGATTAAACTATATGTCTATGGCTAATATGAACTTAGTTTAATGAGAACACAACCCTTGGTCTTAGAGGTTTCGCCCTATGTCTAGGGTAAAAAATAAGTACTTATGTCTAAGCCCCTTTCCTCTATTGCTTTGTATGAACACGTAATCTCATTTAACCCTTTCAGTACTAAACTTGATCTCTGTATGTTCACTTAGGTGATCAAGCTAGATTCACAATAAGAATGATAATCAATAAAAGCAAACAATGCTATGGAATAGAGCAAAGTTACTTTTACATCTTAGGCCAAGTTTCCAATCCTTAGGGCATCCACATATCCGAATCTCAAGGACGGAATTAGCTCATGATGGAAAATAAATAACAAAACATTAAAAGAAAGAAAATGCATACTGATTTAAGAAGTAAAAAGAAAAATCCAAAACTGGAAAATAAGTGATGAACTCAAAAAGAAAAGATAACTTGAATATAGAACTTTATTAATGTAATCTTGCTGTAAATGAAAGAACTGAATTCGAAACAAGAACTAGAAGTAAACTAAATGTCAAAATAACCAAAATAAAGTGTTGAAACTTAACCTAAAACAGAAAACTAAAGTTGCTGAAATTTAAACTAAAACAGAAAAACAGAACTTGTGATTACAAGGAAAAATCAAACTTAAAGGAAAGAACTATCACCTCTTCCATCAATCTAAACTCAACCTCTTTCAAGGAGAGTAAGATCTTCACAACCCTAGACTTTCGACAGGGCTAGATTGAAGTTTTGGTGGTGTTTCTTCTCCTTTTAATCGATAAAACAGAAAAACAAAAAGTGCAGAAAACTAATGGTCTTCAATCGAATGTGGACTCCTTTTTCATGGCTTAAATCTTTATATTTATAGCCTCTAAATGCTAGGGTTTGCTCCTTGGATGTTTAAGGCAAGAATCGAATCTATATGAACTTGATTCGTGGAAAATATCTTCAAATATTAGCAACAAATCGGGCTTCCAGATCTTCTCCTTTATTCTCGAAATTCTGTCTCCCAGGAGAAATTGCAGTTGCAATTCTAGCAGTTTTCACTTTTCTGCATAAAAACATCAAAACTCATTAAAAATCAACTCTTTTCCTCTTATTTCCTATTTCTTAGCTCAAAACAATCCCTTAACTAATTTTTCCTATTTTCTCATTAATTTTCTATATTTATTAGACATGAAAGCATGCATTTGTGCAAATAGCTTAAGTAAAGAGGACTAAAAATATGTAAAATATGAGCATTATCAACAGTCGATGCACTACGATGTCAGGATTTATTTCTGGCATGTCCTCATGTGATCAGACGAATAAGTCTACATTGTTTCTAAGGAAGCTTATCAGTCTTTCTTTCTGTTTATCCCCCAGTTTTGTTCCAATGTTTACTTACTTATCTTTTGTTGTATGTGAGATGGATTCTAGTTCTTCATTATGTTGTCCCCTCTAGTCAGCCTCAGTCCCCTCGAGAGCGAGGAGCTGGTCATCTGCTTTCTTAGTTGCTTCTTCACGCATTTCTTCAAGTCCACGCTACTCTATAGCTTGAATGATCTGGTTGGTCTTGGCCTTCATCTGGTCAATCTCAGTCTTTTTCTAGTGGGCCTCGGCCTCTGTATGAGGTCACGGAGGCATGACTTTTCGCGTTCGTCACAGGTGACAGTCTCGATCGAAATTATCTCCATCTTCGTTCCAATGCTTATTTCTCAGCATTCTACTCATCTTTTCGTAGGATTGAACTTGAGCAATAAGATTTTTCAAACAAGCTTTGTCATTTTCCACAAATGGTGTCAATTGTTGTTGCCAAATATTGGACGGGAGAAATCTCACTTGACCTCTACATGACAACGATGGTGAATTTATAATTTGAGGGAAGAACGAGACCTGTAAGACAAGAAAAACCTGGACACCAGTGTGGTGTAGGCTACACAGGCTCCAATGCTTAAGTCAGATAGGGTTTTGAGAGAATTTGAGAGTTCTCAAAGTGTTTAGATGGCTGGAATGAACTTACATTGTTTTCTCCTCAAGAGAGAGCTTAAATACCTTCCTCTCTAGGATTTTTTTGTGGGGTTTCTGTCTCCTAATGGGAATGAAATAACCGAACGAGGCTAAACCAGGAGTACACAGGCCATAAGGGACTAAGGCAAAGCCCAAGGGAGGGCCTTGCCACGTGATCGGCCTTAGCCTGCCACGGGCTTGGGCTTCGGCCCAAGCTCGTTTTTTAACCCTCTCGCATTGCGGGTCGGTCCCGTGTCGGTTTTGGTTGCTTTGATTTCGTATTTGGCTTCTTTCTTTGTTTGGCCTTTATTGTGACCTTTCATTGAGCCCATTCTTGTTGGTCCAATTTTACTCGTAACAGTTACTATGACTTTTCAAATGTTAATAATCCATTCATTCTCATTAATTTTCATAGAGGAAGAATATGCAAAGAGAGGAAGAAGAATAAACATTTTCCAATAAGAGTATTTATGAAATTTTTTGAAAGGTCAATGGTATTATTGAAACGAAACTTTAACGTTTTCCATCCAAAACTTAACGATAAGGGTATTTTTTTAACGTTTTTTAAAGGTCATGAGTATTTTTTAAACTTTTTAAAGTTTAGGGGTATTATTGAAACAAAACTCATAGATTAGGGGTATTGACGAAACTTTAACATTTTCCATCCAAAACTTAACGATAAGGGTATTTTTTTAACGTTTTTTAAAGGTCATGAGTATTTTTTAAACTTTTTAAAGTTTAGGGATATTATTGAAACAAAACTCATAGTTTAAGAGTATTTTCTATAATTTAGCATATTTATTATTCACTATGAGGTTTGGTATGGTCACAAACTCCAATGCAATAACAACACTTGAAGAAGAAGCAAGCTCCAAAGATTATTTTATTTAATTCTCTCTCAAAAAAAAAAGAAAAAAAAAACATAAGATTTTTTTTTTATGCATGAAATTTTGCTTTTTTTATGCATGAAATTTTGCACACATTGCTCTGAATATTATTGTGGGCTGAAAGTGACATTTACTTTTTCTTTGTAACAATCTTTCTTTGTGTCTGGAGTTTGGTTTTTCTCTTTATTTTGTTAAGGCAACTTGTGATTGTGACATTACAACTTTTTTATGAAGAGTAAGATACAAGCACCCCCATATTTATTGGTCACTTTGTCGGCAATATTTCTCTCATATGACGAAATATGAAGCTATATATTTCTGTGTTTTTTTAAAAAAAAGTTTTGCAAATTAGCTATATGTTTAGGTTAAATTATTATCGTCTCTCTTTTATTTAAAGTTTAAGCAACGTTCACCTATAAGAGGAAGAGTTTAAGAGTCATTGATGTACCCATTCATAAAGACTAAAGAATAACGAAGCTCCAACATGTGATTAGTTTTTATATTTATGGATATTTAATTAAAATAAGTTTTATGATATTACATTTTGTTTCTAACTTAAATGGCATGGAATGACAAGTCATATTTGAAAATATGAGTTTGGGCGAAGGTACTACTTCGGTTGAAAAGTAAAAAATGTTCAAAACTTTAGAGTGCAATCTTGGATAAACGCTGATTTGACGATTTTTGTAACTCGTTTTTAATTGCAGTTGTAAATAAATTGATGCCTTGGATTTTCTGTTATTTCTTATTGAGAGGTTTGCTATAGCTCGCGAATGAAAAGAAAATAGTTCATTTAAAGTTTTTTTTAAAAAGATTACTCTACTTTTAAGGTTGGTATACCAACATAATTGCATACATTGAATTAAAATAAAAGTTTGGCGTGCTGAGTTGAGTTGAGTAGAGTTTATTGTCTGTGAGTTATTATATTTGTATTTGGGGTGTAGAGTTAAGTTGAGTTGAGTCAGAAAGTCTGTGTTTTGGGTGCAGAGTTGAGTTAATAAGTCAGAGATATCTGGTGCTATTTTTTGTTTGCTTAATTTTTTTTTTTCCAATCATTCAATTAGAAACATATTTTTCCAACTTTTTAATACTCGATATATTTTACCATTAGTGGAATCTATGAGTGGAATATTTCTTCGACCAAGATATGTCAACTTGAGCCTAGCTCAACTAATTAAGGTATATACCTTTGACCAAGAAGTGAAAGATTCAAATCTATCACTCCCACATGTTGTTGAACTAAAAAAAATGTAATAAAAATATACTTTATTTAAAATTTAAAAAAAAATCATATTTATTTACTAATATTTTGTTAATTGGTAACCTACATTCAAAAATAATTTTGAAATTCAAGAAATGTTTTTTAAAACTAAAAAAAAATAATAAAAAATTAGGCCCGTTTGATAACGATTTGATTTTTTGTTTTTAGTTTTTGAAAATTAATCCTATAAATACTACTTCTACCTGTGGGGTTTCTTGTTTTGTTATCTGTTTTTTACATTTATTTTCAAAAACCAAACCAAGTTTTGTAAACTAAAAAAAAAAAAGTAGTTTTCAAAAAGTAGTTTTTGTGTTTGGAATTTGGTTTAGAATTCTAATGTTTTCTTATGAAAGATGAAACTCATCGTAGAGAAATGATGAGAAAACAAACACAATTTTTTAAAACAAAAAACCAAAAACTAAGGCCCCGTTTGATAACCATTTGGTTTTTAGTTTTTGGTTTTTGAAAATTAATTAGCTTATAAATACTACTCACACCCATAGATTTACTTGTTTTATTATCTACCTTTTACCTATGTTTTCAAAAACCAAACCATGTTTTGAAAACTAAAAAAAAAATAGTTTTCAAAAACTTGTTTTTGTTTTTAGAATTTAGCTATGAATTCAAATGCTTCTTTAAGGAAGATGAAAACTCTGGTAGAGAAATTGGGAGAAAATAAGCTTAATTTTCAAAAACCAAATGATTATCAAACGGGGCCTAAATGGTTATCAAACAGGGTCTTACTTTTTATAATTTAAGAATTAAGGTTACCAAAATAATTTTAAATGGTGAAAAATTAAATACAGGAAATAGAAAGTACAAAGTAAATTTCATTAGCCAAAGTAAACATAGCTTAGCAGTAATTGACATATACAATCAAAATTTGAATCTCCCACATCCGAATGTTGTTGAACGTCTTAGAAAAAAAAATAAAGTAGATTTCATAAGCATATTTTTTTCCAAGGAAAAGAAAACTTAAGACAATCATAAAGTGGTGATGAAAATTTCTAGTTGGTTGTTCTAATCTAACTCTTCAAACATTCACTAAGATGAGCTAGAAATACACAAAACCAAACTAAATTGATCATCTCTAGACCAAACTAAATCCAACAAATTGGTTTAATTATATTTTTTTTACCTGTTCAATTCGGTTCAAATCAATTTTTATATTCTTTTTTTTTTATATCCATTTTCAATTTAACTGAACGAAGCCTTAATCAAATAAAAAAAAAAGAGTTTAAATATTTAATAATTGTTGTGAAACTACCTAATTATATACTAATGAGTCCATGTGATTACTTTTAGTTAATTTCCTTGATTAACTTTCTTAAATTTCATTCAATTACATTTGGTACGATATAAAGTTAAATGTACTCATTTAAATATATGTTGTACTAAAAAAAGAATTTTTGTTTTACTTTATTCCCTTGGTGAATCAATATTGATATTAAACTTTTCATTTTATTACTTTGCTTGAATAAGTAATAAAATTAATGTCTCACCAAAATTAAATTAATTTTTTTTTCAGGAAAGAATCAATTAATTAATTACACAAAATTTAACGAACGAACTCTCAGATTCAAAATTAGGCTACATAAATATCCAAACTAAACCATGAATATATACTAACTATCCACAAAATAAAGTAGCTAAAAAAAATCCCAAAATCTCAAAACAACACAAATTATTAAACTAGAATAAAGAACATGCATCAAAGTTCTTACACAACCGAAAGAATAATTACCCACAAAACTAGCCATAAATCTAAAAAATGATGATTGAAAGCATTTATTTCACCATTTATTCAAATTTATATTCAATTTGATAAAATTTTTAACTTTAAAGTTGAAATTGAGTTGATCTACGTGTATACAGTGGTATAAAATGAATATTCCTTGAGATAAATTTTTTTGAGTGATTAGAAAACAATTATCAACCCAATCAAAAAATAAAAAACCAATTATCAAGGCTGCAAACTAGATTAGTTTGATTCATCCGCTTAGAAAAATCAAATAGATTAGGTCATGTTTGATAATCATATGAGTTTTGGTTTTTTGTTTTTGAAAATCAAGCTTATAAGCATACTACCACTTATACGTTTCTTTGTTTTGTTATCTACTTTTTTACCAATGTTTTAATTTTAAAATCTAAGACAAGTTTTGAAAACTAAAAGTAGTTTTTAAAACTTGTTTTTGTTTTTAAATTTTGGATATTCAAATGTTTTCTTAGAAAAGATGAAAATCATTATAAAGAAATGGAGAGAAAATAAGTAAATTTTCAAAAATAGAAAAAGAGAAATCAAATTATTAATAAATGGAGTCTTATATTATATATTTATTATAATATAATTTTTCATATAATATAACATAATCTTAATAGAATATAAATTATTAAGTTATTTTAATTTTTATTATTGAAATGTTACTCTTAAAAAAATCAAATAATGATTAAGACTTAAGAGAATAAAAGTTTGAAGACTTTCACTATATTTTAAAATAAGTTATTGAAATATTATCTTGAAAAAAACTATTGAAATAATAGTTTTTTAATAATAATAAAATGTAAACATTTTTTATTTTTTAATACAAAAAATGTGAACTAAATCAACTCAATCATTAATATAAGTTTGAATTTAATCGAATCCATGTAATACAATTATAATTAATTGAAGTAAGAAAATTCACACAAACTTAAAAATATTTGAATTTTGTCTACAAACTTTTTCACTCAAACCGTTCTTAATTTGAATTAAAATTTAAATGGAAACAAATTAAGGCACACAAAACTTCTAAAAAAAGCTATATAAGACTAAAAGACTTATTATAGATCTTTGTTATTTTATAATTATGCAATAGTTTTTAGCTAAAGTTGCATTAAATATTATCTGTTAAATTTTTTTTGGTATAAATTGTTGTAATGTTATTAAGAATCTCAAAATTGAGAATGTCAACACAAATTTATTGGAAAATTATAGTAATTGAAATTATATAACATAAAAGAAAAACATCTTGAAAGACAAAAGGTACTATAAAAAAGAAAAATATCTTGAAAGAAAAAAAGTACTATAAAAATAGAAACATAATTTACAATGAATTTATCTAATTAAAATTAGTTTTATACATTCATATATTAGTTTTACTTTTTCTATTTCTATTATAATTTTATATTTGTAATCTGACTAATTTTAATATAATATAATATTTATATTATATTATATATTTTGTATTATAATATAATTTTTCATATAATATAACATAATTGTAATATAATATAATTTTTTAAATTTTAATTATTATTATATATAATATAATATATACTTTTTGGAATAATATATTTTGTTTAATTGATGCAATATTAATTAATGCAATTTTATAACAACTATTTTTTATTTAATTGAAAAAAATCTATATATGTGACATATCATAACAAATGTAATAATAATTATGCAAAATAATACAAAAATACATGTTAAACAAAAGATATTAAGAGATAACTTTAAAAAAATATTAAGAGAGAAATTTTTATTTAAATTAAACATTGAAGGACTTTGTTTTGTAAATCCTTGATAAAAAAAAAATAGAGATGGCCCTGATATGGAGATACTTTTAGAACAAAAAAAAACAATTATTACTAAAAAGTACAATCTTATAGGAAAAATATAATTGGATGCAATGACAATATTTATTACTAAAAACTGAAAAACTCATATGAACAAAAAACAATTGCATGCAATGGCAAGTGTGAATATGGAACAACAAATTTGAGTGAAAATCCATATGAACTACAAACAAAATCATTTGGCCGTATAGTTATTCTACATAAAATCGTGCAATTACTTTGTGGTTATTGTGTACTTATAAGTATAATGAAAAAGAATAAATATATATTAAGATATAACTTTAAAAAAAATATTAAGAGACAAATTTTTATTTAAATTAAACATTGAAGGACTTTTTTTTGTTGTAAATGTTTTTATAAATTAAAACTAAAGGTATAAGTTATAAGTAAATTTTAAACAAAGTGAATTAAAAGCGTAATAATACATTTTTTTATAAGAATGGAATATTAGAGGTTTTCAACTGAGTTAAGAAATTAGAGAAAATGTGTATTATGAAAGATGCAAACAAATTGTATTTAGAAGTGTATTACATAGATGCAAACAAATTAACGAAATCAAAATATCAAAAAAAAAATTGAGATACCTGAAATAGAAGATTTGAGAAGTGTATTATGAAGATGGAAACAAATTAGAAGAGTATTTGGGAGATGCAAACAAATTAACAAAATCAATATCAAAATTTAAAAAAAAAAAAAAACAGAAGAAAAAATAAGATACTTGAAAGGAAAAATTGGAGAAACGGAAGGCTGGAGAAACAGAAAGTTGCAAAAACTGAAAATTGCAGAAACATAAAATTGGAGAAATTGGAGAAACGAAAGATTGGAGAAACCGAAATTAGAGAAAAAGAAAAGTTGGATGAGGTGCGTTATGCAAGCCAATGGGAATTAACGCTATATATAGAAAATTTAGATTCAAATCCTAATTAAATTTGAGAATAATTGCATTTGATCAAATTATATCTTCAATTTGAAAAATGAAATATTTGAATATCAATTTGAAGAAAATTATATGATTAAGTAGTTTTTTGTTTTGAAATTAAAAAAAAAAAGATAATATCTGAAGATGGTGTGTGAAAAAATTATTGTATGAAATTTGATGCAATTTATAGAACCAAATTGCTTAGCAAATTAAGATTATTGATTCAAATTCATCAAGTTAAAATTAAATCAAATATTTATTTTGAGTCTAATGATCAAATCATATTAGAATTAATTCAAATTATTTTTTAATCAAGTTATCTTTGTTATCGTTGTGGATTTAAAATTAAATCGGATTAGGATGATTTGACTCATGTAATTAACTAAAACTTAAATGGGTATTTTAGTCTAAAAATCTTTTTTAAAAACTCTAACCTTTTAATATATTATAGATTATAGATATATATAAAAAAGTTCAAATTAAACTAAATAACTCAATTGAAAGTACAATATCTATTAGATCTCTAAATTTTAAATTTTATGTCTAATAAGTCTTTGAATTTTAAAAAGTATCTAATAAGTCTTTTAACTTTTAATTTTGTGTCTAATATATGTCATTGAGCTTTCAATTTCGTGTCAAATAAGTTCTTAACCTATACAACATTTTAAAAAATTCATAAACCTATAGGACACAAAATTAAAAGTTTAATGTCCTACTAGACACAAAATTTAATTTTATGTCTAATAGATACGTTTATTTTAGAAAAATATTAAATATGTAAGTTGGGACCTATTAGCTAGACATAATTGAAAATTCAAATGCCTAATTATTTGACATTGTTAAAGTTTACAAACTTATTAGACACAAAATTGAAAGTTCAAGATCCTAGTTAGATACCTTTTAGAGTTCAATGACCTATTAGATACAAACATGAAAGTTCATGAACTAACTTGTAATTTAACCAAAAATTATTTGACTATTGGACTATGTGTTCACACTATATGAATTTTCTTTTATAAACAATTTTTAAAGGATGTTGACAATTAAGGGAAGAACATAGTATCCATACTTCGATAGTACTGAAAATTTCCCTCAAATATGTATTGTATTGACATATATTAACATAGACAAAACATGCATTGAAGCCATATAAGCTAGTTGAGAGACGTAATTGAGTAGGACATACAACAAAGACCAAATTAAAACGATTAGCTTCCTAAAATTGAAGGACTAATTAAATACTTGAGACTAAAATAAAATGAATTTAAACCTTCAAAATATTAATAGAATCTGCTTATTTGTATGCAATATAAATATACAAATAAAAATAAACCATAAGTAAAGGCTCCTATCTCTTATTTTTCCACTAAACAAATTAAAGTGCTATAACCAAACATTGAACATGTTTAAATATGCATCCATGTAAACCCAACAAAGAGAAAAACAACTCAATTTATTGGATTACCATAGCCGGAACCTCCAGCAAGTCCTCCGCTGCGACCGGCGGAGCTTCCATAAACATCGGTAGGATCGATGATCGGTGACGATGTCAAACCGCCATCTTCGCCTCCTCCGAGATGCAAATCCGACAACATTGGAAACCCATCTCTAGCTTCCACTCCATGGTCGTATAAATAACCTTTGAAAACATGACCGCCGATCTTTACGACGGCTTGATATGCATATTCATTCCCTCCGCCGTCGCCCTCCACCGCCGTCACCCTGACGCACTTGAACACCGCCGGCGCTCGAACTTGTTCCGGCAGCTTCTTTGCCTTTTTACAACTCATATCGGCAGCTGCATCGTTGTTTAAAGTTAACACAAAAACAACACCAAAAGAAGGTTTTTATCTTTTGTTCTTCGGAAAAAATAATGAATTAGTTGCAGGAAAGAGGTAGGTTTAAATCTTTTTCCTTTGCTCGTTTTATTTTAATCTCGACTTTTCAGAAATAACCATTTTTTGTATTTGTATTATTCAAAATATTTATTTTAACTTTTTAGCTGTTATAAAGAACAAATTTGTTTCCGCAATAATTTTGTCCCATAATAACTTCACTCAATAATGGTGGTTTTAATTAATTTATGACTTCAATACATATTTATATGTTTGTTAAAAAAATATATGTCTTTGTGTTTAGTGATTTTTAGAACCATATATATTTGAATTCTTGCAATATCATTTTTATTAAGTCATTTATCAATCTGAGTATAATTCAATAGATAATACACCAATTATCATCTCAAAGTCGATGCTCAATCCTTACTTTAACAATTTTTGTACTATATATAGATATAAATATAGTTACTTGTTGAAACTCACGTATGAGATGGTTTAAATAATATAAATAAATTATTAAATATTTTGTAACCCTATGTTTAAAAGTGACTTAGCACTGTTTGTTTAAGTTCAGCTTTTAACAATTTAAGGACCCAAACAAAATAAACTTAAAATTTTAAAAAGTAAAATGAATATTTTGAAAATCTCGAGATCCAAATGAAACGATTTAGAAAATCTAGAAGCGTAGGGATGAAAATGAAATTTAAACCAAAAAAGTTATGGAGATGTGATTTCACCTGAGGAAGTGTCGAAGCTTCGTGCTGGAGTATTGGAAGTGGAAGTGTGAGAATTGGTAGTTGTCTGTGACGCAATGAGCCTCGGCTTCTTCCCGCCGGAAGTGGACCCCGATGAAGTCCCGCCGGCGGTGGCGGCGGCGGTCAGCATCTGCCGTTCTCTCCGCCGGGCTGCAGGAACCCACGTGCTCTTCACGTGAGTAGCACAGTCAAAACCTCGGCTTTTACAGCAGCTCCGGCACCGGCGGTGGCTGCAGTCTTTCTTAGCTTGGTTCCCACAGTCATGGCAAGTTCCGGCGCCGGAATTCAAACTCGACCCACCTCCCAGAAACCCAAACCCATCAAAATTATTCTCATGAAATTGAACTCCACCACCTCCGCTGCCGCCGCAGTCCCTGCCGCTGCTGATCATCAAATTGGCCTCTTCGATTCCGACACTCGACGGCGCAAGGCCGGTGAGAAGAGGCAAAACGCTAACGCCGACGCCAAAGCCAGAGGCCATGAGACCCACCATGTCCGTCGGCGGCCCTGCCGTGTGGCCATACCCACCGGCGATGGGTCTGGAGGAGGAGGAGGGCCACATCCTGGCAACCGGAACGGCGGCAGTGGAATTGAAACCGAGAGAAAGTTCATCGGCGGCTGCGATGGCGGCTGACGGAGGAGCCACCCAGTCGGCGAAGGCACCGGAATCGGAAGGAAGACGGCGTGCGGCAGCCACAGCTGATGAATCTCCGGCAAGAAGAAAAAACCCTAATTGTAAATAAAATCTCTCTGAAATTAAAATTAAAATTTGAAGAGATCTAATTGGATCTTGGATACTGAGGAACTGACAGAAACATGGATTCGAAGGGGAAATATATGAATGTTTGTTGTTAAAAAGTTTGCAATTTAGAGAGAGAGAGAGAGAGAAAAAGCGATTTTTGAATTGAGAGTTGAGAAAGGAGAAATGAGAGAAGGATTTTGTTGGTTTATGGAGGCATTTGAATTTTGTTGGAGTGGTGGATTCGAGAGTTGTCTAAAAAGTGCTTTTGTTTTCGCACAGTATCTGCAGTCATTAATGTCATCGCCGACTATTCTCTCTCCTTCTCCTCGTCTACTTTTTGACCTTTTTCTTCTCTCTCTGTCTCTCTCTGTCTCCGAATCTTGTGTCTAGAAGTACTTGTATACGTACTACTAGTCTACTACGAATTAGTTGACTTACTATTGAGTATTGGATAGCTTATTATACCACGTAACGATAAGCTAGCTCGGTAAATTTGATGTCTATAATTTTAAAAGATAAGATTTCTCATGTCGATGATTTTCTTATGTATACAATTTTTATAGATATGATAAAAAAAAATGATGAGTTGGAGTTTGGATGTGACTTGTGTAGTGAGTAATGTCGATGATATTAAATTTCATTAATGGGATCACTCATTTATGCCAACAAAATCATTTTGTCTCATTAAAAGAAAATATCGTTGTTGGAACTTGAAAATCTTGTAGTGATGTATAAAGGTTAAATTGGTTGATTGTATTAGTTAATTGTATTAGTATTTGATATGTTAACCTCCAGTTTGGAACCTCATGATTTGAGATGATTTCAAATCAGTTAGAGGGCGTTTGGAACACCGTTTTGGAATTAGAATCCTTGGAATCAGAACTCTGAAGGGTTTGTTCTAAGGATTTTGAAACCCTGAAAATCAGAAAACAGTGTTTAGGGTGCAGTGTTTTGAAGTCTGAAAATCAGAAAACAGTGTTTGGAGTGCACTATTCAAAACCATGGGGCTGTGTTTCAAACCCATTGGATTTTGAATACAATGGTACAAAGAACGTTTTGGATTTGGATTACAAAACCATCCAAACCCAACATGGTGCTCCAAACTCCCCCTTACGATTTGAAATCTTTTCACGTGTTTGGTTGCCCAAAAAAGTAACAAATTTGAAATTGTTTGGAATTTGAAATCTTGTTTTTTTTTTTTTAAAAAAAAATTCCGTTTCAAATAGGTCAGATTTGACACGATTTTAAACTTCAAAAAATTTGTTTCCAATTTTACCCAATCTTTTTTTTTAAATTTATGTCTTATGATATAGTTTTTCACAACTTCATTATAAGCAAAAGTCTCCCTACATCACTCTATTACCTATCACAGTTCCTTATACAATAAGGTCATTCAAGGAAACTCAAGTGAGGTTTCTATTTTATTTTTCCATCCTATTTTGCTATTTTTTTTAAATTGATAAAAATAATTTCATTCTTTTCAATGAAGTTTTCAATGTTGAGGATCCCACATTGGAAAAATGTAGAGAGACCTCACAATTTATAAGATACATGGGCTACTCCTCTCATTGTCAATTGGTTTTGAGATGGAACCTCATGTTTCTCTATATGGTATCAGATGGAACCCCAATATCTTATAAATTGTGAGGTTGAATGAGAAGAGGTAATGGGAGGAGGATTTGAGAGACCTCGAGTTCTTGAGAGGTGAAGTCGAAATCCAGAGATTTGCATTGCTGAGTACTTGTCATTGGAATTTTGCTTTGGAGAATAGAGAGTGAGAGTTCTTTCTATGAAAAAGAGACAAAGGGAGAATGAGAGGGGATTTATATAAGGAACAACACTACTAGGTTTTACAAAATAAAAGATATTGGAAAAAGATAGTGTAATCTCAACCTATTTTAAATATTCCTTTACAAAAAAAAAACTTATTTTAAATATTATTATTAAATCTTTTGCCACATACAAAAGTTGATATTATTATTTTTGATATTTTAGAAGATTTAAATAAATAGGTTTGTTGATGGACTTTGTATTCTTTATATTTTATTCATATTTTATTTATTATTTTTATTAGATAGCATGAAGTAGATTGTTTGCATTTGTAGTGTAAAGTTTATTTTTTTAATATAGAAAAACTATAATAAATATATGAAAAAATAGAAATTATATTATTTTTAAATTTTAATATACAAAAAATATATGGAAACATATGGGTTATAGACTTTTTTTGTTAATATATAATAACATATTGGAAGAAAAAAGAATAAGAGAAGGATTGTACTGTATTTTTATTAAAAACATAAATAAATGTTTATTCTATTTTAATTTAAAATGTTCAATACATAATTGTATTTATTATTTTAATATTTCAGTTGAGAAAGCATGTATTTTTCATCGTTATATGTATTTTACATTATTATTTAATATTAAAATATTTTTTTTATTAATCAAATAATCTACTGCAAAATTATAAGGGCATAATAGTAAAATATTATTTTTTTTTTTTTTTCATTTATCATGAGTATCCAAACAATAAATTTTAATTTTGAGATTTCAAATCAATTTGGTTCCAAACGTAAATAAGAATTTAAAATCATTTCTATCTTTTAAAATTCTGAAATTTGAAATCATTCCTTATCAAATTCTGAATTTAAAATCAAGTGGATTTTTGGTTAGAGGTTGGGTAGAAAGGGCGTTATTGGGTCTTATTGCAAATCTTCAAAAATCCTAATCTCAGAACCATTCTCTTTTCTCTCTCTAGTCAATGTCACGTTCAAAGATGTGTCACGTGAGAAAAATATTAACATTTGATAAGGATATAGAACAATAGAGAGATTTAGCCAAATCGTAAGATTGAGGTCAATTTGAAACTTTTAATAGTACTCAGAGGCCAAACTAAAACTAAAGTTGAAACCATAAAAGATTAATAATAGTAATTTAACCTTGTTAACAACTACAATTGGACTTATATAATATTGGCTAAATCATAAAAAATACCCCTAAATTATAGAAAATACTTATGAACTTTCAAAAGTTTCAATAATACTCTTAAACTTTAAAAAAAAAGTTCAAAAATACCCTTACCGTTAATTTAGATAGAAATCGTTAGGTACTTTGTTTCAAAAATACCCATGAACTTTCAAAAGTTTTATTAATACCCTTAAACTTTAAAAAAAAATAAAAAATACTCTTACCGTTATTATATGGACAAAAATCATTAGTACCTCGCTTTAAAATACTCCTAAACTTTCAAAAGTTGTATTAATATCCTTAACCTTTAAAAAAAAGGTTAAAAAATGTCTTTACCGATATTATATAGACGAAAAATATTTATCTACACCCCATTACCTCCCTCTTTCATTTCTTCTCTCTCTTTTTATTCCTTTTCTTTTTCAATGACCTCTTTACTCTCTTCTCCCATTTTTCAATCTCTAAAACTACTCCCTTCAATCAAGGTATATAGACTATAGCAAAAAGTATGAAAAATAATGGAACCACCAAAGAACTTTAGGACTTAAATACTTTAACAAGGTTGTGAGTTAGTAATTTGAGTTAGTACATTTGGGTTTAATACACAAAAAGGGAGACACGTTGAGAATTTGAGTCATAATTTTGAGGACATCTAGTGGGAGGGAAAAGAAATAAAACATATGCCTTACCAAATTTGTAGCATATAAAGATTTTATTAATCTTTTTTGCAGTTCAAATTAGTCTATTTGTTGCAGTTAGTTAAGAAGGTTCCTCATGATTGAGAATTGGACAATGGAGAAAAAATGAGAGTATTTATATGAAGAAAAACATGAGGGTATCTATATGAGTTGTTTTTAAATTAGTTTTTTTCCAACTTAAGATAACTTCAAAGACATTGACTATTTGAGTGTTAAAATTTCTTATATTTATGTTCGGACATGCTTAGAAATGAGAGAGAGCTCCTCATGTTTATTTAAAGTTCTAATATTTAAGAAGATAGGATAAATGGCGAAAGTCTTAGAGATTAAAAAATGGAAAAATAGAGTAAGAGGGTATTGAAAGGGAAAAAAAGATGAAAATAGAGAAATGTTGGTCATAGATTGAAACAAATCAGAAGAGGGAGGTAATGGACAGTAGATATGTAGTTTTCATTTATATACTAAATGGTAAGAGCATTTTTTTTTTAAAATTAAGGTTAAAAGTATTAATGTAACTTTTGAAAGTTTAAGGGTATTTTTAAAACGATGTACTAACGATTTCTTACATATATTAAACAGTAAGAGTATTTTTGAACTTTTTTTTTAAAGTTTAAGGGTATTAATGAAACTTTTGAAAGTTTAGGGGTATTTTTTAAACAAAATACTAACGATTTCTATCTAAAACTAACAATAGGGGCATTTTTGAATTTGTTTAAAAGTTTAAGGATAATAATGAAACTTTTGAAAGTTTAGGAGTATTTTTTAAATAAAGTACAAAGTTCAGGAGTATTTTTATAATTTAGCCTATAATTTAAGATAACTACGTGACGTAGTCCCTAAATTTTGTGTCATTTTTTAATTCCATTACTAATCTTGTACAAATTTCAATTCCCTCGTTAATGTATTGATTTTTTTTTTCAATTAAATACTTCTCTTCACTTAATATTGAAAGAATAATATGAAACTAAAGTAGGGTACAATTTTCCTAAAAAATGACACCAAATTAAAATGTTTGTGAAGTCAGGTTACATTTAATCAATCTTTAATTTGGGAAAGTATTATGAATGATTCAACTTGACAGTTGAGACTTTTGTGATAGTGTCCACGAGGTCACTTTAATTAAAGAAAATGGCAAAGGCTATGGGTTTTAGAGAACATAGAGAAAAATGATGGTGGTAGTTCAAGTGTCATCTCTGTTATGGGTAATTTTGGACTTAAAGAATAAAGTCCAATAGAAAAAGGAGGAATTAAAAAAAAAAAATACTGGACGGGCCTGATCATCAAGAAAATTGAAGAAAATTCATAAGAGAACAGACTGGAGAATGAAAGGAGAAGAAGGGAAAGTCCAATTCCCGTCCTCAACCTTGGCAAGAGCCCGATGCCAAAGAGGCCTACTCCCTTAAGAAAGCGTGCATCATGCACACTTCGAACCTATGGTGTCCTCAGTTTGGTTCATTCATGATCTAATTTGTGAAGGATATGGAAAAACCCTAGGTTTAGCTCCATATAAATTCTTTTTTTCAACCTATAGAAAGTAAGCTCTTTCTCATTCTCTAAACTCTTGCTACACAAATTCTCTGATCTAACTTAAGCATCAGAGTCTGTGGTAGCAAGCACCACATCGATGTGCAATCTTCTTCTATTTTGCAGGCCACATCTTCTCCCATCAAACAAATTTATCGTTGTTGTCACTGAAGGTCAGATGAGATTTCTCCTATCCGAATTTTGACAACAACACTTTTTAAAAATTACGATCCCCAATTTGAACTATTGATGTCACATCTAATGGTTGATAACATTGGTGTAATGCTTTAGCAATACTTGAATCAATCTAAGCATAGTTTATTTGATTAAGATATTATACACATATTTTAGAAGTAGGATGATTCAAATCTCGAGCTATACGTGGTTGAATTAAAAAAACTGTAGTACTTGGCATAATCGCTTCAACTTGAGGAAGACCTCCTGTTGTTGATTGAAAAGCACGTACAGGATTTACCTGACTCCTCAACGCCTTCTACCTCGTTGGTACGAATTGAGAGCAGGGTGAGTCAGAAACGCTTGGTCCCTGCCCCCGTATGGATCCTGGAAGTTAAACGTCGACGCCTCGTGGTGTGAAGCTTCAGGCAAAGGTGGTTTGGGCTAGATATTGTTTGTGACTCCCGAGGAACTCCCATCTGTGCAGGTCTTCAAAGGTGGTGTAGGAAATGGTCGATAAAGTCTCTTGAAGTTGCTGCTATACGTGCTGGTTTACATTCTATCGCTCATTTAGCTAGCCAACCTCTGTCACTGTTGATTGAGACAGATCCATCGATGTGGCTTCAGTGCTTATGGAGCCCGAGAAGGATCTTTCGGAAACAAAAAATGTTTTGGAAGAAATTGGTATCTTGTTGAGGGTTGGGCGGAGGTTTCTGTTTTGCACTGCCCTCGTTCTTGTAATATGGCAGCCTATGATCTTGCTCGGGCAGTTTTTTCGGAGATGTCTTTATGGTTGGCCCACTCCACATCGGAGGAGGCCCCTGTCATTTGGTTGTCAAATTTTCCGTTATGGGTTGGTCGTTTGTGCATTGAGGACGGGTTGGCTGTTGCAGTTTAATGAACTTTATTTTTCAAAAAAAAAAAAAAAAAATCGCTTCAACTTGAAGTGTAATTCGAGAATGGACTCTTGACTTACCAAGAGAAATTATCCAACAAAATAGTAGTATATTTGGTTAAAAATAAAACTTTCCACTATGATTTAAATATTGGAAGGTTATGTTAATAGTTTTATCATGAATTATAAGTTGTGTTATATATTATCATGTAAAAAATAAAATAAAAACGCAATAAAAATAGTATAAATTTTTCAAAAAAAGAATAAAAATTAAAAACAATATATATATAAGAATTTTAGTCTATTTTTAAGTACACAAGCAACTCCTAAAAAGTCGCTGTAAATAGGAAATTGAGTTTTAAAAAGAGTTCAAATTTTATGATTTTAATTCTGCTTTACAATTCAAATGATGAATTGGGGTTTTAACTCATGATATATAAGAAAGGTTATTTATGTTTTAATTTAATTTATATACATCAAGTTAATTATATATTTAAGTATCATAGATATATTTATAAACTTGTATTAAAATTTTATATGGTTATTTAGGGGGCAAAATTCATATAACTTTTTTCAAAAAAATTACATTTTCAATCTTACATCAGCTCCGTCATTGATATTTATTTTGATTCCTATAAGGCCCCGTTTGATAATCATTTTTATTTATGGTTTTTGGTTTTTGAAAATTGTATTTGTTTTCTCATCAATTCTCTACAGTGGGTTTCATCTTTTTTAACAAAACATTTGAATTCTTAGCCAAATTCTAAAAACAAAAACTACTTTTTTGAAAACTACTTTTTTTAGTTTTCAAAACTTGGCTTGATTTTTGAAAACATGGGTAAAAAATAGATAACAAGACAATGAAACCCATAAGTGAAAGTAGTATTTATAGGCTTAATTTTCAAAAATTAAATAGTTATCAAAGCAGGCCAACGTTACAAAGCTCAACATTTTACGTCTCTTGAATTGGCCCCTATCGCCATCTTTCATTAATGACTTTCCAACAAAAAAATTGTCAAATTGGTCCTTGAAGAGCCATGGCGACGTGGCAATGTTGATGTGTGGCTTTGCTTTTAAAATAAATTTGGTTAAATTACAAATTTGATCCCTATAATTTTAAAAGTTAGAATTCATATCAATGATTTAATCAGGACTATTTATGAGAGTTTTATCAAACCATATGAACTATTAATAAGGTTTTATCAAATTTTAAGAACGAAATTCTAATTTGTTCTAACTTCCTCCACACCATAGGAACTAAATTTGTAATTTAACCAATAAAATTCTAATGTTATTTTTGCTTATTAAGCTTTATTATTATTATTATTATTATTAATTTTGTATGCTTATTTGGCATCTTTTCTCTCCTAGATTCTCTCTCCTCTATGTTTAGGTCTATCTGTCCTCTCTTCTAGAAATGAATTTTTGTCTAAGAACAGAACTCTAAGTCAGTCAAAGTCCCTCCCTATAGTTTTCAATGATGAAAACTTTGACATTAGGTGGTTGTAGTTTTCAGGCCATTTATTATAATTTTTATAAATACAAATTATTGTAGCAAATTAAATAGATAATAATTATGAGGAAAATATATATTTTGGTAACTGTAAAGTTATTTTATTGAGGTTGGATCATTAAGATACAACATTGTAAATAATTAGCCAATGATTTATGTTTTTAAAAATTATTCATGCTTGAGTAGTTTATGTAAATAATTGATGTTATTATATTTTAGAATACTAAAAAGTACATCAATGTGTAGTTAAGTGGTAATTAAATGAATAAACCAAAATTTTCATAAATAAGTCATGTTCATTATTTTCCATATTTTTCTAAGAACAAATTATTTGTGTTGATTTTTGATACAATATATTATAATTTATTCGGACAAAATAATATTATAAATTTTAACATATAACTTATTTTCTATCAATGAATTTAAAATTATATTTTATATGAATTTGTACCCCTTTGACATAAAATTATGGATTTGTCGTTGTGTAAATACCTCTTTTATATTCATATGGCTTTTGAATTTCAATTCTAAATACATTTATATAGAGGTGTTCAAAACCTTAAAAATAAAAATAATAAAATAATCATTCTCGCATCACTCCCATATACCAAACACTTGATAATTGTTGTAACATTTTAATATTTAATTGGTTTTAAATATGAGTTTCTTTTTAGTTTTTAATTTGTGAGAGTTTTCATCTTTTTAAGGAAGAACGTATTGGTAAAAAAAAGTTAAAAAGTTTACAATTTAATTACTTTTTTTGTATTAAATTCCTATATCTAAAAAATCCTATAAGTACCTATCTCACAAACACTCTCAAACACACAACATTTCAATCTTTTATTCTCTCTAATTTTTCATATTTCTCTACTTTGCTATTTTAAGAGTAATTGGCCAAAAGAAGGGTGTTCTTTGTTATAGAGCTTTGAGCTCAACCTCATAGTGCATAGTGGTTTAAGCTACACAACGTTTCAGTTGGGTTGTTGTTGAATTCTGGAAGGGACAGGCCATAGAAGAATTGCTGCACTGGTGGTTGATAAATAAATATACATCTCAAAGGGCTTGAATCTCCTTAAAGAGAGCGAGATACCCCCCCTCAACCTAATTGTTTACATGTTTATTTCTCAATATTTAATTTATTTTCCTTTGTTATTTGTAATTTCCCCAACAATAATTTTATAGGTTGGAAAAGAATGTCTTCAATTGATCCAAACAAACTAATAGTTCTTCTCTAGTACTTATTATTGGGAGAAGAAAAAGTAAAGCAGATATTGACTCTTATAAACCAAATGTAAACAAATTGATTTATTTGGTTTCCTTTGCTAAATATTCTTTTGGAAAATACTTCCAAATATCTATATCGATATTTTTTTAATGTCAATTATTTAATTTAAGAAGTTCCAAATTAAACTAATAATTATAAATTTTATTTCATTTTTATTAAATTTAAGTTATTGAATGTAGATCTTGGATTCTACCATCAACATCTAGGTGAACTGAAAACTAAAGAAAAATATCTAAGAAAACTTTGATGGTTTAGTAATTATTTGAAGAGGAATTTATGATTTTATAGAGTGACAATTTAGTGTGTAAGTATAGGGTTGCATTTTACAAACTTTTTATGGTAGTGTTAGTTATAGATTGTTTTTTTTTTAAAATTAAGTTTATCAACACCACCTCCACCTATGGATTTGTTTGTTTGTTATCTACTTTTTACAAATGTGTTTTCAAAATCAAAGCCAAGTTTTGTAATTTGTGAATTAAAATCTTGTTTGATAACCCTTTGGTTTTTAGTTTTTAGTTTTTGAAAATTGTGCTTATTTTCTCACAATTTCTCTACAATGGTTTTTATCTTTCTTAAAAAAAACATTTGAATTCTTTACTAAATTCCAAAAAAAAAAAAAAAAAAAACTACTTTTTTTTTGGGTCAAAACTTGGTTTTAATTTTGAAAACATATATAAAAAGTAAATAACAAAATAAAGAAACTCATACGTGAAAACCATATTTATAAGCTAATTAATTTTCAAAAACAAAAAACTAAATGGTTATCAAATTGGGCCTACAAAAAGTAGTTTTAAAAAAGAAATTGGCCAAGAATTCAAATACTTCCTTAAGAAATATGAAAACATTGTGAAGAAATTATGAGAAAAAACACATAAATTTTAAAAACCTAATAATTATCAAACAAGGTCTAGACTTTCAAGAACAATCAATCCACTTTGCAAATGAAACAAAACAATCTTAAATTTTAAAGAGTTATGTTTGAATAAAGCCTTAGCTCCCAAGTTGCTGAAATGAATGCTGAAGGGGTTGATCAAAGCACTATTTATTATTGTATATAATTCATTCTAGTCCATTTTCTCACTCTTCATTCCTTTTATCTGTGATGAGTTTCGAAGAGCTCTACGTTATAAACATCTTTCCATTAAAATTTTAGGCTCCGTTTGATAACTATTTAGACTCCGTTTGATAATTATTTTAAGCCCCGTTTGATAACCATTTAGTTTTTTATTTTTGGTTTTTGAAAATTGTGCTTATTTTCTCACCATTTCTCTACAATGATTTTCATCTTCTTTATAATGGTTTCCATCTTTTTTAAGAAAACACTTGAATTCTTAACTAAATTCTAAAAATAAAAACAAGTTTTTGAAAACTATTTTTTTTAGTTTTCAAAACTTTGCTTGGTTTTTTAAAATACATTTTAAAAGTAGATAAGAAAACATAAAAAGTAATAGGTGGAAGTAATATTTATAAGCTTAATTTTAAAAATCAAAAACTAAAAACTAAATGGTTATCAAACGAGGTCTTAGTTTTTCTATTTTTGGTTTTATGTTTTTTAAAAACAAAAATCATATATGTTTGATAACTTCTTTTTTTTTGTTTTTTTAAAAACCAAGTATGTTTGATAATTCATTTCAGTTTTCTGTTTTTTAAAAGTAAAAAACTAAAGTGCAATTTGATTTTTCTAAAAATAAAATTAAACTATTTTTTTATAATTCATATTTTATATGAACAAGACATGTTCATAATGTTTAATAATAAAAGTGAAAGATTGAAATTAGTGAAAATAAAAATCAATATCGGTCCTAAGTTGTCATTAAAAGTTTGATCAACAATTTGATCCACCTATACTTGAGTTGATTTTTATCGAAATTTTGGAGAACAAATAATCATGGTTTCAAGTTTGCAAGCCTTTTTTTAGAACATGGTAAAAATACTGATAAATTGCTTAGTATTGAAACCTCTCGTGCTTGAGTCGTCATTTTGTGTCAAAATATATTAATAAAATAAGTTTATTGACACATCAATTTTTTGTTAGCAATTTTTTTAAAAGGAAGGACATGACTAAGAATTACTTTAAAATTTTGATTATTTTCGTATGTTTAGAAGAAAACAAACATAAAATATCTTGTTTATTTGAATAAATTTAAAATATAATATTAAAAATATTAAAATAAATAAGTAGCAACAATAACGCCTCATTTTAATTTTAAAATATTATAACAATAATAATTGTGTAAAAAAAATAACAATAATAATTGATAACTTTGGTATATAATGGGGCTGCTATTGGGTGGGATTGAAGCTCAATCCGCACAACAATGAGGGCAGTGGGCGTGCGCACCATTTCTAAAAAACGAAAACCAATTTTGAAAACTTGTTTTTTTTCCGTTTTTACAATTTCTTCACAATTTAAAAAAACGTTTTTTGAATTACAAAAACAGAAATTGAATTGGTTACCAAACAAGCCAGTTTTTTAAAAACAAGAAACTAAAAATCAAAAACAGAAAACCAATTAATTATCAAACAGCCCATTCGTTTTTGGTTTTTAGTTTTTGAAAATTGTGTTTGTTTTCTTATCAATTCTTCACAATGGATTTCATCTTTCTTAACAAAACATTTCAATTCTTAGCCAAATTCCAAATTCCAAAAACAAGTTTTAGAAAACTACTTTTTTAATTTAGTTTTCAAAACTCATAGGTCAAAAGTAGATAATAAAACAAGGAATTCTATAGGTGGAAGTAGTATTTATAGACTTAATTTTTAAAAACTAAAAACTAAAAATCAAATGGTTATCAAATGGGGCCTAAGAGATTAGATCATAACTATTGTCTTGGAGTTTTTATGCAATTCCTCATTACAATATTTTGGTCTAAGTCATTTTTTTGAGTTCAGAAGATGATTCAAACTGAGTTCTTCAAATTTATTATGTTATGTTGAGGATTTCACATCGAAAAGATGAAGAGACCTCACAATCTTTATAAGATACATAGATTACTCCTTTTATTGCCAATTGATTTTAAGATGGAACCTCAAGTTTCTCTAATATGTTCTACATTTGATCTCTCAAACCTTTCAAGCGTTCATTACATAAAATGTTTATAAGAACATTTATGTGGAAGGATTAACCTTAAGTGAGAATCATCCTAGACAACTGTGATTTTGACAGGTAACTCTCTTTTTCTTATTATTTTCATCTCACATTATATTCTCTCTCCTTTTTTCTCCAATCAATCAATGTAATTGTGATCTTGACAAATAAATTACATGAAATAAATTAGAGCAAATCCTTCTTTGATTCTATTCACTGATGAAAGGATGAACAACTCTGTACCAATATATAGATGGTCTAACCTACTGTTATGACTTTTTATCGTAATTAAGGAACTAAATATAACAAAATAGGAAACTATCAATTACGTACAATCTAGTAATTTAAGGAGGAAATCCCTACGATTATGGAAATATATTAGGGAACAAATCTGAACACTCCCCCTCCAGTTGGTGCGTAGATATCATACATGCCCAACTTGCCAAGACACTTGATGAAGATTTGTCTTAAGATAGCCTTGGTAAGAATATCAACTAACTGATCTTCCGAGCAATTTTTTAATAGCTCAATAACCTTGTCGTCCAGCTTTTCTTTGATGAAGAAACTATCTACTTCAACATGCTTTGTTCGATCATGTTGGACAGGATTGTGGGCAATATCACATGTTGCTTTATTATCACAAAAAAGTTGAATCGGATGTTTAGGTATGAAGCCCAAATCATGTAACAGAAGTTTTAGCCATAAGGCTTTACAAAGTCCAAGTGCCATCCCTCTAAATTTAGCTTTTGCACTTAATTGAGCAACAACATTTTGCTTCTTACTTCTTCATGTGACAAGATTGCCTCCTACAAAAGTGAAGTAACCATCTTCTATCATTTATGGCCCCAGCCCAATCAGCATATGTATAAACACTCACAGTTTGCTGATCCTTCTTCTTAGTGAACATTATCCCTTTCCCTGGAGCAGACTTCAAGTACCTTAAAATGCACATAACTGCATTCATATGTTGATCTCTTGGATTATGCATAAATTGACTTACAACACTCAATGCAAAGCAATATCTGGTCTTGTGTGTGCTAAGTACATCAGTCTTCCCACAAGTCTCTAATATCTCCCTGTATCAACTGGTACTTGATCTGATTCAACACACAACTTTAGTCCTTCTTCCATTGGTGTATAAATCAGTTGACATGCATACATACTTATCTCTTTCAACAAGTCAAGTGTATCCTTTCTTTAAGACAAAAATATTTCACTTTTTGATCGAGACACTTCAATCCCAAGGAAATATTTTACGGGACCGAGATCCTTCATTTCAAACTCCTTGGACAAGTACTCTTGTAGTAGCTTCATTTCTTCATTGTCATTTCTTGTGAGCACCATGTCGTCAACATAAACAATAAGAGCAGTGATTTTACCTTGATTCTTTTTAAAGAATAATGTATGATCTGAGTTGCTTTGTGATCGGAACTTTTTGCTACAACACGCAAGTGCACGTGATCGAAGTAATAAAGAAACTGGAAGTACTCCAGAGTATCGTACCCAAGGGAACGGGGTTCGAATTTAGTTGGCACAAAATTGTTGACAAATTGCAACTTAAAGTAACTGTGGGTGAAAATGATTTGTGAGGTGTTTTGACTAAAAGAAAAATTGTTGAAAATATCAATGGAAATGAAAAAGAGATTCAAGATGCTAATGCCCCTTTGGAAAGAAAATGCAACAAGAAAGCAATTGCAATCATAGCTAACTCAAGAACTAAGTAAACCGAATTCAACTCCTATTCAACCTTCTATGAAGTATCTTTAGGAGACTAAGTGATTAAATCTATATTTCTATGGCTAATCTAACTTAGATATTTTTGCGCACAATTCTAGTGGTTTTGGAGTCTCGCCCTATGTCTAGGGTCGATGTTTCAGACTTATATCTAAGCCTTTTCCTCCATTGCTTTTGCGACATCCGCTTCCCTTAACCCTTTCGGTATTAAGTTATAGTTTGACAAGCAACACTTGATGGCCAACTAGGTTTACCCAACATTTAACTCACCAAAAGCAAACTAGAGTTCAAGAATTAGCTAGATTGTTTTTACTTTCGAGCTTTACATCTTTCCTCTAGGGCATTCACAAACTTGAATCCCAAAGGAAATTTAGCTCTTCATGATGGAATAAATTAAAAACAGTAAATGTAAATTAGTAAAATTCATTGGTACAATCAAGGTAAACAATGCAATCACATTGCAAATACAAAGCAATTCAGTAGTTTAAAGAAACAATGTCAAAATTTCAAGATACAAATTAACTTAAAGAAGCTTGTATATGCAAAAATCAAAGTGCAGTGGGACTCCAAATCAAAATTTGCTATTGACTTACAATTACTGAATTAACAATACAATGAACCTGTAGCTACTAAACTCAAATAATTGAAATTAAACTTGCTGAAGCTAAATTTGCTCTTCCAAAGATTCAAATAATAGAAACTAATTTACTGAAATTGAAAAAAAAAAAAACCAATAGCTAATTAACAAAAATTCAAGAACAAAATGCAGAAATCGAAGAAACTCAACCATCCTAAAAATCCATCTCTCTTCGGCTCAATCAAACAAGAAGTTGTTAATAACCACATCCAAATCTTATGGAGATGGGATTGAGGAAGAGATTCGGATTGAGATCTACAAGAAAATAAAAAAAAAAAAAACAACAACTTAAAACTGAAAAAAAAAATCTACAATCGGCAATGAAACCCACGAACTTTTCTTCAAAAATTGAGCTCCCTTTGTTCAATATTTATAGGGATCTCATGCTAGGGTTTCCCTCTTGGTTGATGGACAATCATGGCTAACCATCTTGTTGAATTCGTGGGTCAATTTTCCTTCAAAATCTCGAAATTCTCGTTTTTTACTTAAATTCCAAATCTGTCCAGATTGCAATTGCCTAGGCAATTGCACTACAGTTGCATTCCGCGAAAATCCTGCATCAAAACATTAAATAAGTGTGAATTTTTTTCTTCTTTTGTTTTCTTTTCTCAACTTACTTGATTTAAAGGTCTTCCATCAATCATGTGATTAAATTCAAGCATTTATTATTTTTCATCAAATAATATGATAAAAATCACAAATATAACTAAGTTTAAAGGCCAAATAATCCTCATGAATGAGAATTATCACTTTGACAAAATCCAAATGCTCTTATGGACTTTGTGAATCTTCCAAACCACGCTCTTGGAGAATGTTTTAGTCCATATTATGACTTCTTCAATCTACACACCTTACTCTTTTCCTTTTCTGGTGCCATACATCCTGGTGGAAGATCCATATAGAATTCTTCCACCAACTCTCCATGCAAGAAGGCATTCTTCACATCAAATTATTTTAAAGGCCAATCCAAGTTCACATCTAGAGATAGTAATACTCTAACGATATTAATCTTAGCCACATGAGCAAATGTCTAAGTGTAATCAATCCCATAAGTCTGAGTGTACCCTTTTGCCACCAATCTCGCCTTAAAGCGTTCAATAGTGTTATCGGATTTATATTTCAAAGAATAAACCCATATGCATCCCACTGGCTTCTTTCCAGGTAGACATTCAACAAGATCCCATGTTTCATTCTTCTTTAAAGACTTCATTTCCTCATTCATGGCAGCTTTCCACCTTGAATCAGTTAAAGCTTCCTGCACACTATTAGGAATAGATACAATAGATAATTGAATCATAAAAGATTTGTTTGATTCAAACAAGTTTTGGTTAGACACAAAATGGCTTATAAGGTATTTAACTTTATTTGATATTTCAAGTTCATAAGTCTATTTAGGAATACCTCCAGTGACACATATGGCAACTATTTCTTTGGTATTTCCAACTGGTGTGGTATTTTAGAAAAGGAGTTAGAGGAACCGACTTCTTCATCCAGTGGACTGATGAGGCGAGCTTGTCGAAGGCTCAATCAAATACAATTTATAATACCGATCTAAAATTAACTACTTGTAGTAATTAATAGTGGACATGGGTCGAACCACAAGGAACCGAATAAATTGATTTTAATTAATTAGTTTTCTTAATGACACGGACTGACATGGATTGGGGGTAAGTTAAGCATAAAATAGAGACATAATGACTAAACAGAGAGCGATAAAAATAAACGCTAATGATCTAACCACACACCAATTCGAGGCAATTAGGGATGAAATGCAACTTTGATCATAGATATTCAACCAATCAGGCAGTTTCCAAATATTTAAGGTTGACCGAACTCCTCGGGACCCCATAGGAGCCTCCCCTAAGGAACCGAATATTCCAACGTCTAAATTGGTTATTCAACTAATTATCTAGCAGACTATCTAATTAGAAACATTAAGCTCTTGGGATAGGTCAGAATGTGCTAATTAATTAAGACTGGTCAATCGAAATTAATTGACACGTGCATTTTAATCCTAAAGCCTACCATGTACACGTAATTAAGAAATTTTACCTAATTAACCAACGTGGCAACCGACCAATTTACTACTCAAATTAAGCTAGAGACCGAGGACACCTACTAGTACTTCTAGCATAGTTATGAACACTTTTGCACAATTAATTTGTCAGATCAACCATACAATCATGCTACTAAGTATAAACACAAAGATTAAAAGCCATAAAGATGCTGGAAATTTACATTTAAAGTACTGGAATCTCACAAAATTACATAAAAATCCCAATCCAACCTCAAAACGGCGATGGATGCTTAGCCAGACATTGAACCGAGCCTTCCAAATACCGGATTTAGATTAAAAAAAATCCTAATCTAACTTTCTAATGAAAAAAAAGAGAGAGAAAATAGCCTTTACATGGTCTCTTGGCGGCCAAAAATGGAGACAGATGCTCTAGATGACAAAAAAAATCTATTTATAGGAATCGACGGAGCGTCTAGAAGCTCCCAGTGTCACAGGGGCTCTCTGCAGCATCGAGGGAGGCTTCAGGGGACTGCCAATAGCGTCTAGACGCTACCCAGTGCGCAGCACAGGTCATTTTTGCTCTAACTCTTTACTCGAGTGTCCGAATGAACTCCGGTTTGATGCATTGAAACCTTGATTCAACGTAGAATCTCTCGGAACATGCCTTATGATAATATCCCTACAAAATGATCAATTAATTATATTAAAACCTCTAAACTAACATGATTTAGGCATAAAAATATAGGACTATGTTGGTCTTATCACTTGACTTCCTCATCCAATGGATTCATGTCTTCAGCAATTGCCCTTGGACTAGATTATTCAATTCCTGGAACAGCATCTTCAATAAATGGATTTAGACTCATACCTATTGATTCAGGAACTTCTTTACCCATATCAAGTTCAATATGAGTATAGTCAAGAGTCTAAATTTCCTTCTGATTCTCCCTTTGAAGTTTAGACTCAGATAAAAAATACATCAAATTCTCATGGAAAGTGACATTAATTGTGACAAACATTCATCTAGTAGAAGGATGATAACACCTATACCCCTTTTGGTACATTGCATATCCAACAAACACACACTTGATGCTCGTGGAGCTAACTTGTGACGTTGGTGCTTATGTAAGTGGACAAATACAACACATCCAAAGATATGGGGTTGTAAATTTGAGACAGAATGGGCACTTACACATTTGTTAAGAGCTTGAAATGGTGTTTGAAAATCAATGGAACGAGAGGGAATTCGATTGCTTAAATACATCGTAAAGGTAAAAGCTTCACCCCAATAGGATGATGGCATATGAGCTTCGAACAATGAAGCATGCACCACTTCCAAAAGATGACGATTTTTCCTCTCAACAACCCTATTTTGTTGAGGTGTATCTGGACAAGTTGTTTGATGAACAATTCCTTGTTCCTCTAAAAAAGGCTTAAATTTAGAACTATTATACTCCCCCCATTATCACTACGAATAACCTGAATTTGTGCATTGTATTGAGTCTTAATCATCGTATTAAAATTTTGAAACAGGAGATTAATTTCCCCCATAGACTTCATAATTGACAACCAAGTCATCTAGTACAATCATCAATAAAAGTAACAAACCAACGAGATCTTCCAAGAGTGGAAACTTTTGAAGGAGCCTATACATCAGAATGAATGATCATAAAGGGCATTGAACTTTTATTCAAACATAATGGGTAAAAGACACGATGACTCTTAGCAAGCTCACAAACTTCATAATGAAAGCTAGAAACATCAATATTTTAAACAAACTTAGGAACAATTTTTTAAAAGATGCATGTCCTAATGCCGGTGCCACAGTATAACTTCAGAACTTTTCTTCTCCCCTTGGTGACTGTCTACTGCCAAAACTTGTTGTAACTTGTCCAAGTCTTTTGTCCTCAAGTCCAAATAATACAACTTCCCTTTCCTTGTACCACAACTAATCATCCTCTTTGTCTGGATATCTTTAAACACACAATGGTCAGGCCAAAAAATAACAACACAAGATAAGGCTTTAGTAATTTGAGAAACTGACAAAAGTTATAATCTATTGGGATTTATGCCCTAAAGCCTTGTAATTAATGATTTATTTAATAATTAATAATAATTTTGATTATTTTATTTGCAATATAATATTATCCATTATTTGAAAAATCAAAGGTTATTAGTGTAATCTTGAACAGTATGTGGTTAACATACGAGATGATTATGTTCAAAAAATAACTTAAAGGGTCATAGTATATAGATAAAGTTGGGTGTCTTATCCTTGTAACACTATTGATACAACCCACTTTGTAATAGTTACAAATGATTTGATCCAAATCGTTCATGTGGAGACATGTGAGTGGGTGTATCTTATACAATGAATACAATGAGTTTGTGTAAGACTGGACCACGAAATATTTAATCTCTCTCTAGACTGGACCACGAAATATTTAATCTCTCTCTAGACTGGACCACGAAATATTTAATCTCTCTCTATAAATCTATTAATTGAGAAGATTAATATTTCATTAGGATGATCATATGCGACTCGATCTTAATCCTTACTGCCTGTGAGGGCTTGTCCTTTGATTTGCATGGGTGAAAGTGACTTTTGTAGCCAATTCAGTATACCTACCATTTTGGGAACTTGACCAAATAGGGAGCTGGGAACATACTCTCACAAGATGGAATTCACTCATTCCCATATAGGGTAAGTAGATGAGTAGTTTCCTTAAGTGCTGATTTCGGGACTTGAACAATGGGGCCCACCCTCTCACTGGCTCGAGAGGGACTTAGTTTATAATTAGATTATAAACAGATTGTTCATTAGAGAATCAATGGTACTTAAGGTGCAAGATGTAATTATAGGGGTAAAACGGACTTTTGACCTAGCTATAATTACGAACAACTCATGAAGAATCGACTTGCATGTAATGATTATATCTATGAACACAACTTGTCCTACAGTGCATAAGTGTGCAACTCTAGGTCTATAGTGGAGTGACCTATAGTTAATGAATGAAAATTAATTAATTAAAGAGTTTAATTAATTGATTTTGTATCATTGGAGCTTATAATTTGTAGGTCCATAAGGATTTATATGAGCTAGCAATGGGACCTTATGAACCTACAAATTATAAGCTCCAATGATACAAAATTAATTAATTAAACTCATAAATGGCATTAATTAATTAAAGAGTTTAATTAATTAATTTTCACTCATTAACTCTAGGGTCACTCCACTATAAACCTAGAGTTACACTCTTATGCACTGTAGAATAAGTTGTGTCCATAGATATAATCACTACATGCAAGTCGATCATTCACGAGTTGTTTATAATTACAGCGAGTCAAAAGTCCGTTTTACCCCTGTAATTACATCTTGCACTTTAAGTACCATATATTGATCCTCTAATGAACAATTTGTTTATGATCCAAACCATAAACTAAGTCTCTCTCGGGCCAGTGAGATGGTGGGGCCCCATTGTTCAAGTCCCGAAATCTGTACTTAAAGAAACTACTCATCTACTTACCCCTATATGGGAAGGAGTGAATTTCATTTTATGAGATTATGTTTCTAGCTCCCTTATATAGTCAAATCCCCAAAATGGTAGGCTTATTGAATCGGTTACAAAAGTCACTCTCACCCATGTAAATCAAAGGACAAGCCCTTACAGGCAGGAGTTCATAACTCACTCAGGATTAAGATCGAGTCGCATATGATTATTTTGATCAAATATTAATCTTCTCAATTAACGGATTTATAAAGAGAGAATAAATATTTTGTGGTTCAGTCTTATACAAACTCATTGTATCATAATTTGATTCATTGAGGGTGATTCCTATATTGAAAATACCTTCAAATTGAACAACAATAGGAACTGACTTTGAATAAGATGATTTATCACCTTTTCTGCTCGTATTTTAAAGAATGAAAAGGAGAAAATGATTAAGGATCAACAAAACCAAAGAAGGTAAACTCTAATACCAATTTGAAAGAAATTAGAGCAAAGCCTTCTTTGATTCTATTCACAGATGAAAAGATGAAGAGTTCTGTACAAATATATAGATGGTCTAACCTACTATTATGATTTTTTACGGTAATTAAGGAACTAAATATAACAAATTAGGAAACTATCAATTATGTACAATGATGCGAGCTTGTTGAGGGCTCGTCAAATTAAAATTTATAAACCGATCCTAAGCTACTTGTAGCATTGAGTGGACCGGGTCGATCTCAGGGAACCGAATATTAATTTCTCAAATTAAATTTGCCAAGGAGAAAACAATTAAAAAGGGGGGGGTTTTGTGTTTTTTTTTATTAATAAAATAAAACATAAGCAAATAAAATAAAGATAAATCAAATCTTACCAAATTCCAATCCAAAGGTGCGGTTCTACTCAATTGCAAAAATTGATCATAGACACTCAAAATATTTAAACTTAACAATGCAAGCACTTGGTCAACTTATTAGGAAACCCCAAAAAGTAGCAACTTCCCTAAGGTCATTAACTTTAACAAACGTCAAGTTAACGCTAATTACCTAAACAATTTTTGACGAAACCGCTCCAAATTATTTAGATAAAGGCATTACGTGCTTTGGAAGGACCAAGACAACTAATTAGATGAAATAACTTTAATCTAATTAAGATGCTCTTTTGATTCCTAGAATTAAACATGCAAGCCATGTAATATGGAAACCCACAAAACATACACATGTGATAATCCTAATGCTACCGGTTCATTCAACATGACAATTACGGATCATGATCATGATTAGCAATAAAACATGTAGAGTGATTAAGGCGTCAATTTAATCAAAATACATACTTATAAAATTAACAAGGGAATCAAAGAATACTTGCAATTGAAAGAAAACTACGTTAAGGTTCAAACCTCACAATATTGCAATTGATTACAACCGACCTCTGAATTGGGAACGCGAAGTTTAGCCGAGCATCGTGATAAAATTTGATATCATTATTGTCTAAGGAGAAAAGAGAAAACGAGTCTAAAAACTCTCTAAAAACTTCTAGGCCAAGAGGCCAAAAAGAGATCCCCCTTGCTGTCTATAAGAAGGCTTAAATAGCTTTCAAGGAGACAACTTACACAAGTAAGAAACCCTAAATTCTAGAAAGATATTTTTCCAAAACAATTAGGGAATAATATTTAAAATAAAATAAAATAAAGTAAATAATGTTCTCTCTTGTAAAATGCTGGAAAATACATCTAAAACTCGAAAATCCTTCCCTAAATTCTCAAAACAAACATAGAATGTTGCAAATAAGGAAAGTTTCTGGATTGCGCAGTCTTCATTATTTTGCCCATAACTTCTTCTCCAAACCTTGGATCAACGTGATCTTTATATGGTTGGAAATATAATTCCGAGATCTTTAAAATGATATCTAATTTGGATATATTCCCAAACGTGAGAAGTAAGATAATAGGAACGAAAGTTGGCACAAAATATTCTCGGGTACAGCAGTTTTCCAGCAAGAGCAGTAATCACTCAAAATGGCATAACTTTCATAATACTTATTGAATGCAATGAGTTTTATACCGTTGGAAAGATAATGCAATAATCTTCGATTTGATACCAAATTTGAATATATTTTCATCTCGAAATATCATGATATGATCGGTCAAATTTGGTATAGAAATTCAGTTGCTCGAATCACCTCCAATTTGGTCCGAATTAATTCCGAAATGGTGCAAACTCTTCAAAACATGTGAATTGCTTGAATCCCTAAAAAATAATAATAAAACACATAAAATCCTTCTAATTAACAAGAAATAAGTGTAATTAAATAGGACTTTATAGGTCCTATCATATAATCTAGTAAATCAAAGAGGAAACCCCTAAGATTATGGAAATAAATCAGAAAACAAATCTCAACAAAATTGACATGTAAGTTGGGTCATATCAAGACAACTAATCTTTGATTGGCCTAAGTGTCAAATTTTGTCGTTGATGAATCCTATGGTTGCTCAAGAAACTTTAGCAACAAGTAAGCATATTTGAGTCATACATGAGGAATCATTGCAACATTATATTTTCATAAATTATAATGAATGAATGAAACTTGTTTTTTCTATTAAGAAAAAAATATAAAAACAAAAAGATATGAACCACATAAAGCATGAATCAAATTACTAAAATTCCCCAAATAGATGGGACTAAGCAAAGACTGAAATATAATGGAAAAAGAATATATTCAAAATTTGAATCTAAATATCCCACCTTTTAAAGGCTAGCTATATATGAAAAGTGCATGTTCTACACATTTAAACCACTCAATTTGATTTGAAAATTCTCTTTAGAAAAAGAAAACTTGATTTGAAGATTCAAACTTTGATTTTTGTAACAAGTTTCTTATGCTTTCAATAATACCATGAATATGAAGATTCTTTTTTTCTTCATTATTGTAGTCAAAAGCTAATATAGATACCTTGATTCAATTTATTCTTATTTTATCGAGTTATTTTTATGAACAATTATGATTATAATTTGTAGGCTTTTTAATATATTCAAGGGAGAAGAAAAAGAAGAGTTTTTTTTTTTTTTTTTGCCAAATATTATAAGCAATTAAAAATTTATAATTTTCTTTTTTTATATCACATCAACGCAAATTAGGATTATAAAACTAATTAAAAAAATCTAGTCAGCTTTCATTCATGGAAAACTACACAAACTTATTAGCTCACAAGCCTCTTATTATAGACGATGCTCAGCTTACCACCCCATAATCCTTTATCTGACTAAATCAAAATTGTATTATTGGAAAATAGTTGTTCATATGCATGTTTTTTTTTTCTTTTTTGAGTTCAACCATAAGGGGGGTGGGGGCGGACTCGAACCTAGGACCTCTTAGTCATGGTTACACGATTTTTTGCCTGTTGAGCTATGCTAATTAAATTTGGCTCTTCATATGCATGTCTATATAGAGTATATAAATAATTAATTAGATAATCAATGCATGTAATCTTTTAACTAGTCAACTAGTATGTGAGAATACAAGTGAGATAGTCAACTTTTAATGATCGGTATTCACTCTCAAAATAATACAACCAAATCTAAGCATGACTCAGTTAATTAGACATTTCTACTGTTCTGAATGAGTTGTAGATTCAAACTTTCACCCTCTCATTTGCGATGTAATATTTTTGAAAAAAAAATAATAAATAATGTTTCAACCTTATATATACCTAGTTGAAGTTAGTGAATTTAAACTTTAAGCTTTCAATTTCATCAATTTAAAACCAAAACTTTGAATAATTGTTACAACTAATATCTCCTAAAAACTAAAATTTAAAATTTTCATAAACCAACCAATAAATCTTATATAACTCAACTAACAAAACATTCAAAATTAGAGAAATACTAAAATTTAATCACAAAAATATTTAGCCACGAGATTGAGTAAAAAGTGCTTAAAATGTCAAAATATAATTAATTAAAAGTATCTAATACAATTTAAAAAACTAAAACTTTAAAAAAATAATAATAATAATAGTTTTGTTCAACTATAAGAACAAACCAGCAGCTCATCATAAGAAATCATTAAAAATAAAATAAAAATTAAACTATTAATGAAGAACATGTATAGAATGATTAAGTTAACCTAAGGTAAAAATTGAAGTTTTTCACAAATATTAATAGCAACTTATATGGTCTTCTCTTTTTTAACCGAAAAAAAAAAGTGAAGAAACAGACAAAACAGCTCGAGAGAAAAAGAAGAACAAAAGCGGCAGGCACAAAACGATGCGTTTAACTTTACGAGCGACGTACGTCCTTGCAGGACGACATGTCGGCCTTCTCAGCTCATTAACCGAGACATTCCCCTAATGCCCCCGCGAGGCGCCCAAATTTCTATGTCATGTCTATTCCACTTCCGCCAAAAAAAAAATCAGATGATTATTTTAACATTTTGAAACTATTTTATTCGTACAATTATTATACCTTTAATCTTAATGCTTGTACTTCTCATTTTATTTTTGGGTTTAAATTTTATTTTAGTTTATAGTTTTATATTTTATTTTGGGTTGCTTTCTAAAATTTCAAAGTTTTCATTTTTATCTCTACTTTTAAATATTTTTACTTTAGTATTTGAACTTTGTATGAAAAAAAAATATTTCAGTCTTTGATATTCATTGTTTCGGAGTTATTTAATTAACATTTCAAGTCATTTTAAATATCTAAAATAGAAAAAAAATTGAAACCATAAATTGGTAGGTCAATTAAAAAAAAAAAAAACTTGGCACATGACCTACCGTCTATGGTTTCAATTTTTTTTTTCTATTTTAGATATTTAATTATCAACTAAATGAATGAAAAGTGTGTCTATTTTAGCTTTTTGATAGTTAATTTTAAAAAAAAATTAACGAGTGTTATACTGGTTTTTAAGTAAAGTTTAAAACCTAAATTAAATAGAATATTTAGAAATTTAAGGATCAAAATAGAATAAACATCTGTATACGGACCAAATAAAACTTAAAGCTTAATTTTAATTTGAACCGTACCTAGATGATATAGTCCTTGTCATTGATAAAATAATAATAATAATAATAATAAAAATACAATATAACATGTTGTTGCCAAATTTTAGACAGAAGAATCTCATCCGACCTCCATGTAACAACAATGATAAGTTTATAATTTGGAGAATAACGCAGCCTGCAAGACAAGAAAAACCTGCACACCGATGTGGTGTAGGCCACATAGACTCCAATGCTTAAGTCAGTAAAGAGTTGAGAGAGAAATAGAGTTTGAAGAGTGTTTAGGTGGCTGGAATGAACCTCAATTGACTTACTCTCTCTTCTCTGAAAAAGGAGTTTAAATACCTCCTCCCTATGGTTCTTCGTGGGTTTTCTCACAGAATTGGGATTGAAAGGATTGGATCGGGGGTGCATAGGGCAAGGGAGACGAAGACAAAGCCAAAATTGGGTCTTGTCATGTGGTTGACCTCGGCCTAGGTCAAGGCCAACTACGGGCTTGGGATTCAGTCCAAGCTTGTTTCTCCTTCCCTTGCTCCTTGGTCTGGTTCACGCTTGGTTTTGGTCTATCTTGATCTGTATTGGGCTTATTTGCTTCATTTAGCCCTTAATTGTAGTCATTTTCTCAGTTGTCTTTGTAGTCCAATTTAACCCATATCTATGGAGGTAACAAATGGACTCTTTGATGTAATATTTTATTTAAAAAAATGTGGCACTTTATAGCTAATCACATTATTTAGAAAAAAATAATAATAATGAGTCAAGCTTTAAGATACTAATTAAAAAAATTAAGGAAAAAAAAAGGACGAATTAAAGCTAATCCTCTTTCATATTGCCAACCAATAATGCTGGTTGAATTTTTATGAATCCTTTTGAAGTTTAAAGACACAAAAAAAAAAAAAAATTGTCATAATGGATTTTTGTTGTTTTTTACTAATAACATAAGACTTTTGGTACGCTTTAAACAAAGAAGAGAAACGAATATGAAACTTTTAAAAATATAGTCACAAAATTGAAACTGCTGAAAGTATAAATATTAAATCATGACATTTTGAGTCAAAAAAACAAATCATGACATTTTAAAATTTGAGAGTAATTTAAAAGTCATGTGCATTTTAAATTTGGTTAAATTATCAAAAATACCCCTAAATTATGGGATTGGTTTCAATTATACCCATGAACTTTGAAAAGTTTCATTTTAACCCTTGAACTTTGAAGTTTGTTACAAAACAACCATTGAAGGTTTTTTCCATTAGATTTATGGAGGAAAATCGACGTATTTGCATATGTTTTTATTTTTTTTTCAACATATATGTTCAAATATGTTCACATAAGCAATAATATAAAAGCAAAAACATCATTTTCTGTCTATGAATTTAACGAAAAAAAGCCTTCAATGGTTGTTTTGAAACAAACTTCAAAGTTCAAGGGTTAAAATGAAACTTTTCAAAGTTCATGGGTATAATTGAAACCAACCTCATAGTTTAGGGGTATTTTTGATAATTTAACCTTTAAATTTTAATGAAAATAAAATTCTAACAAATCAATATAATGCACAAGATAGGCCGTTAAATAAATTTACCTAACTCACTAATTTAAACAAAAGTTCAGCCCTGGGACCGATTAACTTTACACTAAGTCATATTTCATAATTTATTAAATACACAGTGGGATATTTTTTTCAACGATTTTTCAAATGAGTTCTAAAAATTAACAAGATTGTAACATCCTACAAGTTTAGAGTCTAATAGGAAGGATTGTAAAGCTTAAGATATAAAAACTCACTCACTTTTCAAAGTTTTTTCTAAAATATATTTAACATCACATCATTATTTGTCAATGAATTAATTTTAATATTTTATGATGCAAAAAGAAAATCAGTATGTTAATAATAAAATTAAAATTTTGAAAATGTTAAAAATGAATTTGGAAAAAAGACTCAAATTTTAATGGCAAAATTATATATTTAAAGTGAGTTTGAGATGCCTTTGAAAAAAAAGGGTATTCTTTAGTAAATATTTATTTTATAAAACACTTTTGGAGGAAAATTAATTAAACATTGCATCTAAAAGTTCTTTAGGTACTTTTCATCTATTTAAAGAAATTCTCAAACTACTTTTGATTATCAATAATTTTTTTTTTTTTAAAAAAATGTTTTTAACGGATTAAAAAAACTCTTTTAAATTTTAACCAAACACTACTAATTGTATTTCAAAAAATATTTTTAGTTTTTTATAAGCACGTTAAAAACATTCTAAACATAGATAATTATTTAATATTAGCTCTCTTGTAGTACTTACTCCATCTGTTCATACTATAAATTTTTCTCCATCAATATTTTTTTTTTCCTTTTTTTGAGAGTTTAACAACATGTGGTATTGGAGAGATTCGAACCTCTAATAATTTTTTGGTCGAGAGTATATATCTTAACCAGTTGACTTATACACTTAGGTTGGCTTCATCAATAATTCTTTAATGTTGGTGAACTCTACATCACTTGTAAATGATATCGGCGTGAAAACAATAAATAGTAGTATAATACTACCATACCATATGAAATTTTCCCTGAGTTCAACAATATGTAGGGTGGTGGAGAATTCGAACCTCTAATCTATTAGTTGAAGCAATAATATCTTGACCAATTGACCTAATCGTCTCATACACACTTAACTAATTGGAATAGGTTAATCTAGTAAATTAGTTTAGTCATGATTGGAGGTTGGAGAAAGAAATAAGGCATGGATTATGGCAGTAAAGTGGTGTCGGCCGTAGAGGAACAAAACTTGCAGAGAAAAAGCAGTAGCAGAGTCTGAGGATAAGATCTATTAAGAAGAACATAAGCCCCAGAGACCATACTTCCAAATTCAAACTGTCTTTTTTCTTTTTTTTTTTTTTTTTTGCTTTTTTCTTTTACTCTTTTATTTCTTACATTCTCCTCAAACTTCGCAACTTCTTGGTTTTTGTCCTCCACCATCTTTACTTTTTCTTTCTGTTTTCCTTTTCTTTCTTTTCGAACTTTGATAGTTGTGTCTACGTAGTCGTTAAACTTTAAAAAGGTTCAATTACGTTCTTTTACTTTCGATTCTAATGAATCGTTATCGTTATAAATGGTGTAACTTATGTATTGATGTGACATGTTAATTTGATTAAAATGTGAAATACATGATGATTTAGTTTCAAAATTTTAAAATATCCATTTAAACTTCTAAAGTTTTAAAAATAACTATTTTGTTTCTCTCGTTGTGATTCTGTTGTTTGTTGTTTAATATATATTATGTATGGATAATGTAACTTCAAATGCGTGTATTATCTTGGTGATCGATGAGAGGAGATTAGGTGATAAGAGTGTAGCACAGATCAAAATGATTATTCTCTTTAGAGTTTAGGGTCTAAAATAGATATTTTAAAAGTTTAGAAACCAAAATATTTTTTTTTTACCTCAAATGAAAATTTAAAGAAAAATAAAATAAAATCTAAATGTCCAAGAGCCAAAATGAGATTTAAACCTACTCACTTCTCTAAAAAAACATAAATAATTCAATTAATGTGATGTTAAATCTGATAATTAACTTTTTACATATATTATACTTATAATAACATATTTCAATAATTTTTTCTTTTTTTGAGTTCAATGACATTTGGGTTGGAGAATTCGAACCTCTGATCCCATCGTGGTCAATGATACATGCCAATTATGGGCACTTTAAACATATTTCAATGATAATTGAGTTCAATAAATTCATTAAAAATATAATATGACCCAACCCACATTTGTACTAATATATTCTCAAGAATAAATAATATATATATATATATATATATACACACACACACATACACACATAATCCACTTATTTAATTTGATGGGAAATCTACATAAGTTTAGTCCCTAAATTTTTAAAGTTGTGTCTAAATAAGTCTCTAAATTTTAAATAAATTTCTAATAGATCTTCGAAGTTTCAATCTATTGTATCATATAAGTTCTTAAACTTTAAAAAAAAAATCTAATGGGTCTTTGAGCTATAAATTTTGTGTTTAATAAGTCTTTGAATTTTAAAAAACACCTCATAGATTAAAAACTATCCGACAAAATATTAAAAGTTCAAAGACTTATTAGACATAAAATTAAGAGTAGATAAACCCATTTAATATAAAATTAAGAGCTAAGAGTGCATTAAACCCAAGATTAAAAGTGAAAAATATACTTAACAGAACTTCGAAAGTGCAAGGACCGAATGTAACTCAAATTGTTTGTACCAACCAATCTTATATATAAGCTTTATTAAAGTTTTTGGAGTTTTTTTCATATATATAATTTACAATAGTTTGAAAAAAAAAATGGTTGGTCTATTCGTTTTTCAAAAAAGATGATTTGCTTATAAATAGTTTCTTGGTAATAGTTTATATAGATTTTTTTTAAAGGAAAAAAAATCCAAGAAATTACATTATTTTTAAAAATAAGAAAAATCCACCCATTTTGGAATGAAAAGTAAAATTTAAATTGCTCATATCAAGTTGTTAAACAAATAATAATTATTAAATTTTTGTTCATAAAAGTAAATATTGAGTAAATAGTATTTTTTTTTTTTTTTGGACAAGAGTAAATAGTTGTATAATATTAGTGCGAGGTTTTATTTCATTGACGTAACACCAGCAAAGTTTTCATCTAATCAAACTCAATTATTTTTTACCATAAATAAATACAATTTTCTCTTTTTTTACGACTAGGAGAATAAATGCATCATTAAACTTTAAAGTTTTAAGTTCAATGATTTGAGTACTAAATTTAAATGAGAGCTCCTCTCAAATTTAAGTTAGAGAATAAACCAATATCGTAGCTAGTAAAAAAAATCACAAAATAAAAAATAATCTAAACTCTAGCTAAAAAAACGTCATGGAGTAAAAAGTATCTCAAACCAACATAATTAAAAGAGAGAATTGAATAGAATTTTAAAAATTACTACTAACGAAAATTGTCTTACCCAATCACAAAAACATTATATTTAATCGAAAATAAAATTCAATTCATAAGAAGTATTAATCTAGAAACTTAAATTCGATTTTAAAAATCTTCAAAGTCACTCACATAATTAGATGCTGAGTCCATGAAAAGATACAAAAAGAAAAGTGGTATTATTATTGACTACACCAATGGAAAAATGGATCTTTTGAAAAGAACAAAATTATTCAAAATTATTTAATTTTTAAAATTATTTGAAAAAGAAACAGAGTCAAAGGGATCTAGTGGCCCCAGGTCAAACCGGCCTATCTCCAAAGTAGCCTTGCCCGGCTACTACATGTAGATTTCAATTATTAATTTTGATGATTTTATTATGAGATTTGAAGATATATATATATATATATATATATATACACACACACATATTATTTTTTTGTTTGAGTGAGTCAATTTTATCTTCAACTTTTAATTTTATCGAATTGAATCCAACACTTGAATAAGGGATGTAAATGAAAATGAAATTGCTTCTACGACCAGTTCGAAACAACCATTAAATTTTTAGGACTACTAAATTCACATGGTTAGATTTAAGAGCTACATTATTATCTAACAACTTTAAATGCTAGAGTAAAAATCCATTATTTAATGAATCAATTATGGAAATTTGTTTGAATGTAAAGTTGATGGGCTAAGAGAAGCACATATGAAGAAATAATTGCACTTTATTTATTTGAGAAATAATTGTACTTGAGCAAACAAAATATTGAGTATTGGCATGAAGGATAGTAACTACTCTATAACAAAAGTCTCACTACAGACAATTTTCAAAATGCAAATAATGATTTAAGTAGTGGTATTAATGCTTGTTTTTAACGTTTTAAAAAGTTTCAATTTCACCACCAATCTTTTAATTTGTTAAAGAAAATGGTGGTTTAAGTCTCATTTTGGTCTCTTAACTTTTAAAATGATGTCTTAGTCCCTTAACTTTAAAAAAAAAAAAAGGTTAAAAAACACTTTTGATACTTGAACTTTCATGAAAATAACAATTTAGTTCATAAATTTTAGTTTATAACTATACTTTTAAATTTGTAACAATTTAGTCCTTGAATTTTAGTATGTTACAAATTTAGTCTCTATACTTTAAATTATGTAACAATTAAATCCCTACTATAAAATATTTAATCAACATTAAGTGTCAATTTTTATTATGTAATGACTTAGTCTTTGTGGCTTAATAAACACATATTTGGTCTCAAATCAGTTTATCGATCTACATATGTAAGAAATCTCATTAAATCTTAACAATATTTTTCATGATAGGGACTAAATTATTACATATTAAAGTCCAAGACTAAATCATTACAAACTAAAGTGTAGAGAACTAAATTGTTACTTTCTGAAAGTTCAAGGATCGAATGTGGTTTTTAACCAACAAATATATATCATTTTGATATTTGACATTATTCTATCGTCCTATGAAAGACTCTATAGAACATTCCTTAGAAATTAGATAAACTTAATAATATGATGAAACCTTTAAGTGCCCTCTAATCTAGGGCACTTACATGTGTTAATTGAATAGTCTTAAAATCTAGAAACCAAACTCTAGCTATGAAGTCAATTTATTTTAATTTGTCTTCACCTAAAGATTTGGAAGGTTATAGTGTGAAGAAGAAATTTAGCCATCTTTTAAACTACGAAAAATAGACATGAAGATGACTCAAGAATAAACTTATCACGTTTCTCTTGTCTACCATGTGTTCTAAAGCCATAAAACCTATAAAGATATCCTATACATAATTTTTTTCAAGTTTCTTTCTTAATTTCAACTCTTTAATGATGAAAAAAAAAAGTGATGCAATTGTGACAAATGCATGTGAACTTTAGGTTTGCACCTACAAAGTAAGCAATCACACCTATGAATGTTCTAACCTCACAACAAGGCTTACACTTGTACCTTTAAGTGTTCTTATTTAACATATTAAGTTTACTTCTTTTTTTTTTGTTGGCACTTTGTTCACTCTTAATTTATATTTAGACCAGCTTGAACATAGCACAATGGTTAAGACACTTCTACTTCTTCTAAAAGATTTGTAGATTTGAATCTTCACCTCATAGTCACAATGCATTCTTAAAAAATAAAATAAAAACCTAGACCTATGAAGTGGATTTGAACTTAGACCTCAAGTTTGTAGGTTCTTTAACTTCTCCAAGTCTCCCTTGCAATGGCACTTGGCAAGAAATCATGCAATTAGCCAAGGAAGAATTGATGCCATTGCACGAAATCATGCAATTAGCCAAGGAAGAATTGATTTGTTGAAACCCTTTAAAAAAAGAAAAAAAAATGCAATTTAAAAAAAAAATAGATTGATTTAAGAACATCTTTTTAAGAGACTTGGAACTTGATTCTCCAAAAATTAAAAATAAAAAATAAAGTGATTAACCAAGAATCACTCTCAAATCACTTTATGGTAATTCAACATCACTGAATTCTTTTAGAAATAATGCAACCTTACAGACTTAGATTAAATCACTTTTTAGAAAATATAACCAAATTTAGTGAACAGCTTTTAGTAAAAGTGTTTTAAGAAAGAATATTTTTACTAAAGTGTTTTAAGAAAGAATATTTTTTTAAAAAGTGCTTACGGTAAAGGGTACAAGTCAAACTCACCATTAGTCTAATGGTTACATGAACATCAGGAGTTGTAGCTGGGGCCTTGGCTTTCCTAACATACATTTATGGACACTTTTGTTCCAACAAAGACTAGCCTTCCAGTTTGTAGCCCCTTAAAATTAGTAGAGATAGATTTTGCCATAAAAGAAAGCAACTCCGTCCCACTTGACAAAGGTGAATTTGACTCAATAAATTGTTGAAAGGAAGAATGGTCTAATCCATTTGAATGTATATTGGGTTTGAAAATTTGTTAAAGAGGCAAAGGATTTTTGGGAGATTCATGCTATCACTTTCAGTAGTTTAAAAGCCTATACAATTTTCAATGTTACCACATAATCTGCTCTGATACCAACTTGATCATTACAGATCGTTCACAGCCAAATGAATGAAAGAAAGGAAATTCCAACAGAAAATACAAAGTGATCAAAGAAACTAAAAATGACATAGAACCAAACTTTCGTTGAGAAAAAAAATGAAAGAATACAAGGACATCCAAAAGAACGAGGCCCACAAAAAGGGAGCCAAACTAAAGAAAATGACTCTAGTCAAGAAAAATGAGACCTAAAGAGTAATTACAAAAAAGCTTTGTCACCAAAGCCGAAAGAGAAACATAGAACCTAATGAGGGACTCAACATCACTCGAGTCCCTATCAACCCATCTAAAAGTCCTATTATTCATCTCCTCCATAGACCCCACAAAGCTACACAGACACCTACTTGTCACAAAAACCTCCCCTTCTCTTGAAAGAACATAAAGAGAAGGAACCCCCGAGCATTTCTCTACAACCCCTATGGTCTAGCAGGCTGGAAACCAAAAGCTTCAAAAAAACAACCCCAAACCGTCCGAGCAAAAGTGATCAAAGAAACTAGAGGCCATGCAGCATAACAGAAAGAATAATATTGCTATCATTCTCAATCATCAGCTCACAAAGTTTTTGAATTTTTTTTTTCTTTTTAATGACAGCTCATGGGACTGTGCAGCTGATTAGCAAGACAATGTGTTTGTAATGGTAACTTAATATGGACAAATCAATATAATCATCCCCATAGGTGTGGTAAATAATTGAATGGAGACAGAATTTGCGAACCAACGTCCAAAATATCCACAATAAATTCAAAATTAATAGCCAAAATCAGAAAATAAACAATTTGTATTCTGTAACAGTCACAAGCAGGCTTCTAAGAAAAATCCTGAAAAATTGGTCCTATATCTTTGTTGTACATCCGAAAGAAACCAAGAATAAACAAACAGTCATTACTTTCTAACTGTGACCCAAAATTCGCAAGGGGGCTGGGAAGTTGTTAAAGGATCAGTACCAAGGTCCGTCTCTATATTCTTGTAACCACCAGCAAAAACAAAAACTCAGGCAGCAAAGAAAACAAAATCTTGCCAAAGGAACTCATCCCCATATCCTACTGATAAAGCCCTTTCTGTCCTTTTTCATTCTATTCTCAAGAGATGGGAAGTCAATGAAGTTAAAAGCAAGGTCCAGAACAATGGGATTCCGGGGGATCGCCTGAAAAGTGGGAGGAAAGGCTTCAATGCGTGGAGCACTCTTGGTATTGGAATCGCCAATTGCAGACTCATAGTTGTCCAGGCTCTGAAGGAGGTATTTGACCGGCTGTAACATATTGGAGATGGATTTGATAGATTTTAGCATCCCAAGAAGATATAAACTAATATAGAACATGTGCTCGTGAAAACATGGCCTTCCTTTCCCAACCAAAAAGAAACATGACTTGGCTAGAAAGAAATAAGAATTTGGTGTATCTATACAACAGGAAATAGATCAAACATGTGCAAAGATTTACTCAGGTCAATTGTTTAGGTTAATTGTCATTGAAGACTCGATTTTCATCTATGAGTGAGTATTATCGCATCCGGGACCAAGCATTTCAAGTTCATTCAATCTGGTTCCAGCTTAAAAAGGAAAAGACAAATAGAAAGAACGCAATCAGTACCTTCTTCTCTGCTCCAGTTAATGACATGTTAGAGATCTTCTTCGACAGATTCTCTGGAGCCTTCACCTCCTCAATAATTCCAGTTGCATGCTCTATACAACTGTTAGCTCTGCATTCCTCAATCAATGTCTTCAACTCTTCGATCATCTTCTGTTGCAAAAAGTTAAGCAGAAGTTATTTCAATGTCTACTAGAAATGCTTATTTGGAAACCTACTTTTAAAACAGCTTTAAAAGAATCTACTTCTGTCTTCAAAATTTTTGAAAACTATAATCAGGTAAAGTTTAATGTTACTGTGCACCTAAAATCATAATTTTTAAGTCTATGATTTTTATAAAAAGGACAACTTCAATTGTTCTATAGAAATAGACTACTTGTGAAAACAAACTAAAAGAAACAAAGAGGAGACATGTTTCACTGAATTTTTGAAAAAGGCTCAAACGGTTTCTAAACCTCAACAAAGATTATAAAATATTCCTCGGAGGGAAGTGATGTTTCACCAACAGACTATTGCAACAAGCTTCAGCAGTGAAAACTACCAAAAATATCAGAATAAAACTACCAAAGATAAAAGAATAGTGTAACAGCCCATGACACAAGTGGTTGGATGTTCTGACTAGTATGCTACCAGAGTATTCTTCACAATACACATACCGGATCACTGATATTTGCCGTACGGAATTTTTGTATGACATCTTCAACAAGGGAGCGAGCATGGCAGTATAGTACATAAGCTTCTGCTCTTTTTCCAGCCAGACTGTATGACTTTGCCAAGTAAAAGCACCTGAAAATATAGAGGGGGGTCCATAATTTACAGCAAATTAGTGTCAGCAAACATCAATTAATCCACACTTGAGTAAGGACATATAATCAAGAACACATGACAAAAATAACAGGATTAGAAATGTAAAAGGTCAGAGAATACATATGCAAACATAGTTCGTAGAGAAGAAAATAACATTACATGGTGTTCAGAAATAAAAAATAAAAAAATAACATTACCTTGAAGGAGCAATTGAAACAAAATCAATTTCATACGCAATCTGCCTACTTTAAATGTAATGGCAAAATGTGGAGGGGCCAAGGAACGAATGTCCAGATCCCAGACACCAGTTATGTTTCATAATGAGCACTTTTACACACTATTGCAAACGAGAAATGTGAATTAATTCTTTTTTTTAATTTTCGGTTGGGGAGCATACTAACTGTTATAGGTGGGCACGAACATCTTCCCTACTCAAACATGCTACATGCTTCCCAAGGGTTGAGTAAGTTCTAGTTGCATTGAGAGATTTGGGAGATCCTACACTCAAAGAAACAATAGAATCTTCGAGGATACTTACAGAAACTCAGAGATTTGGGAGATTGTACTGTATTTTGTTTCTCTTTGGTCAAGATTACATTACACGGATGTTTTACTAACCTTTCCATTTTTGTTTACTTCCCCTCTCTAATTGTTTGGAGATACCTAAATCCTCTCCTTTTATTGTACCTCCCGATTCTTTTTCAAATGAAAACTTTGTCTCTTACCAGTAAGTTTTGAAAGTCCATTGTCTTCAACAGAAATAACACTAATGATAATAATAAAAATAAAAATAAATTAAAAAATCTATTCACAAAAATGAAAATATGTCGATATGAGACTGCAAAGAGATGTGGTCAAGGCAAGTCAACGCTGGCATAATACCAACTGGGCAGGTTAAATAGAAAACAAGAGAATGTAAAACAAACAAGGTGCAGGATACAGCTAAAAGCAAGGAGTTATGAGGTCAAGGAAAATGGTTGGGAATCTAGCGCATTATGAGCAAATTTTCAAGGATTAAAAAGAACAAACAGATTTTTGTGACAGAAAAAAGAAAAGGTAATCCAGAATGCAAATAGCTAGATTATCCATGTAAACATGGAGGCTTTTCTGATCAGTAAGAAAGATCAAGAACTCAAGGGAAGAAACCTTTCTCCACGAAAAGCTATACTTTTAAGCGAGCACTCTTCAGCAAATGTCACTTCTTCCGGCTTCCTATCTCTTCCCGAACTGACTAAATCAGAAAGATCAGCAATATTCTGCAAAACAATATAAAAATAAATAAATAAATTATAGACTAAATTATAGAAAATACTCCTGAAGTTTGTACTTTGTTTCAAAAATACCCCTGAATTTTCAAAAGTTTCATTAATACCCTTAAACTTTCAAAAAAAGTTCAAAAGTACCCTTCCAGTTAGTTTTGGATGGAAACCGTTAGTACTTTGTTTCAAAAATACCCCTGAACTTTTAAAAGTTGTATTAATACCCTTAACCTTAAAAAAAGGTTAAAAAAATGCCCTTATCGTTAGTATATCGAAGAAAAACATTTATATACACTCTATTACCTCCCTCTTCCATTTCTTCTCTCTCTTGATTTGTTTCAATCTATGGCCTAACACTTCTCTATTTTCCCTCTTTTTTTCCCCTTTCTTTTTCAATAACCTCTTTACTCTCTTCTTCCATTTTCCAATCTCTAAAACTACCCCCTTCAATCAAGGTATATAGACTGTAACAAGAAGAACGGAGAATAATGGAACCACCAAAAGGACCTTAGGACTTAAATGTTTTAACAAGGTTGTACGTTAGTAATTTGAGTTAGTACGTTTGGGTTTAATACACAAAAAGAGAGACATGTTGAGAATTTAAGTCATAATTTTGAGGACATCTAGTGGGAGGGAAAATAAAGAAAACATATGCATTACCAAATTTGTAGCGGGTGAAGATTTTCTTAATCCTTTTTGCAATTCAAATTTGTCTATTTGTTATGGTCAGTTAAGAAGGTTCCCCAAGATTGAGAATTGAACAAATTGAGGAAAAATGAGAGTATCTATATGAAAAAAAAAAAAAATGAGGGTATCTATATGAGTTGTTTTCATATTGGTTCTTTTGCAACTTAAGATAACTTCAAAGACATTGACTATTTGGGTACTGAAATTTCTTATATTTATGTTTGGGCAAGCTTAGAAATGAGAGAGAGCTCCTCCTTTTTATTTAAAGTTTTAGTATTTAAGAAGATAGGAGAAATTGGAGAAGTTTTAGAGATTGAAAAATAGAAGAAGAGAGTAAGAGGGTATTGAAAAAGATAGGAAAAAAAAAAAGAGAAGTGTTAGGCCATAGATTGAAGCAAATCAGAAGAGAGAGAGGAAATAGAAGAGGGAGGTGATGGGGTGTAAATAAACGGTTTTCGTCCATATACTAATGGTAAGGGCATTTTTTTTACTTTTTTTTTTAGGTTAAGGATATTAATGCAACTTTTGAAAGTTCAGAGGTATTGTTAAAACGAGGTACTAAGGATTTCTTTCCATATATTAATTTGAACTTTTTTTGAAAGTTTAAAAGTTTAGGGGTATTTTTGAAACAAAGTACAAAGTTCAGGGGTATTTTCTATAATTTAGCCTAAATTATAAAAGCTATTACTAACTCCAGAAAAACCTCTAGTTTTAGTTGAGCATCCAAGGATAGTTAGATCAAATACTAAAAAGGATACAAGAATGCATAAAGATGCTTACTTGTAATAAAAGATCATACAAGCGAACAAGTTCCTCCGGCTTGGTAACTTTCTCATTTTTTTCATCATGACGCCTAACAAGCTTACTTTTTGCAATTTTTACCAATAACTGGTTGCGTTCAATTGTCCTTTGACCCAAAACTGCACTAACAGCTTTATCAAGCCCACTTAAATCATCTTTGACATTTTCAGCATTTCCAGCACTGACCTAAACAAACAGAACACACTGGCAGCGTAAGTCTGGAAGATCAAATTAGGCGAGATGCAAACTCTAAACAAATCCAAAGAAAGGCTAATGTCAATATTCCACATACCAAGTCACTGCGAATAGAGCTCCTTGCCTCATGGTATGCTGCAAAGATCTTATCAAAAATGGACAATCTTTTTTCTGCTGGAAGTGAATCTGCTGAACCATGCAAGTCCTTTTCTAATTCCCGAGCTGGATAATTTCATGCAGACATAATTAGGAATTCTGGATGACAAAAGTGCAAATATGAACCTGATGATAAGGGCATGCCTTTAACAGATTCCTAGAAAATACAAAATACAAAGGAATTCTACAGGAATAGGTTTCGCAACTTATTCCTTCAGAACTTATCTAGCCAAACACTTCATTGTAAGCAATATAAAACCAACAGAATCTGCATACCAGCACACATCTGAAAACGGCTAACCTCATTATACATAAATACATTGTAGCCAAGTAAAATAAAAAGAGGATATCATAGTTGGGAGAAATCGCATAGGAAAGAAAGAGTAGAGGATGGCAAATAAAAAAGCCAACTAGTTAAGAGAGGAAACAACAGTAAGTAGTAACTTTCATTAGATCAAGTAAATTACAAAAGAGTGATAAGAAACCAACCCATAACCAAGGGATTAAAAAAAGTAATTCAATCATCTTTAATGAAAAAGAATCATAGTTTCAAAAACAAAATTGTGCAAAAAGGCCAAAGGGAAGCTTCAAAAACTATGATATCCTAAACTTCCTTCACATTTCTTGATTTGTCATGGAAAATTCTTTGGTTGCTTTCCCACCAAACTTCCCATAGGAGACATTTAACCACACAACTCCACAGCACCTTTTTCCTTTTAGCTTGAAAGGATTGCCTGCTGAAGTTAGGTCCATACAATGTTGCACCAAGGGAGGGGCATACCAAGATAGATTAAAATGACAAGTAGAAACCACCACAACTTTTGGGTAAAGTGGCAATTGAACAAAAAATGATTTTACGTCTCTTCCCCTCAATGAAAAAGACAGCAACTAGGCAAAATTTGAAAGATAGGATTCCGCCTTTAAATCTTCTCCCATGTTGATACTTCCCAAGGTTAGGCTTCACAGAAAGAATCCTTTTTTTTTTAAATAAGAAACAGACGATTTAATAGCAGCAAAAAGGAAGCAGACAACCTTGGCTAGGGTTAGAGAAAAGAAACCCCCACCCAAAAAACTACACGATGGAAGCCTTCATCAAGAGTTGTATGTTGTGCACTTTTACAAAGAGAATCCACTGTAGTAATTCTAATCTTAAAAAATTCTTTGATTTATCTCTTTTCCAAATAAGCCATAGAGTAGTTCTCACCGCACAATTCCATAGAATTTTAGCTTTTGTTTTAAACAACTTTGCTCCTAGTCTTTCCACTGAAAATATCTCTTTTCAAACTTCGGGGATCAAATAGACACCAACCCCAAATCTCATGGACCAAAAGTATATTTTGCCCTAAATAATAGCTTCTTTTTAGCTCCCAATTGTCATTTTCACTTAACTGATAAAGATTTAAAAAATTACTTGTTTAAAAAAAAGTCAAAGATACACCCAATCAGGAAGACAAATGGCCAATCCAAACTCAGACAGAAGGAAGAACCAGGCTGTTTGAGAAAAAGGACAGTGGAGGAAAATATGATCAAGGGTCTCGTTCTCCTCATAGCAAAAGTAGCAGACAGAGGAAGATAAAGCCCAACTTGGAAATTTCCTCGGTAACTTATCTGCAATATTAAGGCCTTTATGAAGAAGGGACCAAATGAAGAACTTTACTTTCTTTGGAATTTTGAATTTCCAAATACAGTCCATTAGGGGTTTTCATCTCAGGTTTAGGTTTATGATTTCCCCAGGAAAATACCATTTGGATCTAACTCCCACCATATAATGTTTTGCCGTTACCGGTCTGGATGACACTTCTCTGTCAAACAGTCATCATCTAATTCCCAAATCCCCCGCCTGATTCTTTGACAAGCTGCTATGGATAAGAGACATACTCAAAGCAAAGTGATGAAAAAACAGAAAATGTGAAAAAGATTCCCCCATTATCTAGTTTCCAAATAAATATCATCCTGCCAATTAATGTTTTGACAATTAAGAATTTAAAGCAAGTTAGCGGCTTTATTACCCCTGTAATAAAGAGGTCGAGGGAAAGATAGCTTCCAAGAATAAGCATTGACATCTCTGATCTCAATAATCCTTCACCAAAAGCCTCTGTCATTGGAAAGCTGAAAGATTCTCAGAAACAACATTTTGAGGGAGTTGTCAGCTGCCCAATCGTGGTTGCAAAAGTTCACTCCTTACTAATTACCAATCTTGAAGAAGAAGAAATCCTTGCACTTTTACCAGGCATTTAGTCCCTATTATTGCGTAGTGAGCTTGTAAACCATCTTCCGGCATCTTCATCATGAATACTAGCAAGTAAGCAACAAGGAGTAAAGCAGTGGCTAAATTAACCTATGCCTTCTGTATTCCTTTCGAACAAGGAGTAGAACATTCTCTTTCCCAATAAGAGGTATTAAATTATGCCATGCTGACATTCTGATTAAGATCCATATTTAGGTTTAAATAGGCCGAAAGAGTAATACCATCTATCCCATTGTGAGTTGAGTCTTCACCGTTCCCAGCAACACTACATCCAGCCTAAAACCCAGGACTGCTTGCAGTATGGACATGAAATCCATAAGGATATAGTCAATAACCGAAAGGATTAAAGTAGTCATCCTATTCCAGATACATAGAAGTTTCTCCACTTAGAAAGTCTTCCTTTTATCCTATCTTCAACTAAACCCCCTCTTTTCTAGAATTTCCACCTAAGGACAACCCAAATATTGCATCTATAAATTTTAGAAACAAACATCTTTGGTTTCGGAACATCCAAACAGGCCATTAAATTTCTAGTTGTTAGCATCTAAGTTCCTACACAAGGAAAATCATCATAAATCTCAATATTTAAATGATTGATAAAACGAACACCAACCTTTCAATATGGAAACTCTAGTTTTTGCATTGGATATTGGAAACCTATGACCAAGCCAATGAAACTCGGTCATGGAAACAGCCTGCTGAGATCTGGCCTCCGACATGACAGCCTACAAGCAAGAATGTACAAGACTATAAAATAAACTAAGACCTCTACTAGACTAAAAGAGTAAAGACATTATCAGATTAACCAAACAGAAAATAAGAGAAAATCAATGCCACCATTATCAAATTTTAATAGATTTTTATTGAAAATCTGAGAAGTCAAGTAGTTTGCAGTTGAAGAATATTCCTGTGGTTATCGTCTTATGTTTTCCTATAACAAGCAGTGCTCTCAGGTCTACGGTCTACCTAACAACAAATAGACGGACATCAAAAACAATTATACTAAATTTATAGATAACCTCTGTTTCAAATCTGCAATTGAAATAGACTGGCCATTAGACTTCAACTAATGTAGTAAGAGGGTAAGTTTGAGTGAAGTTAGCTTCAAGAAACTATGATGCCAAGACCTAATGATAACATTGGTTTGAATCAGTATATGAGTAAAAATACGGGGAGATAGATTTCTAAAGAGCCAGCAAGTCAATTCTTCCACAAAGAACACTAGAAAAGGAATTTCTTTAATCCACAATACAACTACTATTAATCTACTCAATTTTTTTAAGTCGTTCTAAAGGACAGACATTATAAAGGTAAAAAACTGATTGCTAAGGCCCCATTTAATAACAATTTAGTTTTTAAAAATTAAGCTTATAAACACTACTTTCACCTAGCCAAAGTGAGCATAGCTCAGCTGTAATTGGCATGTACCCTCGACCAAGAGGTCAAAGTTTCAAATCCCCTCACCCCCAAATGTTGTTGAACTTAAAAAAACACTATTTTCACCTATGGAATTCTTTGTTTTGTTATCTACTTTTTAGAAATGTTTTCAAAATCCAAGTCAAGTTTTGAAAACAAAAAAAAAAAAAAAAACAGTTTTTAAAAACTTGTTTTCGTTTTTTGAAATTGGCTAATAATTCAAATGTTTCCTTATGAAAGAAGAAAATCATTGTGAAAAAATTGTGAGCAAACAAGCACAATTTTCAAAAACCAAAACCTAGTTATCAAATGAGGCCTAAACTATTGACAATATTTTGATACGTAGCAGATCCCAACTAAGAAAATGATGGCTTTTATGCAAAGGTTTGGGTAGCCTCTCTACAATTACACAATTGGCTCCTAGATTACGATCAGTATGCTAACTACTGGCAAAAAAAACACCCATGTCAGAATACCAAAATGAAGGAACAAGGTGTTTATTTTTTATTTTTTATTTTTATGAAAAGCCAAGCTTCCATTGAGAAAATGAAGGTATAAGTTATAACAACCACAGGTCCACCACCATTAACTACAAACATCTATGCCTATACTGAGGTCAAAAAGAACGGGACATGAGAGAAATGTAGTCTAAAAATTAGAACTTGTCCTTGGGTGAAAAGCTCTCCAAACTAAATAAAAGCAAAACTTCGTTGATGCCAGAACATTTTTAAAGCAAAAAGGTCCTCTGTAACCAATTAAATCTAAACCAAGGCCTCAAACAAAGGTTTCTTGAAAACTAATATATAACTTCATTGAAAATAAAACAACTTTGCAGTAAAAGAAATCAACAAGAGAATTGAATTCTTATAAACTGTGAAAACGAATTTGAGTGTCAGACTTTTGTTAGTTGAACAGACATCTTTCAGTAAGTTTTTTAATTTATGGTGCTCGTACATAGATACATTGTATATGCTAGCAGCTTGCTTATAAATCAAATAAAATAAATAAATAAAAATCAGAACAAAAATGATAAATGCATAAACTTGAAAGTAAAGGCAAGCAAACAGACCTCTAATTTAGCTTTGAAAAGGTCTAGAGCAGGGCCTTCCATCTCCCCAATATGAAGAAGTTCAGAGGCCTGTAGATTTGACTTGCCAATCTTGTGCAAGCAGTATCGTATACTAGGTTCTAGCTCCTCCACACGTTCACGACACAAAACTTGATTCTCTAGATCTCCTACTTTCCCGAGTTCCTCATAAACAGCTCTGAAAGGTAAACAAAACATTAGCTAATCATGTTATCTGACAAATCAAAATGAAATGATAAACGATGCAGGGCGCCTTTAGGAAATCATGTAGCCTTTACATTTTTTTTTTTTTTTTGATAAGATGTATCCTTTACAATTTTTGGCTTCTTTACATATGGATAACAGTAGATATCATAGATAGATTATGATCGTCTTCTTTTTATCTTACAGTGGTCTTCAACAGTAAGAATAAGAATGCTAATCACCTTTTCCTCAGTTGCACTTACACACTGAAGCTTTAATGATCCTTTTGGTGTTAGCTTACCCTACATTTGAGTATCACCAAAGCCCTTCATATCCTCCTTTTTGGTCAAAAGTTTCAAAGACAAGACGAGGACTCTCTCACGTAATGCTTCTAGGGCCATTTTTTGGGAAATTTCATTGGAACAAAATAGAACTTTCAGTGAGAAAAGAGGGAGAGGGAAGAACTGTGGGATGTCAATCCAGTGTACTTATAGCCACCTAAATCAAAACAAGTGATATGCATATTTGTAGGAATTGAAAGCTTGAATCACTAAACCTAATTCCATCCCAAGTCTCTTCTAAATGCCCCAAGTTGTCTTTTTTTTTTTTTTTTGGTAAGAATAGATTTCATTGATGTATGAATTTACAAAAAGGATAGAGAATCCATGGTGATTACAAAAGGCTCTCCCAATTTGATAGCAAGGAGGCGTAACTATAAGAAGCAAAGAAATTGGACAATTTACACCAAGAAATAGCATAATAAATAACAAGATCAAAGAGCTCATTAGGGGATAACTCATTTTCCAAAAAAAAAAACCATGTTGTTTCGTTCCTTCCAAAGAAGCCAAAGAAAGGCTCTAATGATGTGCTCCCATAACAGTGCTTTAGTATCCTTAAAAGGATGACCCAACAAAAGGGAGGCAAGGAGACCTTGGACATCCCATGGAATGGCCAAATTCCAATTGAAAGAAGAAAGGATTTTGTTCCAAAAGAGTCGAGCGTAAGAGCAGCGTATGCATACATGGTCCAATGTCTCATCATTTTGATTGCATAATGAACACCAGCTTGGGGACAAGGCCAAATAAGGCATACACCACTGCAGATTATCTTTCGTACTGATGGCTCTAAGTGCAAGTTCCCAAAGGAAAATTTTGATCTTTCTAGGATACCTCTCTTTACAAATACCCTTAGGTTCCAATATGTTTGATGTATCTCCCATATCTGAAAGCAATGACTTAGTGGAGAAAAAACCATTGGCAGCGACCTTGTTTCTCTAATGGATTATAGGCCTTTCTTATATAGAGGCCAGAAAAAGAAATACAAAAACAAAAAAAAAACTACTAAAACATCCATAGAGCAAAATATTTGCATAATGTATCTTAACCCTTAAAAGGAAGGTAATGCAAGAATTAGTTGATCATGTTGACAAGGAATTTAAAGATCAAGAAAATATAAGGAAGCACCTAGCTCTTTTGAAGTTCAGTAATGCAGTGTCCCAATTCCGATCTTGTTCAAACAACAAGTTCCCAGTCATATACGATGCATAAGCCTACATAGGAGCAAATAATTATCAGCTGAGAAACAAAAAAAAAACTGATGAAAAATCACTTTTCACTAAGACGTAATTTTAAAATTTCAAGGTTATAAAGAATGCCATATATGGTATATATTTCATAAGAAGAAAACTAGGATCAAACCTCTGCTTCCAAAGATGTTCTCGAGTCTCCCTTGCTTGCACATAATTGTGCAAAGAGAGTGGCCCATTTTACTGCCTTTCTGAGCCTACCAATCAAATAGATACGCTGGCGTGCATTTGGACCATCTGGTAATTGCCTTTTCTCCATGGCATGACTCCATGCTCTCTCCGCCGTATAAAGGACCACATGGAGAAACCTATTTTAAATCCAGAAGGTTGATAGTTTTAAACTTTGTTGAATGTTAACACAGACACGGCAAAGTTCAAATTAATTAACACTTTGCCATCTTCTTTCCCTTCCTTTTTTCCTTCCCCACTTCATTAGAATCAGTGTAAATTAAGGGAAAACATTATTGACCATTTTGTTGACAATTTCTAGAGTTTTTTTTTTTGTCAGTAACAGGAGGAGCTACTTTGAAGCACATATGAGAAAAGGGCGACTAAAGATGCAACATGTAAATATGAGAAGAATCTAATGCTACTCTATCCTTTCAAAAAATTATTAAATGGGGCAAACCTGACTTCGCTAACAGTTGACTGAGTTATGGCTCGTTTGGTGTACTTTCCACGGCCATGAGTGAACTTCAGAGATTTATACAGTCTCCTTAGCCGAGCTGTGCAATACCTCCTACGCATCAAAAAAATCAAATCTACCAATAATCAACAGCCTACGCAATCAGGAGAAATTCATAACACTATGAACGCTAGCATAATTGGAAGTAAGAAATTAAAACAGCATAACAATTGATCAATTAAATCAAATGATAACGCATTTGCACAAACCGATAGCGAGTATAATCTCCATGACGTAACCCATGCTGCATCTGGGCAGATTTCAAGAGCTGCAATACTTCGAAAACAAATAAAAAAAAAAAAAAAAAAAACAACAGATCAACCACAATCAGCATCAAAAAAGTTTAGTCTAACATGATGAATTTAGCCACAGCTGATAAAATGGGCAAAATGAACACACCAGACGCAGTTTACAACCCAAAAAAAACTTACATTTTTTCAAAATCAATTGACAAGGGCATACCGTTAATGGAAAATCTAGGATTATCAGGGTCAGAAGCATTGGAATTAGCGCTGTCGACTTCCATGGACGCCATTTGATTCTACTTCGCAATCAGGTCCTTAAAAAAAACAAAAAGCAACCATCAGAGTAAGAAATTCCGACTAGACCGGTCGGAAAAATGCTGAAACAAGAGCTAGGGATCGGAATCTGAGATGCATTGGCGGGGGAATTAGAAGACTTACCCTACGAAGGTCTCTGCAATTGCCCTGATGATCTGTGGGAAGTGGCTACGGCTGCTGCGTATCCTTGAATTGGCTATGTGACTCGCACTGTTTGCTAATTTGCTAGCTTTTTGCCAATTGGGTTTTTTCTTTCGGCGAACGGACCAAAATCCAACGCCAAAAAGCAATGAAATTTGGTTTCGAGCGTTTGGAGAATGATCCAACGTTGTTTTCCAAAATTTACTTTTTTGTTTTTCATAACAAAACAAATCAGTCAAATCATGTTTCTCCTTTTTGTGTAGGCTTAATAATAAGTTTATCCATAAACTTTTCGCTAAATTACACAAAAATACGTGTAAACTTTGTCATTACATTCTTTTAAAAGTTGTAATATTACTTAAATTTTTTATAAATATTTCAAATTAATAATTTTTTTAAAATATTGGACGAAAAGTCGACGTGACGTAACGTCATTCTTTTAAACGTAATCCAAGATAGCATCCTATTTATCGTCATGTCGTTCTAAGTCACTACTATATTGATTTTCCATACAACATTTTAAGGAATTTTTATGTAATGTTAGTTTTGAAACGTTTATGAAATGTTAAGAGTATTATTACAATTTTTTGAAATAATAACGATATTTTTTTAATAAATGATAGGAGTATTTTTTATAATTTAGCTTAAATTTTATGTCTAATAAATTTTTAGTTAAATTATAAGTTTAGTCTATAAACTTTTATGCTCTATTTGACGTATAGATTTGGTCAAAAATGATTTTAAAATGGGAAATTGGACCATATAGCCAAATAGAAAGAGTCCCATTTCGAAAAAGAGCCAAAAGAAAAAAAAATCACTGAAAAATGGCCACATGTGAGATCAACGTGCCACATCATTTCATCACCTTTCCAACTTTGCCCTTATATATTGAACCACGCTCCATACAGATGGTGTATCTCTTTCTATTTCAAATTTAAATCCAAATCCTAAAATTTGTTATCTTATTTTAAATTTAAATTTGAAATCTCAATTTTCTTATCTGTGAAATAGATTAGCGACATACAAATTTGAGTTTAGGTTTATCCTTTCAATCCTTTCAATTTTTTTTTTCTATTATCTTTTGTTATTTTCGAAATTATATCTAAATCTTTTAGTTTTTATCTTTCCTATTCTTAAATAATAATTATCTATAGTTTTTTAAAACGTTTAGATTTTTATCTTCCCAATTCTTAAATCTAAATCGTTCCACAGTATTCAACAAACTAACCACCTCATAGTTTGCGATTAGATATTCCAGAACTTCCATTACTAAAACTCTAATCTATTTTTAAACTTAGGTATGTCACACACATTCATACTATGTTCTTATTTTCAAATCAACTCTTGTGTTGCCTCTTCTCAAATCAATTTCAATATCCAATTTTTTTAAACTTTTCTCACAAGGTTATTGTTCAACCGCTTGCTGAAATCTGTTTTGAAGACTCGAAGATTTTGATAACATTTTGGATGAAGATGATCTATCATCTCTTGTATCCATTGTTGATTTGATTGCAATTCTAAGGAGAACTCTACATCATCTTTGAAGGGCTGGAGTTAAGGCTGTAGGAAAGGCCATGGATGAAATTTGTTTTGAAGACTTGAAAATCAAAATTTGATATCGATCATAGCTACAACTTGCAAGTTACATCTGTACAAGCAAGTGTCCAGGTTCCATATGAAGCATCTTCCAAAATCCTCCCTTGCACATTCCTCCTAAAATGTAACTTTGAACCTTATTCTGACGATGTTTAATTGTTTTCGAGTAAATGAAATTTGTGCAGCTTAGTCTAATGAAGATTTTACCTATTTTGAGTATAAGGCATTTGCATGACTCAGTCTAACCAACAATTTAAATTTTTAGTACAAGGTATATATTTAGGTGGCTCAGTCTGATGAAGACTTTAGTTGCTTTTTAGTACAAGGTATTTTACATTTTTAAGTCTGACGAAGATTTTAGTTTGTTTTAGTACAAGGTATTTGTGTAGCAAAATCTGATGAAAATTTTAGCTATTTTTTAGTAGAAGGTATTTGCATGATTTAGTCTGACAAAGATTTTAGTTGGTTTTAGTACAAGGTATTTACTCCAGTGTTTTAATGCTACGTGATTTCCAACGAAGAGATGTTGTAGAGATGAAGTACAAAAATTGGGAATATGGAACACTGGAATAAGAAAAGACTAGAACACAAACACCCTTTTTACACCATCGGAACTACGAAAAAGAGATGATTTAATGAAGCAGAGAGTTTGTTCATCAACAAAGATGTGGGGTGAATGGGTGTATGTCCTGATTTTCGATGTTGCCCTAGTGAAAATGATAGGACATTTGCAAGGAGAAGTGTGTTTACATGGTTATGGTGGAGAATCCCAAATTAGATCTTAAATCTTCAAATACACGGTATTTTCTGCACTCCAAGTGCATGAATCTTCTGTTATTAGATGTATATGCTTTTTTAGATGCACTAATTTTTTGTTGTGCGATGCTCAATCCATGATCAATGTTAATTTCAATTTCATTAGTTAATCTCAAATTATTCCTTTTTAGATTTTTGGAATTTAAAGCATACTGTGAAATTTAAGCAATTGATTTTATCCTGATTTAAAATGTTTCTTGATTTAAATATACCCTAGCATATCTTTGTAATTTTTGATTCATTTAACTAACCATTTTTTTGCTTGATTTTAGGAGCTGTTTTTAGGATTTGAATAGGGGTATTTTAGTCCCTTTCTTATGTGGAAATATCCTAAATTTAGCCTTTGGTCATTTATACAATATATCTATAATCTATAATATATCTATAATATATTAAAAAGCAAGAGTTTCTAAAAAAACATTTTTAGACTAAAATATCCTTTAAATTTTAGTTAATTACATTAGTCAAATCATCCTAATCCGATTTGATAATTTGAATCAAAATGAATATCTGATTTAATTTCAAATTGATGAATTTGAATCACTAGTCTTAATTTGATAAGCAATTTGATTCAAAATCAAATCAAATCAAATTTGCTTCTATAAATTGTATCCAATTATCATATACAATTCTTATACTCAATTCTTCAGCTATGTTTTTTTTTCATTTAGTTCTTATAATTCTTTTTTTTTTTTTTTAACTGGAGTTCTTCTTCAAGTACGTTTTCTTAATTTAGTTCCTTATAGTTTTTTTTTCCTGAAACTGGAGTTCTTCTTCAAGTACTTTTTTTTTTCATTTAGTTCTTATAGTTCTTTATTTTATTTTATTTTTTTGAAATTGAAGTTCTATTATTTTTTTTTTGAAACTAAACTTCTTCTTCATGTACGTTTTTTTTTCATTAGTTCTTATAGTTCTTTTTTTATTTATTTATTTTTTGAAACAGAAGTTCTTATATTTCTTTTTTTTTTTTTGAAACTAGAGTTCTTATAGTTCTTATTAGTTCTTATTTAGTTATTATAGTTTTTTTTTTTTTGATTTTTTGAAACTGAAGTTCTTATATATTTTTTTTCTTGAAATTGGAATTCTTATAGTTTTTATTAGTTCTTATAGTTTTTTTTTTAATTTTTTGAAACTAAAGTTCTTATATATATATATATATATATATATATATATATATATATATATATATATATATATATATATTTTTTTTTTTTTTTTTTTTTTTTTTTTGTTTTTTGTTTTTTGAAACTTGAGTTCTTATAGTTCTTATGAATTCTTATATATGCATAATTATAATTCTTATGCTATTGAGTTGCAATAGCCCAAAAATTTGAATTGGTTGGCTAGATGCTAATTATGTTTCCCTTTTTTTTTTTTACAATTACGTCTTTGTTTATATATACACAATTCTTCACGTATTCAAATTATTCTAACTTCTTTTGCATCCAATTATCTTCTTTTTTTTCATACTAGTTGAATACTACGTGCGTTGCACGTGTTTCATACTGTTGAAAATGCAATGTACATATAAAAGTTGAGTATAGGGTTATACATATGAAAAATAAAAAAGTACACTTTAATATTATTTTTTTTATTTTGATTAGTATCATTTGATCACCCACCTAGTTTCAACCTTTAATTCAAACCAAAATATTATTATTATTATTTTAATTTTGATTTGCATCATTTGATTACCCACTTCATTTCAAACTTTAATTTAAACAAAAAGTATTAATTTTTTCTATTTATTTAAATTTCGTATTATCTAGTAATTGAAAAAAATCTTGTTTGCAATGAACTTTTCGAATTCAAGGGAATCATTAATTAGATAGTAATTTTCAATTTTAGAACTCTTGAATCTATGAAAGAAGTTCCGAGGAGATCTATTAGTTAATTTATTTTTGTTTACAGTTCACTAAATTGATAAGATCTATTAATAAATTTAATCTTTTTTTATATAAAAGTTTAATTTTAAACTTTAATTTAAACTAAATTTCAAACTTTAATTTAAACCCGAATATATTTTTTTCTTTTTTCTTTTATAAAAAAATTGTATTAATTATCTAGTAATTGAAAAAATCTTTTTTTGCAATGATCTTTTTGAATTCAAGGGAATCATTTATTTTTTTTGAGAAAAAAAAATTGTATTAATTATCTAGTAATTGAAAAATTATTTTTTGCAATGATCTTTCTGAATTCAAGGGAATTATTAATTAGAATGGTGGTTCTCAATTTTAGAACTCTTCAAATCTATGAAAGAAGTTTCAAAGAGATCTATTGGTCAATTTATTTTTGTTTCCAAAAGTTCACTAAATTGAGAAGATCTATTAATAAATTAATTTAAACAAATATTTTTTTTATTTCAAACTTTAATAATAATAAATTAAGAAGTATTGAGTTTATTTTTTATCATAAAATTGCAAGATAGAGAATTCAATCTCGATCAAATAAAATAACTTTTAGAATCTGAATATTAATTGTTTCCATAATATTGGAAATTACAATGACATTTTTAATAACTATTAGTAATTATATTTAAATATAATACAATTACATAAATAGGAAAAAAATTGCAAAACTGTGATCAGACCTTATTAAATCTTAGCCCAATAAACTCCAATTTATCAAAAAAATAAATGAAAATAAAGAAGAAAGTAATACAATTACATCACATTATTTGTCGTTTGCTTCTCCTTCTGCCTTAAGGAACCAGAGTTGCAATAATCTTCTTCCCCATCCTCTTCAATATGCCAAAGATCAGTAGATGAATTGGTGTGTATTTACAAATTTAAAAAGAGAAAAAGAAAACTACAAAAGCAATAAATTACATTAAATCACTCTCCTTGCCATTTGGAAAAAAAAAAAAAGAAAAAAACTACTAAAGCACGCAAGCCGTAAATTACATTAAATCACCCTATATCTCTGCCATTTGTAAAAAAAAATAAAAGAATTACAAAAACACGTGAAAAGAAGTAAATTACATTAAATCACTCTCTCTCTCTTTATCTACCATTTGCAAAAACAACTGGAGGGGGAGCTCATTCACTTGTCGACCTCTAACATCACCGTAACGAAGTCTGTTCAATAATAAATTGCTTGAACTTTGAGAATTGAAATTGAAAAATTGGATACGAATGATCTGGTTTATTGAAAAGAAAGATTACGCTTATATAGTCATAAGCCATTAAATGAAAAGAGGAGAAATTTGATTTCTCCTGTACATAGTTTTTTGAATCACTTTAGAAGACATGGAAGACTTTAGTCATGGATGTCCTATATATAGACTGATGTATGTCATTTAATTTATGTATATTAATCATAATAGATCAGAATCTAATATTTTATTAATATACTTATTCAAAAAAAATCTTATCTTTATTTTTTAAAAAAGTACTTCAATATTATTTTAATTTTGTATTCTCAAAAAACCATTGTTCACTTTTTTTTTTTAATTTTTTGTTCTTAAAATTTTAAATATGCATTAAAATTCTATTTAAAAAAATTCATGATCTTTAAAATATTCATTAAAAAATCTTTAAATATTAATGTATTTAATATATATATATATATATATATATATATATATATATATATATATATATATATAGATATATATATATATATTTCATAATAATTTCATATATTCTAGAAAATGAATGGTTTAATTTGTTTTTTTTTTTTAAATTTTTTGTTCTTAAATTTTTAAATATGTATTAAGAATCTTTAAATATTAGTTTATTTTAAGAAAAATCTTTCATAATAATTTTATATATTCTCGAAAATACATAGGTTCAAAAATATTGTCTTAGTTTTTGTTATTATTTTTTTAAATTATCATTAAAAAAATTTAAATATTAGTTAGTTGAAAGATTGGAGATCGTAGAGATTTTAAAATATTTATTCAAATTAGATATTACATGCGCAGAGATTTTACGATCTTTATTCAAATTGACGGCATAAGGGAAAATCTTTCAATTAAGAAGGTCATAATAGGAAGTCTTCAAATTAAAAAGGGGCAAAAAATAAAATCAAAAGTTTCTCCCCTCAGGCGTCATTTATATAGTATAGGTGAGGTTTTAATTTTTAGTAATAACTAATTTTTTTAGGTCTAAAAGTAGTCATCTCCAATTTATCATTAGGGTCATCTCTAATTTTTCATCGGATCACGATCTTTCCTTTTTTTTATTCCCTTTTTTTTAGAACTCTATCTCTTTTTCAAATTAAGTTTTTGGCATGACTTTTGGACATCATATTGCTACATTTTTTCTCTTTATTTTTTTTCAACTTTTTCCGTCTTTTTTTTTTTTTTTTTTTTCTTTTCAGAATTCTATCTTTTTTTCAAATTAATTTTTTGGCTTAAAAAAATCAGGTACCTCCAATTAATTACATCTTTGTGTATCCAATTATTTTAGTTTAAAAATTTTAAAAATATATCTATAATATAATAATATTATTATTAGTTATGTCTATAATCTATAATTCTATAATATATTAAAAAGCAAGGATTTCTAAAAAATATTTTTAGATCACAATACCATTTTAAATTTTAGTTAATTAGTTAGTTACATTAATCAAATCATCTAAATCTGATTTGATAATTTGACTCAAAATTAGTTAATTACATTAATCAAATCATCCAAATCCAATTTGATAATTTGATTCAAATGAATATCTTATTTAATTTCAAATCAGATTAATTTAATCAAATCATCATAATCCAATTCAAATCATCCTAATCTGATTTGATAATTTGATTCAAAATAAATATTTGATTTAATTTCAAATTGATTAATTTGAATTAATATCTATAATGTACATCTATATTCTATAAGGGGTTGTTTAGGGCGCAAAGTTGGTTATAATAGTCTGTGAGTTGTAATAGTATGTGGGTTATAATAGTATGTGCTTGGGGTGCAAATTATTTTAGTATGGGTTATAATAGTCTGTATTTGGGGTGCATATTATTATAACATGGAGTTCTGAATGCTGGGTTTAAACTGGCAGTTTTTTTTTCAACATTTTTTGGATTTCACAAGTAATGTTATATTAAAATTTCAATTTTTTCTAATTTTAAATACAAAATTTTGTTCCATACTTTAACTATTTTGGAGTTTGAGATGCACTCAAGAAGTGTTATCATTCCTTATATAATCTCCATGTTTGGAATTGTACATATGCAACATTATAATCTATCTCCCTAGGTACACAAAAAAAGGTTTTTCTACAAGTGAGATTTAACAATCATAATTCACCACCAAGATGGTACAAAAGAATAGGATACTACATACATATTTCAAACAAAATTAAGTTAATTTTTCTGAAGAAGGGTTGATCAGACGTTTTTCTTGATGAGGATCTGGAAGTATTCCAATTCCAACTCTGGAGGAACAGACAAGAAGTTCTCTGATCCTTGGACATCATGGAAGAGGATATTCATAACTTGCGCTTTGGCCCGATTATCCAACTCTGGGATATTGTACAAGTGGGCCACAATTTTTTAGCATACTTTGACCTCCATTGCATGCTTCTCTTTGGGCCACTCTGCAATCATCTCTAAGTGGGACGAATTGACATCCATAGTATCTCGTACCACATCATCCATCTCAGAGTGATAATGATATCACATCCTCTTGCTGCCCCTGGACGTTGAAGCACATACTGCATTATTTTGACTGGTGGGTGTTCCATGCATCTCATCTTGAGACATGTCCATTATTTGGGTTGAAACTGAGGGAATTGAGACATAGTATTCCTGGGAGGCATCCAAGTGAATATCTCCGTCCATATGCTCTCCTACATTCGATGCCATATCCGTTGGGGTGTCTGCAGCTGCTTCTATAGTCTGGTCTTTACCGAAGACAAGTGTTATATCATCAAAGTGGGGGAACGGCTTGTTGCGCAATCCCTTTGCAGCTGGATGACCCTGCATGGAGATAAAAGTATATGTTATACAATGTCACACACACAGTTATATATAAGGGGACTATGCAACCTTACCTTCACCCATTCGTTGAAAGTCTCTTTCTCCACTGCCACACACTTAAATTCGTCATTCCAACCAAATCCACTACAGCATACCCCTAGCATCTTTGTAATCGCATGATATTATTTTTTTAGGGTTCGAATACTACAATCGATGGTGGTTGATTGAATTTTAGTGACTTGTATCCTCTCCCGCATCATACACTGCAGTTGCATCAAGTACCCAGGTCGGAATGTCCCATTGTCTGATCTCCACCCACCAGACTGGACCAAGTACAGGAGGCACTCCACCAACTTCGCATCGTCATACTTCATCCATGAGTGCTTGAGGGCTCTCGGTGTACCTGGAATCATAATGTTGGACTATAATTAAGTATGAGTGCTTATGTTCTAACTAAATGCAAAACGTTATTTTCTTAAAAGCAACTTGGTCATCCATTGATTTCTTTTGTGCACTTGTTGATTGAATTCAAAAAACATATTGGACATAGTTCTTTTTCTTTTTTTTTTTGCTTATTGTTACTTAATTTAGAAAAAATGATTGCATCAATTAACCTTTTTTTCTTTTCGCTCTAAGACATGACTTTGAAAAGAAGAAAAGATTGGAGTATTAACCATGTTTGTGTTTCAATAAATTATCTTTGTTTCCTATTTCAAATATTCATTTTACTCATTCATTTTAGCTTGTTGGAGTGATTAACAAATCATGGTCAATTTTATAAAAACCATTTATTCAAAGAACATATAAAATAATATTTGAAGAAAGCTTTTTTTTTTTCATTCTAATCCCAAAAACCAATATGGATAACATGAAGTCAATGATAACAACAAAGCACATATATAATCAAATTACAGTCACCTTTAAAATAAATAATTTTGTCCAATGAATACAAACAATACATTAGCAAGGTTTTTTTTTTTCTAAAAAAACACATTCTTACACCAATACTAACAAATCAGTCCAGTGAATATACAAATAAGAAAATATTCCATATAAAGAAATACATACACAAATGTTATTTTTCTCATAAACAAACAGAATATACATACACAAATGTTATTTTCCTCATAAACAAACAGAATATACATAAGCAAATGTTCGTGCTTTAAAATAAACAAACCTCGAACTAAAGTGGACCAATGTACTAGTTTTGACCCTGTTAAGACATACAAAAGAAAATTAGTACTTAACTTTACTATAATAAAACTTGTAGAAGAAGAGGACATGTCACCTTAGAATAGGTAATGATCGATCAACAGTGAGGAGAACGTGCTGGATTTGGAAGGACTTCAATCCTATAATCAAAAGAGATGATGAATTAGTAAGAGAGTAAAAGAGAATGGAATAGGGAAATGTATGAATGAAGATTAAGAAGGAAGTTTGAAGGAAATTGATAAGTCTTAGAATTAAGGCTTATTTAACTCCTAATTACTTAAAATATTCTTGTTTTGTCTTAAGATCATTTGAAAATAGTTGAAAATTGCTTGAAAATAAGAAAAGAATAAGAAGGAAAGCAATTAGATAAGCTTCTAAAAAAGTTAAGTTTGTTTGCAGGGAATGTGGAAATTGCAAAATCAAATTGCAAATTCGTGATTCTGCAATTGTTTCTAGAGCAGGGAATGTAGAAATTGCAAAATCAAATTGCAAAATCGTATTCTGCAATCTGGAGCAGTAGAAAAGTTCAAAAAAGGAAAAAAAATCTGCATTAAACCCATTCCGAAAATCTTCAATTACAACCCGATTTGGAGGAATTTAAGCACAAAATTTGGGCATTCCTCAACCCTAATGAAGGCCTATAAAAGGGGAAGAAGAGGAGGAGCAACACAATTCGATTGGGAGGCGTTTTTGGAGTCTTTGCTCGTGGGTTTTTGTCACATTTTTCTGCCTTTGTTTTTTTGCGTTTTTTCCTCTGTTTTTCTTACCAAAAATCTGCTGCAATGTAGTTCTATTTCCCTTCTATTTTCCAGTCCGATTCAAGTGAAGAAGATGGGGATTTAGAGGCGTTTTGAGGAGTCAATTTCGTGGGTTTTCCAAATCGAAACTCTATTTTTTTTTGCTGTAGAATTTGCTCTATGTTTTGCCAAGAAGCTTCAGTTTCTGTTTTTATTTTTCTCCTTCAATTAATTCTTGTATTATTGGCAATTGCTAGAGTATCACCTTGATCTTCATTTGATTTCTCTTGTGTATTAAGTTTTTGGTTTGGTGCAGTCTCTGTTTTCATGAGTTTATGTTTGGTCTCTGTTTTTTTTTTTTTTTAATTCAATTTTACTTCTGTTTTTAGTTGATTATGTTTCTGTTTTATAAAAAGTTCAATACTATTTGTGTTGTTATAAGCCTATCAGAATGGAAGGCATAAGAAAGAAGAACTAATTCCCTAATAAATGCTTTTGATTTTCTATGTTTAATTGCAATTGAGAATTTCTGGAAGTTCTTGTGGTTAATGCCCAGTGCTACATTACAAATTATTGACCTAATTGTTGCAATAAGCAAGGGTTGTTCAAGCTAGAATTTTTGTATTAGCACCTTTGGCCTTGATTATCATTAGCCATTTGTTCAACTTTCCCATATGAATTTTTCTTCTAAAGTTAGTTGTAGAATTTTTATTTTCAATTTGAGCTAAAATTTCTTAGGGGGTTCAAGGATGTGAATTCCCTAAGAAGTAAATGTAGCCAAAATTTCAATAAAAACCAAGCCTACATCTCAATTGTTTGCTTGTGTTGAATAGATTTCCGTTGAGATCCTAGTTTGATCAACTAGGGTAGCAACCCAAGCTTAGATCTAATACCGACAGGGTTAGTGATAAGCGGATTTCGCACAAATAATGGAGAAAAGAGCTTAGACATAAGCCAATCCTTACCCTAGACATAGGGATTAAGGACTCCAAAATCCATAAAATTGTTGAGCCAAATGATCTAAGATAGAGGGACTATAGACATATAAGTCTCTCACTTAGCCTCTTAAAAACCTAAATTCAAGGTGAATAGGAGATGCAATTTTGGTTTACAATTGAGTGTGGAGTAGGTTGGAATTGCAAATTTTGGTTTGCAGATACAACTTAGGACAATGACATTTTTGAGCCCATCCTTTATCCAAATTCATTTTGCAATTTCATTTTCTAAGTTTATCTAATTTTCTATCCAATCTTGCCAATTCTAGATTCTGCAATTTCTGGTTATTTCCATTATTGTCATTTCTAGATTCTGCAATTCAATTCTGCAATTTTGCTTATTTCGCTTATTGTCATTTCTAAATTCTGCAATTAGATTCTGCAATTTTTCTTTTACCAACACACCAACCCAACATTATTTTTGCATTTTTAGTTTTCAAAGTTGCAATTTTCCTTACACTTTGCTTTACAATATTTTTGTTACTCCGTTCCCTGTGGGATTCGATACTTGGTACTCAGATACCAATTTATATTACTTCGATCGCGTGCGCTAGCGTGTAACAGCCGATCAGAAATATATGAGTAAAAGAGAATGACACTCACCAATTGCCTTAGGGAGAAGTAGTTTGGAGAGTATGGTTGTCCTCAAGCTTTTGAATAAAATGAGAACATATTTAAAGAGGAGATGGGGGTTGTGTTTGACAAAAAGACATTGGTATCATAAGTGCACCTAATCACGATATTAAATAACAATAGTGAATAAATAATAAGAATAATAAATGTTGTAAGTACAAAAGTCATCAATACAAAGTAATTATGAAAAACAAGTGGGAAAAGACATTGACATTAATATTTAAAAGTATGACTCATTTAATACAAACCAACCCCCTTCCAACCCAACTATAACAATTATGACACAACAAGATATGGTGAGATTTAAGAGCAAACAAAACAAGTATTGACCAAAACAAAAGCAAGACAAACTAGCTTCAGAAATATGAAAATCATTCATGAGGAGTATTTGAATTTCTCATAGTAGCATGAATATGAACAAAATACAAAACTAAACTAAAATTTATAACAGAATAGAAACCTACATACTCATACAACATATGGTGAGATTTAAAAGCAAACAGAACGAGTATTGAAAAAAAATAAAGCATAGACAAACCGACCTCAAGATATGAAATTCATTCATGGGGAGTATTTGAATTTCTCATATTAGCAAGAATATCAACAACAAAAAAATAGAACCAAATGTATAACACAACAGAAACTCAAATTACAGACAACATAGGGTGAGATTTAGGAGCAAAGTGAACAAATATTTAGTAGAAACTATTTGAATTTCTCATAGTACCATAACGTCAACAATAAACTCAATCAGAGAGAGGATACAGTGAGATTTAGGAGCAAATAGACCATTAAATGAAAGTAATATAAAAAAAAAAACTGAGAAACAGATGGCATATTCAATGCAAGTGTACAATATTCTAGCAAGTTGTATACAACAAATTGCTCATAAAAAAGTCAGCAAAATCAGTGATGACATTGTCCAACAGTAGTTAGCAACAAGGGTAAATTAGAGAGCAAAATGAAGATTAGATGAAGCAATACAATAAAAAAAAATGATGGCAACAAGTTGGACTCATCATCGGCCGACCAAAAAAGGAAAAGAAGACATACCTTCGAAGTTGGTCCCCCCACCAAGCTCCAAAAAGCGATCCGTGCATCCCCTAATTAGCGTTCTCCCGACCTCCACCATTGAATAAAACATGCATCCCCCCCAAAATAGGGAATGGAAAGGAAGCGACAAGGGATGGATATATCTTTTTGAATCAGCGAGAGGAGTGAAGTGGGTGATGGAGAATGTCAAAGAGGAAAGAGGGAGTCGAGAAGCTTTTCAGATCTGATAAAAAATACAGATCTAAAAACCTAAAAATACCATGGATCTTAAAAACCTAAAAAGACCATGGATCTACAAATCGTTCAAAGGAAATAGGGAGTGGAGAGGTTTTCAGATCTGGTATAAAAATACAAATCTAAAAACCTAAAAAATTGTAGATCTAGAGAGCAAAAGGGAGAACACGAAATCGATCGATCCAGCTGCATCAATGAAGAAACAACAACGATGAGGGAGAGAGCGAAATGAAGAAGACAAAATCACGAAGTGATGCAGGAGAAGACGAAGTGAAGATGAAGCGATAAGGAAGAAGACGAGCGATGAGGGAGTAAACGAAGCGAAGACAATGGGATGAGGGAGTAGACAAAGCGAAGATGAAGCGATGAAGGAGAAAGAGAGAGAGTTCGAGAAACCAAGAAGGATAGAGAGTTCAGGAAACCAAAAAAATAACCATCGATAATGTTAGTGGGTAGCAAAACAGGGATAATCAAAACCTTTACCTCTGTTATTTTAACCAGAGGCCCAAACACTGAGTGGGCTAAAATAACCCACGAAAATTGGAGCCCAAACACCCCATAATATATTAAAAAAACAAGAGTTTTTGAAAAACATTTTTAGACCAAAACAAGAGTTTCTAAAAACATTTTTAGACCAAAATATTTCTTTAAATTTTACTTAATTACATCAATCAAATCATCATAATCCAATTTAATTTCAAATTTGATTAAAGCAGATTTTGAATTGATTTTTTTTCTCTCATGCTTTTTTATTCAAAATTCAAAAATAATTTGAATTAATTGTTATTCTTAATTTGATATTTGATAGCATATCTAATTGGATTGAATTAATTATTTTTTCTTTCACGTTTTTTTATTTAAAAATAAATTTAATCAATTCTTACTCATTTGATCGAATATCTAATTAGAATTTGAATTAATTTTTTTCTTTCACGTTTTTTTATTCAAAATTCAAAAATAATTTGAATTAATTGTTATTCTTGATTTGGTAGTTGATAGCATATCTAATTGGATTGAATTAGTTATTTTTTCTTTCACATTTTTTTATTAAAAAATAATTTGAATCATATCTTACTCATTAGATAAGATATCTAATTTGATTGAATTATTTATTTCTCTTTCACATCTTTTTATTAAAAAATAATTTGAATCAATTTCTATTTTACTCTTTTAATGAAATATCTAATTTAGTTGAATTAACTCTTTTTTCTTTCACGTTTTTTATTCAAAATTCGAAAAGAATTTGAATTAATTTATATTCTTAATTTGATAATGTAAAGACCCGACTTTTCCTATTAGACTTTCTAGGGACGTTACTACATGCATGTAAATGGAATTTGAAAATCTTTAATAATAGACAAAAAGAATTAAACTGTAAAGACCCGGACCTATTACGACTCTCTAAATGCGGAAGCACAATCTAGATACCTCGCTCATGCCCGAAATTTTGGCAGCATGACGGCGTAACTAGGAGAAAACCAAAATTTACAACGACCTGGAAAGGATATGAGCACTTCTATAATTCAGGAAATAGACTCAGCACCCTCCAAACTAGGATACATAGTGCTGAGCTCAACCAACAGACAGTCAAACCTAAGAACTTCTAACTAATTACACGAAAGCAAAGAATATTTAGGATTTACAACCAAACTCACATCAAGGAACAAAGAAACAAAACTAAAAGCTAAACAGGGAAAAGAATTTGGTGGAGTCTCCATAGTCTCATCAAGTCGTCACCTGCGTCATACGCCCTGAGATTGTGCACAATCTGTAAAACAAACAAAGTAGCAAGGATGAGTATAAACATACTCAGTAAGTAGCCCACTTAAGGGTCCAATGTTTTAAAGCAACCATACCGAAAAGAAAACTGTCTTTCTCACGCTCGTGCTTAGATTTCAAATACTTCCTTCTGTTATTCTAAAAGTCCATTTAACCTTACACAACATTCACTACTACCTGACTCTAACTTCGTGTCATACCTACGAGTCTTGTAACCTAGAACCCAAACCTGTGAAAGTCTATAACCCTCACACTCATCTCAATGGATAAATCACCCCTAGGCTAGCACACAGGCGCTAGGGAACGCATTCCCTACGCTCAATATAATGGGGAATCACCCTTAAGCTAGCACACAGGCGTTAGGGAAACGCATTCCCTACGCTCAACACATCATGATAGCCACACAGGCAACCAGGGAACACATCCCCTTAGCTAGCATACAGGCAATAGGGAAACGCATCCCCTATGCTCAACACAGTGGGGAATCACCCCTAAGCTAGCTCATCGGCAATAAGGAACGCATTCCTTATGCTCATCACATCATGATAGCCACACAAGCAACCAGGGAACACATCCCATCAGCTAGCATACAGGTAATAGGGAAACGCATCCCCTATGCTCAACACAGTGGGGAATCACCCCTAAGCTAGCTCACAGGCACTAGGGAAATGCATCCCCTATGCTCATCACATCACATACGTTCTAGGCTTACAAACTCGCACGAAACGACAGAGATAGGGTGGGTAGCACCAATCTAACGGCCTTGTACTTTCACAACGATTTTGGAACCTTTCGGGTCATCTATCATACCAAATTCATCCATCAAGATTGATTCACAATCACCAATCGACCCGAAATTCACAAGCACACACAACGGGAAAGCGTTCCCTAACTTACACAAGCAAAGAGGGAAAGCCACCCTCAAGCCTGTCCAACATTTACAACGTCTTACGCCTCATATATATATATATATATCTAGGCGAACACAAATCCTAACGGACAAATCCGAAAGGCTACTTACTTTCTAGGCCAAATCCACTTCTCTTTCTTTTAAGAAGTCATTCGTAGCGTATGACCCAGGCCCACCTTTCATAACAATCACAATCTCATCATAGTGACTTTTCGCCATAGATCACAAACACGAATCTCAAGTATGGACTTTCGCCCTGACACCACATTCCTAAATCAGCACTTTGCATAATTATAGCCATGCTTGTGCCAGTGGCATATTACCCTCCAATTATTTAATCCAGAATCCAGTCCCCTAAACACACTAGAATTTAAGACAACCACTGGTCACTGTATGCCCTTAAGGTATTCTAATTCAACCACTAATTCAAACCAACAACTTCGGCGTCCTGCACACGATTAACTCGTCCATATTCCAAGAAGGCTAACTTTAGCCAACCACTTAAGTGTTTCAAACCTCTAAATTAGGTTAAACACCTCAACATCGCTTATGATCATATCGTTTAACGAAATATCCGGTACTTCTATACTTTTAGTTAAATCACAATCATAGCCATTCGGGTATTCCAATGCTCACTTCTATAACCAAACTCTAACAAGTCGCATACAGAACACATAGAACACGATTTGGACCCCTTGGATGTCTTATTGGCAATCGATAGTCATAAACGTTCCAAAATAATTTAAGCCCCTAATACCATTTTAACACTTGCTTAAGCAACTTAAGCTCAAGGACAACTCAGGATAGTTCAGCAAATCGTACCATGCCCCACATCCATGTTAAACATGTATGTTAATCACAAATCACCACAACGTGAACCAAACTCATTGAGTCGCAACCTTGGCAAACTCTTGAGGCTCTACACGTGCTAACTACATCAACTTAATATTTTAAACATTTATTTCCATTATAACCACATACTTAGGCCATTCTAGCTCTAACAACATCCACACCAAACCACAATTCACTACATACTTCATAAATATGGTTTTCAAGCATGCTTTCACAATTTCCAAATTATCGAACATAAATCCAAAGCATTTAGGAACTTAAAGGGGCTTAAAATCCAAATAACTACTTACATAAGCCGAATAAGTAATTTACGAGCTTGATTCTTGCCCAAATTTAGACTCCAAAGCTTGCTGAAAATTATAACAAGTTAATCAAAAATTTAACAATTAGTTCTCCAATCACAATGAGCTTTCTAAAATTACATCCAACAAATCCAATTTAATTCCAAAGGCTATAACAGTACCAAAACATACTTATAATCCAAAATAACGCCTTGAATCAATACCGAACACTTACCCACGAATAAACGAACCGAAAGCTTGCTGAAATGACTCCGAATTAACTTGATTTTGCAAATCCAAGACCCAAATGCTATGGGTAATCTAAAATTAAAACCAAAACTTTATGGGTAATCTTCAAATCACATACATAACCAACCATTAGATTAAATTCAAACTCGGAATACTTACCCATTCCAATTCGAACCCATACACGGCTTGAACGAACACTAAGCTCGCTGGAAAATGACCCCAAAACACCACCCTTGCTGCTGCTGTTTGTACATAAACCGAGAGGAAGAAAGAGAGGTGCGGTGGCGGACGGCAGCGAGCTGCAGCGTGGCTTCACCGGCGATCGAGCGTGGAATCGAGCAGATCAGCGGCGAACTGCTTCTGCAGGGCTGGCCGGCAGCGTCTTCGTGCGTGCAGCAGTTCGGTGTGCAGCGGCTGCCAGCTGCGACGGCGTTCGGCAGTTCTCGGCGGGCGCGGGAGGCTGTCGACGGAAGGGAGAGAGAGAGATATATATATTTTCGAGAGAGAGAGGAAGAGTTATCAGGAGAGAGAGAGAAGAAGAAAATGAAAAAAAAAATTGAGGAGGGGGATAGGGCTATCGGGAGAAGGAGGAAGAAAATAGGAAGAAAAAAAAAATAATGGAGAAGGAGATAAAGATGAGGGAAAGAGAAGAAAATTACCAAAATGCCCTTACACCATTCTTCATTTGCATAAATGCCATTTTCTTATTCCAAACTCCAAATTTCAAATTAACTCTAAATTAAAAAAAAAAACTTAATTGAGAATGAATCCAACTTAGTTTCAAAATTTTAAAATTAATGCTCCTAAATAAGTCGGGCGTTACATAAACTTTTTGTTAAACAATCAAAATCTTTTCCTCTAGTGGGACCTAAAACGTTACATCAACTGAAATAATTTCACAACATATCGTTTACTAACAAAATATTTTTAAATAATACACAATCTAAATGCAGAAATCATGCTCCTCTAAGTCACCCATGACCCTTTCAGTAAACTACCCTATCAATCACCTAGGATATGTCTTCGCCTTTACTTGAAAAGAAAAACATTTTTGAAAAAGGATGAGTATTTAAAATACTCAGTAAGTGATCCCACTACTGGAGTAGGGATATGCAAACACATACAAAATGATTTTTAAAAGTTTTCCTCTAGTGGGACCTAAAACCTTTTCATAGTGTGGCAACGTTTTCCTTTAACTTTTCTCTTCGGCTTAATGTGGACAATTAACCCAACCTAACATTGTCCTTTCATTTAGCCTTTTCAGGTTCCCTTTCCTTTAACATTTCTAGGTTCATTTTCATTTAGATGTACATTTATAATTTTAGGAGGGTAATTTCCACAGCCTTCATAAGTATTTTGCCATGAAAACACACATGTATGCATGAGGTCCCAAAGCATTTTCAATTTTCATTCAGTGATGCAACATAAAACAACATTCTCACATTATTCATCATAAATCATAAATCATGCATCACATTTATAAGAATATTTGGCAATCATACATGTAAAAATTCATTTTCATGTAAAATATAACATTTTAAAATTCAGTTCCCAACTTTCTTTGAGCAGTCCGGCGTAAAATCACTCACCTTGGATGGAACTAAAATCGATCACCAAAAATCACGACTTTAATAAACTAGCCTTGAAATTTAATTTAAATCTTAGTAAAATAACCCAAAAGATATTTAAGAGATTACTAACTCATACTTACTCAGTATCGTACTCCAATTTAAGTCTGATTGATATGAACCTAAACATAGAGAGATTCCAATGGTTAGAAACTAACTTAGATTACTTAAATAGAAACAGAAAAAGATTCAAAGTGAACAGTAGCCTTTAAAACTTATCAAAGAAGCCTAAAACTTTGCTGGAAATTGTTCGAAATCATTCAAATTTGCAACACTGGCTTTACAGGCTATGGGTATTCAGATTTGAGGCCATTGGAGTTGTGGGTCATGCATAAGATTGAGTCTTTATGGATTTGAGGTGCTGTTTGTTGCAATAATGCTCGCGTAACTGCTAGAATCGCGTGGGTCACGATTCGTAACTATTAAATGAAGAGTTTGAGCCAATGCCAAAAAGATCTTTGTCATCGAAGTTTGCTCACGCTGCCACAAATCGATGCTCGTGAGCCTATTCGTGTGGGTCGTGCTAGAAGGAGCATCCTCTGTGATTGGTTGTTGGAACCATCGAGAAGTTGACATAGATTTGGTTCGTTGGAACATTGCAGGCTTGGGTCTAAAGATGAGTTTGTCAAGGCGTCGACGTCATAGATCTATCCGCGTTCGCCATTCATTAGAGAAGAAGATCGCCCGTGCTTGCTGTTAATTGTCCATAATTTGCACATGTAGCTGCTGAAAATTGTCGCGTGTAGGTGCTGAAGAAAGACGAAATCAATGTTGCTAGAGGGAGCTGCTCTCGTTGATCGATCGCTGGAGAGGAGATGTCGTCGTGGTCGCAGTGATGGAGGGACGCGCCGGTGTTGAAGAAGATGGAAAAGAGGGTGGCGGCTGGTTCGGGTTTTTAACTTTACTTTTTTTTCTTTTAATCTTTTTTCTTTTCCCAATTTTACAACTCTTCAATGAACTCCAAATATTGAAATCCTATTTAAAATCCAAAATAAAATTTTGTATACTCTTAGAAAACTTGAGAGAGAAGATTGGGTCTTTTCAATCTTGAATTAAAAATACAACAAATGATCAAATTCTCGAAATTATAAAATTGAGACTAAAATTTTAAATCTCTCATTCAAAATTCGAAAATTTATTTTTCTTAATTAAACTTACTTGTACCTAATTTACTCAAGTTAGATTTCAAGCAAATTCTAATTATTCCAGTCAAACATGAGCTAATCTCCAAAATAATAAAATTAGTCTTAAAACTTGGGGCGTTACATATAAGATATCTAATTTGATTTAAAATCAAATCAAAGTAGAATTTGAATCTAAATTTCTTCTATAAATTTCACATGTCCTCCAAATTTTTTTTCCAGATCTAAAATAGCCATCACCTCCAATTTTTCATCATGTTATGTTGTTGATGTTCTTTTTTCCACATCTAAGATCCATCTCCTCCAATTTTTGATAAGTTATCTCTCACTCTCTCATTATGTATCTTTCTTTTTTTATAAATTTAAATTAGCCCACGTTTTTTGTTTTCTTTCATGTCTCTTTTACACAAAATTATGTTAGTTGATACCACTCATATTGTGTTGTTGATGCTTCTTTTTTCCAATCTAAAATATCCATCTCCTCCAAATTTTAATACGGTATCTCTTTCTTTCATTCTTTTTTTTTTTAATTTAAATTTCATTAGCCCATGTTTTTTTTTTTTATATATTCTTTTACTCGTTGTTTTAATTTATTTATAACTAAATTATTATTTTGAGTTTTGATTTAGGGTTTAGTTTATTTTTGTGTTTGATTTTTAAATTATTACTTTTGATTTTAAAATTTTAGCAATAATGTAAACACTTTAATTTTAGAAGATACTCTTGTAATTTATAGATGATGTTTATTAATTTTAAAAAGTTTCTTGCTTTCTTAAAAAAATATTTCAAAAGAAAAGAAAAAAATCACAACTATATTGAATGACATTTTAGAAGATACTACTTAATTTCAAGAGGATGTTTATTAATTTTAAAAAGTTTCTTGCTTTCTTAAAAAAAATATTTCAAAAAGAAAAGAAAAAACCACAACTATATTGAATGACATTTTTTAAACTTACATAGTTCATTGGTCCTCACTTGATGTCGTACAAATTAATATATTAGTTTTTTCTTTTTCTTTTACGTTTTTTACACCAAATTATGTTAGTTGATACAACTCATGTTGTGTTGTTGATGTTCTTTTTTCTCGATCTAAAATGTCCATCTCATCCAAATTTTGATGAGGTATCTCTCACACTCTCATCAGGTATCTTTCTTCTTCTTCTTCTTCTTTTTTTTTAAAAAAAAATTTAAATTAGCTCTTTTTTTTTTGTTTTCTTTCATATTTTTTATACAAGATTATAATAGTTGATACCACTCATATTGTATTGTTGATGCTTCTAATTTTTTTCAGATCTAAAATATCCATCTCATCCAATTTTTAATAAAATATATCTTTCTTTCTTTCTCTTTTTTAATTTAAATTTCATTAGCCCACGTTTTTTCTTTTACATATTCTTTTACTCATCGTTTTAATTTATTTATAACTAATTATTATTTTGAGTTTTGAATTAGGGCTTAGTTTATTTTTGTGTTTGATTTTTTTAAATATTACTTTTGATTTTAAAATTTTAGCAATAATGTAAACACTTTAATTTTAGAAGATACTCTTTTAATTTTAAGAGGATGTTTATTAACTTTAAAAAGTTTCTTGCTTTCTTAAAAAAATATTTCACAAAGAAAAAAAACCACACAATATTGAATGACATTTTTTTAATTTACATAGCTCATTAGTCCTCACTTGATGTAGTGCAAAATGAAAATTTGACAAAAAAACATTGTCTATAAAGAAGTTTTGACTTTGTAAACCAATTTGTTTAAAATGTATTTTTGTACTATTTAGCATAATTATTGTTACTACATTTGCTATGATATGATATGTGTGTGTATTTTTTAATTAATTCTTTTTCAATAATTGTATGCCAAATTTAAATAAAAAAATAATCATTATAAAATTGCATTAACAAGTATTGCATAAATTAAACCAAATATATTATTACAAAAAGTACATCTTATATTATAAATAATAATAATAATAATAGTAATAATAATAATAATAGAAATAAAAATTAAAAAAACTTAATAAAAAATTATATTATATTAAAATTATGTTATATTATATGAAAAATTATATTATAATAGAAATAATATAATTTTTTTTATAATAATATAGTAAAATAGAAATAATATAATATAATATAATATTATATTATATTCGAATATTAATCACATTAAAAAATATATAAAATCATAATAGAAATAAAAAAAAAAAAACAAAACTAATATAAGAATGCATAAAAAAAATTAATTAGTTAAATTCATTGTAAATTCAATTTAATTCATACTATTTTGATTACACATGCAATGCACGTGGTAAAAAAACTAGTACAATAAAAAAGATCTTTGGTCTTTTATCAAAACACCTATTTTATTTTGGTCATCTATGTTATTATCCCTTTCAAATTCTAAGATTTTAAAAGATGAAAATGATTTCATGTTTGGAACCTAATTGATTTGAAATCACTTAAATTAAATTTTCTTGCTTTGATGCTCATGAAATTGAAAAGAAAGTATAACATTTTACTGTTATGCCATTATAAGTTTGCTTAGATATTATATCAATAATAAAAAAATATTTTAATATCAAATAACAATACATATTATTTCTTATTACTGAATAAAAAGGGAAAAAATACAGATTATTCTTATCATAATTAATAAATAAAGAAAAAAAAAAACGTTTAGAAGATGCACAAAGTGAGAGAAAAAAAATAATCACCTGTATGTTTCAAAAAATAAAATAATCACCTGTAGTTTGCTTCACTATAAAAAAAAATTGTATTGAAAAGAGTGAAATTCTTGTTATGTTCTAAAAAACAAAATATAGATAAACACAATAGAAAACTAACAAGTTTGTTTTTAGAAGGAAATATCCATGCATATGGAGTGGATGGGTGTAGGGAGGCATAAATTAAGAAAAAATCTCCAATAAAATAGGATAGTTAAAATTGGAAACCGATTTATTTTAATATAAAATCCTGCCAAAATCCGACCAATTTAGAATAGAAATTTTTTCAAAAAGGAGATTTGAAATCAAAACTAATTTCAAATTCCTTGATTTTTTTTTATGCAACCAAATACGTGAAATGATTTCAATCCTTAAAATCCCAAGGTTCCAAACAAGGGATTAAGGTTTGTGTCTATCAAGTCTTTGAACCTTAAAAAGTTTATTATAGGTTTTTAGACTTTCAATTTTGTATCTAATATGAGTTAACTTTCAATTTAGTGTCTAATAGGTTAGTGAACTTTTTAATTTTGTGTTTAGTAGATCTTATACCTATGCAACATTTTTTAAAATTCATGGATCTATTATATATAACATTGAAAATTTAGAGCCCTATTAGACACAAAAATCAATTTTATGTATGATAGATCCATTAATTGTTAAAAAAATGTCGAATAAATCAGAGATTTATTAGATATAAAATTGAAAGTTTAGAGGTTTATTAGTTACTTTTAAAGCTTAAGGACTTATTAGACACTTTTTAAAGTTTAGAAATATATTAAACACAAACTTGAAAGTTCAAGAACTAAACTTGTAATTTAACCTAAATCCTTAAATTTTGAGGAGGTGTTTGAATTGAAGAGTTGGGGAGTAGGAGTTAATAACTCCTTCAACTCTTTGTTTGACCCAATGATATTTTAACTCCAATTGTGCGCTCCACAAACTTATTAACTACTTCTCCAACTCCCTATCGTGAGCCCCAAAAACTTATTAACTCATATCCCAACTCTCCATTGTGGGCTCCACAATTTATTACCGCCAATGCCAACTCTCCATTATGGGTCCCACAACTTTCTTATCTTATCTTTTCTTCACCTCACCTCACTCCTACCTCTCTTTCTCTTCTCTCCTCTCTCTTCATTTTTTTTTTGCATAATTTTTTCTTAATTTCTTAATTTACAAAATTTTCTTTATTTTTTACATAATTTTTTTCATCATTATTACTAAATACTAATTACTAATTAAATATAAATAATTATTAAAAAATATTTTTATTTTTATCCTATAATTTTAATATATTTTTTAACAAAAATATTTTCCTTTTTATTCCATAAATTTATTTTTTAAAATATAAATTATATAAAAATGTTTTAAATATGATACTATTATTTAAATTGAAATTATAATGTAAATTAGAGTACTACATAACGCTTTTTTTAATTGATAAAAATTTCCTTATCTCACTTCTTCCACATGTCATCTACAATTTTTTTCTAAAGTTGAAACTAAAATTGCTTATAATAAATAACGATTTTATCTTTTTTAAGCTTATTTTTTTTATTAATAGCTAAAAAATATATATAATTTTATGATTTGGAGATAAGAAAAATATATTTTAAACTAACCCGTATTACAATTTAAGAAATTAGTATTTGAAAAGCTTAATGTATTAAAAAAAATTGATTTTCAAATTAATCATATTCAAATTAAAAAAAATAAATGATTTCTCCTTCCAAACTTAATAAAATAAATTTTTTACAATAAATAACATAAATATATAGTATTTTGAACAAAAGTATGTATGCTATTCATTTTGAATGGTGTTAAAAAATATATATTCATTTTGAACTTAATTATTTTAAAATAGTATAAATATTTGATATTTTATTTTTAATATAGTTATTTTAAAACTTCAAAGAATATATATTATTTTCAAATTAATCAAAATTTAGATAATTCATTACATTGATTAGTTAGACAAATAAATTCTTAAATTATGTAAAAAAATATATAACTTTTATTAAGCTTGGAAAAAAATCTTAAATTAAAATTTTAAAATTGACGAAAACAGGTCTTTAACAAAATTGTAAAATATTCATAAAATAATATAATTTAAAATCTCAATTTTAGGATTGACAAGAACAAATCTATATTATTTCTAGAATTGAGAGAATAAAAACATAATTTTTTTTAAGTTTATTTGAATCTATTGAAATCTTTTCAAATCACATGTAATATTTAAAAAATTATTGTAAGACTTTCTTTTATTTGAAAATTATCCAAGGCAAATGAATAATTAATGTGAGAAATATTGAAAAAAGAATATGGGGTATTTTGTTCAATTTTTTTTTCTTTAAAGAAATTTGTAAAATATACATAAATTAATAAAAATAAAAAATCACAATCTTAGAATTCATTGAAACAAATCCTTAATAATGAAATTTTGAAAATGGTAGAAAAAAACCATATAAAAAAATAACTAAAATCAACTCAGACTTCAAAACTCTAGGTTTAACAAATATGCACCTCAAACACGGACTTCAGAACTCTAGACTAAACAACTCCTTGCCCCAAACACATACTTCCTAACTCCAAACTAAAGTACCATACACCCCAAACACAGACGTCCTAACTTTCCAAACTTACTAACTTCTACTCGGTGCAACTTCTTGCCCCAAACAACCCTTAAATGTTGTATCTAATAGGTCTCTGAACACTTAATGTTTGTTTAATAGATCTCTTAATTTCAAGTTTGTATCCAATATATCCCAACTTATTATACACTATTAAAGTTCAATGACCTATTATTAGCACGAGGTTTTCGAGAGAAATTAACTGGTTTTTTTGAGAAATTTAATTTGTGGAAATGAAGTTCATTTTATTGCTTATGTAGTTGTACGATCTATTATTTTTATCCTTGAATCATTTCTACCAAGTATATAAACTTGCTTTGAAATAGGTATAAAGCATTTGACTTCTAACTTGTTGAAGAGCTTCGGCCTTAACTAGTTGAAGGTTTTTGACTCGTGGCTTCTCAAAGGTCTTTGGTTTCAACTTGTAAAAAGGTCTTCTCGACTCAGCTTGTCAAAGGTTTTTGATTTCTAGCTTATTGAAAGTCTTCAGATTTAGCTTGTTCAAGAAACGATTGATGTCTTAAAGTCTTGTACGCTTCAAATGTCTTCAACTCGTCCTTGAAGTCTTCAAATCCTTTCAATCTTCAAATTCTTTTGATTTTCAAAGTCTTACCTTCAAGTCTTCAAAGAGACTCTACAAAAAAATTTCTGAGTTTCAAAGAGTCTTCAATCTCTTAAAAGTCTTTTATGAATTCTAAATCTTCAAAAAATTCTAGGAAAATCCTTCCATATGGCCAAAACGAGAGGTCTATTTTGAAAGAAAGCCCAAAAAAAAAAAAATGTAAGATATGTGTCCACATGTGAGATGCACATGCAATTCAATAATATCATATTCTCATCCTACCCTTAATTAAATCACACGCCTCCCTCCTTTTACACAAATGATATATCTAAACAACCACTTCTAAATCTTTTTCAATTTTAAATTTAGAACCAAATCAAAGTTTGATATGTTTTTTTAATTTGAAATTTAAAATATCATTTTTTTATCCAAGATTTTTTTTACATCTAGGTTTGTGTTTGGCTGCAACTTTGAGTTGTTGGTAGTGGTTCATCTACTCTAATTTTTCTTCTTTCTTTGATTTGTCGATTCTTTGATTACAAATTTCGATCTTTTTTTTTGAGGATCTTTATCGAATTTGAGTTTTTTGTTAAGAGATGAGAGGGTAAAGAGCGATAGGTTTAATTTTGACATGCAAAAAGAGGCTAGAATTGGTGTGATGATAAAAGGACGACATAGAGCTCTCAATTTTGGTCATGGAGGGGTGGTTTTTGTCGCTCCAAAAAAGCAACAGTCACTTCAATAATCGCAAATTGAGAGGTGTCGCAACTTCTATCTGGCAATATTGCGAGCGCTTTTAGTAAAACCTAGACGGTGTCACAACAACATTAGAAGAGAGTTGGTTGTGACCCCTACAAGAGCAGACAGAGACAAGGCGGCACACGAGTGGTGTCCATTGGGCCACCCGAGGGCCAAATTAGAGACAAGTGCCATGATACGACTGAGGAGGACGGTGCATCATCTAACACACCAAGAACCATGGGCATGAATGCCAAGTTGAGGAGCATGCAAAATGGGAAGCAACTATGTCATACGAGGTGTCAGTGACAAGCTTAGTGGGGATCAGATGGGGACACGAGCTATAGCCTCAAAAGTTGGGGTTCCGTCATTATTTTTCACGAGCGGCTCTTGAGTTAAGTCCATATATGGGCAAGATGTAAGCTCGCCAAATTTCGTGTCACTCGGAGTCCAGACGAGCACTCCACATTGGCATATGATCTCTCGCCAAATTGACGTGCCTGGGTGTCACACCAAAGGATTCTCATTATCTACCTTATAGGGAGCATGTTGTTGGCTCTCTACCACCCCTGGGCCTCATGGCCTAAGTGAGCCACCCCATGGCACATGCGTGTGTCATGACATGGGCGAGCATTGCAAAACAAGTATCTTTGGCATCTTCTTTTGGAATGGGTTTTCCAAGGACAGTGTCGGGCGACACGGGTGGGCCAACATTGCGCCCTTTCCCATGTGTTGGAGATTCCGATATAGGGCCCGGTAGTGCCCAGCGATGCAAGAATGACTCTGCATGGACACGGAAGGGTTCATACCTCGATTGTGTGGATGGATGGATGTTCGAGAGGCCCCAATTATGAAGACAGCCCATGGGAAGGATCTCGAGAAGCATGTCCAAGCGAGCAACTAAGTCAGATGACCTCTTGAGGCTCGAGATGGTATCACTATTCATCAGTGAGATCCGATAGTTTTCGGTTTGGATGGTATTTGCCCGTTATGTCTCAATTTGCATTATAATGTCTCAAAAAGCTCTGATTTGCATAGTTTGCACCCGATAAGCATTATAATGCCCCGATAAGTCCTGAAATCACCATGTAAGCTCCAGTTAAGCGTTTTAAGACCGTTTTGACCCAACAAAGGATCCAAACTCATCCTAGTGAAGTTTCGAACTGATGTAGAAGCATTGTCAACATGTCTATGAAGTTGATGATGATGAATTATGAAGCGACTAAGTGTTTAAATGACCTTAGCCTATTGTAGAGGCAAGGTTGAGCCTTGAGACTTGGCCTAAAGTAGAGGCAAGTCGACTAGAGTCGCGTTTGAGAGAAAATACACGTACGGGCGATGTGTATGACCAAGTATACTTTCACTGCATATCGAATGAAGCTTGGTAGAGGGAAAGAACCTTTCCTAAGGTCTGACGAAGCCACAAAGGGTTGCGAAAAGGGGATTGGGGGGTTGAGTTCCCCTCAAGGTTGGCCATGATTGAGCAACAAATTATGTCGTCACACAATTGGAGAGCTACGGCCGTGACACGATAGTCGCGATGCAACACAGGGAGTTGGTGGAGATGCAGTCCATTGACAATTTTGGTGAGCTTGAGCAGATTTTGCTTCACGCCTAACAGCTATCCCAGCCTGTTATAATTAATTGGTTCAAATCCTTTTGAGTAATTAAGTTGATTAATGTGGGTTGTGGGATACTTGTGTTGCTAATCATGTTCTTTCTGTTTTTAGGGTTGACTTTTTTTTTATAATTTTTTTTGTTCATGTGAAGTATTTTTAATGCCCAAAAAGAAAACTTCCCGAAATTCTCTCCCAGTATGCTAGATTTCCCATCGGGTTGTGAATACAAGGTATTTGCGTTCACTGAATTACAAAATTTTCAAAAATCCATTAAAATGTTCTTGTTAGGTGTAAAGCATATTTTTTTAAAAAATTGACATTTTCAAAATCATGAAGATTAATCAAATATTCGGTGTTATAATCTTCTCTAATCGATTATATAGATATTTAATTATGCTATAATTTTAATTTTCTATTTTCCAATGATCCCAGGCATAGTGTAAATTATGGTGTAATTATGTAGTTATGAAGTATTTGTTACCTTTTGCCGAAATGAAGAAGAAAGCAGATTTTGGGATTGAATGCAGATGGTTTTGGCACATGAAGAAACCTAGAGATGTAAAGAATATAATCGATCTTTGAAGGTAAATCGTCTCAAATGTATCGATTTTTTAAAAATATTTACTATCTTTTGTATCGAGTAGAGTGTAAATTTTAGAATATTTTTATGTAGAATTCTATTTTTAAGTAATTTTGGTAGTTAATTTAAAATCACGTATCAAATTATTTTTTCGTTATTTTGATTAACTAAATAGTTCTTGATTCAGGAGATTTTTTTAGGATAGGTTTGTTTAGATTTGAATTTTTAATTTGATATAATTACAGAATAATTTTGGTATCTTGGATAGGAAAGTTGTTAAGGGGTATTTTGATCATTTAATAAATATAATCCCACTTAAAATTGTAAAAAATCGTTTGAACATCTATTTGGGCTTGACCCAATATTTTATAGTGGGCTTGAATTATTTGAGCCTGGCCCAATCCCATTTAGTAGGCTTGGATTTATTTGGTTTGTGACCCAACCGCCACGTAGCACAATATGATTGAACTAGCTTATTTCATTTTATTTTCTAGGTTTGGAACCTATGTATGAGATCCAAGGTCACTAAATACAATGGAATACTTTCATAATAATATTAAGGCTATATTGCCATGGCAAAAAAAAATATTTTTCACATAAAGTCATAATGGTTTGAGAATAACATAAAATGCTTTTGAAAAAAGAAAAGTATTTTAAAATGTTTTGTAAGACTTTACTTATAAAATACCGAGAAGTGTTTGATTGGAAACACTCAAAAGTACAATGTAAAACCAAATATCAAAGTGATGATTTTTAGTATTTAAAATTTTTTTTAAAATACTTTTAATTATTATCTAACCACACCACGCCATATAAATTATAAATTATTTTTAATTAACTAAAATCACTTTTTGCCTATTAAAAAGAAAATGTCTTGCCAAACTCACACTAATACTTGGAGAGATAGGACCATAAAAACAATTATGGCATACTTTCCAAATCTAAAAGGATCATATTAGATGAAATATAAAAAGTAACCTCTTTCTAAAGAATTATGCAATGTCAAACTTTGCTAGAAAATATATAGTATGTTTGACACATTTTAAACTGTACAATCAAAGTATTTTTCCTTATCATGTATATCTTATTACAAATATCACCAAAACTATCCAATTTTTCTGAGAAGTTTGCATAGCATGAATTATATTTTTCTAACAAATTTAAATCTAAAACTATAATATATTTTTCCAAAGAAAGAATCTCCAAAGATTATAAAGGCTTATAAAAATCTATTAAGTAGCAAGCTACATTTAAAATGAACACATTGATGATGCATTATTTAAAATGTAAAATTGTTGATCGTGTCTGTGTTTTGCTCCAAAATGATTTTGATTTCCTAAATGACAAACTATCAATTCTATCCATGAAAACTTTTAAGTAGACCAAAACAAATTGTTTGAAAATTGTTGGCCCTAGTTTAATGTGCAGCTAACCTATATTTTGTGGTTAAATTAAAATTCAGCCACATGAGTTGACTTTAGTTTTTCTTTTTTATTGTGTTTTCTTGAATGAATTCTTTTTTATTTTGTTGAAAATATAGTCCATAAAAATTAAATGTTTTAAAGATAAATACAAGAGTGTGAAACTCACATACATTTTATATATAATTTTTTTTTTACCACAAAGAATTACATGTGGAAAGAAAAGAATCAGTGTAATGAAAAAAAAATTACAAGTTTTATCCATCTTAAATTACAAATCTAATCTCTTCGTTATCAACATAGACTTTAACGTTGTCACATTAAAAGTCAACATTGTGAGCTTTTGGATATCGAGTCAAAGAGTTTAGGTACACTCCTTAAGATTTATTTTAAGTCATATCTTGAATGAGTAAATTTGATGTGCAACCATGTTTTTTTCGTGAAGGTTAGAGGAATAGAAAAAGTCCATGGTAATGACATGCGTGGAGGTATAAATTACAATGTCTAATTTGACAAGTATATAACACCAAGTGGAGGGTTTTTGTATCCAAATTTAAGATGAAGACATCCATTTGTATAAATGAGAATAATAAGTCAAAAATTGAAAGTTTATATTGTGGTCTAAAACTCAATGGTTTGAGAATATAACTTACAGTGAATCATCTTCTCTATACCAAGGTCACTAAATATAATGCTCATAATCTTAAATGGTATACTTTCATAAAAATATTAAAACTATAATATTTGTTCCGGCAGAAAATACTTTTCACACAAAATCATCATATTTGAGAATAGCATAAAAGTATTCTTAAAAAAAATCAAAAGTATTTTAAAATGTTTCATGAGAATGTGGTTATAAAATACTTTAGCCTCAAGTTGTGCTTGATTGGAAACACTCAACACTACAACGTAAAACTAAACATCAAAGTGTAAAGTAATTTATGTTTGTAATTTATAATTTTGAAAAAAAAAAGTACTTGTAATTATTATCCAACCGAAAACCATATAAATTATAAATTATTTTTAATTAATTAAAAGCATTTCTTATTTTTTAAAAAAAAGTCGTGTTAAATTCACCATAATACTTGGAAAGATAGGACCATAAAGCAATCATTGCGTGCTAAATCGAAACGTTTAGAGTGATGAAAGATGAGAAGCAACCATTTTCAAAAGGATCGTGCAATATCAAACTTTTTAGAGTACAGTAAGTTTGACATATTTTATACCATAAAATCCTAAGTCTTTTTCTTTACTATGTTTATCTTATCACAAATGTCACAAAAGCTATCCCTTTTTCTAATAAGTTTTGGTACATTTTGGTCCCTTTACTTTTAAAACGTTCGTTTTAGTCATTGTACTTTTAACTTTGATCCATTTTAGCTCTTGTACTTTCAATATGTCTATTTTGGTCTCTATACCTTTAAAAAGTGACCATGTTGGTCCCTTTAATTTTTTTAATCTCATTTTTTAAATCATAATTTCAACACAACACTACACTCAATAAATTTCTTAAAATTGAAAGGGACAACGGACCTCGACATATATATTCACAATAGTATGATATTGTCCACTTTAGGCATAAACCCCTCATGGTTTTGCTTTTGGTTCTCCCAAAAGGCCTCATAACAATGGAGAATGTTATCCTCACTCATATACCCATGATCTTCCCCTTATTTAGCCAAATGTGGAACTTTGTTTATGTATTCCCAACAGTAGTCATAAATTCGTAATAAATAATTTCTATTGTGTTAAGAATTTGTATTAAAATTTTCAAATAGAGGCCAAATTTTAATGATCACGTTTTTAAAGTATAGGGACCAAAAAGACGCTTTGAATGTATATGAACTTAAATGAACAAATATCGAAAGAGGATGAACTAAAATTGAACGAAAGGATATATAGATAAAAATATGTTAAAATATCATTTTGGTCCTCATACTTTGGGTTTCATTTCCATTTTAGTCTTTGTACTTTCAAATGTTCAATTTTAGTCTATGTACTTTCAATAAATCTTAAAATTAGTCTTTATTGTTAGTTTGAAGTTATTTTTTAAAATTGAAATTGATTAAATAATAATAATAATTTTCATGCAAGAGAAGACACAATGTGAATATATTTCCAAACTTTATAGAAGGAAGGTTAATAGAGACTAATTTTTTTTTATAGAAAAGTTAACAATAAACTAACAATAGGGACCAACTTTAAGCTTTATTAAAAATACAAGGAATGAAATTATATAGAAACTAAAATAGAATGAAATCTAATGCACAGGGACCAAAATGGTATTTTAACCATAAAAATACAAAGATCAAGTAGTAATTAAACCTACATTTTTCCAAAGAAAAAATCTCCAAAGCTAAAGGCTTTTATATAAAAGTCTATTAAGTAGCAAGCTAATTTAAAAATGAGCACATTGATGATACATTTTATTTTATTTTCTTGAGAACACATTGATGATACATTTTAAAATGTAAAAAAGGTTGATAGTGTATGTGTTTTTCTCCAAAATGATTTCGATTTCCTAAACGACATACAATCAATCCATGAAAACTCAATAACTAGTAGACCAAAATAATTGTATGAAAATTGTTGGCCTACTTTTATGTGCAGCTAACCTTTATTTTGTGGTTGAATTAAAATTCAGCCACATTAGTTAGACTATAGCTTTTCTTGAAAATATAGTCAATAACAGATGCTAAAGATAAATACAAGGGATGTAAAAATCACATAGATTTTAAATGAAAAATTCATATGTTCACAATAATAAAAAATATATAATATAAGTTTTTATCTATTTTCAATTACCAATTCAATCCCTCCATTATCAACTTCGACATTTTCACTTAAGAAGTCAATATTGAAGGCTTTTGAGTCGGGTTAAGAGTTTAGGTCATACATCTCTATAACATTTATTTCATAGTCCTATATTTCTTGAATGAGTAAATTTGATGGGCAGCTTTTTTATTTTTATTTTAGGTTAAAATACTATTTTGGTTCATGTACTTTGATAGTTGTTCCATTTTAGTCCCTATATTTTAAAATGTCCAAAATTAGTCTTCGTACTTTCAATAAAGCTCAAAAAATAGTCTCTACCGTTAGTTTGCAGTTAGTTCAACGTTAAAATGAGCAGAAAGAATTTATTTTTTACTTTCCTCAGCTTTTTCTCTCTCTCCTTCTCTCAACTTTTCCATTGTTGGAGCTCCATCTCTCTCAGATTTGCAGATTCCCAGCTTCTTCAAGTTCAATTTTTTTCCCAAAGTTCAGAGTATGTTTTGTTTTAGATTTTTGCTCTGAATCGAATGGTTGATTTGAATCTTCTAGGTTTTCTGCTAGATTAGATTAGTCTAGTTTTAGTCAGAAATTTCCTTTTCTTAGTTGATTGTTTTGAACTATGAACTGCTTTCTTTCTTCTGCTATGATATGGGGGCTTTCTTTTCTTGACAACTTTTCTCTTGTACTTGATGTTATTGTTACTCAAAAACCCTTTTTCCCTTTCTTATTTTGGTCTACTCTAGTTTATGCAGGAGTTTTCATTCAGTTTTGAGCTTCCAAAAACAAGAGCAAAAGATAAAAGAAAGAGAAAGTTAAAATGAGAGAGAGAGGGGAGAGAAAAAACCATTTTAACGTTGGACTAACTACAAATTAATGGTAGAGATCATTTTTTAGCTTTATTGAAAGTGCAGGGATTAATTTTGGACATTTCAAACTACATGGACTAAAATGGAACAACTATCAAAGTACAGGGACCAAAATAGTATTTTAACCTTTATTTTATTATTATTTTTTCGTTTCGAAGGTTTATTGAAACGAGAGGAATAGAAAAGGTCCACGGTAATGACATGCATGTGGATATAAATTATAAAGTCCAATTTGGCTAGTATATATGATTACGCCAAAGTGGATAGATGTTTCTATCCAAATTAAAGATGAAGACGTTGATTTAATTATGTATAAGAGAATAAGTCAAATATTGAAAGATTATATGGTGGTCTAAAACTCCAATTGTTTGAGAATACAACTTAAAACAAGTCATCTCCTCTATGCAAGTGCTACCAAAATTGTCTGATTACAATGTATAAATAAAATTATTAATGAAATTGATACAACAATTTCAATCTATAATCTATATCTATACCTATAGTATCTATAATATATTAAAAAGTGAGAATCTTGAAAAAATATTTTTGGATATTTTTGTCCCTTCTTTAATTTACTAATTTACAAAATGTGCCATTAAGAATTAATTATAAATATTAAATTAGTTAATTAATTAAATATCAACAATAAATGTTTAGAATTCTTAAAGCTTGGAATGTAAAATGTTGTTCCTACAACTTTAAATATTTATCATTTTAATTATGATTCATAATAGAATTTTAAAAGTGGTAGAATTCAAAAGGTTTTGTAACTCTTACCTTTTACTCTACAAAAAAAAGTTTTCTTCACCATTTTTTCACTAACACTTGGAATTTCATTATTTATTTATTCTTATTCTCTCAACTCATTGCTCTCAAAGCCTCTTCAATCTTCAAAACATCTTCAAATGTTGGTGGCACATTCAAGTCGCAAGGGACGATGTCGATGCATGTGTCGAATCTATATCTCGAACCCACGTATCTCTAAATGTTGGCAAGTTGTATTGCATGCATGTATCAAATCTATATCTCAGACCCTAGACAACTCCAATTTGTAAAGTAGAATAATAGTGTTTATTTGTCTATCAATTGTCAAGTGAGCAAATCTATTTTAAGAAATGATTGTATTGCTAGGGTCTTGAATTATTTTACTACTTTTTATTTATTTTATTGTCATTTTATATTCAGTGTATTGTTTTTTTTAACTTAAAACTTTTGTTGAAAAAAATAAAAACTTATTGATTAATTTTACAAGTCTATCTTCCTTTTGTTGGTGAAGAATCATGTACTACTAATATATTCCTCACAAAGTTTTAAACTAATTATAAATAGTTGTAAAGTAATTAATTATCTATAATTAATTAAAAATAATTATCAACAATAATTTCTATGTCATATGAAAAGTTGGAATACAAAAAGTTTGGTATTTCATTCTCTATGAAGTTAAATAATATTTCTTAAATTATAATTATAATTAATATGAAATCAAATTAGTAAACTAATTAATTTTATTAAGGTTGAAGAGTTAAAAATATAACAAAAAATTAGCCTCAAAATATATAGAATTTTTAATTAACTAACAAAGTAATTAAAAATAACAATGGATTCAAATTAGGTAAAATAACTTTTTCAAAATAAAAAAAATGAAAGTACCTATATATTTTTGAAATAGATATAATAAAAACAATAAAATGTAACCTAAATTTCATTAAGAATGTGGCATAAGATTTAGAAATTTAAATGCACCCATAAAGATTAAATGCATGAAATGTGAAAAGTTAGAATATAAAAGGTTGGCATCAATGTAGCCAAATTAGTCTAAAATTAATATTATTATCAAATTATATTTAATTATAGAGCATAAATTTTTTGAATGTCAAAATTCTATAATAATTTCATTCTACTCTAAAATTGTCTCTTTCTCACAAAGTTTTAAATTAATTAATTATCAAAAATAATTTCTATGAAATATGAAAAGTTAGAATGCATAAAATTTTGTCATTTCATTTTCAAGAAGTTAAACAATTTTTATTTAATCATAATTATAATTAATAAATTTAATTATTATATGAAATCAAATTAGTAAACTAATTTTATCTTTATTAAACTTGAAAAGTTAAAGATATAATAAAAAGTTAGCCTTAAAATATATAGAACTTTTAATAAACTAACGAAGTAATTACAAAAATAACAAAAATGAAAATACCTAAATTAGGTAAAATATTTTTTTCAAAATAAGAAAAATGAAAATACCTTATATTTTTTTAAATTGATCTATTAAGAACAATAAAATGTAACCTAAAATTTATTAAGTATGTGGCATGAAATATATCAATTTAAATGCATCTATATGGATTAAATGCATGGAATGTGAAAAGCTAGGATGTAAGAGATTGCACCAATGTAGATAAATTAATTCTAAAATTAATATTTTTATCAAATTATATTTAATTGTAGAATATAAAATTTTTAGAATGTCAACAGTTTTATAATTGTTTCACTCCTTTTAACTCTAATTTTTCCTGTTACACTCACTTCCACAACAATTCAAAAGCTCCATTTTAAGAAAATTAAAGTATATACTAATAACAATTAAGAAAATAATTAAGATTTTGATAGAGTGAATCATCATTGACAAAATAGAAATATATAAGTTAGTTTAAATTTCATCTACATCCTTGTGTAAAAAAAAACCATAAATGATGTTCACATACAATTCACATGATTTAAAATATAACAATAAATTAAAATTTCAATATAGAGTATTTATCAAGAAAATAATAATAAATCTAATAAAATAAGAATTTTTAAGAAATGCATTATTTTTTAATCTTAATATTTTTTAGAAAGATCTAAATAAAACATTATAGATTACAAATTCTTTTTACAGCATATTACAAATTACAAATTTATTTTAAATATTAAATTCCTAATCTTTTAGGTTTAAATTTGAAGGATTATGTAATTTAATTAAAATTTTCAAAGTTTTATTATATTGAATTATTTAAAAAAAATAAAAAAAATTCGATTTAGCTACTTGAAACTAATTTATTACCTTTGTAAGTTTTAATATTGGTAATTATTAGTAAATGGTTATAAATTTAGTTTTTAAAATTTATTACCCTCATAAGTTTATCAACATTGATAATTATTAGCAAATAGTTACAAATTTAATTTTTAAAATCAATCAATATTGAAATAAAACAATTACTTATTCATATTTCAACTTATGAAAAATATAAATGTAGCAAAAGTAGAGTTCTTTGTGCACAAGACAATCTCTACACTTGAGTGTTAGTGAGTTGCAGTTATATCATGTCAAAATACTAGAGAACACGATAGCACATGTGTTGACTATCGAAGTTGATGAGAGGAAAACAAAAGAAATGTGAAATGTCAATTTCCACTGTGCATGGGTTCTTGCACTAGCGAACATAGATGGAGTATAAAACTTTTTTATTATTTAGTTTCGGTTTGAATTTATAATGTGTTATACAATGTAAAGTATTTAACATTCTAATCACTAGGTCGTAGCCAATTGAAGCACCACCACTTCAATGTCAGTTTCAAGTGTTCAATTAGACCTCAACCATGGTTCTACTACTTCTTTTAAGTTCTCTCATTTTTCTTAAATCTTTTTTTTAAATTTCTTCTTCGAAGACTCTTGTTGTTATTTATTAATATATTCTTTTAAACTTACATTACAAAATATTTTTTAACCTTAACCAAAATTTGTTTTTAAAAATATAGAAATGTAGTTTGCTATTTTTCAAATTCAAACCTAACTCTTCATTAAGTTATCAAATTAATTTTAACTGAATAAATAAAAGGCATAATAACATAGTAAAATTAAATTTAATATCATGATAATTAATAACATTTTTCCCGAATCATTTAAAAGTTAAATTATTTCAAAATTAAAAATCATACAACGTTAGTTTAAAAAAAAATTACACTAGTATATAAAAAAGGCACAATATGGAGAAATCTTTTTAGGTCAATTTTGTGCTTTCATTATAACTCTTTTCACTATTATTTTAGTGGCAATTTTGGCCTTCAAATTTCAGTCTATCTCTAAAGACCTATATATATATATATTTGACAATATTACTGTAACGCCCAACAATTTTAGGTAATGATTAATTTCTTAATTGATAAGCCTTAGTATTAAGGCTTATTTAATTCCCAAATTCTTAAAATATTCTTGTTTTGACTTAAGACCAATTGAAAATAGTTGAAATATTGCTTCAATTTAAGAAAGAAATAAATATGATGGCATTTGGGATAGAGTTCTAAATATATTGATCTTATTTGCAGGAAATATGAAAATTGCAAAATCAAATTGTAGAATCACGATTCTGCAATTTGGATAGCAGAAAAATTCAAGCAAGAAAGTTCTGGCGCAAGAAAAAAAAAAGAAGAAAAACCCATTATGGAAATCCTAAATTGTCGCATAAATTGGGGAAATTGGAGCACAAATTTTGGATGAATCAACCCTAGAAAGGACCTATAAAGGGTAGAAGAAGAGGGATGAAGAAGATGTTCATTTTTTGGAGAGTATTTTGGAACCCGAAGTTTTTTTCTGCAGCAATTGTTCTTCCTTTGTCTTTAACTTAGAATTTGAATTTCTGTCTTATTCCTCTTCATATTTTATTTGTATTAAGGATAGTTGCTTGCAGTACAATCGTTGTTCTTCATTTAGTAAGTTTAAGTTCTAATTCAATCTCTATTCGTGGGTTTATTCAACAATAATACTATGTTTTTCTGCATTTTCTTGGTTCTCTCTGTTTTTGCCGAGGGTGCAACATTCTGTTTTTATTTTTCTTCTTGTATGACGAATAGTTGTTGGAGGTACACACTTGTTCTCATTCGAAGTCAGTTTGAATTAATTTTGTAGTTTAATCCAACATCTATTTGCAAGTTTCTATAGGATTCCTCCTTGATTTCATCTTTATATTTCTGTTGCATCTTTATATTTCTGTTGCAAGGTTGTTCAATTTATGTTTTTACTTTAGTTTACCCAATCCGATTCAAGTGGTACTTGGATTGTCAAGACTAATCATCTCCTGGAAATAGCGAAGAGATTAAGTCGATTGGAATGAAGTAGATTTTCCTTGAACAATTATTGATGATTTTCATTCTTAGTGATTTTGTCTTTTATTTTTATTCAAATTTTCAGAATTGCTGGAGTATTTATAAGCCATCAGAATTCAAAGTAGAAGGAATAAAATTGAATTTCTCATAAGCCCTTGATTATCTATTTTTAAGATACTTAGGATAGAATTTTGTTATAATTAGCAATACTCAACCTTCTAATATGAATTTTTCTTCAAAAATTAGTTTTAAATTTTTATTCTTAATATGAACTAAAACTTCTTAGGGGGTTCAAGGATGTGAATTCCCTAAGAAGTAATTGTAGCCAAAAATCCAACTAAAAACCAAGCCTACATCTCAATTGTTTGCTTGTGTTGAATAAATTTTCGTTGAGATCCTAGAATGATCAATTAGGGTAGCAACTCAAGCTTAGATCTAATACCGACGGAGTTAGTGATAAGCAGATTTTGCACAAGTGATGGAGAAAAGAGCTTAGACATAAGTCAATTCTTACCCTAGACATAGGGATTAAGGACTCCAAAGCTCATAAAATTGTTGAGCCGAATTACTCTAAGATAGAGGACTATAGACATATAAGTCACTCACTTAGCCTCCTAAAAACCTAAATTCAAGGTGAATAGAAGAAGTAATTTTGGTTTACAATTGAGTGTGGAGTAGGTTGGAATTGCAATTTTGGCTTGCAATTACAACTTAGGGCAATGACATTCTTGCGCCCCATCTTTATCTAAATTCCTTATGAAATTTTTAGTTTGCTATCTCATTATTGCCATTTCTCGATTCTGCAATTAAATTCTGCAATCCTTGTCAATTCAATATTGCAATTTCTTGATTCTACAATCAGATTTTGCAATTTTTCCAACATAATAACCCAACTTTATTTTTGCAATTTTAATTTTCAAGTTGCAATTTCCTTACACTTTGCTTTACAATATTTTTGTTACTCCGTTCCCTTGAGATTCGATACTTGGTACTCACATACCATTTTATATTACTTCGATCGCGTGCGCTTGCATGTACATCGATCATTAATCTTGGAGTTAAGGTCGAAGAAATTTCTCATATAAGTATTGTTGGGGTCAGTTATGTTCTTTGGGGCGTGTTGGATTTATTGTTGAAGTGTAATTTGAGGTATTTGGGTTAAATAAGCTAATATGAGTTAATCGTATTTTTGTTTTGGGTTAACTTGAAGTTTAAGAAGTCGGAAAGGGCAAAAAGGGAATGGGAGAATAAGTAGGAGGGCATTATTAGAATTTGGAAAAGTTAGTATTAAAAAAAAGAGGGAATTTTTTTTCTTATTCCATTCTTCTCTCCCTCTCATATGATCGATTTCCTTCTCTCCCTCTCCCTTGCGTAGCTCCCCTCCCACTCGCACCTTCCTCTACTGCCGACAACATTGCAAGCCACCCCCAAACTCACATCGTGTCGCAGCCTAAAATCGCAAACACAGGCAACACACCCTCCTTCGCGCATGCAACAAACCTTTGATCGATGACGCCTTCCCCTCTCTAATTTTCAGTTTTGTGCGGTAGCATTAGATCCGATGAGCCTTCATCCTTCGACGTTCTTCTCTCCTTCTTCTCTAGCAATGACTTTCCAGCGTTCAGCGACAGCAGCATCAAGGGCGTTTGTTGAGGCTCACACGCACTCTCCCTTGCATTTTAGCGAACGGATTCATGCAATTCGATCCTCGAATTGCAAACTCGCTTTAATTTTCGTGACCCACACTCTGATCGGTCTTGGATTCGAATACCCATAGCTTGACAAGTTCGAATCTGTGAGGTAAATTTTGTTTACCACTTGGTTCATGGTCGTTTTGAAGGGAATATTCGAATTAAACCTACAACGGAAGCATTGGAATTGACTTTGATTTTATTTTAGAATTAAACAAAAAAAAAACATTTTAGGCTAACCAAAACATACCTTTGAGATAAATATGGAGATGTTTCTGGCAGATCTTTATCTCCTCCATAAAATCTTCCTGACTATGACACGAACACATGACCAAGACTTGTGGGAGCCTCTTAAAAGAAAATCCACAAGGGATTGGAGACGAAGAGGTCTAGAGAGAATTCTCTATTCTCTCTATTGAGGAGATATGTGGTATTTCTAATTGTTCAACCTAAGGGTCCTATTTATAGAGACGAAGGGAAAATCTTTGCCATAATTAAAATATTATATTTTAATACATTAGATATTAAAATATATCTTGTACTTATTTGAATCTCATTCAAATCTCCTATGATATTTATTTATTTGAATCTTATTCAAATTTTATAAATATCTTTTATTTAATGTATCTAATATGTATTAATTATTTTAATATTTAATGTATCAAATACAATAAATATATTTTCCTCTTTTATATTTAATATATTAAATATTTGAACACTTCAAATTAAATATTAATTTGAACATTTCAAATTTTTCTTTCAACTAAATTGATCTTTTAGTGTTTCTATGAGCTAGCAAATGGACCTTATGGACCTACAGATTATAAGCTCCAATGATACAAAATCAATTAATTAAACTCTTTAATGAATTAATTTTCATTCATTAACTATAGGTCACTCCACTATAGACCTAGAGTTGCACTCTTATGCACTGTAGGACAAGTTGTGTCCATGGATATAACCATTACATGCAAGTTGATCCTTCACGAGTTGTTCGTAATTACAGTTGGGTCAAAAGTCCATTTTATCCCTGTAATTACACCTTGCACCTTAAGTACCACTGATCCTTTAATGAACAATTTGTTTATGATCCAACCATAAACTAAGTCCCTCTCGAGTCAGTGAGAGGGTGAGGCTCCATTGTTCAAGTCTCAAAATCAGCACTTAAGGGAACTACTCATCTACTTACCCTATATGAGAATGAGTGAATTCCATCTTGTGAGATTATGTTCTCAGCTCCCTATTTGGTCAAGTCCCCAAAATGGTAGGCATATTGAATCGGCAACAAAATCCACTCTCACCCATGCAAATCAAAGGACAAGTCTTTACAGACAGGACTTCATAACTCACTTAGAATTAAGATCGAGTCGCATATGATAATTTTGATCAAATATTAATCCTCTCAATTAACGGATTTATAAAGAGAAATTAAATATTCCGTGGTCCAGTCTTATACAAACTCATTGTATAAGATACCCCTACTCACATGTCTCCACATGAACGATTTGGATTGAATCATTTGTAACTATTACAAAGTGGGTCGTTCAATAGTGTTACCAGGATAAGGCACTCAACCTTATCCATATACTATGACCCTTTAGGTTATTTCTTGAACATGATCCTCTCGTATGTAAACCACATTCTATTCAAAATTACACTAATAACCTTGGATTTTTCATATAATGGGTAATATTATATTGCAAATAAAATAATCAAAATTATTATTAATTATTAATTACAAGACTTTAGGGGATAAATCTCAACACGTTTTTGGTGTTGGTGAGTTTTGGTGAGTTTCAAACTAGCAAGTACCAGAGTTTTGGTGAGTTTCAATGGGTAAGGATTCGTGTTAATCACTTTCGAACTCGTTTAGATGCTATAAATTAGGTCCTGTTATTTGGAACCCTTTTATTAATATTTCAAACGGGCTTTGGAATGACTGAACAAGCCTGACATTGAGTAAGAGCTAGTTGTAACCTAACTAATTATTGATTTGGGTTGAATAGTAGTCTTTAAATTAAGGTTCAAGTTTGCCTTTGGAATGAAAGTTTAAATGTTGTGAATGCCGAGTTTTGATCACTTTGAAAATTATTATAGGTTGCACGATGGATCTCATTGGTTGGAGTTAAGGGGTCCTTGTGCTTGGATTCATGACCAAGGTAAGTAGCCTAGTTAGATAATCCTTAAATGCTTCGAACATGGATTTTTGTATGCATGAATGCTTGAGTGCTTATGAGTATGTTTCTTTTTTAGTATGTGTTTGAGCTTGGTTGACGTTGGATGATAGGCTTGGTAAAGGACTCAAGTAGGGGTTCGATGACTGAATTGAGTGGTTTGCAATATTCATGATTCTTGGTATGGTATCTAGAGGGGTCGACCATATGTTATGTTTCTGTAAGTAACTTGTTAGGGCTTGATTTTGGAGTAGAGCTTTGGAATGCATGAATGACATTGATCGTAGTTTCTCTATAAGCGTGAATATATGGATAGTTGATTTAAACTGAATGAACATAAGTGTTTGGGCTGCTCGAGATGTTTGGGTTAGCTGTAGGATGCAAAATACTTAAGCTATTAGATCGATTAAGTAGGGTCTACTTGAGGTATTGTGGTGTTTAACTGATCACAGAATGTCTGAAACACTTGAATGGTTTAGTTTAGAATCCCCTTAAAGTTTGAGTTGTGTGGTTTGAGGGCAATATGCCGCTGGGAGCTTAGGGGCTACGATTAAATGGAGTTTGGGTTTTAGAGTGTTGTCAAGCTTGTGCATGAGTCTATGCTCGAAGTTCGTGATTTGTGGTTAGTAGAAAAAGGGTCATGCTCCTGAGATTGTTGTTGCTTGTTGATGTGTGGCCTTGAGAATCATTTGGATGGTTGATGAACCTAGTCTTGAGGCCCTGGTTGTCTTGATCTTGTGTGTTGTTGGAAAATAGAGTTGTATGCTCTTAAGAACCCTGATAACGTTAGGGCATGACTTAGGTCCATTAGGCTAGCATCACTTCCTCATACAAGCTTGCCTCTTAGGGATTTATGAGACGTGGTTGGCATGAGGGTTGCTTTCTCTTTGCAATTCTACAAGCTCTGGGGTGATTTCCCATTGTATTTAGTGTGAAGGTTGCTTTCCTTCTTATTGTGATTAGCTTAGGGGTGATTCTACCCTGTATTTAGTGTAAAGGTTGCTTTCCTTCCTGTTGTGGCTAGCTTAGAGACGATTTCCCACTGTATTTAGTGTGAAAGTTGTTTTCCTTCTTATTGTGATTAGCTTAAGGACGATTCTGTAACGCCCCCGAAACTTAGCCTAAATCTAGGGAACGGTACTAACCAACAACCAATACGCTTTGAAAATTTTGGCAGCATAACAACGTACCTACGACAATACCCAATTTTTTTTGGCACTTGTTAGACAAAAATATCACACTTCTAAAACCATTTAACCAATCCACCCAAATTCACTCCACTTGAACACAACACAATACTCCTAAACTCCAAGTAAGCATGTCCAACCCATTATAATAAGGCAACTAAAAATCTATTACATAACAACCAACCCAACGGCTTTACTCCGTATTCAAGAAGAAGATAAAACAAACTAAGTTCATCCAACTTTAACAAACTTCTAGGAATGAGTCGATCCTCAAACAATTATACAACTTAATGCCAAAGTCGCAAAACGAACAACATCAACACTATGCACTATGTAACACCCGGCATTTTCAGGTAATTAGTTCCAATTTTGAGACTAATTAAGAATCAATTTTTTTGTGTTATTTTGGTTTAGTTAATTTAATGTTGGGGTTTATTTGTTGTTTATGATTTATAAAGTGGGAAAAGAGAGAGAGCTAAAAGATATTGGGGGGCATTCTTATAAATAAGAAAGTGTTAAGCCAAGCCAACCTTAAGTTTTGTCCTCATGTGTAGCCACACGCAGCCCGAGGTCAGCCCCATCCTCATCTTCTTCTTCCTCACCCTCTTCTCTTTCCTCATGAAAGCAAACAAAAAAAAATCCACCACCATTGTTGGATCCCCCTCATTCTTCCATAAGCTCTAGCCATCGCTTTCCCTTCGACGATGAACAACGATGACACGTGCAAATGGCGATAGCGACACGTGCAAATGGGGTCTTTTCGAAGTCGATTTGAAGCGTGTTGAGCGTGGGTAAGTTTTCTGGCAATGAGTTAAGGTGGCTTTTAATCTTTAAGGATGAATTATGGTGCTGTTTTGGTGTCAGAGGCTAACTTTCTATTTTTCGAACCTAATTTCAGAACACACATCTTGTATGGAGGCTGGTTGTCGAGGTTGGACTAATTCGACACCAAAATTGTCAAGTTTAGGTTCTATTTTGGGTAAGATTTAACTGGTAAAATTCATTCCGAATCAATTAGAACCTTGGGTTACTTGACAAAACTAAGTGCTGAATTTTGGGTTATTATTGTGAAGTGTGGGTTTGATTGAAGGCAGAATATGGTTTTATCTCTAATTGTAGGGACCTTTTTGTGAGAATTGTTGGTTAAAGTTGTTTTGAAACCCAATTGAACCCTTGGACTAAATGCTAGAATTGGTAACTCTGACTTTTGGGACCTTATGGTTGTTGGGGTTTATGCTTTAAAGCCTCGTAATTAATGATTTATTTAATAATTAATAATAATTTTGATTATTTTATTTCCAATATAATATTATCTATTATATGAAAAATCCAAGGTTATTAGTGTAATCTTGAACAATATGTGGTTGACATACGAGAGGATCATGTTCAAGAAACAACCTAAAGGGTCATAGTATATGAATAAGATTGGATGTCTTATCCTAGTAACACTATTGATACGACCCACTTTGTAATAGTTACAAATGATTTGATCTACATAGTTCATGTAGAGACATGTGAGTGGGGGTATCTTATACAATGAGTTTGTATAAGACTGAACTACGAAATATTTAATCTCTATTTATAAATCTGTTAATTGAAAAAATTAATATTTTATCAGGATGATCATATATGATTCGATCTTAATCCTGAGTGAGTTATGAACTTCTGCCTGTGAGGGTTTGTCCTTTGATTTGCATTGGTGAGAGTGGTTTTTGTAGCCGATTCAATATGTCTACCATTTTGGGGACTTGACCAAATAGGAAGTTGGGAACATAATCTCACAAGATGGAATTAACTCCTTCCCATATAAGGTAAGTTGATGAGTAGTTCCCTTATGTGCTGATTTCGGGACTTGAACAATGGGGCTCCACCCTCTCACTAGCCCAAGAGAGACTTAGTTTATGGTTGGATCATAAATAAATTGTTCATTAAAGGATCAGTGGTACTTAAGGTGCAAGATGTAATTATAGGGTTAAAATAAACTTTTGACCCAGCTGTAATTACGAACAACTCGTAAAGAATCGACTTGCATATAGTGATTATATCTATGGACACAACTTGTCCTACAGTGCATAAGAGTGCAACTTTAGGTCTATAGTGGAGTGACTTATAGTGAATGAGTGAAAATTAATTAATTAAAGAGTTTAATTAATTGATTTTATATCATTGAAACTTATAATCTGTAGGTCCATAAGGTCCCCTTGCTAGCTCATAGTAACACTAAAAGATCAATTTAGTTGAAAGAAAAAATTTGAAATGTTCAAATTAATATTTAACATATTAGATATATTAAATATAAAAGAAGAAAATATATTTATTGTATTTGATACATTAAATATTAAAATTTGAAATGTTCAAATTAATATTTAATATATTAGATATATTTAATATAAAAGAGGAAAATATATTTATTGTATTTGATACATTAAATATTAAAATAATTAATGTATATTAGATACATTAAATAAAAGATATTTATAAAATTTGAATAAGATTCAAATAAATAAATATCGTTGGAGATTTGAATGAGATTCAAATAAGTATAAGATATATTTTAATATATTATATATTAAAATATATTATTTTAATTATGACAAAGATTTGCCATTAGTCTCTATAAGTAAGACCTTTGGGTTGAGCCATTAGACATAACACACATCTCCTCAATAGAGAATTATAGAATTCTCTCTAGACATTTTCCTCTCCAATCTCTTGTAGATTTTCTTTCAAGAGGATCCACAAGCCTTGATCTTGTGTTCGAGTCATAGCCAGAAAGACTTTGTGGAGGAGATAAATACCTGCCAGAAATATCTCCATATTTATCTCAAAGGTATGTTTTGCTTAGTCTAAAATATTTTTTTGTTTAATTCTAAAATAAAATCAAAGTCGATTCCAACGCTTCCACTGTGGGTTTAATTCGATTATTCTCTTCAATGGCGTAGTCTCATTGTGGGTCATGAATTTTAGGAGTACCCATAAGCTTTCTTTAATTTAAGAATTTTGGACTTATCTTCAATTTAAATACTTTGTGGACAGGTTGTAACTCAGACCAATCGAGGTTGAAGGCGTCTATAAATTGAGAATTTCTCGTGTAAATTCTCTTTGAACTCTCTTAAGTAAGTTGAATGGTTGGAAGTACTTTTAAGTGGACTTTTGTTAAGTCTTGGAAAACAAAAACAAAAAAAAAATGTCAATCATTATTTTTTTTCTTTCCTTTGAAATTTTTTAGGTGATGCCAACGATTTTTCTAGGAGAAGGGAGATTTAAATTAGCCTTGTTTTGGGCTTATAAAAAAGGTAAGTAGTCATTTGGATTAAGCCCCTTTAAGTTATTAATTGGTTTGGTTATGTTTGGAAATTTTGAATTGTAAAAGCATGTATGAAATTGTGTTTATGAAGTATGTTATGGATAGGGAATTTGTGCTGAAGTTGTTTGAGTTAAAAGTGGCCTAAGTTGTGGCTATAATGGAAATAGGAGCTTAAAGATTTGAGTTCATTGTGGATAGCATGTGTAGTACCTTAAGAATTTGCCTATGTTTATGATTGGATGAATTTAGTTTAGATTTTTGGTGATTTGTGAATAAACATGTATGCCTAAAAATGTGTACGTGGGGTATGGAGTGGTTGGCTGAATTAGTATGAGAATTATCGTAATGGGCCTAATGTTGCCTAAATATGTAGCTATTCTTGTTTAAGAATTTAATGTGAAAACTCATGGTGGTTCATGTGATCAGTGTATAGTACCTTGAATGAGTTTGTGTTCGAGGTTTGTGATTGGTGTTTGTGATTCATGTGTAGAACCTTGGATGAGATATACCCAAAGGTTAATGAATCGTATTTGTTATTCGTGTGTGGGACCTTGGATAAGTCTGTGCCCAAGGTCTATGAATGATATTTGAGATTCAGGTTTAAAACCTTGGTTAAGTTTATGCCCGAGGTTCATGAATTGTGTTTAAGATTGGAGGACATGAACTAAGTAGTGGTTGATGTAATCGTCAGACATGCCAACCCTGATTTTGTGTGTGGTTGGTTGTTAGGGTGCTATGGTCTTGAAAACCCTATTAGAGTTAGGGAATGACTTAACACCTTTAGGCTAGTGAGACCCACTACCCCACCTGGAGCATGTTTACCTATGATGATTATGTGATGTGATTTGCGATGCTAGCCAGTGTGGCTTGGGAGATGGTGTGCCTCATTGCCATGCCCCAGTGATTTGTGTATGCTAGCCAATGTGGCTTAGGGATGGTGTGCCCTTTTGCCGTATGCTAGTTGTGGGGTTGAAGCCCCAACGATTTGTGTATGCTAGCCAGTGTGACTTGGAGGATGGTGTGCCTCCTTGCCATATGCTAGTTGTGAGGATGAAAACCTAGTGATTTGTGTTTGCTAGCCAGTGTGGCTTGGGGATGGTGTGCCCCTTGTCGTATGCTAGTTATGGGAATGAAGCCCCGCGAATAGGAAGCATGACTTCAAGGCATAGCAATGAGGCAATACCGTAGGTAGGGGTTAGTTAGGTGGACACTTAGCCAATAAAGTGTAAAACTTGAATAAGATCAAAAGGTTGAGTAATTTATGGTAAGTTGACTAGTTGATGTGTTGAACTTTGAACTTTTGGATTAAGTGAGAGCTACTTACTGAGTATTTTTATACTCACCTATGCTACATTGTTTTCTTTTTCAGGTGGTCATGGACTCTAGAGGGGCGTGGTAGAGACATTAGCTTGGCAAGACTATGGAGATATAGTGGTTTTCCTATTTTCTTAGGATAGAAGAGTTGTCTATATTTTCATGTATGTTTTTCTTAAATATTGGAAAAATGTGTCATTTACTTGAAAGTATTTGCAAGTTTGTTTTTATTTTGAATCGGGGATCTCGAAATAAAGTGAATTTTGTGAAATGTTTCCGATGTTCTAGTTTGAAAGGTATTTTTAAAACCTTATTTATTGTGTTAAGTGTGTGTTGAGCAAGCTTTAAGTAACGATCCGGGTCGAGTCTTTACACACTAACTCAAGTCATATAGGAAATAACTCACTCCTACAAGTGTAAGTTCTCAACTAAAACCAATTATTAAAAGACAACAAAAATAACTAATGGTCTGCCTTTTCGTCATCTGTCCTCCTCATCATCAAGCTCAAATAGATTTCTGTCACCTACAAAATCTGGGGGTGAGTCAGTACATAAAGCGTTCTCTGTAAGTAGCTCACACCTGGTGAGCCACCAAACATCAAACAGGACAAACAACATGCTTTTCACACGCATCCAACATGTTTATCAACATTAATAACACAAGCAACATGTTTAACATACATAAACAAGTAAAACATAAGAATTGCCCAACACATGAATTCCCGCATCATGCCATGCACACTAAATTCCACTCAAGCTCCATGAGCTCACTCAACACTCATATTTAGCCCTTACAAAACTCTCTAAGACTGACCCTTCGAGTTGCATTAACCCTTGACCATTTATACTCAGGGCCTCAACGCTTCTCTACGGAGCTCAACATTCGACCCTTGACCATTTATACCCAGGACCTCAACGCTTCTCTACGGAGCTCAACATTCGACCCTTGACCATTTATACTCAAGGCCTTGAACTGTGTATCGACCATTGGCCGTTTATACCCAAAGCCTCGATGACTAGCAACATATTGACCCCTGACCATTTATACCCAAGGCCTCAAAACTTGCCTCAAGAGTCATCACACCGACCTTTGACCATTTATACCGAAGACCTTAGTGCTCCTCTTTATCCAATATTGGCATGTCGACCCATGACTATTTATACTCGAGGCCACAACACCCAATAGTGACATATCAACCCTTGACCATTTATACCCGAGGCCTTGATATTCATTTACTTTCCTTAAACAATACCAGCTCTCGACCATTTACACCCAAGACCCTGATATCCATCTCATATCCTTTCATCAAAATGCTAACATCCTCTTTTATCATAAACTCAAGGTTCTCTCACCTTACTAATCAGGCTCACAACAACCCAGAATGCAATCCTAAACATGCTTTCTAGACCATGCTTACAACCCACTATCCACAAGATTATGTTTTTAACATAAACATCATAACATCACACAATCTCAAGCAGGCTTGACATTCAACATGCTCCAAACCACAAGGGTAAATAACTTAACATCACAATAATTCACACATATCAAAACATATAACTCATAATAGCTCATGGAGAGATACATAGATCGCATAATAGCATCACAAGAAAACATACAACATGCTTCACACATTCAAATAAACTCATCGGGTAGAATTCTACTTACCTACAATGCTCTTTAAGATAATCTAAGAGATTCCTAAGTAACAAGTTCGAGACTTAAATGTTAGAAATCAATTCAAAGATCTTAATTGAACTGAAAGAGTAGTTAGGAGAGGTGTTTTTACCCAAAATCATTCTTAAGCTGAGTTTGAACACTCTGAAACTGAACTAAATCCTATAACAAAGAGTATTCAAGATTAGGGACCTATCTAAGGTACTTTAATGGAGTTTGAGGGTCTAGAACATGCTATTACCTACCGAACACCGCTAAAGGGCCTCAAAACCTTGCTGGTCGATGTTTGCAGGTGTTCAAACTTATTCGAAACTGCAAACCAAAAGCTTCTACAAGTTAGAATCTACATTACAACACCTAAAGAGTATTCAAAAAGGTTTAAACACAACCTTACCACCTCAAACTCACCAAGATAGCTTGACTCTTGATAAAAGTGTTCGAAGGGACTCTGAATTAGTCTGAATTATTATGAAGACACTTCCACAGGTTAGAAACTAAATCACGGCACTTAAAGTGATTTTCGAAAAGGATGAAACGTGTCGAAACTTACTGAAAGAGCTCCGACGCTTGATGTTTGTTGTTCAAATGTGTTTGAATTGATCATAAACTGCAAAATGAAGGTTTCTACATGTTAGAACTAAAGCTACAATACTTAAATTGATTTGCGAAAGGTACAAAACGTGGCGAAACTTATCGATTAGTACTAAAAGGATTGAAATGTTTGCTGGATTGTGTTTGACGAGGTTCGATTTCACAAATCAGAACACTTTAGACTATGGGTAACTCGATTCTAGGCTATTCAAGTTGTGGGTCACAATCGAAAGTGTTCGAAACTGCAAATAAAGGGTATCCAAGCATTAGAATCTGATTTACAACAATCTAAAAGAGTTCGAAAGGGGTTTAGAGCATCCTTACCCACTGAATCTTACCCAAAAAGACTTGAATCTTTGCTGGAAATCATTCGAATACGCTTAATCCTACATAAATGAAGTTGTCAGAGAGTGGGTAATGTGATTCTAAGGTAGATTGGGCATAGATATGTGTCAAACCTTGATGAAAAGAAGGAAATCGTGCGGAACAGCCCGAATCTATAGAGAAAATGCTCTAAACCTTAGCAAATCCACAAGTTCTCAGCCACGACCCTCAGACCTGCAAGATTTGACTATTTCTGCTGTTGTTTGTGGTTGTTGCAGGTCGCAAGGCTGTAAATCGGGACGCTTGAAGTTGAAGGAGAAAACGAGAGAGAGAGGGGGGCGCCGTGCGTGGGTCTCGCTGGGAAGAAGCAGAAAATTAAAAAGAGGGAGAGGGAGGGAAAACTTTGGTTCACGAAAAAGAGAGGGAGGAGAAGAAGAAAAGAGACTTAGGGCTTCTAACATGAGGAGGGAGAAGAAGAAAGGGGAAGATAAATTATGGGCTAGGGCTTGTTCTAGTTTCTTTTCTGTTTTGCTTTAATTTCTCCCAAATGAAAATGCCCATAAGAAAAATGGAACATTTTAGAACTTTACAAATTCCCAATTTTAAACTCTTAAAGATTTGGAAAATTCTAAATGATTGAGGATTTGGGTTTCTCTTGAATTTTGTAGATAGAATCAAAAATTAAACTTCCAAACTTGATGAATTAAAAATTTAACTAAAAAATCTCTTTTCCCATAAGTGTTAGAAATTTAATTTACCAATGTAAGGGCTAAACTTGAAAATTCACATTTTTCAAATTAGAACTCTAGTGAATGAATCTAATAACCTTAAAATAGCTTAATTTATAGTGTGGGGCATTACAGATTCCCCACTGTATTTAGTGTGAAGGTTACTTTCTTTCCTATTGTGATTAGCTTAGGGCGATTCCCCATTGTGTTTGGAATGAAGGTTGCTTTCCTTCGTGTTGTGTGCTAGTTTATGTATCAGGCTTGAGGTTGCATTCCTTCATTACAATATGCTAATGTAGGGAGAAATGCTCATAGTTATAATATGAGGAATCGAGCGGGGTAAGCAGGCGCTTAGTTGGGTATTGGGTTCGTTTGAGAATGAGAAGGACTTAGTGAGCTTGGGACAAGGATGTTCGTTGATTAACTCTGAGTTTTGGATTGGAATTGGGCTACTTATTGAGTATATTTATACTCACTCTTGCTACTTTGTTTTGTGTCTTTACAGATGGTGCTCAACTACGAGGCCACGAGCCAGGTGGCGAAGCGATGACTTGACAAGGCTATGGAGACACCATCAGAAGTTTCTTCCCCTGTGTTTAGTGTTTAGTTTTGTGTCATTGTTCTATATGATGTGGTTGGGTTGTAAATTCGTAGTTTCTCTTGTTTTCATGTTTAGTAGAATTTCTTAGTTCTCGTGTCTGTTGTGGGTTGAACTCAGCTTGTTTTCGTACGTAGTCTGGCGGATGCTAAGTAGTTCCTCTGCTGTATGGAAGTGCTTTTGTCTCTTTCAAGTCCTTGGAAATTTTTTAGTTTCTTTGTAGTTACGCCGTTATGCTGCCCAAATTTCGGGCACGAATGGAATAACTCAGTTGTGCTTTCTCATTAATTTGTTCAGTTTAGGGTCGTTACAATTCCATTACATATGATAGAAAAAATATGTTGAAAATCTAAGATCCATTAGTAGGGATATTTATATTTTCTCTAAGAAAAACCTCTCCAAAGCTAAAGGCTTATAAAAGCTATCGAATGACAAGCTACTTTTAAAATGAGCGCACTGAAGATGCATTTTAGAATGTAAAATATGGTAGATAGTGTATGTGATGTTTGGTCTCCAAAATGATTTTGATTTCCAAAATGACATACCATCAATCCATGATAACTTAATAAAGTAGACCAAAACAAATTGTTTGAAAATTGTTGGCCTAGTTTTATGTGCAGCTAAATTAAAAATTCAGCCACATTAGTTAGACGATAGCTTTTCTTTTTGTTTGTGTTGAAAATATATAGTCGATAACAAAAGCTAAAAGATAAATACTAGAATGTAAAAAATCACATAGATTTTAAATGAAAAATTCTTATGGAGGAGAACTACAAACTAAAGAGAAGAATTCACAATAATAATAATAAATAAATAAATAGATATATAAAAGGTTTATCCATTTTAAATTACCAATTCAATCCCTCCATTATCAACATAGAAACTTCGACATTTTTACTTCAAAAGTCAAATATTACGGGCTTTTGAGTTGGGTCAAGATTTTAGGTCATACATCTCCCTATAACATTTATTTCAAGTCATATTTCTTGAATGAGTAAATTTGATGTGGATGTTTCTATCCAAATTAAAGATGAAGAAATTAATTTGCGTAAAAGAGAATAAGGGTATGCTTGGAATATCTTCTAATTTAAATATTTTTTTAAAAAATATTATCATTAAAAATATTATTATATCTTACATTTTTTCAAAACTATTTAAAATAACAAATTTGTTTGGTTGTACTGTATTCAAAACTATTCTATTAATTATAAATTTGTTTTTTTTATTACATATATTTTGAGGATTTTCAATTAATAACCTTAAAGTCATTTTTGAATAATCCATCTATTTCAAGTGTTTATTTATTTTTTTAAATTAATTCAATTTTTTTAAGCACTTTTTATTTATTAAGATTTTTTTTAAAAAAAAGCACGTTTGATCACATAAAATCACTCAATAAGTTATACTAAACAAATTTTAAATTGTTAAAATTTTCAAAAGTATTTATAGAAAAATCAACTTTGTTCATTTTTTTCACAAGTTATTCCAAACACACTATAAGTCAAATATTATATTGTGGTCTAAAACTCTAATTGTTTGAGAACACAACTTAAAAAAAATCATTCCCTCTATGCAAGTGCTACCAAAATTATTGTCTAATTGCAATGTATAAATAAAATTATTAATGGAAGGATATAGCGATTGGAGCATAATTGAAATGGCTAGATATAAATATCCCTACTAATGGGTAGTAGCTTTTCAACATATTTTTTCCCTATCATATGTAATGTAATATTGTGTAATATATATATTATATACATATCATTGTTTAGATCTTTTGAGAGAAGACTGAAATTTGCTTTTGATTGTCTGTTTTTGTTTACAAGTTGATTTTCTATTAAGTTCTTTATTTGATGTTTCTACCTTTTTAAGAAATATTGCAAAATTTTAACAAATACGTTTTCTAAAAAAGAAATAGTCTTGAAATCACCCAATTTGTTTATGAAAGTTGTCTAAGATTTGTGAAGAGTTTGAAAAAACAAGCAAAAAATATTAGTCAAACTTTTATTTTTATAAAACATAAAAAAATTTGTTACCAAACAAGTCAATGAAAAAAGTTGAAATTATACATTTGGTTAATGTAGTTTCGACGTTGTTTCTATTTAATTTTTGAACTTTGAAATGTTTCGATTACATTTCTAGAATTTCAATTATATTTTTCATTAGTTTCATTACCCGCGGTCGAAATGTTCTTTTTTTTTTTTTGAGTTTAAAAACATTTGAAGTTTGGGAGATTCGAACTTCTGATCTTTAGGTCGAAGGTAGATATCATATATCACTAAACTAAGCTCACTTTGGCCCGGCCATTGAAATGTTAATTAATATGTACCACTCAACTCTATTATATAACATTTAGATAATGCCCTAATACAGTCAGTGATTCAGTTGGATGCATTACAAAGTGGTTAAATTACAAGTTAAGTCCCTAAACTTTCAAGCTTGTGTCTATTTGGTCCCTGAACTTTAAAAAGTATCTAATAAATCTTTGAACTTTTATATTTGTGTCTACTTGGTCTCTGAACTTTAAAAAGTGTCTAATAAATCCTTATATTTTCAATTTTGTGTCCAATAGGTCGCTGAATTTTCAATTTTACATCTAATAGGTCCTTAACCTATTCAACTTTTTTTAAATTTATAGACCTACTAGACACAAAAATGAAAGTTTAGGATTCTATTAGGCATAAAAATCAATTTTTTATACCTAATAAATCAATTAATTTTTACAAATTTCAAATGTCACGGAATTATTAAGCACAAAATTGAAAGTTTAAGAATCTATTAGACATTTTAAAAGTTCATGGATTATTAGACTCAAAATTGAAAGTTCAAAGACTTATTAGATATATTTTAAAATTTAAGGACAAAATAGATACAGCATTATCATCCAATCTTACAAATTTTGACGAAAGAGCATAGACCAACAATTATACACTTTCAGTCCTGATTTTAACTCGTCCAACTTTGCTATATTAAACATTAATTCAAAATCTAGTAGCGTGATTCAACTTTTTTTTAAAAAGGAAAAGATAATAGTTATGTACAAAAAAGGAATTGTTCAAATCAAAATTAGACTAAAATAACAATATAGATTGATTTATATGATATGGAAATTTTCACTTTGGAAATCCATCAAGTTGCTATGAATTGAATTATTTGATTGATACCTTTTGATATATATTAATGTCACATTTATTTTTTTATTTTTTATTTTTTATTTTCAGAGAAATGTCACATTTATTTTTGTGCTGCCATAATCGATCTGTCATCTACACCCATTTTTCATCGTATGTCATTGTCTAATATTAATAATTCATTGATTTATCATGTGAATTAAAACAGAAAAAAAAAAAACAGAAGAAGCCTCACAGTTCATGAACAGAAATGCAACAATAACAGAAGATCAGAAAACTTGTGTACTGTCTTTGAAACTGTTTTAATTTATACTTTTTAGTGTATATCTCTTTGAGAATTATTTTTCTAGTTAAAATATCATTTTGTCCCTTGAGAGTTGTTCTATTTTAGTTCATGTTCTTTCAAATGTTCAAATTTAGTTTCCAAATTTTTAATAAATCTTAAAAATTAGTCACTACTATTAGTTTATTATCAAATTTTTCAAAAAAATATAGGCTTTTTATTTATTTATTAATCTTCCTTCTATACATTTTGGAAACATATTAACATTATTGTGTCTTTTCTTAAATGAAAATTATCATTATTTTTCTAAGTTGGACAAAAATTAACTCTAAACTAACGACAAGAACTAATTTTAAGATTTATTGAAAGTACAAAGATTAAATTTGAACATTTGATAGGACACAAACTAAGTTATAGAATGAGATCCAAAAGTAGAAAGATCAAAATAGTATTTTAACCAATATTTTTTTATACGGTACTATTTGATGCACTTGTTAGGTTTTATATGACCTTTTAGTTGTCAAGTGAACCGACATTTGATATTGCTAGAAGTTTACTAATCACACAAATTACATAAATTAAATGTCAATTCAAACATAGCTCAATGGATAAAGATACCAATTAATCTTAGAGGTCGGGTCGATGGTTCAAATTCCATCCCGCAATTATTGAACTGAAAAAACATTACATAAATTCAACGTAACCCTCATGTTTTACACTTTCATAAAATCACATTATCCACAATCCAAATACAATAGTAAGAATTTATATATTCCTAGCTTTTTCCTCTTAAAAATCAAACAAAAACTATATATACTCAAAATTCCGAACCTTATATAATAACCCGAGATTGTTAAGCGAATTCAGATATGATATCACCTAGTAGTTCGTTAATATCTCACGAGCTACATAAATCCACTTTTAGTATTACACATTAATCACTGTTTATATAACCCTAACATATTCCATGAATTGTCAAATTGAGCTTAGTTCAGTGATAATTGATCACACGTACTCCTTCTCTCGACCCTCGAGGTTGAAGTTTTTGTTGTTCTAAAAAAACATATTTCTTGAATTAAAAAGTTTAAAAAAAAACTTAACATATTCCTCTCAAACCCTAATCTATGACTCAAAAAAAAAAAAAATCGAGTTGAACCCTTTTCAAAATTGTGATTTTGATGTACAAATTACCATTAAAGTTTACATTAATTAACCATCCCATCAAGCCCTAAAAATATATTGCCAAAAACGATAACAAATTTGCAATTTTAAATATACATATACAGCTCCAAAGCTTTGGAAAAATAATCAAAACCAAACTCTAGAAAACATTTCTCTGGTGAAAAAAATTGCAACAAAAACAACTAACAGAATTCGAAAAAAAAAAAAAAGAAGTTAATATTACCATTCAAATTTTCTCTCTCTTTTTGTACAATTCACAAGAAGGACAAAAAAAAGAAGAAGAAGGAAATGACTTATTTAGCCTTCCTTCTGTTTAAGTTTAAACCCTACATATTTACAGGGTGAATACCTAATTTTATACTCCGAAATAGTCTCCAATTTCGGCGACCAAACTTGTCCCTTCGATCCAACAAGTTGATCGTAATGCTTCTTCAACTCCGGCGTACTACACAGATATTTACCTCCGCCACAGCCGTCTCCGCCTTCAGCCGCCGCCGGAGAAATGAGCCGAAGAATAAACTCCGGCATGACCTTAATCAGAACTCTCCCATTCGCGCTGCGAACGTACTCAAACGGACACGGGCCGGAGAATTTCACCGCCGCAGCATTTCCGGCCCCAATTGCTGCGAGCGACGACGTTGAGAGAACGTCAAAGGAGGCGAATAGGTCGAGCGGGAGAACGAAGTAGGTCTCTCCGGCGATGAGCTCGTCGTCGATGCCCAAGGACGGGACCGGGTGGCCGATGAAGAAGGAATTGGCGTGGCAGACCATCATGTTGGGGAATTGGAACATGATCTCGCCGGCGATGTGGTGGTTTCCAGAGAGGATTCTGGTCAGCCCGTCTGAGAAGACGAGCTTGACGGCAGAGGAGCGGCGGCGGTGGGAGATGGAAATTGATAGAAAACATGGAGAGACTGCATTGCCCATTGAAATTAGAGAGAGAAAATAGAGGATTAGAATGGGAAGATGAAGAAGGAGGAGAGAGAGAGAAGGGGATTTTATATCCATTGGAGATTGACTTGGAGAAAGTCGATACGGGTTTGTTTGTTTTTAGGTTTTTTTTGGTGTTAGCGGTCAGGGATGACGGCGTTGAATATCTATATATGCAAATGTATGTATTTATGTATGTATGTATATTTAAGCTTAAATTACGAGTTTAGTCCTTAAACTTTTATATTTGTGCCTAGTAGGCCCCTCAACTTTAAAAATTATCTAATTAAGTTTTTCAACTTTTAATTTTGTGTCTAATAGATCATGAACTTTAAAAATGTTAAACGGGTATATTTAAACTTTTATTTATTTTTTTGTCTAATAGATCTCTAGTATATTCGACATTTTTTTAAAAAATTAATGATTTTTTTTTAGTTCAACAACATATGGGGTAGAGAGGTTCGAACCTTTGATCTCTTAGTCGAAGATATATACCTAAATCAGTTAAGCTATGCTTAAGTTGACTTAAAATTAATGAATCTATTAGACATAAAATTGAATTTTGTGTCTAATAGAACATTAAACTTTTAATTTAATGTGTGTCTAATAAGTTTGTGAATTTGAAAAACGTCAAATTGGTCAATAATGACATGTTAAACACAAAATTGAAATCTTAGGGATTTATTAAACACAAAATCAAAAGTTTAGATATTTATTAGACATTTTTAACAAAAAAAAATTTAGGGACCTATACACAAAATTGAATTTTCAGAGACCTCTTTGTCACTTTTTAAAATTCCTAAACCTATTTCGATTGACTTGTATTTACTTTCATTGAAATAACGATTTAATCTCTAAACTTTATTGTATTGTAGTTTAAAATTTGTAATGATTTAGTTTCTTAAACTTTCATATATAGCAATTTAGTTTAGTTCTCGTAATTTAAAATGTGTAACGACCTTGTCTCTAGACTATATGTAATGATTTACTTAGTTCTTGTTGTTTTATAAATTTATAACAATGTAGTCCTTCTAATTTCTAATTTTGTAATGAGTTAGTTCTTGTCGTAAAAAATGGATGCATAAAATATAGATATTTAGTATACAATGTGCCATAAGATTAGTCGAGTGCCAAGAAAAGCTGCCTCGTACATTCAATATAAAAATAAATAATAAATTTGTAAATGTGTGTAATTCTTTTTTATTTATTTATCAAAGTAGCTACATAAATATATTATTTAAAAAATCATGATTAATTGAACCAATTTAGCTAGTGTTTATCTAATGAACATATATCCATGTCATCTACTTTAGTGAGTTGCTAACGATGTTAATAGCATAGACTAAATATAAACCTAATCTAAATTTTATGGACATATTTGAAACTTTTAAAAGATTGAAGAATAAATAGATACAATACTCAAAAGTATACATGGACTTATAAATATTTCATTTAACCTTACAAATACGGCATTTCTTAACACCAAAATTTGTCAAGGATTAAAATATATGTTGATATGTCGATACATCCTTAAATGGAAGGGTTCAACATCAATATTGAGCTCTAATATCTCCAATATCTTTTATAAATACAAATAAAACTTTAAAAAAACATCATCTATATTGAATCTCAAATATGAATATAAATACTAATATTAAGATCTAACTTAGTTTGGAAGTAAAAGCAACTTAATTATTAATTTAAATAATTTTTATAAATTTTTTAATTTGCATAAATATTCATCGATATCGATATTTTATCGATATATCCATAAAATCTCAATCTCAATATCAATATCGACATTGATATTTTAATCGTTCTGACCATATAAGTTCAAAATGGTTAAGCATATGTACATTTTATCTTTCGGTCATTAGATTTAAATCTTTATTAATTTTATTTGCCATGTAATATTATGAAAATATGGCATGTTTTAACAAATAACCATAAAAATTGTGTTTCTTAAAAAACCTCTTTGTAACGCCTGACATTTTCAAGAAGTTTTAATTTCTACTTTTGGACCATTCAAATTAATTTTGGATTAATTCTTGTTCATTAGGTTTTGGAATTATTGTTTGAAGCTTAATTGAATGGATATTGGATCAAGTGAGATAATATAGGTTTGCTCAAACAATTGGTATTTTGTTGTGTTTATGATTTAAAGGGTAGAAGGGTAAAATTCGAAGAAGTCTTAAGTTTGGTTAAAAAAAAAATTAATAAAGAGAAAAAGGGAAAAAGAAAAGAAAAGAAATCTCATTCTCTCTCCCCAAATTCTTCTTCTTCTTTTTCTTCTTCTTCTTATACTCTCCCGTTGATGGCCCTCTCCTCGCCGACAGTAGACCCGTTGGAAAGTGACCCATGCCCAAATTGACCCGTTTCCATTTGTCCTTGCTGGAGTACTAGTCTCGCCGCTGCAACTTCAATCTGCAAACCAGCTTGAACGCACGCCCTTGTCTCTAAATCGCCATGCTAGATCGATCTGCGAGCGCACAAGTCAATTGGCTGGAGCCTCAGACTCGTCGCCGTGCACTGATCCGCGAGCTTCAGATTCGCTAGTTGTGCTTGAAATGAATGAATGTTTCACTCCATAGAGGAAGCATTGGATCGTCTTTATTTTATTTAAAATTACACAAAAAAAATATTAATTAAGAAAACTTACTTTTGAGATAAATATGATGGAAAATATTCTGGCGGGTCTTTATCTCCTCCATAAAGTCTTTCTGGCTATGACTCTAATATAAGATCAAGGCTTGTGGGAGCCTCTTGAAAGAAGATCCTCAAGGGATTGGAGAGGAAAAAGTCTAGACATAATTCTCTAATTTTCTATTGAGGAGATGTGCGTTTTATGAATAATGCCCAATGACTCACCCTTAGGGTCCTATTTAAAGTGGTCTAGGGAAGATAATTAAATAATATATTTTAATATCTAATATATTAAAATATATTTATCTAACCAATTTGAATCTTATTCAAACATTTTAAAATTCTCCTACGACATATATTTCCTAATTTGAATCCAATTCAAATTTAATAAATATCTTTTCTTTAATGTATCTAATATACATTAATTATTTTAATATTTAATGTATCAAATATAATAAATATATTTTCCTATTTTATATTTAATATATATAATATATTAAATATTAATTTGAACATTTCAAATTTTTCTTTCAACTAAATTGATCTTTTAGTGTTATTATGAGCTAGCAAGGGGACTTTATGAACCTACAGATTATAAGCTCCAATTATACAAAATTAATTAATTAAACTCTTTAATTAATTAATTTTCATTCATTAACTCTAGGGTCACTCCACTATAGACCTAAAGTTGCACTCTTATGCACTGTAGGACAAGTTGTGTCCATTGATTAATCACTACACACAACCCGATCCTTCACGAGTTGTTCGTAATTACAGTTGGGTCAAAAGTCTGTTTTACCCCTGTAATTACATCTTGCACCTTAAGTACCATTGATCATCTAATGAACAATTTATTTATGATCCAACCATAAACTAAGTCCCTTTCGGGCCAGTGAGAGGTGATGCCCCATTGTTCAAGTCCTGAAATCAGCACTTAAGAGAATTACTCATCTACTTACCCTATAAGGGAATAAGTGAATTCCATCTTGTGAGATTATGTTCCCAGCTCCCTATTTGGTCAAGTCCCCAAAATGGTAGGCTTATTGAATCGGCAACAAAAGCCACTCTCACCCATGCAAATCAAAGGACAAGCCCTTACAGGCAGGAGTTCATAACTCACTCAGGATTAAGATCGATTCGCATATGATCATTTTGATCAAATATTAATCTTCTCAATTAACGGATTTATAAAGAGAGATTAAATATTCCGTGGTCTAGTCTTATATAAACTCATTGTATAAGATACCCCCACTCACATGTCTCCACATGAACGATTTAGATCGAATCATTTGTAACTATTACAAAGTGAGTCGTATCAATAGTGTTACTAGGATAAGGCACCCAACCTTATCCATATACTATGACCCTTTAGGTTATTTCTTGAACACGATCCTCCCGTATGTCAACCACATACTATTCAAGATTACAATAATAACCTTGGATTTTTCATATAATGGATAATATTATATTGCAAATAAAGTAATCAAAATTATTATTAATTATTAAATAAATTATTAATTAAGAGGCTTTCGGGCATTCGTTGCATCGTGTGGTACTGCCCATCGCACGCCTCACCACTGCCCATGTTCCAGCAACATAAACCCACGCAATTTGGGCATCAAACCACTTTAATTTCGAGACCCACACTCCGATTGAGTTTAGATTCGTTTACCCATCGCCTAGTAGTTCAGATCTACAAGGTGAGTTCATTTTAAGCCAAGGATTTGTGTTGTTCTTGTGTTTTGAAGTTAACTCATGATTGTTTTGACTTAGATTCAAAATACCCATATCTTTGGGGTCTTGGTTTTGCAAAATTAAGCTTATTTGTAGTCAAACCAGCAAGCTTCTGATTCGTTTCGAAGTGGGTAACGCTCCTTTTGTCGTGGGTAAGTATTTCAAAAATGATTCAAAGTAGTTTATGGGCTTTTTGATCTTTTAAAACTTATCCATAACGTGTTGGATTTTGTTCAAGGTTACCCATTGCATTTGGAGGTAAGGTTATCGAGTTCGAACCGATTCGACATCAATTTCAGCAAGTAAAGGTGCTGTTTGGTAAGTTTTCTTGGGTGATTTTCGTCTCAACTTGTTTGAACTCATGGTTGGATATTAGAATGGTTTGTTAATTATTATTAGGACTTTGTTTGGCGATTTGGGATGCTTTGGAAGTGTTTATTATTGTTACTTAAAAAGGTAAGTAGTCATTTAGATTTAAGCCCCTTTAAGTTATTATTTGATCTGGGTAATGTTTGAAATTTGTGAATATGTAAGCATGCTTAAAAATGTATATGTGGGGCACGTGGTTGTTGGCTGAAGAGTTCTGAAATCTTTCTTGAGTTTAAGTTGCCTAAGCATGTATTGTATTGGTATTAAAGGGTTTAATTTTTGAAGTGCTTAGAACTATCGAGTGCTAGCATGTGTAGGGACCATGGTCAAGTGAATTTCTTGTTATAGAATATTGTTGAGAATTACGCGTGAATATATGGATAGTTGATTTAAACCGAATGAACATGGATGTTTGGGTTATTTGTTAGATTTGGTTAGCGGTAGAATGTAGAATACTTGAGTTATTAGAATGAATGGTTAAGTAAGGTCTACTTGAGGTGTTGGGGTGTTTAATTGAGCACGAAATGCCTGAAATACTTGAATGGTTGGATGGGGTAGTTCTCTTGGGATGTTGGATGAGTTGACTGTGTGAAAGACGGTGGAGTTATTGGATTGGGCTAGTGGCCAATTTAGATCACCTTAAAGGTATGCAGTGCTTATGGTCATTATCCGTGTTTCGTGTATTCAAAATGGTACAGATGAGTAGGCATGTTTAACATGTTTTTGTTGGGTTTGAATGTGGATGGGAGAATAAGGACCGTTATAATTCCTAGTGTGTTTAGGGAGTTAGTACTAGAAGAAACTGCTTAGGGCTATAAGCTGCTAGCAACTTCTTAGAAAAGGGAGAAGTTGGTTGCCTTCGTATTGGCTTAAGAGATAAGTAGTCATTCGGATTGGCTTGTTAAGAACCAGTTTGCAAGGAATGTGAGTTTGAGGCATGTTGAGTTAGTTTATATGAGAGGCAAGCTTGCTGGAATGTCGGTGATTTGTGTTTTTGTAACACCCCTATACTCTAGAGCATGCTAAGAGTGGAAGTAAGACTGAGTTAGCCCGCCTAAGCCTGAAATTTCGGCAGCATGGCGGCGTAACTACAAGAAAACCAAATTTTAAGAACCTGATAAAGAAGATATAACACACTTCTAGGATTTCAATCAGACCCTCAGCAACCACCAACTACAAAAAAGTGCTGAGTTCACAACCAGAATTAAGGAAAACAGAAACACATCTTAATTCATGATGAAATTTACAAGGATACAAAACTCTATTTACAAACTAACGGAGAACAATGTAACCAAGTAAAAGTACAACAAAAGGAGCCTAGAAGAGAACTACAAGTATCCCCATAGCCTTGCCAGGTTGTCGTCTCGTCAACCACCACGTCGGTGAACATTACCTGAAAATAGGGAAGAAAAATAACATAGGTGAGTATAATAATACTCAATAAGCAGCTCACTTATTAAAACAATGTATAGCGAAAGCATGCCAAGAAGGAAAGATATGTCCTTATTTACTCTCGTGAACAGAAATGAGTATCCACACCAATTAACTAAATATTCAATACTTTACCTCGACTTCTGCCTTTATCAGACCCTAACTTCGTGTTATACCAGTGAGTCCTGTAACCTAGAATCCAATCTCGTGAAGATAGCAATCCTCACACTCATCTCAAAGGAGAATTACCTCGAAACTAGCAACAGGCAATAGGGAAACGCATTCCCTATGCTCAACACAGTGGGGAATCACCCCTAAGCTAGCTCACAGGCAATAGGGAAACACCTCCCCTATGCTCAACACAATAGGTAATCATCCTAAGCTAGCACACAGGCAATAGGAAAATGCATTCCCTATGCTCAACACAGTGGGGAATCACCCCTAAGCTATCTCACAGGCAATAGGAAAACGCATTCCCTATGCTCAACACGTCATATATATTCTAGGTCTACACGCTCACTCAATACAATCGAGATAGGATAAATAATTCTAAATCACTGGCTTGTGATCAACTTTACTTTTCTTTTCGAAAACCCCTAAATACAGTATTGCTATCATGCCACTGCCACTACCTGATTCGGGGTTCATAATCTCAACCATCATCACAAAGTCTACTTTCAACACATTTAAGTAGTTAGGCTCATGCCTCATTCGATTGCAATCAATGTTTAACTACGAACGAATTAGTAATTTTGCCTTCTTGGTGAATTAAACATATCTCAACGTTCACTATACCAACGAGACATAGCACGTAATTCCAAAGGCTACTTACCTTTCAAAATAAACCGAAGTCGGAAAAACGTCTCTTCGCCAACGATGCTACAATACTTTGAGCCACTAAGAGAGAAAAGTCCGGATATCTACAACTTCCAAGTCTGACTTCTAGTGTGCAAAGAAAATATCCAATTACTCAATAACAACTTAAATAAACCAAAATCAAGTTTCTAAATCTTACTTTGCCTTAAGGGACCAATTTCAAATACCTTAAATTCAAAAGCTTACAAACTATCACAACCAAAAGCTGCTGGAAAACTCTTTGTACGCCCCGGCTTGGATAAATTTACCTTCAACCATAAATGGTTTATCTTAAACTGAGATCCATAGACCAAAATCCATCCAACTATTGAAATTATGCAAAATTGAGCAGTTAAAAACATCAAACTTTTCAATCTCAAACCAAAATACTTACCCACTGCTTAATGGTTCCAAAACACACCGAAACAAGCTTTAGACTGCCCAAATACTTCAAGAAAACTGCTGTCCACCCACTAATTTGCCGGAAATTACTTTGATTAGCAAAAATTTAAGAACAAGAATGGAAGAAATAAGAGATAAACAGAAAGGGAGAGGGCGAGAAGGAGGAGGGACAGAAGGGAGGGGGAGTCGGACGGGAAGGGAGGGGGTCGGGAAGGGAAGGGAACGGGAAGGGAAGGGAGGGGGGTCGAGAAGGGAAGGGAACGGAAAGGGAGAGGGAGGGAACGGGGAGGAAAGGGAACGGAAAGGGAGAGGGGGGGAACGGGAAGGGATGGGGTCGGGAAGGAGGAGGGATAAGGCTGAATTTTTTTTTTTTTTTTTTTTTTACAAATAATAATAATAATAATAATAATAAGGATAATAATAATAATAAGGGTAAGGATAACTACAACCATAAATAAATAAATAAATAAATAAATATATATATATATATATATATATATATATATATATATATATATATATATATATATTATTTTTTTTTTCTCCAAATATTCAATAATTCAAAATACTAAAATTTAAATCGGCTGTTACAGTTTTGTTTGAATAGGTATGAGGCTTGGGTGATGTGGGATTCGTTTGAACTTATACTTGAGCCGAGTCTACCTAAACTTGTTTGACGTTGAATTTGTATCTCTTGTTGTGTTTGTGAACCTCGAGCTAGGTTGTGAATGTGGATCTGACATGATGGATGAATTTGGTATAGTGGATTACTCTGGAGGTTCCAAAAGCATTGTGAATGTACAAAAGCTTGTTAGACTAGTGCCACATACTCTTGTGTCTCCCCTGGGTGAGTCTGAAACTTTAAGTTGATGTGAATGGGTATGAGGGTTGCTTTCCCTTTTTGCTTCTGATATTTTAGGGGGCGATTCCCCCACTGTGTCCAGATTGAGGGTTGCTTTCCTTTTTCGATGTACTAGCTTAGAGGGCAATTTCCCCACTGTGTGTAGGTTGAAGGTTGTTTTCCTTCATCCGGTGTGCTAGCTTAGGGACGATTCCCCACCGTTCGAGCATAAGGGTTGCTTTCCTTCATTGCTCTATGCTAGCTAGATGAGGCGATTCTCCTAAGAGCGTAGGCGTGGGAGTTACTTTTTTTTCACTGCCTTAGTCAACCTAAGTTACATGACTTGTAGGTAGAGCTTGAGACAATACCATACATGGGTGGACTTGGGGTAGGGTGTGCTAGCTTTAGCTAGCTAGACGGTGAGTTGAGGTTAAGTAAGAATCCGTGCGTGCCAGGGGAACTTTTTGTGATGTGATTATGAGTTTTGGAATGCTAAGTGGGCTACTTACTGAGTATGTTTATACTCACCCTACTACCTTACTTGTATCCTTGCAGATGGGGCAAAAGCATGAGGCATGTGTTGATGGCGACGACATGACGAGGCTATGGAGGCATTCTTATTTATTTACCTAAGCTCATCTCTTTCTGTCTTTGTTATTCCACTGTCTCACGTTGTACTAGGTTATATATTATGTTGGTAGGAGTTCTTATGTTTCTTGAACTTTAGTTTTTGAGAAGTTTGCAACTGTTTAGTCTGTTGGGTGTGAGCTCAGCCCTTGTTCTGGTAGTTGGTGGGTGCTGAGCATTTCATTATTATAAGAAGTGTTCTATGTCTTCTTCCAGGTTCTTGAAATTTTTGGATTTCTTGTAGTTACGCCCATTATGCTATCGAAATTTCCAACATAAGTGGAGTAACCCTGTTACACTTTCTAGGTAATCTACTCTAAAATTTAGGGTCGTTACACTCTTTAATAATGACTTTATTAACAATAATTAGTTTTTTTAATCTTTTATGGTAATAAATTATTTGTCTGAATCAATCATTAATCTAGATATAGTCTTAATACAATAGAATTTATTAATTTTTCTAAATATTGATTGATTTATCATAATTATAAAAATTAACTATTGATGCTCCGTGCGCGTTTTACTTTTCCTAATGCAATATTTTATGGAAAAAAGGATACTTCATTCAAGGTATCCTTAATGCAATATTTTATCTCAACTGTATTAAATGTGTCATCCCGCTTTTTAAAAAAGAGCTTTGAACTTGATCCTTTTTAATTTTATTTTTTTTTTAAGTTTCAACAATTTTTGCATTTTGCACATATGTTGAATATGGCATAATTGACATTTAAGGAATGTGAAAATTTCAGCCCTCTTTATTACTTTCTTCTTCTTATTATTATTGCAATTATATAATATTACTTGCATTGTACTTATCAGTTTGAGTCAAATGATTCAAATCAGATATGGGACCTAAAATTAATTAAAAGTAAAGGCAAACGAAAGTTAGAAAATTCAAGTCAAACCACAATTAAGTAAAGGAAGTGTAGTGTGTGGTTTGATATAAAGTTTTTCTTTTTAAAAGAAAAAGGAAAAATATATTCAATTTCCAATTTGATGCTGCCTCTTATATTGGTTTTCAATTTGATTTTATTAGGGTTTTAGATTTATGGGTTTTACTTTTCTAACTTATTTTGGCCATTATTATAACTTATTTTGGCCATTATTAATTTTGATATTGATCAAGTGGGAGTATACACTTGTGTGCCCATGTACATTTTTTAGTTTGATCATCAAATTGAAGAAAAACAATAAGAATTTGTTTTGACTAGACAAATAATTAAATGTCAATATGATGATGATGATGTGAATCTAAAATTTTGAAAAATTTTAATCTCTTCCTTCTCTCTCTAACAATGGAAAATTTGGAAATTAATTTCAAAATGTTTTTCAAGTACAATAAAATTAAATTAGTATATTTCTTTTTTAGTTCAACAATATATAGGGGGTGTGGATTCGAAACCTCTGATATCTTGGTTGAGGATGTATGTCTTGATAAGTTGAATTATGCTCAAATTGGCAAACTAAACCCATAGTTAGTACTTTGGTTCCACTTCAGAAGAAATTCGAGCAACTTAATTTTTATTTAGAAATTGTTTGTATCATCAAATTGTTTCTGTTTAATCACATTAGAAAAAAAAAAGGGTTGAACCCAACTGCCTGGACACCTATTGTTTAATCATCAAAAGAATCATAACTTTTTTATTATTTTGTTAGTATGTTTTTTAATAATTTTTTTTAGAAGTTTCGTATGTTGTTACAAACGAAATTAAAAAAAAAAAAACAATAAAAATAATTGTTTCTTCTAACATCATAAATTTATGAATATAGTTGTTGAATGAGGAATTTTGGCCAATTCTAAATTGTCACGTCATTAGGCCAAATTAATCACAAAATTAAAAATAATTAAATTTGGGACCAATTATAAATTGACATGTGTCCTAAATTTAATTTGAAGACAAAAATTGACAAATTCTAGACTTAAAAGACCACATGTCTTCATTATGACCATTTGACCAAATAATTAATTTGGTCAAATTGGGTCATATGGAATTTGGGACAAAGTTAAACAAAATCCAAATCCAAATGGTTAGACTCAAAGCCAACAAAACCTAAGTCCAGGTGGTTGGGCCCAAAAGTCATTAAAAGCCCAACCACAAAGCCCAAACACACACATGAAAAAGCTCTATAAATAGAAAAGCTCTCATTCATTTGAAGGGTTCAGAAATTAAAACTCTACAGAGAATTTAGAAGGAATCCTTGAGGTCCTTAGGTGCCGAACACTCCCTAAAGTCCTTAGGTGCCAAACACTCTCTAAAGTTCTTAGGTACTGAACACTCATTGAAGGCCAAAAACTCTTCAAGACTTGAAGACCCCAAAGATTGATTGAAGCTTCAACCTTGAGAACAAGCTACAAAGCCCTCGAGACAAATCTACATTCGAGAACAAGCTGCGAAGTCCTTGAGACAAGTCTACGTTGAGAACAATAAATAATGAGAAATTTTCGTGTATATAGTCAAAGATTTGATCTTTACAAGATACACTAGTTCTTACAAAGATTTAGGAAATCTATGTAAAGATAAATTTTATCTCATTGGTGGAGTATGCTATACAAGTTAAATTATTTTGCTTATGAAGCAACAGAAGGACTTGTATGACTCAAATAGTTCTTTGAAGATCTAAAATGTGTTTTAGATATGATTTAGTCTATTCTCTTTATTATGATAATAGTGGTGGAAAGACTAATATTAAAAAAATTAGAAAACACCAATGTATAAGGAATCATATCGAAAGAGAGAAAGCATCATGGTAGTGACCAAGATGGCTTTTAACAGCAGTCTTTTAGATCTATATAAAGAGACTCTCCAGGCTAAAGTGTTTAAGGGTCACCTAGAATGTATAGGATTACGAGACATGTCTCATCTTTCTAGGTTAAGTGGGAGAACATGTTTGGTATAGAGTATGCCCTAGGATACATGTCTCGCTGGCTTTAGTGCAAGTGGGAGATTATTGGGATTTATGCCCTAAAGCCTCGTAATTAATGATTTATTTCATAATTAATAATAATTTTGATTATTTTATTTGCAATATAATATTATCCACTATATGAAAAATCCAAGGTTATTAGTGTAATCTTGAACAATATGTGGTTGACATACGGGAGGATCATGTTCAAGAAATAACCTAAAGGATCATAGTATATGGATAAGGTTGAGTGCCTTATCCTGGTAACACTATTGATACTGCCCACTTTGTAATACTTACAAATGATTTGATCTAAATAGTTCATGTGGATATATGTGAGTGAGGGTATCTTATACAATGAGTTTGTATAAGACTGGACCACGAAATATTTAATCTCTCTTTATAAATTCGTTAATTGAGAAGATTAATATTTCATTAGGATGATTATATGCGACTCGATCTTAATCCTGAGTGAGTTATGAGCTTCTACCTGTGAGGGCATGTCCTTTAATTTGCATGAGTGAGAGTGGCTTTTGTAGTTGATTCAACTTGCCTAGGGAACTTGACAAAATAAGGAGTTGGGAACATAATCTCACAAGATGGAATTCACTCATTCCCATATAAGAAGTAGATGAGTAATTCCCTTAAGTACTGATTTCGGGACTTGAACAATGGGGTTCCCCCTCTCACTGGCTTGAGAGGGACTTAGTTTATGGTTGGATCATAAACAAATTGTTCATTAGAGGATCAGTGGTACTTAAGGTGCAAGATGTAATTATAGGGGTAAAACGAATTTTTGACCCAGCTGTAATTACAAACAACTCATGAAAGATCGACTTGCATGTAGTGATTATATCTATGGATACAATTTGTCCTATAGTGCATAAGAGTGCAACTCTTGGTCTATAGTGGAGTGATCTATAGTTAATGAATGAAAATTAATTAATTAAAGAGTTTAATTAATTGATTTTGTATCATTGGAGTTTATATTCTATAGGTTAGTAACACTAAAAGATCAATTTAGTTGAAAGAAAAATTTGAAATGTTCAAATTAATATTTAATAATTATATATGTTAAATATAAAAGAGGAAAATATATTTATTGTATTTGATACATTAAATATTAAAATAAATAATGAATATTACAGTCATTAAAGAAAAGATATTTATAAAATTTGAATAAGATTCAAATAAATAAATATCATAGGAGATTTGAATGAGATTCAAATAAGTATAAGATATATTTTAATATATTAGATATTAAAATATAATATTTTAATTATGGCAAAGATTTACCATTCGTCTCTATAAATAGGATCATTGGGTTGAGCAATTAGATACAACACACGTCTCATCGATAGAAAATTAGAGAATTCTCTATAGACTTCTTCCTCTCTAATCTCTTGTGGATTTTCTTTTAAGAGGCTCCCACAAGTCTTGGTCCTGTGTTCGAGTCATAGCCAGGAAGGCTTTGTGGAGGAGATAAAGACCCATCAGAAATATCTCCATATTATATTTCAATGTAAGTTTTGCTTAGCCTTATTTTTTTTATTTAATTCTAATTAAAATAAAAAATGATCCAATCTCATAAGTCCCATCCTAAATTCGTGAACATAATTTCATGAACTTAACTTTATGAACCCTCATAATTCTCATACATGAATGTAGTACTTAACTCCCATCCCAAACAACAAATTAAAACACAAAACATACTTAATTAACTACTAACTCATGAATGTGTATAACGTATTATTAAAAATATGTTTAACTTTCAATACAATAGGTCCCTGAATTTTTAATTTTATATCTAATAGGTCCTTGACCCATTCAGCATTTTTTAAAATTTACAAACCTACTATATACGAAATTTAGAGTTTAGGTTCCTATTAGACAAAAAATTCAATTTTATATTTAATAAATCAATTAACTTTTAGAAATTATATTCCAATATGTTAGGGACCTATTGGATACAAAATTGATAGTTTAAGGATTTATTAGACATTTTGAAAGTTTAAGGTCCTATTAGATATAAAATTGAAAGTTCAAGGACCTATTAGACATTTTTAAAAGTTTAGGGACCTATTGGGCACGAAATTGAGAGTTTAGGAATCCATTAGATATTTTGAAAGTTAAGAGACCTATTAGATACTTTTAAAAGTTTAGGAACCAAATAGACACAAATTTAAAAGCTCGTAGACTAAACTTGTAATAACCAACATTAAATCATGTGGTACAACATTTCATGTTTCATGTTTCTATATTTTTTTTCTTTAAAAAATTTGGTTTATCTGGAAAGAGAAAGAGAGAATAAAAAAGAAAGATAAAGATATTAATGAAATATGAAAATTTTAACAAAGTAGGTTAAATCATAAAATTTGGCCTTCTGAACTTTTAAGTCATTGTATCTAATAAGTTTTCATACTTTAAAAAAGTTTCAAATAAATCTTTTGGACTTTCAAAAGTCATGTAGGATTGGGTTTCTATATTTTGAAAGGTTTTTGTTAGATCATTGAACTTTTAATTTTGTGTCTAATAGACCTCGTTGCTAACTTCTTTGGTTTATCGTTTACACCACCAATCAACTCGCCGTGTTATGATTTTTAAATAATACTATCAGGGTGCTATATGTTCAAGCGATAAAGTTAAGGCTAAATTATATAAACTATCCTTGAATTTTTACCTCGTTTCAATAATGCTCTTGAACTTTAAAAAGTTGCATTAATACCCTTAACTTTTCAAAAAGTTTCAAAAATACTCTTACCATTAAGTTTTGAATGGAAAACATATATTCTTCTTCTTCTTCCTCTCTCTCTCTGCAAATTCTTCCTCCATGAAAATTAATGATCAGAAGTTTTTCTTATTAAGGCTATATGCAACAGAATTAGATGAAAAAAGAGTCTAAAATCGAAATCGAGCTCTCTCTCATTTGCTTATAAAGGCTATGTGTAATAAAATTGGTTCTTGATATCCTATCAATGATATACCCTCCTATCCTATACAAAACAAACAAACAAACCCAATTTATTTACTCAAAACTCAAAAAAAAAAAAAAAATCTAAAAACTGTAGAAAAAATCTCAAATCCATCAATCTCTATTGATGGAAAAGAATGATATGATTTATTATATAATTGATTGACATCTATAGCTATATTGATGACATTATGGACAATATACCTTGTCCATCTTAAAAGTTGAAAATAAATAAAGTTATAATGTGTATAACAAGGACATGATTGTCATAGGTTTTTGTTGAAGTGGTTAATAACATGGATATGAATCTAACATTTTAAAAGTTAAACTATACGAATTAAAAAGGGGGGGGGGGGGGGGGGGGGGTGGGGAAACAGTCAATTTTTACTCTAAACTATTGATAGAGAGGGATGAATTTGAGAATTTTCCGCTTTAGATTTTTCTTTTTTTAGTTTTGAGTAAACATATTAGTTTTTTATTTTATTTTATTTATTATGTTTTTTTTTTTAATATGATAGGAGGAGGGTATATCATTGATAGGATAATTGAGGATCCATTTTATTGCACATAACTTTTATAAGCAAAGAAAAGAGAGCTCGATTTCAATTTCAGACTTTGTTTTCACAATTGGTTCTGTTGCACGATAGTCTTTAAGCAATTTTTTTTTTATTAATTTTCATGGAGGAAGAATTTGTAGAGAGAGAGGAAGAAGATGAAGAATAAACATTTTCTATTCAAAATTTAACGGTAAGGGTATTTTTTAAACTTTTTGAAAGGTAAAGGGTATTGATGCAACTTTTTAAGGTTCAAGGGTATTATTGAAACATGGTAAAAAGTCAGGAGTATTTTCTATAATTTAGCCACAAAATTAAAAGTCCAAAGACATTTTTTTTAATACGAAAGTCCAAAGACTTATTATAAACTTTTAAAGTACATGGACTACATTTGGCATAACATTTATAGTTTAGAGACTTATTGAAAACTTTTAAACGTACAAGGGCTTATTATACCCAACCCTAACAATACAAAGACTAAATTTTTAATTTAACCAACAAAATAATACTTAAAAAGTGTGCAATATTCATTTATTAAACACTTTTTATGAATGTCTTGACATTTATAATTTTTTCAAAAAATATTCATTGATATAAAATCTCAATCAACATTTCTATAAAATTGAAAGACTTCGATATTTACATTCACATCCGTATTTAAATTATTGGTTGTACCTATAAATGAATAGTGTGTATGGCAATGGTCCTGTGCCCTTTCCCATGTTGTTGTCAAAATGGCCAAACAACATGAGAGTGTCTTTCTTGTTGATGATCCCACATTGGAAAAATGTAGAGAGATCTCACGATTTATAAGATACATGGGCTACTCTTCATTGCCAATTAACTTTGGGTTCACTCTCTAATGAAACTTTAAAAGAGGAAAAAGAATTGACACTCTATTAATTCGATTATTTCTTGTTTGATGCCCAATAATATACTAGAAAATAAGTTTCAAGTTTTCAATTTGGTTTGGGCATGAAGAATAGTTAGTTGGTGCATGCATTAGTGCCAATAGAAAAGTCAAGAAACCAAAACCAGATTGTAAGTAAATGTTAGGGCTTTTTTTGTTTGGTTAGTGGATAAAAAATATAAAATATTCTCCCAACTAATTACATGGGAGAATATTTCATATTTTTATATAAAAATTGATATAACGTACAAATTTGATCTTAATTTGTATGTGTATATATTTGATCTTATTTAGTCTATAGAATATATAAAAGCTGTTATATATGTATATCTTCATATTTTCAGGAAAACTTAAATAATTTATTTTGGAAACATATATGTAATGATAGGTACATCGTCGTCATTATAAACATTTTTATGACGTTAGAAACTGTCATGATATATGTTGCATTCCTGTGACACAAAAAAAGCATTCATAGTTAACATATTATTGATAATAAAATATCGATGTTATTAACATTTTTGTGACAATAACATTATTGACTTATATATGATGATGGTAAACTGTTGTAAGTATATATATATATATATATATATATATATATATATATATATATATATATATATATATATCTTGAAGATAAGATGATTCTTATTGGTTCTTTCTTGACAATGTTTCCTTGATGGTCGATTCAAGGACAAGTTTATTCAACATTAAGTTCAAGTTCAAGTTAATTCAAGGATTTATTTGACATCAACGGTCTTTAAAATAATTATTTAAAAAAAATGTATTTTAATAACTATGATTGATCAATAGATTTAAAAGTTGCCAACTTTAAGCATATATCGTAGATCAAGATGCATATGGCCGACCAGGAAAGACCTCCTTAGCTTCAAACGAGAAAACCAGCCTCATCGAATCCAAGCTCACGAAGAACCTCCTTGCACTGGGGAAGAGCTTCCTTCTTCATGAAGCCAAGTGGGTTGGCTTGACGAACTGGGTTTGTGATGCCATTGTTGCTGGTGATGCTCACTCTCGCCCGATGACCATATCCGTCAGTAGGAATCTCACCGCAGTCGTCTTTGCTACTCTTCACCAACGACACTTCACAAATCTCCTCCTCATGGTCTCCGTCCACCTCTATGTTGTATGCTCCGTTCTTGTCCGTCACCGCCTCTGCGCTGAACGTCTCGCTTCCCCCTTCCTCCTCGCGGCATACCAACTTCACCTTTGCTCCTGATACATTATAGTATATTTAATCATTTATTAAGAAAAAACATTACAGGAGTTCGAACATATGATACATAATAAATTGTTTTACCTTCCAAGAATTTGCTGACGCGGGTGAAGAATTGGATGCGGCATGTGTCACAGTAAACCTTACCCTCGATGAAGAAGCGATCTTTGTCGCAGAGGGCGATGTCGAGAAACGAGAGGAAGCAAAGGGCAGAAACAAGGATGATGGTAGATGATTTTGCCATTTTATTTTCTTGTGTTTGTTCTCCTGGCCTCGCTCTTTTTTCTTTTTGGTTGGGGTATAGATGGATGGAGAATATTGTATGTGAATCTCAATGGAGGACTGATTTGAACGATGGGAAAGGAGCTCTTTTATAGGAGGGATTTGATTGCTTGATTTTTGAGAGTTGGTTGTGTTTTTGTGGATGGAAGTCATTTTCGCAGGTTTTGGTGTTTACTAGTGCTGCAACTTAAAAATAGCTATTTTCTTGGTATATCAAAATTCAACTTTTTTTTCCATCGTTTTTTTAATACTTATCCTGGTTTAATTTTAATGGTTGTAATTACTATTTAAACCTAAATTGGTGCGATTAATTTGGTGCAATTGATTTTAAGTCTATAACTTAATCAAAATGAGACACACTCCATCTGCTAGTTTTTTTTTCTTTTTTTTTTCCAACAAATGCAAGTGGGAGAATAAAAGCTTCAATGTTAACAAAGGTAATAAGTATATTGTCTACAAATCGTAACCAATAGCGAATCCAGAACTTAATGTTTCGGGGGTTAGATAAAAATAATTTTTGATGCATTGATATATATTCATATTAGTTCATATATTTTAATATTAAATTAGTTAAATAATAACTTTGGTCCTTAAATTTTTCAAGATTGTGACTAATAGGTCCATAACTTTAAAAGGTTTCTAATAAGTTATTTAACTTTCAATTATATATCTAATAGGTTCTTGAATTTTCAACTTTTTATCAAATAGATTCTTGAGCTTTAAAAAAAGTCTAATAGATTAAGAATCCAATAAACATCAAATTGAAAACTTAATTGAATCTATTAGATACAAAATTGAAAGTTTGATGGGCAATTAGACACTTTTTTAAAAAAAATTCAAGAGCCTATTTATCTCTCAAAGTTTATAGATCAAACTTATAATCTGATTAATTAAATTTGTTCAATAATAATTATAAATACCTTTTCTATATAAAAATAAAAGAAAAACAATCAAATTGAAATAACAAGTTAGATTTTTTTCCTTTCCTAAAACTTATACATTCATTTATGCAATTAATTTTTTTAAAAATAATTTACTAGAACTCAAAAATAATTTTTTTCATTTCTACCTCTATCACTCAAAAGAAGAAGAATTAAATTTAAAGATGAATGTAAGATAAAAATTATAATATTATATATTTGTTATCACATGCATGATAAAGATCTTCGAAACATTGGAAAAATATTCATGAATGAAGCAAATCCAAATAAAATAAGTCTTTCAAGGAAAAAAAAAAAGTAAAACTTTTAGTTTGGGATCCCATAAAAATGAAAACAACAAAAATTAAGTTTTCCTAACAAAATCGAAAACCAATTGACATAATCTCATATCATAACCTCTAAAAATTGGACTATTAAAATATGAAATAACATAAAAGCGACAATCATCCTGACATAGACCTCTATTACACAATTAGCAAACAATCTCGTCACTCGTCCGACATGTTATTGTCATTACCTAAAAGAAAAATGTAGAAGAAAGGTTAACAACTAAAAAATACCCAATAAGTAACCCTGCTACCAAGGTCGGGCATGAAAATATACATGCATAACATGAACCATGATGCTTCAAGCTAATGGGACATAAATCTTTTCGTTCTTTTTTTTTTTTTTTTAAAGAAGACATAAATCTTTTCATCATTAAAAACCTTTTTTTTTGGTCACATGTGGACAATTATTTCATCCTATCATAATTTATTCCAACTCCTAGTGGTGCATAAGTGAGTTCCTTAGAAGACTTTGCCCCAACTGATAGTTAGTTGGTATCCATGAAGGGAATAATTGAATTAAACCCATAACGGAAGCATTTGAATCGACTTTGATTTTATTTTAAAATTAAATGAAAAATAATTTAGGCTAAGCAAAACATACATTGACTTAAATATGAAGATATTTCTGGTAGGTCTTTATTTTATCCACAAAGTCTTCCTAACTATGACTCGAACACATGATTAAGGCTTGTGGGAGTCTCTTGAAAGAAAATCCACAAGGGATTGAAGAGGAAGAGTTCTAGAGAGAATTCTCTAAATTTCTATTGAGGAGATGTGTATTCTAATGGCTCAACCCAAAGATACTATTTATAGAAATTTGGGGCAAATATTTTTCATAATTAAATAATATATATTTTAATATCTAATATATTAAAATATATATATTTAATCTATAATTGAATTTTATTCAAAAATTTTAAATTCTCCTACGATATTTATTTCTTTATTTGAATCTTATTCAAAAAATTTAAATATCTTTTCTTTAATGTATCTAATATAAATTAATTATTTTAATATTTAATGTATCAAATACAATAAATATATTTTTCTCTTTTATATTTAATATATTAAATATTAATTTGAACATTTAAAGTTTTTCTTTCAACTAAATTGATCATTTAGTGTTACTTTGAGCTAGCAAGGGTGAAGAGAATAATCGAATTAAACCCACAATGGAAGCATAGGAATCGTCTTTGATTTATTTAGAATTAAACTAAAATACAAGGGTTAAGCAATAATACCTTCCAAATATGGAGATTCTTCTAGCGGATCTTTATCTCTTCCACAAAGTCTTCCTGGCTATGACTCGAACACAAGACCAAGGCTTGTGAGAGCCTCTTGAAAGAAAATCCACAAGGGATTGGAGAGAAAGATGTCTAGAGAGAATTCTCTAATGCTCTCTATTGAGGAGATGTGTGTTGTGAAGAATGGTTCAACCCAAAGGTTCTATTTATAGAGACCAAGGGAAAATCTTTGTCATTATTAAAATATTATATTTTAATATCTAATCTATTAAAATATATCTTTTATTTATTTGAATCTCATTCAAATCTCCTACGATATTTATTTATTTGAATGTTATTCAAATTCTATAAATATCTTTTATTTAATATATCAAATATACATTAATTATTTTAATATTTAATGTATCAAATACAATAAATATATTTTCTTCTTTTATATTTAATATATCTAATATATTAAATATTAATTTGAACACTTCAAATTAATATTAATTTGAACATTTCAAAATTTTCTTTCAACTAAATTGATCTTTTAGTGTTACTATGAGCTAGCAAGGGGACCTTATGGACCTACATATTATAAGCTCCAATGATACAAAATTAATTAATTAAACTTTTTAATTAACTAATTTTCACTCATTAACTATAGGTCATTTCACTATAGACCTAGAGTTGTACTCTTATGCACTGTAAGACAAGTTGTGTTCATAGATATAATCATTACATGCAAGTCGATCCTTCACGAGTTGTTCGTAATTATAGCTGGGTCAAAAGTCCGTTTTGCCCCTATAATTACAACTTGCACCTTAAGTACCACTGATTCTCTAATGAACAATATGTTATAATCTAATTATAAACTAAGTCCCACTCGGGCCAATGAGAGGGTAGGGCCCGATTGTTCAAGTCCCGAAATCAGCACTTAAGGGAACTACTCATCTACTTACCCTATATGGGAAGAAGTGAATTTCATCTTGTGAGATTATGTTCCCAGCCCCCTATTTGGTCAAGTCCCCAAAATGGTAGGCATATTGAATTGGCTACAAAAGCCACTCTCACCCATGCAAATCAAAGGACAAGCCCTCACAGGTAGGAGTTCATAACTCACTCATGATTAAGAATCGAGTCGCATATGATCATCCTAATGAAATATTAATCTTCTCAATTAATAGATTTATAAAGAGAGATTAAATATTTCATGGTCCAGTCTTATACAAACTCATTGTATAAGATACCCCAACTCACATGTCTCCACATGAATGATTTGGATCAAATCATTTGTAACTATTACAAAGTGGGCCGTATCAATAGTGTTACCAGGATAAGGCACCAAACCTTATCCATATACTATGACCCTTTAGGTTATTTCTTGAACATGATCCTCTCGTATGTCAACCACATAATGTTCAAGATTACACTAATAACCTTGGATTTTTCATAAAATGGATAATATTATATTGCAAATAAAATAATCAAAATTATTATTCATTATTAAATAAATTATTAATTACGAGGCTTTAGGGCATAAATCCCAACAAATATGACCTTATGGACCTACAGATTATAAGCTCCAATGATACACAATTAATCAATTAAACTCTTTAATTAATCAATTTTCATTCATTAACTCTAGGGTCACTCCACTATAGACCTAGAGTTGCACTCTTATGCACTGTAGGATAAGTTGTCTCCATGGACATAATCACCACATGCAGTTGTTTGTAATTACAGCTGGGTTAAAAGTCTATTTTACCTCTATAATTACATCTTGCACCTCAAGTACCATTGATCCTCTAATGAACAATTTGTTTATGATCCCATCATAAACTAAGTCCCTCTTGGGCTAGTGAGAGGGTGGGGCCCCATTGTTCAAGTCTCGAAGTCAGCACTTAAGAGAACTACTCATCTACTTACCATGTATGGGAATAAGTGAATTCCATCTTGTAAGATTATGTTCCCAGCTCCATATTTGGTCAAGTCCCCAAAATGGTAGGCTTATTGAATCGGCTACAAAAGTCACTCTCACCCATGCAAATCAAAGGACAAACCCTCAGAGGTAGGATGACAGAGCTTGTCGAAGGCTTGCTAAGTTTTATTTATAACTCTAGACCCACAAATATTGTAGTATAAGAGGCTAGGTCAATCACAGGGAAACAAGCTGATATTTTCCAATCTAATTCAAACTAAACCAAACCGAAGAAGGTGATGTGCTTTTAACGTAATAAAATAATAGAAAATAAATAAACGAGAGTTAATTGAATAAAGGAGACGAAAAAATGCAGGAATTACTTACCAAATACCGGTTTCGGGTTTATCGGATCAAATCTTATACTTTGGTCATTGGTTTTCAATGGATTAGTGCAAATTTCCTGATTAAGCAATTTAACTGGCTAATCTGGTAAAGTTGGATTAGCCCCTAATGGCTCCTTATTCTAGACTATCCCGACCTAACATTTAATAATCCCTAGCTGACCCTCCCCTTAAGTTGGGTGTGATAGCACTCCATGCTTGGTGGATCAACTACATTAAACTCGAGGTTAGTTAAATCTCGTTAGTTAATTTAGGGACCCTAAATTAATTAAAGTGTTGCTTGGGTCTCAAGACCTATTATGCAAACTACATGAAGAGGTTAAGCCTCATTATATGCAAGCACAAGTCAATCTAGATGCTATTAAATTAAGCCAATGCATGAAGTGATGAATTCCATACACGAGCATAGATTTAAACGAAAAAGACACACAAGATTCATCAGGTCTAATATGTAAATTCCATTCAATGAAAAAATTTAGAGTCCCAAATATGCTTAAGCAAGGAAATAAGCTGTAAAATTAAAGACAAAACCTCCCAAAGTACAAATTCGATCCAAATTCACCCCGAATCGATGTTATAATCTACTTAAAAGCTTCTAAATCAGCTCCCGACACTATAGTTTAATATATATACATACCACAAATGGAAATGAGCTAAAAATGGGTATAAGCTAAAGGGGAATGTCTGAAAATTGGCTGAAGGAAGGAAGAAAATTGTTGCCCTAAAAGAATAATTCCTTTTATAGTTCTAGAAGCAGCGTCGAGACGCTGTCATCTAAAAGACTAGTGTCACATGGGCTCGTCGCATCGTCGACATGCGCTTATTATTACAGCGTCTCGATGCTATTGGGCAGGGTCTAGACGTTGTTCTACATCCGAGGCTATTGTCTTCAGGGTCTTTTGAGTGTCTTTTGAGCATCTAGACGCATCATCTAGAGACAAAATGGTCATTTGTCCTCCTTTTCTTCAATTAGGGCTTGGATGATCTCTAGTTGAGTTCAAATTAACTCTGAATCCTCAAAGTATGACACTTAAACTCTTTTTAGTCACTTTTTGGCCACTTTGTAGGTTCATAGGAGTGAAGTAGACACTTTTAGGCCATTTTAAATTATTTTTGGCCTCAAAATATGCTTTAGCACCTTTAAGACACTTTTGTAGCATCGGAGGGTTGGTTGTGTGCTTAAGTTTCACTTTAGACACTTTCTAAGTTTCTTTGAAAGTCAAAATGACACTTAGACTCTTTTGTGCTTATTTTTTTATTTTGTATTTAAATTTTTTTTTTTTTTTTTTTTTCAGATTTGTAGTTGTGTAATCTTGAAGACCTATTTTCCAAAAATACGGATGAAGACAAAGATTGAAGCCTTTGATCGGGTGAACTTTGGGTGAAGAAAAGTAAGTGAATAAGTTCAACCCCAGTGCAAGTGTACGCTGCCGATGCAAGTGTTAAAACAGAAGTATTCATGAGTATCGATCCCTCAAGGAACGGTGTAACAACAATATTGTAAAGCAAAGTGTAAGGAAGTTGCAACTTAAAACTAAAATTGGAAAAACAAGGTTGGAATGGTATGTTAGTAAAAAGAAAATAATTGCAGAATCTAATTGCAAGTTAAAGTGACAAAAATTGCAAAATTGAATTACAGAATCAAAAATTGCAATATTGAGTGATAAAGATTGCAAAATTGAATTGCAGAATTGACAATTTGCAAAATTGAGTAGCAAACTAAATAGACTTGGTAAATGAAAATTGCAAAAGAAATTTTAGAGAAATGAAGGACTCAAGAATGTCATTGCCCTAAGTTGTAATTGCAATTCCAACCTATTCTACATTCAATTATAAACCAAAATTGCTACTCCCTATTCACCTTGAAATTAGGTTTTAGGAGACTAAGTGAGTGACTTATATGTCAATAGTCCCTCTATCTTAGATAATTTGGCTCAATAATTTTTTGGGTTTTAGATTCTTTAATTCCTATGTCTAGGGCAAAGAATTGGCTTATGTCTAACATATTTTCTCCATCACTTGTGCGAAATTTGCTTATCACGAACTCCGTCAGTATTAGATCTAAGCTTGAGTTTCTACCCTAGTTGATCAATCTAGGATCTCAACGGAATTTTGTTCAACACAAGCAAACAATTGAGATGTAGGCTTGGTTTTTGTTGGAATTTTTGGCTACAATTACTTCTTAGGGAATTTACATCCTTGAACCCCCTAAGAAGTTTAGCTCATATTAAAACTAAAAATCCTACAACAAATTTTGGAATTAAAACCCATGCTAATGGGCTTACTTACAAACTTAATTGCAACCAAAATTTAAAAGAAATTAAGAAAGCTTGCCATCAAAAATAGAGTTGAAAAATGGAACACGCAAGCAGTAGCTACTGCTTTTCTTTATTCCTGAATAAACCCACTAAATTAACAACTTCAGAGACTTAAATGTTCAACAAAAATCTGAGACAAAACTCAGAAAAACACACCATGAATCATATGCTTCTAGTGAAGATAAATTGAGTTCCTCCAATATAAATTAAATCCAAAAAGAATATCAAGTGCATTAAACAAAGCTTGAAACTAACATCACTTGATTATATTAAAACAAAAACTAAACTTGCAGCAGTTCTTGGTAATACAGAGAAGAAAATGAAGAGACATAAAATAGAGACTAAGCTTGATAGAAGTCCTCGGTAAAAGAAGAAAATTGAAGGAAAAATGAAGATTGAACTTGACAGAAATTCTCGGTAATACAAAGAACAAAAATTGAAGGAAAAACAGAGACTAAACTTGCGGCAATCTCAGTAAAACAGAGAAGAAAAACTAGAAGAAACTGCAAAAAAAAAATAGAGGAAATTTTTGAATACAATCCACGAAATTCTTCAAGAAAACGCCTCCAAAAATCCTTCATCTTCTTCACTCATCTTCTCTCCTTTTATAGGCCTTCATAAGGGTTGAATAATGCCCAGATTCCGTGCTCAAAATCCCTCAAATCGTGCAAGAATTGATGATTTTTGAATATGGGTAAATGCAGATTTTTTTCCTTTTTTGAATTTTTCTGCTGCTTCCAGAATTGCAGTTTCATGAAATTGCAATTTCCACATTTCCTGCAAACAAGTTTAATTTTTCTAGAATCTTATCCTAATTGCCTTCATTCTTATTTCTTTCTTATTTTCAAGCAACTTTTAACTATTTCCAAATTATCTTAAGACAAAACAAGAATATTTTCAGTAATTGGGAGTTAAATAAGCCTTAATTCTAAGGCTTATCAGCCTTCAAGATCAATCATTTTCCTTTCGATGTATTTGTTTTCTTCTTTAGAACTCTAGTACATGTAGAGATTGAACATTTTGTAATCAAATTCTTGCATTTTAATACTATTGCTTTCTATGATATTATTTATTGTTTTAAAATCATACTATAATGAACTATCAAGTAGTATAGAAATAAATAAATATGAGAAAAAATATATTTTTCAGGATTTTGCCAACGCACATTGCGTCGGCAAAAGTAAACTTCTCCTGATGCATACATTAGTCGTCGGAAGAATTTTTTTCCCGATGCAAAGCCATTTTCGTCGGAAAGTGGCTTTCCCGACGGCTCTATGCCAATGAAATTGCCGATGAAATATTTTCGTTGGCCAAGACTTTTCCCAATGCCAAAAACTTTTCCCGGCGCTTTGTTGTGTCGAGAAAAGTGAAAAACCTAGTAGTGCTCACTAGTAGGAGTTCATATCTCACTCATGATTAAGATTAAGTCACATATGACTATATCCTGTCAAATATTTATGTTCTAAATTAATGAATTTATTCAAACTCATCAAAAACCAAAAACTAAAAACCAGGTTATCAAACAGGGTCGTAGTTTTCAAAAACATGATTTTGTTTTTGGAATTTGGCTAAGAATTCAAATGTTTTCTTAAGGAAGATTAAACTCATTATAGTGAAATAATGAGAAAACAAGCACAATTTTCAAAAGCCAAAAACAAAAAATCAAATGTTTATCAAACGAGGCCTAAATAGTTATCAAATGGGGCTTGCACGCAACTTGACTAATCTTACAAAAGAACCGTTTAACCCTACTATATTAGGTTGTTAAGGAAACACGTAGGATATAAAATCCTAAGTAAGTGGCCATCATGGATTGAACTCATTCCCTCTCACTCTTTATTATTTTTATGTCATTTATTGACCACTATGTCAACCGATGATGGTTAAAATTTGAACTTTTTATACGTTACTATTTAGTTATTTTTGTAGTTTAAAATTTGTAATGATTTAATCTATGAACTTTTTATGTGTAATGATTTAGTTTGTTCTTGTAGTTTACTAATAAATTTGTAACGTTTTAGTCACCACATTTTTTATATGTAATAGTGTAGTCTTTGTGCTTTATAATTTGTAATGAGTTATAGTTGTTATGGTGGAAAATCCAATCAAGATGCATAAAATATAGATATTTGATGTATAAAAATTTATTTTTTTTTGCCTTGGAGATTAATTGTAACAACCAAAAAAAAAAAAAGAAAGAATTTTATTTTATTTTATTTGTTTTATTAATTTCTAAAGCTTTTTGAATTAGGATTTTATCTTATCTTTAAATTAGGAGATAAATCTTTATTATTATTTTTTTTTTTAAAAAAGAAGATAATCTTTTACGGGTTTTAATTAGGGTTCTTTTTAAAAGATCTTTTAAGCCTCTAACTTTTTGGACTAAAGGTTTTAACGGAAAAAAGAGAAAAAATTAGAAGATGCTCTGCAGCTTCTTCTCTAAAGAAAAATCAGTAAGTTTTCTTCCCTTCTATTCTTGAGTTTTGTTTTCTTTCTTTCTTGATCATTGAACTTTTCTTGAAAAAGTTTCACGTTTTGATTATTGTTTTGTCCTCTTCTTGATTGATTATGATGAAATTTATTTTGGAATCTTTTGCCCTAAAAGGTTTTTAGGTTTTTGGTTTGCTTAATTTTCATCAAGGTTTTTCCTCTTAGGGCTTTTGGGATTAAATTAAAGGTTTTAATAATGGACAATTTTTCAAAAAATTTCAGCTTCAAATTTCTTTAAATTTGGGATTGTTTTAAATGTTTTTTGGTGTAACGCCCCACATTTTTTAAAAAATAAAGATAATTTCATTTTGAATTTGCATCATTGCTTTAAATATAATCCGAGCTAATTAGATTTGAAAATATTAAATTAAGATAATTAAGCTTTCAAAAATTATGGATGAGAGATGTTTAATTAAATCTTAAATTTATTATTTTGAAAAGTTGAAATTTCATGTGGGTTTTAATTTTATTAATTTCAAGTTATTGAATCTAATTGATTTGATCCCAAATTTAAATTTGACAAGTAAATAAGGTTAATTTGGTAAGGACTTGATAGGATTATTTGAGAAAAAGAGGGATATTTTGGGATTTGAGAAAGTGGCCAACGTTTTTTTTTTAAAGCACAAAAATTAATATTCTATTTTGTCTTATATTCACACGACCCTAGGCACTTTTCCCTTTCACTATCATCTTCTTCCTCTCGTGAGAAGCCCCTCCATCTCCTCAATCTGAATTTTTTTTCCTTCTCCTTGCCATTGTTTAAAATGTGGAACGACATCTCAAAATGTCGTTTGACATATTTTCCAGATGTCAGAGGGTTCGACATCTCGATGAAGGGTAAAATATCATTTTTCCAAGATGTCGAGGAAATGCCGAGATGTCAAGAAAATGTCGTGATGTCAAGAAATATCGAGAAAATGTCGACAAATGTAGAGGAAATCTTGGAAAATCTTGGTAATTCTTATCATTTCTCTCTATCTCTATCTCTATCTCTATTTCTTGGCCTCTCATCTCTTTCTCTTTCCATTATTCCTTTTTTGTCCATTTCAACCTCTCAACATATACTTTTATAATTATATAGTTATTTTTTAAAAGTTTAATATACTATCGTGAAAATTGGGCATGCATCTACAAAGTGTTGTATTAAGTTTTTAATATCTATCTTGGTGAAAATTTTTAATATTTATGAATTTATTATATTTTTTACAATCATTTGTCATTTATCAACATTTGATATCTCTCTTAATCAAGGTTCAAGTTCAAAATATTGATGTCGATGGAAATGATAGATACTGATTTTAAGAAAATGTCGGCATATAAATACTGAATTCTTAGTTTTATAATTATGATTAATAAAAATTATGATTTATATCATCATTAAGTTATATTAAAGTCTCATTAATTAATTAAAATAAGTCTCATCAATTTTCACATTTTTAATGATTTTTTTCAAAATTTTCACCAACATCGGCATTCCTCATATAAATATTATTTATATTTTTAGATATATGGTGATCATAAACGTCAATTATAGCCTAATTCCATAGTTAAAATTTCATTTACTAATTCAAATAATTTCCATCAATTTCCATGATTTCTATAATTTTTCACAAAATTTCTGTCGACATCAACATTTTGAACCTTGATTATAGTATAATTAAATCACAATTAAAGTTTCATGAAATAATTCAAACAATTTTAATCAATTTTTTTCCCAAATTCTTGTGCGCATCAACATTTTTATCGACATTTACATCTACATATTTCTTAATTTTTAGATATGGTGATTAAAAATTGTCAATTATAGTCTAATTGAGCCACAATCAAAGTTTCATTGACTAATTCAAAAAATTTCCATCAATTTCTACGATTTCCATAAAACTTTTCTGAAATTTCCATCGACATTTCTGTAAAATCTGGACCTCAACATTTCCATCGACATCGACATTTCGAACATTGCTCCTTGTTGCCGTGAAGGAAGACCACTATCTCTTTCTCTTCTTCTCCTTGTTGTAAGCTAGTAGCGCTTGTCGTCGCCTTCAGAGTCCTGCAACCCGAATCGCAAGACGTCTGCAAGCCACCACAACGACACATTGATACACCGCACGCCGGAAGCCATGCATATAGCTGTTGCCGAAGCAGCAAATCGCCACCGTTGCTCCGTTTGACACGTTGTCAACGCGGGTTCACGTGTGCAGTCCGTGAATCTTCAATCCGTGGAATACCCACTCCATTCCAACATCAGACCCACGAGTTTGGTCAAGTTCGATTACATTCCAGCAAAGAAATTGGCTCTTTTGTTGAGTTTTCGTAGGTAACAATCGTTCTTAAGCCCTTCGAATTTGATTAAAGATTATGAATTGGGTTCTACTTTATAGAACCTCTTTTGGATAGTTCTAAATTGAAGAGATTATTAAGATTTTGAGGTGATTCGAGTCAAAAAAATTTGGGTATTTCACTTAAAAGCTTTCGGGTAACTTTTCATTGGGATTGATCATCCTTATACCACTTGGATTCAATTAGAATGATTAAATTAAGGTTCTAATTTTGGAATTCTTATTTTTAGGTTCGGATCGATCAAGCTAAGCTTTTAAGCACGTGGGTAAGGACAAATTAAGAACATAGATTTTGGTTTAGGTTTAGTTGATTAAGTTTATAAATTTTGAATTAATTTAGGCAAGATCGAGAACTTTTTGTTGAATCAAGCAAATTATCGAATTGTTATTGAGGTAAGTGACTCTGCTATCGGAATGTCTTTCGCTAGGTTGGGAGTATTCTGTAATGATTGCATGGATTTACAATGTATGAAAAAGCTAAATTGATTGTTATGTAAGTTTTCATGTTGCATCCATATAGGAAGCATGTATTATTGATAGGACCTCATGCATGTGTGTGCGATCATGAACAAGCTTTCTATGATTATGTTTCAAGAATATTTTAAAGAAAAGATGTGGCAATTACGCTCCATTCCATGCTAAGTATTTTTATGAGGGGCTTTGTGGGGAGGTCCTGAACCGCGGATGGCTCGTCAATTAACCTCTATTGGGGTTTGACCTCATTTAAACCCACTCGGCTCCACCACGAGTTGACATATCATGTATATGCTTTCCATGAGAAGCCCTATGTCGGTGGAGGCGTGCCCCACTAAGTGATCATTAATTATCTTCTTATGGGGTTTGATCTCACAGTAAACCCGCATATGCACCACCACGAGTTAGTACAGTTATAGGGAGAAGTTGATTGCCCACACCAGTTAAAGAGAAAAGTTTTAAATGTTGTAGGTCTCCCATGTATAAGTTTCAAAATTCATGATTTGCATGTGTTTGCATGACCGACCCCGATAGTGGGGTTGCATACTGGGTATTTTAATTACTCAACATTTTCTAAATTTTTTGTTAGGTAAAGTCAGGGACGTGCAAGGCGAGTGACAAGATTGTTTGCTGGTTGAGCCATGAGTCTAGAGTGAATGTAACTTCCGCGTTCATGTTACTTGTCCTTTTGTTTTTAATTTTATTTTAGAAGTTATGTTTCAACTTATTTTTATTTGCTTACAAATTTATTCCATCTTTGTTTTTCCATTATTTTCTTTGGGATCCCAAGTAAAAGATGAATTTATTTATTTATTTTTAGAAAATTATTTCACTTTGTATCTTTTCTCAAGAGTTTTCATTTACATTAGCATGCATGTATTAGCGACCTTAGTCTATCTAAGTCCAAAAAGTTGGGTCGTTACATTTGGGCTCTTTTTGCACAAAAAGTTTGTTAAACGATTTGCTTCTTTGAAGTGTGATTTATTGCTTTGATTTATACATGAAAAAAGTATGTTTTTTTATTTTTTTTATAGTAGTTTTATGGCCTTTTTGGTATTAAAAAGTGGAAAATCTTGATTCTTTTAATGTTAAAATCTTAAAGAGTTTTGTTTTATGAAACATAAAATTTTATGGGTTATTTGTCTATAATTTATGATAGTTTTGAAGGTTTTAAATGTTGTAGAATTGTAAAATTATTTGGTATTTTAGTACGTATTGAAAAACATTGATTTTACCGATTTTAGTACATTTTTAATTGGGTTTTAAAGCATTTTAACCTAGTTTTTTCAATACTGTTTTTAGTCCAAGAACCCTATTTTTCCTACCTTTTTATGCATAAATTGTTTTGAATGGGAAAAATTGGTTAGATAAGATTGTCTATGTTTTAGATAAGCTTTTGGACCTTTAAGATAAAATTTTGGTTTCTGATCAGTAAAGTATTGAATATGTTTGGGCTTCTAGGAAAAGTTGATGATTGTTCAAGAAAGTGGAATTAAATTTGGAATTGAGATTGAGATTGAGAATTGTAAGATTATCAATCAAGGTAAGTAGTTTCCACATCCCTCCCAAAATAGAAAATTTGGAATAATTCTGTTTTGATTATTGTTATTTGACAAAATAGCTTAAAATATATTTTTCTGTGATTTGAAATGGATTGAAATTGTTTTGTATACTTTGAATATTGTTTATTTGACAATGGTTTGTAACCAAATTCCTTTTCTGTTTCTTTCTTTTGATTAACTTGCTATTTGGTTACTCCTAATTCCCGAAGTAAGATCTCTCCTCAACGAATGTTGAAGAGGTTAAGATTCAATGATTTGAACGAATTTTGAATCGATCGCATTATGGGATTTTGGGTAGTATTTTGTTGTTGAGTCCGTTGAACTACTTTCTGGATTTTGTTTAAGTTCTAAATACTGTAGGTAGTGGGATGGAGAAGTATTGTTAATTTTTATATTCTTCAATTCCTTATTTACCCGTGGGTTTTCCTGTGGTAACAAAATTTGAATCCCAGTAGTATACTTTAGGAAATTTGATTTTCTTAATGGACATTTTTACTTGGTGAATCAATTAGGTTTTCATTGAGATTACTTACCTCTTCCTTTTGTAAACTATGAAATTTTTAACAAATAATGTTTGGATTTTCATTTTCTCCACAATGAGCTAAATTTTCTTTAGGGGTTCAAGTTGGTGAATGTCCTAAGGAAAAATGTAAAGCTCTAAAGCATAAACAATCTAGTTAGCATGTAAACTTTGTTTGCTTTTGTTGAATTTAGATTTGAGTAAACCTAGCAGGCCAACTAGTGATTGCTCATCAAGCTTGAACTTAATATCGAAAGAGTTAAGGGAAAGCCGATGTCACAAAGCAATGGAGGAAAAGGCTTAGAAATAAGTCCTGAACATCGACCCTAGACATAGGGCGAGACTCCAAAACCACTAGAGTTGTGAGCCAAGTATCTAAGTTAGATTAGCCATAGACATATAGGTTTAATCACTTAGTCTCCTAAAGATTTTGAATCAAAATTGAATAGGAGTTGAACTCGGTTTACTTAGTTCTCACATGTTAACTATGATTGCAATTGCAATTGAATCGCATTTTTCCAAAAGTGCTTGAATCACTTGAATCCCTATTTTATTTTTAACTCATTGAATTTTCATTCACTCTTGTTAAACAAACCAAACACTTATATTTTTGCGTTTCAGTTACCCCAATTGTGTTTTGCAAGCAATTTTGTGTCATTCTAAGTAAATTTTGTTAAACCCCGTTCCCCTGGGTACGATACTCTGGAATACTTTCAGTTTCTTTATTACTTCGATCACGTGCACTTGCGTGTGGTAGCAAAAGCATAGCGATCACTGGTCAATCTAAATTAACTAAGCCCGCCCTAACAATTCTAAGGTCCACCATGTACTTGTAATTATTCAATTCTACTTAATTTAACTGACGTGGCAACCGACCTATTTACTACTCAAATTAAGCTAGAGACTGAGGATACCTACGAGTACATCTAGCATAACCAAGAAATTTCTAAATTAATTGATTTTTCAGTTCAATCAAAGTAGAAATAACTAGGAATAAGCACAAGAATTTGCAAGCCATAAAACAATGTTGGAAAATGAAATTAACAACCAAATGTCACAATAAAATACATAATACTGTATTTACAACCCCAAAATGATGTCGAAAGTCTAGCAATCTATCACACCGGCATTGCCCGACACTGAGATTTGATCTAACACACATAATAATCTAGCATAAAACTATGAAAAATATAGAGGAAGCTAACTAAAATAGCCTCATTTCGATGGAAAAACGAGAGCTTAATGACCTAGGGTCGAAAAAATAACATTATATACTCCAAGCGGCAATGTTACAATGTTGCCAGCAACAGGCACGCAGTTTGGGGCTTGCGACAGCATCGCGACACTACTCCCTGGACAGCACTGGTCATTTTTGCTCTAACTCTTCGCTCGAGTGTCCGAATGATCTCATGTTTGATACATTGGAACCGTGATTCAACGTAAAATCTTCTAAAACATGCCTTATGCTCAAATTCCTACAAAATGATTAATTAATCATATAAAAACCCCAAATCAATGTTATTTAAAAAATGTGTCATGTATTCAATTTATCTATAAAATACGTAATATATACATATAAAATCAATGGAACAAACATGATTTAGGCATGAAGTAATATGGACTTTTTAGGTCTCATCAAAATCATCTTCGAGAAGAATGTATGATGGTTTAAGATCATGATGGATAAAGCTTTGATGTGCTAAACTATGCAAATACTCAACACCTTTGCCCTTCTTTTTCATTTAATGGGTTAATCCTTTCTTCTTTCTAGTTAAATAAAAGCCTCCTAAAAGTCCCCTGGGGCATGTATTCATAAACTAGAGGCCTCTCGTTTCCATCCAAGCAATATCCAAGAAGCGCAACTAAATGTCTATGTCAAATTGATAAGCCTTAGGATTAAGGCTTAATTAACTCCCAATTGCTTAAAATATTCTTGTTTTGACTTAAGATCGTTTGAAAATAGTGGAAGATTGCTTGAATTTAAGGAAGAAATGAATGTGATGACATTTGGAATAGAATTCTAAGTAAATTGATCTTGTTTGCAGAAATTGTGGAAATTGCAAAATCGGATTCGGCAATTTTGGACAGCAGGAATTTCAAGGAAAAACGAAAAATTCATACGAAAAACCCATTTATGGAAAGCTTGATTACAGCACTAACTGGGGGAATTGGAGCACGATTTTTGGACAATCTTCAACCCTAATGAAGGCCTATAAATGGGGAAGAAGAGGAGGAGCTATCAATGGGGATTTGGAGGCGTTTTGAGGATTGAAGCTCGTAGGTTTTGTATTTGTTGAAGCTCTGTTTTTTTAGTTTTACTGCATAATTTATTTTTCTATTTCAGCCAAGAACGAAAATTTCAGTCTTGTTTTTCTTCAATCTGTTTCACTAGTATCAGGAAGAGTTGTTGAAGAACGTTCATTGTTCTCTAATTGCATTAAGTTAAGTTTTGATTCAAGTTATGTTCGTGGGTTTTTGAGTTTTTCGAACCTCTGTTTTTCGTACTTCCTCTGTTTCTGGCCGAGATATTCAAGTTTAATCTCGGTTTTTCTTCAGTTTGTATTACAAAGGGATCGCTTGCACTATTTCTACTCTCATTTTGATGTATTTTGAATGAAGTTTGAGTTTAATTTCAAGTTAAGTTGGTGGGTATTTTCTTCAAAAACATACTCTGTTTTTCTGCATCTTCTTCGTTCTTCTTCACCGAGGGTCAAGTTGCTGTTTTTTGTTTATTTTTCCTTCTTGAATGCCGAATAGTTGTGGGAGTTCCCCTTGGCTCTCATTCGAATTCAAATGTGAATTAATCTGTGGGGTAATCCAATTTCGTTTGCAAGTTTCTTTAGAATTTGTTCTTGATTTCATCTTTATATTGATGCAAGATTGTCCAATTTAATTTCTGCACTTTCCTTCGGTTTATCCAGTCCGATTCAAGAGTTTCTTGAATCGTTAAGATCAATTGTTCCCTAAAAGTGGAGGAGATTGAATCGATTGGATTGGAAGGAGTTGTGTTAATTATTGAATTAATTTATGTTGATTTTATCCTCTGTTTTTGTTCAAGTTTAGTTTATGTGGGAGCAGTTTTTTTTTTTTATTTAAATTCAATTTCTATGGGATTGTTTAACTTCATCAATATCCAAGGGCAGAGAGAAGAAGGATGAAAACTCATATAGATGCCTCTTGATATTGTTGCTTTAATTCCCATTAAGAATTCTTCCTTGAATTCCTTGTAGTTTTGCCAAGAATAACATTTCAAGTTATTATTCAATTATCTAATTTACACAATTTCTAATATGAACTTTTTCTCAAAAATTAGTTTTAGGATTTTTATTTTTAATATGAGCTAAAGCTTCTTAGGGGGTTCAAGGATGTGAATTCCCTAAGAAGTAAATGTAGCCAAAATTTCAATAAAAACCAAGCCTACATCTCAATTGTTTGCTTGTGTTGATTAAAATTTCGTTGAGATCCTAGATTGATCAACTAGGGTATCAACTCAAGCTTAGATCTAATACCGACGGGGTTAGTGACAAGCGGATTTCACACAAGTGATGGAGAAAAAGAGCTTAGACATAAACCAATTCCTTACCCTAGACATAGGGATCAAGGACTCCAAAACCCATAAAATTGTGAGCCAAATTATCTAAGATAGAAAGACTATAGACATATAGGTCTCTCACTTAGCCTCCTAAAAACCTAATTTCAAGGTAAATAGGAGATGCAGTTTTGGTTTACAATTGAGTGTGGAGTAGGTTGGAATTGCAATTTTGGTTTGCAATAACGACTTAGGGCAATGACATTCTTGAGCCCCATGTTTATCTAGAATTCTCTTTGTAATTTCATTTTCTAAGTCTTTTTAGTTGTTATTCCAATATTGCCAATTTTAGATTCTGCAATTTTGATTATTTCGCTGATTGCCATTTTAGATTCTGCAATTTTTATTTTTCACCAACACACCAACCCAACTTTATTTTTGCAATTTTAGTTTTCTAGTTGCAATTTTCCTTACATTTTGCTTTACAATATTTTTGTTACTCCGTTCCCTGTGGGATTCGATACTTGGTACTCAGATACCATTTTATATTACTTCGATCGCGTGCGCTTGCGTGTTACAGCCGATCACAAATCTTAGTAAGAACAACAATCTCAGCCTTGAATTTACTCAAACCCTCCTCACTAATGACTCCAGACTCTACTCTCTTCACAGAAATCTTCGTACTATCATGCAATTCTCCCTTGTAAACAATTCCAAAGCTCCCTCTCCTAATATATTTTTAGGGCTAAAATTATTTGATACATTCCTTACAACTTGAATCAAGATAATTGCGTTTTCTACCTCAACCACATGGACATTGCAAGGTCCAGCAAGAAAAACTCTACTTATTTCAGGCACATCGACTCTAGCCTTCGTAATCATAATCTTCAATGCATTTTGGTCTCAAGAATGACTAGGAAAATCACCACTGGACTATGCCCTCTAGAACCACGTCCCTTCATTCTCTTGTAAAAGAAAACCACAGTCCCAACTAGAATACTCTAACTCTCTTCCATCGTTGGTGCCGAAAAAAAGCACCCTAAATCCTCCCTCTGAAGAAGAAGACAAGGTCATTGAGTCTTTGCATAAAAAATTTTAATGATAAAATCTTAAAGTTTAAATTGAAAAAAATAATGGAGATAAATCTAGATTTTAGATTTAAATTTGAGATAAGTAACTATTAGATTTCAAATTTTAAAACAGTTTAGATACAATGTGACTAGAAGTATGAGAGAGAGTGAAGTAGAGCTATAATCGACACAAATGGACAAAATTTCGGCATGTTTAAAAAATTTTAAAGATAAAATCTTAAAGTTTAAATTGAAAAAAAAATAATTGAGATAAATCTAGATTTTATATTTAAATTTGAGAAAAATAACTATTAGATTTAAAATTTTAAAACAGTTTAGATACAACATAACTAGAAGTATGAGAGAGAGTGAAACAGGGGTATAATCGACACATATGGGCAAAATTTCAGCATGTGCAATCCACGTGTAGCCATAAAATAGCATTTTTCTTTCGATGGCCATATTTAAGGATTTTTTTATTTATTAATATTGTAGTTTTTAAAACTTATTATAAAAATATTGTAGTTTTCAAACTATTTATATCAATATTGTAATTTTAATTCGTTGGTAGAGACGACCATGTACACACGTTTGAGATGGTCGTCTCTTGAAGAGACGACCATGCCTCGCATTTAAAAAAAAAAAAAGCTTTTGCATTTTTGCCATGTTGCACGGACTCAGACATGAAGACGTGTCTATGTTTTAAAAAAAAAAAAACTAGGTGGATGGTTGTCTCTTGAAGAGACAATCATCACCAACTTTTAATAATTATACCAGTTCGCATATTTGTCAGATCACTCTAAAACGTATGGAGTCTAGGTTCGAGCATTGTGGAACGCAGTTTATAGCTTTTTATTTCTTTTCTTCCTCCGCTTTATCTCTTTCTTTTTTTCCATCTGTTTTTTTTTCTTTCTCCTTTTTTTACTTCTTTTATTTGTTTTATTTAAATCAAATAAGATATCTTCCGGTTTTTTAATGTTTGAAGTAAATTGAATATTCTATTGTAATTTATTCTTTTTTTCTAAGAAATTGAAATTTATTTAAGTAATAATTATTTAAATATTATCTTGCGATCGGCTTTGGGAGAAGAACAACTTCGTTTACGTCATTTTGAGTTGATTTTTATTTAAATCAAATAAGATGTCTTCCCTTTTTTTAATATTTGAAGTAAATTAAATATTCTATTGTAATTTATTCTTTTTTTCTAAGAAATTGAAATTTATTTAAGTATTAATTATTTAAATATTATATAGCAATCGGCTTTGGGAGAAGAACAACTTCGTTTACGTCATTTTGAGTTGATTTTAAATAAAATGATCACATTATTCAAAATTATCATGTAATTCTTTCTAAAAAAATAAAGAAAAATACATAAATGCGAGAGAATGAAAAATCACTCATATTAGAAAAGAAAATATTTAAATAATTAATACTTAAATAAATTTCAATTTCTTAGAAAAAAAAAAGAATAAATTATAATAGAATATTCAATTTACTTCAAATATTAAAAAAACGGAAGATATCTTATTTGATTTAAATAAAACAAATAAAAGAAAGAAAGAAAAAGAGAAAGAAAGAAAAAAAAAAGGAAGGAAAAAAAGAAAGAGAGAAAGTGGAGGAAAAAAAAAATAAAAAGTTGAAAATTGCGTTCCACAATGCTCGAACCTAAGCCCCTTACATTTTAGAGTGGTCAATTAACCAATATGTCAACTGGTATAATTATTAAAAGTTTGGTGATGGTCGTCTCTTGATCAAGAGACGACCATCCACCTTTTTCTTTTTTTTTTTGAAAAAATTCATACGCGTCTTCATGTCTGAGTCCATGCAACGTGACAAAAATGCAAAAGATGGTCGTCTCTTGAAGAGATGACCATCTCAAATGCGTGTACATGGTCGTCTCTTGAAGAGACGACCATCTGCCAACGAATTAAAACTACAATATTGATATAAATAGTTTGAATATTTTTATAATAAGTTTTAAAAACTACAATATTAATAAATAAATCCCATATTTCAAAACCAGTCTTTTTTTTTTTTTTGGCTATCCACATAAATTTCCCTAAAAGTAAAGGCAAATAAAAGGTTAGAAAATTCAAGTCAAACCATAATTAAGTAAAGAAAGGCTAGTGTGTGGGTTGATTTTTAGTGTTTTTTTTTTTTTAAAAAAAAGAAAATTTCATTAAATGCCCAAAATATATTCAATTTCTAATTCTTTTAAAAAAAAATCCAATTTAATTCTACCTCTCATGTTGATTTTCAATTTGAATTTTTTAAGGTTTTAGATTTATGGGTCTTACTTTTCTAACTTTTTATGTCTTTTCTAATTTGGGTCAATCTTTTTCTGATTTAGAATTTTAGGTAATTATGATATTGATCATTTTATCTAGTTGTAAAATTTGAGCTTCCCAAGAAACCCTAAATATCCAAATTGATGGTTGACATGTTTTAGTTTGATGATCAAATTGAAGAAAAATAATAAGAATTTGTTTTGACTGGATAAATTAAAGTCAATCTAAAATTTTGAAAAATTATAAGTGCTCGTTTACTAAACCGTAATGAATTTGAGCTCAATCGTCGTGAGATATTGTGACACAAAGATAATTGAGATGAAACGTAATGTGATTGATTATATTTACTTTGCGTACCTCTAAAATTGGAATAAAATAGATATGATTACCATAATGCCCTTTATATTTATAATTAATTAAAATGTAGTAACTATGCTACTAGAATTAAGATGGTCTTCTTCAATTTTATATACTTATTCAAATTTTTATACTTGAAAAAAAATTTAATATATACCTAAATTTAAATTAAAAAAAGGTAGGATTTTATAAAATAAAATAATAATTATCCTAATTAGTTTCACCCATCTAATTCAATTTTAAATTTCAATATGGGAAAACACACAATCTTGATATAAATATTTAAAAAAAAAACAAAATATATGGTTATTTTAATTTAATAAGATAATATTATTTAATTTATTCTAAAATGATTTTTTTTGTAACAGACCAAACTAAAAATGACGTATAAAAATGATAAAAATGATAACAAATCCTCATTCTCGTTCGCAAATGTTGTACCACATATTGATCTCGATCAAAATATGTCTAGCAAAAACTCACGCATAAAAAGATATCGATCCCTCTTGATATCAATCTCATCTACAATAACCATCGAGAGTAAATCCCCTCTTCTCTGGCGTGCTTCATCCAACTAAAGATGTGAGACCATAAATTTACGTGCTGCACGAAAACTTTTCTTCATGGACAAAACGATGGTCTAGAAAATAGATTTTTTTTTTTTTTTTTAATAAAACCTTACAAATACTTTTGGGTTTTAATGCTCTTTATCAACATGAATAAATTCTAAAAAAAAAAAGAAGGAAGAAGAATGAAGAGGAGAAAGGAGGAAAAAAAATAATCGCGGAGGTTAGAAAAGAGAGAAAGGGCAAACGTAGGAAGTATGCCAAAAAGATGGGTGGATCCCACGTAATATTTAATGGTAATCAGATAACATGGATGTAATTAGATTGCATGATAGAATTAAGTGAGACCCACAATTGATTTCCATTGTGAAATACGGTAAACACCATCAATTGTAATCATGTAAGAACCACGATTTCAAATTGCATTTGATTTATTACAATTACGGGTAGGTAAAAGCTCCTAACTTCCTTCTTTTCTCTCTCCTAAAATGGGATGGTTAGAAATTGTTTTCAAAATATTTTTCAACTATAAAAATTTAAACCAAAAGTTACTTCGACTTCATGAAGAATTTCAAGCAACTTAACTCAATTGTTTCTATTTAATCATTAAAAAAATAAACTTAAATCCAACCGCTTTCACCCCTATTTTTTTAGAACAAAAAATACGTAAAAAAATTTATTTGCATAACATTTTTATTTTTTTATTCCTTTTCTTTTACTATGCTTGTTTTAGTGCTTTAATATGTTATTACGAATGACCTTTTCAAAAAAAAAAAAAGTCATTATTTCTTCTAAAATCACACATTCATGAATGGTAGTAATTTCAACATGCACAATACCATTATTAATGTTTAGTACAAGTGATTCAAATCAAAATTTTCCAAACAAAAACAAAAACAGAAAATTTTTCAAACATCCCTAAAGTTATAAAGACTTTATATATAAAGATATTAGGTATAGACTGTTGAAATGCATGGAATTTTGAGTTGTTTGAGGTAAATTGCCTGTCCAAAAGGGAACTAAGAGAGCTGAAGCTTTCAACCAAATCATAGAATATAAACCACACAAGCTTGAACAAGTATCTCCCTTGTTAATTAATTATTATAAGTATTAAGTTAAGACTTGGCCCAATGAAAAAAAACCAAGATGGATTCAGCTTATTTTTTTATAACCTTAATCATCAAAGAGAAGTCAACTCAACTAGTTCAACTAGGCCTGAGTTTATAATATTTTGGTACTTTGTTCTTCTCTTTCTTGAAAAATAAATACTTCTAGTAACCACATTTCTCTTGTTCATTTTTATTTTTTTAATCAATGTTATTAAAATTTTATCCTAAAGTTAAGAAATAGAAATAAAATCACTGGTCGACTTAAGTAGTAAAATAATGTTGTAAAAAAAATAGAAACTAATTTATATAAATGGTAAGATGTAGTTATTAAACAAGTTTGTTTTTTAAAATGGAAACTAAAGATGAAAATATTATCAAATGGGTTCTGATCAAGATTTTCATTTCAGGTTCTAAGCTTGTAATTTCAAGTTTATTTGTGGCCTAAAAATACAAAGAGAGAAACTGGAGTTTGATATTTATGTTACATTATTGTGTTAATCAACCATAGCCAAAGCTCTACTTTCTTTTGACTGCCTCTAGATTATTTATTTTTTTTCTGTTGAATTGTTCTTTCACTGTTAATTTCTTACTTGGATAAATTTATTAATCAATTAGGGTTTAGATTTAGAACCCCTTTTTGCAGATATATTGCTTACGCTATACATGAATTATTAATTTAACATCTTGATACATTTATAACCTAAACAATAATCAAATACTTTTTCTTTTTCACTTGACATATACCAGTTGCTTTATTAAAAAAAAAAAAAAAAAGTAAATAGTAATAGTCTTCAACGAAATGGTTTTGTAAGATTTAGCCAATTGTGTATTGATTTGTGAGATATCGTAGTGGAATAGGAATCTATGTTATAAAAAATTCTCTCATATGATAATTTCTACTTTAAGGAACGAGTCAGTCATCCCTTTTAATATCTTATTAGAAAAATATATAATTGGTGACGATGATGATGTTTCTCCATTAATTCAAGAATTTTGAATATTTTATAAGTTATCTACGTTCAATTTTAAACTATTAATGTTTTTAAAATTAGATGGACTATTAATATATATACCATGGTTTCTTTATATTCGGTTATAAAACTTGAGGGAAAATTCATTTTTATTATTACATGAGTCATTTTCGATTTGAACTCTAAAATAATTAAATAATAAATAGTGAAATTAATACCCTCAATTTATTTAATTTATTTTTTTCCTATTGCTAGATAATAAAACAATACTATTTTTATGAGGGGTTTATTTTTATGGTTGTATCTAAATTTAAATATTTCATTGCTATTTTTTTTACCTACTCAATTATATAGCTAGATTTGTAAAATTTCATGATTGAGTTTAAACTAGAAATGTCCATAGGGCGGAGCGGAGCGGGAACGGGGATGGCTTTCCCGTCCCCGTCCGGCCGTCCCCGCCCCCAATTTGAATCCCCATCTCCCTAAAATTTCTCATTAAATTTTGAAGGGATCATGGCGGGAATTCTCCGCAGAGAATTTGTGGTGATTGGATTCCTTGTGGGGAATTATTCCCCGTTTAATTTTTTTTCTTTTTTTAAGAATCAAATAATTCTTTGATAAATTTTCAAATAGTTAACTTTCATGGAAAATAACCTTTAATTTTCAATTACATTGTTAATTGTTCATGTAAAATCTTCATTTAAATAGTTAATTTTCTATTTAAAAAAATCTCTATTTAAAGATAAAATTCTTAAACCTTCTAATAAAAACAAAACAACATTTCATATCAAATTATCTATTTAATCCATACAAATAATTCAAATGTTTAATTATATAATTCAAACATATCCAATTATCTAAATCATTAACAATAAAATTTTAAATGATATATATATACTTATACACATATTCACATAGATATATTAAAATATAAAATATAAAAAACAATTAAATGGGGTGGAAAATGGGGAATAGAGACGGTCTCCGTTGAGCTCATGGAGAATTTTTTTTTTCTCACTCCCCACTTCCTCCTCCATTTTCCACCTAAACAGGGATTCCTCGCTCCATTAAAGTGGGCCCCGCCCCACAAGGAAAATGGACATCTCTTTAAGCACACTTTTAAAACTTGCTTTTGAGTATGTTGTTAGTTAATTTTTGTGTGATTTATTAGTCAGTTTTAATTTTTAACCTTAATTCTATCACTCAAAATTGACCCAAAAACAAGTTTTTTTTTTTTTGTTGCTGTTTATTATTATTATTTTTGTTGTTGTTATTTTGAGAAAATGTTTTGGTATTTATTAAATGATGGAAACTTTTGAATGTAAAATGCCGACAAGGCCAATCAACCAATCAGATCACGTGAGGGTGGTTGTCACGTAGGAGATATGTAACCATCGGTGACTGTTTATTATCCTTCATCATAAATATTACGACGGTTGACCTTTGACCACCCCAAATTTCTCAATTTCTTTATAAATTATGAAAAAAAAAACAATATAGATTTAAAGTGCAATAAGTTCCAAATATTTTAATATATATCATTTTATCATTATTTTTTGAAATTTTAATACCATATTTGTGTTTTAAAAATGATTTAAAACATTTTCAATAGTTTGTGCAATCTCTAACCAGTATTTTCTGGATTAAAATACTATTTGTTGGGGGAATTACAAATAACAGAGAAAAATGGAGTAAATATTGAGATAAATATTGAGGAAAAAAACACGTAAACAGTTGAGGCTGGTATCTCGCTCTCTTTAAGGAGATTCAAGCTCTCTGCGGTGTATATTTATTTATCAACCACCGGTGCAGCAGTTTTTCTCTGGTATGTCCCCTCCAGGATACAACAACCCAACTGAAACGTTGTGTAGCTCAAACCACTCTGCACTATGAGGTTGAGCTCAAAGCTCCACAACAAAGAACACCCTTCTTTTGGTCAATTACTCTTAAAAGAGCAAAGTAGAGAAATATGAGAATTTAGAGAGAAGTGAAGATTGAAAAATGTTGTGTGTTGAAAGTGTGGTGAGATAGGTATTTATACTAGAATTTTAGATCTAGGAATTTAATACAAAATTAAGTAATTAATTTGTAAACTTTTTAACATCTTTACCAATACGTTTTTCTTCCTTAAAAATGTGAAAACTCTCACAAATTAACAACTAAAAAGAAACTCATATTTAAAACCAATTAAATATTAAAATGTTACAACACTATTTTAACTCCGGTACTTTAGATTTCATTAGATTTTATTTTATTTTAGTTCATGTACTTTCAATAAATCTTAAATTTAGTCCCTATCGTGCGTTAGTTTGAAGTTAAGTTTTTTCAAAATTAAATAAATAATAATAATAATTTTCATGCAAGAAAGACACAATGTGAACATATTCCAAAATTTATAGGAGGAAAGTTAATAGAGACAATTTTTTTAACAAAGTTAACAATAAACAAACAACATGGACCAATTTTAAGCTTTATTGGAAGTACAAGGACTTGAATTGGACATTTGAAAGTATAAGGACTAAAATGAAACGAAACTCAAAGTATAGGTACTAAAATGATATTTTAACCTATTTTCTTTTTTTTGTTGAATCTTGTTATTGTGTTTTTTTTTTTTTTAATGAAAGTTATCTCACGTTGCTTTTTCTCCACGTTTTATGTGCACCAATTCTACTAAAAATTAATATGATTCATAGATATAAAGTTTAGATGCCGATTTAGCATAATTTAATTGGTCAAGGTTGGTTATTCTCATCCATTATTTCAATGGTTTAAATAAAACGTAAGTTTGAACGTGCAAGTGTAAATGGTCCTCCTTTAGACTTTTTTTTAATTAATTTTATATTGTAGTTATGCTAATGCGACATTACTTTTTTATTTTATTATTTGTAATATTAATTATTTAGAAAAGGGTAATAAGTAAAAGTATTTAGTGAAAGAAAATACAACTATACATGAGATAATGTGTCCTTGACAAAAAAAAAAAGTCACAACTACGAGAGAGAGTATATATGTCATTTCATTTGTTTTGTAACAAATAGCTATGATATTTTGCTAATTTGAACATAGCTCAATTGATTAAGAGATTATATTATATCCTTGATCAAAAGGTTAGAAGTTTGAATCATCATCTCCACATGTTATTGAACTAAAAAAAAAGTGCTATTTGTGATTGTTTGAACATTCAAATTGACTTGTACATATAGCTCAATTGATCAAGCCATTAGTAAACACTTTTAAAAATCGTAAACTTAAATTCTCTAAGTTTGAATTTGTTAGACTACGGAAAATGACCACAAACAATCTACCTATGTAGTAGTTACTAAGAATGCAAACATAAGGATACATAGTTTAGTGGTTAATGTCATCTTGACCTTTCATAAGATGTTATAAGTTTGAATTCTTGTACTCATACTTATGATGTAATGTTCTTAAAAAAAATATTTTCAAAATGATAGCATTCAATATACATCCAATCAATTTTTTTTCTCCAAAATTTATTCTCTCTTTTTAGTACAACAAATATGAAGTATGAAGATTTGAATCTTCAACCTCAAAAGAGCATTGAGCTATGGTCACTTTCGCTCAAAATTTATTCTCTTGCCACCATATGTTTTTACTTACATATTATTGAGTTGGTTCTACATGACATGGTAAAAAATATTTATCCTTAAGAAATTAACAACTTTTGTTGAATTTAAATTAATTAATAGATCACATTGCTTTATAATGATTCTTTCTGAACATTTTTTAATCAGAATATTAGCTCATTTAATCAAACATTTTTATATCTTTCTTTTATGGGTATTAACTAGTAAGTTTGAATATCTTTACTCTTATTTGTGATAATGTAATATTAAAAAAAAAATCATTGGGCATCTACAATCTAATCACGTTTCCAATGTGTGGCAAATAATACTGTAGTTTTTTATGTAGTTACCATCTTTAAAATAATTTTTGTTTAAAAGAAAAAAAACACTGTTGCACTCTCACGTAAAATCATATATTAGGTACCAAATAGGGTATTGTGTTGGTTTTAAATAATTAGAAATGCCGACATGCTTGTGTTTTATAAAACGTTGTTCAGTTCCAAAGGGATTGTGGATTTAATGGCCTTTTTTTTTTGAAATAGATATAGTTGTTTACACGAGATTTCAACAAAGAAAGAAAAATGAGATACGTGTAAATAAATTTATATTTGTATTAATTTAAATGTAGTGGAGTATAATCTCTAATTTATTTTTCTGATTCTTCTTCTCAAATATATATTTGTCTCGAGGGCTTTGCAGCTTGTTCTCGAATGTAGAGATTCCTCTCTCTGTTAAGGCGGCCCCGCCCCGAAAAGAAAATAGACATCTCTTTAAGAACACTTCTAAAACTTGCTTTTGAGTATGTTGTTAGTTAATTTTTGTTGTGATTTATTATTAGTCAGTTTTAATTTTTAAGCTTAATTCTATCACTCAAAATTGACCCAAAAACAATTTTTTTTGTTGCTGTTTATTATTATTATTTTTGTTGTTATTTTGAGGAAATTTTTTGGTATTTATTAAATGATGGAAACTGTTGAATGTAAAATGCCGACAAGGCCAATCAACCAATCAGATTACGTGAGGTTGGTTGTCACGTAGATATGTAACCATCGGTGACTGTTTAATATCCTTCATCATAAAGATTACGATTACGATGGTTGACCTTTGACCACACCCAAATTTCTCAATTTCTTTATAAATTATGAAAAAAAAAAAAAAACATTATAGATTTAAAGTGCAATAAGTTCCAAATATTTTAATACATATAATTTTATCATTATTTTTTGAAATTTTAAAACCATATTTGTGTTTTAAAAATGATTTTAAACATTTTCAATCGTTTGTGCAATCTCTAAACAGTATTTTCTGGATTAAAATACTATTTTAACTCATATACTTTTAATAAGTCTTAAATTTAGTCCCTACTGTACGTTAGTTTGAAGTTATTTTTTTTTAAAATTAAATAAATAATAATAATAATTTTCATGCAAGAAAGATACCATGTGAACATACTTCCAAAATTTATAGAATGAAGGTTAATAGAGACAATTTTTTTTTTAACAAAGTTAATCATAAACTAACAAGAGGGACCAATTTTAAGCTTTATTAAAAGTACAAGGACTTGAATTTGACATTTAAACGTACAATGACTAAAATGGAACAAAATTTAAAGTATAGATACTAAAATGATATTTTAACATATTTTATTTTTTTGTTCAATCTTGTTATTGTGTTTTTTTTTTTAATGAAAGTTATCTCACTTTCTTTTTCTCCACGTTTTATGTGCACCAATTCTACTAAAAATTAATATGATTCATAGATATAAAGTTTAGATGCCGATTTAGCATAATTTAATTGATCAAGATATAATAGCAATCTATTTGAAGTCGTAGGTTATTCTCATCCATTATTTCAATGGTTTAAAAAAAAAAGTAAGTTTGAACGTGCAAGTGCAAATGATCCTCCTTTAGACTTGTTTTTAATTAATTTTATATGGTAGTTATGCTAATGCGACGTTACTTTTTTATTTTATTATTTGTAATATTAATTATTTATAAAAGGGTAATAAGTAAAAGTATTTAGTGCAAGAAAATACAACTATACATGAGGTAATGTGTCCTTGACAAAAAAAAATCACAACTACGAGAGAGTATATATGTCCTTTTATTTGTTTTATTGCTATGATATTTTGCTAATCTGCATTGATTAAAAGATTATATTATATATTCGACTAAAATGTCAGAAGTTTGAATTCCTATCCTCACATGTTATTGAACTAAAAAAAATGATGTTTTTTATTGTTTGAACATTCAAATTGACTAGTCATTAGTAAACTCTTTTAAAAAATCACAAACTTAAATTCTCGAGTTTGAATTGCTAGACTAAGAAAAATGACCACAAACAATCTATCTATGTAGATAGTAGTTACTACGCATGCAAGCATATGCATACATAGTTTAGTGGTTAATGTCATCTTGACCTCTCATAAGATGTTATAGGTTTGAATTATTATACTCATACTTATGATGCAATGAGAGGAGTAGCCCATGTATCCAACAAACCTCCTCAAGATGGTACCTCTTTGGGTTTACCATTCATGGAACGGATCCCAATTCTTTAACCGAATACACGTTTGGGTTTCATGGGCTGTGATACTATATTAGATATACATGAGGTTTCATCTCAAAACCAATTGACAATGAGAAGAGTATAGCACATATATCTTATAAATTGTGAGGTCTCTCTTTATCTTTCCGATGTGGGATCCTCAGCATGCCCCTTTAAGATGATGCATTTTTGAGCCACCATTCTTGGGTTGAATCCCAATTTTTAGATCGAATACCCGTTTGGACTTCATGGACTCTAATACCATATTAAATTACATGGGGTTCCTCTCAAAGCTAATTAATTTTGAGGTGAAACCTCATGTAATCTCTAATAGCACTCTCACGTAAAATCATATATTAGGTACCAAATAGGGTGTTGGTTTTAAATAATTAGAAATGCCGACATGCTTGTGTTTTATAAAACGTTTTTCAATTCCAAAGAGATTGTGGATTTAATGGGTTTTTTTTTTTGTTTTTGAAACAATGCTAGATATAGTAAATTTCTTTTTCTTTTTTTTGTTGGAGTACAATAAATGTAGAGGAATGAGGATTCGAACTTCTAACCTCAAGAGAGGTAGTACATGTCAATTACCGCTGAACTAAGCTCACTGTGGCATGATAATCTTCATTTTTCAGATTCTCAACTTTCAATACAAATATGTACTAAGTCATATAGGTTGGTTGATATGAATATTAGATAGTGAATATTAGGTGACAAAATAATAGAAAAATTTTCAGAAGTTCATGGACTAAATTAGAGATGTCAAGATTCCTCAAGGGAAATAATCCCATTACAGATGGATACTATGAAAAATTTCCTTAGTTATATATTTTTGAAGATGGGGAATGCATTGTCTGCCCCGTCCCAACTCTACCCTGATTTATACTCCAATCTTAAATTTATAAATTATTTAAATATATATTTACTTACTTTTCTAATTAAATTATTAATAAGAAATATATTAACTATTTTTAAAAACTAAATATTTTCATTAAGAAACTGTTAATTTAAATATTTGTTAATAAAGAAAATAAAAATTTTGATATATTTGTTGATAATTTAATTAATATTTTATTTTAGAATGATTAAAAATATTATACAAGATCGAAATTTTTTTCCTAGGATCCTTGAGCTTCTTGCGGAGAATTGCTCAAACTTGATTCTCTAAATTGAGAAATGAGGTGGGGATGAAGATTAAAGCCTCACAGTGCAAGATGAAGAGTGCAGCTCGAACCCCATCTCGTCGTCTTGCCCAGTTGCCATCCTTTTAATAAGAATATGAATTAAAATAGTTATTCTTTTTAAATTATATTGAACAAAATAGACATTTTGAATTTTTTTAGGACCAAAATAGATTTTGAAATATTTTTGTTAATTTAATTTTGGTTGGTATTTTCTTAGAGAAACTATTTTTTATTTTGCAATATTTAGTCAATATTGCAAATAAAATTTTAAAATTCATTTTTTCTGACATTTAATAATTGAGTATTTTTGTCTCTTGGTAGAAATATTTATTACTTCCGAAATTGCTATGACAAGAGAATTACTTTTTCTCTTCCCTTAAAATTCAAATTTAAGTATTTTTCTCAAGGAAATATTTTGAAATACCATTTAAAATTTTCAAATTGATTTTCTATCCAACTTACTTACTTAGCCAAAAGTTTCTGACTTTATGGTGTTAATCTTGGATTGTTTTTCTTTTGTACATCTTGGATTGATCTTTTCTAATATATTGGCGCTTGTACATGTTAGAATTAAATGGGAATTATTCTATTCCTCTCTTAAACATATGTGGTTATTCTCTGAATGATTAATTTTCTCTTAAGAACTTAATCAATCTAAGAAATAGCTCCACTGATTAACTGGATTTTGATAAGTTTTCTTGGATTCAAAGTTGATTTGTTGATTTGATAATTTTGTTCATTTATGAAAAGTATGAGCGAGCTATTACTACATAGCCAAATTGTGAATAATTTGGCAGAATTATTTTAGATTTCATGTACTATTTCTTAAGTATTATTAAAGTCTATTGAGGCAAATTATGGTCAGAAAGCATGTTAGACGCCAACCTGAGTATATCTCAAATAGTTAAGACATTGTACCTTCAGCCAAAAAGTCATATGTTTAACTCTCCAACTCCACATGACGCTAAACTAAAAAAATTATTTTAAAAAAATGCATACTAGACCTATTAAAGTAAGTAGGAGATCAGCTTATGGTAGGTACAATGTTACTCTAGCTTGTTCTACATTGAAGAGATGATCAGCAACAATCTACAGAATAGTAGTTTAATTTGCTTCATCTAGGTGGAATACCTACCTCAAAAAATCACATGTGATTTGATCATCTGATCAACTAATGATATGCAAACTTAAGTATCACACAACATTATTTTTTACAAGCTCGCTAAACACTATAGAAAGAACATAAAATCATTATTCTCTTTCAATAAATAAATAAATAAATATAGAGGATTAAGGTTGACAATGGAGAGAACGCATTCTCTTTCCTTGTCCTCCAACTAAAATGGAGGAAAAAAAATATTCTTTATTCCCTTTTCCATATTCATTTAAATTGAAGAAGCCTTGCCCATCCGGTCAGGTCCTAGTGGGCCCGTGGACCCTATCTCGTGGAGGACAAATTATTCAATGTAGCGGCTTCATAATAACAGTTGAATATGGATTCAATCATTTCCATACTCTCTAATAACCATTATATATAAATTCAAGGTAATTTTCTCTCTACATTCAATGATAAAAAAAAATTGTCAACTACATTGTGATGACCTTACCAAGAATAAATTCTCCTCGTAGAGAAATTTGACACTTCTACATATTGGTGCTTTTTTTTTTTTCTTTCATTTAGGTACTCGATGCTCTTCACTTTTTCTCTTCAATGCTCTTATTTGCAAAGGTCGAGTAGTGCCAACATAAGGTATCAAACAACTTTTCAATCAAAGATTAGCATCGAATGAATCGAATTAAATTTTTAGCTCTCCTTAAAAAGATATAACAAGATTTGAATTTATCATGGCACACAAATTAAATTTGTTGACATTTTTAGCTTTTTCTTTTTAAAGATTCCATCACGTTTTTCATTCCAGAATTGTAATTTACACAAACAAACGAATAAACAACACGAGGAAAAACATATTAGATCTCAGTCAATTTATGCATGCACAACACCCCTTGTTATCCATTTCACTGCTGTGAAACGTATTGTTATAAATTTGGTTTCAATTTATCATAAGTTTAATTTAGTTTAATTTATTTTTTAATTAAAATAAAATTGGGCTTAATTAAAAATAGATTAAACAAAATTAAATTAAGATGGACCTTCAAACTTGTTCTCAAAGTTAGAAGACTTATAATTCGGTTGGGCCCAATAATGGAGGAACCTAATGTCCTTGTTTGTTTAAAATCATTATTCTTGATTGAGTATAGCCCATTTTATTGTTATATTGTGAAACTCATTTTATGTATAAAAGGCATGGATGTATGGGACATGGGAATGAGGAGATGGGTGTATGAGTACCATACATTAAAAATAGGGAACTAGGTTTAAGAAAGAAAGAGAGAGATATAGGGAAGAAGGCCCCCTTTTGGCCAACTGCTTCAATGAAGAAAAATAGAGGGAATCGAGTGGAGACTTCTCCTTTGTGGCTCGTGGGTGATTTCAATTCAAGAGAGAGAGTGCTCGCATGGTTCCTCTTGCTGCCAATTTGATCCCATTGTCGTTGTTCAATGTATTGCCGCCAGTAGGAGATCCATGAGAGAGAAAGGAGATTTATGAATGAGGAAGAAATCGGTTTAGGATTAAAACGATTTCTTCGTGGATGAAATTAGAAGGTCTCCAAAGGTTGTATCTCTCTATCTAACCTCTTTGTATTATTCTCTTCTCTTTGTTGGGCTTTCTTGAAAGAACCTAAGGGATCCCTCATTGTTTGACTCCTCTTTTTGGAAGAGAAAGAGTTGTAGTTGCTTTGAGGATCTATCTCTCAGATTTAATTCAAGTCCCCTTACTACTGCATTGTTCTTTTTTATTTTTCGATCTCTAATAATATTGACTCGCAGAGGCCTCTAAGACCCTTTGCAAAGTGGAGTAGGTCTATTGACCGAACCACTATAAATCCTTATGTTTTCTTCTCTTTCTTTGTTGTTTTCTACTTCTTTAAGTTTCTGTCCATAACTTTATTTTTCAAAAGAAAAAAAACGCTCAATTCAGCCTCTAATTTGCCTAAAAAGAATAAAACATGGGTTGTGATCTTGGCTAAATAAAAACAATTGGTATCAGAGCTTGAAATCCATGTTTTAGAGCATTTTTTTCTTGAATAAATAGATTGTTATACATACTTTCTTGAAATAAAAGAATCTTTAAATTTCTTAATTGTTCTTTTATTCTTGAATTCATTTTATTCTAGAAAAAGTGTGTTGTCCATTTTTCTTTAAATTCTTGTAGGATGAGTACCAAATTTGAGATGAAGCAATTTGATGGCAAAGGAGATTTTGGTCTATGGAAGATCAAAATGTCGGTCATCCTCCATCAACAAAAGGTTGGTTACGCTCTTATGGAGGCCAAGGACATTCATGAAAGCCTAACGAAGGATCAACTCAAGGAGATAACAAGGTAGCACATAGCCTTATCATCCTTCATTTGTCCGACACAATACTACGACAAATGAAAAGTGAGGATACCGCGGTAAAATTGTGGGGTAAGTTAGAGTCTACCCATCAAATTGCATCAATTTCTAGCAAAATATTTTTAAAGTCTAGATTCTTTAGCTTTAAAATGGAACCAAATAAAAGCATGAAAGATAACTTAGATGAGTTTCATAGGGTTATCTCTGAAATGGAAAATATAGGTGAGACTTTTTTATGATGAAAATCATGTTGTTGTGTTGGTTAATTCTTTACCTAATGCATATAATGATGTGAAATTTACTATGAAATTTAGTAGGGATACTTTGTCTACTAAAATTGTATTAAGTGCTATAAGAGTTAAAGAACAAGAACTTAAAGAAAATAAAAAGACTAATAATGAGTTTTTGTATGTGAGAGGGAGATTTGAGAATCGAAATAGACATAGAAGCAAGAGTAGGGGTAGATCGAAGTCTAGGGAGGCTAGTAATAGGAAATGCTATCATTGCCAAAAAGAAGACCATATTAGGAGATTTTGTCCATACCTTAAAAATAAAAAGTCGTCGGGTAAAAGGAAAGAAGAAACTAGTTTAGTAAACCTAAGTGAGGAGTATAATCAATCCCTTATGGTTAGTACCACTAGTGAAGATGAAACATGGATATTAGATTCATGTTGTTCTTTCCATATGACCCCTAATAGAGAAAGGCTAGAAGACTTCCAAACCGATGTAAGAGATAAGGTCATGTTAGGGAATCAACACTTTTATAATGTAGAAGGTGAAGGAACAATTAGGCTTAGACTTCATGACGGAAAAATTAGGCTTCTTACTGGAGCTAGGTACGTATCTGAGGTTAAAATAAACCTAATATCCCTTAGTTTACTTGATAAGCTAGGATACACCATAAAATTAGAGGATGGTGTGCTTAAAGACATGAAGGGCATCTTAGTAGCAATCAAAGGGTATCTTAGGGAAACCTTATACTCCTTAGAGGGTTCAACGGGCATAGGATCAAGTGATCTAGTTAAGGAGAGTGATAATTACAAAAACTACTCTTTAGCATAAACGCTTAGGTCACGTGAGTGAACAAGGGATTAAGAAGTTAATAAAACAACAAATTATTTTCAATATAAAAAATGTAGACCTAGATATATATGAACATTGTATTTATGGTAAAAATAAAAGAGTTACATTTAGGAAGAGTGGTCACTCTGCTAAAAGAAAACTAGAATATGTGCATACTGACTTAGGGGGCCCATCAAATTTTGTCACTAATGGAGGGGCTAGGTATTTTTTATCCATTATAGATGATTGTACTAGAAAGGTGTGGGTGTATCTTCTTAAAAATAAATCTGACACATTTAATAAATTTGTTGAATGGGTAACCTATGTTGAAAACCAATCTAGCCTTAGAGTTATGAAACTTAGAACTGACAAAATGGGCTTAAGTTTTGTAACCATGAGTTTAAAAACTACTGTAAGTCTAAGGGTATAGCTAGACACTTAACTGTTATAAGAACACCTCAACAAAATGAGGCCGCTAAAGAATGAACCGAATCCTAAAGGAGAAAGTAAGGTGCATGTTTTCCAATTCACAGCTCCCTCAGAGTTTTTGAGGGGAAGTTGTTGCAATGGCATGCTACGTAATTAATAGGAGCCCATCCACTGCCATAGATCTAAAAAAATCACAAGAACTTTGGCAAGGTAGTCCCCCCGATCTATCACACATGAAAGTCTTTGGATGTTTAGCTTATGCTTATTCAAAATAGGGAAAGCTAGACCCAAGGGCCAAGAAATGTGTCTTTCTAAGGTATCCCGAGGGTGTTAAGGGGTACAAATTATGGTGCTTAGAACCAAACTCATCCAAAATTCTAATAAGTAGAGATGTTGTCTTTGATGAAAATAGAATGGGGTATGCATAAGAGAAAACTTAGTCTATCCCTGATAATCCATCTAGCACCACTAAAACTATTTTTGCACCTCCCTTAACTACTTCCCAAATAGATTAAGTAGATGAACCAATAATAGAACATGATACTACATCATCTACCTTAGAACAGACACCTACACAGGAAGTAGTTAATGAGGAGGAGGTAGAGGATGACCAAAACTTGGCTGATTACTAGTTAACTAGGGATAGGGTTAGGAGAACCATTGTAGCTCCCACTAGATTTGGGTATGATAACCTTATATCTTATGCCCTAATAATAGCTAATGAATTTATTAACCAAGAACCACAAACTTTTAATGAGGCCATAAATGATAAAAAAAATAAAGATAAGTGGTGGGTCGTAATGAAAGAAGAGTATGATTCCTTGATGAAGAATCAAACTTAGGTTCTTGTTAATAAACCATTAGATGCTAAAACAGTAGGTTGCAAGTGGATATACAAAGTTAAAGAGAACCTTTTAGAGAACAACAAGCCTAGGTTTAAAGGTAGGTTGGTAGCAAAGGGGTTTACTCAAAGGGAGAGTATAGACTATGATGAAGTATTTTTTCCTGTTGTAAGACACACATCTATTAGAATTTTGCTTGCCTTTGTTGCTCACTTTGATCTTGAGTTAGAGTAGATGGATGTAAAAACTTCTTTCTTACATGGTGAGCTTGAGGAGACCATTTACATGGATCAACCTCCTGGATTTGAAGCTCCCAAACAAGAAAAGAAAGTTTTCCTTCTTAAAAGATCATTGTATGGTTTATAAAGCAATCACCATGCTAACGGTATAAAAGGTTTGATTTTTATATGTTATCCATTGACTTTAGTAGGAGTAAGTATGATAATTGTGTTTATTTTAAACAAATCTCTGATGTGAAAATTATCTACTTACTGTTTTATGTTGATGATATGTTGATTGCTTGCAAGTCCATGCATGAGATAAATAAATTAAAAGATCTTTTAAAGAAGGAATTTGAAATGAAAAACTTAGGCAATGCAAAAATAATATTAGGAATGGATATTATTAGAGATCAGAAAGAAAAGAAACTATATTTGTCTCAATGTGATTATGTAACAAGACTAGTTAAAAGATTGAATATGCATGATAGTAGGAAGGTTAGTATTCCTTTTGGCAAGCATTTAAAACTTCTTGTTGATGATTCTCCTAAGACCCTAAATGATATTAATGAAATGCATGATATTCCATATGCAAGTATTGTTGGGAGTCTTATGTATGCCATGGTTTGTACTAGACCTGACCTTGCTCATCCACTTAGTGTTGTTAGTAGATTTCTTGCTCATCCTGGTAAACAACATTGGAATGTTGTTAAGTGAATTGTTAGATACCTTGCATGTCATGCCAATTTATGTCTTGTTTATGGTTGAGCAAATATAGTTGATGATAAGAACATTGAAATAGTTGGATATGTTGATGCTAATTATGCTACTGACATTGATAAGTGTAGATCTTTGATTGGTTTTGTGTTTAAATTGTTTGATTGCACAATTAGTTGGAAATCTAGTTTACAGTCCATAGTTGCATTATCTACAATTGAATCTGAGTATATTGCATTAATTAAAGCTATTAAGGAATCTTTATGGCTTAAGGGAATTGTATCTGAATTATGTTGTAGTGATAATATTTTTGTAACTGTATTTTGTGATAGTCAAAGTGCTCTATGTCTTGGGCATGCTTGTCCAAGTTGATGTTTGCCTATGGCCGCATGTCCAAACCATCCTCAACCACCCTATGTCAATACCATGTAATTAGTTTTTACTTGTTTTCGTTTGCATGTCATTTTGTAACTGTATGACTCCTCGACTTTTTCATGTTTATGCTTGTCATAATGTAAAATCCTAGAATGTACTATAGGGGGATATGACTAATTGTCCATCCTTCCTACCCAGAGTTATATGATATTTAAGCCGTTGTTGTCCCTTGCTTACTAGTGTATAACGATCTTTTTCACAAATTCTTTCAAATGCTTTCCCGCTCACATTTTATAAAACTATTTTCTCTCGAAATGTGAGGGGGGGCTAGACCCTATGCTAAAGTTGTCCGCAATTTCTATTTTCGTACGGTTGACTAGCTAGCCGAGTTAAAGCAAGTGCCTCACAATCGTTTGTCCCATTTCGAAAGTGCACGATTGTGACACTCTACACTTATCTAAGAATCATTCTCACCATGAAAGAACTAAACATATTGATGTTAGATATCATTTTGTTAGAGATGTCATCAAATGGTGGTTTGGTTTCTATTAAACATATTGCTACTGAGTTGAATGCTGCAGATATATTTACTAAAGCATTACCATGTGATAAATTTAACCTTTGTATGAAAATGTTGCAGCTTGATAATGGGTGATAAATGTATTTTGAGTCCTTTTTGGGAACAAGCTTCATTGTTCATTGGTCCTTTTTTTGTTGATAAATTGAAATCAAGGTGGAAATTGTTATAAATTTGATTTCAATTTATCATAAGTTTAATTTAGTTTAATTTATTTTTTAATTAAGTTCAAATTGGGCTTAATTATAAATAGATTAAACTATAAATTAAGATGGGCCTTTAAACTTGTTCTCAAAGTTAGAAGACTCATAACTCGTTTGGGCCCAATAATGGAGGAGCTCAATATCCTTGTTTGCATAAAATCATTCTTGATTGAGTATAGCCCATTTTATTGTTATATTGTGAAACCCATTTTCTATATAAAAGGCATGGATGTATGGGGCATGGGAATGAGGAGATGGATGTATCAGTACCATACATTAAAAAGAGGGAACTAGGTTTAAGAAAGAAAGAGAGAGATAGGGAAAATGCCCCCTTTGACCGACTGCTCCAGTGAGGAAAAATAGAGGAAATCGAGTGGAGACTTCCCCTTTGTGGCTCGTGGGTGATTTTGATCAGAGAGAGAGAGCTTCGCATGGTTCCTCTAGCTGTCGATTCAATTTCGTTGTCGTCATTCAGTGTATTGTCGCCAGTAGGAGATCCGTGAGCAAGAAAAAATATTCATGAATGAGGAAGAAATCGGTTTGGGATTAAAACAATTTCTTCTTGGATGAAAGTAAAAGGTCTTCAAAGGTTGTATCTCTCTATCTAACCTCTCTGTATTATTCTCTTCTCTTTGTTGGGATTTCTTGAAGGAACCTAAGGGATCCCTCATTGTTTGACTTCTCTTTCTTGGAAGAGAAAGAGTTGTAGTCGCTTTAAGGATCTATCTCTCGGATTTAATTCAAGTCCTCTTACTACTGTATCGTACTTTGTTATTTTTCGATCTCTAATAATATTGACTCGCAAAGGCCTCTAAGACGCTTTGCAAAGTGGAGTAGGTCTATTGACCGAACCACTGTAAATCATTGTGTTTTCTTCTCTTTCTTTAATGTTTTCTGTTTCTTTAAGTTTATGTCCAACACTTTATTTTTCAGAAAAAACGTTCAATGTTGCCTCTAATTTTCCTAAAAAGAATAAAACATGGGTTGTGATCTTGGCTAAATAATAACACGTATCTTACGATACCTTATTGACACACCTTGTTTTGGAGTTCTGCTTACATCTGGCACTTTATCGCTTCAAGCTTTCTGTAATGCTGATTGGGCAAAAGATGCCTCTAATTGTCGTTCTACGACAGGGTTTGTTGTTCTTCTTGGCTCCAATCCTATCTCATGGTATGCGAAAAAACAACCAAAAAATGAAATTTTTATTTTTATTTTTCATAGTTTATACAAATAGCAAAAATTACGAAGTTTCGATTATCAATGATTCAACTTAACAAATTATTTAAAAATAATAATAAAATAATTATCCAAGCGAATTATTATTGAAAATCACATATCCAATAATGACATGTTAGATTTGACTTTAAAATGTCTATTTAGTAATTTTATATAATTCAAAGACATAAGATCCATAGCTACTAAGACCTCGTTTGATAACGTTCTCGTTTCCTGTTTCATGTTTTTTATTTCCTATTTCTTTTTTTTAGAACTAGAAACAAGAATATGTTTGCTAACTATTTCTATTTCTTATTTTTTGAAAAAAAAAAATTGTTTGATAACTATTTCTTATTTCTTGGTTTTTTTTTTCTTTCTTTTTTAGTTTAAATAGAATTTAGTGTATATATATATATATATATATATATATATATATATATATATATATATATATATAGATATAGATATAGATTATAAAAAAGATAACATGCATTAAAAGACATATATAAAACAATTATCAAAAGTTTAGAGTATCTAATACAAATATGTCCCGATGCAAAATTAAAAACAATAATGAAATTGTATTTATCCTTCAAATTAAATGTTGCCTAAATTTGATCTGTAATGTCGTCTCTCACTCGAGTCATTCACCTTAAATGATGTCGTCTCACATCTAACTCAATTATACTACTCTATAAATTGTCCGACAAACTTTGTACATCTTCAAAGATTATTGAAATCTAAAAAGAAAACGATTGTCTTAACGTTGCATTCTAATTATCAAAATCTCTTTTCCTTTTTGCAATCACTTTATTATATCAAATCAAGCAAAACAATGATAGAGTAACTCTAAACAATTGGAGTAAGTCCCCAAAACCTTGGTTTGGATGAAACCAACACCATTCTACCCCCTCACCATGAGCTAACTGAAATTTTTGTATAATCTCAATCAATAGCGCACATTCCAGAATCAAAGTATTCAGCTTAATTCATTTGCACAAATGTTTTACCATTTATCTAGCACTTGTGGGAGATGAGAAAAGGAATGAAAAAAGTCTAGGAAATCAGTCATAATTTGACTGATATCTACAAGGAAAGAAAATATATGTTGGATTGCTTGAGTACTGCAACTGTATGGTTTAATAAGGACAAATTATTCAATGAAGCCGTCACAATGTGGCTGTCTCTTTAAAGCCGTCGAATGTAGATCTTAAAGTTTGTCTGTCCCTTAATAACCGTTGGATACAAAATTGAGATACTTTATAATTTCTTTCTCATACATCCAATAGTACAAAACTGTCAGTCTCATTATGGCAAACTTCTCGAATAATTTCTCCTTAATAAAGGAAATTGTTGGAGTTGTTTCAAGCCTTCTGCTCACTTTTGCAAGCCCAAAATCAGCCATCTTAACATTTGGCATGCCCAAACCCAACACATTTGGAAGCTTCAAATCACAATGAACAAGTCCAAAATCAGCAATCTTTAACATCACCATTAAATTCCCAAAAACCAACACCATTCGAAAGCTTCAAATCACAGTGAACAAATCTCCTGACACTAAACCCATCGACAAAACAAGTAACAATTTGTGGGCAACTCCAAATTCAATCCAAAATTTCCTTCTCGTTCAATGGCAGAGCATCCTCCCTATACTTATATTCCCATAACAACCAAATTATTTCCTTATATCTCTACAAGTTTATCTCCAAATGAGCATCAACAGAGAAAGTTATAAACGATAAAAAGCTAGAGAAGAAGGAATTCTCACTGATGATGTGTGTTTGGCGATCACGAGAGAGATTGACATAAGAGAGGTAACTATATCGAACCACTGAGAGCGAGAGAGAGAGTTGGGCAATCGAGTTTGGCGAGCACGAGAGAGAGGAAACCGTCGGCTTAAGGGTTTGGCGAGCACAAGAAACAGAGAGAAAATTTGTCTGGTTAGGTTAGGGTTGAAAGAGAAGAAATCGGCGTGAAGATACGGAACCAGGCAAGAAAAAAACGAAACGGAAGTGAGATAAACTCTTTTTCGTAGTTTCTCAAATTTTGATCCAACTTTGAAAAAGCTTCTTAAAATTTAGAAACATTATCAAACATGTATATGAGAATAAGAAATAGGAAACATGAATGTTATCAACATTATCGAACATGTATGGGAATAAGAAGTAGGAAACGTGAATGTTATCAAATGAAGCCTAATAATCACAAAATGACAAATTTTAAGTTGATTTTAGACTATAGACATATTGAAAGTTCAATGATGAATGTTTATTGATCGGATTGGTTTTTAAATTTGGTGTGCACAGCTAGTATTGTGAAAGGAAAATTTTAAGCCAAGTGTGAATTACTGGAATACCCTACTTAGCTTTTTTTTCGACAAGTTGATCAAAATGGAAATTTTGAATTTCTCTTTCCAATTCAATTATATTTATAGCAGTGGGGTTAATTATTTCTATGAAAATCGTATGGTTTTTCAATGGGTCAAACTTCTTTGTATCCTACCTTTATTTATAGCACATTCTAGAGAAACACATTTAATAGCCTTAACGTCAAGTTTACTTTTATAGGATGTGGACAAACAAAATGTAACCAAAGTCCAACATTTGAGTGTAAGTCTGTAGAAGCATTTATATCGGTGCTTATGATGTACAATTTGAGTCAACGATTAATAAGATATAAAGTGGTTAGCATGTTTCAGTTGTTTAAATGATGGAGTGATCCTTGAAAGTCTCAACAAAACGAACATCATTCTCATTCCAAAATGCAAAGACCCAAAAATGGTGAAAATTTTTTGCCCTATTAGTTTGTGCAATGCTAGCTATAAGATTATTGCTAAAGTTCTTGCTAACATATTAAAGGTTATATTGGATAATATTATCTATTAATCAAAGTGCTTTTGTTCCTAGTAGGTTGATATAGCTAATAATGTTATTCTTGCTTATGAATGTCTTCACCATATTAAAAATTCAAATGCTAAAAAGGGTTTTGCATCTTTGAAACTGGATATGAGTAAGGCGTATGATAGAGTTGAGTGGAATTTTTTGACTAGCATGATGAATAAAATGGGTTTTAGATCTAAATGGACTGATTTGATAAGTATGTGTGTGAGCTTTGTCTCTTTTCAAATTCTGATCAATAGAGAATGTATGACAACTATTAAATCCATTCGAGGATTAAGGCAAGAGGATCCATTGTCTCCTTACATATTTCTCATTTGTGTCGAATGTTTGTCAAGCCTTCTGCATAAAGCATAATCTAAAAGCATGATTACTAGTGTCAAAATAGCTAAAACTACTCCTAACTATTACCCATCTTTTCTTTGCAGAGATGGCAGTCTTCTATTCCTCAAGGCCACATAGAATTAGGTGGATGAGATTGAGCGAATTTTGAAAGTGTATGAAAAGGCTTCTGGACAGGTCATAAACTTTGACAAATCGGCCATAGCTTTTGGAAGATAGATGTCAGCCTCTTCAAAATCGTCATTAGCTAGTGTTCTTCAGGTAAAGGTGGTAAGCGATCATGGAAAGTACCCTGGGGGTCCCTTTATCCCTCTCAAAAAACAAAAATGTCTCTTTAAATTTTTTAAAGGAAAAAGTCTATAAAGTATTGCAGGGATGGAACAGTCATTTGTTTTCAAAGGCAGGAAAGGAGATATTGATCAAAGCAATAGGCTCGCGCTATCTTAGCATACACCGTCAGTTGCTTTAAGCTCCCAATTAGAACTTACCATGAGCTTAACAAACTCATGGCTAATTTCTAGTGGGGGAGATCTAAAAAAGGTAACAAATTACATTGGGTAAGCTAGAAAAGAATGACAGCGCCAAAGGATAGAGGAGGTTTAGGGTTTAGAGACATTCATTTGTTCAATCAAGTATTGTTGGCAAAACACTCATGGAGGATTTTGACCAAGAACAATTCCTTAATGGCCCGAGCTCTCAAGGCAAAGTACTTTCCAACCTCCAGTTTTCTCACGGCAAATTTAGGCAGTCGCCTTTCATACACCTGGCGAGGGATTTTTTGGGGACGGGAACTAGCACTAAAATGAGGCAGATGGAGAGTTGGGGATGGTACATCTGTCGATATTTATTCAGATCAGTGGGTTCCAAGGGAATCAACCTTTAAATTATTCTCCTCTCCTACTCCTCTGACAAACACTAAGATATCTAATCTAATCTCAAGAGGTGTTTGGAACGAGGAATTATTAGAAGAGCTCTTTGTACCATAGGATGTTGAGATAATCAAACCTTTACATAACCCCCCCCCCCCCCCCCCCCCCCCAAATCCAGATTCTTTCTTTTGGCATTATGACAATAAAGGCAACTACTCTGTAAAAAGCGGATACAAAATTGCACATATGGAACATTTTACTTCTCTCTTGTCAACTCAAGACACAGAAGGATTGTGGAAGACTCTCTGGGATATGGAGATTTTTATGTGAAGAGCATGTCTAAATGCCCTCCCTACTAGGCGAAATCTTCTCCATCGAGGCATCATGATTGTCCATCCTGTAGTTTTGAGGATGAAAATGAAATCCATGCGTTGTGGGAGTATCAGGGAAGTAAAAATATTTGGTCTAATTGGAATTCATACAGAAAACTTAATGATTTACATTATCCTGATATTTTTTCTCTTTTTTGTAGGGCCATTCAGAGTTTGGATAAAATAGAACTGTGCATTTTGGTGTTAACACTTGCAACAATTTGGAGCAAACGTAACAAAAGGATCGTTGGAGTCAAACATCTCCCCAATGGAAAAACCCACTTCATTGGGCATTTGATATCATCGAGGAAACGAACATGGACAAAGAATTGGGTCCAATGGTTTCACATCAATGCAACGACCCTCCTGACCCACTTTCCACTACGACGCAAGCAGAAGCTGATAGTGACATGTAGCACCTTCCCCCTCTAAATTCTTTCAAATTAAACACATACGCTTGCAGTACTAGATGATTCAGTAGGGATCGGGGCCATAGTTCGTGACTCAAAAGGCAACACTATGCTCGCAGTAAGAAAGTACCAAGTTTTTAGAGGATCCGTTGAACTGGCAAAGGCCCTATCATTAAAAGAGGGTATTACGCAAGCGATTGAAGCTGGATTAGTTCCCTTGTGGGCGGAAGTGGATTCACAAATTCTCTGACAACTTCTGAGCGGTCACGATAGGTTCGCAAATGAGTTTCAACCGTTCGTGGATGACTTACGCAAGAAAAATTAGCAATGACTAATCATTGGTTTTCTCTTCACTCTGTGGAAATGCAACACAGTAGCTCACAATCTTGCTAAGTTTGCTCGTATAGATTTTATCATTTTGAGATCTGGATTGAGGAGGTTCCTTCTTGGGCAACTCATACTGTAAATAATGACTATCTAAACATATCTCTCTCTTTACTTAATCCTTAATGTTTTGTCTGTTTTATTCCTGTGCACTCAAAAAAAAAAAAAAGTAGTTAGCATAATCTCTAAAATAAAATATTACGGGAATGTTTTTGTTGATTTAAATTTCCAAAGTTAAATTGAATAGTCTTTTGCATTGTTAATTTCTAGAATTAATTTGGATTTTACTATTGAATTGAGTTTAAATAACATAGTAGAAAACTTTGAAAGATTTTTGTAAGATTTTTGTAGCCTTAAAATCCAATTTGATTAGGAAGACAATACATATAAGTAAGGGCAAAACTTGGTTGCACCCAAATGTGGTGTTGCCCACCTTACAATCACACAAGATTTTCAAAAAAAAAAAAAAAAAAATTAATTTTGTGTGGTTGTAAAGTAGGCAGCACCACACTTGGGTGCAGCCTAAGCTACACCCAAATTTTTTCTAAAAGTAAAAGGTAGCCTAAACAATCATATAGAAGACTTTTGTGTTTTTCATGGGTTACTGCTCCAAAAGTCTCCTTTTTCGTTTCTCATGGGCTACTATTCAAAGTTGTTGTGATTTGATGGAGGTAGCTTAATTATGTATTGATGACACTTTCTACTACAAATGAAGAGTTCCATAGCAATTTGTTTTTTTTTTTAAGTTCTTTATAATACTTGGTTGAAAAGGAAATAGAAGAGTCCCATTTGGTAATTTGAGGAGGCTAGCTGTCACTTGAGGATAAATTATTCGGTGAGATTGTCACAATGTAGTTGGCAGTTTTTAATCGTTAGATATAAAGAGAGAAGTACCTCCAATTTATATTCAGCGGTTATTAGAGGGTATGAAAATTATTTTATTTACATCCAATGGTTATTACGAGACAGTCTCACATTGTGACAGTCGATTTTGAAGAAGCTACCGCGTATGAAAGAGAAACTGCAAAAGAATTTTAAACTCTATCCAATGGTTATTGAGAATTAAGAGCCCGTCGCATCTATTTGAAAAAATTTTCCCACTTAGATGAGCCCCAAATTTTAGTTCCTTTTTCATTGTATTCCCCAACAAATTTCGTTGAGTGTCTTTTTTTTTTTTTTTTTGTTAATGTTCACATCACATTTTTTTTTTCCTTCCAATAATTTCCCATTCTAGATTGAAATTAAAGATGATTAAAAAAAAATGAGCGACGAGGATTATTACTCAAGTTTAAATGAGCACCCTAACACATTATATTGATTTTTTTGAACTTTTTTCTATTCTAACCCCTAGAAAAACACTTCTCAACACATTTGGTAGATGAAACAAATACACGCAATACAATGCTTAGATGTAATAGAGTTGTGTACTCGTACTCATTCCTCATTGCATTCTATACATTAGTGTTTCATTACTGAGTCTGACTAGAAAATTTGGTCAGAATAAGCTTCAGCTCTCCCAGCAATCCAAAACGCTCCCCGGCCTTCGCCGATGAGTCTAGAAGAAATTAAAATGCTCTTTTCCTTCCCTATTTTACTTGTACTACATAACGTCGCTTCAACATATATTCCCATTCTGTAAGAAGATTGAAATATTGGGTTAATGCCATTTTTTTCCCTGTCATGAATCATGAAGTCTGCCCTTCAAATATGCCAAGAGCTAGGCTTTCTGAAGGTCAAATAATTTGCTTCATTGGGCTTTGTGGGTGGGAATAGAATAGAATAGAATAGGGTTATTTAGCCTTCTTTTTGCTTTACTTTAAACCCTACAAATCTACAAGGCGAATACTTAATTTTATACTCCGAAATACTCTCCAACTTCGGCGACCAAACTTGCCCCTTCGACGTTCCCACTAGTTGGTCGTAATGCTTCTTCAACTCCGGAGTACTACACAAAAAATTACCTCCTCCACCGCCGTCATCTCTCGTCGGAGAAATGAGCCGAACAATAAACTCCGGCACCACCTTAATCAGAACTCTTCCATTCGCGCCGCGAATGTATTCAAAAGGACACTGGCTGGAGAATTTCGCATTTCCGGCCCCGATCGCTGCGAGCGACGACGTTGAGAGAACGTCGAAGGAGGCGAATCGGTCGATCGGGAGAATAAAGTAGGTCTCGCCGGCGAGGAGCTGGTCGTCGATGGCTAAGGAGGGGACCGGGTGGCCGATGAAGAAGGAATCGGCATGGCAGATCATCATGTCGGGGAATTGGAACATGATCTCGCCGGCGATGTGGTGGTTTCCGGTGAGGGTTCTGGTGAGGCCGTCGGGGAAGATGAGTTTGACAGCCGAGGAGCTGCGGCGGTGGGTGGTGGAAATGGCATGAAGGCATGGAGAGAGTGAATTTCCCATTGAAATTATGAAATGAGAGAGAGAAATGAGGATTAGAATGGGAAGATGAAGAAGGAGGAGAGAGAGAGAAGGGGATTTTATATCCATTGGAGATTGACTTGGAGAAAGTCGTCGAGGGTTTGTTTATTTTTAGGGGTTAACGGTCAGGGATGTCGGCGTTGAAAATCTATATATATTTAAGATGTATGTAGGTATCCATGTATATATATTAAATCTAGCGTTAAAATTATATAAAAAAAATTGTTTCAAAATTGTATAAAAAAAAAAAACAAATATAGGGTTAAAATGAACGTATGCATGTGTGTATATATGTATTTTAAATCTAAGGTTAAAATTAACATGTCTTAGTTTCGTTATTATAGTTTAAAATTTGTAGTAGTTTACTTTTTTTTAACTTTCATATATAATAATTTAGACTTTTTATATATATTAGTTTAAATTTTGGAGTTTTTGTAGGTTACTTTTTTTTTTCTTTCTTCTTTTTTTTTGTAGTTTGAAACTTTATAATGATTTAGTTTATGAACTTTTTATTTGTTTTACTTAGTTCTTATAGTTTAATAAATTTGTAATGATTTTTGTCTCGGAGATTTTTATATGTAACAATAATGTAGTCTTTTCTTTTAAAGATGCAATATTGCAGTCGTTGGAGTTTATATATAATTTGTAATTATTTTTTATTTTTTATTGTAGAAAATCTCATCCATACATATTAATTATCAAATATAGATATTTATCTTTTTAGTATATAATGATTTAGTTTTTGTATCATGAGATTAGTTGAGTTGTAAGAAAGCTATGTCGAACATTTACGATATAAAAATAAATGATAATTAAATTTGTAAATGTGTGTATTTTTATCAAAATAGCTATATAAATATAGTATTTAAAAAATCATTACTAATTGAGTCAATTTTGCTAGTGTTTATCTAATGGGCATATATATGTCCTCAGCTTTAGTAAGTTGCTAATGGTGTTAATGACAAGGACTAAATAAAAACATATTCTAAATTTCATGGACATATTTGAAACTTTTTATAGAAAGAAGAATAAATAGATACAATACTCAAAGTGTATAGGGACTAAATATTTAATTTAACCTTACATATATGGCATTTCTTAACAACAATATTTGACCACAACTCAAAATGGTTAAGCATACATATATACATTCCTTTATAGGTCATTAGGTTAAAAAAATTTATTCCTTTATATTTGCTATGTAATATTATGAAAATATGGCATTTTTAACAAATAACCATAAATTTTCTTTAAAAAAAAAACTCATTAATATTGACTTTGTTAACAATAATTAATATATGTTTTTAATCTTTTATGGTAATTAATCAGGAATTATTTTTCTTAATTTATTATTAATCTTGATATAGACCTAATACAATCATAGAATATACTGATTTTCCTAAATATTGATTGATTATAAATAATCATAAAAATTAACTATTGATGCGGGTTTTACTCTTCGTTAATACAATATTTTATCTCAATTATGTTAGGTGTGTCGTCACGCTTTTAAGAAAGAGCTTTGAACTTGACCCTTTTTAATTTAATTTTTTAAAGTTTCAACAACTTTTGCATTTTGCACATATGTTGAATATGGCATAATTGACATTTAAGGAATATGAAAATTTCAGCCCTCTTTAAAAATATTATTTTTTATTATTATTATTGCAAGTATATAATATTACTTGCATTGTAATTATCAGGCTGAGTCAAATGACTCAAATCAGATATGGGCCATAAAATTATTTAAAAGTAAAGGCATACAAAAGTTAGAAAATTCAAGCCAAACCACAATTTAGTAAAGAAAGGGGTAGTCTGTGGGTTGATATAAAGTTTTTCTTTTTAAAAGAAAAAGGGGGAAAAATATATTAAATGGTGAAAATATGCTCAATTTCCAATTTAATGCTACCTCTTATATTGATTTTCAATCGTATTTTTTTAGGGGCTGTTTGGGGCAATGGTTATAATAACATGTGTTATAATAACCCGTGGAGTACTCTGCACCCCAAACGCAGACTATTATTATAACTCCAGACTAAACAACTCTGCATTTTAAACGATATTATATTATTTCACAGACAATTATAATCTACAGACTATTATAATTCACTCAGTGCCCCAAACAGCCCCTTAGGATTTTAGATTTATGGGTCTTACTTTTCTAACATATTATGGTCTTTATTAAATTAGGTCAATCTTTTTTTTAATTAGAATTTTGGGTAATTTGTTATTGATCAAGTAGGAGAATAGACTTGTGTGGCCATGTATAGTTTATCTAGTTGTAAACTTTCAGCTTCCCAAGAAACCCCAATTTTCCAAATTGATGGTTGACATTTTTTTTGTTTGTGGTGATCAAATTGAAGAAAAATATTAAGAATTTGTTTTGACTGGACAAATTATTGTCAATCTAAAAATTTGAAAATTTTTAATCTCTTTCTTTTCTCCCTCTTTCTTAAAATGGGATGTTTGGAAATTGTTTTTAAAATATTTTTCAACTACAATAAAATTAAATCATCTTGGGTTCGACTTATCAAAAGGAATTTCAAGCAACTTAATTTTTATTTATAAATTGTTTGTATCATCTGACCGTTTTGATATAATTATTAAATGATTAACTTGAACCCAACTACATCCACACCCTTACTTTTTAAAATAAAAATTATGTAAAAACATATATTTGCATAATATATATTTTTTTAAATCTTACTTTTAGCATTTTTTTTTTTTAATGTTTAGTTCTTTAATATGTTCTTACAAACGACCTTTTCAAATTAAAATTAAAAATTATTACTTTTTCTAAAATCACAAATTTATGAATATAGTAATTTCAACATGCATAGTAACATTAATGTTCAGTACAAATGATTCAAATCACAATTTTCAAAAAAAAAAAAAACAACAACAACATCAATTTTTCAAACACTCCTTAAGTTATAAGACTTTGTATAAAGATATTAGGTTTAGACTATTGAGATACATGGAAATTTTGAGTTGTTTGAGGCAAATTATTGCCTGTTAGAAAGGGAACTGAGAGCTGAAGCTTTCAACCAAACCATAGAATATAAACCACACAAGCTTGAACAAGTATCTCCCTTGTTAATTAATTATTATGAGTATTTAAGACTTGACCCAATGAAAAAAAACCAAGATGGATTTAGCTATTATATATATTCTATAACCTTTAATCATCAAAGACAAGTCAACTTAATTAGTTCAACTAGGCCTGAGTTTATTATCTTGTGGTGTTTTGTTCTTCTCTTTCTAGAAAAATAAAATACTTTCTAGTAACCACACATTTCTTGTTTATTATTGAAATTTTATCCAAAAGGTAAGAAATAGCCATAAAACCACATGTTAACATAAGCATAATTACTTAAGTAATAATAACCAATCCGAACTTAGCTTTATGAATAAAGCATTAATTACCATTCTAAAAGTTAATGGTTCGATTTCCACCCCAAAATTGTTGCACTATAAAAAAAGGAAAAAAAAAAACTTAAGTAATAAATGTGATATTGTAAAAAAAATATTTCTATATTATTATTGTCAAGATTTTTAAATTATTATTGTCAAGATTTTTAAATTGTAAGCTATAGTTACTAAGACCCCGTTTGATAACTATTTGGTTTATGATTTTTGGTTTTTTGAAAATTAATCTAATGGATACACTACTTTCAACTATGGTTTTCTTTGTTTTGTTAGGATCTACATTTTACAAATGTTTTCAAAATCTAAGCCAAGTTTTGAAAAATAAACAAAATAGTTTTTAAAACTTATTTTTGTTTTTGAAATTTCGCTAAGAATTCAAACGATTCCTTTAAAAAAAAAAAAAAAGAAACATTGTAAAGAAGTTATGAGAAAACAAGTAGAATCGTAAAAACTAAATAGGAGTCTAAATAAGTTTGCTTTTCAAAATGAACAATGAAGATGGAAAAATTTTCAATTTTGTGTTTAATAAGTCAAGTCTAATAGATTTATGAACTTTCAAATTTTTATCCAATAGGGGTCTTAACTCAAAAAAAAAAAAATTTTAAAAAAAAAACTAACTCTCCTAGCTATTAGATCTAAAATTTAATTTTGTATTTAATTGAACCTCCATGTTTTCTTTGTATTTGGTCATAAAACTTAAGGAAAAATCCTTTTTTTACCCCTATATTTGATTTATTAATGAGTCAATTATATTTTAAATTTAAACTTTCAATTTCATCAAACGGATCTCTAACTAATTAAATTAGTGATTTTTTTTTGAGTTCGACAATATTTAGAGTGGGAGGATTTGAACCTCTAACCCTCTTAGTCGATGGTATGTACTAATTATCGCTAAGCTAAGCTCACTTTAGCAAGCAAGTAGTGGAATTAATATGCTCAATTTATTAAGTTTCTTTTTTTTTATTCTTCCAAGACTTATAACTAGTTAGGAATACTCAATTGCTAAATAATATAATTAGACTATTTTTTTGTGGGCATGATGATTCCTATAATTGTATTTAATACTTTTTAATGGAATTTAAGTAATTTATTGCTAAATTTTTTAGTTCTCTTACCTACTTGATGATATAACTAGATTCACAAATTTTAACAATTGAGTTTGAACACAATTCTACAACTTACTTTTGAATACGTTGTTAGTTAGATTTTGTGTGATATTAGTCGATTTTGATTTTTAACTTTAACTCTATCACTCTTTTTCTTTAGTACAACAAATGTGAAGTAGAGATTTGAACGTTTTCAAATAAATAAGCAGATATCTAGTTATACTCAAGTTGGGACTTGACACTTTAATTCTATTACCCATTTTTTTTTAAAGAAAATATTACCCAAATGTTCAAAATTAACCCAATAAAAAAAGTACTTGAGGTTTTTTTTTTTTTGGTATTTATTAAATGATGGAAAAATTAAAATTTTGAAATGAAAAAATGCCGACATGGCCAATCAACCAATCAGGTTGCGTGAGAGGGTGGTTGTCACGTAGGAGATATGTAACCATCGGTGACTGTTTAATATCCTTCATTATAAAGATTACGATGGTTGACCTTTGACCACCCTCAAATTTCTCAATTTCTTTATAAATTATGAAGAAAAAAAACATTATAGATTTAAAGTGTAATAAGTTCCAAATATTTTTAATAGATAATAGATTGCTTTTATCATTATTTTTTGAAATTTTAAAACTATATTTATGTGTTTTAAAAATGATTTAAAACATTTTCAATAGTTTTGAGCAATCTCTAAATAGTACTTTATTTCTTTGTTCAATCTTTTCATTGGATGTGCGCTTTTTTTTTTTTCAATGAAATTAGTTATAGCTCACATGGCTTTTTCTCCACGTTTTATATGCACCAATTCTACTAAAAATTAGCACTATATAATATGGTTCATAGATATAAAGTTTAAATATTATATACCGACTTAGTAATTTAATATAATAGTAATCTCATTTAAATTGTAGCTAGGTTATTCTCACTCATTGTTTCAATTGTTTTTAAAGTACTTAAGTTTAAATTAAAAAGTATAAATGATTCTGCCTTAGACTTTTTTAGTATTATTATTATTATGATTGATTTAATAATTTTAGTTATGCCTTTGTGTCATTAATTCTTTGTAGTTTATTATTTATAATAGGGTAATAATAAAAGTATTTAATGAAAGAAAATACAACTATATATGAGATGATGTGTCCTTTATGAAAAGTCATTGTCATTGACTATGAGGGTATGTGTCCATTTCATTTTTTTTTAGCAAATAACTATCATATTTGGCCAATCTAAGCATGGTTCAATTTGTAATTAGGTATTAAATTATTGATTAAAATGTTAGAAATTCAAATCTCCATCCCTACATGTCGTTGAACTAAAAAAAAAACCTATAATATTTATGATTAATCGAACATTCAAACCGACTTGAGTCATTAGTAAACTTTTTTAAAAATCATAAGCTTAAATGATCTCCAAGTTTGAATTGTAATACTAAAAAAATGACCACAAACAATCTATATATGTGGTTATTGCAAATGCCAACATAAGCACATATATATAGTTTAGTGGTTAAGAACTCTTTACCTCTTATAAGAGCTTATATGTTCGAATTCTTACTCTCGTATTTATGATATAATGTTTTTTAAAAAATAGTTCCAAAATGATATATATGCAATATACTTCCAATCAAGTTTTTTTTTTCAAAATTTGTTCTTATCACCATATGTTTACTTGCATATATATATTATGATTTTTTTTAAAAATTTTCAACAATAAGTGAAAGGTGGAGGACTCGAATCTCTAACCTCTTGGTCGATGACACATGTTTTATGTCAGTTGAGACTTGAGGTATGATTAATTTGGTATATCATGAGTTGGTTCTATATTTACATGTCAACATTGAAAGATAATTGTTTATTATTCGTTGGAATGGTAAAAAAGAAAATTATCCTTAAAAAGACTACTTTTGTTGGATTTAGATTAATTAATAGATATATTGCATTATAATAATTCTTTTCTAACATTTTAGAGAATCACTACTAATTAACATGAATTAGAATACAACTCAATTAATCAAACATTTGTACATCTTTCTCTTATGGAGAGTAAGTTTGAACATGTTTACTCTTGTTTAGAATGTAACATTAAAAAAATGATTAGACATATACACAATCTGATCATGCTTCCAATGTGGCAAAAAAAAATACTATGTTTTTTTTTAACTTCCCATCTTAACAATTTTTTTAATATAAAAATGCACTATTGCAATCTCATTTTTTTTTTTTTTACATTTAATTTATTGCAATCTCAAATAGAAAAGGGCGCTGTTTGTTTTAATTAATAATAAGAAGGAATAAGAAATGCCGACATGCTTATGTTTTGTAAAACGTTTTTCAGCTCCAAATTAGAGATTGTGGATTTAAATAGCTTTTTTTGGGGGTTTGAACTTTTTGGTTGTTAGAAGATTTTTCACCTGTCCTCAACCAAAAAGGGGACACTTTTGTTGGATGTGGAGCTTCACTTTCACTTTCACTTGGCCTTCGGGCTAAAAAGTCACATAGGAAATGAAATATCATTGTTCTATATTGGAAAGTTTAAAAAAGTGAAAGTAGTTTATATAATAGAGTCAATATGTTAATTGGTAAAAAGTGGTTATAGTGGTATTAAAATGCTATTTCACACGCGTGCCGCCATTGCCATTTGTCTGGGTGGGTAGGCAGGGATAAACGTGCAAAAAAGTAAATAATGTTTACTTATTTTTTCTCTTAAAACCAAAACGTTTTTTAAAACCGTTTTTCTTTTAATTTGTTACCGTTCAAACGTCTTTTTACCTTATTGAATTTCTCTTATTGAATTATGTAGATCTGAAAAACATAAACAGTTTATTCTCTCATTGAATAGAGTAGATCTAAAATTGGTCTTTCTCTCTTTATTTTTGGTTCGTTTTTCATACCATAACACAGAGAGCTTTTTCTAGTTTTTGATCTTCTTCTTCTCGTTCTAATTTTCGAGTATCGTTTTCGTCTTGATTCCAATCCTTTATTGACGAGTGCACGTCCGTGAAGGGTGTTGTGTTAACCTTGAGGAGCAACCGGCATAAAACGATTTAGCACCGAGATCATGCCAAAATTACTTTCAAGGCAGTGGTACTCATAACACAACAACGATATGTTCGATATATATTTTATTCAACTTTGTCCCTTTTTAGTCCAAAAGGAAACAACATTAGGTATAAAATAAAATTTGAAACAATGTTGGGTAGAAAATAAATTTCATTTTAATTAGACGTTCAACTTTCAATATTATTCTTTTCGGCTCTTAAAATTTGGTGTGTTTTAGATCCATATATAAGTTGGTTGATATGGACATTGGATAGTGAATGGTAGGTAGCAAAATATATAATAGAAAGTTTATTAGCAAAATACTAGGAAGTTTTTTAAAAGTTCATCGACTAAAAATAAACATGGTAAGAATTAGCGATATCAAGAATCTCCAAGAGGAATTCTATTACAGATGCGAACTATGGAAAGTTTCCCTCATCGTGTTATATTTTGGGAAATGATATAGAAAAAAAAACATTGAGCAAGATTGAAGAGAAAGATAATATGGAAGTGCAGAGACTTAGTTTGTTTGAAGGAGAAAACACAAGAAGTTAAAAGAGTACATAAGAAAAATTTTGGTCATGTTAGACTAATCATTAATAGAAGTAATAAATGAAAGACTTCCTACCAAAGCTTGAAATGGAGAAGCAATTGCATGAATCTTTTCAAAAGAACAACCCTCCAACAATGAGTCTTGAACTTCTTGATGATGACATTAAATACCAAGAATGTGATTGATTTATAAAACCGACTTTGTTAATGAGAAAGAGAAAGAAGTAAAACTTTTTTTTACATGTTATGTATATCAGTTCTATCAGTGATACACTTAATATGAAAGATATTAGTGATGTATTTCATATTAGGTATATATATATATCGCTAAAATTCAAAAATAAGAAGGGAAAAATTGGATTAAAAAAACAAAATCTAATTTTAATTTTTTTTTCCATATTTGTAAAACCAAAAAGTTGTTGCTAAATTTTCAAATATGGCAAATGTTTTTGTTACCTATTACAAATACCCTTCAAAATATTATAGGAGACAGAAAATTTTCTCCAAGGATCGTTGTTCTCCAAGCAGGGAATCTCTTCCTCAACCTTGATTCCCTAAATCGAGAAATGAGGTGGAGATGGGGATTAGGGCAGGATGGGGAGAATGCATCTCAATCCCCATCTCGCCCTATTTCAATGCTAACCCTAATAAGAATATTAACCAAAATAGTTGTTCTCTTTTAATTTATGAACTAAAATAGACATTTTAAATTTTTAAAACCAACATAATTTTTTTTAAATGATGTTTGAATTTAAGAGTAATTTAAAAAAAAAAAAACGATCTTTCAATGAAATAATTTTTTTTGAGATTTAAGTCCCGTTTGATAACTATTTGATTTTTTGTTTTTTAGTTTTTGCAAATTAGTCTTGTAAATACTAATTCCACTTATGAGTTTCTTTATTTTGTTATCTACTTTTAAAAATGTTTTTAAAATCCAAGCCCAAGTTTTGAAAAAAAAAATAGTTTTAAAAAACTAGTTTTTGTTTTTAGAATTTAGCTAAAAATCTGAATGCCTTTTTAAGATGTGTCAAAACCATAGTGTGAGGAAACAAACACAATTTTTGAAAAAAAATATGTTTTTAATAAAGATAATTTTATATCTTACATTTTTGCAAAAGTGTTTTAAATAACAAATATGTTTGGTTGCACTACATTAAAAAATGATTCTTTTAAGTATAAATATTTTTTTTTATTTCTTACTACATATTTATGAGGATTTTCAATTAATCATTTTAAAGTCATTTGTTGATAATCTATCTCATAAGTGTTTCTTTAGAAAAGGTTTTTAAATTAATCCAATTTTTTTAAAGTACTTTTTATTTATTAAGAATTTTCTTTAAACCGCTTTTGATCATCTAAAATCACTCAATAAACTATACTAAACACACTTTAAATTATTAATTTTTTCTTACAAAAAAATTGATTTTATTAATTAAAAAGCAGTTTTTTTAAAGCAATTCCAAACATACTAGAAGTTGCACATTTGAGGATTAAACTAAGTTTGGGGGAAAAGAAAGTATACATTGTTGTTATTTTTCATAGTTCGTACAAATAGCAAAAACTACTGATCAGTTCTTTTCTTTTCTTTCTTCTTCTACTTCTTTTTTTATAAAGGAAAAGTTACTAATTAACAAATTATTGAAAAATAGTAAAATAAGTATCCAAGCAATTTATTATTGAAATTACATATCCAATAGTTGATGTGTCAAATTGACTTAAAAAATGTCAAGTAATTTTATATACTTCACACCATAAGATTCTTGACTACTCAAAAAAAATCTTTTTTTTATTGATTTAAATCTCATTTTGATTTCTAAAATTTTAGATTTATTCTATTTTGGTACCTAAATTTTAATGTCTTTTTTAATTTATTCTATTTTGGTACCTAAACTTTAATGTCTTTTTTAGTTTATGAACTTTAAGAGAATAATCATTCGGTCCCTGGATTTAAAAAATAAAATAAAATCATTTTAGTCGTTGCTAATATTTTGTTATATGATATATACCCTCTCAAATACTCACTTTAACCAACCTATGTGGCTCCAATACATGCATGTGTCTATATATTAATGTACGTATTTAAAGCCATATTATCCATTTATGTTTAAACAATTGAGCCAAACTAATGACAATAATTAAAATGTCTCTTTTTTTTTTGAATTTGAGGACTAAAATAGACATATTGAAAGTTCAAAGATCAAAATTGATCAAACTAGAAAACTTATGGTCTAAATTAATATTTTAAAAGTTCGAAAACCACAATGAGATAATCTCCAAAGTTCAAAGTCTAAAATAGGATTTAGATGTTAATTATTTTATTGAATAAAACTAACAAATTATCATTTAAACATTAATAATAAACTAAGTATCATGAATCAGTTGATGTCGGTTTTGGGCACAAAATTGGAGTCGAAAACCTACCATTCAATTTTGGTCAATCAGAAAACATATGTTTTGGAAGGTTCAATAGAACCAACTAACCATAATGGCAGCAATTAATTTTGTGAAAAATTATTCGAGAAGTTTGGCACCATGAGGCTGATAGTTTTACACCGTTGGATGTATGAGAAAAAAATTGTAAAAGCACCTCAATTTTGTATCCAATGATTATTAGTGGTAGACAAATTTTAAGGTCTGCATCAGACGGTTTTAAAGAGACAGCCACATTATGGAGGCCTCATTGAATAATTTGTCTAATTTTGGTTGTACTTAGGAGAGCTTATGGAAGGCAATGCTACATATTAAATCATCAATCAACTCAAAAACTTAAGTTGATGGGTTATGATAAATTTAATTATATCAACACTCTAACATTCCCCCTCATTTGTGGGTTTGAAAATTTGTAATAAGCCCAACAAGTAGAAATCAATATTAATTGGGAAAGGAAATGATATTACAGGGGTTCGAACTTAGGACATCTTGCTTTGATACCATGTTAAATCACCACTCAACTCAAAAGCTTGAGGTCCGACCCAAGAATGATTAATCCATTTTAATGGGGCATGTTGAGGATCTCACATTGAAAATATGAGGAGACCTCACAATCTTTATAAGATACACAGGTTACTCCTCTCATTGTCAATTGATTTTTTTACCAATGGAACTCCATGTTTCTCTAATATGGTATCATAGCCCATGAAGCCCAAACGAGTATTCAGTTCAAAAATTAGGATCCGACCCAAAGCATGTTGAGGATCTCACATTGAAAAGATGACCTCACAATCTTTATAAGATACTTTGAGTTACTCCTCATATTGTGTCAATTAGTTTGGAGATGAAACCTATGTTTCTCCCATACTACTCTCATTCTATGGTGACAAGAGGTCACTAATCAACTTCAAATAGTGGTTTGGCTTTTATATATATATATATATATATATATATATATATATATATATATATATATATATATATATATATATATATATATATATATATTTCTTTTTTTTTTTTGAGTTGAATAATATATAGGACCTTAGTCATATATAAAGGATTGAAGTTGAGATGAAGAATATATTCTCTTTTTTTTGTCCTTGAAACTAAAATGGAGGGAAAAAAACATTTTTGGCTCTCATTCAGGTCCTTGAAAACCCTACCTCGTCTAGGCAGGTTCTAGCAGACCCATCCCATGGGGAAATTTAACACTCCTACGCATTGGTGTCCAGTTTTTGTTGTCATTCAAGTACTTGATGTTCTTTACTTCTTCTTCGATAATCTTATTTGCAAAGGTCGGGTATTTAGGATCTCACATCAAAAGATGAAGAGACCTCACAATATTTATAAGATACATAAGTTATTCCTCTCATTGTCAATTAGTTTTAAGATGGAACCTTATGTTTCTCTAATATGGTATCAGAGCCCATGAAGCCCAAATGAATATTTGGTCCAAAAATTGGGATTCAACCTAAGAATGGCGAATCCAAAAGAGACATCATCTTGAGAGGACATGTTGAGGATCCTACATTGAAAAAATGAATAGACCTCACAATCTTTATAAGATACATGAGTTACTCATCTCATTGCTAATTTGTTTTAAGATGAAATCTCATGTTTCTCTAATATCGGGCAATGCCAACATAAAGTAGATCAACTCAAAAAACTTCCTAACCAAAGTTTAATATTGACGGGTTGTTTCAATTATATTAGAATTCCAACTCTCCTTCCATTTTAAAGGAACACAACTAGGACTAGGAGAGGGAATATATAACAAGATTTGAATTAATCATAGCACACAATTTGCTGATATATGAATGTTGACCTTTTTAGCTTTTTCTTTTTAAAGATCTTATCACGTTTTTCATTCCAAAGTTGAAATTTAAACGAACGAAAGAATAAACAAATTAACAAAGAGGAAAGAAAAGTTGGACTTGTGTGGAAGTTGCACATTTGAGGATTAAACTAAGTTTGGAAAAAAAAATGAAGATATTTGTTGTTAGTTTTCATAGTTCATACAAATTGCAAAAATTACTAATTTTCAATTATTAATGATTCAGCTTAACAAATTATTAAAAAAATAATAAAATAATTATCCAAGCCAATTATTATTGAAATTACATATCCAATAGTTGACGTGTCAAACTTACTTAAAAATGTTAAGAAATTTTATATACTTCACGACATAATCAGATCCACATGGCTGCTAAAAAAAAAAATCATTCCTTTTTTTATTGGTTTAAATGTCATTTTGGGTCAAAAAATTTGTACTTTATTGTATGTAGGTATGACTTTTAAAATGTTTTTTTTAGCCTATGAATTTAAAAAACAAAACTACCATTTTGGTTCCTAAACTTAATAATACTAATAAGAATAATAATAAATAATCATTTTGGTCTTGGCTAATATTTTGTCACTTAATATCCACCAAATCATTACTCATTTTAGCTAACATATATGGCTCCAACACATGCACACGTCATTGTATTTATTTATTTTTTTTAGTCCAATAATTGTAAGAGTGGGAGATTGAATTATTGACCTTTGATATAGTAATTGATGTCTTATTCAATGAATTATACTTGGATTGGAGCACACACATCGATGCAATCGTATAATTTTAAAGCCATGTTATGTTTATATATTTAAACAATTGACCCAAACTAATGCCAAAAATCAAAAACCAGTGTACTACAGGCGCCAAGTGGTTTTTTTTTTTTAAAGGAAAAAAAAAAATATGGCAAATGAATCGATCGATTTCTTTGTTTTTAGCTACTTCGACCGACCAATTGCATATGGCAAAACCGACGTCGGTTTGGTCAATTTTTGTGGATTAGATTGGTTTTTCCAAATTGGGTATGCAATACACCGCTAGTATCATGGAAGGAGAATTTTAACCCAAGTGTAAAATTACTGCAATACCCCCACATGTTGGGACAGGTTGGTCAAAATGTAAATTTTGAATTTCTTTTTCAGGTCCTCATAAATTCTCCAATTCAATTTATATATATATATAGAAATGGGGTTAGTTCCAATAATATAGTATGGTTTTTCAAAGGGTCAAACTTCTTTGTATGCTACCTCATTTATAGCACATTCTAGAATAACACATTTAATAGCCTTAACGTCAAGTTTACTTTTATTAGGGGGAGGACAAACAAAATGCAACCAAAGATTTTGTAGGTATATGAGAAAAAAATCATGTATTTGAGTATAAGTCTTATAAACATCTATATCGGTGCTTAAGATGTGAAATGTGAGTCAGCGATTAATAAGATATTAAGCAGGTATCGTGATCTCTTAAAAAATGTTACCCAATATCCAAAGCAAACGTATATAGATGCTCTAACAATTTCAAATGACCAACCTTAACATACCTCAACTAGTTAAGACATTGTACCCTCGATCTAAAGCTCAAAAGTTTGAATCCCCACTCTTATGTTGTTCGAAATAAAAAACCTAAAATAGATGTTGATATTTCTTTTAGAAGTTTATTTTTGTGAAAGGTATCGGTGGAAGAACTTTGATTAATAGAATCTCCAAGGTTGTATTGAAATAGTCTTTTGCATCGTTAATTTACATAATTTGAATTTTACTATTGATTAGGTTTAAATAACATTGTATAAAATTTTGAAAGGTTTTTGTAGCCTCAAATTGTATAAAACTTTGATTAGGAAGACCAAGTATGTGAAAGTAAAAGGAGGCCTAAACAATAATATAGAAGACCATGGTATCAAAAAAAAAATAATAATATAGAAGACCATATGGACACTATTAATTATTCAAAGTAGTTGTGATTTGAGCGTTAATTATTCAAATTTGTGATTTGAGAAGGTTGCTTAATTATGTATTTTGTATTTGACTTTCTACGACAAATGAAGAGTTTCATAGCAATTTAGATCCCATTTGATAATCATTTAATTTTTAATTTTTGAAAATTAAGCCTAAAAATACCACTTCCACCTATGGATTTTCTTGTTTGGTTATCTACTTTTTACATATGTTTTCAAAAACCAAGCCAAGTTTTGAAAATTAAAAAAATTAACTTTCAAAAACTTGTTTTTATTTTTGAAATTTGGCTAAGAATCCAAATGTTTTCTTAAGAAATATGAAACTAATTATAGAAAAATAATGAGAAAACAAGCACAATTTTCAAAAACCAAAAATTAAAAACTAAGGCCCCATTTGATAACCATTTGGTTTTTTGTTTTTTTGTTTTTAAAAATTAAGCCTATAAATACTACTCCCACCTATGGTTTTACTTGTTTTGTCATATACTTTTTGCCTATGTTTTCAAAAACCAAGTCATGTTTTGAAAACTAAAAAAAATAGTTTTCAAAAACTTGTTTTTGTTTTTAGAATTTAGCTAAGAATTCAAATACTTCCTTAAGGAAGATGAAAATCATTATAGAGAAATTGGGAGAAAACAAGCTTAATTTTCAAAAACTAAAAATCAAAAATCAAATGATTATCAAACGAGGCCTAAATGATTACCAAACAAGATCTTAGTTTTTCCTTTTTTAAGTTTTTTAGAATATTGCTCGGTTGAAAAGGAATAGAATTGTCCCACTTGAATGAGCCCTTGATATTGATTTTCTTCTGCTAGAAAAACTGACACTTGGTGTCCTCTTTTTATTTTACTTACAAAGCAAGTTGTTAGCTGCTTTTCTACTTGGTTCATTTTTCATGAATTTCCTAACAAATTTCCTTTGTGTAAATGTAATTACTTTTCTTCCAATGTTCACATCATACTTTTTTCCTTAAAGTTCCCATTCTAGATTGAAAGATGAACGAAAAAATAAAGATAAGCGATCAAGATTAGTTAAATGAGCCCCCTAACATTGATGTTCTCTGAATTTTTTCCTTTCTAACCCCTAGAAAAACACTCAAGTCATATTTGGAAGATGTTTCAAACAACAAAATACACACAAGGCAATGCTTAGATGTAACGAGATGGTGTGTTCGTTGAAAATAGGTGAACCCTACTCATTTCTCACCACATTCCATCAGTGTTCATTATTGAGTGATCGCTTGCTATTTGACTAGAAAAAGTTATTCAAAAGCTTTTCTCCCATCAATCCAAAACCCCCTCCGGCGTTTGCCAATGAATCTGGAAGAAATTTGAATACTCTTTTTCTCCACTATTTTATTGTACTGTATAGCATTGCTTGAACAATCCCATTTTATATTCCCACATAGAGATCAAGTTGCTACCACAAACCAGTAAGAAGGCTGAAATATTGGGGTCAGTGCCATTTTCCCTTGTCATGAATCATGAAGTATGCCTTTCAAATGTGCCAGAGCTGTTCTCAAGGTCAAAAGGGCCGTCGGACTTTCAAATGTGCCAGAGGTGTTCTCAAGGTCAAAAGGGCTGTTTTGGCTGCATCTCAAATTCCTTTTACAGTTTGGTAAAGAAGAAAAAATGTCCCCCCAGTAGTCAGAATTGATGAGCCATGACATTACCATAATTTTCTTTCCAAACAAAAATTGAGCCCACCCCAAGGCTTAGACTTGGGAGATATCAAGACTTTTTCCTTATTAAGCTCACCTAAATGTTCGAACATGTGACCTCTGAGTAGGTGTTACTTAGAGACCCTAGGCCTTAGTCAACGAGCATGACATTACCATATTATTCTTCCCCTTTCACATCTTGTTAACTTGAATCAGAGGAAACGGCCCTTGGAATTGCTTCAGAAATATACTCCATCCTTCACAAATGAACATCACACCACATTGTGACCTTTGCAAATAATATTTCCTTCATTGAGGTTGTGACTGGGAATAGAATAAGGTGCGCCCTTCTCTAAGTGGGGTAAGTAACTGTGCAGCCATGCCTTCTTTTTGCTTAGCTCCTCTCATATCTGGTTTTTCTCCTAATCCGCCATGGCAAAGCAACAAGCTGACTGGTCTCTCTTTACGATAACAAAAGTGAATTCTGTGCTACACTGTATTCTGGTTGGCAGCTGATAAATAGCCCCACAAGGTAAGATACAAGAAAGATAAATTTCAATGGTAGAGAAAAAACTAAAAGGAAAAAACACTAATTTGGGAAAGTAGGATAAACACACAGTTTGGGAAACACAAATAAATAAATGGGTAAATATATGTTTTACTCCCTGGTAGTTAGGTGTTATTTCAATTTAGTCTCTATCATTTAAAAAGTTTCAATTAGTCCTTTATGTTTTAACATTCTTCAATTTAGACTCTCACCATTAGTGAATGTTAAATTGGCTGATCATAAATTTACATGGCATAATACTTGGTAAAGTTGCGGAAATGTAGCAAAGGAAAAATGTCATCTTAGAAAGGAAAGCTTCTAATTCTTCCTATAAATTGGTAGAAATTTCACGGCCTTACTTGAACAGATTGTTTTATAGGTTGTATAGCTGAGTCCTAGAGTTCTAAAAAATTTGAAGAAATTTTGAATTTTCTTCTCATGTGTGACTTTTTTTTCCCTTCTTTAAATTTCTGCAAATTCACTATGCCATGTACGTTATTATCAACCAATTTCAACATTCATATTGGTGAAGGACTAAACTAAAAAATGTAAACACAAAAGAGACTAAATTGAAACTTTTAAAACAATTGGGACTAAATTGGAAAAAAAAGGATACATAAACATTAGGGACTAAATCATATATTTAACATCGAGGGGTGGAGTAAATGTTCGCAGGTAGAAGAGTTCCTATTGGGAGATCAGTCCAAAGAACTTAAAAGTTACCATCTCATAAATTTACACTTGAAGGGCATTCTTATTGGGATATAAGACTTAGGTGTAATATATAGTTGTTTTCTTTCTTACTTTGGAATATTCGACTTTCTTATAAAGAGTCTCTTTCTTTACTTACAATGTAACTTTTCAATCATCAGTGAAGAGATTATGTCCTATCAAATATAAATAAATAAATAACAAAAGCTTATCTTAGTTCTCCAAGGCCTTAATTCTTACACTTTGGTTAACATAAATATGAAAATCAAGAGTTCTGTATTAGAGATACATCTACGATCCAGTCCATCCATCCTTCCAAAGCTGCCTACCTCTTGCCAACAGCCAAAAAGAATTCCAAAGTCACAAATATTGTGCCTTTCTCTAGATTGATTTTAAACATCCACCTATCACTTCTTAGATTTTCCTCTCTCATCTACTACTTCTTTAGCTGAGACATTGAGCCTACTAGTCTATTAGCTATAAGTTGCTTAGTTCTTGGAGATGGTTGATGGAAAAAGCTATTTTCACCCTTGCTGCAATAACTTTTGACAAAATTTTGTGCACACTAATTATTACAAGACTGATCAGCCAAAAATTACCCATACTCTAAATGCTTTTTCTTTCTATAAATGAGGCAAATGAAGTTTTCATTTGTACATTAATTAAGATGACCTTTCCAAATGAAGTCTTGGAAAATGTTTAGAAGATCTTTAAGAATGTCCCTACACTTCTTAAAGAACCGTGTATCCATTAGGCCCTCGTCATTTCTGAGTTCCCCGTTTCCAATAATCTTTTGAATCTTGATTTCTTCTAGAAGCTTTTCAACTACTATCTACCTTCGTTCAGGATGGCACCCCCATTCAATACCTTTTGGATAAAACTTTCGTTCTTGTCTATGGCGTATAGCTTTTAAATACTTTTGGGGATAAATCTTTGTTCTTAGTCTTTAGTGTATAGCTTCAAAAGAAGCCCACAAAAATTTCCTCAATTTCCTTCTCTTAGACCAAGCTTTTACCCTCCACCAAAAGCAACCTAAAAATAAGATTCTTCATTCTTGCTGATAAAATATGGTGAAAGAATTCAGAGTTTTGTCCCTTCCTCCTTTAGCCATTCAATTCTACTCTTTTATAACCCCCTTTGCTTCTCCTTTAGCACAACATCAGACAAATGGATTCTCAGATTCTTTTTCCTCTCATTATTACAAACCACCTCGAAGAAATCATATTCTTTTTTATCTTGTATATTAGCTTCTATCTATGCATTTCTGTTTGAACATGCTTATTATCCTGGTCCTTTTAAGTTTTGCTTCATTTTCTTTATTTTCTTAATAGACCAAAAAGGTTCCAGCCTCCATCTGCAAGTATATTTTTCCACACTACTTGATAGAACAAAACGGTGCTATAACCAAAAAATTCAAATCAGAATGGAGTAGCAAGAGAATATACCCGTCTCGGCTTTCCTCATTCTCTATTAAGGATTCTTGGAACTTAGCAACAAATAACTGGGACCTTGTCTTTATAAGACATTTTTGGGAGATTGATCTACAAGAATCAGCTTCCCTATCTCGTTTGCTCTCTACCTTTCATCCCTCAATGCAGCAAACAAATGGTTTTGGCTGACAGAATCAAATGGCTCCTTTACAATTCGATCTCTTTGCAATGATCTGCTCAACTCTTCCACACCAGTTTGCTCACCTCTTTACCTGAAAAGGTAAAAATAACCAAAGAAAATCAGGTTCTTCCTCTAGGAAGTAGGAACTTAGCCACCCAAGCTTAAACAATTATGACAAGATGCAAAAGCAGCTCCCATTGCTCACTATTCCTAGAGATGTGTCCTCTTTGAAAAAAGGACAAGGAAACTCAAAGTCACATCTTTGTCAACTGTTCTTTGGCTGGTAAGTCCTAAAAGTTTATTTTATCCACCTTCAATTGACACATGGCCCTCCCTAAGGACATCAAGACTCTCCTATCTATGATACTTGCGAGTCTTTTTTTTTTTATGGAATCTTTGGCTTGGGAAGAACTACAGGTTTTTCAACAACAAGAAAAATCCTTCGATTGTTTTTCTTTTGTACTCCTTTCGCAGTGTAAATTTGTCTCTCCTTTCAACAATTATAGTGTTAATAATCTTTTTGCTAATTTGAAGAAATTTTTATAATCCCCATTAACTTGGGGCCTGGATTTACTCCCCATTATTGTAAATTTCATTTCATCTATGAAGTGTTTCTTATCAAAAAGGAAGAGAGAGAGAGAGAGAGCAGGGGGAAAAGTAACAACACAAGTAAAGATTATCCATAACCTGTGATGATTAGAACTTTGATTCTCAGTAATTGAGGAGTCAGCATCAAAGTAAAAGAATCATCATCTAGGTTCCGATCAGATATGAAGTATCCCTGCATGAAAGATTAAGTTGGTGCTTTAAATATTGAGCAGAGCTAGATTGATGAATATATTCAGTATGAGTGTGAAAATGGCACTCTCGTAATAAGCAATTAGAAAACCCAACCTACCAAACTGATCTACAGATTGACAGACGAATAAAGTGGTATACAGAAGAAGTACGTCTAAAATCATTTGGAGTTGTGCAGCTAGAGCGCTCCTGTGGCATATTTGGTTGGAAAGGAATCTTCGGATTTTTGAAGATAAGGCCTCGTCTTTTGATTTTTTTTGTAGAAACGTACAATACACATCTTCTTGGTGGTGTTTTAACCATAGAAAATTCTTTTGTAACTACAGCCTCTCCATGGTCATGAACAATTGGAAAGCTTTTCTTTAGTTTCTTTTGCGGGTGGGGGTCCTTCCCCTAGCCCTTAGGCTGTTTTTCCTTTTTCCTGTTTATATATTCAAGTTTTTTATCAAAAAAAAAAAAAAAAAAGAAAGAAAGAAGTACGTCTGCATGCACACACAAGAGAGAAAAGAGACCTCTACCTTAATTATATAGTCGATGTGCATCCAATGAAATCCAAAATTAAAATCTATCATCAGGCACAAGTCCTCTTTGGAGCATTTCATCATGGAAACGAAATGCATCCTTCATATTGTCTTGGCTGACGTGACCATTTATCAGAGAAGAATAAGTGGCTCTGTCAGGATTTATACCATTCTCAATCATTTTCCTTAACACCTGCTCAGCCTCTTTCGTTCTTCCTTTTGCACAGAATCCGTTCAAAATTACATTATATGTAATAACATCAAGTTGGAGCCCTTGTTTTTCCATCTCATTAATCAAAACAAAAGCTTTTTCTAGGTTCTCTTCTTTTAAATATCCATGAATAAGGGTATTATATGAGATGCTATCAGGAATTATTCCATTTGATATCATTTTGCTCAAGCATTCATGGGCCTTTGGCATATCACCAGACCGGCAGTAGCCCTTAATTAAAGTATTGCAAGTGACAAGATTGGGTTTGATACCCCGTTCAACCATCTGGTCACACAAATGCAATGCCTCAGATAAATGGCCTGAATTACAAAAACCATTTATTACAGTTCCATAGGAAATGTGGTTAGGGAGAATATCTTTCCTGATCATATCATCCCACAACTCCTTGGCCCTTTCCATTTCACCCACTTTGCAAAAGCCATCAATCAACGTGTTGTATGTCACAATGTCTGGCTTGAGGTTTGTACGAACCATAGTTCCAAACAAATTCAACGCTCTATCCATATTTCCATCCTTGCAATATCCATGAATGAGTGTTGTGAAAGTATAAAAGTCTGGAAACACACCCCTTTCAACCATTTCATTAAATAGCATATCTGCATCAACAAACATCTTCTTCTTACATAACCCATTCAAAATAGTATTATATGCAACCACATCCATAACACAACCCTGAGCAAGCATCTCATCCCACATTTTCAAAGCATCTGAAATAGCACCATTTCGACAAAACCCGTCTATAAGAATGGTATAAATTACATTATCAGGCATTAGACCAATACTTTTCATATCTCTAAAATACATAAGAGCCCGATCAAGATCCCCATTTCTTGCAAACACACCAATCAGAGAACTAAAACTAACCAAATCAGGAAGAACACCATGACATGACATTTCATCAAATATCTCTTCAGCTTCTGAAATATTATCTCTTCGACAAATCTCAACCAGCAATATGTTGTATGTAGCAGCATCAGGCCTTAACCCAAGTTTCAACATTTCATTCAAAACGTCCTTTGTCCTGTTATACATACCTATCTTACACAGGCCATTTATGATAGCATTATAAGTTAGAAGGCCCGGTTCCATACCCTTACTAGAGATTGAATTCAACAGTTCAAAGGCTTCTTCAACAAGCCCTTCACGACAGTAAGCACTGATGAGAGTATTATATGTCACAATGTCAGGAAAAACTCCTTTCTTTTCCATATCTGATAAGAAAAAATTCACATTTTCAATTTTGCGGTCTTTACACAGAGCATTGACCATAATGTTCAGTGTATAAACATTCAACTCAACGCCCCCTCTGACAACTTCCCCATATATGTCCCAAGCTAAATCCACCCAACCAATCTTCACAAGACCACCAAGTAGACTGTTACAAGCATTTATAGAAACAGAAACTCCTTTGCACCTCAAAATTCGAAATGCTTCAGACCCTTCTCTTAACTTTCTAGCTTGCACATAAGTCCTTACTAACAAATCAGAAACCAAACCAATCGACCCGAAATTATCACACGTTGAAACTAAAGATTCAACGACCTCAACTCGTGAGACGCCGCTCTTCCTCACCATCCTAAGAATGCAAGCTTGGGCCTCTGACAGCCTCCTGCCGCGCACTAAAAAATGAACCATTGCACTCAAAGAAAGTGACGAGTGCTTAAAATTCGGGCAATTAGAAGAAACTAAACCAATAAATTTTAAGCCCAAATGTAAATTTTCGCGACACCTACAGAGAACTTCGAGTAAAACTGAAGGGTTCAGGCGGAAAAGAGAATTGGACAAAGAACTTACATTATTCTGCTTCAAGCTGAACAAAATCTTTTCCACTAGAAATGAATTCGAGGGAGAGACTGAAGAAGAGACAGGATCGTGATTAGGAGGTCCTGGAGCTCCATAGGTTTGGAGGGATCGAAGGGCAGGATTATAATGAAATTTGGGGAGCGAATAGACAGAGTGAAGTCGGAAAGAATTGAAATTAATATGAAGTAAAGGCGTTGCAAATGTGAATGTTGATACGAGAGTGCTAGTTCTGAAAGTGGACTTTGGGATAGGAAGTCGATGAGCAGCCATTTGAGGGCAGCTCGAGCTCATGCATGGAGAATCTCAGAAAGTGTTCCTTTGGAATGAAGGGAAGAAGGGAAAATTCAAACTGACCCCTCGTTGGATTTGGGATGTACTGTTTGAAATTTCATGGCAAAAAAAAGGGTAATGGTTGGAAATAACCGAAAATATATTTGTAGATTAAATTATCAAAAATACACCTAAATTATGGAGTTGATTTCAATTATACCTCTGAACTTTGAAAAGTTTCATTTTAACCTTTGAACTTTGAACTTTGTTTTAAAACAACACTTGAAGGTTTTTTTCGTTAAATTTATGGACGAAAAATGACGTATTTGCATATGTTTTGATTTTTTTTCAACGTATATGTTAAAATATGTTCACATAAGCAACAATATAAATGCAAAAATACCATTTTTCGTCCATGAATTTAACGAAAAAAAAGCCTTCATTTTTCCCACTAACACCTAATTTGAAACTTCAATTATTCTGTAAAGATTATCTTTAGCAAATACTCTATTACACCTACAATTTTGCAACCACAACTCTGAAATATAATTAGATTGCAAAACATTTTTAAAAGAAATATTTGCTATATGTGGATCCAACAATGGTTGAAATTAAAAAAAAAAATGAAATTTAAATAAACTATCACAATTTAAAAAATGTAGTCTAAAAAAATCTTGAATCAATCTCCTACAAATTAACACATAAAACAATACTTATAATCCTAGCATTATTTTCTTTACAAATAAAAGCAATTTGGTACCAAAAGAATGTCATAAGATTGAGAGAGATGTGAAATTGATTTGGTACAAAAGAAAATCAAAATGTTGCATTATGTTAATTAACATGACTTTGCAAATGATATACAATGCAACAATTTAAGTTTATAATAAAATAAAGACAAAAGGAATAATAACATTAGTATATGCCTTGAATCAATCAATTTGTTAGGAAGGAAAACAATTACTCTTTTCTCTCAATAAATGCATGAAAATATTTAGAAGGTAGTCTAAACATTTTTTTTTTTTTTTTGAGAAAATAGAGCCATTAGTTATAAAAACAAAAGTTTTGGTTCTTAAGGTAGATATGTTTATTTTTATTTTTATATTTTTGAAATATGGTAGATAGGTTTATTTTGTAGCTTAATAATAATAAAGAAAACATGCATGTATATTCTTAGAGTGTGGGAATGCTAAAAGGCATCGAAGTTATTAAATTTAATTACTCAAATTAAAACATGTATACGTAAATGGAGTGTGAGAATATTAAGAGATGAGAGTCACTATTACTCAATTATCTTATTTAAATTATTAAAATAATTATGACGTTACATCAGGTTTGATAAATTTCAAAATACTTATGCACAATAATTTTTTTTAATCTTAACATTAATATTAAGTTATGTGGGGTTTTTACTAATTTAAAGAAAAGAATGTCACGTTGGGTATGATTGGCATTAATAGCACATTCATTAAAAAAGTAGGTAATTAATTGTGGTGTAATAGTGCTAATATTTCCACTCTTTATACTTGAGAATTATTTAAATTTAAAAAAATTTAAAGGCCAATTTAGGTATTATATTCAAATTTAAAATAAAATTTAAACATACTATTATAATTCTAAATTGTGGGTTAAAAAAACTTTTTTTTTTAGAATATTATATCATATATGTGGTGAAAATTCAAACCTATGACCTATAAAAAAATGAATCAATTTGATACAAATTTAAAGAAACACAATAATTGTATGCTTAACATGATTTGTTTTACAAATAAAAACAATTTAACCCAAAAAAATCATAAGATCGAGAGACATGCTTTATCGATTTGGTAACAAAAAAAATACGACAATTACATTTTGTTAACATAACTTTGCAAATATAATGCAATGCAACAATTTAAATTTTAAAATAAAATGAAGGTAAGAAAAATCATATAAGATTGAGACTTACCTTAAATCAATCGATTTCACACAAATGAAAAACAATGATTCTTGGCTTAGTAAATGAGGTTTCTTTGCATGGAACTATTTATACAGAATTGGTAGAAATCTAATATAATGGATCATTTATTATTATTTGTTATAGAATTGGAAAAAGTTTGTTATGGAATTGAAAAGGTTTAATTTTTTCAAATGCACTTTAATATATTATTTTCTTATGTGCTTTAAACACGGATGATTTGAAAACTCTATATTTTCCTTGCCTTTAGTGGATGATTGGAAAACTTTATAATAAATGCAAAACTTTTTTATATTTCACACTTTTTTACATTCCTTCCATTTATCAACCATTATTAGTGCATTTAAATTTTCATTAACTCAATATAATTTTCAATCAATTATAATTTGTTTAGGGTAAGATTTAATAAATTATCAAGGTAATTTTAATTATTTTCGACCTCTAAAAATGAGATGGGACTGTTGGAATAGAAATTTCGACCAACCCAAAATTTCCACGTCATTACCCAGCATTGACGACAAATTTATGTTTAATTAGGGATTAATTAAATTTGCAAAGATTCCTAAATTAAATTATGGCAAATCCAAATACACAATTGGGTTATTTGAAATTTGGAAAACAAAAGCCCAAATTGAATGCCCCAATTAGAAAAGTTCAGGCCCAATCCAAAAGGGCTGACCCAAATTCAACCAGGGCCAGCCAAATGGCTAGGCCCAGTCCAAAAGGGCAAGCCTAAAGGCTAAAGTCAACCAAGCCCAATCCCAATGGTTGACCCAAAATCAACTGGGCTCAGTCTAACAGACCTAAGCCCACCTGGAGCCCTTGAGGAACTCTATAAATAGAGAGCTTCCTCCTTTATTTCAAGGGTTCATAACTGAAAAAGCTCATAGAGGATTCAGAAACAAAGCTGTGAAATCTTTAGAAGCTCCTGAAGATCAATTACTATTAGAATGAAATCAACTCTTCCTGAAGATTGAAGACTGAAACTAAAGCATCTGGAAGAACTGAAGACTTCAAAGATTAAAAGTTTCACGAAGACCTAAAGACTAAAGCGAACTTAAATCTCTTTGAATACTAAAACTAACTGAAATTCTTCTGACAAGTTGAAGACTTTCAACAAGCTACAAACTGAAGATCTTCAACAAACTACAAACTGAAGATCTTCAACAAGCTGCAAGCCGAAGTCCTTCAACAAGCGACAAGCTGAAGACCTTCAACAAGCTACAAGCCGAAGACTTTCAACAAGCTACAAGCCGAAGACCTTCAATAAGCTATAAGCTGAAGACCGTCAACAAGCTCAAAGTGGAAGACTTTTCACAAGTTCAAAGTTGACGATTCAACCTTAAGAACAAGCGTTTCAGCCTTCAAGTCAAGTATACATACGAGAGAAAGAGTCAGATGACCATATATTAGAGATTGTGCTCCACGTAATTTAAATCAATACAAATTAAGTTCATTTACACGTGTTAAATTTCCTTGTTGAAATCTCGTGTGAGCAGGGACATAACCTTTTTCTTTTGTTGTAGGAAATTGAAGAGTTTCACACTTTTTGAAATTCCAAAACTTCATTTTAAATCTCCTAAGGCCATCTTTGAATTTTTATAAAATGAATCTAAAACTTTTTATATTTTACCTCTTCACATTCCTTTCTCCATTAACAATTATGAGTATATTTAAATTTTCATTGATCTAATCTAAATTTGTATAAATTATAATTTTTTTAATGTAAGATTTAAGAAATCATTAAGTTCACATTTTCATTATTTTCACCATCTTTTTTTTTTTAAAAAAAAGATAGGTATTCTTCTATATGCATTTTTTAAATAGTTGGTTAATTAGTCAAAATATTGAGTTTTTTTTAGTTGATCTAAATATTGTGTTATAGTTATGTGTATTTAAATATGCATTTTTATATAATACAATTTATGGATAATAATATATATTTTTTAAAATGGATAATAATATTTTTTTTTGAAAATGGATAATAGTAATTTATTCCAAGCTAAATTTACGAAATAAAATATTATATTATATAAAACAATAACTTTATATCATATGCATTTTTTATTTTTACTTTTTGTTCCATTTAATTAAAAAATATAGCTAAAGAATAATTTCCTAAAACTAAAATTTTTAAATAGAATAATATATTATTATGAAATAATAACATTGTATTACATATAATTATTTATTAATTTAATTTTCATTTATATTTTTTGTGTTAATTTAATTTTTAGTTTAATTTTTATATTCCAAACTTAAGAACACCATATAATTTTTCCAAAAAAACAAACTTTACGTGATGTTTGTTTCATTTTGTTTATTTATAATTAAATTTAAGTAATTCATTTATTAATTGTTAATGGCACAATTTGTAAATTTAGGGATTGAGGGACATATTTGGAATTAGAAAATTAGTATTTGGACATAATAGTCCAAAAATGATTCTTCCACTAAACCACCTTTTAAGATAGTATGATATATATTCAAAATGATGTTTCCGACCGAAAACCACAAAATTTTCGCCCGGGAATAAGTTTCACAACATATGTTTCAAGACAACTAAAATTTAAAAAAAAAAAACTCTTTTCAAAATAACGTTCCCGATCAGAATCCACAAATTTTCCTGCTAGAATTCATCATTTCCCACCTGGGATTCTTCATTTTCAACTAGAAACGTCATTTTGAAAAGTTAAGTTTTTTTCTTAGAATTTTTGACAGTTTTTTTTAATTTTATTTTTATAAATCTTTAGGCATATGTTTATGTACTCTTATAAAGTTTTTTTTTTCTCTTTCGAATTTCAGTTGGAATGGATTTTTTTTTTTTCAATCTATTTTTTAATTTTAGTTTTAAAGATGCATAAATATGCACAAAAGTTTTTACACAAAAACATAAAGTATTTTTAGAGTACAGAAGAAACGTATGCCTATATATTTGTATTAAAATTTTTAGAGTGCATAAACATAACCTATCTTTTTCCTTTTGCAAAAAATGGTAAAAAACGTGCTAATAAAATGTCTTGATAGTTATAAAAAAATTTAGTTTTAGAATTTTTAATTTTTGGGTTCATATTCTCAGTTTTAGTTAACTCATCATGGATAAAATTGTGTTAATGAAATATTTTGGTAGTTAAATAGTTGGTAAAACATCTATATGTTATAAATACGCTATTGTATATGATAGATATCCATTAGATTATTTGGAGCATACATTTTATCACTTTGAGCCTACTCACTTAGATTACTTGGAGCCTACTTTGATTACTTGGAGCTTACTCACTTGGAACACTATAAATATGTGTAGTATGAAGGTTTTAAACAAGAGAGATATACCAAAAACAAATAATTCACTTGGCAATAAGAAACCTATCTACTTTGCTCTATTTTCTCCATTGTGCTCTTGTGTTTCTAAGTTGTTCTTCTTCACAACATTATAGACCTTAATTTGGTAGGTTTTGCCACAATTAATGAATAGGGATAAAAAGGTAAAACTACATTTAAAATATAAAATAAAATAAGTCAAAGGTGCTGTAGAAACTAGTTTTTTTTTTGGAGATGAGGTCATTTATGTAAGGCTCAAAACATTTTGGGCTATTTCCAACAATTATCCAAAAAAAAGTGAGGGATTTGAAATCAAAATCTTTTTTTTTTTTAAATCATTCCAAATAAATCGGATTTGGTAGCATTTTAAGCTTCAAAAAAATTGTTTTCAATTTACCCTAATATTTTCTTTTTTAATTTACGTCTTATGATAGTTTCTTCACGAGAGTTTTTCTCTATTCAACTTCATACCTATCAATAGTATCTTCTATATTCAGACACAACACCATTAAAATAAACTCAAGGCTAGGTTTTTATTTTGTTTCTCCATTGTATTTTACTATTTTTTTAAACTAATATGTTTTTTTTTGTTCCTTTTTATGTTGATTCAATATGTGTTTTTTTCCCTAATCTGTACGTATATTTTTTTTAGTTTTATGTTTTCATACATTGGTTGAAGAAGAAATAAAATAAAAAATTGCTTCTTTTATTTTTTTTTTCTCCATGGCTGAACAGAATAAAGCAAATATCTTTTGATGGATTTTGTTTAGATTCGGCTGAGTTCAATGTCTTTTTTTTTTTTTTTCATTTCAATTAAGATATTTGCAACTTCTTTTTTTCTTTTTTAACAATAATGATAACATTTGCAAATTTTAATTTAAGAAGATGATATGTTTTGATTAATAGTATGTTTTCATGATTATATGCATTTGATAATGTTATTTGATATTAAAATAATCTCCTGCAAAATCATAAGAGCATAACAATAAAATGTTATATTTTCTTTTCATCTCTTGTGAGCATTCAAACAAAAAAATTTAATTTCGGTGATTTAAAATCAATTTGGTTTCAAACGCAAATAGGAATTTGAAATCATTTCTATCTTTTAAACTATTAGAATTTGAAATCACTTCTTATCAAATCCATCCGTCAAACAGAGGATAACTTATAAACCAAGAAGTTCCATAAAAATGACTGACTTTTGAAAAAAAAAATATTTTTTTAAGGAGTAAAATTATGTTTCTACCCATGTCTCCATCAAAATGCCCAACACTCCTTTTGTAATTTCCCTCAACACCCACCAACCCCTTCTCCCAACTAGTCTCATAGTTTATCATCATCATTGCTATTGTTTGATTCCACATTCTTCATGTTTTTTTTGGCTTGTTGTCATGCCTCTAAATTAACCGTAATTTATGTTCTTATTTGGATCTCGTCATTTATGCATTCGTGAACTTCAAACGTTTTGAAGTTGTTGTATCTTATTGGTTGTAGACTTATGAATGTCATTTTTTTCAATGTTCGAGGATGTACACATATGCAATTTGTGTAAATAGGCTTTTGAAAATGAGTTAGGGAACTTTGTTGTATAGATCGACGATAGGGTTTACCATCATAGTTGGAAAATGCAGTACGCAACCACGAGACGAGTATCACAATTGGAAACAGTCTCCTAGTATATGATTGCATTATTTAGGTCCAAAAACGAGTATAAGATCGTATACTATCATCCAAATATACGATCGTGATACATTAATTGATCGACTGAACTTTGGGTTAAAAATCAAGAGAAAGAATTTAGCCCAAGTGTAAGTGTACACTGTCGAATGCAAGTAATAAATGGAAGTATTCCAGAATATCATATCTCAAGGGAACTGTTTAAACAAAAACTAAGTGTAACGAAAGATTTCTTAAAACAACAACTCAAGTAACCACGCGCAAAATTTGGATTTGTTGCTGGAAAAATAAAGAGATAAAAATAATTGCTAAGAGAAAAGTTGTGGAAATCACTTATAGAGAATGAGGAGATTCAAGCATACTCATGCCCTTTGGTGAGAATTGTTATTCAATTGCAATTGCAATCGCGCCTTAACACAAAGTAATTGTAAACCGAATCAACTCTTATTCAATTTTGATTCAAAACCTTTAGAAGGCTAAGTGTTTAGACCTATATGTCTATGGTCAATCATACTTAGATACAATTAGATCGCATTCTAGTGGTTTTGGGGACTCGTCCTATGTCTAGGATTGAGCTTTATTTATTTCTAAACGTTTATTACCCCATTGCTTTTGCAAGATCCACCTTCCTTTAACCCTTTAAGTATTAGATTCAGACTTGAAAGCAACCCTAGTTGATCAATCAAGGCTTACTAAAAATAATTATTTCAACAAAAACAAACAAAGTTTGTATTAAATTGGATTGTCTTTGCATATAAGCATCACATTCTCACCTCTAAGGCATTCATACACTTGAATCCCTAAAAGAGATTTAGCTCATGTTGATGAAATAAAACCAAAAATCAATCAAGTAAAATCTTACAATAGCCATAAGAAACTGAACTAAATTTTCGCAACAGAGAATAAATAAGGGTTTTTGTAATACTAAATTGAACTTGCGATACTAAAGAAGAAGAAAAACTCAAATGAAAGTAATACGAAATTCTTATTGCAAAAGCTCTTGGTCGAAAATTGTTCAACTCAAAACTCCAAAGAATGATTAAACTAAACACAACACTGCTGAAAATTTAAATGAACATAAACAAAACAGAACCTACTGCTAACAAATGTCTAACATGACAAAAATTAAAGAAGAAATTCTCCCAACCTATCCTTCTTCCATTTTAGTCAATTATCCTCAATCTCTTTCAAGTTGAGTCGAATCTTTACAACTCAAGAAAGTCTATTAGGTTGGATTAAGCTGGATGAATTCGAGATGGAAAGAGATTTGCTACATAGCAAAAGATGAAAAAAAAAAAACATAGAGAGCTCTTCGCCAAACGATCCTTCGGCTGCTTCTTCCTCTTCTTTTTATAATGTGAATCACCTAGGGTTTCCTCTTTTGCCATGTATGGAATGATTTCCCAAAGTTTTCATTTGATTTAAGGAGGTTAATTGCATGGAATCTTCTTAATTGAGTGATTTTCAAAATTCGTGGGTCTGCCTTCTAGGTTGCAATTGCAATTGTGCTGCAATCATCTCCTTTTGCTAAAACTGCATAATAACCAACTCAATCAGCCCAATTTCAACATTTGTATCTATTTATCCTAATCTTAAGGATTCTCATCATGCTTAAGAATTTCTTCATACTTTACTCAATTTCAAGAGCTTTTAGGTTCAATAAGATAAAGAAAAACAAGAATAACCTTCCTTTGTGAGCTAAATAATTCTAAAAACAATGAGAATTATCACTAATCCTAAACATGAATATATAAAAGTATATAATAATGATAGTAGTCTAGAAGCCTACAATTGTAGTCCACAAGTCTACGATCATATTCTACAAGTAAACAAGCGTAGTAGTCCTCAAGTCTGTGCTTGTATTGTCTACAATCGTATTCTACAAGTATACGATCGTAGTCTTCAAGTCTACGATCATATTTTATAAGTATATGATTGCATTCTACAAGTAAACGATCGTAGTGCGATCAGAAAAAAGAAGTTTGATCAATTGAGTTTATTTCATGTTAAAAACATAACAAAAAAAGTCAAACACATTAGACAATCTAGATACATCCAAAACGTAAACTGAACAAAAAATAGTTAGACAACTCGGTCTCATCCTATGTTCAGTCAAGATGAAGATGCCTCGTGATTGTGGTTGATAATGGATGCTTGTATGTTTTCCTATTATGTCCAATGGTACCTAATGATAGGGTGAGACCCAATGCAAGTGCACACTATCTACCAAGTAACAAAGTGAAGAGTACTCCAAGTATCAAATCCTAAGGGAATAGAGTTAACAAAATCCAATCTTAAAGCCAAGACCTCCTCTAAGCTTGCAACCGAGATAACCAAAAAGTAGTTGAAAATGTTGTGGGTTTTTGGAGAACTAAAAGTAGAATAAGAAAAAACGAAAATAAAAGTGTAAACATAAATGAGAGAAGGGAGATCCAAATTTATATAAATCCTACTATGCTATTCAAAACTAAAGAAAAGCTTCAAAATGGAGTTACATTAAATGCAATCAAGCTTCATTTATAACGAACTCAAGATCACATTAAATAAAGTAAAATTTCATTAAAGTTGAACACAAGTTACATTTAATGAACTCAAGTGCAACTCGCGCTTCATTCAAAACAAGCCCAACTTTATTTATGGAACACGAGCTTCAAACTACTTCAAGTAGAGCTTCATTTACTCTTGGATGTTCACAAATACTTTGTTGGCTTATTAGAAACTCCTATTCTCGGATTTATGATGCCTTTTGATTTTATTTTCAGTTTTAAGTCATTTTATTTACATTTTAGGTTACTTTTGGTAAATGGTTGATTATGGTCATAAAGTTTGAGTGTTACAACTCTTGAAATACCTCATGGAAGGTCTAGGGTTTCATTTTGAGGCTGTATAAAGCCATGTAAGTGAAAGGAATAATCGAATTAAACCCACAGCGGAAGCGTTGGATTGTCTTTGATTTTATTTAAAATTAAACTAAAAAAATAAGATTAAGCAAACTTACTTGGAGTAAATATGGAGATATTTCAGGCGAGTCTTTATCTCCTCCACAAAGTCTTCCTGACTATGACTCGAACATAGGATCAAGGCTTGTGAAAACCTCTTGAAAGAAAAAGAGATAGGAGAAGTTCAGAGAGAATTCTACAATTCTCTCTAAAGCAGATACGTCTCTTATGAATAATGCACATACTGGTTCACCCCTAGGGTCCTATTTATAGTAGCCTAGAGCAAATAATAAAATAATATATTTTAATATATAATATATTAAGACATATTTATCTAACCAATTTGAATTTTATTCAAACATTTTAAAATTCTTCTTTGACATCTATTTTCTAATTTGAGTCTAATTCAAATTTAATAAATATCTTTTTTTTTAATGTATCTTAATACATTAATAATTTCTTTGATATTTAATGTATCATATACATTAAATATGTTTTCTCTCATTTAATATATCAAATATATTAATTTTAATTTGAACATTTCAAAATTTTCTCTCAACACAATTGATCCTTATTTGTTCATATAAGCTAGCAAGGAGACCTTATGGACCTACAGATTATAAGCTCCAATGATACAAAATTAATTAATTAAACTCTTTAATTAATTAATTTTCATTTATTAACTCTAGGGTCACTCCACTATAGACTTGGAATTGCACTCTTATGCACTGTAGGACAAGTTGTGTCCATGAATATAATCACTACATGTAAGTTGATCCTTCACGAATTGTTCGTAATTACAATTTGGTCAAAAGTCTATTTTACCCCTATAATTACATCTTGCACCTTAAGTACCACTAATCCTCTAATAAACAATTTGTTTATGATCCAACCATAAATTAAGTCATTCTCAGGCCAGTGAGAGAGTGGGGGCCCCATTGTTCAAGTCGAAATCAGCACTTAAGGGAACCACTCATCTACTTACCTTATAAGGGAATGAGTGAATTCCATCTTGTAAGATTATGTTCTCAGCTCTTTATTTGGTCAAGTCCCCAAAATAGTAGACTTATTGAATCGGCTACAAAAGCCACTCTCACCCATGCAAATCAAAGGACAAACCCTCACAAGCAGGAGTTCGTAACTCACTCAGGATTAAGATTGAGTCGCATATGATCATCCTGATGAAATATTAATCTTATCAATTAACGGATTTATAAAGAAAGACTAAACATTTTGTGGTCTAATTTTATACAAACTCATTGTATAAGATACCGTCACTCACATGTCTCCACATGAACGATTTGGATCAAATCATTTGTAACTATTACAACGTAGGCCGTATCAAAAGTGTTACCAGGATAAGGCCCCCAACCTTATACATACACTTCGACTCTTTAGGTTATTTCTTGAATATGATCCTTTCGTATGTCAAACACATACTGTTCAAGATTATACTAATAACCTTCGATTTTGCATATAATGGATAATATTATATTGTAAATAAAACAATTAAAACAATTATTAATTATTAAACAAATCATTAATTATGAGGTTTTAGGGCATAAATCCCGACAATCTCCCACTTGCACTAAAGCCGATGAGACATGTATCCTAGGGCATCCTCTATACCCAACAATAAGTTGTATTTACAAAACAGATTTTAAAGATGTAATCAAAATGAGCCTTTGAGGTTTATTTTAGCCTAGAGCTAAAGTTTATTTGCAATTCTATGTAGTTTAAGTTGCATGCTTAGAATCATTCAAGCTTGACTTGATCAATCTTGCTTGTGAAGTGATCCGGATCTCAAACAAGTTTTCTTGCCTTGAGATATTTTATCAACAAGGTAATTCAGTTTTTTCTTTCCTTGAGTTGATTTTCAAAGTCATTTTGGGGTTTTTAAGGTTGAGTTCTAAAGGTCTTGTTTCTTAGTAAGGTTGTTAGATCCAATCATCAAAGGTTACTTAACATTTTGGTATCAGAACCTTTGGTATCTTTGATTTCATTTTGATTTGTGGATTTTTAGCATTTGTGATCTAAGGGTTTGCATAACCATAAGGGTTCTTAGATCCAATTTGCTAAAGTTTACTTATCAACACAGCTCCAATATGTTGGCTCAATCTTGAGCACAATTCTGGCACTTTACAGTCTTGTCTTTCAATTAGGTCCAATTGTTGCCGCAATCTAGGCACCTTCTAGCTTGTGTTGATTTTGTCCTTTGGCTACTTTGCGGCTGCAATATGAGCAAAAATATAGTTTCTGGACAAAAACACAAAAATATATCAAATTCTTCAAATTTTCACTCTTTTTGCACCTAAGTACTTTATTTTCACAAATCATAGTTGAAACACGTGTTTGGCTCATTATTACCTAAATTTGCTCTTTTTGATAAGATTTACAATAGTAAACATATAATTTCTAAACAATAAGCTTAGATTTTAAAGCTAAATAACCTTCATAAATGAGAGTTATCATTACCATACCGCACGTGTACACCTATGCACTTGTCGTTCCTCCCTTGTTGATGGTATTCCAATGGTTTGACATCATCCAACTTTTGGTACAAATTTCGAGAGTGATATCTCCATATCCTCAAAATCCATCGGTATTCTCCATTTTTTTCTATAACCGATGAGGAAAATGGGTTCTGCATATGAGGCAAGTACATAGTCTGAAGGGAATAATCGAATTAAACCCACAACGGAAGCATATGAATCGTCTTTGATTTATTTAGAATTAAACTAAAATACAAGGGTTAAGCAATAAATACCTTGAAAATAATATTATGGAGAATATTCTGGCGAATTTTTATCTCTTCCACAAAGTCTTCCTGGCTATGACTTGAACACAGGACCAAGGCTTATGGGAGCCTCTTGAAAGAAAATCCCCAAGGGATTGGAGAGGAAAAGGTCTAGAGAGAATTCTCTAATTCTCTCTATTGAGGAGATGTCTGTTGTGAAGAATGACTCAACCCAAGGGTCTTATTTATAGTGACCAAGGAAAAATCTTTACCATAATTAAAATATTATATTTTAATATCTAATATATTAAAATATATCTTGTATTTATTTGAATCTCATTCAAATCTCCTACGATATTTATTTATTTGAATCTTATTCAAATTCTATAAATATCTTTTATTTAATATATCAAATATACATTAATTATTTTAATATTTAATGTATCAAATACAATAAATATATTTTCCTCTTTTATATTTAATATATCTAATATATCTAATATATTAAATATTAATTTGAACACTTCAAATTAAATATTAAATTTGAACATTTCAAATTTTAATATTTAATGTATCAAATACAATAAATATATTTTTCTCTTTTATATTAAATATTAATTTGAATACTTCAAATTAATATTAATTTGAACATTTCAAAATTTTCGTTCAACTAAATTGATCTTTTAGTGTTTCTATGAGCTAGCAATGAGACCTTATGGACCTACAGATTATAAGCTCCAACGATACAAAATTAATTAATTAAACTCTTTAATTAATTAATTTTCATTCATTAACTATAAGTCACTCCACTATAGACCTATAGTTGCACTCTTATGCACTGTAGGACAAGTTGTGTCCATAGATATAATCATTACATGCAAGTCGATCCTTCACGAGTTGTTCGTAATTACAGCTGGGTCAAAAGTCCATTTTACCTCTATTATTACATCTTGCACCTTAAGTACCACTGATTCTCTAATGAACAATATGTTTATAATCTAATTATAAACTAAGTCCCTCTCGGGCCAATGAGAAGGTGGGGCCCCATTGTTCAAGTCCCGAAATCAGCATTTAAGGGAACTACTCATCTACTTACCTTATATAGGAAGAAGTGAATTCCATCTTATGAGATTATGTTCCCAGCTCCCTATTTGGTCAAGACCCCAAAATGGTAGACATATTGAATCAGCTATAAAAGTCACTCTCACCCATGCAAATCAAAGGATAAGCCCTCACAGGCCAGAGTTCATAACTCACTCAGGATTAAGATCGAGTCACATATGATCATCCAGATGAAATATTAATCTTCTCAATTAACGGTTTTATAAAGAGAGATTAAATATTTCGTGATCCAGTCTTATACAAACTCATTGTATAAGATACCCCCACTCACATGTCTCCACATGAATGATTTGGATCAAATCATTTGTAACTATTACAAAGTGGGTCGTATCAATAGTGTTACTAGGATAAGGCACCCAACTTTATCCATATACTATGACCCTTTAGGTTATTTCTTGAACATGATCATCTCGTATGTCAACCACATACTGTTCAAGATTACAATAATAACCTTGGATTTTTCATATAATGGATAATATTATATTGAAAATAAAATAATCAAAATTATTATTAATTATTAAATATATTATTAATTACGAGACTTTAGGGCATAAATCCCAACATAGTCAACTATGTAAAGCTTGGCGCATAGACTCTAAACGTTTATGTTGCGAAATGTCGTTGCAGCAATTGCATGTGAGAATGGGATATGTAAGTGATAACTCTCATTTATGAGGGTTATTTAGCTCTAAAACTTATGTTTATTGTTTAGAAAGTATGTGTTTATTGTTATAAATCATGTCAAATAGAGCAAGTTTAGATAAAAACAAGTCAAAAACATGTTTTCAACCACGATTTGTTAATGAAAGTAATAAGGTGTAAAAAGAGTCAAATTTTTAAGGATTTAATGTGTTTTTGTGCATAAGTTATGTTTTTGCCTAGTTGCGGTCAAGTTGCACTTGCAAAGTAACCAAAGGACAAAATTGCAAAAATTGGAAAAGGCCCAAGAATGTAGTCAAGATTGCGGTAAACTTGCGCCCGTCAACTCTTAGTTAAGGGACAAAATTAGCAGAAGCTGGAAGGTGCTCAAGTTGCAACCAAAATTGCGACCAAGTTGTGGCCTCAATTGGACCAAATCGACATGAAGTGCGTAATTCACGGATTTGACAGATTATCCAATTAATCTCCTTAAATCACAGATATAATGTCAAAGATAGTTCAACTCACTGATCTCGACATAAACCCTAAGCCTAAAGGGACTATAAAAGGTAGCCATTGCACTCCAAGAAAGAATCTTCAATCTTCCACAATCCTAGGTCACAAATCCAAAGAATACCATTGTTTTCATCTTGAAAATTTCGGATCACAGCTGCCACACTGTGATCCTCTCTACTGCTTGCCTAAGTCTCATTTGGACACTTGATTTGAAAGAACAAAATGTAAATACTTGATTCACCTTTAAAAATGATGAATCGAGTTAGATAGAGGTGCAAGTCTAGAGAGTTACTTTAGTTTATGTTTTGGCATTGTTGTTTTGTTTCTTTTTTTCTTACGTACTTTACTTTGAACTCTCTTGTAATCCATTCATTTTTAATATGAAGTTAGTTTTTATTCACATCCATTCTATCTTTTACTTTAATATGAGCTAAGTTTCTCTGTAGGGATTCAAAGATGTGGATATCCTAAAGTAGGAAGGAAGCCTCACCTTGTGATTAGCAACTGATAGTGCTCATATTTTACATATTTCTAGCCTTTTTTACTTAAGCTATTTGCACAAATGCATGCTTTTATGTCTAATAAATGTAGCAAATTGATAAGAGAATAGCCAAAATTAGTTAAGAGATTGTTTTGAGCTGAGAAATAGGAAATAAGAGGAAAAGAGTTGATTTTTAATAAGTTTTGATGTTTGTATGTAGGAATCTATAAACTGCTAGAATTGCAATTCCAATTGCAACTGCAATTTTGCGTGGAGACAGAATTCCAAGAAATAAGGGAGAAATCTGGAAGTTTGATTTTGTGCTAATATTTGAAGATATTCTCCACGAATCAAGCTCATAAAGATCTGATTCTTGCCTTAAACATACATGGAGCAAATCCTAGCATTTGGAGGCTATAAATATGAAGATTCAAGCCACGGAAAAGCTGTCTCGGATCATTTTCATGATTTGAAGACCACTTTACTTTTTGCATTTTTTATTTTCTATTTTCTCAATGACAACTCTCCAAATGAGAGTTATTTAGGATAGAAAGTGGTGAATATAGGAGCTAGTTAGTGCTAATTGTGTTAGAGTCTCTACATCTTTAATGCTTATACATTTACTATTAAATTGGTATTGGATAACTGATAATTCTCAGTTATGATGATTATTTAACCCTAAAACTAAGTTATTCTTGTCATTTTTGCATATTTTGTCAAATAACGAGCAAGCTAAAAATAGCATTTATAAGATAAATTCATGTAAGCTTGTCAAAGTATGGAAAAAGAAGAAATAAGTTGAAAAGATAATGGAAATTTGGCTAAATTGTTGTTTTTATGCAGATTTGAAGCAATGAAGAAAATGCAATTGCATTTCCTTGAGAAAGCAAGGTGGTGAACAAGAGGGAAAATGCAATTGCATTTTCTAGACTTATCCTTCATTACGGAAATCACAAAAATATATCAAGATCTATGGGATTTGCTCGATTTCTGGAGAATTTTTAGCCTAATCTCATGCCCAAACATTGACCCATGATTGAAGGAGCATAAAGATGGAAACCCTAGTCCTCAATGCCTATAAAAATTGGGAAAACAAAGCAAAATGCGGCTGGGTTTTCTTCTGCTCGCCCAAAGTCTGTAATTCCTTATTTTTCTGTCATTTTACAGCAGTTTGCTCCATTGTTTTTTTTTCATTGTTTATTCTATAGTTAGCTTCTGTTTTGATCTAAATGTTGTAAGTTGTCAAATTTTAGTTAAACATTGAATCCTTGAATTTCGTTCTTCTTTTGATATCAGTTTTCTGCCGTTTCAGGCAGCTGTTTCACGATCTTCTGCTGTCAATTTTCTGCTGTTAATTTTCAGCTGTTTTTATTTTTGTTTGCTACTATTTTCCAACCCCTTTCAACTTCAAAATTCAATCATTTCTCAACGAAAATTGAAGGAAGTGAAGACTCAATTCCCTTTGAAAAAGTGAAGTTAAGTCGATTGAATAAGTAATGAAAAAAAGGGTTGTGTTATTCCATTTCTTAGAATTTAATTTATGTTTTATTTAAGTTATTTGCTTCTATTTTCGGAACTTAATTGCTGCTGTAATTTTGAGTTTTTAGCTACTGATTTATTCTTCCATTTTGTTCTTGAAATTTATTAGTTGCTGGATGTATTTTGATTAATAGAATTCTGGTTGTTCTTTCATTATTGTTGAATTGTTATTCAAGTATTTATTAATTCTATTTTAGTTATGCACTTTGATTCTTTTAAATCATTATTTTGTTTTCTTTAATTTTGAGCTAAGTTTTTCTTTGGGATTCAAGCATGTGAATGCCCTAGAAAAAGAAATAAATGTCTAATATGTAAGAGCAACCTTGCTTAATCTTATAGCATTGTTTGCTTTTATTGATTGAAATTTTCATTACTAGTGTAGATTGATCACCTAGATTAGTATACAACAATTTGAGTCTAATTCTGAAAAGGTTAGATAAAAATTGGGTTTTCATAAAAGCAATAAAGGAAAATAGCCTAGACATAAGAATTTGTTTTTGACCCTAGACATAGGGCAAAACCTTTAAAACCAAAAGAATTGTGTTTCAAAATTAACTAAGTTCATATTAGCCATAGAAATATCCGTTTAATCGCTTAGCCTCCTAAAGATACTTCATAGAATATCGAATAGGTGTTGAATTTGGTTTACAAAGCTTAAGTGTTGAGTCAAAGGATTGCAATTGCAATTAGGCCGCAATTTCTTTCAATAGAGCAAAAGCATATTTGAATCCCTCTTTTATCATTTTCTTTTAAAAAAACAAAAATTATCTCAACTATTGTTTTACACCGGTTACCCACAATTGCAATTTGAAAACATCTTTGCTTATTCTCTTGAATTTTGTTGTATCCGTTCCCTGTGGGATCGATACTCTAGAATACTTCCAGTTTTATATTACTTGCATCGACAGTGTATACTTGCACTGGACTGGAGCTTTATTTTAATTTACAAATATTTTCTTTAAGCCCCACGTTTCAGTTCAATCAATAACTGAGTTCCTTGTCAAAAATAGGTGAAACATGCCAAGATTGAAGGAACAAAGTTAAGTTTCAATGCAAGAGATTGAGAAGTTGAAGATTACTGAGGCTGTCTGGTTCATTGGAGCATATTCTGGATCTGAAGTCCGTGAGAAATTCGTATGTGTTAAATGCTTCATTAAATGAGTTGGAATGGAATATTCCAAAGCGGATGCAGAAGCTTGTAGAAGATAGCCATGTGTCCAGATTGTACACTCAACCCTCATTTTTGCAAATAGACAGAGCTTTATAAGTTGTTGTTTGTCATTTGAGAAGTGGGTTGACAAAGAGAAATCTAGAGAAGTAGCTCTTGACAGAATCGAAGTTGTTGTGACAGAGTTTTTCGAAAAAGGAAAGACTCTCGCCAGAGCTGTGGAAACGACGTCAGCACGGAGTCCCCTCTTTCATTCTCTTATTCTTCTCTTAGTCTAGCGATTTAGTTTCATTTTATTATAGCATTATTTATGCCATTTACTGTTTTATTAGTTTCCTTTCTTGTATCATGAACTAAACCACCTAAGGGTGAGGATTAGGTAGATGACTTCTTTTAATTAATGATATTGTTGAAGTACATTTGCTTTCTCATTTGATTTTTGAGTATGCTTAAACTTTGTACTTAACTCCATCTAGCCAACTAGGTTGCAGTAGTGTTTCTCTGATATTCAGGAGAGTTAGAGGAAGCCGAAAACTCGTTAATCACATTAGCCAAATTAGGTTAGAAGCTTTCTATGTGGGTCGATTAGGGATAATGGCTCACCTAATGCACACATAAAACAAAAGTATTTAAGTAAAAGACTAACGAGAGTTAGCTTCTACAACAAGGTGACTTAGGAGAGTGCTTAATGATCTGTTGTGAATTGAGAGAGTGTGATGTTTGCTTTAGTTGTTTTGTTAATTAATGCATGATTCTGACCTAATCCGAGCCCATTTAAGTTTATAAGTACAAGACCCTGTTATTTTTGCTAATTACTTTGTTTCAACCTACATTAAATTCTTTTTGAGCATTTAGTTTTACTTCGACATAATTAGTTACCGTAGTACTTTTCTAATGATAATTGGTTTGGTTTTAATCGAATTCACTAAAGTGTTAATTTCTGCTATTGAGAAAGTTGCTAATCCCTGAGGAATCGATAATTTACTTGCTACTTGCTATAGCATTCGTGTACACTTGCACAAGAATACCACGCAATTTATCTCTAAAATTAGTACACTCTTAGTTGGCATCACTCGACTTCAAGGAGAAAGAACGATGCCCAAACTTCAATCCATCCTTGTTGAAAGTCTAGGGTTGTGAAAATCTTACTCTTCTTGACAAATGTTGAATTTAGATCGATTGAAGAGGTGGAAGTTATCTCTTTGAGTTCAATTTTTCCTCTGTATTCGCAAGCTTTATTTTCTATTTAGTTCTTTAATTCCAGTACTTTGAATTCTGTTGTTTACATTCAATTTGCTTTCTATTTTAGTTCTTTCATTTACAACAAGTTTATTATAATAAAATTCTTCATTCAAATTTGCGTTCCAACTTATTTTTCTTCCTTTCACGATTCGACACTTTATTTTTCTTACTTTTTATTTCTTAAGTCAGTATGCGTTTTATTTCCTTTAATATTTGGTTATTTATTTTCTCCATCATGAGTTAATTCCATCCTTGGGATTTGGATATGTGGATGCCCTAAGGATTGGAAGCTTTGCCTAAGATGTAAAGTAACTTTGCTCGATTCCATAGCATTGTTTGCTTTTATTAATTATCATTCTTATTGTGTATCTAGCTCAATCACCTAGATGAACATACAGAGATTGAGTTTAATATTGAAAGGGTTAAACGAGATTACGTGTTTATATTGTTTGGATTTATGCCCTAAAGCCTCGTAATTAATAATTTATTTAATAATTAATAATATTTTTTTATTATTTTATTTGCAATATAATATTATCCATTATATGAAAAATCAAAGGTTATTAGTGTAATCTTGAACAGTATGTGGTTGACGTACATGAGGATTGTGTTCAAAAAATAACTTAAAGGGTCATAGTATATGGATAAGGTTGTGTGCCTTATCCTTGTAACACTATTGATACCTTTGTAATAGTTACAAATGATTTTATCCAAATCGTTCATGTGGAGACATGTGAGTGGGAGTATCTTATACAATGAGTTTGTATAATACTGAACCACGAAATATTTAATCTCTCTTTATAAATTCGTTAATTGAGAAAATTAATATTTCATCAAGATGATCATATGCACCTTGATCTTAATCCTGAGTGAGTTATGAACTCCTGCCTGTGAGGGCTTGTCCTTTGATTTGCATGGATGAGAGTGGCTTTTGTAGCCGATTCAATATGTCTACCATTTTGGGGACTTGACCAAATAGAGAATTGGGAACATAATCTCACAAGATGGAATTCACTTCTTCCCATATAGGGTAAGTAGATAAGTAGGTCCCTTAAGTGATGATTTCGGGACTTGAACAATGAGGTCCTACCCTCTCACTGGCCCGAGAGGGACTTAGTTTATGGTTGATCATAAACAAATTGTTCATTAGAGGATCAATAGTACTTAAGGTGCAATATGTAATTATAGAGGTAAAACGGACTTTTGACCCGACTGTAATTACGAACAACTCGTGAATGATAGACTTACATGTAGTGATTATATCTATGGACATAACTTGTCCTACAATGCATAAGAGTGTAACTCTAAATTTATAGTGAAGTGATTCTAGAGTTACTGAATGAAAATTAATTAATTAAAGAGTTTAATTAATTAATTTTGTATCATTGGAGCTTATAATCTGTAGGTCTATAAGGTCCCCTTGTTAGCTCATAGTAACACTAAAAGATCAATTTAGTTGAAAGAAAAATTTGAATTAATATTTAATATATTATATATATTAAATATAAAAGAGAAAAATATATTTATTGTATTTGATACATTAAATATTAAAATAATTAATGTATATTAGATACATTAAAGAAAAGATATTTATAAAATTTGAATAAGATTCAAATAAATAAATATCATAGGAGATTTGAACGAGATTCAAATAAGTATAAGATATATTTTAATATATTAGATATTAAAATATAATATTTTAATTATGGCAAATATTTGCCATTAGTCTCTATAAATAGGACCCTTGGGTTGAGCCATTAGACACAACACACATCTCTTCAATAGAGAATTAAAGAATTCTCTCTAGATCTCTTCCTCTCTAATCTCTTATGGATTTTCTTTCAAGAGGCTCCCACAAGCCTTGGTCTTGTGTTCGAGTCATAGCAAAGAAGACTTTTGTGGAAGTCTTGGAACACAAGAAGTAAAGAATCGCTAGAAAATATCTCCATGTTTATTCCAAGTAAGTTTGCTTAATCTTATTTTTTTTTGCTTAATTTTAAATAAAATCAAAGATGATCCAATGCTTCCGCTGTGGAGTGAAACATTCATTCTATCACATACAAAGCAATAGAGGAAATGAGCTTAGACATAAGCACTTGTTTTGTACCTTAGACATAGGGCGAAACTTCCAAGACCAAGAGTTGTGTTCTCACTAAACTAAATTCATATTAGCCATAGACATATAGTTTAATCACTAACCCTTCTAAAGGTTTTTCCATTAAAATCGAATAGAAGTTGAACTCGATTTACATTGCTTGGTGCTTGAGTAAAGATTGTAATTGCATTTTAGGTTACAATTCTTTTCTAAGGGGCAAAAGCATATTTGAATCCTTTTTTTTTATCATTTGATTTTTAGTACACTCACAACCTTCCCGATTATTTAATATTGGTTACCGAGATTGCTTTGTGTGAACATCTTTGCCTTATTTTGAATTTTGTGGTATATGTTCTCTGTGGGATCGATACTTTGAAATATTTTTTTACTACTTGTTTGACAGTGTGCACTTGCACTAGATTGTAGACTTTTTTTGTTCAAAAGTTTTCTTTTAAAAGCCACACGTTTTCAGTTGATCAGCAACCTTGTTCAACACTTAACATCGTTTGCTTTTATTGAGCTTAGATCTCATTGTTAATATAAACTAATCACTTAGTTTAGTATATATGTTGAATCTAATACTGAAAGGGTTGGGTAAAATACAATTTGTCATAAAAGCAATATAGGAAAAAAGCCTAAACATAGAACTTTGCATTTGACCCTAGACATAGGGGCAAAGACTAAGGTCATTAGAGTTGTATGCTAAGATATCTAAGTTCTAATTAGCCATAGACATATGTGTTTAATTGCATAGGCTCCTAAAAGCACTTAAGTAATGGCTGAATAGGTGTTGAACTCAATTCACGGTTTAAAGTGTCAAAAAGGGGTAGGTTGTGGGCACAAACAAGTTGCATTCTACTCGAACCATTTTGTACCTAAGAGGGTAAGATACGGGTGCATATGGGCAACAATCCTTGTTGAGCTTCGCCTAGTTGATACAGTACGTTACAGGCACATAGGTGGGCCCAAATTCCTTAAGGGTTGAAACAGATTTGAATCCCCCTCTTTTATTAATTTTTCATCAACTGTTTTCATTCCTCTTTGTTTATTTTCTGTTTTTATTAACCAATGATCGACTAAAACGTGTGGGCTTTGGTAAGAAACTTTTGGGGTTAAGAAAAGCTCCAGTCCAGTGCAAGTATACACTGTCAAGTAAGTAATAGTTTGGAAGTGTTCCGAATATCGTGTCCCAATGGTACAAATTTAACAAAACTCAAAATGTAAGCAAAGATGTTCTCAAAATGCAACCTAGGTAACCAGTGTAAAACAATAATTGGGATGGTTGTTGTGGAAAAGAAGAAAAATGGAAATGACAATGATAAAAAGAAGGAATCCAAGCATGATTCTGCCATTTTGAATGAAATTTGGGCCTAAATACAATTGAAAGTGTTGACTCAACACTTAAGCAATGTAAACCAAATTCAACTTCTATTTGACCTTAATTAAAAGCACATTTAGAAGACTAAGGGATTAGACCTATATTTCTATGGCCAATTCGAACTTAGGTAAAAATAAAAACAATCCTCTTGGATTTAAAGGTTTTGCTCTATGTCTAGGGTCAAAATCAAGGTCTTATTTCTAAGCTCCTTTCCTAAATTGCTTTTATGAAAACCTAATTTTATCTAGTCTTTTCAGTATTAGCCTCAATCGCTGTATGCAAAGCTAGGTGATCAAACTAGACTCAAAACAAAAAAAAAATCAGTAAAAGCAAACAATGTTATAGGGTTAAGCAAGGTTGCTCTTACATATTAGGCCTTAATTCCTTTCTTTAGGGCATTCACATATTTGAATCCTAAGATAGGCTTAGCTCATGATTGGAGAAGGAAATAAGTAAGCTTTAAATAAAAGGAACTTCATAGTTTAAAGGAATTAAGCTTGCAGAATAGTGAGGATAAAATAAGATTCAAATAAGCAGGGCTCAAAAATAAACTGACATCAAACTTTATTGAAGTAACCTTGTAGAAACAAAATGTCACAAAATTTTGGAATTACAGAACTTAACTAAGAACTGAATATAAGGAGAAGTAATACAACAACTTAAACATAAAAAAAATCAGCAACTAAAACTGAATAAAAGTTGGAACAACTTCTGAAAATACAGAGAATCCAAGAACTTGTACAACCTTTTTCTGTCATCCTTTAATCTAACTCAATTCAACATTCTACAAAGAGAATTGAGTCTTGAAAATCCAAAACTTTCGCCCATATTGGATTGAATTTAAGTGGCTTGAGGTTTTGGAGATGGACAAATACCAACAAAATAAAGAGGAGCAAAGTGTTTTTAACGTGAAGAAAATCTCCCATTTTTTAGTGCGTTAGCTGCCCATTTATAGCCTCCAAAAGCTAGAGTTTTGTCAACTTTAGTGTATGGAAAGACCCATGTCATTAATGCCAAGAATCAGGAAAGTATCTCGAGAATATCCTTAAAATCGCACAAAATTTAAAAATTTTCATTTTTTTCTGCATGTCCATGCATTGTAGTTGCAATTTGTTGCAATTTTTTCACTTTGCTCATTTCTACACCAAAAACAAGGAAATCAACCAGATTTTGATATTTTAAGCTTTTTTCTACCATTTTGAGAAATTCCTAGCATGTCCAAGTGATTTTGTTCAATTTGCTAAACTTTATAAACAATAACATGTGAATTCTCAAGAATAACTTGAATTTAAAGGCTAAATAACCCTTAATAATGGGCATTATCAACCAACAACCTTCTTAATTATTTTCTTGGTTACCTTAGTCACAAACGTCGAGGAGGTCTTTGCTTTAAAAATTGAACTTTTGTTATACCATTCTCTTAGGATTCGATACTTAGAGTACCTCCATTTTATTACTGGGTAGATAATGTACACCTGCACTAGGCTGGGATTTGTATGATTTTGCACTGCCCACATCAGTAGGTAATTAAACATCATGCAACTACATGTACGAGCATTTAGGTCAACCATCCCACCTAGGTAACTATCATCCATGTTGAATTGATGCATGTTTATTGATGAAACTCGATATATTCGAGCCTTAAACTTCCTCCTCATTAAGTTTTTCTAGTGCATAGTCAGAAATTATGTTGGTACATGTGGATGCTTATGTTCGAAAAGTATAAAATCATCCCTATAGCCAGTCTCTTATAAGCTCAAATAGTTTTGTAACAGGAAGTTCTCGAGCTTCTTTCAAAACACCATTAAAGCACTTGACTATGTTGGTAGTCATCTTATCATACCTGCAATAGACCTAGTAAATTTGTGCCTAATGTTCTAACCCACTTTCCTCCAAATAATGTGTCATATTGTCAAACTCTTGAAGTTTGGCCCAGTACATCTCAAACTCTCGACACATTCGATATGCCTTAGCACAAGGTGAATGGTTGGGACAATGGCTTTATTCTTGGAATTTGTCACCAAATTATTTTTGATGTGGTAAATGCATAGACTATAGAATGCATTGAAAAATATTGATGAGATCGTCTTTCCTATGCATATCTTGCAATTAGACACAAACACCAATCCTATAATATTATTCTCAATTGCCTTTTCTAGGTTTCTCATAAACCAAGTGCAAGATTCATCTGATTTGACATCTATAATACTAAAGGCAAGTGAGTATATATTATTATTCCCATCAATGCATGTGGCTCTTAATATAACACCCTTGAATTTCTCTTTCAAATGGATGTCATCCATAACAATTACAAGACAAATGCAATTCAATAATCCACTCACACAGTTGTAGTGCGTGAAGACCTCCTAGTTGTCCACAATGCACAATATGGTCATATCCACTAGAGTCTTTCTATAATTTTCCATCATGACCAGCTCAATGAACAACGCCAAGGCCATCTTCACTACATCTTCATCATTTGCAAACTCAAAGTCCTTAAAGGTTGTCTTGAACTCTTTGGCAACGACCTTTTGTTGATTCGATGGAAAGAAAAGTCGTAATAGTCTTTTGCCGCTCATTTGCCTGGTCACCTCCCTTTAAGAAGGTCACATACCAGTGATTATGTTGAAGTCGTCTCTAAAAAAGGATACCTTATTCCCTTGGACGTCAAAACTAATAACGTCTTCCTTCTCTTCTTCCGCCTCCCTTAGTAAGAGGTGATGGACCATCTACCCATTAAACACGAGCTGCACGCCCAGTAGATGACTAAAATATGTTCAACTGTTGCTCCATTAACTTCTTCTTAATTATGGCAATTGTGTTCCCGATATGGGAAATGGAGGCAATTTATGTAGGGAAGTAATCCTTCGAGTTAATCTTAGCCATAAACTCCATTTCTGCAAACAATTTTAATAAAATAGATAAGTACTTTAAAACATATAATATACATTGCTTTAATCGCATTCTACGATCGTAGACTTAAGCAAAGTTCAATGACTAAATTGTTACAAATTTGAAAGTGCAGAGACTAAATCATTACAAACCAAAGTCCATAGGCTAAATTGTTGCATTCATGAAAGCCTAGGGACCAAAAGTCTATTTGAAAGTACGCAACTAACATAGAACACGTTTTTTAACAAAAAAAAAGGCAAAAATTAATTTATACCCCTAAACTTTAGGGGTTGTATCAATTAAAATCTCAAACTAATAATTGTATCAATTTTAAACCCTGAACTTTCATAAGTGTATCAATTTACACCATCTGTTAGATTTCGTTTGAAAAACGTTAGTCTACACGTGTGCAAACTTATAATTCTATAAATTAAACCCCAAATTGTCATGAGTGAATCAATTTGGGCTCTCAATTTTAAAATCATACATTCATCAAATCTCACATGTGTGTAAACTTCTTCAAAAATCTAGATACTCCATTTGAAAATTGTCAATTATTTGAAACGGAAGGTCTAAATTGATTTGCTTATGAAAGTTTTCGAGTTTAATTGATATAATTATAAATTTATACATGTGTAAACTAACATTTTTAAAAAGAATCTGGCAGAAGGTGTAAATTGATATAAAAGTTTAGGGTTTAAATTGATATAATTATTAAGTTAGGATTTTTATTGATACAACTCCGAAATCTTAGAAGTATAAATTGATTTTTGCCAAAAAAAAAAAAAAAAAAAAAAAAAAACTATGACAAGTAAAAGTTATTTGTTTCCCATTTTGCCCCAATCAAACTTGTATAAGGGCATTTTAACCCAATCACTCTCTAATCTGAGCTCTCTTGAGCCACCATTTCTGCTTTACTTTATTCCGAATTTCGGATTCTCATTCTCCCTACTGCAGTACCGTTGGCCCTCTTCTCCAATTTCATGGAATTCGATTTGGATCATCTGTTTTCTTTTCTCGTTTTTCCCACATTGTTTCTTGTTTTCTTGCTCAGAAGCTTTTTTCGAGCTCCACGACGTCTTCACCATCTGATTGCGTGAAGTTTCGCCACATTTTTCGATCAATTGGCCGTTTGCAGAAGGATTAAAGAAAAGGGTGCTGGTTTTTCGAGTCTACTTGGGTGCAAGCCTCAACAGTCTTCACTGTGTTAGTTTCCCCTCTTGCTTGAGCGTTTAGAGCTTGTTCTGTAGAGAGCTAGTGCCGTCAATTGTATCTCTAGCTGGACGAACTGTACGTGGACTGAGGGAGTGGTTGTTTTGATGGTTGATTGATGGTGTTTTAGCTTTAGTTTGAGTGTGTGGATTTGAGAGGTTTTGTGGGACAGTGATCGAGTGACTGAACGGGTTCATGAATGGAAGGTTTTCGTTTTGAAAATGGATGAGCTGTTAGAGATTAGTGCTTAGATTTAGGAATTGGCAACGGGGCGGCGTTTTCTCGTCCAGGATGGATAGGACGGTTCAGGATCTTAGTAGGACTGGCGCCGTCGAGAGAGATGTCGAGCAGGTGCTTTTTCACATCTTCAATCCTTTTGTTATGTTTCTCTGTAGTTATCTGTTTAGTTCGAGATTCAGGAAAATGCCTATATTTTATGCTTCAATCGTGATGTTGAGCTTATTTTTTATGCCTATTTTTGCTATCGGTTGCTTCCTTAACATTCCTCGATTATACTGTCAGATGCCCACGTTAGTCACAATTTTTATGGTTTTACCTCATGTTGCTGCCTTTTGTTACCTCTCTCCTCTTCTTCCATCTCTTTCTCTTGTTCAATCGAGTGAGACTCTTGCATCAGAATGTGATAAAGGGATTTTGTTGGGTGTGTGTAGATATCTAGGAAGCATGGCAATGGTTTTATCCTAAACTTTTGTAATTTTTTTTTTGAAGTTTTATTTTAATCGCTAACATTACAAAAAGTAGGTGGTTTAGATTTATCCCAAAATATTATTTTACAGTCTTAGCATTCTCTTGGGCAATTGGAAGATCTTTTGTAATACTATGGCTTGGGGTTCTTTTCCCTTCTGTTGTAAATTCATTCGTCAATGAATTTCTCGTTTCTCTTTTCTCTAAAAAAGAAAAAGTGTTATGAGGGAGAATGTTGAACAAACTGACAGCACGAAATACTAAGGGCACTTTACGTGGGAGAGAAAAAGGTAATCGGGTTTTATTGGTTTGGAGTATCATAAGCCCTCAGTCTTGATAGTTTAAAGTCTGAGGAAGGTTGGAGAATAGTATTATTGAGATTTTCATGTAGGTTGAAGTAATGTCCACATCTCTCATCTTTAATTTTCTAATGACACCTTGCTCTTCTTGGTCCTAGACGATAATAAAATTGCCAAGTGTTTAAAATGGTGAATGAATTGGCTTCAGAGTTCAAGCTCAAGATTATCCTTCTGAAATCCTTCGTGGTTGTAGATGAATGCAGATGATGCTTATCTTTTAAAGTTGTGAAGATTTTGGGTTTCAATGTTGAGGCTTCTTGTTTGGTTTTTTGCGCATGCCTCTTGGGATAGTTCTAAGAAAGTTTTTGCCTTGGTCCTCGATGTTGGAGTAGATTGAGATGAAGCTGAGAAAGTGGAGGTTTGGCTCTATCTCTAGAATGGTCCTGCCACATCTCTATTCAGACGGTTCTCATAATCTCCCCACCTATTTTCTGTGTTTTGTGCTCCAAGTGTGGTGGTATCCAAGATTAAGTGATTGACCAAATCTTAGAATTTTAGTCTAGAAGGGAGTCCAATGAGGAAGTTGGTTGGAAGCTTGTGTTTCCTTCCCTAGTTTCAAGGTGAAGACTAGGGAGAAAATGTTGCCTTGTTAATGGAAAGGAAAAGTTTAATTTCCTTTTTAATTGACAGTGAAGGCTTTTATAGCCATTTATGGAGGGGACACACCCCTAAGAAAGTAAAGTTCTTTGTCTGGGAACTTAGCCATGCTTGTATCAACACTTTTGACGTCCTTCAGGACAAATCTCCATGGATTTCTATATCTCCCAGCTGCTGCCATGTGTGTTTTGGAAACCAAGAATCGCAAATTCACCTATTCAGCAATTGCATATTTGCCTCATCCTATTGGTCGAATCTCCAGAAAGCTTTTGGATGGCTTATGGTTAGGCCCCGGTGACAATTTTTTCTCTTCTTAAATTATCACTTCTTGGTCCCCCTTTCAAAAGGGAAAAATAAGATCTTGTGGTGCAACTTCATTTATGCTTTCTTTTGGAATCTTTGGTTGGAAAGGAATGCTCGTATCTTCTCAGATAAGCAACAAAACACTGAAACATTTATTGAATCTACATCATATCTTGCTTTATCTTGGAGTCATCTTTCCCTCCCCTTTTTGTAATTATAGCTTATCTACCCTCCTGTCACAATGAAGGTGGTTTTTGTAATTATCTCTGATAGGTCTTTCTTTTGTATCTATTTCATACATCAATAAAATGGTTTATGTTTCCTAAAAAAAAAAAAAATTTGACAGTGAAGACTGGGTTAGGGCCGTTACTCTCTTTTGGCTGCATAATTGGAAAGGTGACATTTGCCTTGCAAAAACGTTTGGGTGCCTTGCTGTGGTAGATTTGGTTGGAGCAAACTAAAAGGAAACTCCTGCTCAAATCTCAGATTGTATTTTTCTTTCAGTCTTTTCATGGTGCTTTCGGTCTAAACTTCTTGTAAATACTTTTTAACTTCCATGCACACCAATTGAAGACTTTCTGTGTAACTGCATTGGCATACTTTTTGTGATTTCATTCACATCAATGACATTGTCTCTTATCTAAAAAAAACCTTTACTTGTGGTGCCTCCATTCTTAGATCTTTGACTTCTTCCTTTATCTTTGCGTTTATAGTTTTCTTATTCTTCATTATACATCAAGTAGGTGGAAGAGAATGAAGTTATAGTTTATAGTTTTCTTTGCGTTTATAGTTTATAGTTTTCTTCTTCCTTTCACTTCTTACTTCCCTCCTTGCTAATTAGGATTGTCTTTTGTAACTTGGGGCACCTTTTGTCCCTTTTTGTACATTTCATACTATCAATGAAATGAAGTTATCAGTTTCTCATAAAAAAAAAAAAGACAATAGAGCTGGTGCCTTGCTTGAACTTATCAATAGCTTTTCCATATTAATGCGAAAGCCCATTTCTATGCTTTGCTTGGTTAATCTAACTCTGGTTTACCTTTTTGAAAATTTCTATATAGATAAGCACACAAAAATTTTATGATAGATTCCCCATGCTTTATGTTAATCTTTTAACTCAAAGTTAATTCTGTAATCATGCTAAGTACAGTATTTTTGCCTCTTCATTATTCTTATCAGGCAATTACTGCTTTGAAGAAAGGAGCCTACTTGCTCAAGTATGGAAGAAGAGGGAAGCCAAAGTTTTGTCCTTTCCGCCTTTCCAATGTGAGTACGGTCTTGTTTCTCCAGATGAAAAAGGAATACAAGCGTGTATTTTTTTAAGTGCATAGCTCTGTAACGACTTCTATTTGTATTTATTATTTATTTCTTACATAGTTGAGGTGCGCGAAAGCTGACCCGAACACTCATGGATATCAAAAAAAAAATAGTAAATTTGTGGGTTTTTCTTGTTGTGTATTTTTACCTGTTTTGTCGATATAAGCATGCTTTGATCTAATAATATGTTGTGCAATCAGAGTTGATTATGGTCTCGATACAACTATCCTTTAATTCTGCATATTCAAGAGAAACAGATGAGGAAAAGGAGTGCATTTAATACAAACCAATGACCGATCATGGACTTAGCATTATGGAGGCACTAATGACTAATATATTCAGTTGGTGTTGCCAAGTCTGCATCTTGCAGATTATATTTATTGATATTTATGTAGCTTTTTTGTTAATAAAAAAAATTAAAATAAATACAGAACGAGGATTTTTCCCCACTATGATCGAAGAAGAATAGTGAAAAGTACATGGGGTTTTAGATGTTTAGTATGCACGTTTAAATTTGGTGGCTAAAGTGTTTATATTGCAGAGAGCATTATAACCATTCTCTCTTTTGGACTCAATTTCTTAAACCCTCCCACCCCCCCACCAAAAAAAAAAAAAAGAACTATGTCGAGATTCTCCTTTTTCATTCCTTTCTAATCTCCCTCATTATAGGTGCCATTAAGGTTGTCCTTATAACTTTTAGTCAGCTGTGCTTCTTAGCCCAATCACCTATACCAAGGCATCTTTTACTTGCCTTAGAAGGCCAAAGCTGAATAAAGAACTTCCCCCAAAAAACCTCCCTGATAGGCTGCTTAAACATCAACAAGGAATCGGTTCTTCTCCGAGCTTCAAATGTGGGCGTTAAAACAGAAGAGCTTCCTATCACTTGTTTGGGTGTTCCTCTTGGTGGAAATCATCGGGCAACTTCCTTTTGGGATCCTATAGTGGACAAATTCAGAGTAAAACTAGATAAATGGAGAAACTTTCCCATGTCAAAAGGGTGAAGACTCACCTTAGCCTTCTGCATCTTAAATAGCCTCCTAGTTTATTACTTCTCAATCTCAAAGCGCCCATCAAAGTCATTAAGGATATGGAGAGACTAGTTAGAAATTTCCGTTGAAATGGGAGTGGACATTGTTACCTTTGCAATATGGTGGCCTAGGAGTTAGGCTCTTTTAAGCAAAGAAACAATGCTATACTTTTAAAATGACTGTGGAGAGTCACGCAAGATAGAGCCCCTTTGGAGGAAAGTAATTTCGAGGGACAACCCTTCCTCCAAAAGGAAAGGCCAAAGGAAGACCTTGGTTTGACTTTACAAAAAACAATTCCTTTTTCTTTAAGTTTTTTTTTTTCGAGGTAACCTTTTTCTTTAAGTTTGTGATGTTTAAAGTGGAGAATGGTAGCAAAATTAAATTTTGGACGGATACTTGGGTTGGTCCTCTTCTTTGGAAGACAAGGAAACTATAGTTGCTGAGTGCTGGAATGGGGAAAACAGTGACTGAGACCTTGGTTTCAGAAGGGGCATCTTGGACAAAGAATTTGACAGTTGGTCGGGGCTGGTGGCAAAAATCGACATAGTGAGGTTAGGCGATGGAGTGGACAGAGCCTTATGGTCCCTTGAATCGTTGGGAAGCTTCACCACCACTAAATCAGCCTTCATCAAGCTGTGAGAGTACTAGTATGGTATTCTATAGAGTTCATATGGGGGATTACTAGTTTCAGTAAGGGGTATATTGGTAATTAGTTAAGGGTGTCTTGGCTATAAATAGGAGTGTTAGGGTCCTTAGTTTGGGGGGTCATTTGAGTGGAGTGTCCATATTAGGACTTGGGAGAGAGATAGACCTCTCAAAAGGCTATTAGATATTGTAATTTTCTTCATTGATATTGCAATATATTAGTTCCTCTGTGTTCTTTATATTTTCTGTGTTTGGATACCTAACACAAGCTGAGTGAAACAACCTAGAAACTAAAAACCCCCACGATTAATTTGATTTGGAAGTTTAATGATCCCAAGAAAATAAAGATCTTCCTTTGGAGTCTCTCTTACAAAAGCCTTAACACCCATGATAGAATCTAGAGAAAATTTGGTTGGTAGTGGGCAACTTTCCCCTTCTGTGTGTAGCCTTTGTTTAAATTATGAAGAAAATCTGATACTGCTAAGGGTTGGAACTTTCTGCTGAAGAAATTTGGCCTTCCTAGTTGTTTGCCATTCTCCGTAGTGGATTGGAATTGGATCAATGGGGCTATGAATAGTTGGAGGTTAAAAGGAAAGGCTAGGATCCAATGGAGATATGCGGCTTGAGCTTTTGTGTGGGAAATTTGGAAGGAAAGGAGCTGAAGAATTTTTTAAGATAAGTCTACTGATTTCAATAGCTTTTGTAATTATGCACAGCTTACATCTTCTTTGTGGTGTTAAGACACCAGGAATTCTTTTGTAATTATAATCTAGCCTTAACTCTCCAAGATTGGAAGGCCATGCTTCATTAGTTTTCTGGGAGGAGGTCTTCTCGTCCCCCTGCCCTAGGCTGTTTTTCTTCGTAGTAATATACTTCTTGTGTTTCTTATCAAGAAAAGAAAAAAAGAACCTTCCTTCCATTATAATGTTAGTCAAGGGGTAATGTAGAGATTTTTGTAATTACCATGGATTATCCATCCTTTTTGTAAATTTCATACATCAATGAAATTGTTTCTTATAGGGGGTAATGTAGAGAAGGCAATCTTTTCTTCAGCTGCTCACAGAAAGAGATTTCTGAGGCTTGAGGCAACTGTGAAGTTATCTTTCTGCACCTGATCATTGGTGTAATCTTCCTTCAGGCTACCTACCATGAGAGAATTGGTCTTATTTTATCTGATAAAAAAGTGGTCAAGTTTATGCATAGATGTCACAAGGCATAGGCTTGATGATGATAACCCATCATTTCTGCGGTTGAATGATGAATATTCTCATGCACTACCATCTGATCTTAGTTTTATATTCCATTCTGATAGATGTTATGAGGCACAAGCCGCAAAACTCACTCTCTTAATGGATTATGCCAGAAGCTATGGACATCAATTTGATGTCAAAATATACAAAAATGGGACCTGAAAGACACCATTTATTAATTAATCACACATTTATTGATTGTATGCATCCAACTATTTCATTATCATTTGGCCACTACTTCCTACTCCTACATACAAATCCACCATCATGCATCACTCATACTTTTCATCTAAGAAGCACGGATACAGATACGAGACACGGATACGATACGACACTGGAAATGACACATTTTCTAAAATATACATTATTTAAATATATATCATTTTTATACATGAAGGAAATTCAAGGTCAATAGGTTTATGCATTTATATGCTTAAAAAAAAGAGTTTGATGCATTTCGCTTTCAAAGTTTATTATTTTCGTCCTATATTGTTATGTGTCTATTTAGTATAATTAATAAGTGTTCGATACGTGTCTAATAAATGTTGGACTTATATTGACTTTGTACAACTAGTGTCTAATAGCATATCTATTGTGCTAACAAGTATTTGATATGTGTCCGACAAGTGTCGGATTGTCCAAGTGTTGGACACGGACACGCTAGCCAAACTATAGTGTTCGTGCTTCTTAGCTTTTCATATTAGTATGTGTGCTTATTCATATAATTCTATGCAAGAATGCAGATAACTTTTTAAAAAATAATTATGCATATAATGTAATCTCTTTATGGTTTCAGGATGAGTCTGTTTTGATATGGTTCTCGGGGAAAGAGGAGAAGCACCTTAAGCTAAGCCATGTCTCTAGAATTATTTCTGGGCAACGGACTGTAAGCCTCCAATTCAAAATAATTATAATTTGCGAGTATCCAATTCAAAATAACTATTATTTGCGAGTATCCAATTCAAAATAATTATTATTTGTGGGTCTCCAATTCAAAATAATTATTATTTGCTGATATTTCCCATGATATTGCTTAATGGTCCAATAGTTCAACGTTAATGTGATTATATGTGAGTGAAGAAGGTAAGATAGCCTTAGTGCCGAGTTTAACTCTTAGTGCCGAGTTTAACTTTTTCTTTGAGCCAATCTTTTTTAATTTGATTATTTGGATATTGTAAAAATTGCTTATAGTGACAACTTTTCAGTTTCAATTTTCTGGTTAAAAAGTTCAGAATGCTAATGAGTTGTCATTTTCATATCATTCTTTAACTTTTAAGTTTACTTATTTATTTTCTTAGATAAGAAACCATCTCATTAAATGTAAAGAAATTACAAAAGGATTCAAAAGGAAATTACAAAAGGATTCAAAAGAAGTTACAAACTTACAAGAATACTGTCCAGTTGGAATATATCATGATGGAATTTTGCTCGTACTTTGTCAAGATCCTTGATTAGATTCAAGAGAAATTTAAAGATTCTTTTTTTTTCAAGGATATTTTTATATTTTGATGCTTCAATAGTACAATCCCATTCTTTATCTATTAAGTTGTGGCCAAAGTCCTAGCTTCCAGATTAAAGATGGTGTTACTACCCAGCACTATTGTCCAAATTCAGTCAGTATCCGTTTTTAGGGGATTAGTGATAGGTTTCTTGATTGGTAAAGATAATATCCACATCAACCACCTCCATTGTGACAGCCTAAGATACTCTCCCCATATCTATGTATTCTTAAATGAATGATGAAGATGGCACCTCTATACTATTGATGGGAAAGAAGCTTGTTGAAGGCTCCATCAAATACATTTATTATAACTGATCTAAAATTAACTACTTGTAGTAATTAATAGTAGACTGGGTCGAACCACAGAGATTCGAACTAAAATTGATTTCTCTTAATTGGGATTCTTATTGACACGAGCTATAGGGGGAATTAAACAAAACATAAAGAGACAGAAAACTAAATTGAAAGTGAATAAAGATAGGATCTCACCTAGGTACCGATTCGAAAGGGTCACGTTGGGGTTCAACATAATAATGCCAATCATAGGTAATCCTAAGATGAATTTCTTGCTTTGAACGCACCTACAGGCCCAATGGGACACCCTAGAGAGCTTGTAACAACTCCTAGTGCGGTTTAATTAATCAATACGCCAATTAAACCCAAAACTAATCCTAAACTAGGATGATACTAACTTGAGCCACAGGTCGCAGCGTGCCATGCTCAAGACTAATCGTTTAAGCCCTAGGAATTACTAGATTTAGTAGGATGCTCAAACTAATCTAAGTGGCGAGTTTAGATTAACCCTTACACTTTTTACTTCTTTAGAACTAGATTCCTTAAGTCGTTCATGACTGCATTAAGCTCACAAACTCACTGAACCTAAGTTCTATTGCTACTCAAATTAAACGCTCTCTCGATATGTTCAAATGAACTCAAGATTACACAGCTAGGCTAAGCATACTTGACGCATATAGGGTTGTTAGGCTTACCTACAAATATGCTTAGGAATGAAAATAAAGAGCAAAAGACATTCATTGCAAGAAATTTAAATATATTAAGTACAGAACCTCATGGCGTTACATTGAAAATCCCAACGTCTCCTCCGAATCGGTGTTTCCACTCAGTCGAAGACCAAAATCTCGACCAACAAAGCCATGGATCGATCAAAAACACCTAATCTAACCTAAAACTAAGAAAAATAGAGAGAAACTATCTAAAAAGGTCTCATTTTGGCGGACCAAATCGGAACTTTTGACCTAGGGCATGAAAAAAACGTACTCCAGGCGGTAGCGTTGCAATGCTACAGCATCAAGCGTGCGCTGGGACTTGCAACAGCGTTGCACGTTGCCCTGTTCTTTGACATAATGCCTTTTCGCTCGATGCTCTAGCGTTGCAACGCTCTTGACATGGGCATTTTGGTCATTTCACTTCTACTTCTTCCTCAATTGCTCAAATGATCTCCAAATTAGCTCGAATTAATCCCGCTTGGACGCAAATGCTCTGAAATGCTTCTCTTGCTCGATTACCTACAAAATAAATGATAAAACACATAAAACACTAGGAAACAAACAAGAATTAGGTACAATAATATAAGACTATTTTGTCCCTTTGGGGACATCCGATAAAATATTAGACTATTTTGGTCTGCTCGATTACCTACAAAATAAATGATAAAACACATAAAACACTAGCAAACAAACAAGAATTAGGTACAATAATATAAGACTATTTTGTCCCTTTGGGGACATCCGATAAAATATTAGACTATTTTGGTCTCATCAACCACCGATCTCCTTAAAAGGCCCATTTCTATGGGGCAATCAATAAGTTGTATTCCTGACATGTACTAACTAATTGTGGTTCTAATTTTTTCAGCCGATCTTTCAAAGATATTCACGGCCTGAGAAGGAATGCCAATCATTTTCTCTGATATATAATGAGAGATCACTTGATTTGGTGAGCCATTCTTTCACTTATTTACACTAGTACTAAACTTTTTCTAATTTTGATGCTCTTTGGTGTTCTGTAAGAGCTATTTGGTACATGAGTAACTCTATGGTGTTCTTATTTATGATATACTAGATATGCAAGGATAAAGATGAAACTGAGGTTTGGTTTAGTGGCTTAAAAGCATTAATTTCGCGTATCCATAATCGAAAATGGAGAACTGAATCACGGAGTGATGGGATGCTGTCTGAAGTAAATAGTCCTAGAACATTTACACAAAGAAGTTCTCCACTGCATTCCCCATTTAGCAGCAATGACAGCTTGCAAAAGGTATATATTTCTTTAATATTCCACTTTTTCTCAGCATTGTAAAATCAAGTTAAAGTGATATATCATTACATAAATTTTTAGGAAGGTGGAGAGCATATTAGACTTCACAGTCCTTATGGAAGTCCTCCAAAATATGGTCTGGACAAGGCATTATCAGATGTAATGTTGTATAATATTCCTCCTAAAGGTTTCTTCCACTCAGATTCTGCAAGTGGTTCAGTTCATTCTTTGTCATCCGGAGGCTCAGATAGCATGCATGGCCACATGAAAGCAGTTCCAATGGATGCTTTTAGGGTTAGTCTATCTAGTGCTGTCAGCTCATCAAGCCAAGGTTCAGGAAATGATGATTGTGATGCCTTGGGGGATGTTTTTATTTGGGGGGAAGGAACTGGTGAAGGTGTCCTTGGTGGTGGAACTCGTCGAGTTGGAAGTTCTTTTGACAGCAAAATGGATTCTTTGCTGCCAAAAGCCTTAGAGTCTGTAGTTGTGCTTGATGTCCAAAACATTGCCTGTGGTAATCGTCATGCTGCCTTGGTGACCAAGCAAGGTGAAGTTTTCTCCTGGGGCGAGGAGTATGGAGGCAGGCTTGGGCATGGAGGAGATTCTGATGCTCTTCATCCAAAGCTTATTGACGCCCTCAGTAATTTAAACATTGAGCTAGTAGCTTGTGGTGAATATCATACGTGTGCTGTAACACTTTCTGGTGATCTGTATACATGGGGTGATGGCACCTATAATTCTGGCCTTCTTGGGCATGGAAAAGAAGTAAGCCACTGGGTTCCAAAACGAGTAACTGGGCCCTTACAGGGCTTACATATATCATCTATCTCTTGTGGACCTTGGCATACAGCACTGGTGACATCTGCTGGAAAATTATTTACTTTTGGTGATGGTACATTTGGTGTTCTGGGTCATGGAGATCGAGACAGCATTTCAATACCTAGAGAAGTTGAATCTCTCAAAGGTCTACGAACTGTCCGAGCTGCTTGTGGTGTTTGGCATACTGCTGCAGTTGTAGAAGTTATAATTGGAAATCCAGGTTCGAATAACAACTCTTCAGGGAAGCTGTTTACTTGGGGGGATGGAGATAAAGGTCGGCTAGGGCATGGTGAAAAAGAGGCAAAGCTTGTGCCTACTTGTGTGGCTGCTCTTGTTGAACCGAACTTTTGTCAAGTTGCTTGTGGACATAGTTTAACTGTAGCACTTACAACCACTGGCCATGTCTACACTATGGGAAGCCCTGTTTATGGTCAGCTAGGGAATCCTCAAGCAGATGGAAAGCTCCCGGTACGAGTTGAAGGAAAACTCTCGAAAAGCTTTGTGGAGGAGCTGGCTTGTGGTGCATATCATGTTGCTGTTTTAACTTCTAGAACTGAGGTTTACACATGGGGCAAGGGGGCAAATGGTCGTTTAGGTCATGGCAGCACTGATGATAGAAATACTCCGACATTAGTTGAGGCTCTTAAAGATAAGCAAGTTAAAAGCATTGCTTGTGGCACCAATTTTACTGCAGCTATTTGCCTTCATAAGTGGGTTTCAGGTGTTGATCAATCCATGTGTTCTGGTTGCCGCCTACCCTTCAACTTTAAAAGGAAACGCCACAACTGTTATAACTGTGGTCTTGTGTTTTGTCATTCTTGCAGCAGTAAGAAGTCTCTCAAGGCTTCAATGGCACCAAACCCCAACAAAGCTTATCGTGTTTGTGATAATTGCTATCATAAACTTAGAAAATTTATTGACATGGACGCTTCTTCCCAGTCTTCACTGAGCAGAAGAGGAAGCATTAATCAGGGATCAACTGAACTTGTGAATAAAAACGATAAGCTGGACTTGAAATCTCGGGCTCAACTTGCTAGGCTTCCTTCTGTTGAATCATTCAAGCAGGTGGAAAGTCAGTTTTCAAAGAAAAATAAGAAACTAGAATTTAGCAGCAGTAGGGTCTCACCAATTCCTAGTGGAGGCTCTCAGCGGGGAGCTCTTAATATCTCTAAATCTTTTAACCCCGTCTTTGGATCTTCGAAGAAGTTCTTTGCTGCATCTCTTCCTGGTTCAAGAATTGTTTCTCGAGCAACATCTCCAATATCTAGGCGTCCCAGCCCTCCACGTTCAACTACTCCCACTCCTACCCTTGGAGGACTTACCTCTCCTAGGATTGCTGTGAATGATGCTAAAAGCACAAACAACAGACTTAGCCAGGAAGTTATTAGATTAAGGGCTCAGGTAATTTCTTTTTTCATTTTTTTTCTTCTGCTTTTAGTCCCTTAATGGCATTTATGTGATTTGATTGGTTAAAACTGCAAGGATGTTTTGGAAGTGGCGGTGTATTGTTCTTGTTCTAATTTGTGTAGATATTTATCACTTGTACGTTTAATTTAATTTCATTGTTATGTTTGTCCTTCCATTACGTTTACAGATTAGATCTTATCTTTAAGTAGTGATTACGACTGTATATATGTATGCGCTTCTATTTAATGTAATTCTTTAAAAAGAAAAAGGCTTGTAAAACCAGGATTGATGAAGGAATAAAAGTTCGGAATGCTCTTTTTGTATCCAAGACTATCTTCTTTTCCAGAATAAAGGGGTTCCTCATGCTCGACTTCAATGCTATACTTTTACTTTGTGTATTTTCTATAGAACAAATGAATTAACCATGGGAAACTTCCCAACTCTAGCAACTCTGAGGATCTTCTAGACTCCGTTTCTTTCTGCGTTAGTTGCTGGCTACTTTTGCAAGCAGGTTGGTTGATAAGAGGGTGGAAGATGGTATCGGGCCTATTGGCAATATTACCTACAAAAACACTACTCTTCCATGGAACCAGTTTAAGAGATGTTCCTTGGTAGCTGAGACCTCAGTTATTTCTAGTAGATATGAGGATGATAGGTAAGGTTGGTTTCAGTTCCGAGCCTCCTCTTTCCTCAATAGTAGCAGATCTTTGGAGTTTTCTGTTGCTGAATGCAAGTAATGGGTTATTGAGAAGTCTTCTTCAAAGTTGGCAATCGTCTGAATTGAGTTTGAAGAGGATCCTTGTATTGGCATTGACATTCTTCTTCTTCTTCTTTTTTTTTTTTTTAACAAGAAACGAAACTTTTCATTGAAGAAATGAAACGAGACTAATGCTCAAAAGATACAAACTTCACAAGGGAGTGAAAACGAAAGCAATAAAAAGCAATAAAGTAATAGCTACAAAGGAAAAATAAAGGCATTCCAATTTAGATAAATATCTTGCAATGAAAAACCATCATAAACCTTTGAAAGAGAACACCAAGTAGAAGCTTCCAAGCAAGCTAATTCAAAACGATCAAACCAGGATAGATGCTTGTCTTGAAAAATCCTTTGATTCCACTCCAACCAAAATTCTGATAAAAGGGCTTTAACTGCATTGGCATTGGCATTCTTAGCATAACTTTTCCTTGATCCTATAATTTGCTTAGCGATGTCCATCAGAAAATGATGGAATGGCGAGTTAGGGCTGGTTTTGAACTTTAAAAGAGCTTTTTTCAACTGAGAGAGTCAGAGGAATGGTCTTCCCTTTACCAAATGCTAGACACTGCGTGCTTACTAGTTTCCAGCAAAATGGTAGTGTATGGAACTTAGAAAATTCGAAGATGTCAAAGACCCTTTGTTGTAAATTGCCATCCATTCGATCTCATTTGCACCTCCAACATTTTTCTTGATAGGCAAAAAAAAATCCTTGTAGGAATGAGCTTTTTGGTGGTCTCCTGCCCTTAACACCTATGACTTGAGAGAATTCAAAGAAGGGATTGTCCAGATCTCTCTTACCCCCAAGGATTCTGTTAATTGTAGAAGCTGGAACCATAGTTTGGCTCACTGGTCAGGGACAATTGGCCAAATTGTATATTGAAATGCTTTTGAGATCATAGACTTGGTGGCAACGTAACTAGAATATATCATTATGTCCTATGGGTTTTCCTATGTTAAATGTTTAGGTTGGTGGTTGTCTTGTAGGATGAATTGAGTTCTCCGTTAGTTGGCTAAAATATCCAAAATTATGTGAAAGAAAAGACAGCTCTTCAAAAATATTTCCCTACTTTCTCTTCTATCTTGGAATATTATCTTCCGTCAGCTATTGAAGGAGGTGGAAATTATCGATTTTCAGTCCTTGTTGGTTAGGCTATGTTCAACCAAAGTTGGTCCAAATGAGGATTCAAGACTTGGTCCTTGGAATCTTCAGGACTTTTTTTTTTTTTTTTTGGTGAAATCCTTGTCTCGGTTTTTGGCATCCTCTTCACCCTTGGAAAAAGATGTAGTTGCTGCTTTATCGAAGTCTAAATGTCCTAAAAGAATTAATATTCTTTTGTGGATCATGCTTGATGGTAGTCTTAACACATCTGAGGTATTACAAATGAAGCTTCCATCTCATTATCTTTTTCCCTCAGTTTGTGCACTATGCTGTTCGGATGGGGATTCTTTGAACCATATCTTTTTCGAATGCCCTTATTCTTGGGCTTGCTGGGAAAAGATTGTCTCTTATTTTAATCTCCCGTGGATCTTCTCCAACATATTCAAGGAAAATGTTCTTGCTCTACTCATCGGTCCTTCATTGGTTCCCCAGACAAATGTCTTATGGGTCAATGCCGTTAAAGCTATTTTATCAGAATTATGGATGACAAGAGTTAAAGCATATCCAAAACAAGCATCTCTTTTGGTTTGATTGATTTGATTCAGCTCATCTGAAGGCTTTTTCTTGGTGTTCTTTCTCAAAATCTTTTGATGGATTCTCACTACATGACATTTATCTTAATTGGAATGCTTTTATTTTTCTTGTTTAGCTTCATTATTTTTTTATGTTTTTTTTATCACTTTTATTGTGTTCATTTAACTCCCTTGTAGAGTTTGGATTGAGTATTAGTCTCTTTTCATTTCTTCAATGAAAAGTTTCATTTCTTGTTCAAAAAAAAAAAAAAAAAAATCCCTACATTTGATATTAATGCCAAATTCTTGGTATTTTTTGCTATCTCCTTTGACCTCCATTTGGTTGATGCCTTTTTCTTTTTAAAAGTCCGTGCCCACCCCAAGGCTCAAAACTTTGGGGACATCAAGGTTTTTCCTTATTAAGTTCACCCACGTGACTTTTGGGTAGATGTTACTCAAGAGACCGCAAGCCTTAGCCAATAGGGCCGCCCCTTGGTGGGTATTGATGCTGCTTGGGGACATCAAGGTTTTTCCTTATTAAGTTTACTCATGTGACTTTTGGGTAGGTGTTTCTTAGAGACCACAAACCTTAGCCGATGGGGCCGCCCCTGGGGAGTATTGATGCCTTATTCCTTGCCCCTCTTTTTGGTCTTTTATTATTATTATTATTATTTCTTCTTTTCTTCTTCTTCTTCTTTTTTTTTTTTTTTCCTTTAATCAGATTGTTTCTTTATCAATACAAATTTGTGCATGTATAGCTTACAATAGAGGAATATACTTGTAATCTTCAGGATAGCTTTGTCTTTGTTATGTGATTATTTCATTTTCTATAGGACACCCTATTAGGTTTATTCCTCTTCTACTTCTTTGTCCGGTTTTACCAATGACAATCTTATCTAATAAAACATTACGGGAAGTAATAGAATAAATAATATCGTGTTGGAAAATAAGTATGCTTAACCGAATACTGTCTCTCAGGTTGAAAACCTTACACGCAAAGCACAACTTCAAGAAGTCGAGCTAGAAAGAACAAGTAAACAGTTAAAGGAAGCAATATCAATAGCAAGTGAGGAGGCTGCGAGATGCAATGCAGCCAAAGAAGTGATCAAGTCACTAACTGCGCAAGTAAGATGGTTTTTAATGAGCTATTCTAGTACTTCATGATTTCCTTTTTATGACTACATAAATAGCTATTATAGCTTGGTTATGTTATGCACGTACATTGGAGACTCTCAAATGATTGTCTTAAGCATTTGGTCAAGTTTAATTGCATACCTATTTTGTTTTGTGTAACTTCACGTCTGGTTTCAAAAAAAATTATTCAAGAACAGGACAGTGACGTAAATGTGGCATGTAAGGGCATGTTTAGGAGTGATTTTGAATAAATCATTTTCACTAAAATCACTCCCAAACGTGCCCTAAATCTATTTCCCTTTTCTTTTTTTTTTTTTTTTTAATTTTTTTTATTTAAGGCCTTCTCTTACATTCTTATGCTTTATGAAAAACGTGAACTACTTTTGCTTCTAGGAAAATTCAGTGCGTAGTGTTATTCATCCAGTATTCTAAAGGTGGATGTTGTCTTGATGCATACTGCCACCTTCTCTTTACAATTTTGAGAGGGTGAGCTTCTTCTCCCTCTCATCTTTGTAGCTTGTAACGAGCTGAGGAGGTTAATTATATAAACTATATTATCCACATAAACTATGAACATGTCAGTTTGATCTGTTGTAATTTTAAACCTTGCTTCTGTAAACTGCCTTAACTTTCAGTATTTGAAATGCTTCTTAGCTTCTAGATAATGTTGTCCAAAGCTTATATCTTGTAAACTATCTAGCTGCCACTGAAGTACATTAATGATGATTCTGGCTTATAGTTCTAAACCAAGAAAGAAAAAGAAAGGGAATACATGATTTGAACTCTGAAGTAACTGAATTATTAAAGTGCATCCTGCTCATGATTTCTACCATATGTTGATTTCCGTTTCTAATAATCCTGAGGCTAAATTTTAGGAACTGAATTTTTTTAATTGTTAGTTAAAAAACTATTAAGATGTCGAGCTTTTTTTTTTTTAATTCTTTTTTCCTTTTTTTTTATGCTTAGACGTTCATGTCTCGGTCCTAAATTTTCTAACTGATTTTCGATCTATTTTTAATTGTCATTTTTTCAGTTAGTTTGGTCGAAGTTAGTGTTGTGTTCTATTCCAATAAAGCATTTATTTTGATGAGTTAGGTTACCCAAAATTAAAAGTATGCCCGGAACAAGTTGTTTGATTGTTTTCAGGACAGATGATAAATTTCAGTCTTGTTCCCTTAATGTTATCCTAGAGTTGAATGGAAATTTTACATAGTCAATACTTATCTTTTTCAATCGGATGGTGAACAGCTGAAGGAAATGGCTGAAAGACTGCCAGTTGGAGCTGCTCGTAACATGAAATCAACTCTTACCTCTTTCAGCTCCGGTGCGACCTTCAATCATTTGATCAACACTTCTATAGACCAATTAAGTGCTCAAGCAACATCCTTAGAGACAGACTCCAACGGTTCAAGTCTCCAGTTGCTTTCTAATGGGTCAGGCACCATAAATAACCAGTCTTCAACTCAAAGCAAATCGAGTCAATTGGATTCAGCAAAGAATGGAAATAAAATCAAAGAGTGTGAATCTCGCCAAGAAGCAGAATGGGTTGAGCAAGACGAGCCTGGTGTATATATTACACTCACCTCACAACCCGGAGGTGCCAAGGATCTTAAGCGAGTTCGTTTCAGGTATGCATGTTTTACCCAATTATATACCCGGTTTTCCTAAAATACTGCTGCAGGTATCCATGGTATGGGTTCTATTGGTTGAAATTCATGATAACTAAGTATTTTTTGTTCTCACAGCTGTCCATTTCTTGGTTGTGAATAATTACAGGTTGTTTGATAATGATTTCTTCTACATTTTAGCTAAGATTTCAAAAGTACTTTAACAAAATAAAAAAGAAGATAATTAAATAGGTAGTCAACTCGCTCAATTTTTCAAAATAAAAAATCTTGACACAAAATCATTTTCAAACAAAACCTACAATTTGTTGTTCCCTGAATTAATATAACTAGAAGCAGTGTTTTTATTTTGAGAAAGTTTGATTATGTATGGTATCATTATAAGTGTGGAGTATCAATTACAGCTTCTTGGTGGTGTCATTGAAACTACAAATTTTTTTTTTGTAACTATTTGATCTCTATGATCATTCATAATTGACAACTTCTTGTAATTAGCTTCTTTCAGTCTACCCTTGCCTTTAGGTTGTCGCTTGTTTTGCCTTAGCAATGCACTCCTAGGTTTCTTATAAAAAAGTGTGGAGTATCAAGTTTTGAGTGCATACTCCTGCAATATTATTTCTTTCTCATTTCAAATTAATGGTTAATACTAATTTCTCAAAGTGTTGGAACTTAAGCTTTAAGCTTTTAGATGTAGTAGTGATTTAAGAAGACCTCAGTAGACTAGAAAGAGCAAAAAATAATCGAAGGGAAATTGTTAACTAACCGATTTTACTTTCATTTTGTTTCTTAGGAGTTTGTTTATTCATATATTTAATCTTGCAAGCAATCAACTACCTTATGATCTTTTCTCCATGCAAAACTTCCTCTGAACTTTACATCACTGGTTCAATGCAGTCGAAAGCGATTTACAGAGAAACAAGCAGAGCAATGGTGGGCAGAGAACCGTGCACGAGTTTACGAACGATATAATGTACGTGTGATGGACAAGTCTAGTATAGGCATTGGAAGTGAAGACTTGACTCATTGACTTGTGAAAACAGGCACAGAAACCAAATCATTTGTATATGGAAACAAAAGGTTTGTTCAATTTCCAAGCTCTACTTACTGGGTCATATTGACCGTTAAGATTTAGATTGGAACTATCATGATAGGTTTAAAGAAAGGGACAACATTTAGTGCAATTAGAGGGAAAATTAGATGGATTTGATGATTTGTTTTCGAATGTCGATTTCTTCTTTCTTTCAGGTTTAGTGTTTTTCTCATTCGGTTCTTTTCTTTTCTTTTTCTTTTCCATTCTTCCCCTGTATGGTTTGTGTGGGGGTTATGAGAAATGTAAATACTACTAGTTGCTGTCTATTGATGAAATCAGTTGCAGTATAAATTCTAAAAGCATCTTCCCCTCTCTTCCTCCCCCTCTTTCTAGCATATTCTAAATTTTGATTATTTATATTAGTTCCTTTTCATATATTAAAAGCATATAATTATTTAGTGAAATTGTTTGTTTAGATTTGTTTAAAATTTTAGAAATTTGTTTCTCATTTTCTATTAACCAATTCCAATGAGAATCTATGCACAGGTTCTAGTCTTTGGCATCTCAAAAGAATGTTGCTTAAAACATATGATACTTTGTTAAAAACAAGATTTTGTTAATTCACCATTTTCTAGAGTTATGAATTATGATACCAATTCACTCTTAATAGGTTTATTTTTATATATTTTAACTAACTTTTGGGTTGAAATATTTTTGGATTTTTTAATTGTAATACAAATATGGAGGATACATTTGAATCTATGTATTAATTTATTAGTTTCGGAATGGGTACTTAATTTCACCACCGACCATAAAAACCCAACTTTTGAGCCTTCTCAGATTCTCATTTTTATTTTCGTAAACCAAATATAGCCTTTAATCTAGTTGGGATACATCAACATCTCCGATAATCACTACAATTGTATGCAAAATCAATGGGAGACTATAGACCAATTAGCCTAATTACTTTTCTCTACAAGATTATTGGAAGGATTCTCTCGAAACGATTGAAGAAGGTGCTTCCATACACTCAAAATACCATTAGCCTTTGTGGCAAATAGATAGATCATTGATGCTGCTCTTATAGCAAATGAATTAATTGATGAAAGATTCTGCAAAAAAGAATTGGGTGTGGTAATCAAGTTGGATATCAAACAGGCCTTTGAGAAAGTCGATTGAGAGTTTTTAGATCTCATTCTTGAAGCAAAGGGTTTTGGTCACAAATGGCGTAGGTAGATCAAGGGTTGTATCTCTTCCACAAAATTCTTTATCATCATCAATGGTAAGCCTCATGGAAAGATTTTAGCTTCTAAAGGCCTTAGACAAGGTGACCGCCCTCTAACCCTTCCTTTTTATTCTTATTATGGATTAAGTAGAATGCTTACTCATGCTGAATCTAAAGGTTTGATTAAAGAGTTCAAAGTCCCAATCTTGTATTGATTACCCATTTACTTTTTGCTGATGACACTATCTTGTTTTCTTCACCAAATCTGGCTCTCATTGACAACCTGCTTAATACAATCAACGGCTTTGAGGAAGCATTCATTCAGACTGAATATCAATAGGAAAAAAATCGAAACTTTTGAATATTCTCATTGATCCTCCTTTGGCAGATACTTTGGGGTAAGAGCCAATAATGAAAAAGGTTAAGTTTTTTATATGGGAATTGAGTCGCATCACACGATCACACGTGCCTAAATCATCTCATGTGGTGCAAACAAGCCAGATTTTTTTGGGACTTTAATCTTCAAGCATTTGGTTGGCAGATTATTTTTCCCCTTGGTACTATGGACCTCCTTCCCATTTTGTTTGTTGGTCATCCTTTCAAGAAAGAGAAGAAGGTCCTTTGTTTGAATTTTATCAGACTTTCATGTGGTCGATTTGGTTGGAGCACAACTCTCATATCTTCTTGAACATGGAACAAGGCCTACACTCTTTTATTTCTTCCATCACTTTCCTATCTCTTCATTAGTGTAAATTGAGATCTCCTGTTTGTAATTATAGCTTTACTGATCTTATGACCAATTGGAGGTGTTTTTTTGTAATCCATTGGATAGGATCTTTTTGTAATTTTATCTTATCAATGAAATGTTTCACCGTTTCCTATATAAAGAAAAAAAAATGTTTACTACAATTTGTACTGAAGTCACACCTAATATACAGACTGCCATACATATGTAAAGAAGGTAAATTCCAAGATTTTGCACAAACGAATTCTAGTTTTTTGCACATAGGAATGGAATTTTCAATGGCCAAAGGAAAGTCTTAAACATACGAAAATGAATTTGCACATTCAAATTTAATTTCATTCTAAGATTTTGAACTTCTCAACAACTCTACAAATAAGGTATCAAGAGATGGTCATGGAGAATAGCCATGAAAATAAACAAGAAACCATAGAAGATAGCCTATCATAGCCACATTTGAGGAAGACTTTGAAAGCTATTTCAATTAGTTTTCAAAGAGAACGTAACTAATTGTTTTTCAGCTTTGAGATCAACTTTCTAAAATCAACAAGGTTGTCTCCATAGCAAGAGTTGTGTTGCTTCAATTCTAGAAACAATTCCATGCATAGGTACACAAAAGAAGTCTCTGGTCTATACAATTAACCAAATGACACTACAAGTTCAAGCACATTGCTAGTAAAGTTATGTTATTTGAGAGTCTCAACTGTCAATTAACCAAAACAAGAAAAAAGCTACTACTAATCAAGCATCAGTTTCATCACTCATGCCTAAGCACAAAGTTGAGTTCCTCAAATTGCCAAGAAAAGGAAGTTGATGGAGAATCCCAACGCAATGGAGAGCATGGGGGTGAATGTTGTTTGGCCAAATACTTTGACCAATTAGTACGCTCAGGCATGAACAATTCATCCGGGTCAGGGTAACGTTGTGGGGTATCAACATAAATCTATAGCATAAAGAGATTCACGAATGAAGATTAATAACATTATTAAGAGGACAAAATAATAATAATAGCAATATTTAAGCAAGAAAATTGCAATGGAAGCATCGGTGAACAAAAACAATAGATAGAAATTTCAAACATAAAAAATGAATAAGATGAAGTTTACATGATATGATAGACATTCTTAATATTAAGGCTATAACGGCTAAATTTTTACTGGTTGTCCATCTAAGAGGAGAAAAGAGATATTAATGACTAACTAATGATAGAGACTAACAAAACTTAAGTATAGAGACAAATTGACATAAAGATTGAAGCATGGTGACTAAAATATACTTCTAAGTTTTAACCCTTTTGGTATTTATCAATTTTATCAAAATTAAAAACTTCTCATACTCCTAGCAATACCTTCATTCTTAATTGAATGAAAATAGGAGACATTCATGAATTGAAGACAACTTTTCTCAATGAAAAAAATATATTAACTGTGAATTAAAAGGAAGGAAAAGATACACACCAAGAACAATCATATTATATCAATTGCTCAATATCATTTTTTTGATAAGACAATTGCTCAATATCATTGTCCTTATATAACCCATAAATTCTCTCAGCCTACACGCATCTATTTAGATCATCTCCTCAAACTATAATATTTAGATTCAAGAAAATCCTAACACATTAATATTCAAAGTAGCCATCTACTTAGAATTTATGACTAAGAAAACATTTGAATTTACAATTTTCTCCTATAATTATTGAGTCAATCTATAGTGATGAATACATATGTCCTTATTGATGGTAACAAAAGGGCAAAGAATAAAAAAAAGGATAAGAAGAGTAATTTAAAAGAAGATTAAGAATCACCTTTGCTTGATCGGACGTATGACATCCAACTTTGGACAATGAGCCTGCATATGAAAATTTGGGCTTTAAATCTCATATAAAGATACCAGTAAAATGATAAATTACTAGAGATATTTTTACCATTCAGGATAGAAGAACGCCTATGACAAAGTTAATTGAGGATTCCTTGGTGTAGTGCTTGAAAAGAAAGGTATAATAAGTAAAGAAGGAGGAGAAAGACTGCATATCCAGTGTCATATTCTAATTCTGTGAACAGGAAACTCCATACTACGATTACACTCATTACTCTTTCAGCTCACCCTTTCTAACATTTCTGTTACCAACTAATTCATTTCTTCAAAACATCTGATTCTTGAGAGTGCCTGAGTAGGATGCATGACCAAAGTGTGACCAATTGTGATCATTGTTCTAAACTAAGCCCTTTAGTAACTCTTGGACTGTTATGGGGCATTTAGCATCCTTTTGTACACTATATTTCTTCCATAAATTTAAAAAGAGAAACCATCTTAGAACTTTCTTAACGATAATAATAAGAATCACAGAAGATTTTACAAAAGCAGTAATCGGTAGCAGAATTAGTTATTATCAAATTGCAAGCAATTTTATCCTCGACATTCAACAATTTACCATGTCCCGGAAGAACCAGATCCAAGTAAGAGGCAGACATAGTGGCTTTTCGTGCGTCAATGCATTTATCATGATCATGCAAAAATCTTTCACCAGCTACATCAATTTCTTCCTTTGCTCTTTCCTGCTTCCTCAATGGTGCCTCCTGGCGAGTGGTTGATTTGTTTGTAATGTCATTTAGAGCTTTACGCCCTGACCCAGCTATACCTTTCTTGTGAATTATTTTAGAACTTTTTCCATTTCCATCAGCAGCAAATTCTGCAGTAAAATTACTAGAAATTAATAAAGAACATAATAGAGAATAGTATTTCGATTATGCATTTAGCATAACCTTGAGAACTACAGGGTGAACTGCTAAATGACGTCCTAGGTTATATGAGAAATACATGAACATGAAACTTCAAGCCATGGTTTTCAGAATCTTTTCACATTAGATCTACCAAGCCAGCTTGACAATGCTCATTGGTCAAACAGATTTTAGCCAAAATTAATGCCTACCATGCATTGATGAAAAACAATATGGAGCCTTACTCTTTTGGTTCATGCCCAAATTTTCATCTGGGATAATCAGCCGCCCTGGGGTAACACGACTTGTCATTGTTGTTATTATCTTCTCTTCAATGAATAGTGGCTTGGATAGTGATCGTGCAGATTAAAAATCTGAAGACAATCAAAAGTTCTCCTAAAACTAAGCAAATGGGGAACCGTGCAATTTAATTTGAACAAAATCTACAAGGCCAAGTAGAAAATTAGGAGGAAAAGGTAATAAAAAGATATATATTAAGCATAAATTGCACCTTAATATTCATAATAAGAATAAGAAATTAAGTAGTATGGAATTAATGTGGAATTGCGACAAGAAACCCAAAACAGCAAGACGGAAGAGCTCAAGAAGAGTGTCTACTTTTTTGCACTATTGATTTCAGTTCCATTTTTCATTTTCAGGAAATCATATTCCTAACAACCTAATTTAAGCCCCCAATGTCCACAACGTTTACTTTGCTCAAAATTTACCTCAAATACCATGGCAGAAATTTTATTTCATAATTCCTTTTTTAAGAATGCAGAGTAGAGCAAGTGGTCTACCAAAGCATTTTTCCTACGTCCTAATTATTTAGAGAGCCAAGCAGGAATGAATACAAATCCTTCAAAGTTCAAACCCTTTGGTCGTCAGAAGCTGCATTGCAACAAAGTAACCTTTCTGGATATTTTGTTCACATTACATACATTTTAGGTCATTTTTCTGAATGAAATTCCAAAGATAATCAACCGAAGTAATGAAATTAGCCAAAATGAAATTCCTTGAAACTAGTACAATATTAAATTATATCTCGAATTTCTCAAGGAAAACCTCTCTAATTAAACCCCAACACCAACAGGCAGTACAATCACACAAAATTTCTTCTATAAACACGGAAAACTAAAAACCAACATTAATTTCCACAAAGAAATAAAAGACACTAATATTGAAAACGGAATTAACCGACAAATTCAACATCCAACGATGCCTAATTGGAATTCAAGCAGAAACATCATAATAAAAAACTGAATACAACAATCGAGAAAGAAAGGGGATACGAAAGCCGCAGCCCGAAGAAGAGACCTGATATCTCCTCGTCTATGGAATTCAACTCTGCTGAGAAATGGCAGCGCCAAGGAAGATGGCGCCTTCTCCCTATTTTGAAATCAAATAAATCGATTTTTAATTACTTTTTATTTCCCCTAAATAGTGGTTTTTTAAAAAAAAAAAAAAATCAATTTAGCCTCTATGATTAAATTTTTTTTTTAAAATCTTTTAATTTTGTTCCATATGTTTTAACATTTTTCAATTTAATCTCTTATTAATAGGGAATGCTAATATTCGCTGATGATAAACTCACATGAAAGATATTTAGTAAATTGACATCAATTTAGAAGAAAAAAAAGGTTATCTAAGAGAAGATTCGTCCAAATTCTAAGAAAATTAGTGGAAATTTCAAGTTTTCTTCTTTTAGACGATTTTTTTTTTTGTGAGGTTTTATCAAATCATAAGAACGAAATTCTAACTTTTAAAACTATAGGGACTAAATTTTAACTTTTTCCAAACTATAAATACTAAATTATAATTTAATGTAGATTTATAACCACAAAAAAGTTCATAAATTTATGGAAAAAATCAATTTATACTCCTAAACTTTGGGAGTTGTATCACTTAAAACTCCAAACTAATAATTGTATAAATTAAAATCCTAAACTTTTATAAGTGAATTAATTTAGATCATCTGTTAAACTTTTGTTTTATAAAATTGTGTCTAATAGGCCTCCCTCTATTTGGAACTAAGAAAGTTAAAAGAAATAATTTTAAATTTTTTACCTCGTTTGGAATGAGAAAATTTAAAATGAATATATTTAAAATTGTGTGTATGGATAGTAGCAGTAAAAGAAAAGAAAATAAGAAGTTTACTAATATAGGTTTTTAATTCTAATTTATTAATAGAAAATTAAAATGTAACAAGGTTATATAAGTAATTTAATCTAAATCGTATGAAATCCTTCGAAATATGACCTTTTTAGTAAGGGAATTTTTGTACGTAAAAATGATTTGAAATCTTTGAAATCCCTCCAAATCATGAGCTTCCAAATACAACATTCTAAAAAGTGTTTAATAAGTGCTCGAATATTCAATTTTGTGTCTAATAGGTTTCAAAATTTTTAATCTTACGTCTATCATATTTGAGATTTTTTAAATTTCCGGACCTATTAGATACAAAATCAAAAGTTTTATATCAACATGTCCGTAAATTTTGCATCTATTAATAAATGTTGTGTCTCATTTCAATTCTATGTTAATAAATTCGTGAATTTTTAAAAATATTGAGTATGATGGAAACTTGTTAGACACAAATTTAGGAGCTGTTTGGAGCACTGAGTGAGTTATAATAGTCTGTGGAGTTATATAATTTATATTTATGATGCATAGTTTTTTAATCTAAGTTATAATAGTTTGTGTTTGAGGTGCAGAGTACTCCACAAACTATTATAACTATAGGATTGTATAACAACACTAGAGGGGGTTGAATAAGGTTGGTTACAAAAATTTAAATTTTTTTTGAAAGAATTAAACTAAAATAGTTCAATAAAAACTAATCGAATAAACACTCCAAAAATGCTAGAAATGTAGAACAAACTTTCTAAGCATGCAATCTACTCAAATAAATAATTGAACACGTAAAGTAAAAGAGCAAAGGGAAGAGATGACGCCGAAAGTTTTTATAGTGGTTTGGAAATCCCTACTCCACTCCCTAAGACATCTTCTTGGGACTTTTATTTCGACGGTTCTCTTACGGGTAAAAACCAAACCAATTGCCACTCTTTTTACGGGTTCAAGAGTCAACCCCCAATTGATCCTTTTGCAGGTTCATAATCCAACCTATATTGATCATTTTAAGGGGTTCAAGATCAAACCATTACAATCCTTTTATCGAGTTCAAGATCAAACCATTACAAATTCTTTTTCAAGTTCAGGATTAAATCGCTCACTCAAAATCCTAAGGTGTACCCACACCTCAATACAAAATCCAATTGAAAGATGTAATTAAAACCCCACACAAATAAAAACTCTCACAAGAGTAGATACACAGGTTTGAAGCACTCAAAATTGTCTAATCCTCACAAAAAGATAATTTCTCACAAAAAAGATTATAATAAAAATTGAGCTTTGAAGAATGGATAACAATGGAGTATTTGGAAAGAGCCTTTCAATAAGTTTTAGAGAGGAGAGATCTTGAAAAGAGAGGGAAAAAGATGTTTAAATAAGGATCAAAATTAGGGTAAAATTTTGAGACATTTGATCTAGGTTAAATAGATCAAGGGTGGAGAAAATTTGAAAGGAAAATGGTAAAATAATGATTAAAAAATAATTTAAAAAATGGTTCCAAAGGTCTTTTAAAAAGGCCATGTGTCACAATGTTATTTGTCCACGTCATTGCAAAATAGTAGTTTTCTCAATTTTTTTTTTGGTCATAACTTTCTCGTTTGATGTATGATTTGAGCGATTCAAAATGCGCTGGAGTCATTTTTTCGAGCTCTACACTATGGATACTTTAAAACATTAAAATTATTAGTAATTCAAAGGTTTGTTATCATCAAAACATATAATCGTATGATTGAAGCTTGTAAAACTAACAATAACCCATGCCTCAAACAACCCCTTAAATATTAAATAACCTATTAGACACTTTTACGTTTCATGAAAATTTATTAAATATTTTTTAAAATTCAAAGATATAATATTTTTTTGAGTACAACAAATGTGGGGTGTGAAAGATTTGAGCCACCGACCTAACAAAAGGAATAGTCAATTACCACTTAACTATGTTCATATTGACGAGATATAGTGGTTACAACTTTGCAAATTGAAGGAGTAAACTTTCAAGTTATAGAGTGTTTGAAATAACTTTTGAAAAAAAAAAATGCTTTTTAAACAAAATAAATTTTCTTATATGCAGCTTTTAAAGAATTAATAATTGAAAATGTATTTAATATAGCTTTAGTGTTTTTAGATGATCTTGCGTTTTTTTAGAAAATCTTAACAAATACAAAACCTTTTAAAAAATTGAATTAATTTAAAAACTATTTTTGAAGAAACGCTTTAAGAGATAGATTAAGGTCATGTGTTGAGAGTAATTTTGAAATTGTTAAAATTACTTTTGTTTTATTCAAAATTATTCTGAAACATGTTTTTAATTATTCAAAATCAATTTTTATAGTATGAAAATTGCGTTTAAAAGTGTAAAATCAAACATTAAGTTGATTTTAAATGATTAAAAATATGTTTCGAAATAATTTTGAACATGACAAAAGTGATTTTAGCCATTTAAAAACCACTCCCAAACATGCCATAAAAAAACTTTAAAGTGATTAATTGAAAATCTTCCAAATATGGAGTATGGAAAAAAAAAAATACATATTTGTATTGAAATTATTTAAAAAACAAAATACTTGAATCAGAAGGTATTTCAATGTCGATATCCGCATATAATCCTATAAATAAAAATTTTATAAAAATCATTGAAATTTATAATCAAGTCTTTTTCACCTTCTAAATAAGTTAAAAATCTTATAAGTATTTTGATAATTCTCATTCATGAGGATTATTCGGCCTTTAAACTTAGTTATATTTGTGATTTTTATTCATATTATTTGATGATTTTTATTCATATTATTTGATGAAAAATAAAAAAATAGTTGAATTTAATCACATGATTGATAGAAGACCTTTAAATCAAATAAGTTGAGAAAAGAAAACAAAAGAAGAAAAAAATTCACAGTTACTTAATGTTTTGATGCATGATTTTCACAGAATGCAACTGCAGTACAATTACTAGGCAATTGCAATCTGGACAGATCTGGAATTTAAGTAAAAAATGAGAATTTCGGGATTTTGAAGGAAAATTGACCCACGAATTCAACAAGATGATTAGCCATGATTGTCCATCAACCAAGAGGGAAACCCTAACATAAGATCCCAATAAATATTGAACAAAGAAGCCGAATAAAGGGAGCTCAATTTTTGAAGAAAAGTTCGTGGGTTTCATTGCCGATTGCAGAATTTTTTTTTTAGTTTTAAGTTGCCGTTTTTTTTATTTTCTTGTAGATCTCAGTACGAATCTCTTCCTGAATCCCATCTCCATAAGATTTGGATGTGGTTATGAACATATTGATATTTAGGTTAAATTATCAAAAATACCCCTGAATTATGGGGTTGGTTTCAATTATATCCCTGACCTTTGAAAAATTTTATTTTAACCCTTGAACTTTGAAGTTTGTTTCAAAACAACCCTTGAAAGTTTTTTCCGTTAAATTTATGGACGAAAAATGACATATTTGTATATGTTTTGATTTTTTTTCAACGTATATGTTCAAATATGTTCACATAAGCAACAATACAAATGCAAAAACATCATTTTCCGTCCATGAATTTAATGAAAAAAAGCCTTCAAAAGTTATTTTGAAACAAACTTCAAAGTTCAAGATTAAAATGAAACTTTTCAAAGTTGTATAAGTAAAACCAACCTCATAGTTCAGGGGTATCTTTGGTAATTTAACCTTATATTGGTCAATATTTTATCGATATTTATGCACTGAATTTTGATATGGGCGATATTTTCACCCTTTAGCTAATGTCTTTTTGCCGCCATTTCCGAACACAAAGGTGAACAAGAAGGAGATTCGAATATGAGGTTTTCTAGATTGCTTGCCCCCTCGATCCTGTTCTATCTTCTCTAATTCTCGAAATCTGAGAACGAGGTATTGTTTTGATTTCTTCTTCCCTCTCTCGTCAGTAGCAGCAGCGAGTTTTTGGCTGGATTCGTTGAGCCCTAACATTCCCTTTTTGGATTGTTGAGTGTGGAAATTGAATATAGTTGGTTCATATTTGCGCGTGCTTATTTTATGTAAATATTGGGCTATGTATCAATAGACAGGTTATTTGTGGTATCAGTGATGATTGCCGAACGGTCACTAGATTTTTTTCTTAATCTGTTTATAGATTTTAGTTGTTTTGATATTTTTGATTTGAACTCGGTCTGTGTCTGGGTTTGTGATGCTTATCTTTTATTCAATATACAATTAGACAGAATTTCGGCTTGTTTTAGTATGATTTTTGACCGTGGAGCTATATCTCGCTGATGATCTTTTAACATTATTTTTAATTTTGGCTACGTTGTCGTAATGTTTCCTGCAATGCCTTCTCTTTTGGTATAGGAAGAGCAAGCCTAGGACTCAAGATCGTGCCTTCTTTGTGTCTGAGGAAGGATTTGAATGATGCGACGAACATCCACTGTCAGAAAATTATAGTAATTGTGGAGTTAGTACAGGGTCTGCAACAATGAAGAAAAGGTGTATCTGCCCTGTTGAATGTAGTCACACTGGATTCTTCTATGTGAAACCTCTTATTCATATTGTTACATTCTAAGTCAGTTGCTAAAGAAGTTGATTAGTAAGACTTTCTGAAACTATCCGCTCAGTTTCGAATGCCTGAGTTCTATGCTCCGCCTTTTCCAAACTAGTTGCTTGATCTCCAATTATTCAAGGAAAAAGCAGAATTATCATCTGTCGGCTGCTTTACTGAAAGGCCAATTAGTGACTCCCTTTTTTCTGCCATCTGCATCTCACCATATTTTTATACAATAGATGGTTTCCAAACTCATTCACCTGGCTTCATATGAAGCTGAAAATCAGTTTGAGCTCTCTTTGAGACAAGCTTTCAAGCTTCTTGAACCAAAATTAAGACCTCCATTTTGCTTAAAGATCCCAAATCCACAAGAATACTTGGAGCTGAATCAAGCTATTCTCTATGGGATTTTATGTGAGCCACTTTTTGATAAAACTCATATTAAGCATTTGCATGCGATTGTCACTGATGGTTATGGTCTGATTGTTTATCTACTTCGGAAGGTTGTTAATGAACTATATCTTAAACTCATTGATTCAGCAAAAAGTCAGATATTTTTGGTAACTGAGGAAATGATAGATGTATGTGCTGTAGGGGTTGATGGTGTTTTGATATCCCTGTTGAGGCAAATTGTTGTTGGGGATTTTAGTGATGGGAATTTATGGTTGTGTTTTGAATTGGTGAGTCTATTTTTGAACAAGTGGAGTTCTTTGTTGGAAGAATTACCGGAGGTTATACCAAGTGCATTATATACCTTTCTACGGTTATTGGCAGATCACTGCAGATTATCTGGTGCAAAATTGGAGTCTCTGAAGCAACTGGAGATTGAGTTTTGCATTAAAGTAATAAGGGAGCAATTTCATTTTTGTTTGAAGATTGGAAGAGATTTTATTAGACTCTTACAAGACTTGGTTTATGTACCTGAATTTAGAGTTGTATGGAAAGACTTGTTATTAAACCCGAGCAACTTTAAAACTCCTGGGTTTTTGGATATTTCAAAATTTTACTACACAAGAACTTCAAGTCGATACTTTTTGCTTTGTGTTTCTCCAGAAATGGAGGCCCAATTGCGATTTTTAATGACAAATGTGAAACTGGGCTGTCAAAACCGCTACCAGGAGTGGTTTGCCAAGAAGTTTCTAGATGGGTCTGAGAGGGAAACTGTCATTTCTGACATTGTTCGGTTTATATGTTGTGCACACCATCCTCCAAATGAAGTCATTCAATCTGATATTATTCCGAGATGGGCTGTTATAGGATGGCTTTTGAAACGTTGTGACAAGAATTATATTGAAGCCAATGCAAAACTTGCTCTATTTTATGATTGGCTTTTCTTTGATGATCGAACTGACAAAATTATGAACATTGAGCCTGCAATGCTGTTAATGGTATTTTCTATACCTAGATACATTGATATGGTTCACACTCTTCTTGAATTTCTATTCCTTCTTGTGGACAACTATGATGCGGAAAGGAAGGATAAAATAGCTTTGGGTGTCTCATCAGCTTTTAGTGCACTTATTGACAAAGGAGTAATTTTTTCGTTGGACGCTTTGACTTCTTTTGATGGTCTTTCTCCATTACTACGAGGCAGGCTTAGGATAGTTTCTTCAGGTAGGAAGGTTCAGGTTCCAAAGGAATTGCAATTACTTGGTGTACCTGATCACTCTGTGAAGCCTGTGTCTTCTCCGAGTAAGTATTGTGCAGAAACTAGCATAATATATTCTGAAAGCCAACCTAGCTGCATTGTTGCCCATGGAAGTGCTACATCTGTTGGTGCTTCTGTTCCTATTGTGGTCGATGTATATGCCTCTCATCATTCAGTTGTGCCATTCGATGTATCTGCCTCTCATCATTCGGTTGTGATGGACGATGTATATGCCTCTCATCATTTGGTTGTGACGGACGATGTATCTGCCTCTCATCATTCGATTGTGACGGACGATGTATCTGCCTCTCATCATTCAGTTGTGACGGACGATGTATCTGCCTCTCATCATTCAGTTGTGATGGATGTACTGCAATGTGACAATATAGAGATTTTGGTGAAAAATCTTGGAGAAGTTACTAGGAAATCGTACAAAATGGGCCTCAAAACTCTGGAAGAACTTCTAGTTTTATTTCTCTTGCTTGATGACAATGCACAAGCTAGCAGAACAATAAGCACTGAAATATTGTCTTCCAGAATAGTAAATACCTATGAGTTGAGTGGGTATAAACTATTTTCTGCTCTTGAATTACTTCCAGATGATCCCAGCTATGATGATGAAATAGGATCTGCCACTGCCTTAATAATCCGTACCTTCATCTTTCATCATGAAAAAAATATACAAGAATTGCTTTTATTTTGTTCTAGGAATGGTTTGTCTGTGGGAGCACGATTGTTGTCTTATGTATCTCGTCTAGCTTATGAGGCAAACAAATCAGGTTTTACAGGCAATGCAGAGATTGAGAACAGTGATGGTGCAGAAATTGATTCAAAGACCCAGTTATTGCTGTTCCATCTGAATGGGTACTTTTCTTTCAGGAATGGTATGAGAGAAAACCCTCAAGATATAGTTGTCTCTTTTTCTGAAATAGACAAGAAGGTGATTGCTGAGTTGGTAACAAATGCCTTTTCTGCTTATAGATGTTTCCTTGCTTATTCAAAAGATATTTTGTACAAAGATGCAGATGTATCTTTAACCAAGGTCTTCTACCTTGATTTGATCTCCTGTGTGGAATGGAATGCAAGGAGAGTGAAATGCTTATTTCGTTGCATATTTGATCTTCTCTCAGATTTATGCATATGCAAGGAGGAGATTGTTAAATTACTTGTTACCCTATTGGATGACACTGATCTTGTGAATATGCAGTTTGAGATCATCGAAAGGAAATTTTCTGTGTTTGGTAAGGATGCTGGATCCATTTTCCTTTTAGTTAAGAGCTCTCTGAATTGGGGTTGTCTCGAACAACATAAACTCTGGGGCTTGATAAGGTCAGAGCTTATAGTTTCAAAGGTTCAGGTGGAGAGCGTAGTTTTGAAGCTTTTCTGCTCAGGTGTAATAGATGCAAGTATGCATGCCATTGCCGTCGAAGGTCTTCTAAATTTATGCTGTTATAATGCACCATCACCTCAGCTTGTTGAGGCAATCATGTTATTACCGAATGATGCATTTCAGGGCTTCTCTGCTGCCGTCTTGGCTGCCTGGGTCGTATCTAATGAGTCAATGCTATTTCATAGCTTGGTTGATTTTGCAGATAAACTCAGCAAGATGAGTGAGAGTGAGATTGTGGTAAATCATTCTGCAGTCTTATGGTTGGTGAATTATTTTAGTGCACAAGGAATGAGCTACGAAACCATTTATAGCAGCCTCTATGGAAGTATTGTGGGTGGAAAAGAAAAACAGTCATGAAAATGTGCGCTTTCGTGTTAAAGGTAAGTACAAGATTGACTTTCCTAATTGTTTTTGGTTGATGAGATCTTTGAAAGTTTCTTCAGGATTAGATTCATGATCAAGATCTAAGATGTTTGCCGATAGTTTAGAATTCAATCGTGGAGATAGAAATTTTCATTCAGATTCTAAATATTACAGTTTCTTTTTTTAAAAAATAAATATTACGAGTTAATTTTTCTCTTGACAGGATAATATTTATTTTTCTAATGAGTTGGTTTTCAAAGAGAGATTTTAATTTCCTTGCTATTTCTGAAGATTTGAACGATTAAGCTTTCTCTGAAAATCATGGAGTTTTCTTCAAAGGGAGAGACTGTTAGGTGTGACCCAGTTTGTTCCAGGAAGAAAGGTTCTCACTGACTCATAATTCAGTTGGCTCACTTTTTTTTGTTCTAAAATTGTATCATTTTTCGGGGAGCTGAAAAGAACAGAGATGCTATAAAGAACAATCAGACAAGTACAAATGCTGTCCTGGTGAGATACTGTAGTTCTTTGACATGCTTCTTTTGATTTTTCTTTCCTTCAATATGTTTTTCATAATTATTTCCATGTATTGAGGACTTAAACTGATAGAACTCGAACAAAACTAAGATGATATTGAAATATAAAAGGTAAAGAACTACAAGATAAACCAAGTAATTCGAGATACTTGAACCTCCCTATGTTGAGATCACTCAAGCTCTAAACCAACTCAATCAATGCCTAACTTTCTCCTTTCCTACTCCCTCTATTTATAACCAAATACCATAACAAAGTCTCTAACTATTTACTAATACACCCTTATAATATCTCTAATTTCCTTCTACTAGCATTCCTATCATAAACCTTTTATGAGTTTACTAAATGATGGTGGGGGGGGGGGGGTTCGCTTAGTGGGAGGATTCAACAAGCAGAGGGCTTTGGGTTGGTGACATGGACCGAAACTTAAAAAGATCAATTCTGTCATGTCATCACAACTGTGAGTCGACGTCCATTTTAGAAATCTATGTTCTATTCTATTTGTAATTAAATGAGGAAGAGATATAATCTCACACATGCACAACTGGGAATCAGTTTCAATCCTACTTGCACAGTTGCACTATATGGCTGAAAGGACTTATCTAACGTGCTTAGATTTCATGTAAATGTGGACGCTCTTTTTAGGGCCAAGTAGATAATAACAGGTTTGTTTTCTCTATTACCATTACCATCAACATTAATGTTTTACAGTTGGATGCGGAATTCATTACTGATACCTTGAAGCAACTTCAATTTCATCATGGACTTGCATAAAATGGACACGTGATGAGCTCTGTATGAGTTGATTTGATATAATGTTACGTTGAGTGCTTAGTTAATTTTATATTTGACCTGCGTCTACGGATTTTTGTAATTACTCGTTAGGTCTTATTCTCTTGGATTGAAGCCCTTTTTTTGTTCACTAAGCCAGTCCTTGTTTGGCTCCTTCTGGGCTGTTGTTTTTATAGACCATTTTTTTGTGTTCTAGGCTTTGTCGGCTCTCTTATATTCTTTCATTTTTTCTCAATGAAATCTTAATTTTTTTGGTTAATTTTCTTTATTATATTTGACCTTTATTTGTTTCCATAATTCAATTTTGCAGGGTGCAATTTGCCTCCCTTACAACTTGAAAGAGTAAGAAAGTCTCTGAATCTGACTTTCATCGTCTCTGAAACATGTTTTTACAGTAATGCTTTTGCAGTCAAACTCAGGAAAGAGGATTGGAATATTTGATTGAATGCGGTTCGAGCAACTCTCCGGAACCATCTCTCATGGTTAGACAGAAATAGAAGGGTGCTTCTTAATATGAAGAGGAACATGGACAACATATGGCAGTTGATAGTTATAGTTCTTAGTTCAATGATATAAAGGTGCACACTTCTGAACCTCCTGAACACTTTTGGTAAAAGAACAATGTTTCGGAATGCTTACATCAGTTTCGGTTTTCCTTTCGAATACAGGAGGACATTACTTTTGTCATTGTCAGTTCAAGGCAATCAAAGGTCAAAGCCAGTGAAGATATGTGACTCCCTTTTTCTAAACCCTTTTTTATCTCACAACTAGTGCAGGGCCCTTTTTTTCTCCTCTTCCATTTAAGGAGAGAAGTTTCACAATCTGATTAGTTTGGTAGTTTCTTTCTAGATTCACTTTGGATATGAAAATATAGAAGTCTATTAGTTTGTTGTGAATATTATCATATTACATGAAATGTGAAGAAAATGGACATGGATGATATTCATACAAATTGCAGGTCCTTACTAGTTAGAACTCATACTAGAAATTGAAAGCCTTCTTTTTGCTTACATTTGCTCTACCATCCAAGCCTTGTGCTCTTTTAGTTGTATCTTCTAATTGATCTATCTTGGTTATGCATATGATTCTTGCATGTCAATATTTTATCTTAAAAAATGTGCTTCATAGTTTTAATGAATAAAATTTGAAGATTTACTTATTTAAAGCATGTATAACATTCTGGACTTCAAGAAAAAAATAGCTAGGTCTAAAATTCCTTTCTATGTTTTTTTATAACTAGTATTCATTTGAAGTGAATTAGTTTGTGTTTGTCATGCCTTTTTAAGGTGTTTATGGATAACTAAAAAGTGTTTTTAATTAATTAAAAGTACTTTTAAATATTCTAAAAATAGATAAGCCTTCCAAGTGTTTTTAGAAGGTATATTCAACTGTTTTTCTTCTAAAAGTGCTTATATAACATTTAAAAAAAAAGCTTTATTCAAAAGACATTTTAAACACACTGACTTCCATTATGATTAACAATTTCTAAAATGGTCTCACTTTAATTATGAACAAATTAAGTGATAGCTAACATGAGTATAACTTAATGATTAAGCATCTTTACCTTTTCTAATTAGTTGTAGGTTTGAATCATGATAGTAAATTCACTATGACATTTGAGAAATAACTTAAATAACTTTGATTTAATGTGATAATTTAATCCAAACTTATTTCTTGTGGCCATTTCTAAAGATAAAGTATATTACTACAAAATATACTAAGCAATCATGCTAATATATACGCTAACTTGAGTATAACTGAATTGATTAAGACATTATACATTTTTCATAAGATCAAATGTTCGAATTTCCTAAACTCAAAAAGAAAAAAAAAACAGTTACCTTAGGGGAAAAAAAAACTCACTTTTGAATGCAACTGTTTGAAGGAATGAACTAAATATTCTTGATCTAAACAAGTCCTTGAATCTTTTCTACTTCACATTTGAATAAAATTTCTTCAAAGTTTTAACGATCTGTCATTAAAAGGTCCAATATGAAAGAGTCAACAAATTAAATTCCATGTTGCCAAAATAAATAAATTCCATTAATAGGGAGAACAATACGTTGTCAATTAAATGGACTGTTAAAAACATAAAACAACAACCGTTGAGCATGTTTGGCCATTATATAAATGGCTGAAGTTGAGTACAATCTTCATCAACAAAAGAAGAAGAAAAAAAAGAAAGAAAGAAAAATCTTCATCAACAAAGCACAAAGAAATGGCCACTCTAATTGCCCCCAAGTACTTCTCTCCTGTTGAAGATGCTGAGAACATCAAGAAGGCTTGTCTAGGTATCTCTTCTTGATATGACTTTTGAAAAAAGATTTTTTTAAGTGAAATACTTATTGTATAAGCACTTTTGAAGGAAACTTGGTTAAACGCTCCTTCTAAAGGCACTTGAATGTTCTATATCTGTCTGTTTTTAGAATTTCTCAAACTACATGGGATAAAAATACTCCCTAAAATTTTTAACATAAAACACTATGAATTACATAAAAATTAAAGCACTTTTAGGCATCTATAAGCACTTTTAAAAGGCAGTTTGACGGTTTAGAGATTGTATTTATGTTGAAGGTTGGGGAACGGATGAGAAGGCCATAATCTCCATTTTAGGCCACAGAAATGCAACTCAAAGGAAGCTTATAAGGTTGGCTTATGAAGAAATCTACAATGAGGACCTCATTCACCAACTCAACTCTGAGCTTTCTGGAGACTTTGAAGTTTGTATATCTATCTATCTATATATATATATATATATGCTTTTATTGTGTTCTAAGTTTTTGTAATGAATTTTGATTGATGAATTTGAATACATTATGGTATATAGAAAGCTATATCTCAATGGACACTTGATCCTGCTGATAGAGATGCCGTTTTAGCAAACACTGCATTGAAAGCGTCGGTACCTGATTATCGTGTTATCATCGAAATAGCATGTGTTCGGTCTGCAGAAGATCTCTTGGCGGTAAAACGTGCTTATCGGTTTCGATTCAAACATTCCCTTGAGGAAGATGTTGCCTCTTGCACAACAGGGGATATTAGAAAAGTATGTCTTTTAAGCAAGTGGAGCTCTAAGTTGTTTAAACTTTTCCTAAAATTTAAGATTGATTTTAAAATCGTCATTGAAAGTAGTTTACGAAACGGCAAAATTGCTATCAAATGAGCTAATTTTTCAAAAAACAAAAAAGGGTAATTAGAAGGATCCTTAATGATTGACCTTCTTTTTAAAGACAGAAAACTAAGAATGTAATCGTTATCGTCGGACACGTGTAAGGTTGCCTTTTGATTTTTTTCTTTTTGATATAATTTTTGTGATTGCAGCTTCTTGTGGCAATAGTGAGTGCCTACAGATATGAAGGCAATGAGATTGATGAAAGCACTGCACATTTGGAAGCAAACATTCTTCATGATGAAATAAAAGGCAAAGCTTTCAACCATGAAGAGATTATTAGAGTCCTTAGCACAAGAAGTAAGCCACAGCTCAATGCAACTTTCAATCACTATAGAGATATCCATGCCACATCCATCACCAAGGTATCCATACAACTTATAAAACTCAAAATGAAAAATGAGAAACGAGAAACGAGAAATGAGAAATAAAAACGTTACCAAATAGACACTATATTTTGTGATATACTATTTTTCTTATGCTCTTTCATTGTAATTACCTCGTTAGAAAATAGAAAGAATTTTGAGTGATATAGAGTAGTGACAATTTTACTCAAGAATATAACTTACGAGAACATGTCTTTGGTTAGACGTTTGAAGAATATCTATTGTAAAGAGGAGTAGAAATTGGATAATATTTTTGTTAAATTATAAAAAATATCTTCATTTGTTTCAAAAATATTCATCTTTTAAAAATTACAATATTACCCTTGACCTTTCATAAATATTGCAAAACTACAATTGGAGTAGAAATCCATTAGAATGTTGGATGGAAAGTCGATATGGCGGTGACTTGGAACGACGTGGCAGTGATTGAGACGCTTGCTTAGATTAAGTGTGAAAGAACGACGTTTCGCCACGTTGACTTTTTGTCCAACATTCTAATGGATTTTCTACTTGAAGGGTTGTTTTGAAACATTTATGAAAGGTCAAGGGTAATATTGCAACTTTTGAAAGAATAGGGGTATTTTTGAAACAAATGACAAAGTTCGAGGATATATATATATATATATTTATAATTAGCCAATATTTTTTCCCTTGCATTCTACTCCAAATCCAAATTTCTTAAATTTTTTTTTCTTGAGTTTAACAATTGCGGGATGGGAGATCCTTGAGATGGTAATATTGGTTTCTTTAATTTACCACTTGTTTCTGTTTTTTTTTTTTTCAAGTTTAATTAATGAATATTTAAATAGACTTTAACTTTTTATATAATAAGAATTGATAAGCATGAAAGGAAACAATTTTTTTTTTTGTTGCAGAAATATGTTGATCTTTTTGATAGCTGATCTATATGAACAGAGATGAGAAAAGATTATTACTTTGAAATGGGTGAAGTTGCAACAATAATGCTGCAATTTTATTTTCCATGTTATGATTCTCACTAATCCATGTTGGTTTTGATTTTGAACTTCAGGGTTTGATGAGTGACCCAACTGATGAGTATCTTGCTGCATTAAGAACTGTCATCAGATGCATTAGAGATCCAAAAAAGTATTATGCAAAGGTACATATTATCATCAATCAATACATTCACAAAGTCACTAAATGTAGGTGATTAGAAGCTTAAAATATTTTGATTGGTTCGATCATTTCGATGTCGATTTTGTAAGCTAGTCTTTCTTACGTTGACACATTGATTTGACAAAAAAAAAAAAAAAAAAACCCGAGATCTACTTACACCCTTAACTTTTTCTTCAACTTCCATATCCGTGCTCTACTAAAACCGTCGATGTTTAGGTCGTGCGAAATGCGATGAATGCGGTCGGGATAGACGGAGACGCTCTTAGCAGAGTGATTGTGACAAGGGCAGAAAAAGATTTGAAGGAGATTATGGAACTGTACTTGAAGAGAAACAATATATCTTTTGAGGAAGCTGTGGCCAGAGACATAGGAGGAGACTACAAGGCATTTCTTCTAGCACTTTTGGGCAGTGATGAACCTTAAGGATTCAGCTCCAAAATTGTTTTATTTTTTCTAGTTTTATACTACTTTTAGAATAAGTTTTATTAAACAACATAGGGTTTTGAATGGATTCTCATGGTTATATAGGAAATTATGAACTTTCCATTTCCATTTCTTTTCTTTTGTGATTCTAGTTTAACTTTTAGTTGGATTCTTAAGTCTTCCCATTTTGTACTGCAATTGATTTGCTTTAATAACAAAAGTAAAGCGATACCTGATTTTTTAGTTTTAGATTAAGTTACATTTTGACGTATGCTTTAACTTTAATTTTTAATTTAGCTCTTATGATTTTAAGGGCTTTATTATGTCTCTTTTACTTTTTAAAAGTTACGTCTCTACTATTTATGAGAATGAACAAAACTTCAATGTAGCAAGTTATCTATAACTGCTCTCTAAAAAGAATCACATAAATCTGAAAGATATGAGTGCGCAAGTACTTCTCAATCAAAACAATGTTTTGAGACTTAATCTAAATTTATGTTTTTCAATGGAAAGCAAAAAATGAGAAACTACTTTTACAAAAGTAATAAAACAAAATTACAATAATTAAAGTAAAGAAAAAGACAAATAAGGTACAATAATTAAAGAAAAAGAAAATAATTACAAAAGACAAAAGAAATAAAGAAAGATAAGATGGAATCCTCATCGTTACGTGTCCATTGATGCTTATCTTCTACTTTAATAAAGAGGCTTTATTAAAGTTGTTTGTCGATATTTGCTAATTATTGCTCCTTTGGTCTTATCCAGCTTTAAATCTGGCGAAGTATTGAGGAAATCTTACCAACGGATTCACTGCGCCATCTGCGACTTACTACCAGGAACACAAACCTCATACAGAGACCAACAACGGTCCTGATTGAAAGCCTTTTAATACTAGAGAGCTATAACCAACATCAACCCTTACATCTTGCACTACAATCTTCTGGATGTTGATTATGGATTTTCAATATTTATCAAAGAATTCAGAATAATTACAGGAATTCTTTGTAGAACTATAGAAGAGATAATTTAGAATTTACAGGGAATGAATTAAAAATTTACAAGATGGGTTAAGAATGTATAGGAAACTTTTTTTTTAATATTTTTTTTATATAATAACTTTCTTTTTTCACGGAGGTTGTGAGAAAAGAAGATGATCATCTAGATCATATGGAGTCTCCTCGTCACCATTGTCTGATGATAGACTTTGATGAGAATCTGTTGAGGCAATTGAGGAGGTGATCGGCTGTAACACGCAAGCGCACGCGATCGAAGTAATATAAAATGGTCTATGAGTACCAAGTATCGAATCCCACAGGGAACGGAGTAACAAAAATACTGTAAAGCAAAAGTGTAAGGAAAATTGCAAATGGAAAACTAAATTGCAAAAATAATGTTGGGATGGTGTGTTGATAAAAAGAAAAATTGCAGAATCTAATTGCAGAATCAAGAAATGACAATAATGGAAATAAAGAAAAATTGTCGAATTGAATTGCACAATCTAAGATGGCAATCAGCGAAATAACTAAAAATTGCAGAATTAAATTGCAGAATCTAAAATTGGCAATATTGGAATAACAACTAAAAAGACTTAGAAAATGAAATTGCAAAGGGAATTTTAGATAAAGATGGGGCTCAAGAATGTCATTGCCCTAAGTTGTAATTGCAAGCCAAAATTGCAATTCCAACCTACTCCACACTCAATTGTAAACCAAAATTGCATCTCCTATTTACCTTGAATTTAGGTTTTTAGGAGGTTAAGTGAGAGACCTATATGTCTATAGTCCCTCTATCTTAGATAATTTGGCTCACAATTTTATGGGTCTTGGAGTCCTTAATCCCTATGTCTAGGGTAAGGAATTGACTTATGTCTAAGCTCTTTTTCTCCATCACTTGTGTGAAATCCGCTTATCACTAACCCCGTCGGTATTAGATCTAAGCTTGAGTTGATACCCTAGTTGATCAATCTCGGATCTCAACGGAATTTTAATCAACACAAGCAAACAATTGAAATGTAGGCTTGGTTTTTATTGAAATTTTGGCTACATTTACTTCTTAGGGAATTCACATCCTTGAACCCTCTAAGAAGCTTTAGCTCATATTAAAGATAAAAATCTTAAAACTAATTTTTGAGGAAAAATTCATACTAAAAGATTGTGTAAATTGAATACTTAAACAACAATTTGTAATGGTATTTTTTTGGCAACTACAGGAATTCAAGCAAGGATGTTTAATGGAAATTAAGCCAAAACATCAAGGGCAACTAAGTAAATTTTTAATCTCATTCCTTCTGCCATAAAAGCTTGTCATTCCCACAGCCTTAATTTGAACAAAAACACACTTCCACAGAAATTTAATTAAAGAAAAACAGGGGCTGGAGTCAAAAAATGTCCAATTCAAGAAAGTCTAAAGAACTTGCTAATGAAAATGGATTATCCCTCAAACTAGTTCATACTTGAATTCCACTGAGAACAAAGGGATAATTCCCACAATCATTCATCATATAAGAAAGAAATTTTGATAACACTGTGAATCAACCCTCGGTGAAGAAGAACAAAAAAAAAAAAAATTAAGAAGAACAGAGTATGCTTTTTTAGAAAAAATGCCCACAAACTAACTTGAATTAAACTCGAACTTGAATCCAAAATACATCAAAATGAGAATAGAAATAGTTCAAACAATGCTTCTGTAATACAAACTGAAGAAAAACCGAGATGGAACTTGAATATTTTGGCCAAAAACAGCAGAAAATTCGAAAAACAGAGGTTCGACGAACTCCGAAAACCCACGAACTTAATCCTTGAAATCGACCGAGGAAATCCGAGATTGATCTTCGAGCTTCTTCCCCCTTCTTTTGTAGATCTTCTTAAGGTTCAAATCTGCCAAAAATCACGCTCCAATCCCATGATTCGTGCGGAAATTGTTCTTCCCATATATGGGTTTCGTCATTCACGCGGATATGAAATTTCCATATATTCTCTGCCCAGGCTTGCCAAATCGGGTTTAGCAATCTGATCTAGCAATTTCTCGAATTTATGCAAAAAGAATCAAATTACTTAGAATTTTCTTCCAATTGCTATCACATTCAATTCTTCCTTAATTTCAAACAATCTTCCACTATTTTCAATTAATCTTAGGTCAAATCAAGAATATTTTAAGCAATTGGGAGTTAATTAAGCCTTAATCCTAAGGCTTATCAGGAGGCCTCTTGGAGTATTCTTTGAAGATCTGCTTCATATGTGGTCTGAGCTAAAGCAGCCATGAGTTTTGATTTTGAATTCAGAAATTCCAAATTATTTATTTTTGAAAGGTCTTGGTAATGACTATTCTCAAAAAACCAAATCTTGACCTCTTTGAGTCGTGCGTGCGTATAATTGTATTTATCCTACCATTTAACTTTGATGATTTTGAGTAATCTTTTGAAATAAGGCTAATGCTCTAACTGGAAGTTTCAGCAGAGTATCCATGGGATTTGAAAATGAGAACAAACATGCATGGTTAACAGTAATGCATTCTTGTATATGTTTTGAGAAAAAAAGAAAAATGATTCTTGAATCGGAAAGGAAAAAATCTCTTCGATGATGTCGAAGGTTCTCCACCATTGAATAAACCAAAATGGGCATACCATTTCGTGGGCCTTTTGGTAAAATTGTATGAACCATGAGTGTTCATAGTTTTGAAACCACATAACTTTATACCAAGCCTCAATGTAGTCTCGGTATAGGTATGTTTGGGGTTTGAAAGGTTTTGAGAAAGATTTTTCTATATAGATATTCTGATTCCAGTGAGTCGGAGTCAGAACTTCGAATATTTTAAGTTTTGAATACGCTGTTTTTGAAGGATCATGGCAGTTTGGGATATGAGTTATCTCAATCAACTTGGTATCTACGAGGATAAATTCGTCGAACATTCTAGTTTTAAGTAAGGATTTTGGCATGTAGAAGAATCCTTTTGGAAACATGTTTTTGATAGCTTCAACAATTGAGTCTCCATCGAACTTGTTCTCAATTATTGGTTTGTTTAGTTGAAAAGATTTTCAAAATAAGCCTTTATCTCGGGCTTTGGAATAAACCTTTTTGGTGGGACAGTTGCTTCTATGAAGGTGGCCGGAAAAGAAGAGGATCTCTGTTAAGAAGGAGATGGAGTAGATGGTGAGACAATAGGTCTTAATTAAGATATGCTAGTAGGGCATATAAGGGAGGTAGAAGGCCTCGGAGGTGGAGTTGATGACTCCATTGAGTCCATGATCACGATCCCAGAAGATCAATTTGCTTAGATTGGGTCACTTGTGTGAAACTCAAATCCATTGCATATTGATCTGCTAGCATCGGTGAGAGAGATTGAGACGAAGATGCTGGGCTTTTGCCCTTTGAGGAAGGAGTGATAAGGCTTTTTCCCTTTCTTTGGTCGCTCATTCTTTCTTGCTAGAGGAAGAAGGAGGAGAGAGAGAGTTTTGGAGTTAAGAACTCCCTCAAGAGATAATCAACAAGTGGGTTTTGAACGCCTTTTATAGGCAAAATCTCGAAATCAAAAAGAGATAAGATCGTTTGCCATCTTGCAAAGATTTGTTTGGAGACAAGATTCTTCACATCTTTTTCTAAAACAAATTTAGATGCTCTCGAATCCATTTTGATTATCAATTTTTTTATTGATTAAATCCCCTTGAAATTTTTTAACACATAAAATAATGGCCAAAATTTCTTTTTTGACTGTTGAATAATTTTTCTGGGTATCGTTCCATACTCCATAATGAAATCTTACTATTGATTCTTGCTTATCCAAAGACCGTTTAAGGATTCCTCCATATCCGATATCGGATGCATCAGATTCCACAATAAAAGTAGCTTTTGGATTGACAAGACTCAAACAGGAAATTGATTTGACTAAAGCCTTAATGGTTTTAACAGCTTGCGAATGCTCTACTGTCCAAGATTTTGCATTTTTTCTTAGCCATTGAAAAAGTAGTTTACAAATGGGCCTCAAATCTTTAATAAATCTGAAACATAATTGAGACAACCTAAAAATCTTTGTAATTGGGTTTTGTCCAAAATTTGATTCGAAAAATTATCTGCAAATTCTATGGACCTTTGAATAGGTTCTATTTGACCCATATATATTTCAAAGCCTAAAAGACGAATTTGAGTTTGAAATAATTTTATTTTTGGAAGGGATATTACTAAACCATTTTATTTAATAATATCAATAAACCTTTGTAAGTGATTGAAATGTTGATCTATACCTGATGAGAAGATTAAAACATCATCGATATAGATAATTGAAAATTCTTGAATGGGATCAAGAATTTCATTCATGATCTTTTGAAATTTTGATGGAGCATTTTTTTAACTTGAAGGGCATAACGTTCCATTCGTATTGTCCAAAAGGTACATTGAATGCAGTCTTGTACCGATCTTTTTCATAAATTTGTATTTTCCAGAATCCTGACTTCATATCAAATTTCGAAAAAAATTTTGAGTTTGAAATTCGTTTGAGTAAATCGGTTTTGTTAGGAATTGGATATCTAATCCATTCAAAAACTTTGTTTAAGGGTTTGTAATTTATTACCAGAAAAGGCACACCATGCTCATTTTCTGCCTAGTTGTTGACATAGAATGCTGCACAAGACCAATGACTCTTGGATGGTCTGATCAGCTTCTTGTTGAGTAAATCATTGATCTCTTCTAAACAATGACTTAATAATTCAAAATTCATTTGAATTGGCCCTGCCTTTGTTGAAATTTGTTCTTCTGTGAAATCTTTTACATATGGCAGGTCAACCACATGGTTCTTCCGATCCCATAACGCATTTTGATGGCTCAAATAGACTTATTTTTCGATCTTTGATTTTAAACTTTGAATCTGATCTTGAATCACCTTTATTGAAGATTTTCTTCAACTATTTTGTAACTTATTTCTTCCTTTAAGAAAGATATTTGCTTCTCTTCGAGGTTGATCAAATTTATTCTTCCTTCACTACTCACGAATTGAACATCATGAGCTCGGACTGGATTGATGAACTCGAACATAACTTCTTGATCAAGAATGATTGAAGATATCCCCTTGTCTGATACCCTTAATGGATGTAATTGAGTGATAAAAGAAGTTCCCAATATTATCGCTTGATTTAAATTCTTGACTAAGAGGAAGGAGGTAACAAAATAAACTCCTTTTTTGCAAATATGGGCTTCAGAAAGCTTATGCTTAGTAGATAATGGATGCTCATTTTCTCTTCTTAGAACTCCTGTTGTCTACTCAAAATATTTTGATGGTACTATCGCTTTGTGGATGCAATTCTGATCTGCTACTGAATCTATCAAAGCAATGAGGTCAATCTTGAAATCTTGAATCTTTAAAGTTACCTTGGTGTACAATTTCTAGAATTGCACCTTGGTAATTGTACTGAGGAAAGTTTCTTCTTCTTCTAAAGCTATCGACTCTTTATGAGTTCTTGAGAAACTCTCTTTTCCTTTCTTCAAAACTGCTATTTTTGAAGTCAGCTTTAAGAAATCCTTTTGATATTATGCCTTTAGATTTTTGACCTTCTCCTTTAGGTTGTTGATTTCAAATTGTAGGTCTTGAATAGTAGCTTGTCTTGGCTCTTTAAACAATAATAAAACAAATAAATAATATATATATATATATATATATAAGTTAAAATAAATAAATATATTTTAAAAAAAGGCAGTTTTTCGTCGAAACAGACTGATCGAACTGAAGTCGGTTCGGTCGGTTTAAGCTTTATGGGAAGAAAAATTATTGTTCGACCGAACCAACATATGGTTGGTTCGGTGTCGGTTGGGGCGAAAAACCGATCCCGATTGACCGATGCTCACCCCTACTATTTTTCATGTAACCTACTTCAAGGTATTAATGGTATTCATCTCTTTATTGAATTTCTCTTGGTCAACAAACCATTCAAATTCAAAGAATAGAATGTTTTCTTCAAGATTTTCTATGGTCTTTATTCAAGTTGACTTGAGCTACTCTCTTTCTTCACTAGTATAAGCTCTGAAAGCCTTCCTAGAATCATACCATCTTGAATCTAGGAAATCCCTTTTTAAGGACTCTATATCAACTTTGAATGCTATAGTGATAACATTCAATTGATTGAATTCAATTCGCATTTCCATCGTTGCCTGGGTTAGAGATGCTGGTCTTGCATATTGAACTTCAGGAATTGCTTGTTCAAGATCTACTTTCTCTGTACTAAGAGAATTTGTTCTGAATATTCTTGAAGAAATGTTTGCTCTACTTTTTGAGGCACTATGCCTCGAAGGAGCAAAACTCTTGAATTTCGACACAACAGGTTCTTCGTCTTCGAATTCAATTCGAACACTGCCATATGGTCTTTCAGTAATATGAGTTAGAGTCTTTGGTTTGGGTGGAGCTGGAGTAAAAGCCTTTTTGAGCTCCCAAGCGGACTTCCTGGTAAAGATGTCCATTTTTCCAGAGGGGACCCACCTCTAACGTGGCGGAGAATCCCTGTTGAGGGAAGGAGTGGGGAAGATTTTTTTCCTGTTAGCTAAATGAGGACGGGATGGGGAATACATTTCTCGTCCCCGTCCCGATTTCTTTTTTTTTTTAATATATATATTTGTATATATATAATAAACCATAAATCCAAATTTTTATTTAATATTATTTTGTTTTCTAAGGAAATAAAAAAAAATTCTCTTAAATAGAAATCTCTTATTAAGAATTAACAATTTAAATAGAAATTTTAAAAAAAAGATTTTATTTGACCAAATTTTAAAAAATGAAAATTATAAATGAGGAATTATTCCTCGCAAGGAACCCGATCCCTGTGAATTCCCTGCGAAATTAAATGGAGAATTTTGCAGGGACGAGGAATGAAATGGGGTGCAGGGACGGGGAAGGGGAAACCATTCCCTAGCCCCGCCCCGCCCTGTGGACATTTATACTTCTTAGTGATTTCATCCTAAGATGAACTCTTTGAAACTTTACCATGGATTTGCCCACGTTTGTTTCAAACAGGAGAGTCATACCCTCGGGTGAGGTTTTGAGACAACGAGGGGCTATTGTCATATGCATCAACTTATAATTTATTCTATAGATTGCTGCATAACCTTTGACTTCATGATCTAGTCTTAATCCTTTGAAGAAGACATCAAGGGTTAAGGTATTGAGTATCTTTGGATCGGTTAATGAGACTGTATAGTTTGGATAGCAATTAAAGTAGATAGGTCCTCCCATATTGGATTCTATGATTCCCAATAAGGAGTTGGAGTAGTCTAGATGTCTCTTGTCTTGAAGGGTCAAGAGAACCGGAGTATTAAGACCTTTTTTGAATAAAGGTTTGAGAGCCACCTGAACTAGACCAATATGTAAGAAATGATACTCTTGTTGATGTTTGAGAATCATGTCTCTAGAAAATAATCTTAGAGATTCTTGATTATGTTGGATTGGAATAGTACATTCTACTGCTTCACCCCTCTAGTGTTGAGTAAAATTGAATGTACTTCTTTGGTAGATTATTGATGGATCTATTTTTGGAATATTCCATTATTGAAGATCCATTTCAATCTTTCCAATTCTTGATTCTTCATTTTTCTGGCGAACTTCAGCTGATTCGCCTTCTTTGATTATGTGCTTGTCAGCAACTTTGATTGCTGCTAATTGCTTTTGAGACTCTTGAGCTTCCAGCTCATCTTTTGATTTAAATTTTGAGACCAAATTCTTAAAAAGGTTGGACATCAAAATTTAATATTGATCTTCTTCAGTACCAGATAAGCAACATAAAAATTCTTATCAAGATCACTTTTTTTCTTTCTTCCAAGTACCTATGTACTTGTTGCAGGGGAACAAACGATTTACCAATGGACTTACAACATTGTCGAGAACTCCAAATGTCCTTGCCAAACACCTGTTGTCGACGAGCGAATGCACTAACAATATTTGGAAAATTGAAAGAAATGACAATGAAAAGAATTAATAGTTTCTCTTAACTTCAATGTAGCAAGTAGAGATGTCCACGGGGCGGGGCCGGGGAATAGATTCCCCGTCCCCGCCCCCCATTTCATTCCCCGTCCCCGCGAAATTCCCCATTTAATTTTTCGAGGATCGGGGCCGGGGATTCCTCCCGGGGAATTCGCAGGGATCGGGTTCCCCGAGAGGAATTTCTCCCCATTTTTTTTTGTTTTTTTTATCTTTTTTATTTTTTAAAATTTATTCTCAACCCTAATAAAAAGTATTTCTAAATGAATAATTTCCAATATGATTCTATTTAAAGAAAATGTTATAAAATTTCCTAATAAAAACCATAATATACCATATGTAAAAATACTATAATATCGAAACAACTTAATTTCTAAAATTTCAAATTTCAATATTACAACATAGTCTTTAATTTTTTTTAATAACGAAATAGTCTTAAACTAATCTTACTATAGTTTTTTTTTAAAAAAACTTCTATTTATAGATAATAAATAATATATATCTATATATATTACTAATCGGGGCGGGGTCGGGGACGGGGACGGGGAATATATTCCCCGTCCCCGTTTAGCGAACGGAGAAAAAAATCCCCCCGCTCCCTGCCCCATTCCCTGTGTAATCGAGGATTCCCGTTCGGGGCGAGTCCGGGCCCCACAGGTTAAATGGACATCTCTAGTAGCAAGTTATCTATAGCTGCTCTCTAAAAAAATCACATAAATCTATGAGTGAGTTTGTACTTCTGAATCAAAACGATGTTTTGAGACTTAATCCAAATTTATGCATTTCAACTCTAATTTGCTAGATCTCCATATCATTCAAATAAAATATCATTATCATTAGCTCATTTATCCCATCTACATATAAAAGGCTCTAATATCGGTGAGAACTAAGAGAAATCCAACATAAGAATCAATTATTTATGGCTGCACTTTGGAAGAAATCATAAAAAATTCATTGAGTATTATTGGTTACTTTCCAAAATAGGATTAAACCTAGCCTTCTTTCTACTTTTAAAACAAAATAATACTTTAAAACCTAACCTTACTGTTTTTTTTTTTTTTTTTTAAACTTTAAAACCTAACCTAAATTCATGATTTATAACTAATTTGACTGGTTAGATTCCCACCTCATTAAATATTATGCTGCATATCCCATTTACCATATATCTACAGATAACTTGTCATTTTGAATTTTTATTACTCAATAATAATAGGGATATTTGATCAACTTGAATAAAAGCACAAAGACAATAATAAAACTTTTGAAAGCATAGAGGCAAAAGTAAAATATAAGTTAAAACATAAGGCTAAAATTGTAATTTAACTTTTTTAGGCTATTCAATTCGAATTTTTTTTTCTTTCAAATTTACTACATGAAAGAGATTCAATAAATATCTATTTGAAAGATTTATTTTGAAGACTGTTTTTAAATTCTATGATCTAAATAGTGAAAACTTCTAAATATAACATTTTTATGTTTTTAGTGTATCAAAATTTAAAATTTAAAATTTTAAAATGAAAAATTACACTCAAAATGACAAAAACTTTGATAAAAAAAAAACTATTTCATGCTATAAACTCATTTCATTGTTGTTAAAATTAAGGGCAAAATATCTTTTTGGTCTCTTAGTTTTGCATTTGGTTCTCTTTTGGTCTTTAAGTTTTCAAATTCAACAAATTTAGTCCTTCCATCCAATTTTCCGTTAGTCACAAACAGAAAGGTGACGTGACACCTATTTTTTTTATTAAAAAATATTTTTTTTATTTTTTAATTATAATTTAATTATATATTTATTGTTTTCTTTTTTCCTTCTCCTTTCTTCTTCTTCCTTCCTCATCCTCCTCGTTCTTCTTCTTAAACCCAACCTGCCGCCGTTGTCCGCTCGCCCGCCCACCTCCAAACACTGACGCCATTGCTGGATCGACCGCCAGCGCCATCACTGGCTTACCGTGGCAGCCTTTTTCAAGAACGACGGTGCAAATCTGCACAATGGGTAGCGTGAATGGAAGGATCGCATGGATTGGGCGTTGATGGCAACATGCAGATCTGTAGAGGCGTGCAGCTTGGCAGTTGTAGCGTAACACCGGTGCGTGAGACGGCAAGCAGTAGTCGATCAGGCAACGGCGGCGACATTTGGGTGTGGGCAGTAACATTCAGGTAATGTGTGAGTTTGCTGTCGATGGAAAGAAAAGGAAGAAAGAAGAAGAAGAAGAGACGACGACGACAACATTTGGGCATGGGTGGCGGCAGCAGCAACAGGCGAGTGATGGCAGCAGCAGGCTGGGTTGAAGAAGAAGGAGGAGGAGGATGAGGAATGAAGAAGAAGAAAGGTGAAGGAAAAAAAGAAAAAATAATAAAATAATATTTTTTTAATAAAAAATAGGTGCCACATCACCTTTCTGTTTGGAAAAAACAGGAAATTTGATGGAAAGACCAACAGTGTAACTAAATGCAAACTTAAGGATAAAGTTGTTAAGTTTGAAAACTCAGACCAAAATGGAACCAAACATAAAATTGAAGGACCAAAAAAGTATTTTACCCTAAAATTAAATTATGTATAACATAATATATTATAAATTATACACTATTGTAAAATAATAATTATGCAAAATTTATAACATAAAACATATTTTTATATTAATTAGTAATAGTTTAGATTCAACCAAATATTTAATTTATAACAATGGTTTTCTTTTTGTTTATAAATATAAATATATCACTAAACAAATTTTGAGCCATTTTAAAATTGAGATCCAATTTCTAAACCTTCCACTAAACACATTCAAAATGCTGACATGAAATACAATCCCAATTCACTTGTTTTCAAATCACTAACCAAACACAAGCTAAATAAACCATGGTTCAATCCTTTCAACTAGTAGATCAATAAATGAATCATGAATTTTCTGAAAAGAATATGTATAAATTATGTTTAAAAAATAAAGTCTAATCAAAATTGATATATCAATTTTTGCAAGGAACAAACAAGTTTAAATGTTTGCTGATATTTTCCACTTCTTTTCTGAAAGATATATATTTTTCAAGGACAAATCCCCACATATATGATCGATTATAAAATATCTTTTTACCACTGAGAGATAACGTAACAAATATACCATGAAATTCCTTCGAAATATACACACACACATTAAAGAAATGGCTTCGACACAATCTTCTATTTGAAAAAAAAAAAAAAAGAGGTAATCTTTTGAGAGACGGAGAGAAAACCATTTTTCTTGAAAGACAAGACCTTCAACATAATGAAACCTATCAAAATTTTCAGAATGTTTTTTCTCAGTTCCCCAAAATCCATCTGAACGAATGTGTATAACCTCAAATAAACTACCAGCGCAGGACAAAGTGCATCACATCACGTTTTTACATTGTAAAATAGATCAATTTAACAGAACGAGCATTAGTAATAGTTAAATAATACATCTCAAAGATTCTTAAGTATAGTAATTCTAAAACAGGATTTGAACAGACAGTCATCTCATATGTACAAAGCAAGTAATTGGCTCACTTCTTCCTGGAAACAGCAGCAGCAATACCACCAGCAAGCAGTCCTACAGCAGTTGCCGCAATGCCAATGCCAATCACACCATCTACATTCCCAACCAAGAGTGATAATGAATCAAAATGTTCCGTTTTCAACGAATTATGGTTGTGTCGGGATAAGGAAAGATGAAAAGTTTGGAGAAATCAATACCCTTAGTGATCCGGTCTTCAATTGATTTCTTCAGTGTCCTTGCCTGTCTCCAGTCAGGTGCAACCTGAGAATCAAACATCAAACTCCAAAGTTTTTAAAAAATACAATCATCAATGGTTTCAAAAAGAAGTGCGGCATTCTATTTCCAAGAGTTCCAATTTTATGTTATATGTATGTCTCATTTTGGTTATTAAATTTATAAAACCATCATAAATGTGTCCTCCCACATGTCCCAATCATATATTAAGAAACATGTCAATGACCTCGAGAATTTACAGAAAAGTGGCACTTATTAGGGGTCAGATTTGTATCAGGGCCAAATTTACATCTTTTTGCATCGTAGATGAATTTGATGCAGACAGTTATAGCCTCAGGTATCAAGTTTGAGATGCAAGGGAAAATAACTCAGGTCATTAAGGCCAGTTTGATAACCATTGGTTTTTGGTTTTTAGAAATTGTGCTTGTTTTCTCAATCAATTCTCTACCATGAATTTCATCTTTCTTAAAAAAAATTGAATTCTTAGTCAAAATTCCAAAAACAAAAACAAATTTTTGAAAACTACTTTTAGTTTTCAAAACTCAGCTGGTTTTTAGAAACATATGTAAAAAGTAGATAACAAAATAAGGTAACCCATCGGTGGAAGTGGTATTTATAGACTTAATTTTCAAAAACCAAATGGTTATCAAACAAGATCTAAGTTAATGGTTTAGATATTATTATGCATAGAAATCAAGCCACAGATGGAATCGTACCGTTAAACATTGTTCTACAAGTTCCCTACTCCTCGAGTAATCGCCACTTCTGAAATACCCAACAGAAAGAAGATAAAGCTTCTCTCTCATCTTCAATGGGCTGTCATCACCAGATAGCGCAGCTGCATAATAGCTTGAATTTGAAAAATGACAGAAAAGGGAGAACAGATGCTGAACAGTATCAGACAAGTAAATAGCTAACTATAGGTTAACATAGCCACTTCGAAAGCTCACATTTTGGAAACTCAAGCTATAAGGAAAAAAAAATGTTCAACTCCTTAAAATATTTCACCTTCAAGCATTGCGATTCCACGTTGTACATCTTCAGGTTGCCTTGAATGAACAAGTGCCCAAGATAAACGCATAATGCTTTCCTTCAACAGCTCATCAGAGGAGCCCTTGTCAGCATCAGCAACCTCTCTTTCGCAACCCTGCAATGCATCACCATAGCAACATAAAAACAGGTGTCATTCAAAAGAATATCCTGAGAGATGACGGGCATATTTAGGAATTATTTTAGAAATAGTGATTTTAGTGAAAATGATTTATTTATAAGTGATTTAATTTTTTTTTAACAAGAAACAACTTTTTATTAAGGATATGAAAAGAGACTAATGCTCAAAAAGATACAAATTCCACAGAGGAATGAGAATAGAGAAAAAGAAAAACATAAAAACAATACAACAATTAAAAACATCAGAAAAACATCCCAATGAAGGTAAATATCAATCATTATTAGAAGCCCCATGAATACTTTTCACCACTTTTCTCCAAAAGGAATAAAGTTCCACCATAACCTTCCAGCCCCATTTTGCTATCAAAGCTTCATTTCGATGCTTCAAGGCTCCTAAGCCGAGACCACCATCAGCTTGAGCCATTGATGTTAACTTCCATCTAACCAAATGTGTAGACTTGCCAACCTCATTTCCTTCCCAAAAAAAAATTATGCAGCAGCCTTTCAATCTTTAAGCTTACTTCAGCTGGCATTAGAAACAAAGACAAGTAATACAAAGGAATACTAAATAACACCGAGTTACAAAGTGTCATTCTCTCTCCTCTCCAAAGATTGAACCACTTCCATCTGTCCAATTTCTTGAGAATCTTATCAATAACCGTCAAAAAGATAAAGATTTCGGATGACTTCCAAAAGGAAGTCCAAGATAAAGAAAAGGAAGAGACTCTATCTTACAATTCAACTTTCCAGCCATCATAGACACCTCATTCTCCTCAATATTTAATCCACAGATTGCTGATTTATCCCAATTAATCTTCAATCCAGAAATCCATTCAAATAACTCAATTGTTTGAGATAATACTTCAAGCATAGCAGCATTATACTTACAAAACAACAAAGTATCATCCGCAAATTGAAGAATGGAGATATGGACCTTATCGGACCCTACAACAAAACCTTCAAAAATCCCTTTTTCATAGATATTTTTCACATTCAAAACCTCACCAAGTAAGAATAAAAATAGTGAAATGGGATCACCTTGTCAAATACCTCGAGAGGCCACAATCCGTCCCCAAGGGTGGCCATTAATGAAAACTGAAAATTTAGGATCCTTAATGCACCCAAGGATCAATTTAATTCACTTCCCATGAAAACGCTTTAACTTTAGAATCTCTTCCAAAAAAAACCCAATCATCACAATCAAAGGCTTTCTCAATATCTAGCTTCAAAATCCATCCCTGTTTTTTCGTTGACCGATAATACTCAATAGCTTCATTTGCAATTAGAATTGGATCAAGAATTTCTCCCTTCAATGAAAGCACTTTGACTAGTTGCAATAATTGAAGGCATAACTTTCTTCAATCTTTCTACGAGCACTTTAGCTACTACATTATAAATAGAGGAAGTCAAACTGATCGGTCGAAAATCGCTATAGTAGTACCAAACTCCTTTTTCTGAATTAAGCAAATAAAGTTCTCCTTAAGGGCTGAGTTCAAGTGACCATTACGATGAAACTCTTGGAATAATCTCATAAAATCCCCCTTTAAGAAGGGCTAAAATTTCATTAAAAATTCAGAGGTAAAGCCATCCAGCCCAGGGGCCTTATTTTTACCAATATTTTTAAGGGCCGATCATATTTCCTCCTCCGTAAAAGGTGCAATTAGTGCTGAAATCTGCTCTCCAGAAACCGTAAGCCATTGAATATTAATTGGGATGTTTCTATCCCTTAGAATTCGGCTATATAATGTAGAAAAGAAAGTCAGGATCTCCCGTTCAATTTCTCTAAAAGAAAGCAGGGACACTCCCTCTGATGTTGATAATTCAGAAATCAACTGTTTTCTCTTCCTTGCTGCCAAATATCTGTGGAAGAATCTTGTATTCTCATCTCTCCTTCTTTCATTCATTTCAGCTTGCATTTTTGGATCAAATTTCTTTCCTTCTTCAAATAAAGAGCAAAAAGATCTCTTTTTGCAATAGCACGGACCTCTACATCTTGATCTGTCATTACATCTTCTTCTGCTTTGCAATCCATCCCAGAAATTACTGAAACCAGTGATAATTCCTGCTGTTTTCTGCTAGCTTCAAAGTCAGCATACCACTTCTTTAAAATATCTCTCAGATTTTGAAGTTTGGAGTTGATAACAAACCCAGCCCATCCGTAAGAACGATCTTCCATCAAAGATTTCTCAATAACCTCAACACATTCAGCCAAACTTAACCATGAATTAAAAACCCGAAAAGGTGAAGGACCCCAATTAAAACTTCCAGCTTCCAATAGAATGGGAAAGTGATCAGAAAAAATTCGTACCTTTTTTGATGCCCTTGTAGTATCAAAAAGTTGATCCCAATCTTTAGAGATGAAGAACCGATCAATTAAAGATTGCAAACTATCATCCTCTAACTTTGACCAAGTAAATTTACCATTAGAGAGAGGAATTTCCATCAAACCCAAATCATCAATAAGTCTATTGAATTGTCACATTCCCCTTGTTTGCCTTCCAGGAGGAACTCTGTCATGCACCCATGGAGTAATATTGAAATCTCCTCCTACACACCAAGGAATATCACAATATGCACCTAAAGAGCTTAACTCTTTCCAAAGATGCTTCCTTTCATGATAATTATTTGACCATAAACATTAGAAATCCAGCACAAATTATCATTTTGAAAGGAGACTTTAATTGATAAAGTGTAGCCACCTTTGAGGACCTCAAGGACCCTTACTTTGCTTTCATCCCACATAATAAGCATTCCCCCAGATTTTCCATAAGATTCCACTTGAAGGACCCAATTAATTTCATTTGAGCTCCACATGGATATAATGAATCTTCTAGTGAAAGGATCCATCCTTTTGGTTTCTTGAATAAGAACCATCTCTGGATTGATTTGCTGCAGAAAATTGTTCAAGCTGGTTCGTTTAGAATAATCACCCAACTCTCTTGTATTCCAAGATAAAATCTTCATAGGTAAAGCCTCGGAAGACAAATCACTCCAAAATCACTTAAGCCAACTTTTGTGGAACAGGAGAGGGTATTTCACGAAGAATAAGACCACTAGCAGAGATTAGAGAAGAGAATTTACATGGAATTTTATCAACCTCTGTGGCCTTATCATCATTTTCCAAGTCTTGAAAAAGATCGACCAGATTGTGGTCTTGAGTTTCAGCTATAATAATATCCTTGGAATGACACGGCTGAACCAAAAATCGACTTCTTCACTGCTAAGACTAAGTTCAGAATCTACATCTGAATCAAACTCTTGGACAATATGTGTATTATTAGCCATGTGATCTGTCGAAGGAAAAAAACATTGAGAAAACACCACAGACCCATTACCCTGATGGCATTTGATAATCAACGGATTCGAATCAATACAAGGAATCTCAAAGGACGGATCCTTCTGCTGATCCAGTGGGGCCAAAATTTTTGAGACAGCTTCTTCTAACACATCTTCATTATGGGAAACAAATTCAGAGAGGTCTGAATTATTTTTCCTGGTATAAAACTTAGGGAAGGGATCAATGAAATTACCGTGTATTTCTTTAATTTGGCTCCCATCAGAAGGCAATAAGTCTAATCTCTCTTCCTTGGACTCCACAAATTTATGAGAAAATGGCAGATTAGGGGGCCCCACTAGGTTATTATCAATTGGAATACAAGGAGTCTCCAACCGATTGCTTAAAAAGAACATCTTCATGCAGACAATCAGCATTAATTCCAACATTCTCTGTCATTAATAAATGCCCATTCTCATTCTCGTTCTCTGTCATTAATAAATGCTCATTCTCATTCTCAATTCCAGTTGGCTCAATTAATCAGTCAAAACTCCCTCTTCCTCGACAATTTCACCATCTTCAACCTCAGAAAATCCATTCGCAGCATACTTCTCTTGAACATCTGGACCAGGGATGCAATTTGCACAAATATTCTCATCAGCTGCCAGCAACTCTTCGGACATATCTCTTAAAATCCCATCTTCAACTAAAGGTTTTTCAATCAGATCCCCTTGAGGGCAAGAATCTTTAACACAATTGTCCATAAAATCACCAATCCGGTCTTCAGGAATCATGTTCAAAAAAGATTCTTTGGATTTAACAAACTTTTCCTGCATATTCCCATAATTAATAACTGCTTCATTTGCCAACGGAATATCAATCACTCCTTCATCCAACATTACCTGCTGCAATCGGAAAAGATCCATGGGATTCGAAAAATCCTCAAGAACCATTTGGCGATGAACTATGTTAGGAGGATCCAGAGCAACAACATCACCAAAATGGAGAAAGATATTTCCCATTTTCTTATCTCTAATTCAAATTGCAGCCGGCATAAACCCACATAAACTTCGCTTAACTTGAATCCGAGCTTCAGAGCAATCAATTAAGTTCAGTGTTTCAGAAGAAATACTTACAAGGCCTCCGAAATAGTCTCCTATAGCTTCAAAGGAATTGCAGCACCAGTAATCCAATGGAAAAATTTTAATTGAGATCCAACCCCCATAGCCTTTAATCACTTCCGGATGACTATGAATGCTATTAGACCATTTCTCAATGAGCAAATGAAACTTATCAAATTCTTTCCACTTTCCAGGACAAGCCAATTGATTAATATCAACTTCTTCAGAAAGTTTGATTAATGCCTTATCAGCAAACAAAGGATTGATCATTGTTAATCCTAAAGGTTTGAGAGAATCGGAATGATGAATTCCATTCACTTAAGAGATATATATACAAGTGTACAAGTTAACCTAAGTAGGGGAAGGTAAAAATACAATAAAGGACAACACAACTAATATATTTACGAAAATACAATTATACTAATATAAGAACTCTAACAATCACAATTTTGGTATTAAAATGTGATTCTAACACTGCCACAATCTCTTTCCAGCCATTGTGAGCAAAAAATCGAGAAATCACCCAAATCTAATCAAAGCTCAGATTCAAAACTTCATGGTTCTTTCTAACCCAATAAGGAACAGAGTGAGATAACAACTCTGAACCTTTCTTACAATTAACCAAACCATCATCCTTCGACGCCTTCAAGGCAGAAGTTATAACCGTTTCAGCAGCACCGTCCGAAACCAAAACCTTCAGTACATTCTTTAAAGCTTCAACATAGCTAGTCGGAGGTTTTGCCAAAGAAGATCCATGGGCTGACAGAGACAAGACAAACGCTTGAACTTTGAAACCCTTGATAGAATCATTGACAAACTCCCAAAACAATAAACAGCCTTCTTTCAAATCTCCAGCCGGCACATGAATGAAACTCCTACCACCTCTCTTAGGCCAAACAACACAACGAGGAAACCAACCTGAAGAAGATCAAAGTTTTCCAAGACGAATAGAACTGGAGGCATCCCAAATCTGTTTGTGAAAGAATTTCTGAATCGGCTGTTGCAAAATTTCAACCAAAGAATGTTCTAACCAGCACAAATGAGAAGAAGACAGAAAGATTACCCTGTTAACCAACATATCTTCAATAAAATGACCATTTTCTTCAGGCCAAAAGAAATAAAAAAAACTTCATAATCTTCCTGCTTTTCACCTCCATGACTCTCTGATTTTGTCTTAACCTTGTTGAAAAGGAGAGAAACGTTGCTGGAAGTCGTTGGAAGTGCGTGGCTGTCGGAAACTAAAAAGATAACTTAGCTGGAAATCGAAGATCGGGGAGGAGAACACTGGAGACTGAAGGCTGGAAGTTGGAAGGGTGAACAGAGAGGAGAGAGCATTGGGGGTGGGGCTGGGGGGGGGGGGGATGTTCTATTGGTTTTTCTAATTTATTTATAAGTGATTTATTAAAAGTGATCTTCATGTAATCATTTTAATGTTTGGTTTACACTTTTAAACACAATTTTCATACTATCGAAATTGATTTTGAATGATTAAAGGCATGTTTGGGAGTGATTTTGAAGTTGACAAAAGTGTTTTAGCCATTCCAAGATCACTCCCAAAGATGTCCGACATACTATGGCAAAGATTAACAAAATAATGCAGTCACAACAAAAAGTTTGAGCTTCTACTTCGCAACTAAACAATAAAGGAAAAGGTAATGACTGAGCCATGGAGAAAAACAAGAATCTATGGCTCCAATGATTCTATAACAACAATTGATAATAGAAAGAGATGAAAAGGAGCAAATATAAAGGAAAGATGTACAAAATGACTAACTAAGGGGCTGTTTGGGTATGTTTTTAAAAAATTGTTTTGCAGACTAATTTTTTTAAAACTGTTTTTGTTGTTTTTTATTCCAAAAACTGTTTGGAAAGATATTTTCTTTTATTGTATTTTCATATACCTGTTCTACCTATTAAATTAAAAATACAACACATTCAAATCAAGCTACACTTAATAAATAAACAATAACTAATTGAGAAAACATAAAAAAAAAAAAAGTAAAAACAACTTTCTGTTTCTGCCAAATAAGCTAAGAAGCACGGTTACAGATACGAGATATGAATAATACATGACATGAACATGGTGACACGTCATTTTTTAAGAATCAAGAACATAGGGACACGTTTTTTAAAATATACATTTTTAAAATATATATTATTTTTACACAAGAAGAAAATTCAAGTCAATAAATTTATGCATTTATATGCTTAAAAAAATGAGTTTGATGTATTTCACTCTCAAAACTTATTACCTTTATCCTATATTACTATCGGTGTCTATTTAGTATGTTTAGCAAGTGTTTGATACATATCTAACAAATGTTGAATCCAGATTCACTTTGTACAATTAGTGGAGTGTCTGATCCATGTCCAACAAGTGTCAAAGTGTCCAAGTGTCTGATACGTGTTAGACACAGACATATTAGCCAAACTAAAGTGTCTGTGGTTCTTAGTAAATATGTGTTTTACATAAAAAGCTGTTTTTAAATTTTAAAACATAAAAGTATTCTTTGATCTCATTTACGAACAGGCATATAATTTTCAGGATAAAAATAACTATGGATATTTGAGTTAGATTACGCATACTATAACTAATTTCACTAGACACTATTTATTGGTGCATCAACTGTGGTGCATGCATCTGCCATCTAGTAGTCTGATACAGAAAAAAAAAGGGATGTGGATAGAGCTATCAAGAAGGAAGAAACAGCAGGGATAGAAAAATTAGCCTTAAAACTCCATCCTAATGGGCAAGATAAAAGGGGTATTCACTCGTCATAGCCAAAGAAGAACCAAGTTACTATTAAGCATGACATGCTGAAAATTCTATGATAATAGCCTGGCCCATGAGTTAAATGAAGGCCTATTAGTCAAAGCAATAATTTCAGTAATACCCGCAAGAGAAATGTGGGAAGCATTCGATCTCCCCGATAAAAATTTAGGTAATTATGTTCAATCTTTCGAATTAAGATAAAGAGCATATGCCCTAAAACAAGGAGGTATGAGTTTACGGAAAAATGGAAATATTAGGACACAGATAAGCAAGTTGAAAGGGGGAAATTTCGAGTTTAAAGTCCGCACAGCCACGAAACACAATTGAATAAATTCATAAATTATTCATCAAACTATGAGGAAGCTGGAGGAATTAACGAGAAGTTCACTAACCATTAGAACAGTGTTTTGCAATACAAACACGAAGGATTCATAGAAACACCCGAAATTCACTAAAAAACACTAATGATTATAGCTCATTAGGAACCCAGCGACCTGATTTCAATAACAAACCATAATCCAAAAAAGAGTGTGAAAGAAACCCTGACAATAAATCAAGCAACTAAAAAGATGAGTCGAAAGAGAAGAAGAAGAAGGCTAAACATACGGCAATGACATCGCGATCACACCATGGTATGTGATCGCCGCCGGAGAAGAAATTGGAGACCGACCCAAAAAATTTGCTGACCTTCGCTTCCATTTCTCTCTCGTCTTCTGCGTTTTCGCTATTTCGAGTGCCCTGTTTTCTTTCCTTTATTTTTTTCCTTTTAATGGAAACCACTAGGAAAAGATCTTCCTGTAAGAGATCGATAAAGAAACAGAAGATAAAAGATAATGTTTGAAATTTTGGATGGGGTAAATTCCCTTTTGGCTATTGAAGTTTTAAACTTTGTTTGAGGTTTTTAAAATAAACTCTTTTAACCTTTCAAATTTAGAAAATAATTTTAAATGGTTTTTATATATGTAAATTTTTTTTTAGTTCAACATGTGAGGATGAGATTAAGCATTTGACCTTTTGATCAAGGATATAATATCTAATCAGTTGTACTCAGATTAACGATCAAGTGCAAAGGATATAAGTGAAATCTCAAGCAAAGGTGGATCAAATAGTCTTGATAAAGGCATTAACCTCAACTTTTATGCTTTTTGACGGAGTCTGAGGTGATGTTACTTGTCTTAGATCATTAAGGAGCTGTTTGGAGCGCTGAGTGAGTTAAAATAGTTTGAAGTTGTTTAGTCTGTGGAGTTGGATAATATTTGTTTGGATTGTTGGATTATTTAGTCTAGGTTAAGTAAGTATGTGTTTGGGATGCATAGTTGTTTAGTTTGGATTTAGAAAGTCTGTATTTGGGGTATAAAATTGTTTAATATAGAGTTCTGAAGTCTATGTTTATACTGACTGTTTTTTTTTTCTACATTTTTTTGTTGTACTATACAATTAGAGCTATATTAGATATCAATTTTTCAAATTTTAAATAATAAAAAAAAAAATCCCATCAAAGGAAATATTTTTTCATTTCTATTTTCACCTATTATAGATAGCTCTATGCATTTTCATTCTAATAGAAAATCCTTGTTTTTAATTAATTATATTATTATTTTTTAAAAATATACAGTTTATTAAAGACATTTGTTCTAATGACCTAAAAAATGTATATATATATATTAGTTAAAAAATTAATTACATAGCAATATCTGATGTTAATGTAAAATATTGTTGAGAAAAATCTTTTATTCTAATTTTAACTTCAATTTCATGGCTATCTATAGCCTATAACTTATAAAAATTTAGCATTTTATAGATAAACTTAGCATCTATTATAACTCCATCTTTTATGGATGGTTTGCTTATCTATGATTCCAAAACCTAACGAATTTTAAGTAAATTTTGTGATTTATTATCATATGAAATTAAATGATATTTTTTTTATATAAGAAAAATTACGAGACAAACATATTTTGCTAGTTTTCTTATAATTTTAAAATTATCATGTAAACACAAATTTTAACAATTTGATGTGCAAATATTTCATCCTTGTAATAGTCACTAATGAAACACACCCTTTAACATCTTTATAGTTAAACTTTATCTCTATTGTAGCTTCATCTTTTTTTGTCTGTCTGTTTGTAGGATTTTGAGTGATTTCAAATTTTAAAGGAACTTTGTTCTGTATTATCATATGAAATTGAATGGTAGTTTTCTGTCAAAAAAGGTTCTTACCAAAAATAATCATATTTTGCAAGATTTCCTAGAGTTTCAAAGTATGTTACTTAACATTAATGTTTAAAATATTGACGTTGATGAAAATATCGAAGTCTCGATTTTATGGAAATATCGGTGGAAATATCAACAAAATGTCAATGTCGTTAGATAATTCTGAAAAAAAATTATAAAACAAAAAATTCAAAAAAATTATTTAAATTAATAAATAAACATTTTACACTTCTTAAATATGTTAAAAATACTTAGGTGGTGTTTGGATTGAAGAATTGGATTAACTCCTCCTTAATCCTTGTTTGGCCCAAGGATATTTTAACTTCAATTGTGGGCTTCACAAACTTGTTAACTTTTTTTCCAACTCTCTATTGTGGGCCTCACAAAACTCCTACTTCAACTCCTCATTGTGGGCTCCACAACTTTCATGTCTCATATTTTCTTCACCTTACCTCACTCCTACTCGTCTCTCTTCTCTCCTCTATCTCTCTTTTTTTTACATAATTTTTTTTAATTTCTTAATTTACAAATTTTTCTTTATTTTTTTATATAAATTTTCTCACCATTATTACTAATTACTAATTAAATATAAATAATTATTAAAAATATTTTTATTTTTATCCTATATTTTCATAAAATTTTTAACAAAAATATTTTTCTTTTTATTCTATAATTTTATTTTTTAAATATAAATTAGATATGATAATATTATTTAAATTAAAATTCTTAATGTAAATTAGAGTACTACATAACAATTCTTTTAATTGATAAAAATCTCCTTATCTCACTTCCTCCACATGCATCTACAATTCTTTTTTAAAGTTTAAACTAAAATTACTTATAACAAATAATAATCTTATCTTTTTATAGCTTATTTTTTCTATTAATAGCTCAAATATATATATAATTTTATGATTTGAAGATAGGAAAAACATATTTTAAACTATCCCGTATTATAGTTTAAGAAATTAGTATTTAAAAAGGTTAATGTATTAAAAAAAAGATTTTCAAATTAATCATATTCAGAGTAAGAAGATAAACAATTTCTCCTTCCAAACTTAATAAAATAAAATTATTACAATAAATAATATAAGTATATAGTATTTTGAACAAAAGTATGTATGATATTAATTTTGAATGGTGTTAAAAAATATATATTCATTTTGAACTTAATTATTTTAAAATAGCATAAATATTTGATTTTTTATTTTAAAACTTTGGATAATTCATTACATTGATTAGTTAGAAAAATAAAATCTTAAATTATGTAATAAAAAATAGGGCAAAATACATTTTTGATCCTTCAGTTTTGCGTTTGGTTCCCTTTTAGTCCCTTAGTTTTCAAACTCAACAAATTTACCCATAAGCTTTGCATTTAGTTAAACTGTTAGTCCTTCCATCCAATTTTCCGTTAGTCAATTGGAATAAACCTAGATTTGAAAATGAACCCGTTTCAAATATGAAAATCCCCACCTCGTTCATTTCAGACTGAAAACGAAAACATTTCTGATATGAAAATAAATCCGTTTTAGTTCTTTTTATTAAAAAAAATGAAGGAGAATGAGATGAAAGAAGAAGGGAATAGAAGAATTTTTTTTTACAGTTGCCAGATGGAAGAAGGGGAGAAAGGGAATAGATGGCAACGGCGAACGATGGCGATGGTCGGTGATAAGCCTTAGAATTAAGGTTTATTTAACTCCCAATTGCTTAAAATATTCTTGTTTTGACTTAAGTCCAATTGAAAATAGTTGAAATATTGCTTCAAAATAAGAGAGAAATAAGAATGATGGCATTTGGGATAGAGTTCTAAATAAATTGATCTTGTTTGTAGGAAATATGGAAATTGCAAAATCAAATTGCAAAATTGTGATTCTGCAATTTTGAGCAATAGAAAAATTTGAAGAAGAAAAAAAAATCTAGCGAAAAACCCATATATGGAAAACCCATAGTACCGCACAAATTAAAGGATTTGAGCACAATTTCTGGATGATTCAACCCTAGAAAGGACCTATAAAGGGCGGAAGAAGAAGGATGCAGAAGATGTTCGGGTTTTTGGAGAGAAATTGGCTCGTGGGTTTCATCATTTAGAAACTCTGTTTTTCTTCAGTTTTGCTCTGTTTTTTTACCAAGGATTTCAGTCTTGAATTTCAGCCTTCTGTCTTAAATTTTATGAATTTTCTTCTTGTATTTCTAAGAGTTGTTGGCATCACACTTTTGTATTTCATTCAATTTCTGTTTTGCCTTAAGTGTTTGTTTTAATTCCAGCCTCTGTTTTGTGAGTTTTATAGTTTTCTCCTTGTTCAATCTCACATTGTTGTTGCAAGATGTTCAAATTCTATTTTTACTCCAGTTACCCAATCCAATTCAAGTGGTACTTGAATTGTTAAGACTAATATTCTCCTAGAATTAGCAAGAGATTGAGTCGATTGGGATGGGGTAACGATTAATTGAACAAATATGGATCGATTGGTGTTCTTAATTCAATTCTGTCTTTGCTTTCATGTAAGTTTCAATAATTGTTAGTATGTTTATAAACCCATAAGTTTCAAGGGTAGAAGGAAGAAGATTGAAATTTTCTATTGAAGCCCTTGATTCTTTGTGTTCAATTTTAATTTGAAAGTTTTAAAATTCCTTGCAGTTAATTGCCCATGTTTGTGTGAGCTTATTGTCATAATTGTTCAATACTACTTAGGATAGAATTCTGAAATAATTAACAATTTGTTTAACTTTCTAATATGAATTTTTCTTCAAAAAATAGTTGTATGATTTTTATTTTCAATTTGAGCTAAACTTCTTAGGGGGTTCAAGAATGCAAATTCCCTAAGAAGTAATTGTAGCCAAAATTCCAACTAAAAACCAAGCCTACATCTCAATTGTTTGCTTGTGTTGAATAAATTTCTGTTGAGATCCTAGAATGATCAACTAGGGTAGCAACTCAAGCTTAGATCTAATACCGACAAGGTTAGTGATAAGCGGATTTCGCACAAGTGATTGAGAAAATAGCTTAGACATAAGCCAATCCTTACCCTAGACATAGGGATTAAGGACTCTAAAGCCCATAAAATTGTTGAGCCGAATTATCTAAGATAGAAGGACTATAGACATATAAGTCACTCACTTAGCCTCCTAAAAACCTAAATTTAAGGTGAATAGGAGAAGCAATTTTGGTTTACAATTGAGTGTGGAGTAGGTTGGAATTGCAATTTTGGCTTGCAATTACAACTTAGGGCAATGACATTCTTGAGCCCCATCTTATTCTAAAATTCCATTTGCAATTTCATTTACTAAGCTTATCTAATTTGCTATCCAATATTGCTGATTCTAGATTCTGCAATTCAATTATGCAATTTTTTCTTTATTCCAATATTGTCATTTCATAATTCTGCAATTAGATTTTGCAATTTTTTCCAACACACCAACCCAACCTTATTTTTGCATTTTTAATTTTCAAGTTGCAATTTTCCTTACATTTTCCTTACAATATTTTGTTACACCGTTCCCTTGGGATTCGATACTTGGTACTCACATACGTATACACCGATCAATCGCGCAAGCAATGGCTGCGGTCGGCGAGCGGATGTAGTGGTCGACGATTGGTTGAAGAAGGAGGAGGAAGAAGAAGGGAGAAGGAAAGAAGAAAAAGAAAAAATAAAAAATAAAATAAAATAAAAGAGAGAATTTTTTAAATAAAAATTGGAAAAAATTAAAAAATAATAAAATAATATTTTTTAATAAAAAATAGGTGTCACGTCACCTTTCTGTTTGAGACTAACAGAAAATTAGATGGAATGACCAACAATGTAACTAAATGCAAAACTTAGGGGTAAATTTGTTGAGTTTGAAAACTGAGGGATCAAAAGGGAACCAAACGCAAAACTGAGGGACAAAAAATGTATTTTGCCCAAAAAAATATTGTAACTTTTATTAAGCTTGGAAAACAAATCTTAAATTAAAATTTTAAAATTGACGAAAACAAGTCTTTAACAAAATTGTAAAATATTAATAAAATAATATAATTTAAAATCTCAATTTTAGAATTGACGGAAACAAATCTATATTATTTCTAGAATTGGGAGAATAAAAATATAAAAATTTTGAAGTTTATTTGAATCCCTTTAAATTAATGGATTGAAATCTTTCCAAATCACATGTAATATTTAAAAACTTATTGTAAGACTTTTTTTTTTTATTTGAAAACTATCCAAGGATAATGAATAATTAATGTGAGAGATATTGAAAAAAGAATGTGGGGTATTTTGTTCAATTTTTTTTTTCTTTAAAGAAATTTGTAAAATATACCTAAATTAATAAAAACAAAAAATCACAATCTTAGAATTCATGGGAACAAATCCTTAATAATGAAATTTTGAAAAATTGTAGAAAAAACTGTACAAAAAAAAGCTAATATAACTCAGACTTCAAAACTCCAGATTTAACAAATCTTCACCCCAAACACACTTTAGAACTCCATACTAAACAACTCCGTGCCCCAAACACAGATTTCCTAACTCCAAACTAAACAACTTTATACCCCCAACATAAAATTCTTAACTCTTCAGACTTACTAACTCCTACTCTATGCAACTCCTTGCCCCAAATAGCCCCTTATTATTAACATGGGAGGGAGGGAGAGGGAAGAAGATGAAGAGAGGAAAAAAGAGGAAGATGGAGCTCCTTAATAAATGTGTAAACTTCAATAGTGAACACTGTTTAAGTTGGTAAGGTGGAGTTAAAATACTCACTATGTTGTGAAGTATGTGGGCCAAACAGAAAGTGAGGTATTTTAACCCACTCCATCCAACTCCAAGTTAGTGAGTCAAACACCCCCTAAGGCTCTATTTGAGAAGGCTCCATTTGAGAATGACTTTGAGAGTACTCAAAGTGATTGGGAGAGAATTTTAACCACCTTTTATGTTTGATAAAATTGATTCTAAAACCATTAATTTGGCTTCCTTTTTATGGGTTTTTAGATGCCGTCATATTCTTTTCTTTTTTTCTCAATGAAAGTTTGGTTCTTCATTTAAAAAAAAATTAAGTCACTTTTGTAAATACGTTGATTTGTAAATCGTTAGTACTAGCTTTTAAAAGCAGATTCCCACGAAATTAAACACCTTTGCTAAGAAATTTTAAAATTCAAAATTTAGGCTCTGTTTGATAACCATTTAATTTTTGATTTTTGAAAATTAAGCCTATAAATACTACTATCATCCATGGATTTACTTGTTTGTTATCTACTTTTTACCTATGTTTTCAAAAATCAAGTCATGTTTTGAAAACTAAAAAAAGTAATTTTTAAAAAGTAGTTTTTTTTTTTAGAATTTGGCTAAGAATTCAAATGCTTCCTTAAGGGAGATGAAAACTATTGTAGAGAAATTGAGAGAAAACAAGCTTAATTTTTTTAAACCAAAAATCAAATAGTTATCAAATGGGGTCTTAGATTTCAACCTTTTAAAATCCCACTTTCTCGACAATTAATTACTAGAGCATAGCCCAACTGTACTTGAATCGAAATTTCTAATTATTATAGCATAGCCCAACTGTACTTGAATCAAAATTTCAAATTGATTGGTTCAAGGCAACCAAATTTTAAATAATTATCTTTTAAAAAATAGAAATTATTAACAAACAAATATACTGATTTTGATAGTATCTTTATTTTAGCCATTATAGCTAAATTTTAAAATTTTAGTACAATGTATTAAATTTCCGTCGACATGTCAATATTTCCATCGACATTTCTACATGTCTATGAGTTCGACATCGACATGAGAGATGAATCGACATTTCCATTACGCCGTAAAGAAATTGATAAAATATAAATAAAATAACAACAAAAATGTAACTAATGGAAAAATAATACTAATAATAAGTATTTTAACTTATTTTAAAAATGTAAAATATTTACTTATTAATTTAAATATTTTCTTGATTTTTTTTTTGTTTTAAATATTTTTCTAGAAATATCCATCGACATCGACATTTCCATAAAATTGAAACATCGACATTTTAACTATTGATATTAATTTACCAAACAACATAACTTACTTTTTCATGTTTAAAATTGAAATTTACATAACACTAATTTACTTCATGTTACAATTGATTTTTTCTCAAAGTACAATTGACAACAATTATTTTAATAACCAATCCTAAACTAAGGGAAAGCTTGACTTTGCTTCATCCAAGGGGAGCCTTGACTTAGGATGTGAGTTTTCTTCCCATCTCTAATCGCTAGGCCAACATTTTACGTTGGTGTGGTAGTGATGGAATAATTCACGGTGGCTATCTAGTCTCCTCTAAATACTTTAACTCCTTTGTGAGTTGAATACTTAGAAGCTGTTTAGGGCGCTGGGTGAGTTATGATAGTATGTAGGTTATAATAGTTTGTAGATTTATATAATATGTGTTTAGAATACATAGTTATTTAGTCTAGGTTATAATAATCTGTGTTTGGGGTGCAATGTACTTACAGACTATTATAATCAAAACTATTATAGCTCATGCCCCAAACAACCCCTTAAGAAGTGTTTGGATTGAGGAGTTGTGGGGAGTGGAGTTAGAGGAGTTAATAACTCCCCATAACTTCTTGTTTGGCCCAAAGATAATTTAACTCCTATTGTGGACCTCACAAACTTATTAACTCCTCTTCCAACTCCTCATTATGGGCCCACAAACTTATTAACTCATTCTCCAACTCCTCATTGTGGGCCCCACAAATTTCCTATTTCTTTTTTTCTTCACCTCACATCACTCTTACCTCTCTCTTCTCCCATCTCATTTCTCTCTCTATTTTTTTTACATTATTTTTTTTAATTTCTTAATTTGAAAATTTTTCTTTATTTTCTATATAAATTTTCTCATAATTATTACTAATTACTAATTAAATATAAATATTTATTTTTTATCCTATAATTTTAATAATTTTTTTAACAAAAATATTTTTATTTTTATTCTATAATTTTATTTTTAAATATAAATTATATAAGATTGTTTTAGATATGATACTATTATTTCAATTGAAATTTTAATATAAATTAGAGTACTACATAACAATCTTTTTAATTGATAAAAATCTCCCTATCTCACTTCCTCCACATGTCATCTACAATTTTTTTTTTAAAGTTTCAACTAAAATTACTTATAACAAATAACAATCTTATCTTTTTTAAGTTTTTTTTTTATTAATAGCTCAAAAATATATATAATTTTATGATTTGAAGATAAGAAAAACATATTTTAAACTAACCTATATTACATTTTAGAAAATTAGTATTTAAAAGGATTAACATATTAAAAAAATTTGATTTTCAAACTAATCGTGTTCAAAGTAAAAAGATAAACGATTTTTCATTCCAAACTTAATAAAATAAAATTATTACAATAAATGACATAAATATATAGTATTTTGAACAAAAGTATGTATGATATTCATTTTGAATGGTGTTAAAAGATATATATTCATTTTGAACTTAATTATTTTAAAATAGCATAAATATTTGATATTTTATTTTAAACTTAGTTATTTTAAAACTTCAAAGAATATATTATTTTCAAATTAATCAAAATTTCGATAATTCATTACATTGATTATTTAGAGAAATAAAATCTTAAATTATGCAACAAAAAGTATTTTATTATGCTTGAAAAGTAAATCTAAAATTTAAAATTTAAAATTAACGAAAACAAGTCTCTAACAAAATTGTAAAATATTCATAAAAAATATAATTTAAAATCTCAATTTTAGGATTGACGGAAACAAATCTATATTATTTATAGAATTGAGAGAATAAAAACGTAAAAATCTTGAAGTTTATCTGAATCCCTTTAAATTAATGGATTAGAATCTTTCCAAATCACATGTAATATTTAAAAAGTATTGTAAGACTTTATTTTCTTTGAAAACTATCTAAGATAAATGAATAATTAATGTGAGAGATATTGAAAAAAGAATGTGGGGTATTTTGTTCAAAATTATTTTTTCCTTTAAAGAAATTTGTAAAATATACATAAATTAAGAAAAACAAAAAAACGCAATCTGAGAATTCATGGGAACAAATTCTTAATAATGAAAATTTAAGAAATTGTAGAAAAAAATTGTATAAAAAAAGCTAAAATCAACTCAGACTTCAGAACTCCAGGTTTAACAAATCTGCACCGCAAACACAGATTTCGGAACTTCTACTCCCTACAACTCTTGGCCCTAAACACAGACTTCCTACATCTCTAGACTTACTAACTCCTACTCCCTGCAACTCCTTGCTCCAAATTGTCCCTTAATGAGTTGCTAAAACAAGATCCTCATGGAGATGCATTTTGTATAAATCATTGATGCAAAACATTGACATCTTCACCTACCAAAGATGAGATTTTTATTTTGAAAAAGAATTTTGTGTGTGATGAACAATGTTAATGATAATCATGGGTTGGTTGGTCTCATTCAAGTCAATTTTGCTTTATTCTATCCTTACTTGTCTTTGGCAATAAACTTTTAAGGATGTCTTGCTAGGATATAACAATTGTTTGGATTGTGTCTATACCCCGAAGGAGTCAATCCCTCACTTTTCGTTGGTGTTTAGGTGCTTGAACCACTTCATATATCTTTTTCCCTTTGATTATCTAAACTTTCAATTAGGGACGCGATCAATGACATGCTTTTCCAACCATGTAAACTAAGTTTTTATTAGACGGACCCTTTCTACTTTGTTTCTTGTCTTGCTTCTTTCAGGCTAAATCAAAAGGTGATTGATTGGAAGTTTGATATGCTTCAAGCAAGACACATGATGCCACTAGGACCGACAACCAAAGAAGAAAAATATCTCCACTTCAACATTTGGAGTATTAAGTTTCATTAGGAAGGATAACAAGTGGAGAAATAAGCTTCAAGCCGACATTAAGATATCAAATCTTAGAAGCTTCAATTTAGGGGTTATTTTGTTGTTCATCTTGTAAAATATCCCTTCAATCTTGTACTTTATTTATAATATGTTGTGTTAAACTCTTAAGCCAAAAGTGGAGCTAAATGTGTTTGATTGACCCATTTTAGAAACCCTCATATAACTTGTAACTAAATACTATTCATGTTTAGGTTAGTTTTAGGGTTTAGTTTATTTGCTTGTAGTTCTTTTACTTTGTCAATCATATAAGGCTATTTAAAGCCTTCATTTGTAAATTTGAGGAGTTTAGACATTTTGGTGAAATGAAAATGGGAAGAGTTCCTCTCTTTGCTCCAAACTGAGAGTACGTTGCATCCTAACTTAGGTTTGCATGTTCCTTAGAAATATTCAAATTTGATTGGTCATCAAATTTGTGGAGTGATTTAACTATGGATTGAGAACGCATTTACCTTTCCAAAGACTTGACAGGTTAGTCATTTCTTCTTCTCTTTGAGTGGTTCTTTGTATGTGTACTAAGTGTTGTCGTGTGTGTTTAGGAGGTTTTTGTTCTTACAAGGGTTGTCTATGCCACTTGTGGTAGGGTTGAATATATCATTTGGTTTCAGAGCTTTTTCAGTTCTTTGATTTTGTATCATTTGGTATTAGAACTTTCTTGATATCTTTGATTTCATATCATTTGGTATCAAACCTTTCTTAGTGCCTTTGATTACGTATCAAAGTTTCAAGAGGATAGTTCTCTTTGCTTGCTTTTTTGCCACTTGGGAGGCTTGTATTGTCTCATTGAGTGCAACGTATTGGAGGCTCTATTTAGTGTCTGCTTCATCAATTACATAAGGTTCCTGATAAACAATTGAAGAGGGTCAATATTGAGGAACAAGCCTGATCGAAAGATAATATTTGCTACATTGTCCCAATAAGTCACTTCCTAGCTTAGCTAGGTCGCTTTGTATAGTCTCTAAAGCTCTTCAATCACTTTCTCTCATCATTGGTTTGTAGGATGTCAATTGAATTGAAGGTTTTTACCTCCTTATGGCTGAGGGGTAACTCCTTTCTATGAAGGTTTTTGATGGCTCTGAAAAATCTTTGATGAAGTTTTCGTTCCTACAATTAAGTCAAGAAGGGCCTTTTAGGCTTGAAGAAAAATTAGATAGTTTATTGCATCTTTGTTCTTGTATGGATGCAAAATGTGAAGATGAAATATCAATAGTGGAACAAGTGATCCTTGAGATCTATAGTTTAATTGTGACGGTTAAATTAGAATGATGTTATGTGATGGCAAATGCCTCAACTATGTTGATAGTGAAGATAGAGAGACTTCTTCCAAATCTATATTAGACCCAGTATGGTTGAGAGGTATCTTATTGTGCTAACTTTGCTATCCAAAACACAAGTTTTAGCTTAAACAGCACATACCAAGATTTGACAAAAGAAACATTGATTGAATCCCATCAGAGTCATGTTAAAGCAGCCTTTTGTTTCTGATCTTTTATTATTATTTTTCCTTGAGTCTAAGTTTCATTTAAACAATAATTAGTAAAGAAAGTTTGGATCTCTTCATTTAACTGCACTTAAAGAATTTACTATGTACAGGAATTGAATTTTTGTGTCAAATGAAAAACAAGGGAACACCCCTATACCCCAAGTGAAACAGAAAAGAGGGAGAGCACCAAAGCACACAATATCAGGCGACATCAGGAGCCATTTCAATGTTGGTCATCCACTTTTTCACTATGCAGATACTGCAAATGGAAACTCAAGTTTCCTGTGTCTGAAACCCAATTGTGTCTTCTGTGAGGATCCCCCTTTTTAAGTGGAACAAGCCTCCCATGGGAAATCTCTACAATGTTCGGAACTAAACAATGAAACTGGTATGAATGAAACTTTGAGGTCCATTCGACAACCAGCTGACTTTGTTTCTGATAATTTACCTGCATTGCAACCTTTAATTGTGAGCTTAACCTCTGGTGTAGAAACATGAACACTTTTATGTGACGGGTCCTCCGGTATGGTGCTTTGACTGAGAAGATATATGTATCAGATGGGAGACCAACTAGTATGGTTCTTATATTCTCAAGCATATTTCCTCAGGAGGCACTTCTTCATGATCACTATACTTTGCTAGTTCTCCATTTCCGGTGCAAAGTCGAGTAGATAACGAAGGGGAACCTGGGGTATAATTGCCTGCATATGTATTTGAAACACCAAGATTTTGAATCTACAGATTTTAATAACATTTGCAGGTGAAATGGTTATCTCACTTTATGATGCAATATGAAATTCTTCACACACCTCTAAAGGATGAGCTTCTTTCAAAATCTTTGGTTAGTTGCAGTAAGATGGTACCAGACAGCACAACAACAAAGCCACATATTTCGGATATGATTGTTCCTCCACTTTGGCCCTCCCAATCCTGAAGTTGAAGATGTATTTCTAAGTACTTTTAACATATTAAGTTTACATCTGAACGACAGACGATAAAGAGAATGAAATGAAGCTAAAACACTGTCCTAGCACATCTCCTCATCAATCAGCTCAGGTAAGCAAATGAATCCGAATTCAAATTTTTGTTCCTTAAATTATATTTAGAAATGAATCATACATTCATAATTGGACTTTCTATTAAGGAAATCAAGTTACTATTTTACCTTAAGCAATATGATCAAGAATATATTTCAGACTTCTTACAGTTATAACAATTAAAACTACAATATGAAGTTACCAAAATCATGGGATAGATCCTCCTAGGCTCATTGAGAATCATAAATCTTTAGAAAAAGTCCCACTTCCTAAAATACCACATAAAAAGTTATATATTTGTGATGTCAATCGCAATGCATGCCGCAGTTATTCTCCTTGAGTTCAAGCAAACAGACAGGATTTTTTTATTATCCTAGACTAGGGTGGCTCCTTGCAGTCCTTTTGGAAATGAAATATTGTTTCTTATCCAACACCCCCCCCCCCCCCCCCCCCCCCAAAGAAAAAAAAGAAGAAAAAAACCTTAAGTGAGTTGGAGCCTCTACCTAAATTACACACTTACATAGATTTTTCATACCTTGAACATGATGACACTTGCAAGGATCGTAAGTGTCGTAAACATCACATAGTATATTGGGGAGACAATTGCCGTGTTGAATGTGTCAAGTGCCTGAAAAGAAAGTACATTACTAAATATGAAGAAGAGATGTTTGTTGATGTTCCATAGACTACTTGTAAACCATCTTCCAGTAATTAAAACTAAGCGAACCAACAGAGAAGCTGGAGGAGCATTATATCACCGGCTAGAGTCGTCAGTTAACAATATTATATATTAATTAATGCAAGGAAAAAAGAAGCAAAGAGGGCAGAATTCTCACAAGTATACAATCTGAAAAGAAAATAAGATCTTGTTTTTTTTTTTTTTGATAAAGAATCAAGACTTTCATTGAGAAAAAATGAAAAAATACGGACATACAAATAAGATCATTTCATTGGATTTCACATACTTGAATTTTCATCTAGGATTTTCTTTGTATTACTTCCAACCAGCCATATTCCCAGCACATAAGCAAATGAAACAAATATCTTAGGCCCCGTCTGATAATCATTTGGTTTTTGAAAATTAAGCTTGTTTTCTTCCAATTTTTCTATAATGGTTTTCAGCTCCCTTAAAGAAGCATTTGAATTCTTAGCCAAATTCTAAAAGCAAAAACAAATTTTTAAAAATTACTTTTTTTAGTTTTCAAAACATGGCTTGGTTTTTTAAAACATAGGTAAAAAGTAGATAACAAAGCAAGTAAATCCATAGGCGGGAGTAGTATTTATAGGCTTAATTTTCAAAAATCAAAAACCAAATGGTTATCAAACGGGGCCTTAGATATCGACCATAATTGCTAACTGCCCCTCCTTAATAAGTTGTAGTTGCATATGAGAAAACATAAGATTTTAAGTAGGGCAAAATACACTTTTGGTCCTTGAGGTTGGAGCTTGATGTCTATTTAGTCCATGAAGTTCCAAAATGGACACTTTAGTCCTCAAGATTTGAGAAATAGTTCTAAATGATCCTGAAGTTAAGTTGAGTGTTAGTTGACTAACGGAAAAATGATATGGCATTGCTGGGTTGAAATTTTTTAATTGATGAGGCAATATTTATTGTTTTTTTATTATTTTGTTATGTGGCATTTGTTTATTTGTTTATTTTCTCATCTCCTCTCTCTTCCTTCCCATTTCTTCTTCCTTGCTTCGCTAATCCAACCCTAATAACTTCAACACAGAGAACCAGACTCCAATAACTTCAACACAACAACCCAAAACCCCAACCAACAAAACATAGCAACCCGAAACTCCAATCAACAAAACCCACTTGAGAAACCTTATTCTTTCTACTACCCCCACCTCTCTCACAACCAAGAACGAAGAACGAATTAAAAAAAAAAAAGAAAAGCTTAGAAACTAACAGGGAGGGAAAAGAGATTAATTAACATTGAATTAAGGCAAAATTGAGACAATATTGAATGAGCATGGAGGATTGCATTCTCCCAAAGGAACAATATTCGAGATTTTAATTTGGATAGAATAGTTACAGTAGATAGCAAAGAAAAAGCCAACATTTGCTTAGTTTTTTTTTTTTCCAAAAAACTACAGATCAGAAATTTGAAACTTGGAAAGACTCTAAATCTCGTGTAAAATATAAATGTTCAAAAGCCCAAGACAAACAACTAATCAAACAAACACAGAAGAAGTCCGGCGGGACCTTTGGAGGAGAACCAGAGAAGAGGGGGTAGGGAAGAGAGGAGGAAAAAAATGACAAAAGAAAAGAAACAAATTCCACATAAAATAAAATTTAATAAAAATTTAATAAACATTACCACATCATTTAAAAATTTCCAACTCAGCAATGCCACATCAATTTTCCGTTAGTCAACTAACGGTCAACTTAACTTAGGGACCATTTAGAACTATTTATCAAACTTCGGGGACTAAAGTGTCCATTTTGAAACTTTAGGGACCAAAAGTGTATTTTGCCCCTTTTTTTTTAACAAGAAATGAAACTTTTCATTGAAGAAATGAAAAGAGACTAAGGCTCAAAAGATACAAACTTCATAAACGAGTGAAAAGAAAAGAACAAAAGATAAAAGAAACTAAGAAACAATTACAAGGGAACAATAAAAGCATGCCAATTAAAACAAATATCTTGTAATGAGAAATCAACAAAAGGCTTGGAGAGAGAGCACTAAGATGAAGCCTTTAAACACGCCGATTTGAAAGTGTATTTTTCCCTTGTAAGTACAAAAAGTGAACTCTTTTTGTTAGTATTTTTGGACTCGGAAAAGGTCAATATTTTTGGTGTGAAATGGAGGTTTTGGATGTGACCACATGTCTGTTCCACTAGTTTCTCTATTATTCTTAACAAAAAAGCTCTTCTTTTGTTGTCGGCCTGAGCATGACTCAATATATTAAGACATTATACCATTGACCAAAAGGTTAGAGGTTTCAAATTCTAACCCCCCACATGTTGTTGAACTAAAAAAAAAAGAGAAACGAAAGCACTTCTTTTGCTCTTAAGAAACCGTCATGTGTGCCCTATGAGGGGGGATTTTCACGTTTGGACCACCAACCCATTTAGGGGCTTTTCGTGTAGCTCTTTCTTCCAAACTCGTGTAGTCCTTCTCACTCTCTGAGTGCCACTACATTCTCCTCTCTTTGGAAGGTTAATATTTCCAAGAAAGTCAAATTCTTTGTGTGCAAATTTTGCATAAAGAAGTAACACCATGGACCACATCTAAAGACACTCTTCCTTTTTGTTGGGACACCAATGAAGCATTCTTTGCAGACGTCAAGCTGAAGATTTTGACCATATTTTGTGGGACTGCTAGTTTGCTTAGTCTTTATGGAATCGCTGTTAGGGCTCGTTTGGGTTGTACTTGACTCACAACAAAGATTGTTGCTCTATGATGGAGGACGTTCTTCTGAACCCTCCCTTTCGAACAGGGGCAAGTCCTTTCGTACGCTTGTTTTTTTTGCCATTTTGTGGAGTATCTAGCTCGGGAGGAACAATAGGATTTTTAGAGGGGTTGAGAGATTGTGGGAGGAGGTTTGAGAGGTTGCTAAATTTAGTACCTCTTTGTAGGTGTTTGTTTCTTGGGACTTTTGTAATTATCAGATTGGTTTTATTATTTTGGATTGAAGTATGTTTCTGTAGTTAGGGTATGGACTCCTTTGGTGAGCCGGTTTTTTTGTATACCCTTGTATATTCTTCATTTTGCTCATTAAAGCTCAATTTTCTCATAAAAAGAAAAATGCAAAAAGCCTAGAGTAGATTCTGGCTTCTAGAGGCATTCGTCAAAGAGATCTCTTGCCTCCCTTTCTTTTTCTATTGCTAACTGATTGTTTTTAGTTGCTTTCTTATGCATACCCTCTAGTTTTGTTGAAGGTCTTAAAGTTCTGAAGGAATTCATGTCAAACGTCTCCAAATTTGCTAAGGAGACATTCCTATTTTCCTTGGTGGGACCCCTTTAATAACCTCAAAATTATGTAGAAGGCATTTGGCTTAAAGGTTGATTCGGCCAAATCCAATGTGGCTAGAGTAAATTGCAACATCTCCAAGGCGCAGAGTATGGCTGATGGATGGTAATGGATGTATGGTTAATCAATACTCAAAAGCCACTTCGGTATTTGAGTCTTTTTCCCTTGGGAAATCTGAAGTCAATGTTATTTTTGGCGCCTGTGTAATCTCTGGTAACTTGAGCAAGTGGAAGCATTCTTCTATCTTGAAGGCAAGGCGAATTACTTCGATTTAGTTCTTTCTAACCTGCCCACTTATTATTCCTCTATATTTAAAGCCCCCAACAGTGTCCTAATGAAGATAGAAAAAACTTTGAGGGACTTTCTTATGGGAGGGCTCTATTGAAGAGTCCATGAATGCAATTTAGCCTTAGTGATATATCAAAATAGAGGGTTTTTTTTGTTGTGGTGATGGTAGAAGGTATAGATTCTAGGAAGATCATTGGAAAGGTCCAAGACCTCTTCAGTACACCTGTCCACATATTTTTGCCCTTTCTAGTTCATTGCAGAGTGTTAGAATCTTGAGTCTCTGTCTTGGAACTTCAATATGTCAAGTAACCTTAATGATGAATGACAAAGAACAGAGGAGTGAGTTTTCTCTTATAAACTCCTTGGAGAACTGGCGTCCTAACGTGGTCTGTTGATCAGAAGGTTAAAGAAATCATTTTGAAACATCCGTTTAGCCTAAGAAGATCAAGAGAGTACACCAATTAAAATGGGAAGCATCTTTGTACTTGAGTCTTTCTTACGTATAATTGCAGCTTCCATTTGCACGTGAAATCCCTTGATCAGGAAGTTACAAAGGTCATTCAGGAAGGAAAGTAATTACAAACACGTTCTGGAAGAATACACTGATTAAACATATCAAAGATGAAAAGAATAAGATACGAAACATCCATGAAATCTCTATTTACATGCTTAAAGATCCTTCTTCATTCCTTCGAATTTTCCCAAAAGCCCGCTATAATATAAAGACAATTTCCCAAATAATTCCAGTTTACCTTTTAAGTCTACGAATATAAAAAAGTCGTTTCAATTTTTCACAAGCCAAAAGAAAAATGATTATCCTGGGCAAAATATCTAAAAGAAAAGGAAGCAAAAGAAACAAGACGAGAGGAAAAGGACTTGGAATAAACAAGAATTGGAAGGAGATTTCACCAACTAGTCACTATCTTAATTTTGTGACACAAAGAACTGTGCTTTTGAAGTTAAGCGACCGCATGCTAGTTAAGAATGCTAAAAGAGTAGTACAATTGCCAACCTTGTTGAGATAATTCATTTGAGTAATGACGCACGTAATGACCACCAACATGAAAAACCACGTCTCCAAGTAGATTAATTGGTTGTTACCCTCAAAGGTCAATTTCAATGATGTCCCAAGGGCTTTAACACTCATCACCTGCAAATATTCAAGATCAAGTCTACTTTGAGATAGACACAATCATACAGGAAATCAATTGACAGAATGAGAAAGCAGCCTGATAAGCCTTAGAATTAAGACTTATTTAATGCTCATAAGCTTAAAATATGCTTGCTTTACTTAGAAATCATAGGAGAAATTTGGTAAATGCTTGAAAAAAAACATCAATAACTTGTGAGAAATGCATGTGAAAGAAAGAATGAGGAAAAGAGGAAGATAAACTCAAAAGAGTTTCTTGTGTGCAAGAATTGTGGAAATTGCAGAATTAAAATTACAAGATGAAGTTGCAATTCTGGAGTAGCAGACAAAAATCAAAAAAGGAAAGAATCTTCACAGAACCAGATAAGGATTTGCTGCACGATTTTAGAGGTTCTTGAGCACGATTTCTGGGCAATATTCAACCCTAATGAAGGCCTACAAAAGGAGAAGAAGAGGAGGAGAGAAAAAGGGTTTTCATAGGGCGTTTCTTGGAGTTGAAGCCGTGGGTTTTCTTCCCAATTTTCCTCTATTTTTTCTTCTAGTTTCTCCTCTGTTTTTACCAAGAGTTGCTGCAATTTTTTGGTTATGTTTTTCTCTTGGTTTTTCGATCCAATCAAAACAAAATTTTGGGTCGTGATGATTCATTCTTCCCTAGAAATAGAGGGTGTTGAATCGATTGAAAACTAAGGGAAAACAGTGGATATTATTCAATTCTTTTTATTCCAGCTTGTTCTTAGTTTAGGCGAATTTGATTTTTGTTTTAGTTCATTGGGTTGTAATTTTTCATGCTTTTGTTTCTTACCTAGTGTATTAAGCATTGGAATTGAGTTCAGATTGATGAAGCAATTGAAGTTGAAGTTCTGAAAATTTTAGTCCGTGGGTTTTTCTTCCTTCTCTCTGTTTTATTTCTTTTGTTATTGAATTGAAGACTTAAAAAGAGTTTTGTTTGTTTTTTTTCTTATTTTAAGCTACTGTTTTACATTACCCTTGTTAGAATGAAGAAGGCCCATTGTTCTTGCTTGATTTCTTTTACTCTAAATATGAGCTAAAGTTTCTTAGGGGGTTCAAGGATGTGAATTCCTTAAGAAGTAAATTTAGCCTAAATTCCAAAAAAAACAAGTCTACATCTCAATTGTTTGCTTGTGTTGAATTTTCCGTTGAGATTCTAGCTTGATCAACTAAGGTAGCAACTTAAGCTTGGATCTAATATCGACAGGGTTAGTAATAAGCGGATTTCGCACAAGTGATGAAGACAAGAGCTTAGACATAAGCCAATTCTTTACCCTAAACATAGGGATTAAAGACTCCAAAACTTAAGAAATTATTTATCCAAAATTACCTAAGATAGAGGGACTATAGACATATAAGTCATTCGCTTAGTCTCCTAAAACCTAATTTCAAGGTGAATATGAGTAGTAATTTAGGTTTATAATTGAATGTATAATAGGTTGGAATTGTAATTTTGGTTTGCAATTATAACTTAGGATAATGACATTCTTGAGCCACTCATTTCTCTAAGGAATTTCCCTTGCAATTTTCATCAGGTAGTTAACATTCTGCTAGGGTCAATTTTTATTCAAATTACCATTTCTTTTATCAAGTCCGTTTTGTTTTGCTATTCAATCTTGCAATTTTTGATTCTGCAATTCAGTTATGCAATATTTGTTTTCCTTACTTAACGTTTTTGTCACTTTAACTTGCAATTAGATTCTGCAATTATTTTGTTTTTACCAAACACACCCTCCCAACCTTGTTTTTGCAATTTTTAGTTTCCAAGTTGCAATTCTCCTAACATTTTGCTCTGCAATATTTTTGTTGCATCGTTCCCTGTAGGATCAATACTCAGGAGTATTCCTATTTTATTACTTGCATTGACAGTGTGCACTTGCACTAGAGTTGAACGAATTTATTTACTTTTCTTCACCCAAAGTTCACCCGATCACAGCCTAACTTATCTTTTCAACTTGATTTGGGAAAAAGATGGGTAGGCAGCTTGCATAACAAATCGTTTCTCATTAAATACCTTTAGCTTGTGAACTAAGTAACTAGTTTTAATCAAACAACTTAAATAAGACCATCGAGTCTAGATAAGTAGATAATCAGTCACAGTTGGCAGAAGTTGACAAGTGCTTGTACTGAGCATTTTGCATATATATATATATATATATATATATATATATATACATTGTGCAAAAGAGAAAGTTTTAAACAGGACAGAAATATCACAACCTGCAACGTTCTAGGAGAAAACAATTGATCCTTCAACTAAAACAAAGAAGTATAACATTCACAGTAACAATTATGAGAAGGAATATCAGGGCAATAGATGGATCTTGTAAGTGCATAAAAGCCAAAGACTTAATTCTCCTATGTTGATGCACATTTTCTGATGCATTTAATAAATGGTCTTGAAAGCCAAATGAACTAATGAAGGTTTTTCCCTTCGAGGAATTCCCCATCTTTCATAAAAGGCTCACAAGAGAGTCTATCTCTCGTTGAAAAACTTCATAAAAGGGGTTGACAAACCCATATAAGAATTATGCTTTCCTTTCTCAAAAGATTTCATATTGTTCATCTCCTTCAGCACAGAGAGATGGGTTGGCTAACTAGACATTTCACATCAAGATTATTTTCATAACAAAGAAAGATGGAGGGAGAGGGTGGGTAGGTAGATAGATATATTAGGGGGACAAGGGTTGTAACTAGAGTTTCCTTTAGTCAATTCACTTTAAGGTGCAATAAGTTGTTTGCAAGATCAGTTGCAATTCATGCCAAGATATCAAAGGTTTAAATGCTGTAGTTTGAACAATGAAATGTATCGTAATTCAAATAAACTAGACACTATGGTACGATGAGACTTACCGAGAGGGAACCCATCAACGAACAAATTCCAGTAAACACCAACACATTGGTATGCCCACATCGCGGGACAAAATGGATGGCAAGAATAAAAACCAATACAATAACAGAGCCCATATATAGCAAAAAGGCTGAAAAAAAAATAGTATCAGTCAGCAATGAAGCTCATTTACGACAAGATAAAGAACAAAATGGGAGGAGCCAGGAGATAGACGTTTAACCTGGCTGCGTTGCCATATTCCATATCTCCTGTACAGAAGTAATAGGAAGCTCACTGGGAGCATGAACAACTATAATGACTGAACCTGCTATACACATCACACACCCCAAAATCCCAAGCTTGTGCAACCTCTCCTTCAAGATAAAATGAGCCAACACAGCACTAGAAAATCCCATTTGAAGGATATCAGAGAAAACTCTGAAAGCTAACATGAAAATAATTTTTCAACATAATTGAGAAAGAACAAGCATAGCAGACAAGAAATACCTGACGATTATGCTTAATGCACCAAGAGGCGTCACAAGAACTGCAGGGGCAAATGCATATGCAATGAAGTTGGCAGCCTCACCAACAATCACTGGATTACAAACAAAAAGAATACTAAAAATTTCATGAACATGATCGAATATGGAATCCTAAAGCAGAAGCTACAAATGCAGGGAAAAGAATGGCCAAATGAATCATGTCCAGCAAATTACTAGAAGTTTGAAGCACTAATCAGACAAATTCAAATTTATTCATGTACATGGTGCACAACTTCAACATAGTCAAGATAAGAAAACATGTAAAAATTCATCATTATACCAACAACTTAGATGCAAAACAATCAAAGCCTCTTGAGAGGAAGAGAGAATATCTCACTTATAATCATGCCTATCCACCATAGAGGCTCCAAGAGGTAAGTATAGCCACCAACACCTGCAAAACGAAGAACAAAAGCAAGGCTATCTGATTCTAAACAAACCTCAGAAAAAAACAACAAACAAAAACCCCAAATCAAGCGCATTCAGAAAGAAAATTTTCACCAGCTCTGACCCCAGATGCTGCTGCTGCTCTTCTAAGCCCCTTCTTCTTGATAATAAAGCTTGCTCCTATGAACCCACTTGAGAGCAAAGCCAGAATAACGCCAGTCAGATTGCCTTCGCCAAAACCCATGTCGAGAATTCGATCCTTATTCTTCTTCTTCCTCTTCTTTTCATCATCGAATCAATTACCAATCAAAATCGTATCTACAACCCAGATCATCATCATCTTCTTCTTCCTCCAATACACTCCGTTTTTCATTTTTGTTTTTTCTGCGAAATACAGTAGTCGCGGTGACGATGTTCATCAATCATCAGTACAGATAATTGCGTTTTGTCGCGTGAGGATGGAAATGGCCCAATGGGAACCACACCACGCCACACGCGATTGACGGACAAGAAAAATAAGTGAAAATTTGTTATAAATTATTATAATGTATTGGGTAAGTCAGTGGCTTTTGGATTTCGAAATCTCATACGTCATAATATAATATAATCAAATAGCCATTTTCAAATGTAAACCATCCGATTAATTACCGTAAGGATCTTAATCTTGATCTTGAATGTGAAATTTTCTGTCAAGGAGAGAATAGCAACAGTAATTGATATGTATCATCGATCAAAAAGTTAAAAGTTTGAATTCCTATCTCAAATGTTATTGTTGAACTAAAAAAAAATATGAAATTTTTTTGGTGGGGTTTTCAAATGAGAATAGTATTTTGGCCGACATCATCTATCATACTTTTCCTTTGTCTCTATATGCAGTTTGTGAGCATTGAACTGTCGACAGTGACTAGCCACATGGAAGATGGAACAACTACTGGTGAATTCTTCTTCATTTTCATATAAATGAAAAGTATAAGATTGGTTATCAAATTATGGTAAGGGGAGAGTGCGAAATACAATAAAAATCATCACATGGGAAGAGTGAAAAATTAACTCTTTTTAGAATGAGAATGATAAGTAAGAGCCATAAAATAAACATAACTTAAAAAGTTTATAAATTTTAATTTAATCGTGAAAAAATGGGGAAAAAAGCTTCTTGTGATGAAAGGAATAGGATAGTCAGGGAATTAAGGGAATAAAGTTTTTTTTTTTCGATGAAGAAATGGTAAATCAAAGACTAAACACGAAAAAATAGATCAAGCTAGCCAAAGAACGAGCCAAGATGGGCAATTCTCAATCTAGTTCATGGGAAGAGTGAAAAATCAACTCTTTTTGGAATGTGAATGATAAGTAAGAGCGATTTAAATAAACAACTTAAAAAGTTTATAAATTTTAATTTAATCGTGGAAAAAAGTGAAAAAAAAGCTTCTTGTGATGAAAAGAATAGGATGGTCAAGGGATTAAGGAAATAAAAGTTTTTTTTTGGATGAAGAAATGGTAAATAAAAAACTAAACATGAAAAAATACATCGAGCTAGCCAAAGAACGAGCCAAGATGGGTAGTTCTCAATCTAGTTGATTGTGCTATGAAAGTCTCTTGCCTTCATTGCATAAGTACTCCTAGGGTGAGTAAATCCCGAACATGCTTATTCTTTAAATCTAAAATAATATCAAAAACGGTAAAATAATGACATAAAATATTGCTCCATCTATTCAAAGGATATATATATATATATATATATATATATATATATATATATACACACATTGTCTACCTTTTTCTTTTCATAAAATGTGTTAAAACCATTTTAAGTTAAAGTTGTGTTTATTTAGTTCATAATGTAGTCGCATATTTTTGTTTAGTTTGTTTTTATAAAATTGATTGCTAGATTAATAATGTCTAGTGATGTTTTCTAAGATTTGCTAACTTCATATAATTTTTATGGAATTTCAAGCATAACTTAAGTCTATTAGAGCTAAATAAGCCTCAATACTGAAGCTTATTACACCCCCAAACTTAAGCTATTGTTTATCCTCAAGCAATTAGAAAACAAATAACAACATACACAAGTAAACGCTTCACAAGATGCTTTCGAATGGTCTTTTGAAAAAATTGTTACCCTTCAGGAGATGTCTCAAACTCTTAATACTTTACACAACTCCAAGATTCTCACATAAAACTTTTACTTTTCTTTTTCAAGATAAAACATTCTTATACAACCTACCTATTATGTTTATCCTCGTAGTCATAAAGTCTAGGGTGATTTTCTTTGTTCAACAAGTTAAGCTCACTCACATTACAAGCATTCTTTTTTCTCCCCTCCCCCCCTAAAAAAAACTTATTCAAAGCTGCTGTCAGGCCTCATTCATTTTTTTTAAAGAGTCTTACTGTCACTTGTATCTTCATTCCAATTTACCAACACTTTGAGGTGAAAGTAGCTAACTACGAGCACAAGTCACTACTAAGATCGTTTTCACTCACTTCCTAAGCTAACATTTCATGCAAAGGAAATCATGGGTGTCATGACTGTCCTTGGTTACTCAGTTAACTCTAGAAGGAGGAGTATCCTTTTTTTTTTTGAGTCCTAGCAGCTGTTACAACAACATAATACTACAACAACATACTATTGCAATAGTAGTATTACAAAACTCACCCCCTCAAACTTAAGTGGGTCAATGTCTCCATTGACTAAGAACTAGAAGAACAGAGGTTTGGGTACATAGTTGGGTCACTTAACATGCTAAGAATCGAAGCTAAACTTTCCTAAGTAAATTAGATAGGATAAACACAAGGGGAGTTTCGGTTTGAATGTTTTATGGAGAAAAATAATTTATCAAGTTTTATGATTTTGAAAACTCGAAGTTATGTGTAGAAGCACTTGAAGGTTGAGAAAGCTCTAGGCATCATCATCAAAGGATTTTTAACAAAACACCAAAGAAAACAATTTGCAAACTTGTTTTTGAAACATGATTTTAATGGCATGCTTGTGTGAGGTATAGTTTTTTTTTTGTTTTTTTTTTCCAGAAAGTGTGCTCAAAAGTAAAAACAAACAAACAAACAACAACAAATGGGATTAGGAAAATAATAAATTATAACCTAACAAAACAAACTAAAGAAGCAAATAAATCTAATCTAATCAAAAGCAAGTAAAGATAGGGTTGAAGAAAGAACTTCTCCTAGGCCAAAAAAACGATGTCCTCATGAAGAAAGCTTTTCTCGTCCCTCTCATGAACGTACGCTTGACAACCATGTTCTACTTCTTTATGTGGGTGGGCTTAGCTTTGAATTGTGCATAGGAGGAGACAAATGAGTTATATGCAGTTTGTGGTGGAGATGCAACTGTAATTTCCTATGAGACATTAGCTAGCTCTTCTTCAACTATTGATGATGGTAGTGAGGACTGGTCGGATTGTGTCCCAGATGTGGGTGCATTTTCTTTTGGCTCAAATGTTGCAACCACAAATTAGGTTACAACTTCCTCTTTTATTTTCTTACTGAAAGGAATAATCGAATTAAACCCACAACGGAAGCATAGGAATCGTCTTTGATTTATTTAGAATTAAACTAAAATACAAGGGTTAAGCAATAAATACCTTGAAAATATGGAGATTTTTCTGGCGGGTCTTTATCTCCTCCACAAAGTCTTCCTTGCTATGACTCTAACAAAAGATCAAGGCTTGTGGGAGCCTCTTGAAAGAAAATCCTCAAGGGATTAAAGAGGAAGAGGTCTAGAGAGAATTCTCTAATTCTCTCTATTGAGGAGATGTGTGCTATGAAGAATGCACAATGGCTCACCCCTAGGGTTCTATTTATAGTGGTCTAGGGAAGATAATAAAATAATATATTTTAATATCTAATATATTAATATATATTAAAATATATTTATCTAAACAATTTGAATCGTATTCAAACCTTTTAAAATTCTCCTACGATATTTATTTCCTAATTTGAATCCAATTCAAATTTAATAAATATCTTTTCTTTAATGTGTCTAATATACATTAATTATTTTCATATTTAATGTATCAAATACAATAAATATATTTTCCTCTTTTATATTTAATATATCTAATATATTAAATATTTATTTGAACATTTCAAATTAAATATTAATTTGAACATTTCAAATTTTTTCTTTCAACTAAATCGATCTTTTAGTGTTACTATGAGCTAGCAAGGGGACCTTACGGACCTACAGATTATAAGCTCCAATGATACAAAATTAATTAATTAAACTCTTTAATTAATCAATTTTCATTCATTAACTATAGGTCACTCCACTATAGACCTAGAGTTGCACTCTTATGCACTGTAGGACAAGTTGTGTCCATAGATATAATCATTACATGCAAGTCGATCCTTCACGAGTTGTTCGTAATTATAGCTGGGTCAAAAGTCCGTTTTACCCCTATAATTACATCTTGCACCTTAAGTACCACTGATCCTCTAATGAACAATATGTTTATAATCTAATTATAAACTAAGTCCCTCTGGGGCCAGTGAGAGGGTGGGGTCCCATTGTTCAAGTTCCGAAATCAGCACTTAAAGGAACTACTCATCTACTTACCCTATATGGGAAGGAGTGAATTCCATCTTGTGAGATTATGTTCCCAGCTCCCTATTTGGTCAAGTCCCCAAAATGGTAGGCATATTGAATCGGCTACAAAAGCCACTCTCACCCATGCAAATCAAAGGACTAGCCCTCACAGGCAGGAGTTCATAACTCACTCAGGATTAAGATCGAGTCGCATATGATCATCTTGATGAAATATTAATCTTCTCAATTAACGGATTTATAAAGAGAGATTAAATATTTCGTGGTCCAGTCTTATACAAACTCATATTGTATAAGATACCCCCACTCACATGTCTCCACATGAATGATTTGGATCAAATCATTTGTAACTATTACAAAGTGGGTCGTATCAATAGTGTTACCAGGATAAGGCACCGAACCTTATCTATATACTATGACCCTTTAGGTTATTTCTTGAACATGATCCTCTCGTATGTCAACCACATACTGTTCAAGATTACACTAATAACCTTGGATTTTTCATATAATGGATAATATTATATTGAAAATAAAATAATCAAAATTATTATTAATTATTAAATAAATTATTAATTACGAGGCTTTAGGGCATAAATCCCAACACTTACTTACTCTTTTTCATAAAACTCAAAAGTAGATCATCAAAAAGTTCCTACACTTTAAGCAAATAAAAAAAGGAATGAATTTCAAATTAAAAGTTTGATCAATTCAACTCCTAGGTAAGTCCTTAGGAAGAGGTATTCCCTAACGGTCAACTTAACTTAAGTATCTCAACCTAGACAGGACATGCCTTAGACAAAGTTCCCTCTTGATCAATTTTTTTTATTAGAATTCGTGTCCCATTATCCATACCAAAATATTTTTTGTTTGGTTGTTTTTATGTTTTTTTTTTAAGAAAATGAAAGAAAAGATACACTTATCCTATTTCAGTATGGAGACCGCATCGTGTTCCTTTATTTTGCACCTAGGTCTCGATGGATGAGATTTCAGTCTTAGTTGAGGTGCTTTGATCACAACGGGTCTTGCATGCTCAAGAGATTTACATATGTCTCTGAAAGTAGAAATTAAGGTTGCAACTTGTGTCACATATTGCAAATTATCATCCTTCATGCTCTCCTCTCTGAATTCTTCTTCATTTGGCATTTCTTGCAAGCTACAATAAGTGAATGCAGGGCATTCTAGTATCGGTAGTACTTTGGATGTCATTTGCTGTGACATTGCTACTGCATGGCTGATAATTCTCATTCATGAGGATTATTTGGCCTTTAAACTTATTTATACTTGTTAGTTTTATTCATATTATTAGATGAAAATTAGGAAAAATGTTGAATTTAATGACATTATTGTTGGAAGACCTTTAAATTAAGTAAGTTGAGAAAAGAGAACAAAAGAAGAAAAAAATTCACACTTAATGTTTTGATACATGTTTTTTTCAAAATGCAACAACAATGCAATTGCATGGTAATTGCATTTTCGGCAGAACTGGAGATTAAGAAAAAACGCAAATTAAGGGATTTCGAGAAGAGAAATGCCCACAATTTCAGCTAGATTCTGAGCTGTAATTGTCCATAAACCAAGAGGGAAACCCTAGCATGAAATCCCTATATATTTTGGAGAAGAAAGCCATGAAGAGGGAGCTCACTGCAACTTCCTTTTGTTGTTCCTTCTCTTTTTGAGGTGGTTCTTCTTTAATCATATCTTTCCCTTCTGGCTCCTTAGTGTTTTCAAGGGTTGGAGTGCTTTCTACTTCTACTGGGATTTCAAAGTCTTCAAATTCCAATTCACTTAGTGTCACCGCCTCACATTCTTCTTCGTTTTATTTTGAAGTCTCTATGTTTTTGAGCAAGATTCCTTGGGACATGTTCTGTAATTCATCTGCAATTTGTTCCACCTAGATTTCCAAACTCTATAGAGATGTGGTTTGGTTCTTGTGTTTATTGTAAAGGAAGTCATTTATTTGAAATTGTCCTTATAATCCTGATTTTTTATGTTATGAATTCCTTGCCCTATAGTCTCTCATAAGTTTTCAATGCTAGGCTCGTTTGGAATCATCTTTCCTTGCTGGAAACACTGGTACTGATGTTGGTTTGCAAAGTTGGGAAGAAATCCATAACATAAAAAATTAGGATTATAGGACAATTTTCAAATAAATGACTTCCTTTACAAGAAACAGAAGAGATGAGGTTCAAAGGAGCTATGGGATTTCCCATCATCAAAGTTTCCATCATATAGATTAATGATGAACTTGCGCGTTTAATGCTGCAATGACATCTACTTCCATCCTGTGGATTATCTCAAACAATCAAACTAATCGAACTGAAACGTGGGGGCTTTAAGAAAAGATTTTTAGTTTAGAAACAAACCTTCAGTCCAGTGCAAGTGCACACTGTTGATGCAAGTAATATAAAACTGGAAGTATTCCAGAGTATCGATCCCAAGGGAACGAATACAACAAAATTCAAAAGATAGCAAAAATTGTTCTCAAATTGCAATTTTGGTAACCAGAGTTATAAAAATGTGGGGAGGTGGTGTTACTAAAGAAATAAATAAATAAAAACAATAAGTATGAAAAATGGTATTTAAGTTGTTGATGTCCCTTTGGAAAGAAATGTTACTAAAATGCAATTGCAATCGTAGCTAACACAAGAAAACTACGTAAATCGAATTCGACTACTATTCAACTTTGCTTCAAAATCTTTAGGAGGCTAAGTGATTAAACCTATATTTCTATGGCTAATCTAACTTTGATAATTTTGTGCACAATTCTAGTAGTTTTGGAGTCTCGCCCTATATCTAGGGTCGATATTCAGAACTTATTTCTAAGCCTTTTCCTCAATTGATTTTGTGACATCTACTGTCCCTTAACCCTTTCGATATTAAAATCAAGCTTGACAAGCAACACTAGTTGGTCGACTAGGTTTACCCAACGTTAAACTCAACAAAAACAAACAAAGTATCAAGTGTTAACTAGATTGTTGTTACTTTTAAGCTTTACATCTTTCATCTAGGGCATTCACCAACTTCTACCCCTAAAAGAAATTTAGCTCAATATTATTGGAATGAAAAATAGCAAGTTGGAAAACAGAAAGTTGAAGGGTTGGTAATTCATGGAATAAAATAACAGAAGAACATAAAGAAATCAAATAACCAACTAATTTTTTAAAGAAACTTTTGAACTCAATGTCTAACAAAAACTCCAGCAACTATCTAAACTTAAAAGGAAATTACAAGGAGGAAAAAAAAGACGCAACTAAGTTCATATGAATTGAAATGAAGAAAATGATTTTAACATAAAGAATAATAACGAAACCGTTTCTCCTTGCTTTAATCGACACAAATACACCATCAAGTCACTACAAGAAAAATGGTTTTCTGCAACGAAAAAAAGATGTTGCTAAAAAGAAAAAATGTCACTAAAACTTTTTTGCGACGAAAAAAAAAAAGTCTAAAAAAACGTCACTATAGGTGTGTCACTATAGACCAAAGGTGACAAAATAACGGAATGTCGCTACCTACAATGACAAAATTGCTTATTTTGTTGCTAAAGGTTAATAGTAGCGAAATCACTTATTTCATTGCTAAAGGTCAATAGCGACAAAATCACTTACTCTGTCACTAAATGTCAACAATGACAAAGTTATTCATTTTGTTGCTAAAGTTTAACATCGACAAAATCACTTGTTTCATTCCTGAAGATCAATAGCGACAAAATCATTTACTCTGTCACTAAAGGTCAACAATGACGAAGTTATTCATTTTGTTGCTAAAGGTTAACATCAATGAAATCACTTGTTTCATTGCTAAAGGTCAATAGCAACAAAATCACTTACTTTGTCACTAAAGATCAACAGTGACGAAGTTCTTTATTTTGTTGCTAAATGTCAACAATGATGAAATTCCTTATTTCATCTCTAAAGAACAACAACAATGAAATTGTAACATCCGGTTTAAATTTTGGTATTTTGAATTATGGAATAATTGGATAAAATATATATATATATATATATATATATATATATATATATATATATATATATATATTATTGTTGTAGTTATCCTTATTATTATTATTATTATTATTATTAGTTTAAAAAAAAAAAAAAGTCAAACAGCCTTATCCCTCCCTTCCTTTCCGTCTCTTCCCTTCTGTCCTCCTCTCCCTTCTGTCCGCCCTCCCCCTCTCGTCCATCTCCCTCTCCTCTCGTCCGCCCCCCTCTCGTCTGTCTCCCTCCTCTCGTCCGCCCCCTCTCGTCTGTCTCCCCCTCTAGCCCCCTTCCTCTCGTCCGTCTCCTCCCTCTCGCCCCCTCCCTCTCATCCGTCTCCCTCCCTCTCTGTCCGCCTCTCCTTCTCTGTTTTCTCTCCCTCACTCTTATCTCTTCATTTCTGCACCTTTCATTCTTAAATACTAGCTAATCGAAGTAATTCTCGACGAATCAGTGTGTGGACAGCGGGTTTATTGAAGTTATTTGGGCGTTTAAGGACTTATTCCAGTGTGGTTTGGCTCTTGAAATCGTGGATAAGCGTTATGGTTTTTGGAAATTTAGTTGTTAACAATTTATTTAGGTTTTATGTTGAGTAGCTTTGGTTGGTTTTTGGACTATGGATCTCACTTTAAGATTTACCGTTAGGATTGGAAGCTATTTTCTGATCATTTGGGTGATATCGAGCATTGTTCCAACGGCTTATATTTACAGTATTTGGTAAGCCTTAAAGTTTAGAATTCTTGTAAATGGTCATTTAGGGCCAAGTAAGTTAAGGAAGTAAGCTTTGATTTATTTAAGTAATTATTAAATAATTGGAACTTTCGCACGTGCTAGAAATCGAATTTGGAGGTTATAAAAAGTTGGGCGCTCTCTCAATTGTAAGGATTCAAGCTATCCTCGTCCATTGAAGTGAAGTATTTCGACCTTGGGTTGATTGAGAGGTAAGTAGCAATTGAAAATATTTGATATGCTGTTTTGGTAAAATTTGCATTTATGTATATTTGATTGAGAAGGAAAATTACTAGATCATTGGTAAATAAATATGGATAGTACTTGATTAAGGCTTAAGCCTAGTTATTTATGTGTTGGAAGTGAAATTTGAGATGTTGGTTGGTAATGTGAACCCCGGTTCAGGTTGTGACAGAGGCTTGAGAGCAATGTTGCATGTAGGGGTTTTCGAAATAGAAAAGTTGATCGTAAACCATTGATTTGTATTACCTATCCTAGTTCGGTTGTATTGAGTGAGCTTGTAGACCTAGAATGCTATATGATGCGTGAGCATAGGAGATGCGTTTCACTATGGCCGGTGTTGCCTTCTAATGTGTAGCTTAATTTTCTTAAACAATTTACACGAGGATGTGCAAGTGTACACAATAATTGCAGCAAATGATAAGTAAATTATCGTTCTCCACAGGGATTAGTGCAAGGAAATTTACTAAGCTAAACCTAATTTTTAGTGAATTCAACACGATAACCAAATAATTAAAATATGATTAAAATCTAATCTAGTTATGCTTCAACGGAATAAAAGCAATAGCAAGAGAATAAAACTCAGAAAATGCTCAAACAAAAAGTGCGAGAAAAACTTGTAACAAGATATGTAAAACATGCTCGGATTAAGAATTGTTGTATTTTCTCGAAATAAGAATGCTGCAGCAAGAACTTTGCTCCCTCAACCCACACAGCAATAAACGCGGAATCTTCCCAGATTTCCCATAATTTGTGGTTTAATTCCCATTAACCCACGCCAAATTAAGCTGCTGTTAATGTGCATTAGGTGGGTTGTTATCCCTAACCTCCCCACTTAGCTAGCTACTAACCCAAACAAGGAGCTAATGTGGTTTAGAGTAATCGGCCTCCCCTATTTTCCCCAAAACTCAAGGAGACAATGCCCAAAATGGTTGGCCAAACGAAATTGAGCGTAAACAATAAAAACACTCTAAAACCAGATTGAAAAGAGCTAAGGAGCCTTAACCCCTTATTTAGATAAATACCACATTCTTAATCCTCACCCAAGGGTAAATTAGTTCATTTTAAAAGCTGAAAATAAAGGAAAACTGCAGTAAAACACCATAATGTAGAATCTAATTACAAGAGAGAAATCAAAAGTAAAAGAAAACAATAGAAGGGAGAAGAAAAGCCCGAAATAGAAGCTCTTGATGATGATTTCTCTTATCTCTAGCTCCTTTTCTGATTGGGTTTTCTTCCTTCAGCCCCTTTGTCAACTTCTTCCTCTCAAATTTCGATTTCTGCCTCTCAAATTAGGTCTCCCCTCTCCTAAAGACGGCTGCTTGCTTTAAATATTGATGCCCATCTTCATTTTAGAGCTACTTAGGTCAAACAAGACACGTGACGACTTCTCATTGGATGGATGACGTCGTTTTGGTTCATTTACGCCAGGTCAATTAATGAATTATTTTCTCATGTGATGTATCACGTGCTGTCTTTCTGTAACTTAAAATGCCGAATAATTTGCTCCAGCAATTCCTTTGCTGGACAAATGCTCTCTCATAGTTCTGCTGACAGAAAATTACGACCTGCAACACCAAATTAACATAATTTAGTGTTTTTTTAGCTCCCATTACGTAAATACAACAATTAAGAATATCCAAAGAAGCTATTTCAATAACAACGATTTTAGGAAATTTCAAGCATGAAAATACTAGCATTAAACTCAAATAAAAGAACTTTAGGCATAAAGGACTAGCTAATAACTCTCATTTGAAGAGTTATCAAACCCCCAAACTTGAACTATTACTCGTCCTCGAGTAATGCTAGACTCACATAACTTTTCCTTAAATTTATCAACCCACAGATCAAAACTAGTTCAGCTAGGGAATATGTTCTGTTAGACATGGTATCTCAGTCACATTATCAAATCCACAAGTTGCTCCTTCAAAAGTGTTGGACTCTCAAACATAATTTTTCTGTCCTGCTATTTTAGCTTCTCACTTAGCTTATTGATGCTACCGTTTTCATCACTCTTTTGCACTTGCTCATTGCTCAACTGAAAATCCCTTAGCCCCTAATCTCACACAACCAGTGCTTAAATCCTCAAGCTCACTGTGCAATCCACTAACCAATCTCTAACTCATCTAACTTACTTATTTAATCCTAGCTTCTTATTAAGAACTTTTGTTCCTTTTTTTTTTTAGCCTCTTAGAGATTCCCCAAGGTCATAGCATTTATTCTTGGAATGACAACATTTTATGATGAAGTGCACCCTAGCTTCCAAGCTCATCACCTAAAGGGAGTAACACTCTTTTCTCCATCCATGACTAAGATTGGCCATCTTGTTACTTCCCTCTTGCTTCTCAGAATGGCGACATTTTATGATGAAGCTCACCTAAGCCTTGGGAAGGTTGTAACTGTCAGGCAAACACTCATCCTTTATTTTCAATTTATTTTTTTTTCAAAGAAACCCCTCTTTTCTTAAGTCACTGTTTGACGCAAAGGCAAACTATGGGTGTCATAAATGCCTCTGGTTACTAGGCCCACTTAGGAAAGAGAAGTATCTCTTTTACAAGGGAGAGGAGTGCATCTTTGGGAGAAAGAGGAATGCTCTCTAAGATGTAACTACTTTATTTTTTTATATAGTTTTTCTTCCTTTTTTTTTTCTTTTTTTTCTTCTTTTTTTCTTAGGTAGCACCTCACCCCCAAACTTAAACTGCTCATTGTCCCCAATGAGTAGGAGATGGAAGGCAAGACCCCCAAACTTATTTCTACAGGAGCTATGATTAAAGTGGGAAAGTAAAGCTCGCTAAAGAGTTGGTTAATAGAGTGAGCTCTCCTAAAAACCGACCTGTACAAGGGTTGGTTTTAAAGGATATCATTTGGACACTAAGACTTACTGTGCAAAATAGTAGTGAAATTGTAGACACAATAAACCCCAACTAAATTGCTAAAACAATTCATCCAGCATAATTAGCAACCTTAGTCCAGCAACCATCATGTAACAGAGATAACACAATAACAGAACAAAATTCCACTAGGCAAAAACATTTATACACGTTGTGAACTACTATTAAGAAAGAAAATTCGAAACATGCATTAAAAAAAACAACCATTTTTTTTTCTGTCATAACAGCAAGGTGGAACCACATCAACATATCCATTCATTTGCAAACATAGGCGAAGGAGATGGTGTTTCTTTTTCAACTTCTCTTTCGCTAACAACCCTAATTCAAAAGTTAAAGACACAAGCAAATACTACTGACATAACTAATGAAATAAAATAAAAAGAACTTGACCAACAACGAACTTAAATAGACAGAAGGTAGAGAGATTAAACCAACAGCCCTTGAATTAGGCGAATTTTCCTCTTTTACTTCAACTTGTCACATCTTCTTCCCTATGCTTTTTCTGAAAACAAAACTAAAAGAAAACACCTACAGCAAAAATAGAACATGATTTAAATAAAAGAAAACGAAAATGAAACTAAAGACAAACAACAAACCATCTTAGGGAGCATAATTGATTTCTTGACTAACTCCTTTGCTCCCTCAAAACCTCTGCTTGGTCAACTTTCTGATAATAGCAGAGAGGCTAGCATTCGCTGAATTTCCTCCTTCCAATAATGTTCGATTAACTGCCCATTCACCTCATGGAAAAACTTTTTCAATTGTTGTTTTGATAAACCGGGGGGCAAAGTTCCACATGCAAGGTAGTTGACCAAGGTCAACATACCAAGGTGTTTCCACTTCTGGGATGAACAACTGCTCATCAATGAAGGAATTTGTAACTTCAGGTTGCTGAAGCATTTTCAACAGCAAAGTTGTTGAAACAATGTTTGGAAAAGTTTCATTCTCTCCTAGGTAGGCATAATTCAAATGGGTGGGTAAAGGTTTCAAATCCAATATGGGTGGCTCTTTAATAGAAGGCTGCATTGATGAAGACTTCCTCTCAGCTAAATCTGAAGATTCAACTGCTCTAGCAAAACTCGAAACCTCCAAAACAGATTCTATCTCTTGTTTCACACTATTAATCCCCAACTCATCTACTGTAATTTTTCCAAATGCCTGTGTATGTTGCTCCAGCATTACCATTTCAAAATTTTCTTCAACTGCATTGTCTAGAGCTTGAATCACTGAGCATTCCTCCACATCATCTGGATATTTCATTGCTTCAAAAATATTGTACTTAACTTCCTGATCATTAACTTGCAATGTAATCTCCCATTTTGGAACATTTATCACGGTCCCTGCAGTAGCTAAGAAAGGTCGTCCTAAGATAATAGGAATTTCCTTATCTGCTTCATAATCCAATATTATGAAATCAGCTGGAAAAATGAACTTGTCAACTTGCACCAGAATATCATCAATTTTTCCTTCAGGATAAGTAATCGACCTATCTGCAAGCTGAAGAGTTACTGTAGTTGGTCTAGCCTCACCTATACCCAATTTCTTAAAAATAGAAAGTGGCATAAGGTTGACACTAGCCCCTAAATCACAAAGTGCTCTTCCCATATATTGACCTCCTATAGATATTGGAATTGAGAATGATCCTGGGTCTTGAACTTTTGGGGGAATTTTGCTGGTAAAAATAGCACTACATTCGCCAGTTAAAGCAACAATCTCATACTCAGTTGTTTTCTTCTTCTTTGTTAACATATCTTTAAGATACTTCACATAATTTGGCATCTGCTCTAAGGCTTCAACCAAAGGAATGTTTATGTGAAGTTGTTTAAAAATATCGAAGAATTTCTTAAATTGAGCCTCTTGATTATTCTTTTTCTTTAACCTTTGAGGAAAGGGTGGTGGTGGAGGCTTAAATTCTGCAGTATAAGAGGATGATGATAAATCTTTTGTTGGCTCAACAACTACTCTTTCTTGGGCTTCCTCTATTCCTTCTATGCTTGAATCATTTTTCTCACGATGATCCATTTCAACTCCTGATTCAGTCTGCACGATAGATTTTTTACTTTCCTGTTTCTGCTTTCCCAAATCATTTGTCCCAGCAAGAGGTCTATCACTTCTTAATTCAATTGCTTGAACTTGCTCCTTACCTTCCCTCTTTGGAACTTCTGTATATGAAGGGAGCTTTCCTTGAGGTCTAGCCTTCATTTCACCAGCCAATTGACCAATTTGAATTTCTAAATTCCTCAAGGAGGCTTGTTGACTCTGAATGATTGCATCATTTTTGGCCATATACTCTTTCATAAGGTTCTCCAAAGAAGTTCCTGGAATAGGCTGATTAACAGGCTTCTGGATTGGTTGTGTGTACTGCTGATTTGGCTCACCAAATCCTGGTGGATAATTCATCCTTTGTTGTCCTTGGAAGCTTTGTGAATTACTTCATTGGCCATTCCAAGAAAAATTAGGATGATTTCTCCACCCAGGGTTATAAGTATTCGAGTAAGGGTTATCCCACTGATTTTTTTGGTTTCCAATGTAATACACTGAAGCAGGATTGCTAGGGCAAAACTCGAATGTGTGTCCTTCCCCACAGTAAACACATGATACTGATGTGACCTGATTGACTGCTGTAGCATTCTGAGTCGCATTTCCCATAGACATATTCTTCAAAATATTTGCCATGGATGCAATTTGTGCACTTAAAGATGACAGAGCATCAACTTCCAACACTCCTTTACAGTTTTTCCCTGGATTGCCTCTCACATCTGCTCACTGACAACTATTAATAGATATTCTCTCTAATATCTCATATGCCTCATTAAAGGTTTTAGACAACAAAGCTCCATTTGCTGAGGCATCGACCATGTTCTGTGTAGGCATATTCAATCCATTATAAAAGGTCTCCATCTGAATGCAATGAGGTAATCCGTGGTGTGGACATTTTCTTAACAACTCTTTGAATCTCTCCCAAGCTTCACTAAAAGACTCATCCTCAAATTGCCTAAAAGCTACAATCTCAGCTCGAAGTTTGGCATTCTTAGTAGGGGGGAAGTATTTTATCAAAAACCTCTCGGCTAACTCATTCCATGAATTGATAGATCCTTGAGCAAATGTATTTAACCATGCTTTCGCTCCATCCCTTAAGGAATAAGGAAAAAGGGTTAGCCTAAGAGCATCCTTTGGAACTCCTTGCATAATAAATGAATCACTCACTCCCAAAAAGTTTTTCAAATGTAGATGGGGATCTTCTGAAGGTAATCCATGGAATTGTCCCACTGTTTGTAACATTTGGAACATAACTGGCTTCATTTCAAAATTTGCTGCCTCAATCTCTGGCCTAACTATCCCTGGATTTATTTCGTCAAACATGGGTATTGCATAGGCTCTAATGGCTCTCTCTCTATCATTGGCTAAGAGGACAGGGTTTCCAGCCTGATTTACTGCCTCAGCTGGCTGATTTCTCTCAGGATCACGCGGCTGCTGGTTTTCTTGTTCTACATTCCCTCTAGGTGGAATAGGAGGCAAAATGGGTGGTGGTGGATCCATTGGGTTATTTCTACTCCTTTGTTCCCTTCTTCTCCTACAAAATGTTCTCTCAATTTCAGGGTCTAAGTGAAATTCACACTTGAGAAGTTTGCTCATGCACCACTTCCAGTACCTGAAAGCAAAACAAAACAACTGATTTAGTTTGCAAATCAGCACCAATTCACAAAAAATGAACTCAAGCAAAGTAAAATTTAAACTAATCCCCGGCAAATGCGCCAAAAACTTGTTGCCTTCTAATGTGTAGCTTAATTTTCTTAAACAATTTACACGAGGATGTGCAAGTGTACACAATAATTGCAGCAAGTGATAAGTAAATTATCGTTCTCCACAGGGATTAGTGCAAGGAAATTTACTAAGCTAAACCTAATTTTTAGTGAATTCAACACGATAACCAAATAATTAAAATATGATTAAAATCTAATCTAGTTATGCTTCAACGGAATAAAAGCAATAGCAAGAGAATAAAACTCAGAAAATGCTCAAACAAAAAGTGCGAGAAAAACTTGTAACAAGATATGTAAAACAGGCTCGGATTAAGAATTGTTGTATTTTCTCGAAATAAGAATGATGCAGCAAGAACTTTGCTCCCTCAACCCACACAACAATAAACGCGGAATCTTCCCAGATTTCCCATAATTTGTGGTTTAATTCCCATTAACCCACGCCAAATTAAGCTGCTGTTAATGTGCATTAGGTGGGTTGTTATCCCTAACCTCCCCACTTAGCTAGCTACTAACCCAAACAAGGAGCTAATTTGGTTTAGAGTAATCGACCTCCCCTATTTTTCCCAAAACTCAAGGAGACAATGCCCAAAATGGTTGGCCAACGAAATTGAGCGTAAACAATAAAAACACTCTAAAACCAGATTGAAAAGAGCTAAGGAGCCTTAACCCCTTATTTAGATAAATACCACATTCTTAATCCTCACCTAAAGGTGAATTAGTTCATGTTAAAAGCTGAAAATAAAGGAAAACTACAGTAAAACACCATAATGTAGAATCTAATTACAAGAGAGAAATCAAAAGTAAAAGAAAACAATAGAAGGGAGAAGAAAAGCCCGAAATAGAAGCTCTTGATGATGATTTCTCTTATCTCTAGCTCCTTTTCTGATTGGGTTTTCTTCCTTCAGCCCCTTTGTCAACTTCTTCCTCTCAAATTTCGATTTCTGCCTCTCAAATTAGGTCTCCCCTCTCCTAAAGACGGCTGCTTGCTTTAAATATTGATGCCCATCTTCATTTTAGAGCTACTTAGGTCAAACAAGACACGTGACGACTTCTCATTGGATGGATGACGTCGTTTTGGTTCATTTACGCCAGGTCAATTAATGAATTATTTTCTCATGTGATGTATCACGTACTGTCTTTCTGTAACTTAAAATGCCGAATAATTTGCTCCAGCAATTCCTTTGCTGGACAAATGCTCTCTCATAGTTCTGCTGACAGAAAATTACGACCTGCAACACCAAATTAACATAATTTAGTGTTTTTTTAGCTCCCATTACGTAAATACAACAATTAAGAATATCCAAAGAAGCTATTTCAATAACAACGATTTTAGGGAATTTCAAGCATGAAAATACTAGCATTAAACTCAAATAAAAGAACTTTAGGCATAAAGGACTAGCTAATAACTCTCATTTGGAGAGTTATCAGCCGGCGAGCTAGCTTAGGGGTGATTCCCCACTTGTGTTGAGCATAGGAGATGCGTTTCCCTATTGCCTGTGTGCTAGCTTAGGATGATTACCTATATATATTGAGCGTAGGGGATGCGTTTCCCTATGGCCGGTGAGCTAGTTCAGGGGTGATTCCCCACTTGTGTTGAGCATAAGGGATGCGTTTTCCTATGGCCTGTGTGCTAGCTTTGAGGTAACTATCCTTTATGATGAGCGTGAGGTTTATTACCTTCACGAGGTTGAATTCTAGGTTGCAGGACTCATTGGTATGATACGAAGTTAGGATTTGGTGAAATCAGAGATGAGGTAGAGAAATGAGACCCTGGTCATGTGGTGAAATTATTATTTGTTGCTTAGGCACGAGTGTGAGTAAGGCATAATCTCTCCTTCTCAAAATGTTTTGTTTGGCTATGTATTATTTTGTCTAAGATGGCTGCTTACTGAGTATACCAATACTCACTCATGCTACCTTTCTCTTTTCAGGTAATGCGCAACGACGTGGTGGTTGATGAACGACGACCTGGCGAGGCTATGGAGTTACCTATAGCTTACCCTTAGGCTCTTTTTGGTTGCGTATTTTGTCAGATAGATTCTTACTGTTTGTAATTTAAGTTTTGTCTATTGTATGTCTACTTCGTAAACTAGGAAGTGTTTTTGTTGTACTTGACTCTGGTTGAGAACTCAGCACTCTTGTGTAGTTGTTGGTTGCTGAGGGTTTATTTGAAATCTTAGAAGTATGCTATCTCTTCTTTTTCAGGATTCTCAAGATTAGGTTTTCTCCTAGATACGTCGCCATGCTACCGAAATTTCAGGCATAGGCGAGCTGTCTCAGTTTTATTTCCACTCTTAGCATGCTCTAGAATTTAGGGGCGTCACAGAAATGCTTTATTTTGTCTCTAAAAGCTCAACGATGACAAAATCATTTATTTCGTTGCTGAAGATCGATAATGATAAAATCACTTATTTTTTCATTAAGGTCATCAAAGCCGAAATCACTTATTTCATCGCTAAAGGTCAACAATGACAGAATGTATATTCCATCACTATAAATCATCAACAACGAAACTTTTGTTTCGCTACTTAAGATCAATAATGACGGAATCACTTATTCTATCGTTTAAAGGTCAACAACCATGAAAATAATTGTATGTCATTGAGATAGCGATGAAATCTCATTTACGTTGTTAGCTGTATCTAAGAATCATTTTTGTTGCTATTGATCTTGCAGTAAAACAATGTTTCATTGTTGAAGCTTCTGAAGAAACGTCATATTTGTCGCAATTAATGCTTGTGACAAAACAATCTTTTGTTAATGAAATTTGTGACCAAATGTTATTTTAATTGTTGTTGACCTAAGCGTTAAAATTATTTTCTTTATTGCAGTGGTATTTCTAATTTAATTATGTAAATTTTTCAGAGAATATTTAATTGACAATGTAAAATTTTTTGTAAAGCTAACTTTAGTTTTTTTTAATTAAAAAAAACTATTTAATTCAACTTTTCTTCATAATTTTCAAATATATGATTAATTATGTTTAAATTTATAAATTCAATAAGAACTATTCGGCATATAAATTACAACAATAACTAAAATTTTGGAAACTTGCATATTTACAAAGTTGAATACATATACATCAACTTAATACATAGTGACTATTTTGTCCAAAAAAAAGGTGCAAAATTTTACATCACAAATCTCATCAATTAAAAAAAATCACGTCATTGATCTTCAACTCTCAATCCCACATGTAATAAATTGAAATATCCTGTAGATGAAATATTTTAAATAATTAGAAATATAAACAAAATGATAAAGTTAACAAAATTTAATCTACAACTAACACTTAAATTAAAAAAAAAAATAGACATTATATTATATCTTATTCGTTCCGCTTTGATTGGCAAAGCAACAAAGATTTTAATCAAATCTTCTATCATTATATATTAAATTTATGTTATTTAATGAAATGTTGTAGATTTTTTGTGTCATAGAATTTGTTTGATAAATATATTTAAAACAATTAATACAAACTCAATAACAACAAAGTACTAAAATCTGTCATTTGAAAAAAACACAAAAATTTTAAAAGATCTCCAAGTACCAGTATTTTCTCCCAAACAAGAATCTAAAACGTATTGAACTTTTTTTAAAAATAAAATAAAATTTGTCAAGCATGAGTGAGAGAAACTAAGATGAGGGTTTCTGGGTAGAAGAGAAAGACATTATTGCTCATACATGTGAGAAAAGTAGCCTTCATCATCGACCTCATGGTGATGAAAATGATTTTGGATAACAACTATAGCAATGTAGGGCTTTATGAACCTATTATGTATAGAGAAAGACTAATATGGCCAATAAAAACAAACACACATAAAATGAAACAAAATAAAATTACCTTTATCTTTAAAAAAGCTCGATCTAGTGTAGGAGACTTTGATTTTATTGCTATCTGGATGAAATAAAAATAAACACAATTTTTTGTGTTTGATGTTGAAGAAAGAGATCGATTTAATGAGATTTTGATTTTGTAAGATAGAGAGGGGATACGAGAGAGATGGGAGAAAGAGAGAAAATTAGAAATGGGTTCAGTAAGTTAGAGGGAATGTGAGAGAGATGAGAAGAAGAGACAAAATTAGAAAAATAATTTAGAAATATCAAAATAAGGGAGAATGAAGGTTTTGAGGGTGAGAAAATATAGGAAAAAATGGGTTATGGAGAGAGATTTTGAAGAAAGAAAATGTGAGCGTGAGAGGGAGAGTTTTAAGGGAGGGAAAGTGAAATAGTGAAAAAAATATTTCTTTATTTTCTCAAATTTTCAATTTATAAAAATCTGAAACTACTCAATTTAAGAAGACAAAATCAATCCAAATTCGAAAGAAAACATACATTATTAATTGAGCTTGATTGAAAATTTTGGAATGAACACAAAATTAAATTAAATTAATTTAAAATTTTAAAAATTTAAAAGTTATTAATTAACTATATTTTTAACAGATAAAATTTATGGCCATCCTATTTTATCTTTTAGTAAATTATTTTTAATGAATGTGATAATATCAATAACATTACTAAAATTGTTTTACAAAAATTAGCATGTAGATTTAAGTTTAATCAAACTTGAGATAAATTCTTCTTTTTTTAAAATTAAACCTAAGTTAAATTCTTAATAATAAATTTATTCTCTAATATCATAATAAAATTTCAAAAATTATAACAAATAACTACCTTATTAAATTTTTTTTCATATAACAAATATTCAAATTATAAATATGAAACATAATAATTAGAATCAAAATAAATATTATAAATTACTCTTATTTATGCTCATTTTAATAATATATAATATAATTGTGGGTTGATTAACATAATTAAATATAACTATTATAAATTTATTTTACATATTAAAATTATTTGGCAACAAACTTGTAGAAAAATACTCATAAAATTGTGACCCACCTAAAGTTATTAGATTATATTCATTTTGATTTACTTTCAGGTTAAGTTCAATTACCACAAGCCAAAATGAGCATAGTTGCGAAAATTGATATGTACCCTCGACCAAGAGGTCAGATGTTCGAAAATCCTCAAACCCCTAAATGTCGTTAAACTCAAAAAACAATAAAAAAAATCAATTACCACACACTTTTTCAATAAATTCCTTACAAAAATAGTGTGGATATATCATGTTTTGAAAGATACACATGATATTATTGGTATTTTTATGACAAAATGATATTATACAATGTCATTCAAAATTTATTAAATTTTATGTAAGATTTTTCTTTTTAGAAGATCAAAAGCTAAAACTTAATAAATTTTAGGAGAAAAGCTCAAATGTTAAGTTTTTAGTTATATTTACATGTCAAAGAAAAAAAGATTAGTGATTACTATTAGAGTAACTCCTAATATATAATTTATCAAAAAAATCCAATGTATAATTTGGTAGAAAATAACTTCATCATCTTCGACATCTACACAAATGATTTTACATTAAAAAAAAAAAACTATTTGAAAACTTGTTTTCTAATGATTTTGAGTGATTAACATTCGGATGAATTTTAAAAAAACTATGTTATTTGTTATTCCTCAGGTAGAATCATTTGAAAGCTTAAGTGATTTAAATTATGCTTTAATTTTAAAAAAAATCAAGCTCAAATAGTTAGATTTGAGAAAGATTCTATAATAATTTATGGCAAAGTACTAATGTAATATCATCATATTTTAGATTTTAATTGTTTTCAATAACCTTCATTTTAAATCCTCTATCATTACAAAAAAAAATAATAATGATAATAATATACAAAATACTAAATCAAGAAATATCATATAATATTTTATTTTGCATATAAAATATGAATTTAATTTTTTATAATAATTAATAATAATTTGATCAAACTAATTGCAATGAACGTAATATTACGTCATTGCGGTTGCATCTTTAGCTATAAAAATTATATTTTATTGTTGAAAATTGATCAACCCTATATAGTGACACTAACAACAATGAAAAATAATATTGATTTCCAACCAATGAGATACTCATCATTTCTATCTTATTTTATTTTTATTTATTAAAAAAAATACTTGATTTTAATTTGCACAAGTTATCATCCATATACGTATTTTAAACTTTTTAATTTTTTTAATAATATATACATAATTTCTCTTTATTTTAGAATTTTTAATAATTAAAACAAAAAATTAAGATATCAAATTATATATATATATATATATATATATATATATATATAGTTATATAGTTATAAAGTAGTTTAATTTATAAACGTATAACCTTATTTCTAAGTCAATTCACCTTTACTTTTAATATTTTCAATGTAATATATATTTTAAAATTTCTTAAACATTATTTTTTTAATAAAAACTATTGTATAACAAATTTTGAGCAATATTATTTTTGTTTTGAAAAATATTTATCGTTTCACTTAGAATCAAGGAAAAACAATAAAGTAGAAGATTATTTATTTATCCAATTAGATATTATTGATTATTCTAACTTAAATTCAATTAAATCTCTACATTTTGAACTTCCAAAAATCTTGTTAGAATTTTCTAACTTCACAAAAATAAGAAAATATAACTATCTTTAAGGAATTAAGTATGAATTTATAACTAAAAAAAGTTTTAAAATATATCATGATTAATGTTTTTAAAAGGTAATTCTATTATGTTTAAAACGTTTAAATCTTGAAAGTAAAATATGAAATTTTATTGTTTTTGTAAATAATAAGATGAATTAACTATATTTTAAATATATGATTTAAAAGATGACTAAATAAACTAATTGGGCACTCACATGCATTGGACATCTCTTTTTTTCAATTTTTAATATAATCTCATCATTAGTTTTAGTGACAATAGATTTGTATCGTCACAAGTTTTAGTGACGAAATTTTTTTATTGTCAATAATTTTAGGGACGATTTTCTAGTTTGTTGCTAAATCTATTTATAATGACACATGTATTCTTGTCGCTAGTTTTTCCATGAAGGTTTCAATTGTTGCTCTACTTTTAACGACAAAAAGTTTTATCTGTCGCTAATATTAGCGATGATTTTTTTTTGTTTGTCATTAAATCTATTTATTAGTGACATATTTACTCTCGTTGCTAGTTTTAGCGACAAAAGGTTTTAATCGTTGCTACTTTTAACGACAAAATTTTTTATTTGTCACTACTTTTAGAGACAAACTTTTTGTTTGTCGTTGAATCTACTTAATGGTGACACATTTTGTCTCGTCACTAGTCTTAGCGACAAAAAGTTTTTATCGCTGCTACTATTAGCGACAAAATGTTCTATTCGTCACTACTTTTAGAGACAACTTTTTTGTTTGTCGTTGAATCTACTTAATGGTGACACATTTAGTCTTGTTGCTAGTCTTAGCAACGAAAAGGTTTTATCGTCACTACTGATAGTAGCAAAATATTCTTATTGTCACTACTTTAGTGACAATTTTTGTTTCTTGTCACTAAATCTAATTATTGGTGACACATTTGGTTCTGTCACTAGTTTTTGCAACAAAAAGTTTCTATCATCACTAATTTAGCAACGACTAATGTTTTTTGTCACTGAATCTACTTATTAGTGATGCATTTGATTTTGTCACCGAAAGTTTCATCGCTGAAGATGTTTTTTCTTGTAGTGAGTGCAATTGGATCTTTACCTCCTTTAACTTTCGTTGAAGAGGGATTAAACTTAGAGCTCAAAGGTCTGGAAAGAAAAAAAAAGCAGCAAAGTAAATGGAAAACAACAGAACGATGGACTTGGGGCGTGAAGAAAAACCTAGCTACTTTTTTGGTTCATTCTTCCTTCTTTTATAAGTATTGGGGGCTAGGGTTTCCATCTTTACTCTTCTACAACCTTTGGGTCAACTTGTAGGTATGAAATCGGGCTGAAGAATCTTCCAAATCACACAAAAATCTCCATAAATCTCGTAATTTCCATGATTCTCATATTTTTCAAATTTTCCAGAAAATGCAATTGCATTTCACTTCTGGAATGCAATTGCATTTTTGTGCTTGTTCACCATCTTATTTTCTCGAAGAAATGCAATTGAATTCTTTTTAATATACTTGTTCTTTATATTTGTGCTTGTTCACACCATCTTATTTCCAGAAAATGCAATTGCATTTCACTTTTGATTTGTGATATTGTTTTAATATTTGATATTTGTTTGGTTATTGTGTCTTTTTAATATATTTGTTCTTTATATGAAGTATGTTGTTGAATGAAAATTATTTTGAGCATATTGTTTGTCGTATCTTGAAAATAATGTACTTAATTAATGCTTGAGAAGATTTGTTGAATTCTTTTTCATAGGGGGAGCATATTTATGGTGTTGGCTTTTTGGCCCTTAATCTCAAATTAATTAATTTCAATTAATTAATTAATTAATATTTTGATGATAACAAACATGATTTTGTTTATTAACAATTTTAATGTTTTGAAGTGTCCATTGTGAAGATCTCAGAATAACGATTCCAACGCCTCTTGAATTACTCAAATCGGAGTTAAAACGAAGAAGTTATGGTCAAAACAATTATGAACGAAAAATTCCCGACGCGATGACGTGGCAGCTGAATTAGCAATATTGACCAATTAGAGGGTGACACATGGAGCCTTTGGAGAAATGACATATGGTGGATTTTTGGTTGTTTTAAAATAAAATGAAAAAGAAAATTATCTTTTATTATAAATCTATATATTACTTTTAGTAAAAAAAAAAAAAATAATAATAATTAAAAAAAAAAAAATGCTTATATGACCGTTGGTCATTATGTTTAAGTTAAAAAAAAAAAAATGGTCTCCCTCTCTCACACTCACAAACACACATTTCAAAAACATCTTCTTACACACCTACTATTCTCTTACACACCTATTATCCTCTTACACACTCACCATCCTCTTACACACTCATTATTCTCTTACACACCCACTATCATTTGTTTTGTCTTTATTATTATTATTATATTAATATTTACCTTCTCTTTTAATCTCCACCATTCAACTCTCTTTTACAAATCCAATGGTTCAAATTAAATCTTGATTTTTTATTCATTTCCCTCTTCTATAAATACCATCATCTTCTTCAATTTTCATATAACAAGTTTTCATAATTTTCATCCTCCAAATTCTCAAACTTCCATTGTTGTTCTCTCCAAAGCTTTCACTTTTCTTTTCATTTTTTCTTGAGAGAGAATTATTGTATAGTGAGGATTGATTTGTGAGAGTTAAATTTGTAGATCTACTCTTTGAGAGAGTTTTCTCCATCTTGTTCTTTCAACTTCAAATCCATTGTAAGGGTTTCTCTTGATCCCGAAAAAGAGAGGTTGTAACGGTTTGATCCTAAACCGTGGAAAGGATCGGGTTTTGTTCTTGAGCCCGGAAAAGGAACATTGTAACGGTTGGACTCTAAGCCGTGGAAAGGGTCGTTGTTCTAGTGAAATACCCAAGAGGAGCTTGGGGAGTGGAGTAGGCCGGGTTGTGCCGAACCACTATAAAATTTCCGGTGCCAATTTCTCTATCCCTATCTTATTTCATTTTTGCAATTAATTTGTTGTTATATTATATTGCATAAAATTAATTATTCGTGTATGTCTATTTTGGTTGGTACAATTTTATCTTTACATATTCTTTACCAATCTTGCTTTTAGAATTAAATAGGGTGTTTGAAATTGTTAGATTTAATTTCTTGTTTAATTTGAGGTGAATTTATTTGCATGATTTATTGTTTAAATTAATTATTGCAAAAAGTGTGTTAATTTGTTTGATTGGGCCCACATTAGGAAAAAGTTTTATAAAGTTTAAATAAACCCTATTCACCCCCCCTCTAGGGTTGCCATACCGATCCTACAATTGGTATCAGAGCGAGGTTGCTCTTGTTTTTAATCGAATATATTTTTCAAAAGTTATTCCATCCAATATCTATTGTTTGAGTTTTCACTCCAACAATTAGTATTAAAGTGGTTGCTCTTTTGATAAAATTATTTTTTAAAATATTATTTTGATTTTTAAAGTATCTTATTAATATTTTGAAAAAATTATTTTAAAAGCTAAATTACTAAGAGCTATGGCAACATTAGATTTTCTTGAAAGTCATTGTATTGATAAACCTCCTTACTTTGATGGTAGAAATTATGATGTTTGGAGAAAGAGAATTGAAACATTTTTGCTTGCTATTGATTTCAATATGGTGTATGTTTGTGAGCATGATTTATCAAAATTGAAATTTAATGATAAATTGCTTAAATTGCTCTCTTTTAATGCCCAAGTCGTAAATATCATATATTGTGCATTATATAGAAAAATATGTGATGAGATTTTACATTTTACATATGCATATGATATTTTTAATTTTCTTGATAATGTGTATAGTGTAGAAAATTCTCCTTGTACTATTAATGATTTATTTGATGTGAAGGAGAATTCTAATTCTCAAAATCAAGAAAAATTTCATGAAGTAAGAAATGAATGTGATGGAGCCTCCCTATGCTTGATGGGTCATTTGGATAACAACTCCATTGATGAAAGTGATGAAGATGAGGTAAATCATAAATCTCTTTCTTATGATGAATTATTTGATGCATTTGAAAGCATGCAATGTGACTTTGAAAAGCTTGGCTCTAAATATGTGAAACTATCAAAGAAGTACAAAACCTTATGTATTGAGAATAAATCTTTGAAAGATGAAAATGCATGTTTGAAAAATGGAGATAATAATGTATTGTTGCATAATAAAATTGATGATTGTTGTGTTGAGAAAAATGTATTAAATGATAAAATTACTTTACTTGAAAAAGAGAATGATGAGCTCAAATCCTTGTCATGTGAATTGAAAATTGAATTGAGTGATTTGAGAAATAAAAATGAGAAAATTGAATCTTATTCTTTGAAATTAAAAGATGAAATTGCTAGCTTGAAAGATAAAATTATTGATTTGGAAACTAGCAATACTTCTTTAGAAGAAGAGAAATGTTCTTTTGTTGACAAGATCAAATTTCTTGAATGTGATAGTCAAGAGAAAAATGATATTTTGCATGTGCTTAAAGAAAAAGAAAAGCTTGCTAATAAAGAGCTTGAAATTGCAAAAGAGTCTATTAAGAGATTGACTATTGGTGCACAAAAATTAGATAAAATTATTGACATGGGTAAACATTTTAATGATAAAAGGGGATTAGGCTATATGGATGAAAATTCTTCATCTAGCTCTAAAACTATTTTTGTTAAAGCTACTCCTACTATGTCTAAAGATGCTTTACCCAATGTGCCTAATCTTGTTGCATCTAAATTTGTGCCAAAGCATGAAAAATCTAGAAATGTCCATAAAAATTCAAATTTTGTGCCTAGACAATTTCATGATAGATCAAAATGTGGTCATAATGTGAAATTTGAGCATAAGCATGAAAAGGCTAAACCTATCTATGAAAAATCAAAATTAGAGCCTAAACATTATCATGCTTTATCCAAATGCATGCATAGTACAAAATTTGTTCATAATCATGGAAAAACTAGAAATATGCATTTGAAATCAAAATTTGTGCCTACATGTCATTATTGTGGAGTTAAAGGTCATATTAGACCTAATTGTTTTAAATTGAAAAATACTCCTAGAAATAATTTCTTTGAGAAAAATATTGTGAAAAATCAATTTGTTAAAAAGAAATTCTTGCCTAATGTTACTTGTTATTCATGTGGCAAAATTGGTCATAAATATCATACTTGTGATTTGCCAAGAATGAATACTATTAATGTTGAAACTAATTTGAAATGGGTTCCAAAATCCATGTTCACTAACAATGAAGGACCCAAGAAATGGGTACCAAAATCCTTTGATTGAGCTTTCTTTGTAGGTGTGATTTAAAGAAGCAATTGGTTGCTTAGACTTCAATTGGTAAATTAATTCAAATGGAGCAACTATTATGGCTTGCTTGAATCCAACAAAGAAAGATTCATATTTGGTAACTTTATATTTTTGAAATTATTGATTGATTTGAAATAATTGAATTTGAATTTTTTAGTACACATTTGAATTTGAATGTTAATGCATATATATGTGTGTTGTATTTTAGGAAACATGTTTGCTTATTTTAAGGAGCACATTTAGGGAATATGCTTGCTTATTTTAGGGAGCACATTTTCTATATTCTATATATTTTTGAATTATTGAAATAAATATTCTATTGACATTTATTATGGAAATTGTATCTCTTGAATGGCTTAAATGTTTGAATTTGATTTCCTAAATTTTTAGTGTTTATTAGATTAAATGTCCATGAGATATTTATGAATATTTTGTTTGACATTTATCTTTATTGTTTGTCTATTTATAGATTACATGATTATGTGCTTTTGAGAAATTTGAGATTGATTAATTTCAAATTTATATATAATTCCAATTGCTTTGTTTTTATAGAATTACATGTCATGGAATTGTTTTTTAAATCTATTTTGGCTTATTATGTGTTAAATTTTTTTTAATTTGTCCAATATAATTGATATTTTGAGTATTTGAATATTTTTTATAGTTTACATGTTGGTTTTCAAAATTGAATCTTTGATGATTTAAATTATTTCTGAAAACTTTTGTGGATGCCTTTATTGTGTGTTTATAATTAATTCTTGTTATTAATTTGTTAAAGAAGTTGTTTGAAAATATTTTTTTCAAACTATCTCACTTTGATACTTTGTTGTTTGAGTTCCACTCTTACAATTGGTATTAAGTTTTGTTAGTTTAAAAATAGGGTTTAAATGCTTTATGAACTTGAATGTCTATTCCTTGATTAAAGCATTATGGTTTGATTATTTATTTAATGTTATTATGAGAAATGGAAAAGAGTTGTCAAATCTCTTTTAATAGGGAAAGTGCCTTAATTTACTTATCTTTTCTTAAATCCTATTGGTTGTGAAATTTTGTCCTTAAATAAAATTTATTTTGTTTGTATTGATTATTGACATGTTTCACTTATTGATAACTTTTTCCTTTTATGAACATAATTGCTTTTGTGAATTATTGGATTATTTCCTCTTGAGTAAATTGAGTTGATGATTTTGAAATTTATCCATAATTCCTTTTTGGTTGTTATTTGAATTATAGATGCATCAATTGAGAAAAGATTGAATATCTATTTTTGGCATCTATTTATATTATTACTCATTATTGAAATTTAATTTATTCATGATTTCTTGATATTTTGAATGTTTGATTTTTGAGTTATTGGGATTATGATTTTGAGATTTATCCAAAATGCCCAATACTTGAATTGCTTGATATGTTATTGAAGCTTGGAATATTCTATGTATTGTTTTGTATCTTAGAAGAAATTGTTTGGATATTTTTTAATTAGATACTTTTTGGCATGAGTTATGTATCCTTCTAAATTTATGTTTTGATGATAATTTTTGCCTTATTTAAAATTTGATATTTTGAAGAAAAATATTTAATATTTGGTTGACTATTTGTTTCTCTTTAATATAAATCTTTATATGAAGTATGTTGTTCAATGAGAATTATTTTGAGTATATTTGTTGTTCGTTTGAAAAGAATATGCTTAATTTATGCTTGAGAATGTTTGTTTTGCCTTCTTTAGATTTTGATGTCTTGAAGAAAAATGTTTGATATTTGTTTGATTTTATTTTTTAAAAAGGATTTGTTATTATTTTGAGCATATTGTTTATTCTATCTTGAAAAGAATGTGCTTATTTAATGCTTGAGAAGATTCGTTGAATTCTATTTCATAGGGGGAGTATATTTATGGAATTGATTTATATTCTTGAATTCCCTTTAACATTTTACTCAAAATTAGTATAATCCTTATTTGAGATGTTACCATGCTTATATTTATTTGATAATATTCTCCTTATGTATTATCTAATATATTGATGTTATTTTGCTATTATTTGGTATCAATATTTGTTTTTCATCAATTGATGTTTATTTTCTAACATTTGATATTTTGGTATTTCATTTTTTAACTTTATATGAATTTGATAAGTTGATTGCTTTGAGATTAATTTGCGTAATGTATCTTTTATAGATATGGAAATTTTAGTGCATATTCATGAGTGTTAAAATTGATCTCTTGAAATTTATTTGTTTTGTGTCATATTACTCTCAAATGAGAATTTTATTTTAAAATATTGATGGTTTGTTTGAGATAAATTGAACTACCATGTTTCTATTTAAATTGCTATCTTGTGCAAATTATTATTGTTGAATGATTTTTACTTGAATAATTTTATCTCCTTGGTATTGATTTATTTTTTGGAGAATGCTTATTTTTAGGGGGAGTTATACACTTTTTATGTGAATTTGATGATATTAATTCTCCAAACTGCTTTATTGACATATGCCCCTCTTATGCATATTATTTATCTTTTTAGGGGGAGTTATTATTTTTGAAGTAAATTCATTTTTTAATATTAGATGCTCTAATGGTTCTTTTTAGAAAGAGTTTTATTTTAAAATTTTGATTTATATTTTTTCCCTCTAGTTGATTTATAGCTAAATGTATTTTTGTCCCTTATAAAAGGGGAGTGTTAAATTGATTTAAAAATGGGAAGAAATTTGTGAAGTTTGGATTAAAATTGAGAAGTTATTTGAAATTGACAAAGCTGTGGTTACGCTCTATTTATTTTTCTTATTATTCCTTTTTGATTGATTCCAAAAGGGGGAGAGGTAATAAGAAAAATGAAAGCATGTTATTATTATGCATGTGTGTTGATTGTGCATCAAGCTAATATCTTACATCACACACCGCTTTGAACTTCATTTTTCTGTAGTAGTTTGTCATCATCAAAAAGGGGGAGATTGTTGGCTTTTTGGCTCTTAATCTCAAATTAATTAATTTTAATTAATTAATTAATTAATATTTTGATGATAACAAACATGATTTTGTTTATTAACAATTTTAATGTTTTGAAGTGTCCATTGTGAAGATCTCAGAATAACGATTCCAACGCCTCTTGAATTACTCAAATCGGAGTTAAAACGAAGAAGTTATGGTCAAAACAATTATGAACGAAAAATTCCCGACGCGATGACGTGGCAGCTGAATTAGCAATATTGACCAATTAGAGGGTGACACATGGAGCCTTTGGAGAAATGACATATGGTGGATTTTTGGTTGTTTTAAAATAAAATGAAAAAGAAAATTATCTTTTATTATAAATCTATATATTACTTTTAGTAAAAAAAAAAACATAATAATAATAATTAAAAAAAAAAAATGCTTATATGACCGTTGGTCATTATGTTTAAGTTAAAAAAAAAAAAATGGTCTCCCTCTCTCACACTCACAAACACACATTTCAAAAACATCTTCTTACACACCTACTATTCTCTTACACACCTATTATCCTCTTACACACTCACCATCATCTTACACACTCATTATTCTCTTACACACCCACTATCCTTTGTTTTGTCTTTATTATTATTATTATATTAATATTTACCTTCTCTTTTAATCTCCACCATTCAACTCTCTTTTACAAATCCAATGGTTCAAATTAAATCTTGATTTTTTATTCATTTCCCTCTTCTATAAATACCATCATCTTCTTCAATTTTCATATAACAAGTTTTCATAATTTTCATCCTCCAAATTCTCAAACTTCCATTGTTGTTCTCTCCAAAGCTTTCACTTTTCTTTTCATTTTTTCTTGAGAGAGAATTATTGTATAGTGAGGATTGATTTGTGAGAGTTAAATTTGTAGATCTACTCTTTGAGAGAGTTTTCTCCATCTTGTTCTTTCAACTTCAAATCCATTGTAAGGGTTTCTCTTGATCCCGAAAAAGAGAGGTTGTAACGGTTTGATCCTAAACCGTGGAAAGGATCGGGTTTTGTTCTTGAGCCCGGAAAAGGAACATTGTAACGGTTGGACTCTAAGCCGTGGAAAGGGTCGTTGTTCTAGTGAAATACCCAAGAGGAGCTTGGGGAGTGGAGTAGGCCGGGTTGTGCCGAACCACTATAAAATTTCCGGTGCCAATTTCTCTATCCCTATCTTATTTCATTTTTGCAATTAATTTGTTGTTATATTATATTGCATAAAATTAATTATTCGTGTATGTCTATTTTGGTTGGTACAATTTTATCTTTACATATTCTTTACCAATCTTGCTTTTAGAATTAAATAGGGTGTTTGAAATTGTTAGATTTAATTTCTTGTTTAATTTGAGGTGAATTTATTTGCATGATTTATTGTTTAAATTAATTATTGCAAAAAGTGTGTTAATTTGTTTGATTGGGCCCACATTAGGAAAAAGTTTTATAAAGTTTAAATAAACCCTATTCACCCCCCCTCTAGGGTTGCCATACCGATCCTACATATGGAATTGATTTATATTCTTGAATTCCCCTTAGCATTTTGCTCAAAATTGGTATAATCCTTATTTGAGATGCTACCATGCTTATATTTGTTTGATAATATTCTCCTTATGTGTTATCCAATATATTGTTGTTATTTTGCTATTATTTGGTATCAATATTTGATTTTCATTAATTGATGTTTATTGTCCAACATTTGATATTTTGGTATCTCATGTTTGAATTTAATTTGAATTGCTAAGGTGATTGTGTTGAGATTAATTTGCTTAATATATACTTTATGTGTATGGAAATTTGTTATGTATCATGAGTAATTAAATTGCTCTTTTGAATTTTACTTGAATTATTTTATCTCCTTGATATTTATTGATATTTTTTATTAGGAGGAGAATCCTTATTTTTTTAGGGAGAGTTATACCCTTTATATGTGAATTTGATGATATTGATTCTCCAAAATAGCTTTATTGATATGTACCCCTCTTATGCATATTATTTATCTTTTTAGGGGGAGTTATTGTCTTTGGACTAAATTCTTATATTCAGTGCTCTCTTGGTTTTTTTTAGAAGAAGTTCTATTTGAAAATTTTGATTGATATTTCTACCATTAACTATATTATGTGTCAAATGTCTTTTTGTCACTTCTTAAGGGGGAGTGTTAAATTGCTTTCAAAAGGGGCAGAAGTTTGTGATATTCGTATTAAAGTGGAAAAGGTTTTTTAAGTTGTAGTTCTATTTATCTTTCTTATTATTCCTTTTTTATTGATCCAAAAGGGGGAGAGATAATAAAAAAAATGAAAGCACGTTGTTATTGATGTATGTGTGTTGATTGTGTCTCAAGTTCATATCTCATATCACACACCACTTTGGATTTTATTTTTCTGTAGTAGTTTGTCATCATCAAAAAGGAAGAGATTGTTGGCTTTTTGGTCCTTAAGCTCAAATTAATTAATTAATATTTTGATGATAAAGAATCTGATTCTATTTACTAACAATTTGAATTTTTTGAAGTGCTCATTGTGTAGAGCTCGAAAAGACGATTCCAATAAACGAAGAAGTTATGGGATAAACAAAATTGAAGGGAAAATCCTACATGGCATGACAATTGGCATAAATTAATGATGTGGAAGGTCAACGGTCAACTTTGATAGTGTGGCAGTGACGTGGCCGATGACATGGCATTTCGAATGGTAAAAATGCTGACATGGAGATGACGTGAACGATGATATGGCAACACGCGGATCAATAGAATTGCGACACGTGGCATATTTGAGTTAAAAAATTGAATTTAATAATAATAATGAAAGTCCAACGGTATAATGTTTTGAATTTATTATTATTTTATTATTATAATATTATTATTTTTTAATTTCTTTTTTGCAGCTAATCAAAAGCTGACACGTGGCTGAAATTGCTAGTTTTGGTTCTCTCTATTTAAGGCTTGAAAATTTTTGAAAAAAATAGGAAAATTTTTTTGAAAAATTATATTCTTCTTAGAGAGCATTTTCACCATTTTTCGTGAATTTTGAGTTTCAATTTCTTTAATTTTCATAGTCATTTGAAGGCTTTAGTTTGTAAGAATTATTTCTTACAAAAAGTTGTGAGCTAAATTTTGTGTATCCACTCTTTGAGAGAGTTTCTTTTGACTCGAAAAAGAGAGGTTGTAATGGTTTGATCCCTAAACCGTGGAAATGATCGAGTTTGTTCTTGCTCCCGCAAAAGAAACGTGTAATGGTTGGACTTTGAGCCGTGGAAAGGGTTGTTTGTTTTTCTAGTGAAATAAGCTCAAAGAAATGCACTTCAATGGCCTAAAGGTACTTCACAATTATTTTGTGACAATTAATACATGAAAGCACCAAATCATGGGGTTTCTAAAAGCTAAAATAGTAAAAATGCATAAGATATCAAAGAATAAACACATTAAAAGCTCAATCATAGCTCTTATTTTAAGAGCTAACAAGCACACATTAGCAAAAAGTTTTATAAAGTTTGAAGAAACTCTATTCACCCCCCTTTAGGGTTGTCATACCGATTCAACGGGGTTGTGTTTCAAAACCAATGGTTTTGTACACCTTGGGCCAAACATGGTTTTGGATTTGGAATCCAAACCCACTCAAACCCAAAAGCATGCCCTAAACACCCCCTTAATGTTGATTCCTCTCCTTTTGTGTCTGTAGATATGTCAAAGGAAAAGATGGTGCCATTGAAGGAAACATTGGTTACTCCATCTACCACGTGTCTCCATGCGGCAATCAAAAGCAACCAGAAAGAGATAGAGGTAGCAACAATAACCCTAAATCCAATTGATGATCCGGCCTAAGCCCATCTACGAACCAAGACCATTGATACAAAGGATGACTTTTAGGTAATACATTTAGGCCCAGTTGAAGAGTATCCACTCCCTAATTTCTTCACTACCAAAAGTAAGCTTCATGGATTGTCCCATGATCTTCGAACTAGGCCTACAAATTCAGAGGATGAGCTTAAGTGTAAGAGAAATTATAGTGGATGGATTCTTTCACATACTATATTGAAAAATTGTGGTTGATGACTATAAAAAAATTCATGGTCATGGAAAATATCTAAAAAAATTTCACATTTAGAGTTTTAGCTACCGTATTTTTAGGGGAGGTTGTCAATAATTTTTCATCCCCATCATACCCCCGGTATATATTAGTATTTACATTCAACCCAGGTTAATCACCGGATTTTGTTTGAAAACAAAATCTATTCAGTATTTTCTCAAACAACCGAAAGATTTGTTTTAAAAAAAATCACATGCAATTAATACTTAACAGAGATTGTTTGAATTCAAAAAACTTTCAAGATTTCAATGGAAGATTTCAACAAAAATTGATTAAATTATTCTAACAAGGAAAAAACCAAACTACAAAATCAATTTTCACTTCAATTATTTTCAATAATCTTGCTGTCTTATTTTAAAAAAAATGGTGGCTTGCGGTTAGGGTAGTGGCGGTGCGTGAGAGAAATGGTCACTGGAGTCGTGCCACATAGAGGGAGATGTTGGAGAAGATGCCGAAAGAAACCTTAACATTATTAATGTCGATGAATGTCGATTCTTAAGATCATTACTTTTCTGATCATTCTTCTCCCTACCTCTCCAGTTTAACACCCACCACAATCCACGGTGGCTCACGACGCTCGTACTCTGATTGGTGCCAAAGCTTCAATCCCAATTGAGGTGGTTTTTCCTTCACTTTTATTTTTGATTCTTTATATTACCCATTTGGATTTTTTTAATAACCCCATTGTCATTACCCTTAATAAGAAATTCTGGCTTTTTTCTCAAGAAACAACTCATTTGATTCACGAGTTTTGCTTCTGGTACGATTCTATCATCTGGGTGGTATTTTTTATTTATTTATTATTGCCTGGTTGCGGATGTTGAAAGTGTAGGTACTAGTATACATAGGGACGGTCAAACCTAAGTTCAAAGAAGCATACAAACAAACAGGAGAAAGAGTTCAAGTTCGTCGACGCCTCTGAAAGTATTGGCGCACTAACACGAGGTGTTGACATTTAAAAGGGTTGTGTTTTTTAGAGTAGGGATGATTTGAAGAAGGTTGTCAACACGCTTACATTAAAAGAGAGTTTCCAATTTAAAACAGTAAGATCAAGCAAGAAGAAGTTCACTATCTGGTGTATCGACGACTCATGTAAATGGTACCCTCTTTCGCGGGTTTGCAACCAGCTTAATTGAGAGAAATTCAGGTATATACCTTATAAAATCCAATATTTATCACTTTGTACACCATGTATATACTGATATTTATCACTTTATATATCATTCCCTATATGCTTAATGAGTCCTTAAGCATATTTTCTTGGCTTGAGTTCGTTGGAAAAATCAATTGAGATGTATGTTCCCCTGTGTACTCTTAGGTAGATGTTAGTTCTTAGGTAGTTCATCATTTTAATCATTGTGATTAGTGTAATTGATGTTTTTTTTATAGTCTTTTGTTCTACAATATTAAGAATTTAGAGTTTATCTTTAAACGATATTAATTTACAGGTTTAGATTTAATTCAAGGTTGTTACATTTTCTTGATATCTTAAATTCGATCTCTCACCTCCTTAAGATGCTGCTTCTTTTTAGGCTTTGATTTAGTTGGTTAGAAACTAGAAAATGAAGGCATAGGCATTTTTGTCTAGATTTAATTATAAACCCCTATTATAAAAAATGAAAAAAAAATAGGTTTAGCCATTTTTACAAAAACTAATAGGTTTAGTTATTTTTGAAGTTGACCTATTAATATTTAGTCATTTATCTTGTTGCCTCTTATAAAAATACATAAAAGAAAGAGGAAACCCAAATCTAATACCCACCCAGTACCCACCCTTTCATCTTCTCATGCTAATCCACCTCCTTCCTTGTCATTATTCTTTTCTGTAACGACCCACCTTAGATCGCTACTCGAGGCTCACCTAATCAAGTTAAATGAAGTTTTAAAAACATCTAATAAGATCAGAAAACAAGTTGCACTTTGGGATCCCATTTCAACAAAGATACCTCAAAACAAAACATCTCCAAATTTTTCGATGCAAGATTATAGTACTACAACAAGCAATAAACCAGAAGCAGAATAAACTTTAAAACAAAACAAGGAATCTAAAAACAGAACAACTCTACAATCCTAGGGAATAGGGAAACAGTTCTCCATAGTCTAGTCAAGCCAATTCCTCGTGCCACGCTTCAGAGTCTACTGGCCACCTGAAAGGAAAACAAAGTAGCATTGAATGAGTATAAAAATACTCAGTAAGTAGCCCACTTAAAATCCAAGACTCACTGTCCACCTCGTAAACGCTCACACTCCTGATCTTACTTTAGTTCTACACTCTCTTAGCTAAGTGACCACCCAACTTACTCCACCTACGGTATAGTCTCATTACTAAAACCCTAAAGCCATGCTTCCAATCCGTGGGCTTAATCCCCACCACTAGCATACAGTAAGAGAGTCCACGACCCTCAAGCCAGACTGGCCAACACCTGCAATGAGGACACTTCTCCATGCCATCACAAAACAGGGTACACAACCCCACATCTATCATATCACATAATCATTAGGGCAAGCATGCTCCAGGTGGGGTGGTAGGCTAAAGGTCCTAAGTCTTTCCCTAACCCTACCAAGGTTCTCAAGACTTTACAACATCATAACCACATCAACACGAAGGTCAGGGTAATTAGAGCCTTAGGATTAACTTTCCAACCACACCAACCAAAGTTAACAAAAATACAAGCACAACACAAGAGTTTCAAACATAATGCCAGTCAAGGTTATACACATACTATACCATTTAGCTCACAACTTTAAGCCCCTAAATTTACCTACCACATTCTCAGGTAACTACCAAATCAAAATGCAAATCATAATTAACCACCCAGTAATACATGCTCCATAACAAAAATCCCATGCATGCTACATAAATTTGCATTCATTTCCAACTTGGTCCACAATTAAAATAATAACCAAAAAGGGGCTTAATCTTAAAGTTATTTACCTTAAAGAAGAAGTAACTTATAACAGCTCAAGCCCAAAAATCACTTGCTAAAAATATATAACCACCCCTGGCAATAATGCAACAACCCATAAAATCAAACCAACTAAATTTTAAATAAATTTAACCAAGGACTCCATACCTAATTTCTGGGATTTGATTTTAAAAGGTGGTGGAAATCTCACCTTCCAATTTATGAACAATAACACAGCTCTTTGGAATCTGTGACAAATCACCCAATTCCAAATCTTGGCTTTCCCTTATAATGGTTAACCCTCAATTTAATTCCAACAATTAGGGTCAATTTAACTCGTAAAAATAGTCACTCAAATCTCATAGAAAAGCCTCATTCCTGCATCCAATCAATCCAATTTATGCAAGGTCTTACTTCATTAATAACTTACCAAAAATTAATTTAATCTTACCTCGTTGGTGTTGTACAGTAGCTTAAGAATGCCTCAACAACGCCCCAAATGGCCTCCAATTGCAATGAAATTCCTCGACTTGAATCCAAATAACTCGGGTTAAAATCCATGGCTTCCAATCAATAAAACAGTCCCATAAACTCGATAGTGTTGTCTTAAACAGTGATGTAAACTTACCCAACGCAACGAGGCTGCACAGTGTTGGCCTTGTGCACGGCTACGGAGTGGGTCTGGTCAGAGGCGTGTGCACGGCTACGACAACTCATGCTCGAGCGGCGGATCTCATTTCGACTGAGTGGGTCTGGTAGCTTGACGAAGAGCGTGCAACGCGGGGTGTGGGTCTGCAGATTCGTGGAGGCAGCGCTCTCTGCAGCTTCGGATGATGGGGTGAACGGTGGCGGCGCGACGATCGCTGCTACTGTCAGGAGACGGAGAGGAAGGAGTTAGAGGGGAATGGGCATTCGGCGAGGCGCGGCTCCAGTGGAGATGGACTGGGATGGTCGGCAGCTTCGAGGAGGCAGCACAGGGCGGCAGTGAGACGGCGACGACATGCTCTATGACGACCTTTAATTCCAAATAGTACATAAAAAAAATATCGGACGTTACATTCCCTCTCTTCACGTTGATGCCGATTCTCTTTTAGCAGCTCTCGCCTCCCACCATCTCTCTCCAGCTCGTGCAGATGCCATCATCGCCTTCCTTCTAGCAGTTTGCACTGGTTATCTACTACCGAAATGAGATCCAACGAGGCATCTCGTCCCTCTACATTCCAGATGTACCTTTTTCCTTTGCATATCTTGCAATAGTGTGTGCAAGTTTGTGTCCATCCCTTTGTGTGACCAAAACTCAAATGATATTTTTGTTTCTTAGGAGATATCTGACCTCTCTAGCATATGGTTAATATATCTGAGATGTATCTTCTTCCTCTCGAAGCAGCCTAATTGATGACAAAGAGTCAGAGTCAACTATTTGTGGAGTGTTATTATTGGACTAGATCCTCCGTAAGGCTTCAACCATCTTTAACACATTGACCTGCATGCCAATTTCTCAAAATAGATTTACATCCTGCTCCAATCGGTTTGCCCTCATGAGTCATGAATTACCCTCCTCAATCTGCCTTGATTTGTGACTTTGAGGGTTGCTTGACAAACAACCTTTCACATATTTGTAGTTATGATAGTTTGTTTTGATTAGTTTTTAGATTAAAGTTATGGCAGTGAAGAAGACGATGAGGCTTTTGCAAAAATTAAATTTCTCTTCTCATATTCTCTCCCTACTAATGACACTTTGAATTTATGGAAATAATAGCAGTCTATATTCTCTGTATTCTATCAATGCATTTGAAAATGTTTAGGTAAACTATACATATGTTAGAAAGTGGGGGATAATAAGGAAATATAAAGTTTCTCCCTTATAAACACTTATATATATACATATATAGTAGAGATTATTATGATGATTTACATTTTTTTTTGTGCGTTATGCATTTCAATATCTGTTAGAATTTCACAATTGAATTATCTATGTTATATTAAAAAAAAAAGTAAATATTTGAATAAAGTATAAACACTTAACATCAAATATTTGATAGAAAAAATTACATAATTTATACCTATTTATATATTGTTTCTCTAAATCGTATAATTGTATAATTATCAATCATACAAACTTTTAAAATTATTTTATTGAATTTAGTTTTTCAAAACCTAGAAACTAGAAAAAAAATGAAGCCTAGCGTTGATGAGAAATGCTTCACCATTTCCATTGTAAAAGGGATAAAATATAATTTTTTCTTTTTTTAGCTCAACAACATGTGAGGGTGATGATTCAAACCTCTAACTTCTTATTTGATTATATATGTCTTAACTAGTTGTATTATGTTCACGATGGTAGATAAAATGTAATTAATTAGCTCAATATAGGCTATTAACTAGAGTTTCATATTGTTTACACGTAAATCTCAGTGAAGAAATAAGAACACGTGCAAATGAAACTTTGTATTTGTATTGATTTGAATGTAGTGGAATACAATCTCTAGTACTTGATCCTCTGATTCTCTCTCTTGCTTGTATGTTTCACTCGAGGGCTGTAGAGCTTATTCTTGAGATTGAAGCTTCAATGGATTCTTGGAGTCTCGAAGAAGTGTTCTTGATCTTCGAGGAAGTGTTCTTTGTTCAGGAGGTGTTTGATCTTGAAGAGCCCAAGGAGTTTTCTAGCTTTTGTTTCTGAATTCTCTCTGAGATCTCCAATTTCTGAACCCCCAAAATGGAGGAAGGAGCTCTCTATTTATAGAGTTCTCTAGGGCCCTCAGATGGGCTTGGGCTTGACTATTGGACTAGGCCTGGTGGACTTTGGGCCTGGTCTTTAGACTGAGCCTGATTGACCTTGGGCCTAGCCTTGTGGGCTGGGACTTTGCTATTTAAAGTTTCCCATTTGGGCATTGTCTAAAATTAGCCCAAATTTCATATAACCCAATTGCATATCTGGATTTGACTTAATTTAATTTAGGGATATTTGTAAATTCAAATAGTCCCTAATTAAATAAATAATTTTGTCACTAAGTTTAAAGTAATGACATGACAACTTTTGATTGGCCAAAATTTCTATTCCAACAAATGCCCACTTTTCGAGATTTATGCAAAAGATAATTTGGAATCAAAATTTTAAGGTATTTCCCCTAGCTTGGACTCCATTTGATGTGCCAATTCATCAAAATATGAATTTGGGTCATAATTTTGATTTTCTTATTTGGCAGCGAACTTTAATTTGAATTTCGGTAAAATTAATGTTCTACCTTAATTCTAATTTGAATTTTATTTGAATTTCAAGTGGTATTCAATTATACCCATTTTTTTTTTATTTAGGGCATAGTTTAGAATCTACCAATGAATTTTGATTTGAAGCTTGAATTTGGAGTGCCCAAGTTTCACTTTTTTTGAGATAAAAGTCTACCCAATTGGAATTGGAATAGAACTTGAATTTGGACTTTAATCAAATTTTGATTTCGGATAAATTTTGGATTATGCCCAAATTTCACTTTTTGAGATAAAAGTCTACCCAATTATATTTTGGAATTGGAATAGAACTTGAATTTGGACTTTAATCAAATTTTGATTTGGGATAAAATTTGGATTATGCCCAAATTTTGCTTTTTTGAGATAAAATTCTACCAAATTTGAATTTTGGATTTGGAATAGAATTTTAATTTGGCGTGCAGTTAATTTTTAATTTGAGATTAGATATGACAAAATTTAAATTGAGATGATATCCTGCCCGATTTCAATTTGAATTTTGGAATAGAACTTGGATTTGAGTTTGTAGTCAACTCATCCCAAAATTCAAACTTTAATATCCCAAAGTTTGAATCTTGTATGATCTTTGGATTCAAATTGGTTTTGATTTGATCTTCTTGGCATTATTTTTGAATTCAAATTAGATGTGATTTTATCTTTTCTTCCACTATAAATAGAGGCCATGAGTCTTCCATCAATTCACATCAACAAAGAGGGAGTATAGCTTCACACTGAGGAATGAGGAATAGGCAAGTCCCAATTTTTATTTTTTATTATTTTTATTATTTTTATTATTATTATTTTTTTTTTTTACATTTGCAAGACTTGCAAATATTTCTACTGTAGCCAAAAATACATTCATTTACCAAAAGGTAAACATGTATGTAATTTTTTTTAGACAATATATATGCCCTCTTGTTTTTTTTTTTTTTTATTCTTGCTTGTAGCTAAGATGTCTTCTTCAACTCCGAAGGTGACCAACCCCTGATTCAAGTGGAATTAAGGATGGCACCTTTCGGCAACTTCGGCATATTCTTTAACTCCGAAGGTGGCCAACCCCTGATTCATGCGGAATTAAGGATGACACCTTTCAGCAACTTCGACATATTCTTTAATTCCGAAGGTGACCAACCCCTGATTCAGACGGAATTAAGGATGACACCTTTCGGAAGCTTCGACATATTCTTTAACTCCGAAGGTGACCAACCCCTGATTCAGGCAGAATTAAGGATGGCACCTTTCGGCAGCTTCGGCATATTCTTTGACTCCGAAGGTGACCAACCCCTGATTCAGGCGGAATTAAGGATGACACCTTTCGGCAGCTTCGGCATATTCTTTAACTCCGAAGGTGACCAACCCCTGATTCAGGCGGAATTAAGGATGACACCTTTCAGCAGCTTCAACATATTCTTTAACTCCGAAGGTGACTAACCCCTGATTCAGGCGGAATTAAGGATGGCACCTTTCGGCAGCTTCGGCATATTCTTTAACTTCGAAGGTGACCAACCCCTGATTCAGGCGGAATTAAGGATGACACCTTTCGGCAGCTTCGGCATATTCTTTAACTCCGAAGGTGACCAACCCCTGATTCAGGCGGAATTAAGGATGACACTTTTCGACGGCTTCGACGTCTTCTTTAACTTCGAAGGTGACCAACCCTTGATTCAGATGGAATTAAGGATGGCACCTTTCGCTTTATTTTACCTATAGAAGACCAAGCCCTAACTTAGGTGAAGTTGAGGGCGGTCTTGTTTTACCTCTAGAAGACTCGACCCTAACTCAGGTGGAGTTGAGGGCGGTCTTGTTTCCCTTGTGGAAGACAAAACCCTAACTCAAGTGAAGTTGAGGGTTGTCTTCCCTTGGAAGACCCGACCCTGACTCATGTGGAGTTAAGGGCGGTCTTGTTTCACTTTTGGAAGACAAAACCCTAACTCAAGTGAAGTTAAAGGTCGTCTTCCCTTGGAAGACTTGACCCTGACTCATGTGGAGTTGAGGACGGTCTTGTTTCACTTTTGGAAGACAAAACCCTAACTCAAGTGAAGTTTAGGGTTGTCTTCCATTATCTGTCACAATACGATAATATGAGTTCGGATGAAGTCCACGACATTTTCTTTCTTGGCTTCTCTTAATGCAACTGCTTCAGCCCATCTCGAAAAGTAATCTGTCGCTGCAAGAATGTAGGAATGTCCTGCTGACGACTTAGGTGTTATTGGACCAACAAGATCGAGCCCCCAAGCTTCAAAAGGCCATGAAGCAACAGTTGGATGGAGAGGTTCTGGCGGTTGATGTATGAAGTTTGCGTGAAACTGACAAGCTTCACACTTCTTTGCATACTCCATCGAATCATTGTGGGCCAATAGTAGCCTATCATTTTTAACTGGAAATGTAGTTTTGGATCTGACTGGTGAGCACCGCAAACGCCTGAATGCGCCTCCTCTAGTGCCTTGATCGACTCTTCTTTTCCAAGGCATCGAAGGAACAGTCCTTCATAAGAACGACGATAAAGAGTCTCCTTGTAATAGATGAATCGGAAGGCTCTTCTTCGTACATCAGCCTTACGTCGCGGCTCTGTGGGAAGCTTCCCATGCTGAAGATATTCTATGATGGACTGTCGCCAGTCTTCCTCTTCAATGGCATAGACAGAGATCATTTTTACTTCTTGATGTTTAGCATTGGCCGGTGTCACGATCCACTTCTGACAAAGTGAGATGTTTATAGTCACTTCATCTGAGATCGTTAGGGAGGTGGCCAAATTTGCTAGCACATCTGCCTTCTTATTTTCTGACCTTGGAACATGCTCCAACATAATGCTATCAAACTTTCCCATCAGCTGCCTTGCATAGTTGAAATAAGGCTTCAGATCCTCATACTTCACATCATACTCAAGCAAGAGTTGATTGATAATCAACTTTGAATCGCTATAGATTTCTATGTACGTTATGTCGATCTCTATAGTCATTTGGAGGCCAATTATTAGCGCTTGGTATTCAGCAACGTTGTTTGAGCATAACTCACGGAGTGTGAAGCTATAAGGGAGCATGTGTTTTTCAGGCGAGATAAAGACAATGCCTGCCTCCGCTCCATTTCTTCATGCCGCACCATCAAAATACATGGTCCAAGGCTCTGTGATTTCCACATAGAAGACTTATTCGTCAGACAAATCCTCGCATAACTTCCAGTCTGATGGAATTGGGTGATTTTCCAAGAAATATGCCAATGCTTGTCCTTTTACCGCCTTTTGAGGTACATAGATAATGTCATATTGCTGGAGTAAGATTGCCCATTTGGCTAAACGTCCAGAAATAATTGGTCTTGACAAGATGTACTTTATAGGGTCAGCTTTCGCCACTAGGTGTACTGTGAAGGCTTGCATGTAGTGCCTTAGTTTGTCAATAGCGAAGAAAAGAGCTAGACACATCTTTTCGATTGGAGAGTAATTTACTTTAGCTCCATTCAGAGTCCTGCTCAAGTAATAAAGGGCTCGTTCCTTCCCTTTTTCTCCTTCTTGTGCTAGCAACGCTCCAAGCGACCTTTCTTGTGCAGCGATGTACAGTATGAGCGGCTTTCCTGCTATAGGGGCACCTAAAACAAGGGGATTAAGCAAGTACTTCCTAATACTTTCAAAAGCGTTTTGACAAACTTCATCCCATTCGAAGTCTTCCCTCTTCTTCATTAACCTTTGAAAAGGCTGACATCGACCGGCTAAGTTGGAGATGAATCTCCTAATATAGACCAAACGACCTTGAAGGCTTCTTAACTCGTGGAGATTTCTTGGCCTTGGCATTTTTTGAATGGCGTCAATCTTTGATTCGTCTATTTCGATCCCTCTATGTCTTACCATAAATTCGAGGAATTTTCCCGAGGTGACGCCAAATGCACACTTGAGAGGGTTCATCTTCAACTGATACTTCCTTAGTCGATCAAAGACCACTTTTAGATCTTCCAAATGATTTTGTCTTTTCTTAGACTTGACGACGAGATCATCGACATAGCACTCGACGTGTTTATGCAACATATCATCGAAGATCTTTTGCATGACACGTTGATAGGTTGCACCAGCGTTCTTCAGTCCAAAGGGCATTACCTTGTAACAATATATCCCTTTTGGAGTTCGAAAGGCTGTCATCTCTTCATCTACCAGAGCCATTCGAATTTGGTTATATCCCGATGATCCGTCCATAAAAGATAGAGCCTCATGTCCTGTAGTGGCATCGACCATGATCTCAGTGATAGGCAGTGGGATGTCATCTTTTGGACATGCATTATTCAAATCGCGAAAGTCAACGCAGACGCGAAGTTGTCCATTCTTCTTTCTAACATGAACGATGTTGGCTATCCAAGTCGGATATTTTACCTCGCGGATAAACCCTGGTTCAATCAGCTTATTGACCTCCGCTTCAATTTGGGGAATTAGCTCTGGTCGAAAGCGTCGTTGAGCTTGCTTGATCGGTCTATACCCCATTTTGATGGCGAGATGATGGACAGCTACTTTTGGATCAAGTCCAGGCATCTCTTTATACGACCAAGCAAAGACATCTCTATACGAAGTGAGCAAGCTCATATATTTGTCTTCCTCCTCACAAGTAAGCGATGCACTTATGAAAGTTGGACTCGGCTCCTCTGGCGTACCCAGGTTCACCTATTTAAGCTCATCCAATGTAGATTGGCTGCCATCTTCAAGCGAAAATGGTGCCTCGTCTGCATCTTCTTCAGACATTTCAGACTCTGTTTCCTCTTCAACAATGATATGGTGACAGGAGGTCTTACTTTCCTCTTGTTCCAAATCCTCTCTTGAGGGGTTGGTGATGACGACATCACGTCGTTTTACCCTCAACGAACTTTCTGTGTTGACTGCAACGAAAGTTTTTCTCTTCATTCGAGAGGGAAAGGCACTGCGAATTTCTCCATCATTCTTCGTTTCAACAAAGGACTTATCTTTTGAAGTCTCCACCAGGCAATCATGTTGAAGTCGGTCAAAGACTGACAATGGAGAGTCCCCACTTCTTGACGTGGTTACACTTAGCCTTTGAAAAACTGATGGGCGCGTCACGGTTGAGGTTGAAAGGGCATATTTTCTCTCCGTTGTAGGCACACTTAATCTTCGAAAACCTGACGGCCGTGTCAAAGTTGGGATCGATGAGGAACTCTCTCCTTCGCCTGTGGGCATATTTAACCTATGAAAGACTGAAGGTCGAGCGGGATCAGAAGTTGGAGCTGATGAAGCACTTTCTCCCTCCTTAGCAGACATACTTATCCTCTGAAGGGTCGTAGGCCGAGTGGAACCAGAGGTGGGAGGTGACCCCTCTCCCTCTATTGGAGCCACGCTTAATCGCTGAAGAGTTGAAGGTGGCGCTACTGATGGCCCGACACGTCTAAAAACAGAAGTCCTTCGACTGCCGTCTTCCTTTACATTTGAATCGTCGACCTCCTCTACTGTTATATGATTTGCGTCTGCCACCTTTGCCTTCCCTTTTCTCGTTATGCGAACTGGCTCAGGGGACTTGTATCCAAGTCCTTTCTTTGACACTGGTAGAGCGTAACCTTCTTTCAGAAGTTTCTTCTGTGTTGAAGAAAGCTCTGGTCTTTCATCGAATATTTTTAGACTTTTAAACTCGGTATGAGTCATAAAATCATAGCCTACTTTTGCTAAGAGTTTATACGCCTTCGAGTCGAATCCGTCATTCGTTTGTCTTTCAGGCAGAAACGTTTTTGCTTGGTCATCCACAGGTTTCTTGACCTCCTGCTTTGTTATCTTCGTGAGAGGCGTGACAAAGTTTTCCTTCAAGATTTAAATATCCCCAACTCTCAGATTCCTTGAACATTTAGCAAAAGGTGATTCGCCCTTCTTACGTCTTGACAATGGGACATAGCGTAAGATAGGAACACTTGAAGTTTTCTCATCTTTCAAAACCTTGGACTTTGCAGAGCTCGTAGAGGCTTCCCCTCTTTTTGGGGAGGGCTCATTCGTCTCTTCGACATTTTCTCTCCTCACGTCAATTTGTAATTTTGACTTGGATTCACTACCACTTTTGATCAAAGGGATCTTGGCTGGTACAGTTTCTCCAACGCCGTCACCTTTCATATAGAACTTTGCATCGGCAAAATGGGACTCAGCTTATGAAAATGGATTAGTGTCCGCTTCCACCTTCTTGATGCCATCTTGGTAAAACTTGAAGCACTGATGCAACGTAGAAGTTACGACCCCGTTTCCATGAATCCAAGGACGACCCAGAAGCAGCTTGTAAGTGGTCTTGGAGTCTATGATGTGGAACAGGGTATCAGCTTTTAGATCTCCAATGATGAGCTCTAAGCATACGATGCCAATGACTCGTTGCCCAACTTGGTTGAAGCCTTGGATCACCAGTTTACTGTTTGACAGCTCTTCCATCAAGATGCCTAACTGCTTCATTGTCGACTTAGACATTATGTTGACAGCTGATCCATCGTCGATAAGGATTCGACCAACTCTTTGCTCTCGAATGTACCCTGAGACAAACAATGGTCTATTATGAGGCTTCGACCCCAGCAGCAGGTTCTCATCCGTAAAACTGATTGACATACAACACGACGTGCATGTACGCACCATAGAAGTTGGAGCACTTGTGCTGTCTGAGTCTATTAGTGCCTCAATAAGAACGCTTTTAGCTACCTGAGGAAGTGACAACAGGTCCTCTATACTGAAAGATGATAAGTTTTCTAGCTTAGTTGCCACCTCAGACGAGCTTGAGGGATCCTCGCTTGCGTTAACAACATGGCATGCAACCACGTCAAGCCCTTCTTCTTGGCCAGTACTTAGAAAATTCTTTGGAAAGAATTCCTGTAGAGTCATTGGTTGTCGAGGACGAAAGAGGTCTTCGTCTTCCTCCACAACGCAGTTGGGCTTCCTTATAGTCTTTTTCCCTCTCTTCTTCTGTGACTTCCTTTTTCTCTTATGCTCTCGAAATAGCCGAGATTCCTTTTAACATAACTTTGTTGTCGCTTCTTACGACGAGTCACAACATTCCAACCTTCGTCTTCATCTTTAGTCTGTTCATTTTTTCCTTGAACAACCTTGTTTTGGAAGTCTTTATTTTGATAGTTCTTGCTTGGGGCTTCCTCCCTTGACCAGACAATGATAGGTTCAAAGGATCCGAATTGAATTAGGACTTCTTTTTCCTCATAAAACAGTCCTGTAGGTGGCTGAACCCTAGGATGAGTCATTATAGCCGCATGATTTGCTTGAGCCACTTCATCCAGATCTAACTAAATTTTCTTCTGACAGGCTAATCTCATAATCATCCCTTTCAGCACGAAACATTTCTCCACGGGGTGGCTAATGACTCGGTGGTATTTGCAATAGTTAGGATCATTTACTTTTCCTAACTCCTTCGGTCGTTTGCATTCAGGAAGCTGAATAAGTTATTTTTCCAGCAACTGTTCCAGCATGTCTGGAACATCTGAGTCTGGAAATGGATAAACCTTTTCTTGCCTCTCTTTCAAAGTTAGGTGACGTCTCTCGCCTCCATCTGGTCGTTTCTCCATCTTGATTTCTTTTCCTTTCGGAGTAAACTTTAAAGGGGTCGTGTTGACGACCATAGATTGTTTGGCAGTAGCACCATTTGAACCTTTTTCGGTGCTTTTCACTTCCTTCTTTTTCCTTTTCACCTCGGGGACTAAAATGTCTTTACTTCCTCTAGCAGCAATGCTTAGCTCCATGTCATGAGCTCGAGTTGCTAACTCTTCAAAGCTGCGAGGTTTTGCAAGATGTAGAGCAGTCCCCAGTGGCGGACAGTTCGGTAAGTCGATCTTTGCAGTCGAGACTTAGAGTTCTCCAGCGATTGATGTAGTCGACGACAGGCTCGCCTTTTCGTTGCTTCGTATTGGTGAGCTCCATCATGCTGACAGTTCGCCTCGTACTGTAGAAGCGATTAAAGAACTCTCTTTCAAACTGTTCCCAACTATCGATTGTCTCAGGCTCAAGATCAGTATACCAGTCGAAGGCATTCCCTTTCAAGGTGCGGACGAACTGCTTGACCAGAAGGTCACCGCGAGTTCCAGCATTCTCGCATGTCTCAACAAAGTGAGCAATATGCTGCTTAGGGTTACCCTTCCCATCGAACTGCTGGAATTTTGGAGGCTGGTATCCGATAGGCATTCTTAGGTTGTCAATTCTCTTAGTGTCCGGTTTAGAGTACATGAGAGAATTTTGGGTGGGTCTGCCATACTGAGCTCTAATAGAGCTCATAATCATATCCTGCAGCTGCTGGACAGACAAGGAAGCAACAGAAGCTTATTGTTGTGGTTGATCTTCCTGGACAACAGTCTTTCCCTTGTCAGTCTTCCTCGCAGCAGGGGTCTGACTTGACTCAGTAACTTCTCGATTTTGCATTTGATTTTTTAGATAGGCAATCTCTTGGTCTCTTTCTTCGACTGCCTTCATCAAGAGGTTGATCTTTCTTTCCATTTCCGCCATCATTTCATCGGAGTCCATGTCGGCCTGTTGGGATTTATGCCCTAAAGCCTCGTAATTAATAATTTATTTAATAATGAATAATAATTTTGATTATTTTATTTGCAATATAATATTATCCATTATATGAAAAATCCAAGGTTATTAGTGTAATCTTGAACAGTATGTAGTTGACATACGAGAGGATCATGTTCAAGAAATAACCTAAAGGGTCATAGTATATGGATAAGGTTGGGTGCCTTATCCTGGTAACACTATTGATACGGCCCACTTTGTAATAGTTACAAATGATTTGATCCAAATCATTCATGTGGAGACATGTGAGTGGGGGTATCTTATACAATGAGTTTGTATAAGACTGGACCACGAAATATTTAATCTCTTTTTATAAATCCGTTAATTGAGAAGATTAATATTTCATCAGGATGATCATATACGACTCGATCTTAATCCTGAGTGAGTTATGAACTCCTGCCTGTGAGGGCCTGTCCTTTGATTTGCATGGGTGAGAGTGGCTTTTGTAGCCGATTCAATATGCCTACCATTTTGGGGACTTGACCAAATAGGGAGCTGGGAACATAATCTCACAAGATGGAATTCACTCCTTCCCATATAGGGTAAGTAGATGAGTAGTTCCCTTAAGTGCTGATTTCGGGACTTGAACAATGGGGCCCCACCCTCTCATTGGCCCGAAAGGGACTTAGTTTATAATTAGATTATAAACATATTGTTCACTAGAGAATCGGTGGTACTTAAGGTGCAAGATGTAATTATAGGGGTAAAACAGACTTTTGACCCAGCTATAATTACGAACAACTCGTGAAGGATCGACTTGCATGTAATGATTATATCTATGGACACAACTTGTCCTACAGTGCATAAGAGTGCAACTCTAGGTCTATAGTGGAGTGACCTATAGTTAATGAATGAAAATTAATTAATTAAAGAGTTTAATTAATTAATTTTGTATCATTGGAGCTTATAATCTGTAGGTCCATAAGGTCCCCTTGCTAGCTCGTAGTAACATTAAAAGATCAATTTAGTTGAAAGAAAAATTTGAAATGTTCAAATTTAATATTTAATTTGAAGTGTTCAAATTAATATTTAATATATTAGATATATTAAATATAAAAGAGGAAAATATATTTATTGTATTTGATACATTAAATATTAAAATTTGAAATGTTCAAATTTAATATTTAATTTGAAATGTTCAAATTTAATATTTAATTTGAAGTGTTCAAATTAATATTTAATATATTAGATATATTAAATATAAAGAGGAAAATATATTTATTGTATTTGATACATTAAATATTAAAATAATTAATATATATTTGATATATTAAATAAAAGATATTTATAGAATTTGAATAAGATTCAAATAAATAAATATCGTAGGAGATTTGAATGAGATTCAAATAAATATAAGAAATATTTTAATATATTAGATATTAAAATATAATATTTTAATTATGGCAAAAATTTTCCCCTGGTCTCTATAAATAGGACCCTTGGGTTGAGCCATTCTACACAACACACATCTCCTCAATAGAGAGAATTAGAGAATTCTCTCAGACCTCTTCCTCTCCAATCCCTTGGGGATTTTCTTTCAAGAAGCTCCCACAAGCCTTAGTCCTGTGTTCGAGTCATAGCCAGGAAGACTTTGTGGAAGAGATAAAGATCCGCCAGAATATTCCCCATAATATTATTTTCAAGGTATTTATTGCTTAACCTTTGTATTTTAGTTTAATTCTAAATAAATCAAAGACGATTCCTATGCTTATGCTGTGGGTTTAATTCGATTATTCCCTTCATTGGTATCAGAGCGGTTTTTGAGTTTTATTTAGAATTAAAGTTTTGTGATGGTGGGTATTTTAATATATGTGATATATTAAGCCTATTTGACATTAGATTTACTCTTTGATTAGATCAAATTGTAAAACCTATTGGATATTGGATTTCCATATAATTCTTGTTTTCAAATGTCTTGTAAATCTCAAAGAGAAGTGAAATCTGTGAAGAATTTGAATATATATATATATATATATTTGAATCTCATATTTCAATCTAAAGACTGAACATATTTCAATCTAAAGACTGAACATATATATAAAATATATATATATATATATATATATATATACAAGTTGAAGTTGAAGCACGCAAAAGTAAGTGCTTGTAGTTTTAAGTTCTTTACACAGAATTTTGACGGCATTTTATGTTTCATCTCAAAGCTGAAGGAGAAAATCGACTAAAGTTTTTTTTAATTTGGCATTGTACTCTGACATGCTATCGACGTGAAAGGATTTTCGGTTAGCAAGAATGTTTGTTTTGCGCAGTCGACATTTAATTAAAGGCTGGCAACATGTTTTATTAATTGCAATTTGATGATGGAATTCAGCCGGCGAGCGTTCTGCATGAGTAGAAGAGGAATTTTTTTTTGTGTGACGGCTATGCAAGCTATGGTGATAGATGGAACATGTAAAAGATAATATTAGGGTTTCTCAACCCTAATTTAATGGTTCGATTTGAAATTGAAGATCAAGATATGTCTTGGATTTAAATTATTGTAATTTAAAACTATTTTCAATTTTTTAGGATATGCCAAATATGCCGGTTTATTTTGCTATTTTTCATTTAATTATGCATGAGATGTATGTTTTAAATTGTTTGATTGTTGCATAAAGTATGCCATTTAAATTTAAAATTCCACCATAGGTTAAGCATGATCATGCATCTTATCTTATTTTTAAATATAATTGTTATATTTGAAAATTTTGATTACGTTGTTTCCTAATAGAATTAAGATTAATTTGTAATATAATTGTTATATTGGAAAATTTGATTAGGATGATTCCTAATAGAATTGAGATATTTTCTTAATATGCTTATATTTTCCATATCTTTGAATATAATTGTTATATTTGAAAATTAAATTAGAATAAAATATCCGGGATTATCTTTTAATTTAAAGAGTTTAAAATGATGGATTTTTAAGACTATCCAAGTGAATTATTTTTTAATAAGATTATAAATATTTATGTTCATTAATCTAATAATTAATAGTTAATTAAAGATTAATGAATTTGAAAATAAAAATTGACTATAAGGGAACTCTGTCTATGGAAGGTTCTGTCTAGACTGGGGTATTTAAGCTGACCGAAAGGGAACACCTCTAACTGGGAACCGACCTGGGAGTTGAATTAGTCAAATTTTATTTATTTTCACTAAGCATGCTCATAATGTTATTATTATTATTTTTAAATAGTTTAAAAACTTAGTAATTCATATTAAAATCAATCTAACAACATAAGGGTTATGAAAGGTAGATCGAGGAACTTAGATAAATGAGATTAGCCTATTTTTTCTAAGCAATAGAAAACCCTATTGCAAAATACTTAGTGGGAGAAGGACACATGTCAAAAATCCAAAGGTCTCTATTATTGATTCACAACGTGAGATTCATGTGGGGCCTCGTGGCGGCTTTTGGACCGTCCTCCCTACGGAAGGTGTTTGCATGGATCAATATCAAGGTGAATCTTTTGAGAAAGTATTATAGTAAGTGGGAGAAGGAAATGTGTCAACATATCCTACGGTCTCCATCATTAGTTTACATCGTGAGATTCATGCGGGGCCTAGTGGCGGCTTTTGGATCGTCCCCCTACGGAAGGTGTTTGCATGAGTCAATATCAGGGTGAACTCCTGAGAAGGATAGGATTGTAGTTTTGTTTCCAATACTTGACCTACCCTACGGCGCACTTGTTGGGATAAAACTACGGGATCTAAAATTATGGGTCACACTTACAAATGACTCATTAAAATTGTTAATGATGTCATTGACCAAACTAATGGTAACTAAATATTATAGGAATAAGAGTTATTCTAGTGTAATATTTGGTTGAGATTGTCTCAGTTTAGTGAAGGAATACTTGACCTACTCTACGACGGCACTTGTTCTAACTCACTAAAGTACCATAGCATTAGAAATGATTTATAGGGTTCATTTTTTTCAAATTGTTTGATTTCTATGCTAAAATTGAATGGATAATTATTTGCATGATGTTAAATTATATATTTTATATATTTCAATATTATGTCAGTTTCTCTCATAATTTTTAATTTTATTACTGATAAGTTAAAATTGAGAAATTTTATTACTTGAAAAAGTAACATTAACACTATAATTGTAGTGTAAAATTTTGAATTTGTCTTTATTGAGAAATGTTCTCAAAATCTGTTGCTAATGCTATTCGAATTGTTCGTGAAGCACATGATTAATGAATCAAAAGTAAACGAGATAGCTTGTATGTATTCTCCTAGTTGACATGTTAGATGTCAAATTTAGAAGATAAAGAAAATGACAACAACATATGAGATGTTGAAGTCAACATAAGCTACATTTAGAAAATTGTCTAAATGATCTCAAAACTAAGTATTACAAAAATTCAAGAAAAGAAACCAAATGATTGAAGCTATATAAAAGGAAATAGTTCCCAAATTAGCTAGGACAATCATAATAAGAGGAATTTTTGAAATACCTCTAAGAAGAAAAATAAAAATGAAAGTAAATTTGATTTACTAGATTTTTGGTGGAATATAAATAATGCCACTTAGATAGTCGATATAAGATCTACTATCAAGATATATTCTTCATTACATTTAATATGTAATTTTTGGAAAATACTTAACATGTAGAATAGTTTCTACAAGTTAGCGCCAGGAAGCCTATCTCAGTTAGTATAGTGGGAGACATTAAGATGTCATTAAGTAAAAATTGTTACATAATGTTGAATATGGTGTTTTTAGTAACCATAAGAGAAATTCAATTTCTCGAACTTTATTACAAAAAGTTCATATAGTATGAATTACTTTGAAGTATGAAAGTTTATATTTTCAAAATTGTTTGAAAATACATTCAGCTGAAAATAAGAACAATTTGTATATGTTAAAAATGTTGACATATACTATACTACGAAATATTGAGATATTCAGGATTATAGAATCCAAAATAGAAAGACATTATTTTCTCCTAAAAGATGATACTTGACTTTGGCTGTTAAGGTTGATTAACATCAACTTGAATAGAATGAAAGGACTAGTAAGAGGTAATTCTCTAAAAAGTTAATTAATTACTTTACCTGTCTGTAGATCTTGCATTTCATGCAAGATAATCATTGGGCCTTTATTAGATAGGGCTAGAATGCCAAAGAATATTTTGGGCTTACACATTCTGACCCAAATGGTCTGGTGAATGTAAAAGTCAAATAAAGTCATGAAGATTTCATCACTCTAGTTGATGATCATTCAAGGGATAAGTATCTTTACCTAATACAACATAAGTCTAAATTTTTGAAAAGTTCAAGAAAATTAAGACTAAAGTTAAAGTTTAAAAATCGATTAGGTAATTAAATCTATCAAGATATTATAATCAGATCATAATAGAAAGTACATGAACCTTATGTACTAAAACTAATTGATAGAAAATTGGTTTTTATCACAATTATCTTAATACCAAGTACAATTTTGTGAAATTGTGCTACAAGAGGAGAAACAGGACCTTGTTAGACATGGTCACATCAGTAATGAGTTACATACCATTACCATACTCCAGTTAGGAAATGCAATAGAGATTGCATGGTGAACATGATTCCCTCTAAAAGTGTCTACGAGACAATTTTAAAGATTATAGAAGAGTAGTAAAGCTGGTTTACAACACTTCACCATTTAGGAATGTTAAGCTCACGTATTGAAACAAGCCTAAAAAGCTTGTATATGTTCAAAGATAAGCCTAAGTGTAGGCCACCCCTAAGGAGTATAAAGTGGTCTTTTATATAGTTCTAAAACGAATAAGGTATTTGTATGACAAATATCAATTTTATAAGAAATGTCAAATAAAAGACTAAAGACCTTTAATAAGGTGAGATAGTGTTAATAAATTGGTTCCAAGTGAAGCCACTAAATAGTTAACAAAAGTTGTTAACAATTTAATTATATTGGAAAGTCAAATGGATCCTAGTCATGAATTGGATAAGCCTCATCGTAGTGGGAGAGTTATGAGATGACTCAACCTTTACAAGGACTTAATTGAAGCCCAAACTGTCATGTTAGATGACAAAGTTGAAGGTTTATTACTCTCAAAGTGAGACTAATGACAAATGGTTAGACCTAATAGGAGAAAGTAGACTAAGAGTAAACTTTCTCACTTGTTGTCATACTAAAGTCTGTAAGTATTATTTAATTCATTGTTGCATATGGGATATGAAAATGAATGTTTAGAATTCTTTTATGAAAAGAAATCTTAGATAATGCATCTACATAAATCAATCAGATATGTTTATTTTCAAAGATCAAAAGCAAAAGGTTTGCGAAATAGTAAAGGTTTATTTATGAAATGAATTTTACCATTAGATCTGTGAATATAAGGTTTGATAAAAGTATCAAAATCTATGACTTTGGATAAATATTAATGAAGCTTGTATAGACAAGAAAATCATTAATTGCTTAGTGGATTTTTCTCATATTTTATGTTGGTGATATTTTTACCCATTATGAATGATGTAAGATGTCTAACATAAAACGTTGATTAAATAACCAATTCCAAATAAGTTATTTGGAATGACTCAGTATATTTTAAATGTCCAAAATGAAGATTTTAAGGACATAATGTTAACTTTGTCTCAAACATCTTATACTGACAAAATTGTTGTCAAATATTTGATTTTTATGTCTAAGAAAGTGTATCTTAAGACACCTCAAATGTTGAGAGTATATGATATGCATAAATGAGACTGAACATTTAATATAATATTGGTTAACATATATCAGTTAAACGAATGGTATGACCATTGAGTAGAAAATTAAAAACTTTCTCAAATTATCTATGGATGATGAGAAATTTTTGTGTATGGAGTTAAAGATTTAATCTTTACAAGATACACTGGTTCTTGCAAAGATTTAGGAAATCTATGTAAAAATAAATCTTACCCTAGGTGGTGGAGTATGGTATATAAGTTAAATTGTTTGCTTGTGAACCAAGAAAAGGACTTGTATGACTCAAATAGTTCCTTAAAGATCTGAAAGGTGTTTCAGATATGATTTAGTCTATCATCTTTATTATGATAATACTGGTGCAAAGACTAATATTAAGGAAATTAGAAAACACCAATGTATAGAGAATCATACCGAGAGAGAGAAAACATCATGATAGTGACCAAGATGGCTTTTAACGGCAGTTCTTTGGATCTATATAAAGAGACTCTCCAGGCTAAAGTGTTTGAGGGTCACCTAGAATGTCTAGGATTACGAGACATGTCTCATCTTTGCTAGGGCAAGTGGGAGAACATGTTGGGTATAGAGTATGCCCTAGGATACATGTCTCATCGGCTTTAGTGCAAGTGGGAGATTGTTGGGATTTATGCCCTAAAGCCACGTAATTAATAATTTATTTAATAATGAATAATAATTTTGATTATTTTATTTGCAATATAATATTATCCATTATATGAAAAATCCAAGGTTATTAGTGTAATCTTGAACAGTATGTAGTTGACATACGAGAGGATCATGTTCAAGAAATAACCTAAAGGGTCATAGTATATGGATAAGGTTGGGTGCCTTATCCTGGTAACACTATTGATACGGCCCACTTTGTAATAGTTACAAATGATTTGATCCAAATCATTCATGTGGAGACATGTGAGTGGGGGTATCTTATACAATGAGTTTGTATAAGACTGGACCACGAAATATTTAATCTCTTTTTATAAATCCGTTAATTGAGAAGATTAATATTTCATCAGGATGATCATATGCGACTCGATCTTAATCCTGAGTGAGTTATGAACTCCTGCCTGTGAGGGCCTGTCCTTTGATTTGCATGGGTGAGAGTGGCTTTTGTAGCCGATTCAATATGCCTACCATTTTGGGGACTTGACCAAATAGGGAGCTGGGAACATAATCTCATAAGATGGAATTCACTCCTTCCCATATAGGGTAAGTAGATGAGTAGTTCCCTTAAGTGCTGATTTCGGGACTTGAACAATGGAGCCCCACCCTCTCATTGGCCTGAGAGGGACTTAGTTTATAATTAGATTATAAACATATTGTTCACTAGAGAATCGGTGGTACTTAAGGTGCAAGATGTAATTATAGGGGTAAAACAGACTTTTGACCCAGCTATAATTACGAACAACTCGTGAAGGATCGACTTGCATGTAATGATTATATCTATGGACACAATTTGTCCTATAGTGCATAAGAGTGCAACTCTAGGTCTATAGTGGAGTGACCTATAGTTAATGAATGAAAATTAATTAATTAAAGAGTTTAATTAATTAATTTTGTATCATTGGAGCTTATAATCTGTAGGTCCATAAGGTCCCTTTGCTAGCTCGTAGTAACATTAAAAGATCAATTTAGTTGAAAGAAAAATTTGAAATGTTCAAATTTAATATTTAATTTGAAGTGTTCAAATTAATATTTAATATATTAGATATATTAAATATAAAAGAGGAAAATATATTTATTGTATTTGATACATTAAATATTAAAATTTGAAATGTTCAAATTTAATATTTAATTTGAAGTGTTCAAATTAATATTTAATATATTATATATATTAAATATAAAGAGGAAAATATATTTATTGTATTTGATACATTAAATATTAAAATAATTAATATATATTTGATATATTAAATAAAAGATATTTATAGAATTTGAATAAGATTCAAATAAATAAATATCGTAGGAGATTTGAATGAGATTCAAATAAATATAAGAAATATTTTAATATATTAGATATTAAAATATAATATTTTAATTATGGCAAAAATTTTCTCCTGGTCTCTATAAATAGGACCCTTGGGTTGAGTCATTCTACACAACACACATCTCCTCAATAGAGAGAATTAGAGAATTCTCTCTAGACCTCTTCCTCTCCAATCCCTTGGGGATTTTCTTTCAAGAGGCTCCCACAAGCTTTGGTCCTGTGTTCGAGTCATAGCCAGGAAGACTTTGTGGAAGAGATAAAGATCCGCCAGAATATTCTCCATAATATTATTTTCAAGGTATTTATTGTTTAACCTTTGTATTTTAGTTTAATTCTAAATAAATCAAAGACGATTCCTATGCTTCCGCTGTGGGTTTAATTCGATTATTCCCTTCACGGCCATCATTACAGACATCACATCTGGATTTGACGTCGTTTTTGATTGACTGCCAGCAGGAGGGGATTGATCAAACAGCGGGTTGTTCTTGACAACAACCTTGTCCTTGGAAGATTCTTCAATCAGTTTAACAATTCTGTTTGCAATTGCGTAAGGGGTTCGATCTTCATTTATTTCAACCCCTTGAGATCGACTGCGAGTAACTGGTCCTATGTATGTGTTGCTTGAAGCAGTAGACTTTGATGTAGCTTTCTTTGGTGCCATTGCGTTACTTGGAAGAGAAAGAGATGAGAGGTAGAGATGGTCCCACTGGGCGTGCCAATTTGTTCGCACGAGATTTCAGTGAAGAAATAAGAACACGTGCAAATGAAACTTTGTATTTGTATTGATTTGAATGTAGTGGAATACAATCTCTAGTACTTGATCCTCTGATTCTCTCTCTTGCTTGTATGTTTCACTCGAGGGCTGTAGAGCTTATTCTAGAGATTGAAGCTTCAATGGATTCTTGGAGTCTCAAAGAAGTGTTCTTGATCTTCGAGAAAGTGTTCTTTGTTCAGGAGGTGTTTGATCTTGAAGAGCTCAAGGAGTTTTCTAGCTTTTGTTTCTGAATTTTCTTTGAGATCTCCAATTTCTGAACGCCCAAAATGGAGGAGGGAGCTCTCTATTTATAGAGTTTTTCAGGGCCCCCAAATGGGCTTGGGCTTGACTATTGGACTAGACCTGGTGGACTTTGGGCCGAGTCCTTACACTTAGACTGATTGACCTTGGGCCTAGCCTTGTGGGTTGGGACTTTGCTGCTTAAGGTTTCCCATTTGGGCCTTGTCTAAAATTAGCCCAAATTTTATATAACCCAATTGCATATTTGGATTTGACTTAATTTAATTTAGGGATATTTGTAAATTCAAATAGTCCCTAATTAAATAAATAATTTTGTCACTAAGTTTAAAGTAATGGCATGACAACTTTTGATTGACCGAAATTTCTATTCCAACACATATTAAGCTTTTTCTATATTCCATTTATATGATTGGCTCGTATATTCTATGTAAACAATTTATGCATCTCAAATAATTCAATAATAATGAAAAAAAGAAACATGGAAAAAGTAAGATAGACGCTCTGTAATATAAATTATTTATTGCAATATTGTTCACATAACATTTAACTTACCTCGACAAATGAGTGAGAGTGCATAGACATAAATTATATTTGAAGTACTGCACACACAACATTTAATTTACTAACACAAATAAAGCGAGAGTACATAGAACACAAACATATGTCACAATCAAGCATTAGCTAGCTTACATATCTTCTTGCTCAATAAGTTGGGTACATAATGTGAGATAAACGTGGCTGTGCATGCAGATGTAATGGCTTCGGGAGAGAGAGTTCATCAGTTTCAGAGAAATCTATCTTGGTTGTTCCTTGTGGTAAGCTCCAAGAAAATCCTTGTAGCAACCTAGCAAATAACATCATAGTAATGTTAGTGCCCAATGAGCTACCTACACAACCTCTCCTTCCTCTAGTGAAGCTAATGAATCTTAGACTCGGTTCCGACAATCCCAACTCAGCTGTTTCGTCCTTGAGGTGACGTTCTGGATCAAACCTCATCGGATCTTTCCAAATCCTTGGGTTTCGGCCAAGACCAAAACGACTTAGCATCACTTCACTGCCTTTCGGGATAAAGTAACCAGAAACCACGATGTCGGAGTTTGAGACATGAGGAATATTGAAAGGTGAAAATGGATGAAGTCGAAAACATTCTCTAGCACAAGCTGTGAGATACTTGAGTTTTGGGATATCAGATTCTTGAACAAGTCTTTCTCTTCCGACCACTGTGTCCAATTCTTCAACTGCTTTTTGAAGAATTTTTGGTTGATTCATTAATTCTGCCATTGCCCACTCTATTGCATTGGAAGGATTATCTATTGTTGCAATTTGTAACTCCTATTATTACAATGGAGAAAGGTTCCAAATCAGTATTAACAATATAAATAATTTCATGAAATACATGCATAAATTCAATATAATATACACTACACTCAATTTAAATCTTATCAGTAATTTGTGTTTGTGGTTATCATATAATGTTTTAGAATGCTTGCCATGATTTGAGCTTTAATCTCTTCAATTGACAGCAACGATTTTGCATTCTCATCTTTAAGAGAAATGAGGATATCAAGAATGTCCTCTAAGTCTACTCCTTCCATTTTCTCGTCTTTCCATCGTTGGACTCTCTCATCTATAATGGGTTCGTCATACTTTCGAACGATTTTCAAAGCCTTTCTCATAATTCTCTCATGTCCATCTAAATCAAATGGCTTCAAGCAAGGCATGAAATCTGATATAGAAAATGAATTAACATGCCTAAGAATTGTTAGCAATGCTTGATTGTGCTCTTCTTCATCCAAAGTTGGCCCTCCATCTTTCCTTCCTTTGCCATAGTACCTTCTATTGAATAGCATTCTTCTGATAATGTTACCGCAATAATGTTGTGTTATGCTTCTAACATTAATCACTGCACCTCCTTTTTTACTGGTGTTAGCCTCAGTCAGGCTAAAAATATATCGTAAAAGAGTATCAACTTCGGCAATTCTATGGCCAAGCATTCGATGAAGAGTTGATGGAGTGAATATTTCTTATGCGAGTATTCTTCTCATCTTCCTCCATTGATCTCCCAAAGGCGAAAAAGCTGTTGTGAGATATCCACGAGTTAAGATGTTGACGGTGTTACAAATAGACGAACGTGATGCAAAGACAGAATCATACGTCTTCAGAAATTCAAGAGAGAGTTCTGGAGAAGTCACGGGGATTACATACGTATTACCGAGACGTATACAAGCAATTTCAGTGTTAAATTGCTTCATTAGAGCATGAACCCATTGGTAGCTTGGCAAGTTCCCCAGCAACATTGCTGGGAGGCAGCCAACAAGAGGCCATGGTTTTGGGCCAGGTGGGAGAGGTGCATGCCGGACTGAGTGCTTTTTTTTGCGGTAACATTGGGAAAACATGGCTGAAATGAAAGCCATAAATATAAAGACAATGAATGTTTTGGTTATGGCTGTTGGGGAGCTTTGGTGTGCCAATTGACTAATGAATAATAAAGCTTCCATGGCTCTCTCTCTATCTCTCTCACTCTCTGTATGTGTAGTAGATGAATGCTTGTAGCCTTCAAGTAAAACGTGTGTGTATATATATAGTAGTGGCAGTTGGAAAGAGACGAAAGTTTAGCTGTATATTCGCAAACAAAAACTATTTCGAGTCTATTTGAAATATTGGTTTTTCTAAGTGTTTAATTTTGAAAAAAAATCATTTTTATAAGATTTATAGTATTCGACGACCACTCAAAATGAACTTTTTTAAAAATGGGTTTGAGAAATAAACTATTTTGTAGTGTTTGACAACCACTCAAAATGAACTTTTTTAAAAATGAGTTTTAGAAATAAACTATTTTTAGTGAAACACGTAAAATCCAAATTCAAGAAAAAATGTTAAGTGTTTAACGGGGAATTCCTTTCAAATTTTCATGATATATAAAAATGACAAAAAGACCCTCACACTACTTTCACTTCTCCATGCACACCACTGGCAATCGCCGCCACCTAATTAACTGCTAGCGAATGCCACCACTGACGACCACCGTCACGACCACCGAATTCTGTTGCCGTCCACTACTGTTGGCGATCACCAGATTCCATTGCCGTCCACTGCCACTTCATCACTGATGGCCACCACCGGCAACTACCGCCGGTGGGATTTAAAATAATTAAATTATATTTTTACGCACTATGTATATTTTTTCTTTTTATCTTAAATTCATTCTAGTTCTTCCATAAAAATTATGTTTATCTCATACTTTGTTTAAAGCTTATCAAACATTCCCTTATAAGCGAGACGAGGAGGAACAAAAATTCAACTTAACTAGTTTCTTTTCTGTTTGCAAGAAGCGTGGAACAAAACTATTTTGACTATTAAATGTCTTTTGATAAGTACAAAATAATTAATTTGGGGTTGAGCTTAGGTGGGTTAGCTTGCCTAAGTCCAATATTTATTTGGGACAAGAGTTTAGGAAACCTTAGTTTTCTAGATCCAAACTCATGGGGTTTAATAGTATTTTACTATTCAACTTCATGGATTATGATTTTTTTTTAAATAATTGTGTTTATTTTTTTAAAATATTATTTCTCTACTTCCTCTTATTCCTTCTCTATCATTATTATTATTATTTTATCTTTTCTTTTTTTTTCTTTCTTCCTCCTTCATCTGTTTCTTATATTTCTTTTCATATTCACCAATAACAACAACTCTTTTGATAACTTCAAATGTGTTGTCTATAACTTTCAAATTTTTTATGTTAGTCAATTTAACTTAAAGGCTTATTAGAATAATTTTTTTAAACTTAAGAACTAAAATGTTGTTTTTGAAGTCTCAGACGCCAAATAAAAATTAAAATAAAACTTTAGGATTAAAAATGTAATTTGGCCAAAAATATATAATTTCTAATAATTGAGTTTAAGATAAAAACATTATTTTATTTTGAACTTGCTAATATTAAAATAAAAAGAAATAGTATTTAATTTTAAATTAGTTAAAATAACAAAAGTATATGATATTTTGCTCAAAACTTAGTAAAATAGATAATTTATAATTGATAACTAGTAAAAAGTATTTATTTTCTTCATTTTCTACTTGTTGCAAATAATAATAAAAATAATCTTTTTTTTTCATTTGTTGAGTTGAACTTTACGAGACAAATAATAAAAAATAAACTAACTTACATTAGAATTGTACCTCTAAATAAAATTTTATTTTTAATTTAGTTATCTAAAAAAAATGAATAACAAATTAGATAGTTCATAGTTAGTAAAATTAAAATCTCAAATTATGCAATATATTTATACATATATATAATTTTAGTCCAATCATCAATTTTGTATGTATATGTATATGTATGTGTATATATATATATATATATATATATATATAATTTTAGTCCAATCTCAATTTCAAAATTGATGGAAACAAATATTGGTTTAATTTTTTTTAAGAAAAGTAATTAAAATTGAGTTGAATTTGAATTACAAACTTATTAAATTAAATTAGTAAAATAAATATTTGAATTACAAACTTATTAAATAATCTAAATTTTGAATTTAGTTATATTTGAACCATTAAAAATTAATTAATTTTTAACTTAACTATTTTAAAATAAAAGTAAATAAATAATTAGAATGAAAATTTAAAATAATTTAAAAATTAACCATTAATTAAATACAATCAAACATTTCATAAATTTAATATTTTAAAATATGCATTCCTAACCCAGACTTCTTAAACCTGCACTCTAAACACAGACTTCCTAAACCCAGACTTTATTAACCTGCACTCCAAACACAACATTCTTAAACTCAGGCTATCTAAACCTCCACCTTAACCCCTCAGGTTTAACATTCCCAGGTTTAAGATTCCAAACCTGCGCGCCAAATAGCCCCTAAGGGTTTTTTTCTCCAAAGGAAAACAAATTAGGAGCTTTATTAGAGAGTGTTAAGGTATTGATATTGAGACTAAATTATTTATCATAATCCATCAGTTTAAGCTTTTAGATTGGTTGGTGATTTAACATGGTATCAGAGTAGGGTAAGGAGGTTGTGTTCGAATCCCTATCATGTCATTTCCTCACTATTTAATATTGATTTCTACTTGTTAGGCCTTCTACAAATTTTCAAATCTACAAGTGAGAAAGGAGAATATATATTTTATTAAAGATTCTTCCAATAAAAGCCTATTTCATAGTAAAAATTATAATAAGTTTTCAAGCTCAAGGTCAAGATTATTACAACATTTATTCAAATATAATGTCATTTACTCCCCATTTAATATTGATTTCCATTTATTAGGTCTTCTACAAATTTCCAAACCCACAAATAAAAAAGGAGAATATATATTTTATTAAAGATTCTTCCAATAAAAGCCTGTTTGAAAGTAAAAATTACAATAGTTTTCAAGCTCAAGGTCAAAATTACAACATTTATTCAAATATAATGTCCAAAAAAAAATGTGTCCAAAAAAATTTGTACTACTTAAACTTTATCCATCTTGTCGATTTCAGAATAACTCAACTAGTTAAAACATTATAATGTCAACCAAAAAGTTAATGATTCAAATTCATACCCCCGTGGCCAACCTATATGCTCAGCTCAATTAAAGTATATACCATATTGATCAAGAGGTCAAAAGTTCAAATCCTCTACCTTCAAATGTTATCATAACAAATCTAGAAAACAAAATGTTTCAACTTGTGAAACTTCAATTAAACAATTAATTAACAATTTTTAGTTATTGAAATTAAAATAATCTTCTTAGGTAATATTTTAGATATAGAAACTTAAAAGATATTTTCTTAGTTAGTTTCGTATATTTTAATTTTTAAATTCAAAGTTTTTTGAATCATTGCTAACCTAAGAACTCTGAGGATTTAATTCACTATAGATCTTAGTGTTTAAATCAATCCTAATAGTTTGAGAATTATTCATGTATTCTTCAAAATTACCATATAGAGAGTTTTAACAATCATGCTTAGTTGTAATAATTTCATAATTGTTTTGAAGGTAATTGCCAGCTGAGTTAAAAATTCAAAAGTGTGATGATTAAACATATAAAAATTCTTATAATTCAAGAATGGTTTTATATTTTTTCTTAAAAAGTAAAATAGTTATCAAATTAAGAGCATTTTAGATTTCAAGGTAAAAGATTATATTTCTTTGAAAAAAATGGCAAGAGAAAAATCTATCCATAAACAAAGAAAAAACATAAACAAAACATGAATGCAGTAGCAATGGGACCATAAGATTCCCATAGCTTGAAAAAAAAATGAAAAACAAACATGTGGATAAACAAAAAAGCTTCCTTCTCATTGGTCATCCACCCAAAGATTTTGTGGCTGAAATCCAACCTCCCACCAAGGTTCGAAATGTCGATGTTGATGAAAATGTTGGGGTCCAAAATTTATGGAAATGTCAATGAAAATTTTAGAAAAATTTACGGAAATCGTGGAAATTGTTTGAATTAGCCAATAAAACTTTGATTTTGACTTAGTTATACTATAATTGAATACTTTTAAGCATCACATCTAAAAATTAAGACAATATTTAGATATCAAAATGTCAATTTAAAATTTGAAATGTCGATGCGAGTAGGAATTTGAAAAAAAAAAAAAGGAAATTGGTTAAAATTATTTGAATTATTTCATGAAACTTTAATTGTGACTTAATTATACTATAATTGATTACTCTTAACATCATATATCTAAAAAATATATATAATATTTATATTTGATGAGAGAATTATGAAGGAAATTTGAGAGAATTGAAATGAATTTAAGAGAATTAGAGGATATTTGAGAGAATTGGAGGCAAATTAAGATAATTGGAATTGGAGTGTAGAAATGCCTTGAACATGTTATATGTAAATCAATTTATTTATTGGACTTTTTGGGCCTATTCTATATTCGAATTTAAGAGGCCGGGTACCATATATAAACCATCTAAACTCTTATCTAATTGCTCTCTGTGTTTTGTACTAAGCTTCTCCTCAAGATAATAAAATTTTCTCTCCCTTTACCCGTGGACGTAGCCTATTACTTATTATTTATTAACAAAGAAAAGATTAAATTTGAAAAAATATATATATAAAAATCCTGCACGCACCTTTCCAAGTTTCTCTTGCCTTTTTCATGTGCATTTCACGGCTTTGGTAACTGAACTGACATTAAAAAAAATGAAAAATGACGACATATCTTCGAAAGGGGCGGAAAAAACGAAATTCCCTCTCAAATGACATGTCGAGTCTTTCGATATGCCGAAATGTTGAGCGACATTTCAACATGTCGAGCTAAATTTTACACCACAGAGTTTTTCAAATAAGTTCTATATTTTCTATTTTATGTCCACGTATCTTTGTCGAGATGGAAAAAATCGATTCATGTAACAACTAACAAGATAATAATTTTCGTTCCTAACCCCGTTTATCATCTTGTAAAATAATTGAAATTATTTGTTATTACAAAATCAGGATAAAATTTTTCCTTGACTAGTTTATCATATTTTAAAATAATTGAAAGTATTTAATAATAGTGATTGCATTTTTAAAAAAAATTGAAACTACCCTGAACTATAGAGTTTGTTACGATCACACTTTTAAACTTTTAATTTGATCAATCAGTCCCATGAACTTTGTTAAGTATTACAATCACACCCTTGAACTTTTAAATCAATCATTCCACTGTACTTTGTTAAGTGTTGCAATCAGTCTCTTCGATTAGTTGTTGTTAAATTACTGTTTAATTGGACTTCACATGTGTAATTCACATGTTAGTAGGGAAGAGCAAACTTATTATTTACAGATTTGAAAAAAAAAAGAAGAAGTATAGGGGCTAATTACAACACTTAATAAAATACATGAGTTGATTGCAACACTTAACAAAGTATATGGGGCTAATTGATCAAATTAAAAGTTTAGGGATGTGATTGCAACACTTAACAAAGTTCAGGGAGCTGAATGATCAAATTAAAAGTTCAAAGGTGTCATTGTAACAAACTCCAAAGTTTAAGAGTGGTTTTTGCAATTTTTTCTAAAATTAAATGTATTGTAAAGATAAGATGAAGAAGTGTTTGATTTGATAATTAAAAAATAATATTTGAACTAGGTAATTATTATATATATAGCCAACAAAAATAATTATTAAACAAGTTATGTTTTTTTTCTCCTTTTTTTTTTTGGAACATAACTGAAACATGTTTGAATTTTCTATATTTTTAAAATTTTGAAACTAAAAGTAATTATCATTGTTTTTTTTTTCTTTTCAGAATAACATAAAATAAATTTTAAAAAAAAACCAAAGATGAAAATCAACTATAAATAAATCAACAATTAAAAATGTTATTATGGGCTTAGTTTCTTGTTTCTAATTTTTTCTATTCTTTTGCTGACAGGAATTTTTTTTTGATAAGATGATAAATACAAATAATAAATGCATCTCTCCTCATCATGGTATTAAATTTTCATCAACATTTTTATATGTCCATGAGTTTAACATTAGCAAAAGAAGTGAATCGACATTTCCATTACATCATTGAAAAATCGACAAAATTTAAAATCTTATCAACAAAATATCACTAGACATAATCTTAATGTTAAGAACTTTAATTTGTTTTAAAAAGGTGAAATGCTTATTTATTAATTTAAATAATGTTTATAATTTTTTTTTTGAAATGTCTATTGATCTTGACATTTTCATCGACATCGACACTAAAATTTTGCTCCTCATATTTCTTTTGTTAAAATATAGGTTGTGAAAATTTTGTCCTTTCTATTTTAGTCCTTTAGATTTGCGTAATCAAGTTTGATTATTAGATTGCTATACTTAACTAATTTTTAGTTCAGTCCTTCAACTTTTAAAGTCTTCATTTTAGACATAGTAATTTTCATTGAAGTTGTATTTATGTACGTGCCATCCATAGTACATATTATCTTACCTTTAAAGATTAACTTAAAGTTTAATAAAGATTTGAAATATTAAAGTTTGAGACTTTAAAGGACCAAAAATAGAAAATGGAAAGTGAATAATGTTTAGTGATCTAATTCAAAATTTTAAGAGTTCAAAACTAAAATAAAAACAATTTTTAAAACATCTTAAGGTGAGAATTTATTTTAATGAAATTTCTAAATAAATTTCAATAAATTTCTAATATCTTTTTGTACCACTCATAATTATTAATTCATGATTGATAATTAATTCATGTTTGTGTTATCAAAATATGAATTAATACTCTTTGAGACATTTAAATGGAATATAAAAATATTTCATTTTAAACCTTTAAAATAATTGGATATATATTTTAAAAATAAAATTTTGCAACTGGTTTTAAACATGTGTTGTAGAAATTAACTCTTGAGTCTTAACTTTAGTTTTTACAATCTAGCTTTTGTTTTGTTTTAAAAGAAGATAATTTGGGTGGCCAATCACAACTCAAAGATATAGTTTGATCATTCGCTTCAGAATACCCTTAGTTAAGAGTGTGATTACTTCGTATTGCGATGACGCAGCGATGTTCAGGTTTAACAAAAGAGGGGATGATATTGGAATTTTCAAACATAGAACAACTAAATTGAACTTGAGATTAAAAAAGATAAAGAGTAAAAATGCACTTTAATTATTTGATTTCTAGCTAGTATATTTTCTTTTACATAGAACAACTTAAAAGAAGATATGAAGAATTTCAATAATTGAGGCGCCGGTTGATAATTATTTGCTTTTTTAAATTTGTACTTATTTTCTCACAATTTTTTCAAGGACACATTTGAATTCTTAGCTAAATTTCAAAAACAAAAATAAATTTTTAAATTTTTTTTGTTTCTTTTTAGTTTTCAAAACTTAAAATTAGATACCAAAGCAAAGCAAAGAAACCTATGAGTGAAATTAATGTTTATAAACTTAATTTTTAAAAACTAAAAATAAAAAAAAAAGCCAAATGATTATCAAACAGACCTAATGTTTTAGCTTGAAGTTGGATAGATGTTTGAGGAATCGAAAAGCAAGTTGGACAAAGACAAAATGAGAGACAAAGATGGTAATTGAATTATAATATTTGTTAGAACCGGGTGTATGATTTATTATCTTCACCAAAGATAGGAGAGCTTAGCTCATATATAATTGGGGACTAGCATTACCATAAAATTGATACACCTTACCAAGTTTAAGGAGTTAAAATTAATTTTTTTTTCCTCAAATATATATATATATACAGCCATTATTCACTAACAAAATACACACACACACTAAGTAAGGTGGGAGGAAAAGGTAACTTTTTTTTTTTTTTATTCAACTACAGGTGGGAGTAAATTCGAACTTCTAATCTTTTAGTTGATAGTATATTATTTTAACTAGTTGAGCTATACTCAATCAATTTTTTTTTTTTTTTTTTTGAGTTCAAACGACATGTGAGAATCTGACTTTGTAGTAGAGAATATATGTCTTAATTAATTGAGTTGTGCTCTGATCGGGTTAGCAGCTATGCTCAGATCGGGTTGGCAGCTATGCTTAGGTTGGCTACAATTAGCTATATTTAACATGAATTATTAAGTAAAACTAACATTATTGAATAATTAAATGACATCTCATTTATTTAAAATTCCAACCTCTGAATCTAACTGGAAACGAATCTGATTGTGATAGGATAGGAGGTTGCATTTCAACCACAAAAACTTTGAGGTAACCATTGAACAATTTATTGTGTGTTCAGGAACAATGGACGGTTTGAGTTTATGTATTCTCTACATCATTTTTGTTTTTGAGCATTTATAGTATTTAGGGTACTACATACAATTAACTTTGTGGTCATATTAACGTGGTTATTTTTATTGTCTCTCTGTCTTTTTGTTCCTTTTCTTTTAGTACACATTTATTGTATTTGTCGGTATCATTTTAAGCACATTTTTTAAATGGATGAGTTTCTCTTCCCAAATATAAAATTTACCTTCAAATCCAAAATGTGCATGTACAGAAATAACATACACAATTGTATTCATAATACTCTAATTATTAGTTGTAAAATACACACCAAGTAAAATCTCAATTATTTGTCCAATTTGTTATGGGTGTCCAGCCCATTTGTTAGACAAACAAGGTTTTTCTTATATTTGTGGGCCCAAAATGTTGGGATATATGTTTAGCCTACTTGGGATTAAACGCGTGGGCTTACCTAGAAAGCCTAGGTTTTTTTTAGGGGATAATGACCTAAAAAAAGGAGAAAGAAAACAGAATGAGATATACAGAAAAAGGAGAGAGAAGAGGGCAGTTCGATTTTTCAGAGACAGCTTCCACAAAGTTGTCAATTGCTGGAGTTTCAGCCGTTGGATCTTGCTGAAATTTGGCAGCCTGTTAAGGACACATAGGATCATGTTTTGAACGGTTGGATCGTCGTTTTGACCACCATTTTGTTGGTAATCGCTGATAGACAGAATCTGTCTTTTATCTTTCATCTTTCAATTGTTGTTCTATTATGTATGGAACTGTTGGTGGGTTGTGAATCTTTGTATGACTGATTTGGGTTCTTTTTCCCTCAATTTTATCATAATAAGAGAAGGTGACAAGGGTGGACTCCTCACAAGTCTCGTGGTTTTTAGTCTTCACATCGAAGAAGTTTTCCACGTATAATTTGTGTGTTGTTTGCATTTAGTCTTCTGCAAATTTTTTTTTATGGTTTATTGCTGTCCATTGCTGGTTGATGGCTTGGAAATTATTTGGTGAATAATTTGTAGTGTATTGAAGTATCATTTTTGGTTGATTGTCCAAGAGGAGATCTTGGTGGGTTGTTGTTATACTATTTGGGCCCTATCAATAACTATAGCCCAACTATAATTAATATGTTAATAAATTCCCTAATTTGTTAAATATTAAGATCTTCATCCTCACTCTTGTAATGTTTGGTTGTTCTTAAAAAAAATTATTTATGGTCTTTTTGAACTAGATGTTTTTGCTTTTTTTTCCCCTAAAAAATAAAGCTTAGTCAATACTTTTGTGTAAATATATTTTCAATAATTTGAAATTATTTTTGAAGAGGTTTAAGATATATTGAAAATATTAAATATTATTTATCTTTTTAAGCTTTTGTGATGATTTAATTCCAGATAAGAAGGTGTTAAATTTAACACCCTACAATAATGTTATTTATCTAGACTAGCTGAGTTAGTGTTTGCATCCATTAAGTATTAACGAAGACATTGATTTGCAGAAAGGGACGTCGCATGTACACTGAGAGGGTGGGGTTGAACAAATCCATTAAGATAAGGATATCTATGCAAAGATGCAAATTTGGAGATTTGGTTTCCATGCGAATCTTCCTTTTTTTTTTTTTTTTTTTTTTGGGTCTTCACTAGATTTTTTTTCTTATTATTTAGGAACACTTGCAATTTAGCAAATATAGAAGAGGGGAAAAAAAACAAAAAAAAAAAAACATGGTGGCCCAACCAAAACCAAATTTGCAAAAGGTACGTACTACCCTTAAACACGCGGGCATAGGTTATTGGTGTATCAACATATATTTGACATGCATTTTAGTATTAAATTAAATATATATAATAATGGGTGTATCAACATTCATTATTAATATGCATTGCAAATATTACATTAGTGTATAAAGATTTATTTAACATGCATTTTAGTAGTAAATCAGATATATCATCAGTGTATTAACACTCAGTTAACATGCATTTCAAGCATAACATTAGTATATCAACATCCGTTTAATAAGGAATGTTCACAGGACCGGAAAAAGTTAGGGATGCCCCCACCCCCATCTTTGCCCACCATTTAATTCTTTGTTCCTGTGAAATTCTCCATTTAATTTTGTGGGGATATAATTCTCGTAGAGATTATTTAGAATTTTATAATTATTTTTCAATCTTGATTAAATAAAATAAATTATTTGATCATTAATTTCCAAGGTGAAATTTCCATTTAAAAAGAAAATTCCTGAACTTTTTGATGAAAACAAAATAATATTTCATGAAAATTAAAGTTGGGGTTTCTTTTATATATAAAAAAGAAATTGGGGCAAGGACAAGGTCAAGGATGAGGAAAATTTTGTACCACTGTCCCCGTTCCCATTTAGCTAACAGAGAAAATTTTGTCCCTACTCCCTGCCTTGTTTCCTGTCTAAATGGGGAGTCTCCATCCCTTTAGGGGCGAGTCCACGTGGAGAAATAGAACATCCCTACATTTATCACAAATTTTAGTAGTAATTTAGGTATACCATTGATATATCAACATTCATTTAATAAGTATTTGAGTAGTAAATCCGATATATCATTGGTGTACCAACATCACTTAACATGCATTTTAGTAGTAAATCATGTGTATAACATTATTTGTCTATCACGATTATTTTAACATGCATTTCAACTATATCAATGGCCTATCAACATTCATTTAACATATATTTTAGTAGTAATCAGATATATCATTGGAGTATCAACATTCATTAACATGTATTTTATTAGTAAATTAGGTATATCATTGGTGTATATATCAATATTCATGCATTTTATTAGTAAATCAGGTATATCATTAGTGTATCAACATTCATTTAACATTCATTTTAGGAGTAAATCAAGTATATCATTCATGTATCAGGATTCATTTAATATGTATTATAGTAGTAAATCAGGTATATTATTCGTATATCGACATTCATTTAACATGCATTAGGTAAATAATTAGTGTATCCATATTCATTTAACATGCATTTAAATAGTAAATCAGGTATATCATTCATTGATTTGAAAATAAAGAGGGCAAAATCAGAATAAATATTTTGCTATATTTTCCAAATCCAAAAACCAATGCTAGATTTACAAATATTCTAAACTTTTAGCTGCCCATTACAATTTTCCTTTGATTTACTATTTATTTCTTTTTTAAGTTAAACAAAAATTCAAACCTCTAACCTTTTTGTCGAGAACATATGCTTAAACAGCTATGCAGAGGTTGACCCTTATTTTATTTTCCTTTGATTTAATGTTTTAGCTAGAGATGTTCATCTTCCCCGCGGGGACGGAGCCCTACGAAGACCCTTCTCTAATAGGGTAGGGAATCTCCATTTAGACGGGAAATGTAGGAGGGAGTGGAGGGGAATTTTTTCCCGTTAGCTAAACGGAGACGGGGACGAAAAATGTATTCACAAGTTTTCACAAGTTTAGGAGTAAAATCAGACCAAATAAAAAATATAAGGAAATCAGAGATCTTGAAAACTGTGTACACATGGAAAAATTAGATTATAATGGGGCAAAAAAAATAGGTATTAACTTTATTCATTCTACCAACCTGAAAATGACTCAACTGGTTAAAAAAATTATAACCTTGACAAAAAAAGTCAATGGATCAAATCCTACCCCATGACCAACTTGAGCATAGCTCAGCTATTAAAGCATATATTGTTATATCAAGAGATCAGAAGTTTGAATCTCTCACTCTCAAATGTTGTCACAACAAATCTAGAAATGAGAGTGTTTCAACTTGTGAAACTTTAATGAATCAAATTAATTAACAATTTTTAGTTATTGAATTTAAAATAATATTTCAGTTATAGAAACTTAAATGATATTTTCTTAGTTAGTTTCGTATATTTTAATTTTTAAATTCAAAGCTTTTTTTAATGATTACTAGTGTAAGAACTTTGAGGGTTTAATTCATCTAAATAATCCTATAGTTTGAGGATTATTTATATATTCTTCAAACTACCATAGAGGAAAGTTCTAACAACAATACTTAGGTGTAATAATTTCATAATTGTTTTGGAGGTAATTGCTTGAATTAAAAATTCAAAAGTGTGATTGGTAAACAGATAAAAATTTCTATAATTCAAGAATGGTTTCATATTTTTTCTTAAACAGTAAAATAGTCATCAAATTAAGAGCAATTTAAATTTCAAGGTATTTCTTTGAAAAAAAAAATGGGAAGAGAAAAATCAATCCATTAAAAAAATGTGCAAAGTAAAATAGTCAAATTGTAATGTACCCAAAAACACATAAACAAAGAAAAAACATGAATGCGGTGGCAATGGGACTGTAAGTTACCGACAGCTTGAAAAAAAAACATCAAAAACAAAAACAAAAACAAAAACATGTGGATAAACAAAAGAATCTTGCTTTATGGGTCACCCACCCAAAGTTTTTGTGGCTGAAATGCAACCTCCCACAGAGTTTTTCAAATAAGTTCTATATTTTCTATTTTATGTCCACGTATCTTTGTCGAGATGGAAAAAATTGATTCATGTAACAAGAGAATAATTTTCATTCCTAACCCCGTTTATGACATCTTGTAAAATAATTGAAATTATTTGTTATTACAAAATCAGGACAAAATTTCTCAGTCCTTATAGCTTGCTTTTCAATTCCTTGAGCATCTTATATCCAACTTCAAGTTAAAAGTTTAAGGCCCCGACGTAATCATTTGGTTTTTTAAAATTTAAGTTTATAAATATTACTTCCACCTATGAGTTTCTTTGATTTGTTATCTACTTTTCACATATGTTTTCAAAATTCTAGCCAAATTTTGAAAACTTAAAAAAGTAGTTTTTAAAAATTTATTTTTTTGTTTGGAATTTGACTAAGAATTCAAATATTTTTTTTAAGAAGGATGAAAACTATGGTAGAGAAAAAGTGAGAAAATTAACCAAACATAATTTTCAAAAACCAAAAACTAAATGGTTATCAAAACTATAAGATTTAGTTTTTAACGATCATCCAACCTCACAATTGTTGACCTAAAAAAAATAGTAAATATTAAAAAATTGATTTAATTACATGTTAATGCGAGGTATGTAAGCAATATAAAAGATTCAATTAATTAATTATCGTGTATAAACTTTAAAATAGGTTTTTTAAAAAAATCCTTTCAGCTTTTTGCTAGTTACAAAAATAGAAAGACTTTATTTTAGCTTAGTTTGGGATTGCTGTAGCTTTTAAAATAATGTTGGCAACTGTGTTTTTAGAAAAATCAGTTGTAATATGAGGTAAATTAGTGTTTAGTAAATTCTAGCTTTAAACTTGGTAAATTTTAGCTTTAAACTTGAAAAATAGGCTACATTGTTGTGTATGAATATTAAATTGTTGTGATTTAGCTATAAGAACTAAAGAAACATAATATCAAAATTTGCAATAATTTTTTAATGTGTTGATAATTTATAATTTTTAAATAATTGTTTAAAATGTGTTGTGTTTTGAATTTATTTATTTTTTTGTTTTCTCTAAATTCTTTGTTAAATATTTATAGAAATAGTTGTATTTTTTTTTTTAAAATATCCTGGTATTAATTATTAAAAAATGGTTGCATTCATCTAATTAATTTGAAAATTTTGGAAATAGAATTTGGTTGTGAGAAAAATATTGCATATATCAAATTAAAGGATAAAATTGTAAAATTAAAAAATTGCTAAAAAGATGCATCAGATTTTATAAAAATATATTTTGAAAAGTTAGTAAGAACAAATTGTGTGATGTAGGTGTTTTACAAAAGTAATTTTAATCGATTCTTTTACAATCAGTTTTACCAAACAAAAAAATTGGTTAAGATTTTTCTTTAATCACTCATAATGCCCCCAAAATCAATTCCAAATGAACGTTAATCAATTTTTTGAGATTAAAAAGTTTGAGATTTAAAACTAAGGAACTAATATTGAGATTGAAAACTCAAGGCTAATTAAAAGTTTCAACCAACATTCCTTCAAAAAAAAAAAGTTTCAACCAATGAGACTTTATTTAATCATTGATTAAGTATTTTTAATTATTGAATTTGAAATAATCTTTTCATAGTTTAATATTTAACTTAAATAATATTTTTTTAGTTAGTATCGTACATTTTTTTTTAATTCAAAGTTTTTGGAATAGTAACTAATATAAGAACTTTGTACTTTGGACCTGCCATATAGAGAGTTCTAACAATCATCCTTTGTTATAATAATTTCATAATTGTTTTGGAGGTAATTGCCTAAATTAAAAATTGAAAGGTGTAATTGTAATTAAACATATATATTCTCATAGTTCAGGAATGTTTTTGTATTTTTTCTTAAGGTTAAAATACCATTTTGATTCTTATACTTTGGAACTCATTCCATTTAAGTCTATGTACTTTCAAATGTCTAAATTTAGTCCATGTACTTTGAAGAAATCTTAAAATAGTCTTTAATGTTAGTTTGAAGTTAATTTTGATCAAACTTAGGTAAAATAATAACAATAATTTTCATTCAAGAAAATGCACAATGTGAATGCGTTTTCAAAATTTATAGAGGGAAGACTAATGAAGAATTTTTTTTTTTGAAAAAGTAACCATAAACTAACAGTGGAACTAACTTTAAGATTTATTGAAAGTACATGGATTAAATTTGAACATTTGAAAGTATAAAGACTAAAATATAACAAATCTCACAGTATAGGAGCCAAAATATGATATTTTAGCCCTTCCTTAAACAACAAAATAGTAATCAAATTAAGAGCATTTTCTATTTCAAGGTGAAAAATTATATTTGTTTGAAAAAAAAAGGCAAGAGAAAAAATCTATCCACTAAAAAAATTTGCAAAATTGTATAGTCAAAAAAAAAAATAATAATAAATAAAAAAACAGAAGATACCCATACCTTTGAAAAAACATAAAAAGAAGTCTTCCTTTTCATTGCTCAACCACCCAAAGTTTTTGTGGCTGAAATGCAACATCTCCCAAAGTTAAAGAGTTTTTCAAAATGAGTTCTACATTTGCTATGTCCAACATAAAACTTGAGAAACACATGCAAATGATTAACTAGGTTCTTAGATGACTATTTGATTTTTTAAATTGATGACTATTTGATTTTTTATTTTTAAAAATTAAGTCTATAAACACTACTTCCACCTATAGATTTCTTGTTTTATTATCTAAGAATTCAAATACTTTTTTAAGAAAAATGAAACCTATAATAGAGAAATGATAAGAAAACAATCATAATTTTCAAAAACTAAAAGTTAAAACTCAAATGGTTATGAAACTGAGGTCTTAATTTGTAGAAATTAACTATACTTCATATTTATTAAAAAATTGTATTTTAATAGTCCATATATCTTTATCAAGATAGTGAAAATTGGATTCATGTAACCAGAGAAAAATTTGCATTCCTAACATCGTTTGTCATTTTATAAAATAATTGAAATTATTTGTTATTACAAATTCAGGATATAGGGTTTCTCATTCTTTTAGTCAGTTTATCATCTTTTAAAATAATTGAAAGTATTTGGTTATTATAAACTGAATGTAATGATAAAGTTTGAAAACTATACCGATAAGATGAAGAAAGTACTCTTTAATTTTTTTGTCATAAAAAAAAACAAAGAAAAAAAAATAAAGTCTTTGATTTAATAATTTAAAAATAAAATTGTAACTTGATAATTGTTATATATAGCCAACAAAAATAATTATTAAACAAGTTATGTTTTCTGTTTTCTTTTCTTCTTTTTCCTTTTCTTTTTGTGTTTAAGGGAGACATAACTGAAACGTGTCTTGATTTTCTATATTTAAAAAATTGAAACCTAAGAGTAAGTATCATTGTTTCTGTTTTTAAAATAAGATATAATTAAAAAAAAAAAAAGAAAGATAAAAACCAACAATTAAAAAATCGACAATTTAAAAGGATTTTCTATATTAGGCATGGGCTTATTTCTTGTTTCTGATTTCTAATTTATGCTATCCTTTTGTTAACAGAAAAAGATTTTTTTGAATATGATAAACAAAAATGATAAAGGCTTCTTTCCTCATATTTCTTTTGTTAAAATAGAGTTTGGACCTTTAAAGTTTATCCTTTCAATTTTAGTATTTTAGACTTGCATAATCAAATTTCATTTAATCACTAAACATTGAACTAATTTTTATTTCAATCCTTCGACTTTTAAAAAGCTTCCTTTTAATTCTTAGTAACATTGTATTTATGTACGACTAGTAGAACATATATTATCTTAGGTTTATAAGGATTAACGGGTAGTAAATAAGAGCCAAAGTGAGCATAATTCAGTGGTAATGTAACAACCCTGACCCATACTTAATATATCTAGAGAGACGTTACTACATGCATGCATGAAAACTGTTTGTAAAATTCCATTTCAATAGGAATATTTAGAATAAAACATAGTCGAGATCCCTTTAAGACAACAAAATAACATATAACTATAACATAGTTTACAAAACTGTTGTATGATGTTGATAACCCATACTCACAACTGTAACTTCAATGCGGAAACAAGAATGAGTTAGCTCGACCATGTTGGAATTTTGGCAGCATGATGACATAACTTCAATGAAACCTAATATCAGAAAACCTATAAAGGAGCACTACACACTTCTAAGATTTCAAACAAATACTCAGCGCCATCAAAACTACACAAAAGAGGCTGAGTTCACCATCACAGATATAGACACAAAAGATATCTTATAGTCAGAATTTACAAGATAACAAAAGTACAATTTACAACTGAACCTACATGGCCAATATACAAGTAGTTTAACTAAAGAATACACAACAAAGGAAACCTAGAAGAGGTCTACTAGTATCTCCATAGCTCCGTCAGGTCGTCGACACGTCATCCACCTCGTTGATGTGCATTACCTGTAGAAAGATAAACAAAGTAGCATGGGTGACTAAAATTATTCTCAGTAAGCAACCCTCTTAGTAATCCAAAGTTTAAAGGAATCATACCAAGAAAGAAATTTTCCCTTACTCACACTCGTGCTTAAACATCGAGTACTGACACCAATTGACCATGGTCTCATTTACTCTACCTCGACTTTAGCCATTCTCTGACCCTAACTTCATGTCATACCGCGAGTCTTATAATCTAGAACCCAAACCTGTGAAGGCATATAACCCTCACACCCATCACAATAGAGAAATCACCCTTAGGCTAGCACACAGATGATAGGGAACGCATTCCCTACGCTCAACATAATGGGAAAAATCACCCCTAAGCTAGTACACAGGCGATAGGGAACGTATTCCCTACGCTCAACATAATGGGGAATTGACACGCTTGCTAGAGTAATATGAATGAATTGGCAAATTCAGGATGTCAATGCGCAAGTGTACACATTCATTTTGTAGCAAGTGGTAAGTAACATTATCGTATCCACAGAGACTAGTAATTCTCTAATTTACCACAATTTAGTTCTCAATAAACTCAATTTGTAACCGTTTAAACTCATCATGGAAACAGAATAAAATAATTCAGAAATGCTGGAACAAAATAAATGCTAAAGCAGAGTTAATAGAGTAAAATGCAAAAACAGAGATCAACTAAACTTGGACTTTGAATGAATTGGAAGGCTTGGATTAGGGATAATTGTCCGTTTTAATCTATTCTACAGCTTAAACACCTGATCGAATACCTCAGTCCACTACAGCTCACATGGTATTCTCCCGAATGACCAGAATTTTGCTGTTTCATTTCCATTACTTCAGCATTATCTATCCTGCTGTACTTATGTGCATTAGGCAAGAGATTATTCCTAATCCTCTTACTTAGTTAGCTACTAACCCTAACAATGAGGCTAATGTGGTTATCAAGCAATCAGTTCCTTCTATTCTTTCCAGAAATCGAAAAAACACTACACTGTTGGGATTTATGCCCTAAAGCCTCGTAATTAATAATTTATTTAATAATTATAATAATTTTGATTATTTTATTTTCAATATAATATTATCCATTATATGAAAAAACCAAGGTTATTAGTGTAATCTTGAACAGTATGTGGTTGACATACGAGAGGATCATGTTCAAGAAATAACCTAAAGGGTCATAGTATATGGATAAGGTTGGGTGCCTTATCCTGGTAACACTATTGATACGACCCACTTTGTAATAGTTACAAATGATTTGATCCAAATCATTCATGTGGAGACATGTGAGTGAGGGTATCTTATACAATGAGTTTGTATAAGACTGGACCACGAAATATTTAATCTCTCTTTATAAATCCATTAATTGAGAAGATTAATATTTCATCAGGATGATCATATGCGACTCGATCTTAATCCTGAGTGAGTTATGAACTCCTGCCTGTGAGGGCTTGTCCTTTGATTTGCATGGGTGAGAGTGGCTTTTGTAGCCGATTCAATATGCCTACCATTTTGGGGACTTGACCAAATAGGGAGCTGGGAACATAATCTCACAAGATGGAATTCACTCCTTCCCATATAGGGTAAGTAGATGAGTAGTTCCCTTAAATGCTGATTTCGGGACTTGAACAATGGGGCCCCACCCTCTCATTGGCCCGAGAGGGACTTAGTTTATAATTAGATTATAAACATATTGTTCATTAGAGAATCAGTGGTACTTAAGGTGCAAGATGTAATTATAGGGGTAAAACGGACTTTTGACCCAGCTGTAATTACGAACAACTCGTGACGGATCGACTTGCATGTAATGATTATATCTATGGACACAACTTGTCCTACAGTGCATAAGAGTGCAACTCTAGGTCTATAGTGGAGTGACCTATAGTTAATGAATGAAAATTAATTAATTAAAGAGTTTAATTAATTAATTTTGTATCATTGGAGCTTATAATCTGTAGGTCTATAAGGTCCCCTTGCTAGCTCATAGTAACACTAAAAGATCAATTTAGTTGAAAGAAAAATTTGAAATGTTCAAATTAATATTTAATTTGAAGTGTTCAAATTAATATTTAATATATTAGATATATTAAATATAAAAGAGGAAAATATATTTATTGTATTTGATACATTAAATATTAAAATTTGAAATGTTCAAATTTAATATTTAATTTGAAGTGTTCAAATTAATATTTAATATATTAGATATATTAAATATAAAAGAGGAAAATATATTTATTGTATTTGATACATTATATATTAAAATAATTAATATATATTTGATATATTAAATAAAAGATATTTATAGAATTTGAATAAGATTCAAATAAATAAATATCGTAGGAGATTTGAATGAGATTCAAATAAATAAAAGATATATTTTAATATATTAGATATTAAAATATAGTATTTTAATAATGGCAAAGATCTTCCCTTGGTCTCTATAAATAGAACCCTTGGGTTGAAACATTCTGAACAACACACATCTCCTCAAAGAGAGAATTAGAGAATTCTCTCTAAACCTCTTCCTCTTTAATCCCTTGAGGATTTTCTTTCAAGAGGCTCCCACAAGCCTTGATCTTTTGTTAGAGTCATAGCAAGGAAGACTTTGTGGAGGAGATAAAGACCCGCCAGAAGAATCTCCATATTTTCAAGGTATTTATTGCTTAACCCTTGTATTTTAGTTTAATTCTAAATAAATCAAAGACGATTCCTATGCTTCCGCTGTGGGTTTAATTCGATTATTCCCTTCATACACAACATGGTTGGCCAAACGAAGTTGTGATACAAAATAAAAACACTTAACAACCATACTGAGTTAGAGACAATGTATTAAGCTGCAAGAATGATCAAAACGTACACTCCCTAATCCTCACCTTGTAGGTGATCAGTTCATAATGGGAAAAACACAGAAAATAATTCGGAAATAAAGCATCATCCTAACAATGTAGTTATACTAAGGAAAGAAGAAATGAAAAGAAGAGGAGGAGGATGAGATGTTGCCACAGAAAGGTTGAACCAGCATTCGGCAATAGCTCAGCAGCGGTTCCTTCTTCTTTTGGGAATGCTCCGGCAGCCTCCTTCTCGTCGGAATGAGAAGGGTAGCTCCTCTGTTCTTTTCCAAAAACCAGCCTCCTCTGCTTTCTGTTTTTCTTCCCTTTTTTTTTTCCGTAAAACTTCTACCAATGGGGACTTAAATACCACAGGTCTTTCGCGCAAAACGAGGGCTGACTGGGCATAGTTGACGACGTGGCGAGCTTCCATTGCTTGCAACAGGCTGAGTCATCTGACAATTGCCAACTCATTTAATGAATTGGTCTTCTTACGTGCGAAATTGATATTAGCCCGAATTGCCTGGTTTGCTCCAGCAAACTATTATCAAACTGCTATTCCAACTCTCCACAAGTCCTTCTTGAATTAACCCTAAATAAATCACATAAACTTGTTAATTCAGATAACAATGCTCTAATAAAAATTTCACTTCTTCAAAATTAATCATAGAGCAAAAATGATTCAAAGTTAGGGAATTTCTAAGGTATAATTAAATAAAATATGGCAATTCATTCCAGAAACACTAGCACATAACTCTCAATTGAAGAGTTATCAGGAATCCTCTCTAAGCTAGCACACAGGCAATAGGGAACGCATCCCCTATGCTCATCATAATAAGCTAGCACACAGGCAATAGAGAACGCATCCCCTATGCTCATCATAATAAGCTAGTACATCGGCAATAAGGAAACGCATCCCTCATGCTCACCACATTACATACGTTCTAGGCTTACAAACTCGCACGAAACGATAAAAACAGGGTTGATAGCGCTAATCCAATGGCTTTTAACTAGATTTAATACTTCGAAAATCCCCAGGTAAAATACCTTTCTCAGGGCCACGCCCTCCTCCTGATCTGGAGTTAACAATCACAACCAACATCTCATAGTCAAGCTCCACGCACTTAAGCAACTATGGCTCAAGTAAGATTTAGTTTACTCTCACTTAACCAACATCTCATTCAATATCAAGCAATACTCAATCATCAATAATTCAGTAATTTTGCCATATCGATAAAATAAGCTTGTCACATACATTTATTAAAACAAGGGCTTTATAAATAAATCCAATGGCTACTTACCTCTCAATTGACCCAAGATCGAAATGCTTCTCTTCTTAGGATGATGTTAGCTTAAATCCTATCAATTTAGAGAGAGCACCCAACTTGCTACAACTTCTAAAGTCGATTTCTAGCAAGCACAAAAATTCCAATTACTCAATAATAACTTAATTGAATCAAAATCAACTTCCTAAGACTTACTTGGCCCGAAAGACCTCTTATAAAAATTCCTAACTTTAAAAACTTACCAACTACCGTAACCAAAAGTTGCTGGAACAGTGCTCGGTACAACCCAATTGAATAAATTGGCCTCCAATCATATTTGTAAATCCTAAAGTGAGTTCCATAACCAAAGATAACCTTCAAAGCCGTTGTCCACACAAGTATTCGCCGGAAATGATTCAAAACTCAACAAACTAGTGAGAGAGAGAAGGAGAGAAAGAGAGAAATAGGGGAGAGAAACGGATTAAAAAAGAGAGAGATAAATGGAAAGGGAGAGGAGAAAGAGGGATAGACGGAAGGAGAGAGAAGGGTTTGGAAAGAGGAGGGAAACGGGGCTGGGGGAGACAGAGGGGACGAGAGGGACTTTGGGGGAGAGACAGGGAAACGGAAGGGGAAAAACAAAGGAGACGAAAGGGGGATTTGGGGGAGAGACAGACGGAAGAGGGTAGAGGGGCTGGGGATGAGGGCTGCGGGGAGATAAGGTCAAAGAAAAAATAATAATAATAACATTATAAATAAATTAATTAACAATAATAATAAAATAAAAGATAAAAGAAATTAATTAAAAATGTTTTATATATATATATATATATATATATATATATATATATATATATATATATATATATATGAATAATTTTAAATCGAGTGTTACAACAACAGTAGCGTGATTGGACCAAAATACAGACTTGATACTATCCAAGGTGTATGACGACACATGGCCTACCAAGCAGTCTCTTGTCAATGTCGCTTATGTCGTTTCCTCACCTACAAAGTCTGTGAGGGGTGAGCATTGAAAATACTCAGTAAGCAGCTCCCAATTGGGAAAGTTTATAATGTACAAACACATACATAAATGAAATGCAATGTGTTGTAAAAGGACCCATAAAATAGACTTGAACCATATTTCTTAAACTTGTCTTATTGTGATTAGGCTAAACTCAACCAACATGAATTCCACTACTCTGACAAGGCAAAAGTGGGCTTTGCACGATATTGGACTCCAGCTGATGATAATAATGGAGATTGGTCAGTAGAGCCAAAATTGAATCTGACAATCACCACCATACATGAGCATGAGTTTGGGTCTAGAGAGGTGCTATCATACATGCTCATCTAGCTTATAAAATAAGAAGAGTAGTTGTCATACTTACATAGCTTAATGTATCAATGAACATACACCATGCATGAAGGTCCCATAATAAAAAGCATGATTTTCAACATGACACAACATTGTAATCTTAAGAATATAGCTACACGCAAAATAATGTCATATTAATACAATCAACAAATATTTGAAAATTTGTTTTGAAAAATTCAAAAAGTAGTTTTTAAAAATTTATTTTTTTGTTTGGAATTTGACTAAGAATTCAAACGTTTTTTGTAAGAAGGATGAACACTATGGTAGAGAAAAAGTGAAAAAATTAAACAAACATAATTTTCAAAAACCAAAAACTAAATGGTTATCAAAACTACAAGATTTAGTTTTTAACGATCCTCCAACCTCACAATTGTTGACCTAAAAAAAATAGTAAATATTAAAAAATTGATTTAATTACATGTTAATGCGAGGTATGTAAGCAATATAAAAGATTCAATTAATTAATTATATAAACTTTAAAATAGGTTTTTAAAAAAATCCTTTCAGCTTTTTGCTAGTTACAAAAATAGAAAGACTATATTTAAGTTTAGTTTGGAATTGTTGTAGCTTTTAAAATAATGTTGGCAACCGTGTTTTTAGATAAATAAGTTGTAATATGAGGTAAATTAGTGTTTGGTGAATTCTAGCTTTAAACTTGTAAATTTTAGCTTTAAATTTGAAAAATAGGCTATATTGTTGTGTATAAATGAATATTAAATTATTGTGATTTAGTTATAATAACTAAAGAAACATAATATCAAAATTTGCAATAATTTTTTAATGTGTTGATAATTTATAATTTTTAAATAATTGTTTAATATGTGTTGTGTTTTGAATTTAATTTTTTTTATTTTCTCTAAATTATTTGTTAAATATTAATAGAAATAGTTGTATTTTTTTTAAAAAAAATATCCTGGTATTAATTATTTTAAAAAAGGTTGCATTCATCTAAGTAATTTGAAAATTTTGAAAATAGAGATATATAAAATTAAAGGATAAAATTGTAAAATTAAAAAATTGCTAAAAAGATGCATATTTTATGAAAATATATTTTTAAAAGTTAGTAGGAACAAATTGTGTGAATATAGGTGTTTTACAAAAGTAATTTTAATCGATTCTTTTACGATTAGTTTTATCAAACAAAAAAAAGTGTTTAAGATTTTTCTTTAATCACTCATAACGTCCTCAAAATCAATTCCAAACAAACGTTAATCAATTTTTTGAGATTAAAAAGTTTGAGATTGAAAACTAAGTTTGAGATTTAAAACTAAGGAACTAATTTGGAGATTGAAAACTCAAGGCTAATTAAAAGTTTCAACCAACGTTCCTTCAAAAAAAAAAAAAGTTTCAACCAATGAGACTTTATTTTATCATTGATCAAGTATTTTTAATTATTGAATTTGAAATAATAATTTCATAGTTTAATATTTTAGTGATAGAAACTTAAATAATATTTTTTTAGTTAGTATCGTACATTTTTTTTTAATTCAAAGTTTTTGGAATAATAACTAATATTAGAACTTTGTACTTTGGAACCGCCATATAGAGAGTTCTAACAAGCGTCATTCGTTATAATTATTTCATAATTGTTTTGGGAGGTAATTACCTAAATTAAAAATTGAAAGGTGTAATTGTAATTAAACATATACATTCTCATAGTTCAAGAATGTTTATGCATTTTTTCTTAAGGTTAAAATACCATTTTGATTCTTGTACTTTGGAACTCATTCTATTTTAGTTCATATACTTTCAAATGTCTAAATTTAGTCCCTATACTTTTTAAGAAATCTTAAAATAGTTCTTATTGTTAGTTTGAAGTTAATTTTGATCAAACTTAGGTAAAATAATAACAATAATTTTCATTCAAGAAAAGACACTATGTAAATGCGTTTTCAAAATTTATAGAGGGAAGACTAATGGAGATTTTTTTTTTTTTTTTGAAAAAGTAACCATAAACTAACAGTGGAACTAACTTTAAGATTTATTGAAAGTACATGGATTAAATTTAAACATTTGAAAGTACATGGATTAAATTTAGACATTTGAAAGTATAAAGACTAAAATAGAACAAATCTCAAAGTATGGGAGCCAAAATATGATATTTTAACCCTTCCTTAAACAACAAAATAGTAATCAAATTAAGAGCATTTTCTATTTCAAGGTGAAAAATTATATTTGTTTGAAAAAAAAAAATGGCAACAGAAAAAATATATCCACTAAAAAAATGTGCAAAATAGCATAGTCAAATGACAAAAAAAAAAAAAAAAAGAAAAAAAAAAAGAAAAGAAGATACCCATACCTTTTAAAAAACATAAAAAGAAGTCTTCCTTTTCATTGCTCAACCACCCAAAGTTTTTGTGGCTGAAATGCAACATCTCCCAAAGTTAAGAGTTTTTCAAAATGAGTTCTACATTTGCTATGTCCAACATAAAACTTGAGAAACACATGCAAATGATTAGCTAGGCTCTTTGATGACTATTTGATTTTTTATTTTTAAAAATTAAGTCTATATTACATGTCGTCGATAATTGCCAAATTATTTGTTGATAAAAAAAAAATAGGTATTATCTTTTTCAAAGGTTCTCATTATTTTTAAGGGTTTTGTAATGTTATTTTCAACAATGTTTTAAACCTTCAAAAAAAAAAATGTTGAAATCTAAAATAAAATTGCACTGTTAGTGGAACCTTCACAAAATTTTCTAAACATTATACTAGATATGATAGATATGTTAATGTTAATCAGCAAGACAACAACCAAAAGGTTCATTTGGGCAGTTGTGAGAGACTTGCAGGTTTGTGGGTGGATCTAGAAGCATGGGGATGTCTTCGTCATTGGTACCATTACCATCAGCCCCAATGACATCGTTGGCCTACCAAACATAGACAAAACCATCAATATATTTATCGTTGGAATCATTACCATTGGCCTCAACAACATCATGCCCTACCAAACAGATGAGACAAAACCATCAACATAAACCCATGTTTATATAGAGACAAAACCATCAACATAAATCCATGTTTAAATTAACTCTAAATGAACTAGCTTTGAAGATCCTTCTAGCAACTAACCATAGCTAACTGAAAGAACAGATGAAGCATAACTTCAAAATGCTCCTAGGTAACTAAACAAATAAAAATTAAAAGAAGCAAATGGAATGAGATTTGATCTTCAACTAACCAACAAGGAGTCCAAGAATGCCTTGCGCAACAACTTTCAAGTATCGTAAATGTAACGCCCGGCTTATTTAGAAGTTTTAATTTTGAAATTTTGGAACTAAGTTGGAATAATTCTTAAGAAGGGATTTTGAGTTTTGGGTTTAATTTGAAAGATAATGGTTTAAAAAGGGCAATTTTGGAAATCAATGTTTGGTCAAGGGGCATTATTGGAATTTTTTCTTTTAAAGAAAAGAAAATACCATCCTTATCCCTCAATCTCCATCCATCTTCTCCCTCTCTCTCTCTATCTCTTTCTCCCTCTGGCCGAACACCCATCCTCCACCGTTTTTCTTCTTATTTTTCTTCTTCCTCAGCCACCCGCGAACGCCATCCTCGTCGAGCAGCAAGAGCAGCCACAACCGAAAAAAAAACCCCCCATTCATCGGTCTTCTGCAAATCCCGCCGGAAAACCCACGTAAGCCGCCGCTGAGCTCATCCGTTTGCTCGTTCTTCTTCTTCTTCGTCGGACAACTCAGACCAACATCCTCGTCAAGCTCAGCCTCGCCGAAGCTCACGAACGCCGATCGACGTCGTCTGCGTCAGCCTCGCCGGTGTCGGATCCGCAGGTGTCGTCTCCCTGGAAGCCGCGTTTTCGTCCGGTTCAGCCAAATCAGTCACCCCAACTCGCCGGTTCACGCTCAGATCCGACCCCACAAGTTCGGATCTACCCAGATCCGGAGGCAACTCCTTCACACGCGCTCCCACGCGCTCTCACGAGCCGGCCACGCTCACCCACGCTCCGCCACGCGCCGCCGTCTCCGATTCTAATTTTCGAGCCTGAACAGTCCCCTTTACGATCGTGTTCCGATTTGGGATATCGATTGGAGGATCAAACTATCGAATTGGAGGCAAAGTGTTAATTTCCAGCAAGGTTGTTAGTACTGAACAGCCACCTCTTGAGATTAATTAATTTTGGGTTAAGCAGGAGACCATAGCTTGGAAGAGGTTTTGTTGCCAGATTATTATTCATTATTCTATTCGAAGTAAGTAGTCATTTGGATTTAAGCCATTTAAATTCCTTTTTGATTGAAATGTATGTTTGATAGTTTGTTAATTTCGAAAGCATGCTTGAAAGCGGTGGTTATGAGATATGAAAAGGTTAGTGGTTATGTTTAGAGGTAATCTTGAGCTAAAACGGCCTAAGTTGTGGTCATAAAGGAATTAGTGGCTTAAAGTTTCAAGTTTAGTATGTTAGCATAAGAACCTCTTTAAGAATTTGTTCGAGGTTGTAATTGGACAAGTCTAGACATGAATGTGGTAATTTGTGAATAGTCATTCTTGCCTAAATTATGAGTATGTGCACGATGTCGTAGTTGGTTAAATCAATATAAGAATTATCGTGTTGGGCTTAAGATTGCCTGAAACTTGTTGCTACTCTAGTTAAGGGATTCAAAGTTACAAGTGAATGGATGAAAATGTGCCGGGGGTTATAAATGAATTTGATTATAACTTACCCTTGTAAGTATAAATGTGTGGATAGTTGTGTTAAACTAAACAGTTGTAATCGTTTGGACTTCTGAGATGTTTGGTTAGCTGTGGAGTGCAGAAAACTTGAATTTTAGATTGATTGGTTGATTGGGTTCAATGCTTTTGGGTTCAGGATGGGTTAGAGGCTGAAGTAGAGCACCCTAAAGTTATGCAATACTCAGGGTCGAGGACTGTATTTTATGTGTTCAGAATGGTCTTATGTTTGGGCTGATATAACGAGTTTTGGATGGGTCCGAATGTGAGTAGAGAGTTACTGGTCGTCCTGATTTCTAGAGTGGTTATGGAATTGAATTCTGAATTAAAAGGGATGGAGGGCTATGTGCCGCTAGCACAGGTATGTGCTTGTGAACTACGGGCCAGGTTGTGAATGTGGTCCGGATATAACAAATGATTTTGGTATGGTAGATTACCCTCGAGATTCCAAAAGTAGTGCGAAAATGCAAGAGCTTGATAAAATAAGAGCCATCTGATCTTATGTCTCTCCTGGGCGAGTCTGTAACTCTAGGTTGACTAGATGTGATGAGAGTGAGGGATTATGTTCCTTCACTGTGGTGCTAGCTTAGGGGTGATTCCCCATTATGTTGAGGGTAAGGATTGCGATCCTTATGGCTTGTGTGCTAGCTTATGTGTGATTCCCCACTGTGTTGAGCGTAAGGAATTGCGATCCTTATGGCCTGTGGTGCTAGCTTAGGGGTGATTCCCCAATTATGTTGAGCATAAGGGATGCGTCCCTTATTGCCTGTATGCTAGCATAGATGGGTGATGTTCTATTGTTTGTAGGTGTGAGAGTTATTTTTCTTTCACGGCCTTAGTCAACCTAAGTTACATGGCTCGTTGGTAGTGCTCGAGACAATGCCATACCGGGATGGACTCAGGTAGAGTGTGCGAGCGATAGTTGGATGGTTGATGAGTGGAGATTAAGAAGCAGATGTACGTGCCATGACAACTTTTGTGTTGATGAGGCTAGCATAGGGGCGTTATCCCCAGAGATTTGTGACGAGCATAAGGGTTGTGACCCTTATTGCCGTGGGTGCTAGCATAGGGGCGAGGACCCCAGAGATTTAAGTGAGGGTAGGGAATGCGTTCCCTAGCGTCTGTGAGCTAGCTTAGAGGTGATTCCCCACTGTGTTGAGCGTAGGGAATGCGTTCCCTAGCGCCTGTGTGCTAGCCTAGGGGTGATTTATCTGTTGAGATAAGTGTGAGGGTTATGGACCTTCACATGTTTGGGTTCTAGGTTACAGGACTCGTAGGTATGACTCGAAGTAGGGTCAAATGGTAGTGAATGTTGTGGAAGGTTAAATGGACTCTTAAAATAATTGAAGGAAGTATTTGGAATCTAAACACGAGCGTGAGTAAGAGCTTGGTATGGTTTCTTTAAACATTGGACCCTTAAGTGGGCTACTTACTGAGTATGTTTATACTCATCCTTGCTATTTTGTTTGTTTTGCAGATTGTGCACACTCTCGGGGTGGATGGCACAGGTGACGACATGACGAGACTATGGAGACTCCACCAAATGTCTTTTCCCTAGTTTCCTTTCTTTAATTGTTTATTCTTAGTTTTGTAGTTTGTTCCTTGAATTGTAGTGTGCTGGTTTGTAAAATCTAAATATTCTTTAGTTATCGTGTACTTGGCTAGAGTTCTTAGAATCCTATGTTTGAAGTTGAAGCTTAGCATATTTGTTGTAGTTTGTTGGATGCTGAGCGTTTTATCTGAGTTATAGAAGTGTTTTTCATTCTTATCAGGTTGTTGTAAAATTTTGGTTTCTCCTAGTTACGCCGTCATGCTGCCGAAATTTCGGGCATGAACGAGGTAACTAGGTCGTGCTTCGGCTTTAGAGAGTCGTAGAACATCGGGTCGTTACAGTAAATTTGCATAGAACACAATCCGAGTTTTCAAAATTTGTTGGATGTTTTTAAAACAACCAATACATTTTTCCTCACAAAAGAAATAAAAGAAGATGAAATAAAGATGAGAGAGTCAGCCATCAGCCATCGATTTTGAATGATTACATTAAAAGTATGTTTGGGAGTAGTTTTTAACCCTTTCATAATCACTTCCAAGCATACCCTAAGGCCATTCCAAACATACAAACACCGTGTTAATCATTATGCTCTTTGGAGTCGACTTTGTGCTTCATTCATTCAAATCCAAGCACTTCATTCCGTATAAGTTTTACAATGGTGCTCCAAGGACGCTTCAATAGGTTCTACATTTACTTTTACATTACCCTGACCAAATTTAATCTCGATGAAGGTTCTAACATGGGTGAGCACATATTCAAATAAAGTCATCAGCATTTGAAATAATTTAGAAACTTTATATCCTTATTCTATGCAAGCACAGAACACAAATTCAAGCATGTAAGACAGACAAAAAACACAGAGTTGGTCAAACTTCTTCATCCACTAAATCTCTCCATCTCAAAAATGAGATGCAAGTGGCAACCCAACTAATTCAAAAACATTAACTACAGAGAGAAGACAAGAAATTTGATTACCAGTTTCAAATCCATCAATCCATCTGAAGGCTGGTAGCTAACAGTCCCAACTACACTCAGCTCATTATGGTTCTCTCCTCCTAATTCAGCATCCCTTCCATTCTTCATTAGCCAATTTTGCTCCAAGTCTGAGAACAACTTCACCGTTTAATTAAACATCCACATTTGTCGACATAGAAATCGAGAAACAAATAACAGAAAAATCTTAGGGAGTGTTTGTTTGGTTCCCAAAAAGTTTGTTTAAACAAACTCATGTTTGGTTGGCAATTTTGTTAACTTATGTTTACTACAGTACATATTATTCTACTCGTTAGGTTTGCTACAGTACTTTAGATTATATGGGGTTCCATCTCAAAACCAATTGGCAATGAAAGGAGTAGCCTATGTATCTTATAAATTGTGAGGTATCTTTTTATTTTTCCAATGTGGGATCATCAACACTTTATTCATACTCTTCAAGTTTGCTACAATACATATTTTTATCTTTAATAATGCTTTTAAAATGCACTAAATTTTTAATAAAAATATATTAGTTAAATAAAAATAATTAATTAATAATAACTTTATAATAAATAAGTAAATAAATTTAATTCAAATTTCAAATAGTAATAATCAATTCATAAATCGATATGTCGGCTTTGAATTCATGTTTTAGAGCACTTATAATGATAAATTTATAAGAAGGAATTTCTTTGTATTTTGTTCCTACGTTGACAAATATTAAAAAAATAATAATTACAAAACTAACTAAATATTTATTTTACAAAATAATTATTCAAAAAGTGTTCAGATTAACAATAATATTAAAAAAAATTATTCATTTATAAAGTAATAGTTCCTAATTTATAAGAAACTTATTATTATATTTTAAAATTTGTATTACCATATAAATTATAATAAAAATTATTTTATTATAAATTTCAAACCACACACGTTATATAAACTTAAATTTAATACGTCAGTTTCCATTTGATAAAAAAAAAAGTCCATTTCTCTAAATCTACAACTTTCCTAAACTCATTTTCTTGTGAAAATAAAAAAAATCATGTGTTATCATAGTCAATTAAAGACATAATATTTGTAAAATTAATGAATTAAACTATTTTGGTTAGTGTATCTTGAAGTTAATAGCTTTTAAAATAATATTATTTAAAATACTTTAACTTTATAACCTCATGTATGAGTTAAATATGAAAGTTAAATTCAATAGTAATTTTGATGAAAAGTAGTAAATAACTTTTGTTAGCACAAAAAGTTATAAATCATTAAATAAACAATTGATAACATTTTCTTTATTGTTAATTTTATGTTGGACATATTTGCATAAAATTTTTTGTTTATATTTGTTCACACTTTGGTAAATAGTCTAATATTTTTATGAACAATTAAATATTTATTCTATAAAATAATTATTGAAAGAAATTTTAGTGGACAAATTTATTAAAAATATTTTATTTATTATTAAAATAATACTCTCTAATTTCATAATAAAAGTTACATTTAAATATAATTTAAAATATATAGTTTTTATTACTTTAATTAAATAATTTCTATTATTTATTACAAATTTTAAATTTACCAACTAAATACACTTTTAATAATCTCATGTTTAACAAATTAGAATTCAAACATAAACTTAACAAACTCAGACTTGACATCATCCAAACATTGGTTTAACAAACTCATTTTCTGTACCATCTAAACACTGACTTAACAAACTCAAACTTAACAACCTCAAGCTTAATAAACTCAAGCTTAACAAATCACCCAAACTTGCGAACAAAATGACCCCTTACAGTCTCCTCAACCATCTGTAGCAAATATGAGACATTGGAGAAAACAATCATACAGTTTTCCCAATCATTCGTAGCAAATTAAATCAGAACAAAACAAAACATTCACCCTAAGTCTAAACAAAACCAATTCAATTCATTATCATACCAATACGAATGAACTTCCACAGTTCTAATGAAAGGAATGGACAGTGCCAATTCAAAAAATTATAACGAACAAGATTTAACCACTATTTATAGAGGATTAATGGGTTAACCTCATTCTACTAAACTAGCTAGGTATAAACAACTAACTAACTACAAACTAAAAAAAAAACAAAGAAGAAAAAAAAAACTACAACAAAACATAGCTCACTTAATCATTGCATTACTTACCTCCCAAAAGGTTGGAGACTCAAATCCTCCATCTCCTATTGAACTCCAAAAAACCAAAAAGAAATCTTCAAAATAAAACCATTAACAATTCAAATTAAGAACTATAAAACTACTGCAAAGTATGCTACATCGAGAACTTAATTACATCAACATCCAGAGACAATAAACCCAACCATCCCTTTTTCGTTTGAAAATTTCAAGAACTAGAGTGGTAGGTACACCCTTAAACCAAAATCAACATGAGTATTCGTAATTAGGTTTGGGTAGACCTCATATAGAATGACAAAATTATCCTTGACCAAATCTTCATTCAACTCCCTAAGATGGTTAGTGAGAACATCAACCACTCTGCAAAGGAACTAAGGATCAAAAGTTAAGGATTCAAATAGCCCATTAAAGGTGGCATTTCAACTTAGGTGCACGCCAAGAAAGTGATCCTCTCGCCAACAACTTGGAAAAGATAATGTGTTGGAGAAGCAATCACCGGCCGCAGCTAAAAGCACATGAAGAAAAACAAAGAATCAAAATCAAGCCACCATCAAATTATCACAAAATAAAGTAATTTCAAATAAACCCACAACTAACTTTAAACAAATACTTCAAAATCAAAGATCCAGATATCAAAATCTCAAAGCAAAACTTAGAACTCACAAACATTAGAGTAGTTCTCAAACACCTCAAGTAAATAAAACCACATATTCCCATCAGATTCTTCTAATTTCAATCTTTTGGCACGTACTTCAAGTAAAGGCTGCATTGGTTATACTTTGTAAAGAGAAATATAAGTGGGAAACTAACGTGCTTCAAAATTTACCAGTAGCATCAGCCAGTGGTTCATTTCTGTTGTCTACTGTAAAGTGTGATTATCTTCCCCTGTAACGACATTTTGATAAAAAGAAACCAAATATGCAAATCAGAACACGAGGCATTCATAAAATAGCTCATTGTATTGTATTAAACTCGCGAAGATTCAATGACATTCTCACACCAAGCACAAAAACTACCAAGCCAAAAATACATTGCATTTTCGCTACCAAAACATCCACGCCAAACGTGGATTTCAAGAATCCGATAACTTTAAAATGTTCAACGAATTCACATCCTCGTTGTCTCGGGATCGGCACTATAATCCTTCGACAAAGGATAATATAATTTCTAAAAGTTTTTAATGTCTTTTGATAAATATAATATATGGACACAACTTGTCAAACAGTGCATAAGAGTGTAACTCTAAGTCTATAGTGGAGTGACCTAGAGTTAATGAATGAAAATTAATTAATTAAAGAGTTTAATTAATTAATTTTGTATCATTGTAGCTTATAATCTATAGGTCTATAAGGTCTCCTTGCTAGCTCATAGTAACACTAAAAAGATCAATTTAGTTGAAAGAAAAATTTGAAGTGTTCAAATTAATATTTAATATATTAGATATATTAAATATAAAAGAGGAAAATATATTTATTGTATTTGATACATTAAATATTAAGATAATTAATGTATATTAGATACATTAAATAAAAGATATTTATTAAATTTGAATTGGATACAAATTAGGAAATAAATGTCGTAGGAGAATTTTAAACGATTTGAATAAGATTCAAATTGATTAGATAAATGTATTTTAATATATTAGATATTAAAATATATTATTTAATTATTTTCCCTAGACCACTATAAATAGGACCCTAGGGGTGAGCCATTGTATTTTCTTCATTGAACCCAAACGGGTATTCGGTCCAAAAATTAAAATTGGGATCCGATTCAAGAATGGTGAACCCAAAGAGGTACCATCTTGAGGGGGCATGTTGAGGATCCCACATTGGAAAATTTATAACATACATGGGCTACTCCTCTCATTGCCAATTGGTTTTGAGATGGAACCCCATGTAATCTAATAATAGCCAAGGAAGACTTTGTGGAAGAGATACAGATCCGCCAGAAGAATCTCCATATTTTCAAGGTATATTTTTCTTAACCTTAATTTTTATTGTTTAATTCTAAATAAATCAAAGACGATCAAATGCTTTCGCTGCGGGATGAAGAGTTCATTCTTTCACGATTTGGATCAAATCATTTGTAACTATTACAAAGTGAGCCGTATCTATAGTGTTACCAGGATAAGGCACCCAACCTTATCCATATACTATGACTCTTTAGGTTATTTCTTGAACAAGATCCTCTTGTAAGTCAACCACATACTGTTCAAGATTACACTAATAACCTTGAATTTTTCATTTAATGAATAATATTATATTGCAAATAAAATAATCAAAATTATTATTAATTATTAAATAAATAATTAATTATGAGGCTTTAGGGCATAAATCACAACAATGGGTGATAAGCCTTAGAATTAAGGCTTATTTAACTCCTAATTACTTAAAATATTCTTGTTTTGTCTTAAGATCATTTGAAAATAGTTGAAAGTTGCTTGAAAATAAGAAAGGAATAAGAATAAGGCAATTAGATAAGATTCTAAAAAAGTTAAGTTTGTTTGCAGGGAATGTGGAAATTGCAAAATCAAATTGCAAATTCGTGATTCTGCAATTGTTTCTAGAGCCGGGAATGTAGAAATTGCAAAATCAAATTGTAGAATCACGATTCTGCAATCTGGAGCAGTAGAAAAGTTCAAAAAAGGAAAAAAAAAAAATGCATTTAACCAATTCCGAAAATCTTCAATTACAGCATGATTTAAGGGAATTTGAGCACGAAATTTGGGCATTCTTCAACCCTAATGAAGGCCTATAAAAGGGAAAGAAGAGGAGGAGCAACGGATTCATTTTTGGAGACTTTTTGGAGTCAATTTTCGTGGTTTTTTCTTATGTTTTCTGCAGATTTTTTTTACTCTGTTTTCTACAATTTCTGTCTTTATTTTTCTGTAATTTCTTCTTATTTTATCAAGAGTCGTTGGCTGCACAATCGTTGTTCTCCATTCAATTTCTTCTTGTATTAAGTTTAAGCTTTAATTCGATCTTTGCCCGTGGGTTTTATTCAATATTAATACTCTGTTTTCTGCAATTTTTTTTGGTTCATTCTGGTTTTGCTGAGGATTTCAGCATTCTATTTTCTATTTTTATTCAATTTTTTGTTTTTGTTGAAAAGTTTATAATTCATTAAATTCAGAAGAAAAAGGAAGAAGATGGAATTGCCCATTAATGCCTCTGATTTTTGTTTTTTGTTTTTAAATTTAATTTGAGAATTTTAGACATCTTGAGGTTGAATGCCCAGATTTGTGTCAATGTTTATTACCATAGTTGTTTATTTAAGTAATACTAATTAGAATAGAATTTTGTGTTAATTGACAATTTACTCAACTTTCTAATATGAATTTTTCTTTAAAAATTAGTTGTAAGATTTTTACTTTCAATTTAAGCTAAACTTCTTAGGGGGTTCAAGGATGTGAATTCCCTAAGAAGTAATTGTAGCCTAAATTTCAATAAAAACCAAGCATACATCTCAATTGTTTGCTTGTGTTGAATAAACTTTCGTTGAGATCCTAGTTTGATCAACTAGGGTAGCAACTCAAGCTTAGATCTAATACCGACGGAGTTAGTGATAAGCGGATTTCCCTCAAGTAATGGAGAAAAGAGCTTAGACATAAGCCAATTCCTTACCCTAGACATAGGGATTAAGGACTCCAAAACCCATAAAATTGTTGAGCCGAATTATCTAAGATAGAGGGACTATAGACATATAAGTCACTCACTTAGCCTCCTAAAAATCTAAATTCGAGGTGAATAGGAGAAGCAATTTTGGTTTACAATTGAGTGTGGAGTAGGTTGAAATTGCAATTTAGGCTTGCAATTACGACTTAGGGCAATGACATTCTTGAGCCCCATCTTTATCTAAATTCTTTTTGAAATTTTAGTTTACTATCCAATATTGTCATTTCTCAATTCTGCAATTAGATTTTGCAATTCAATTATGCAATTTTTGTTATTTCAATTATTGTCATTTTTAGATTCTGCAATTTTTCTTTTTCCAACACACCATCCCAACATTATTTTTGCATTTTTAGTTTTCAAAGTTGCAATTTTCCTTACATTTTGCTTTACAATAATTTTTGTTACACCGTTCCCTTGGGGTTCGATACTTAATACTCACATACCATTTTATATTACTTTGATCGCGTGCACTTGCGTGTACAACCGATCAATGGAGTAGGAAGTGTGTTTGTTTAAAAAAAAAAACATTAAGAAAAGGGTAATTGATTAAAGAAGTCACATCAATTAGAGAGGGAAATTGTTGAGATAAGGCCATCACGTTGGGAAGGTTTGGATGAGAACTTTGGGAATTAATATTATTTTTTTAAAAAAATGGAGTAGTGCAAGTGCACTCAATTGAAGAGAGAATGAATTTGGTAAGAGTGGGTTTTAGAGAAAGAAGTATGTAAATAGAGAGGAAAAGACAAAATTGTACTTGGAAATGTAGAAGAAGAATAATTTGAATTGTTTAAGTTAAAGAATCATGTTGATAAGTTGGTGTTTATGTGAGTGTAAGTTCCTACGGTGTTTCAATTAATATTTCAGGTCAAGCAGAAATTGGAAAAATTTACGATCCGAATCCATCAATTCTATAGTAGTTGTGAGTGGTTTATTTTACGATATGTATTCATTATTAAATTATTATTGTAAAATTGCAGAGAGTTATAATCACATGTAATTTTATGAAAATTGCTAAGAGGTTTTTAGAAAATGGTTATGAATTTTCAATAATTTATGATATTAGTTATGGTTTAGAAATGTTTCATAATTTTTGAGAAATCATTCTGAATCTTTAGAAATTGTGTTGAGATTTCAGGATTCTATGTTTATTGCTAAATTGAGAATTCATAAATATTTTCATGTTATTTGAGGAATCTCTCGAGTTTACGAAATGTGGTTCTAGAGAAATAATATGATTTTCAGAAAGAGTTTGAGATTTAAGAGTCTTATATTAAAAGTGGTTTTCAAACCACTAGATCATGTACCCATGGTGATTACCCATATGCTATGTGAATGTGTTTCCATAGTATACTAGAGAGAGAGAGAGGTCTTTGGGACTCACTCTAGTACACACATAGGCTTTGGGCTATGTGTTAGGGTGCTTAGCCCTTTGGGGGACAGCTCTGCGTGCACGTATGACAGTGATTTACTCTGCTATATACCTTGAGATTACTCGGTGCATAGTATGACAGAGATTGTTTTGCTGTGTCTATGGAGATTATTCTATGCCAGTAGGACAGAGATTTTGGTACGGTTTTGGTGTTGAGTTTTACGAGCTTATGCATATGTTTTCAAGTGTTGAACTACATATTTTCTCTCTCTATACCTATATATATACTGTTATTGTCAAACGTTACGTTGTAAGAGATATTGTTACTAGAGTTATAATTTCTATGTGCATTGTTTATTGTTGAGAGATATTGTTATAGATTTTGCCGTGCTTTTGTGATCTTGAGAACTTTGAAGTTGTTCTTGATTTACTTCATGATTTTTTTTATATAAAGTTTGAATTATGTGTATTGCGTAAATGGTTCCTTGAAAGTTATTTTCTTATGAACTTACCTCTCATTGGGCCTTTCAGCTCATTCATTCTTTCTACATTTTCTTACCAGGTAGCGTTTCAGTTTCTGGTGAACCTACTGAAGTTGACCTCTGCCACCAGACTTGTTAGATTGCATATCATTTTTGTATGTACATGTGCTTTGAATGCATTTTTTGTAACTAGAGTGGCTAATACGAGCTTAAGCGCACCACATTTTGTGTTTCACGTTGGCTTGTGTTTGATAAAGAGCTTGTCGAAGGCTCTATCAAATATATTTATAAACCTAAACCTCTAAAATTTGCAATAATAGTGGCCAGGGTCGATCACAGGTGTAACGACCGGTATGTTTGGGAGGTTTTAATCCTTATTGTTGGACTATCTAAATTAATTTTGGGTTAAATTGAGGTTTAGAGAAGAGAAGAAGGGAAAAATTGGAAGAAGAAAGTTGGTCAAAGGGCATTTTTGGTAATTTTTTTTAAAACAAAAATTTCCTTATTCTTATCTTCTCCATCTCCTTCCTCTTTTTTTTTTCCTATTTTCTCCCTCCCTCTCTCAATAACTCTCCCTCATTCTCGAAAATTTTCTCCCTCACCGGCAGCAACTTCTTCTTCCTCTTCTTCCTCGGGCAGCCTTATCGCCGGTCGGATTCCCTCGCCGGAACGCCTTCAGCCTCACTACCGCACGCCCAGCCACCTCGCCGCCCTGCTTAGTTTCGCTAGACCAGCCCACATCCGCCGTGAACCAGAAGCTCCGTCCGTCTGCACACTCAGCGCCGCTGCAGCTACGCTGCCGGTCTCTTTCGCGTCCAGCCCGTCTGCGTGTATCACCGGCTGCAGCTCGAGCCACAGGCTCTGTCTCTCCCTCTCGATTTTCTGTACAAGCAGCAGATGGGTGTTGGTTCGGGGCCAATTTTCGGTGAGTTCGATGTATGTGCAGTCATATACGACCTCAATTCAAAGTGGGTAAGCTTTTTTAGTAACAATCCAAGTGATTTTTGAATTTTAAAGCTTACTTTAGGTACTGATTTAGTGATTGGAAGCTAAACCATGGACTTTCATGTGTGAATTTCAGATTACCCATAGCCTTTGGATATTAAATATGAAGATTTAGACCTTTTGAGTCAAGTTAACAAGCTTTTGGTTCGTGGGTAAGTGTTCTGACAATGACTCAAAGTAGTATAAGGGTGTTGAACTAAATGTTAAGGGCTGACTTATCTAGTAAATGGTCATTTAAAATGACCCATTAATTATAGGATTCAATTACCGGACATCCATTGCGTTTAAAGGTCGTTTTGGGCAAAATTAAGTTGATTCAAGCTGCTGTCCAGTAATTTTCCAGCATTGTTTTGATGACTTTGTTTGACGATTCAAGATCAAGTATTCGAGTCCGGGCTGCCTTAAACCTTGGAGTTATTCAAGTAAGTAGCAATTTGGATTTAAGCCCCTTTAAGTTTCTATTTGAGCATGTTGTATGTTTGAGAACTTGTACATTATAAGAGCATGCTTGAAATCTTGTTATAAAGCATATAAAGATTTGTTGGTCGCCGTGGATATTGTTTGAATTGTAAACAACCTAATTATGTGGTTATAGTCGAAAATAGGGGTTCAAAGTATCAAGATATTGTAGTTAGTACGTGTAGAGTCTTAAGAGTTTGCCAAGGTTGGAATTGAATGAGTTTGACTCATGTTTGTGGTGAGATGAGAATAAACATGCACGCCAAATGTGAATACGTGGATCATGGTGTGAATGGTTGAACTATCTTGAGTTGTCCTTGAATTTAAGTTGCTTAAGTACGTATGAAATGATATCAGGGGCTTAACTTATCTTGGAATGCTTAGAACTAATGAATTCTAGTATGATTTACAAGGGGTCCGGGCCGTGCCTTATGATTTATGTATGTGATTTACCTAAGTTTGGATATAGGCCTTGGAATACTTGAATGCCTAAGATAGTGTTTTAACTAAAAGAATGGAAGTAGTGGAGAATGGATTAAACTGAATGATCATAAATGGTTGCGGAAGATCTTTAAGCGATGTTGAGGTGTTTAACTTAATATAGAGATTTGAAACACTTAAGTGGTTGGCTGAAGTTTAGTTTTTCTCGAGTTATGGTTGAGTTGACTGAGCGCAGGGTGTTGGAGTGGTTGATTTGGACTGGAGACTGATTTAAAACACTTTAAGGGTTTTCAGTGGGCAGGGTAATGGTTAGTGCTTCGTGTGTTTAGAATGAGCAGAAGACTGAACAGACTTAAGATGTTTCAGATATGTCCGAATGTGTGTGGAAGGCTTTGGTTGTCCTGATTTGTAGCGTGCTTAGGGAACTGAACTTCTAGATTAGTGATTGGAGGGCTATATGCCGCTAGGACATGTATGGGCTATGGCTATGTAAAGTTCTTGTTTAGGACTACTTTCGAACTAGAGTAAAGTTCATGCTTGAGACGCGTGCTTGTGATCTATGGTGAGAGGTCACGAGGAGATGATTGTTGTCGTTTGTTGAGATGTGGGCCTGAGTTATATACTTATAAATATGAGGCGTAAGATGTTAAAATTGTATAGAAGGGCTAGATGGTCGTCTTTCCCTCTTTGCTTATGCGGATTAGGGGATGATTCCCTTTGTATGCGTTTTTGAACTTCGGTTCAGGTTTTGAATATGGTTTGGAAATGATGAATGATTTTGGTATGGTGGATGACCCGAGAGGTCTTGAAAGCGTTGGGAAAGTGCAAAGGCCCATTAGATTTGTGCTACCTACCCTATTTTTATCGTTTCGTGCGAGCTTGTAAGCCTAGAACTTTATGTGATGAGCATAAGGGATGCGTTCCTTATTGCCGTGTGTGCTAGCATAGGGGCGAGGACCCCAGAGATTTGTGACGAGCATAAGGGTTGCGATCCTTATTGACGTGTGTGCTAGCATAGGGGCGAGGACCCCAGAGATTTATGTTGAGCGTAGGGAATGCGTTCCCTAGTGCCTGTGAGCTAGCTTAGGGGTGATTCCCCACTATGTTGAGCATAGGGATGCGTTTCCTATTGCCTGTGTGCTAGCTGAGAGATGATTCCCCAGTATGTTGAGCGTAGGGAATGCGTTCCCTAGCGCCTGTGTGCTAGCCTAGGGGTGATTTATCTATTGAGATGAGTCTGAGGGTTATAGACCTTCACAGGTTTGGGTTCTAAGTTACAGGACTCCCAGGTATGACACAAAGTTAGGGTCAGGTAGTAGTGAATGTTGTGGAAGGTTAAATGGACTTTTAAAATGACTGAAGAAAGTATTTGAAAACTAAGCACGCGTATGAGTAAGAGTTTGGTATGGTTTCTTTAAACATTGGACCCTTAAGTGGGCTACTTACTGAGTATGTTTATACTCATCCTTGCTACTTTGTTTGTTTTGCAGTTGATGCATATTGAGGAGGCGGGTGATGGAGGAGACGACTTGACGAGACTATGGAGACTCCACCAAATGTCTTTTCCCTATTTTAGTTTTTAATTTTATACCTTGTTCCTTGATGGGTGTTTGGTTTGTAAAACCTAAATATTCTTTAGTTTCGTGTGCTTGGTTAGAAGTCCTTAGGTTTGGTTGTCTGATGATTGAGCTCAGCACTATATATCGTAGTTTGGTGGGTACTGGGTCTATATTCTGAATTATAGAAGTGTTCATGTCTTTTCCAGGTCTTTGAAAAATTTGGTTTTCTTCTAGTTACGTCGTCATGCTGCCGAAATTTCGGGCATGAGCGAGGTAACTAGGTCGTGCTTCCGCTTTAGAGAGTCGTAGGAATTCGGGTCGTTACAACAGGGATTGAATTTCTTAGTTCATTTAAGTATCACAATTACTCTCATTTAACTTTATTTAGAGAAAGAAATTAAATGCAAACAAGCTAAACTAAAGAGCTAACCTAAAAAGCAAAAGATAAATGGAGACACAATAGGAGAGAAATATGCTAGGGAATCAATTTCACCAATTAGACTTATAGCCAAAGCTACCAAGATTTGTCATGCAAATATTCCATAAGCCAAGAAGTGAGGGTATTAATTGACTCTTTCAAGCACAATTAACTCTCATGCAATGTTATAAATCTAATATCTCCATCTAGATTTTAATAGCATGCAAGGCAATAAGGAACTTCTTTTAAGAGCTTCTGAGAGAATTCTCCACTTTCATGCAAGAATTTACAAATAGTCATGCAATTAAGTTCTAGCATAAATAAGACTTTTTCAAGCACAAATTCATACCAATAAAATAAATAATCCGTGATCAAGAGATTATAAGCATTACATACATAAAGCATGAATGAAACAAAAGCATTCAATCAAGGTACTTAATCAATTAAAATCCCAAACAATGGCTACATCAAAATCTCAGGTATTAGGAACAAAGATACTTAATTTCATACAATTAAACCTCTAAGTTCCTAATTTACAGCCACAAAACAGAAACTAAAACTAAAGGAAAATGAAGAAATTAGCAAACAATGGTCGATCCCACGTTTCTGTCGTGATCTCCATGTCCCTTGAGCTTTGGATCTTCAAAAATACTCCACAAACGCTCCCAATTGCTCCCTAAACCTTCAATTTTAGCTTGGAATCGAAATTAGCGCTCCAACTCTTGGATTGGCCTCCCAAAATGGCGCTAAAAATGATGCTTTTATAGAAAATCTCTAGGCAGCGTCTCAACGCTGCCTAGAGCATCTCAACGCTGCAAAAAATGATTTTCGCGCGTTTTTTTAGACTAAAAACAACGTTTTTTCTGTTTTCGTATAGACATCGTCACGACGCTACCCTACAGACAACACTGGTCGTTTTTGTTATATCTCTTCGCTCGGGTGTCCGAATGACCTTCGGTTTGATGCGTTGGAACCATGATTCAATGTAGAATCTCCCGGAATATGCCTTATGCTCAAATAACATCTTTAATCTTCTTGAATTTTCAATTAACCTTCAAGAGGTTCCAATATCCACCAAAATACTCCTAAACACTTGGTTTTGCTCCTCAAGCTCGGTTTCTACAAAATTAAGAGGAATAGGCATAAAAGCTCACAAAATAATCACAAAACTAGCATAAATAATAGGAAATAAGATAACATAAATACATGCTATCAGTGTTTAGTACGTGTAAATTGTTAATGATGATTTTGACTTCCTAAAGTTACGTTTGAATGGTTGGAGTAATTCTGAATAGTGTATTTGAAAAGGATTTGGAGAGAGTATCAAAGTTATATGTATATGTACATTTTTATTTGGGAGTGTAATGTTTTAAAATTCAGGTATATTCATCCTTTTTTTAGGGGAAACTCTGCGAAAATTTTGTAGACTTTGTTTCAAGAAAATTTTTGCTAGCCACCTTTTATTTCCAAAACGTGTTTTGTTTTGATAAGTTGGACATTCGGTTTTGTTTTTTTTTTAGTTTCGATTGATTGTCGACAGGCCACATCCTAGGTTGGTTATGGTGATCTAGGACAGGGTGTTTCACTAAGCAAGGCCCCCAATGTTCTATAAACCACCTCGGTTTGTCCATCGATTTGGGGATGACAAGTTGTAGAAAACAAAAGATTAGTTCCCAATTTTTCCCACAAAAATTTCCAAGAATGACTTAAAAAATTGACATCTCTATCATGTACAATAGTTTTTGGAATGCCATGCAATCTAACCACTTCCCTAAAGAATAGATTAGCTATGTTAGTTGCATCATCTGTGTTGTTACATGGAATGAAATGTGCATCTTACTAAACCTATCAACCACCACAAAAATGCTATCATGATGTCTTCTAGTCTTTGGTAATCCTAGAACAAAATCCATGCTAATGTCAACCCACAATTCACTAGGAACATCTAAAGGTGTGTAAAGACCATGTGGTTGTGTTTTAGACTTTGCCTCCTTACATTTGAAACATTGCTTGCATATTTTGTTCACATCATTCCTCATTTTCATCCAATAAAAGTGTTCACACAACATGCTATATGTTTTAAATTCTTTAAAATGCCTCATAAGTCCTCCTCCATGAGCCTCCTTCACAAGTAACTCTCGAATGGAACACTTAGGAATACAAAGTTTACCCTTCCTAAAGAGCATACCATTAAACTCAATATGATCATGTACGTTGTTCCCGCCTAAACACTGCATATACACATCATAAAATTCAGATTTTTCAACTTTGTACAACTTAATCATGTGTTTAAAACCAAGAATCTTTGCACTAAAAGAAGAAAATAATGCATACCTTCTTGATAATGCATCGGCCACCACATTGTCCTTACCTTTTTTATAATGAATGACATAAGGAAATGTCTAGATGAATTCTATCTCATTTAGCATGCCTCCTATTTAGCTTTGTTTGGCTTTTGAGGTGCTTCAAGCTTTCATGATCAGTATGGATAGAAAACTCTTTTGGCCACAAGTAATGTTAGCCAAACTTGCAAAGCCCTCACAAGTGCATGTAGTTCTTTGTCATAAGTTAGGTAGTTGAGTTGTGCTCCATTTAACTTCTCACTAAAGAACATGATTGGTCTTCTTTCTTGCATCAAAACGGCTCTTATACCTATCCCCCTTGAATCACATTCAATCTCAAAAGATTTATCAAAGTCCAGTAAAGCAAGACATAAGGTACATTGGTCAATTTATCATTTAATTCATTGAATGCATTCTCTTGTTTTTCTTTCCATTCAAACTTCACATGCTTTTTAACAAGTGCCAAACGAAGAAAGAATCCCAATACGAAGTCAAGACGGATCAAAACCGACACGAGATCGGCCCACAATGCGAGAGGGCAAAGAAACGGGCTTGGACTTAGCCTTGGCCATGGCAAGGCCCTCCCTTGGGCCTTGCCTTGGTCCCTCATGACTTGTGTACTCCCAGCCCAGCCTCGTTCGGTCCTTTTATTCTCATTAGGAGACAGAAACCCCACAAAAACCCTAGAAATGAAGGTATTTAAGCTCTCTCTTTAGGGGAGAGTAAGGTAAGTTCATTCCGACTATTTAAACACTTCCAGAACTCCTTAATTCTCTCTAAAGACTCTCTCTGTCTTAAGCATCAGAGCCTGTGTGGTCTACACCACACTGGTGTCTAGATTTTTCTTGTCTTGTAGGATGCGTTCTTCTCCCAAAATACAAATTCACCGTTGTTAATTGTCTCGTGTAGGTTAAGTGAGATTTCTCCTGTCCAAATTTTGGCAACAACAAACTTCAAAAGAAAATTTTGGATAAAGTTTTAAAAAACTTAGAGAGAAAAAATTGGACATTTTCAAACTTGAATTAAAAATCCAGAATTATGAATTTGAGACTAAAATTAAAAATCTATCATTCAAAATTCAAAATTTTAATTATCTTAATTAGTCCACTTAAATCTAATTTGAAATCCAATTCACTCAAATTATATATTAAATAACAATTCCAATTAGCCCAATCAAATCTAAATTAATCTCCAAAATATCAAAATTAAATTAACCTAAAAAATGTGGGACGTTACAATAATTGTTGGCAATTGTATTTTTAGGAAAAAGAAGCTATTATATGAAGCAAATTAGTGTTTGGTAAATTTCAATTTTAAACATAAAAAAGCAAGTTAAAGCATTTGGTAAATACAGTCAAAATTGTTGTGGTTTAGCTAAAATAACCAAAGTAGACATATAATTTGAATTATTTATTTGTTGATGTTCAGTATATGAATTATTATAAGTTAATTATCTAAAACTTTTATAGTTTAAATTACAAATTATATTTTGTTATTCCAATTTAAGTACAAACAAAATGTAAGAAAAATAATTTTTTTAGTATAGAAATAAAATAAATATTATAAGGAAGAAGAAGAAGATAAGGGAGAGGAAAGAGATGTTTATCTCATTTTATTTTTCTTCTTTTTTATTTTTAATTTTTTTTTTGTAACAAAACCAACTTCTTCATTTCCAAAATTTCCCTTTCAATCCATCTAAATTCCAACTTTAGCCCAACAATAGAAATTTAACTCCAAAAATTTGGAAAATAACGCTGCTGAATAAGTCGGGCGTTGCATATAGAAAAATATCCATCAAGAGGAAATTTATGTACCCACTTTATATTTGACATATTCTTCATCGATAACTTTCATTTTTTTTCTCGATAATTGATAACTTTCATTTCATTGTTTTTTTAGGATAGTCGATAATTTTCATTTCATTTTTGTCATTTTCGTATTTTTGCTATTGTTTTCATATTCTTCATCATAGATACCCCTTATTCTTCATCATATTTTCCCAAACACGTTTGGGTAAGTTTTGACCTTCAAGATTGAAGCACAAAATTTGTATGTTCAAGTTATTAATTTTTTTGAAATTCTTTTAGGTTGTATGAAGGACATTTTAGGTGGAGTCATTAGCCTTTCAAGTTTGTTGTCAACGAAGGACATTTTAAGTGGAGTCATTAGCCTTTCAAGTTTGTTGTCAAGGAAGATTTGACTCTACTATTGGAATGCCTTAGACCAAGGTTGGACTTTTAGGTTGATGATCTAAACTCTTTTGTTTGCTAAAATATTGATGTGATTGTCAATGCTCTGTATGTTAAATAATGACGTGACTGTTACTGATTGCATAAATGTAAATATATGTAGAAAGGTTTTTAAATTGTGGACATTCAACGATATGGTCAAATAGTTCACATTAATTTAGGGATGTGGTCAAAAGGAAATATTTTAATATTGTGTACATTTGGCAATATACTCAAATAGTTCGTATTTGGTGATAAGGCCAAGATGACAAGTGGTGATATGGCCAAGATGAAAAGTTATTAAATGAAAAGATATAGTTCCCATCAGTTAAGTACCATGACACATGTTACGTATATATGTTTGCATGATCGACGACCCTAGTAGCAGAGTTACTTACACGGGTATTTTTAACACTCACCCTTTTCTTAAAAAAAAAATTTTCAGGTGAGGACAAGGGCATTCTACGCTATCGACGAGGCAATTTGGTAAATGGCTTATTGGTAATTTAAAGGAGCATAATTTTCCGCACTTTGGAACTTTTTACAGTTCTTCCATAGTTTTGTTTTATATAACTGATTTGAGACATTTGATAGTCTTTTTGTTTCAATAGTAAAAACTTGGGATTGATGTTTTTAATTCTTTTCAGGATCCCAAACAAAAGGGTTGATTTTATTTGATGAGTTCATTTTTTGTTCAAGGTATAAAACTTATTGAAACTTTTGAGGCCTCCAAAGCATGCATATAGTAACGATTTCAGTTAGTTTATATTTTAAAAGTTGGGTCGTCACAATTTGAAATATCTATAAATTGAAAACAAAGGAATAAATGTGAGGGACAAAAATAAAAAATTCCTAGCCACTACCTTTCTCTCAATATCATATTTTCTCCTACACACAAAACCCTAATTCTCTCATCCCCATTCTTTTTCATTCACACTTTTCTTACTCACCCACACAGAAAGAAAAAACCCTAGCCAGTTTATTTTTCCTTTCATTCTTTCCCTCAACCCCTTGCGTTTTCTCCTAGTCTATCAAACCCACACTTTCTTCCTCACCACTTTCTTTCTTCTACCATTTTTTGTTCTCCCTTACACCGCCCTCTCCATTTGGACTTGTCAGCTAGTGGATTCTCTCTCATTGTTCAATTTATAGTAAGAATCGGCAAGAAGACAAATATTCATAACCGGTCTTTAAATCGTGAGTTTCACTTACTATCAAATAAGGATTTTAAAATATTTATTTGTATATTGTTAGTAAAGAATCGGCAAAAATCAAATATTCATAACTGTCTTTCAATATTTGTTTGTATGCTGTTTTAAAATATTTGTTTGTATATAATCACTACAACAAATTTGACAAATTTCACGCATGGAACAATGTTGGACAGCATAAAAAATGTGCAAAAAATAGAAACTAGAGGTTGTAATGACATATATTGACTGACATTATTTATTATTTTTAATGTTGGTCATTGACTTTATATCTTCCATATAAAAATAAACTTCCAACCCTAACTTTTTCACATTGTACACCTTAAACTTTCAATCACCCTCATTTTTTTCTCTCAGCCAGATGCCTCATTGCCATTGAGTTGCCATTTGCCACCGTCGCCGTTCGTGGGTTCCGTCACCATTGTTTGTGGGTTACATTTCCGTGGGTTTTGTTGCCGTTCGTGGGTTCCATTGTTGCCGCTGTTCGTTGGTGGCTATGGCTGATCGTGGGCAGAATTGGGTGGCCATGGAGGTGTCGTTCGTGGGTGGTGAACTCCGATTTGCATCATGGCTGGTGAAATCCTTAGATTTTTGCATGGGTGGTGAGTTTCGTCGCGGTGGTGGCCGTGGATGTGTTGTTTCTGGGTGGCTGTTGGTTGTGAACTCAGATTTGTGCCATGAGTGTGGCTGTGGGGATTTTGTCCACATGTGACAGTGGGTGGTAATATAACTCAATGTGACAGTGGGTGGTAATATAACTCAATGTCCCTCACTTTTGTTAAGGTAGTTTTCGTCGGTAGTAGTAAGACTTGAAAGTTGTTCTAGGTAAAAGTTTTTCTTCATTCCCATACCCTCTGTTTTGAAGAAATCGTAGCTATCTTTCTTCTGGGTGTTCTCCTGATTCTTTCTAGATTCTATTTTTTTAATCTTTCAATCGCTTGTTGAACTATCACTAGGTTCGTAATTGGTGTGGATTTGCTTTGTTATTAAGCTAATGGAGGGTTATGACTATGTTGTTACTGATTAAGCTAATGATCTTCTTCTCATATGGCAGGTGGGGTTGACCCCTTATATTCTGATTCAGTATAAAGGCCAAGAACGCAAGAGCATAATTTCGGCCTTTTGCGACGCCAAAAAGTGTTGGTAAAAGCCCAACAAAGCGCGACAAAAAATTGGTCGTTGGCAGTATCGTCAGCAGATCCTCATCGAGTGACCTTTTCCCTACACTAACTTCTCCTAGAGTTGCGTCGACTTAGGTAATTATCTAATTTATCATTAATGAGCTTGGAAAGAAAAAGAAGAGAAAGAAGTCTTTCTGTTTTTCATTCCAAGCTCATAAATGATAAATTAATATGGTAATCAATATTATTACTTTCTTTACTTCTTCGAAAAACAATTTTTCCTTGGAGAATCTGTCCTCTATTTGACATTGCTGGCCTCAAAGTAATTCCAAACACCTATCAGATTGGTATATAATAAACTAATGTTCACTTTTTTCCCTTTGTGTACTCTTCATATTATCTTCTAAAACGAATCTATGCGAGACTATTCTACATAGACGCAATAAGAGCAAAATAATTTGGAGTTATTGACGAGGTAAATCAAATCACAGTAGTTTTTTTTTTTTTTTTTTTGGGGGGGGGGGGGGGGGGGGGGTGGGGGGATGCACATTCCTTGTCGCTTATTCCCTTAGATGATAGTTCTAATTTGGCAAGTTGACTCCAGATTCTCATCTGGGGTACTTTTCTTGTGTGTATAAATTTGTTTCAGATTATAAGATTTCACTTTTGTTTCTCATTCTTACTTTTTAAAACGTCTCTTTGTCAATCCTATGTTCATACCATTTTGTAGCCTTATCTATTTCTTTTCATATTTGCTTGGAATAGATCTGTTTGCACCCAAATTTGTTCATCAGAAATGGCTTTGAAAATGAATCTCGCAGTGATGCTCCCACATCACAAGCGCTCTTTCTTAGGAGTGCTAATAAAGTCTCACATTAGAAGGAAGAGATCTATGATATATAAGTGAGAACAATTATCATGAAGCCTTTTGGGTGAAATAAAAAACAAAGTCATGAGGGCATATGTCCAAAATAGACAATATCATACCAATATGGAGAAATGTAGAGGGTTGTTGTTCTTATCATTCCTTTCCAAACACCACGATCACAAATCTCCCACACTTCATGACCTCTTCGTGTCATCCAACTTATCTCATTCTTGTTCATTTCTTGTTTAATGCCTTTCATCCTTCGATTCCCATTTTTGAGATTGTTATTGTTATTTGAACAATTGTTTTAGTTCTTTTAACTTTTCAGCTGCAAATTGTTACATATGTTAAATATCTTCTAGTTCTTGGGTTAATAACATGACTAAAGTTATGTTTAGTAGAGCTTTTTAGTGCTAATGTTTGATATTTTCCTCAACCTTCTTTTTCTCCTTCCTAATATGTTTTATAAGACTTTTCTCCTTTTGAGTGTCAATGTTGTGTTTTTAAATTTTTCCATTGATTTAGTAAAAAATATAATAGAGGTTTTTCCAAAAAATTTCCATTTGTTTAGTCCAAGTCTCTCAAGGTAGGCTTGTTTAATTCTAATTACTTCTCCATGGTACAGGTGTTTTTATTTCAAAAAAGGCAGCGCTTTACAAATGTAACATGCATGGCTGATGTTTGATGATCATGTGCAGGAGACTTGAGGAGAAAGATCATTAGATCACTTCAATTTAACATTCTTTTATTAATTGATAAGGAGATTAGATTTAAATTTTCATTCGGTAGGATAGTTGTTGAGATTATTAATTAATTGATACGTTATTTAGTTAAACAATTTGTTAATTTCCTTATTGTATAACATATTTTATATTTTATTAATTAAAGTTATGTTTATTGAGTTAATTGTTGTGTAAAAAAAATAATATTATTGAGTTTTTATTTTTTGCATAGGCTGAGAAAGAGAAATATTGTTGGTTAGCCACGTGTGCAACCAATAATTTTTTTTATTAAATTATTGACCAAATAATGACGATCATTGCATGTCATTGAAAACCACTATTTTCGACTATTAATGATGGACATTTTATAACGGACAAACTTTCAATGATGGAATGTAACGCCCCAGGCCCAGGATTCGAACCAGGATTTGGAATCTGGATTCGACAGTTAACGGCCTCGACATTCCCCTGCATCCCCCACGGCCTGACCACGCTACCTACTTGTCTTGGGCTGCTTACAAGAATGAAGACTATCCCCACAAACCAACACGAGTCTTTTCAGCATGCTTTGTCCTCACTCACATGCTTCCTAGGAAAATTCCTAGGAGGTCACCCAACATAGGATTGCTCCAAGCCAAGCACGCTTAACTTTGGAGTTCCAATAATTGATGTTTGGGGCATTTTTGTAATTTGAGTGAGTTTAAGCCCAAGCCAAGCCCATGTATAAGCCAAGCCCTAATTTCCCTCTCTATTATTTTATATTGCACGCATCCCTAGGCGAGTTTGAAGCCAAGCCAAACCGTTATCTTCCTCATCCTTCTTCTTCTTCCTTCCTTGTGTTGCGACAGCCACATCAGTAAAGTAGAAAAAAAAAAATTTCAGCACCTCTTCCAGATCGTCGCTGGCCCAAACCGCAGATCGCCCCCGACCGCCTTCGCACCGCCGACCACACTCGCAGATGCCACTGGCCTAGATCCACAGCCGGCTCACACACCCGAACCACCGCCGAACGCCACCTCAAGTAGAGCCGTGAACTGATGCCTTCAGACCATCGCCGCTCGTTTTCGCTAACCGCCGTTCTCCACACACGCAAATCTCCATATGCCGCCGCCGTCCCGATCGTGCACCACCGCCCCTGTTGCCCACGCCGTCGACGTCTCCTGCAAGTTCGTGTACTCGTTCCGATCAGCCGCTTCCAATCCGGCGAGCCTTCGTTTGTGGGTAAGCGATTGGTTTTTGCATAGTTCTTTGATGATCTTGGTTGAGTAAGATTAATTCATGAATCTTGACTTTGTTTCAAGGATACCCACTCCGATCCGGCGTCAAAATCACGAGCGTTGCGCCTTGAGTTGTTGTCTAGTTGGTAATTGGGACTTTTGGGTAAGATTTTTTCTGTAGTCTCAAAGGTCCTTGGAGTTTTGGGTTTTTGGTAGATTAAACTTGAGGGTACGATTAAATCATGAACCTTGTGATTTAAATTCAGTTTTAACTGCCAATTTGAGACTAAGTTAAATGCTAAAGAATTAATTCTAATTTTGGAATTTAGTTTGGTGGAAGAAACTTTGGGTTCAATTATAGATTTTAGGAATTTTTCTAACCTTAAGGATGGCTTTGATTAGGCTCCAAATCGTTTGACTGAGGTTCAAGATAGTGGAATCTTGGGGAGAATTTGGGTGATTTGGATTCTTGAGCTTAGCCAAGGTAAGAGACTTTATGCTGGTATGCTTAAATGCAAGTTAGGAATTGAATTGAAAAAAACTAAAAAATAAAAAATAAATTACATTTGAAATGAAAAGCTTTTATTATGATTTTTGGTGAATCTTAAAATGCTTTATTGTATATGAAAATCGATTTTCACTTGTTGATTCCCAATTATTCTTGTGAATGTGATGCGTGGGTTATGGTTTATGATTTATAAGAATGTTGCCTTGTGATGCATCATGGCATGAAAATTTAAAATGCTTTGGGACCTCATGCATACATGTATGTTTTCATGATAGAATGATTTCGAAGGCTGTGGCAATTACCCCCTAAATTATAGATGTACATCTAATTGAAAATGAACTTGAAAAGGCTAATTGAAAAGGAACCTGAAAATGTTAATTGAAAAGGAACCTGAAAAGGAGCTTAAATTCCGCAATTTTTATTCATTGTTAACACTGTTGTTTTTTTTAGTAGAAGTATTTTGAAAATCATTTAAATTCTTAAAATGTTTTAGTTTATTCTTATGCTTTGAAATAAAGGGACCCCGAGGTAAAGGTTTTTTATTGTTTTTATAAAAGTTTATTTCTTTTTGAAAGATTATTTAAGTTTGATTTTATATCATTAGCATGCATTTAGTAATGCCCCTAGAAAGTCTAATAGGAAAAGTAGGGTCGTTACAGTTGGTATCAGAGCCCAAGGTTATAGGTTCTATAGACTTGCTTACATCGTAGGCATTAAGTATCCCATGGCCGAGCAGCAAATACCCAGTCATCGCCAGGTATGCCCATATACTAAAGATTATTTCACTTATTCATTCTTTATGACTTATTTATCCTTAGGAAAAAATGGTTGTTTATGCTATGTTTTCAAGTTTACATTAAATGCTTTCATGTTGATTAAATTGGTGGAATATGGAATTAGAAGGCTTAAATAGATTAGTTGTGGTTGTAGTATTTCCATAGAGATGCCTCCACGTAGAGGATGAAGAGCTCGACGGGTAGGGGACGAGGAAATGTAGGGGGACAAGACCCACTGCTGGAGCAACCAGCCTATCAGGATGTGAACCCCCTAGTAGCGCCGCCAACTGGGCAGGCGAACCCTACCGTGGTGTCTTTGATGTTGGAGGCCATGCAGACCTTGGTGCAGAGCACAGTGGCGAATCAACTAGCACAACTGGGTCTGAACCACGGGAGTACATCTCTAGAGGCGAGATGCCTGAAAGATTTCAGGAAATACGACCATCGTACGTTTAATGGATCCTCTGGGGACCCAACAGTGGTAGAGTTGTGGTTGTCTTCCATAGAAACCATTTTCCGGCTCATGAATTTCATGGAGGAGCAAAAGGTGTCTTGTGTTGCGTTCATGTTGAAAGACGATGCATTCATGTGGTGGGAGTCTGCGATGAGAACTATGGGCACCAACGGTGAGCCGATGACGTGGACACAATTCAAATAGGCCTTTTGGAGGAAGTTTTACCCAGCGGCCGCCGTTACAGGAAGCAGGCGGAGTTCCTCCAACTTCGCCAGAATAGGCGATCAATGGAGGTGTATGAGAGAGAGTTCACGAGGCTCCTACACTTTGCCCTCGAGCTAGTTGACAGGAAGGCCAAGAAGGCAGAGCTCTTTATGATGGGTCTGGATGAGGATATTCAAGGCTTCGTACAGGCCTTGACACCCCCTGATTATGCCACGGTAGTGAGGGCAGCTGAGTTGATAGGCGTCTGTCAGCAAAGTGAGCATCATGTGCCTGTAAATCTAGGTCCCTCCATGGGCCAGAAAAGAAAGTGGGGACAGACGACCTCTGGCCCCCAGCACACCCACCGCCCTCAGCACTTGTTTGGAAGATCTCGTCCAGGTCCAGGACAGAGGCAACAGTCATATAAGCCAGGAGGTAATAGTGGCGACAAGCCACGGTGCAGTGAATGTGGGAAACAGCATTGGGGCGGCTCTTATTGCCATAGTAGTTGGGCTCAGAGATGAAAAGTTCCTCTGGTCCTTAGGTAAGACGGCTGCCACTACCTATGTGGATCTTATCTCCAGGGTGTAAAAGTACATGAACGTTGGAGAGATACTTCACTCTAGAGGAGCTCCGAAAGAAAAGGTTAATCACCTCGATCAAGCGAGGAGGAGCGCTCTGAGTCGAAGAAAAGGAGAGTGGAGGAATGCAATATTTTGCAAGAGAGGTTGGGTCCCAAAGGTCTACCTTCAAGCAAGTTTGAGCAGTATACACCGACTGTAGTTCCTGTGGAGCAGATCCTGATGGATTGTTAGGAGTGCAACCAAAGTCCCTCATGGCCTTGTTTTTGGTTTTACCCAAAAGGTCTCATACCAATGGAGATAGTGTCCATCACTTGTAAACCCATGATCTTTTCCTTATCTATCCAATGTAGGACTTTGGTTGCACTACTAACAATCCCAACAATCATCCCCTCAAACAAAGTACCACGTCGAGCCTCCCCTCAAATAGTCATCCTCCGAATTACACTCGAGCAAATTATTGTCAACTCCTCACTGGATGCTCAACCACGGATTTACTATGACTATGCCTTTGAGACTTGCCTTCTTTTTTTGACACCCGAGGATTCTACCGACATTGCTAAGTCAAGGGCATGGCTCTGATAGCACTTGTTAGGAACAACGATCATCGACAGATCTCTACACTAGTATGATATTGTCCAATTTGGGCATAAGCCCTCATGAATTTGTTTTTGGTTTTACCCAAAAAACATCATACCAATGGAGATAGTGTTCCTCACTTGTAAACCCATGATCTTTTACTTATCTAGCCAATGTATGTGGGACTTTGGTTGCACTCCCAATAATCCCAACAATCACCTTTGAAATTGAAACTTTTACTATCAAGTACACTCAAGGATGCCTTGAATCTGTTATCTGGTACACCGAATGACCAATATATGAAGATTAGTTTATTTATTTTTGTAATTTTGGACTTTTTGGGCCTATTCTATATTATGGTTTAAGAGGGGTGTCGTAACGACCCTAAAACCCCAATAGATTACTCACAAACTAAAACTGAGTAATGTCATTTATGCCCAAATTTTGACAGCATAACGACGTAATTTCAAGAAAACCAAAATTTTACAAGGACCTGAGAGAGACATAAACACTTCTATAATTCAAAAAAATTACTTAGTATCCACCAAACTCCGAGAAAAATTGAGTTCAACCAACAACAGACATAAACACTAAGGAAAACCACTAAAACCAAGAAAAACAAAGGAAACTGCAATTCCACAATCCTACCACATTATACAAGACCAGGACAAAAACTAAACTAAGACACTAGGAAGAACTCTAGTGGCGTCTCCATAGCCTCGCCAGATCGTCACCTCCATCATCTGCCTCGCCGTTGTGCATCATCTGAAAAGACACAAAACAAAGTAGCATGAGTGAGTATAGGTATGCTTAGTAAGTAGTCCATTTGCAAAATCGAAGTTCAGAGTTAACCAACAAACATCCTTGTCTCAAGCTCACTAAGTTCCCCTCATTCCTAAACGAATTCAACACTCGGCTGAGCGCTGATAACTCTTAAAATAAGAGTTATAGGCTATCATTTTAGGATTAAATTGTCATATTTTATCTCATTATATCTTGGAAATCTCCTAACTTTTATTTCTTTTGCTCTAAGTTTAATTTTGAAGTAGTAAAATTCCTATTAGAGCAAGATTATCATAATTAATGAGTCTTATGTGATTAATTTAGGGTTTGAGTCAAGAAGGATTCTCGAAGACTAAAGCAGTAGTTTTACAACAGTTTGCTGGAGCAAATTTGGTGCATTAAGCCAACACAATTTTCACACGTGAGAATATTAGCTCATTAAATGAGCTGGCAAATGTCAGATGACTCAGCCTATTTTCAGCCAATAGGAGCCTGCCATTTCATGGGTCCTGTCTAATCAGCCCTTATTTGCACAAACTGTGAGGTATTTAGGGTGGGGGCAGTCGTTTTTATCAGAGGGGAGGAACAGAGGCTGGAGAATCCCGATAAAACAGAGGGAGAACGAAAAAGGTCTGTCTGAAGAAAGAAGCTACCGGAATATTTCCAAAAAAGGAAGGGTTTTTCGTTGGAGCTGTCGCCGAATGCTGATTCAACCTTTTTGTGGCAACATTTCGACTTCTTCTTTTTCTTCTTCTTTATAGTTTACCAGCACTGTTTAGCATTATGTCTGTATTCCAAATTATTTTCTGTTTTTCTTGCATTATGAACTAATCAACTTTAAGGTGAGGATTAGGGCTTGGATGTTTTGATTTATTTTACAGCTTAATACATTTCATTTAGCTCAATCTGGTTTTTAAGAGTTTTTTATTTCTTTAGCACAATTTCGTCTGGCCAACCATTTTATTGCAGCGTTTCTTTGATTTCTAGGAAGAATAGGAGAAGCTGGTAGCTTAAGAACCACATTAGCCCCGTGTTAGGGTTAGTAGCTAGCGAAGTGAGGAGATTAGGGATAATCACTCACCTAATGCACACACATTACAGTGGGTTAATTATCGCTGGAGTAATGAGAATTAAACAACGTATTTCTGGTGATTCAGGAGAATGCCGTGTGAGCTGTAGTGGATTGAGAGAATGAATATGTGTTTAAGTTGTAGAATCGATTAAAACATGAAACTACCCCTAATCCGAGCCTGTCAATTAGCTTAAAGTACAAGTTTAGTCGTTCTCTGTTTTCGTATCTGTTCTCTGTTAACTCTGTTTTAGCATTTATTTTGTTTCAGCAAAATTTGAATTCTTTTATTTCATTTCCATGATGAATTTAACTGGTTACAAATTGAGTTTATTGAGAATTAATTTGTGGTAAATTAGCGAATTACTAGTCTTTGTGGATACGATAGTTTACTTAGCACTTGCTACAAATGAATGTGTACACTTGCGCATCGACATCCTAATATTGCCGACTCATTCATATCACTCTAGTAAGCGTGTCAAGCCCTGCTCAGCTCGCTCGATTCCTCATGCTATATCTACGATCCATACAATGAAGGAACGCAACCATCAATCCCAATACAGAAACTAGCACATAACATGAAGGAAAGAAACCTTCATTTTAAATACAGTGGAGAATCGCCCCTAAGCTAGCATACAATAGGAAGGAAAGCAACCTTCACACTAAATATAGTGGAGAATCGCCCCTAAGCTAGCACACACCATGAAGGAAAGCAACGTTCATGCCAAACACATCTCACAACAACCTAGAAAGCATGCTCATATAGGGAAAGGGTAAGTTATACTAGCCTAACGGCCTTTTTCTCACTTGCAACATACTTAAAACCCCAAGAAGTATATCATCCCGCCTAGCTACTCCACAGGTCATAAACCTCTACCACAAATCCAACCCATGGATCCTAAGCATAACCGTATACACGAACTCAGTAACGAACACACTCCACATGGTTTGAGTACAATATCGGGCAACTAGGGCCTTACGATTAAGTTCATCTACCATCAAAAGATTCTCAGGGCCATGCCTCGACCAACAACAAAATCACTAATCATGAATTTTCCACTAACCATCAATCATGAATCTCGAGCATAGACTTGTGCATCAGCCGGACAACATTCTTAAACAAGACATTCACTTAATCGTGGCCCTTACGCACGCAAGAGGCATATTGCCCTAAGCAGTTTCCTTCAAAGCTAACCCCATAATCACACTAGGAACCCTAACGATCATTATTCCCCCCATTCACGTTCATGCCCCACTACAACATGTAAAGTATAACAAGTCATCATGAACCATTATAACATAAGAATTATGGATAATGACCTGGAAAATTATATACTTTTAGGGTGTTCTAAATTTCCAACCCCCAATGAGCCAAGCATCCTGCATGCAGTCATCATATCGGACATTGCAAGAAACTAAACCTCAGCCAACCATTCAAGCATTTCAGACACACTATACTCAGAAAAATATCTAAACATCTCAATCAGACACTATTTAACCATTTAGTTCAATAATTCAAGCCTTTTGAGTTCTATAGCTAACTAAACACCTTGGACAGACCAAACATTTATGTTCATTCAATTTAGATCAAATATCCATACGTTCATACTTTATATAGAGAAGCCACGATCATAGCCATACATACATTCCAAAGCTCAACTCCAAAACGAGGTCCTACCAAGCTATTCCAAATTGGCTACGTACAGAAACATAACACAAGGCTGAGACCTTTTGAATACCGTACCAGCTCAACTCCAAAATGAGGCCCTACCAATATGTTCAGTCTATGTATGGAGGAAGGTACGCCTCTTAGGGATCATCTAGATCAATTAAATACAATCTTGTTAGATCTGCATAATATTGATGTTAAAGTAGATGATGAGGATGCTCCCTTAATTCTGTAAGTATCTTTGCCCTTATCTTATGAGAATTTTGTGGATTGGTTTATATGTGGGAAGGATACTCTATCTCTAGAAGAAGTAAAAACTGCTCTTCATACTAGAGAGGTCGGTCATAAGGTAGTCGGTTTAGTTACAGAAAGTCAGACCTCTGGGTTAGCTGCTACAGGGGTTACGAAACAGAAGAAAACTGGTAAAAAAAAGTCAAATTATAAAAATTTGAAGTCTAGGGGTCCTAAACCTAATGACATTTGCAACTACTGTAAGGAAAAAGGGCATTGGAAGGACGACTGCCCTAGGAAAAATAAGCAGCAACAGAAAGTAAAGGGAGGTTCTACCGCTGTGGTAGAAAGTTGGCACCGATTTCAAAGGTGATTTAGCCTTAGTTGGAAATGAATAGTCATATCAAAAAGATGTGTGGGTTCTTAATTTTGAGGCATCTTACATATGTGTCCAAATAGGGAGTGGTTTTCAACTTATGAGCAGATAGATGGAGGAAATGTGACTATAAATTACCATGATGCTGCTTGCCAAGATGTTACAAGCATTTTCATGGAGCTTACTACCAAGAATGACAACGATAGACTTTTCTGAATCCTATGAAATATCTCTTCTGCAACCATTATGCTTACTTGCATAACCACGTCTATCTTATACTGTATATCCAACTTATTAATTATATGCAAAATAAACAATGTGTGCAAGATAGAAATAGGGTTTAGGTACTTTGATTTTGCTGCACATGCTTGAATTTTTGCTCTCAATTTATTTGTTGTGTTGAATGTTGTGTGAGCAATGTTAATAAAGAGCGTTTGTATATTTGATTTTATTAACTCTTTATATGTTACATCATTAGAAGCACTACAACAAGAGATTTGGAGCAATGTTGTTGTTATAGTAACTCATCATACACATATACTTATATTAACATTCATTGCCTTTTTTGAAAGGAAAAAAAAAAAAAAAACAGACAGAGAGTTGACAAAAGGACCTAATTTTTACAAATATAAAATTTAGAGGGTTTAATATTTACGATCAAAAGACTAAAGGTGGAATTACAATTACAACTAGCTACTACTATAGTTGATGGGCATCTTTTGCAATTTCTCCTAAAACTTAATTGCATGAAATGTCAACTCTTAGTGGAGCCTAAGTGTGTTTAAGTAAGGTCAAATCCCAACATAGGATGTCACTGATAGGAATGAACGTTTGACTCTGCAGCGAAAGCATTAGATCGTTTTTTATTTTATTTAAATTAAACTAAAAAAAAAATTAAAATTAAGCAAACTTACTTGGAGTAAATATGGAGAATTATCTGGCAGGTGCTTTACTCGACACCAATTCCACAAAGCCTACTTGCTATGATTCGAACACAGGACCAAAGCTTGTGGGAGCCTCTTGAAAGAAAATCCTCAAAGGATTAGGAGTGGAAGAGGTCTGGAGCGAATTCTCTAATTCTCTATAGAGACCTAGTGCAAATCTTTGGCATAGTTAAAATATTATATTTTAATATCTAATATATTAAAATATTATTTGAATCTCATTCAAATCTCCTAATATATATATTAACCTATTTGAATCGTATTCAAATTTCAAATATATATTTTTCTTTAATCTATCTAATATACATTAATCATTTTAATATTTAATGTATCAAATACAATAAATATGTTTTCCTCTTTTATGTAATCTATATAATATATTAAATATTAATTTGAATACTTCAAATTAAATATTAATTTGAACATTTCAAAATTTTCTTTTAACTAAATTGATCATTTAATGTTACTATGAGTTAGAAATGGGACCTTATAGACCTACATATTATAAGCTCCAATGATACAAAATTAATTAATTAAACTCTTTAATTAATTAATTTTCATTCATTAACTATAGGTCGCTCTACTATAGACCTAGAGTTGCACTCTTATGTATTGTATGACAAGTTGTATTTATTAATCTAATCATTACATGCAAGTCAACCCTTCATGAGTTGTTCGTAATTACAGTTGGATCAAAAGTCTGTTTTAATCTGCAATTACATCTTCTACCTTAAGTACCACCGATCCTCTAATGAATAATTTATTTCTGATCCAACCATAAACTAAGTCCCTCTCGGGCTAGTGAGAGGGTGGGGCCCCATTATTCAAGTCCCAAAATCAGCACTTAAGAGAACTACTCATCTACTTTTTCTATATAGGAAGGAGTACCTTCCATCTCATAGAAATTAGGAAGGAGTGAATTTCATCTCATAGAAGTTATGTTTCCAGCTCCCTAATTGGTCAAGTCTCCAAAATGGTAGACTTATTAAATCGGCTACAATGGCTATTCTCACCCATGCAGATCAAAGGACGAGTCATCACATGCAAGAGTTCATAACTCACTCAGGATTAAGATCAAGTCGCATATAATCATCCCGTGAAATATTAATCTTCTCAATTAACAGATTTATAAAGGGAGATTAAATATTCCGTGGTCTAGTCTTATACAAACTCATTGTATAAGATACCCCCACTCACATACATCCACCTGAACGATTTGGATCAAATCATTTGTAACAATTACAAAGTGGGTCGCATCAATAGTGTTACCAGGATAAGGCACCCAACCTTATCCATATACTATAGACCCTTTAGGTTATTTCCTGAACATGATCATCTCGTATGTGAACCACATACTGTTCAAGATTACACTAATAACCTTAGATTTTTCATGTAATGGATATTATAATATTGCAAATAAAATAATTATATAACACATTAATTACGAGGCTTTAGGAAAAAAATCCTAACAATCCTCACTTATGCTAAAGTCAGCGAGACATGTATCTTAGGGCATACTCTATACCCAATGTATCCTAAGGCATACTCTATACCTAACAATCAGACCTCGCCCCAGATTTCCCTAACCAACCTAGGACAGGGTGGGCCAACAATAGATCCCAACTAAACTATGGAATCCATTATCAGACTTATAAAAACTAAACACATTTTGAAAATAATAGGTGGCTAGCAAAAACTTTATATAACAACATTTATAAAAACTTTGGCAGAGTTTCATGATAACTCTTAAAATAATAGTTATAGGCTAACATTTTAGGATTGAATTATCATATTTTGTCTCATTTTATAGTAGAAATTCCCTAGCTTTGATGATTTTTGCTCTAGGTTTAATTTTGAAGTAGTGAAATTCTTATTAGAGTATAATTATAGTAATTTACAAGTTTTATATGTTATTTCAGGGCTTGATTAAAGTTTTGGGTAATTGTTGTTGATGGAAGACTCTTGAAGTTAAGGGCAGCAGTTCTACAACATTTTGTTGGAGCAAATTTGGTAATTCTAGTTGACACAAATTTCACACGTGAGAAAAAAAGCTCATTAAATGAGTTGGAGAATGTCAGAATATTCAGCTTGTTTCAGCCAATAGGAGCTTGCCATTTTATAGGTTTTGTCCAATCAGTCCTGATATGCACAAATTGGGAGGTATAAAAGGTTGGGCAACTGTTTTTGCAAGGGAGATGAGAAAGGATCGGAAAGAAAACAGAGAAAAAAGAGAGGAACTTTTGGAGTGGAAACCATTGATGGATGTTTTCCAAAGAAGGAAGGAACCCCCTGTTGATCTAAAGCTGATGTTGTATCGAGCTTTTTGGGGCAACATTCTGTTTATTTCGTCTTCTTTTTCTTCTTCTATTAAGTTTTCTTGCACTCTTTTACATTATGTTTGTACTTCGTTTTCTTGGTTGTATTTCTTGCACTATGAATTAATCACCTTAAGGTGAGGATTAGAGGATGGTTGCCTTTGATTAATTCTATAGTTGAGTACATCTCATTACCTCAATCTAGTTTTTAAGAGTTTTTTTTTCTTTAGCTTGATTTCGTCTGGCCAACTAAATTGCAACAACGTTTCTTTGATTTCTGGAAATAATAGGAGGAGCTGAAAGCTTAAAAACCACATTAACTCCGTATTAGGGTTAGTAACTAGCTAAGTGAGGATGTTAGAGATAATCATTCACCTAATGCACACACATTACAGTGGGTTTAACAAATTTTGTAGTAATGGAAATGAAACATTATATTATAGGTAATTTGGGAGAATGTCGTCTAAACTGTTGTGGGTTGAGCGGAATGAATGTGTCTTAAGCTGTAAAACTTATTAAAGCATGAATTTACCTATAATCCAAGCCTTTTAATTAGCTCAAAGTACAGAGTCCAGCTATTATTTGTCCATTTACATTTCCCCTGTTTATCTCTATTTTAGCAAGTATTTTCTTCTAGCCTTATCGTTTTTTATTATTTAATTTCCCTTGATAAATTTGTTGGTTACAAATGAGTTTACTGAGAATTAATTTGTAGTGGAATAGAAAATTACTAGTCTTTGTGGATACGATAATTTACTGACACTACAACAAATATTGCTTTCTATAGCATTTCATTATAGCATTGAGCTTAATGAAGCTATGAAAGAAAAAGACAAAGTTGGCTTAAAAAATAAAAATGGGTGCCAAATTAAAAAAAAAGCCCGCTCACGTTACGTAAATGAGTTAAGGCACGCAGTCCCTTTCCTCCTAACATTTCATCTCCCTCCAAAAATTTCAGTTCACTCTCTCACAAACTCGATTTCACATCTCTCTCATCTCCTTTCCAAACTTTCAATATCCCCTAGAGGTTTCCCATCTCTCTATCATCGCAAGATTGCTTTCAAATTTCTCAAATATTCTCCCAAATTTTTCGTTCCTCCCCACAAAATCTCCACATTGTAAATTACACAAAATCGCAAAAAGCACATTTGAAGACTTGGAATTGAAAATTGAAGTTTTCTCCACAAACTTGCAAAAAGCGTCAATCATTGTCTCCAAAATCACAATATACCACTTTTCGTTCATTGATTTCAAGGGATCTAGGTATTTCTAGAATCTTTCTTGGTATTTCTCAAATCTTTCTTGATCTTTCACCGAGCTTCTTGTAGTCTATGTGTCTTCTCTTTGCATATGCGCTCTCTATACATAAATTGAAAGGAAAAAAAATAGAGGCATTATCATTTCCTCTGTTTTCCTTAGGAAAAGCCCCTTTGTAAGACCCACTTGTCGATTCTTCTAATTTGAGATTTTTTCCTCTCTACAGTCAAACAAAATCTACATTAAACATTATCCGACTTCTCTTTATTTTCAAGTTTAGTATCTGAATCTTTGCCTCACTGAGTTTAATATTACAATTATTTTTTTAGTGTCATTGATTCAATTCCATCTTTAAAATTTTGGTGGTGAATGTCGATTTTTCTCGGGTTACTATGTTATTTATGGTGTTATTGGTTTCTCACTTTTTTTTCACTATGTATGTTTGTTTATGTCACTGTACTTACTCATCTTTAATTTTTTTAGAATCTTGCAAAATTGGGGTTTCTATGTTTTCGCACTACACCAACTAGGATTTGAACACAATGTAGGATTTTTTTCACCCAGCTAATTAGGCTTGTTTTGTTGGCAAAAAAACCAGTTATAATCTTCTTGGGTTTAATGAGTTGTTTTATCATTAGGAATGTACGAAGAAGAGGCACGATTTTTACTCCTCCCTCATTCACTTCCATTATCATATGCTTATTTGGCTTATTAATCCTTTTTTTTGTTGTTATTTATCACTATTTTAAATTTATCATCAAGTATTAGCAGACAATGGAGTTGCAATCACTCAGGATATAATTCATGAGAAAAGGAACTTGAGATGCCTATTGCAATAATTGAAGCTACAATGAACCATTTCTCTATTTCCAATAAGAACATTTGTTTTTCGTTTATCTTTCTTTCCTTTTCCTCCTTACTCCTTTGAGAGTTTGTTTCCTGAACCTTTCATTTTTATATTATCAATTAAAAGTTATATATATATATATATATATATATATATATATATATAGTAACAATGATATATAGAATTAAGTTAAGAAATTTTAATTTAAAAAAAGAAGAGGTAGATTAAAATTAAACTAGTGTTTTTGTTTTTGGATCCTTCATTTGAGGAAGTCAAAATGGATATTATAAAGTTGGTAAGGAAACTTTGAAATAAATTTAGGGAGAAAATGCTCGAATATCAAATCAATGGAGAAGCAACCTAGCTCACACTAAACTTGTTCATTCTTTGTAGTTGCTCTCTAGCACTGCAATCTGGTGATGTCATGTTGGTAAAAAAACAACCTAGCACATACCAAACTTGTTGATTGTTTGTAGTTGCTCTCTATTCATTGGTGGCCATTGTAGTAGAATAATAGCTTAAGTTGTTGAAGTCATCATAAGCCTGTTTGGTCGGCAATATGATTCCTATTGGTGTTTTCAAGAGTTTGGAGGCCTTTGCCATGTAGAAGAGAGCTGCAAAGTGAGTTGGAGAAGGGGAATGTTAGGAGTGCTAACAAAGTCCCACATTGGCTAGGGAAGGAAGAGATACATGGTATATAAGTGAGGACAATTATTTCCATTGGTATGAGGCCTTTTGGGGGAACCAAAATCAAAGCCATGAGAGCTTATGCCCAAAGTGGACAATATCATACCATTGTGGAGATATGTGGAGGGTTGTTGTCCTTATCGCCGCCATCAAGGAATATCTAACAATGTGATCTCTGCCTTGCGCTGGATTTGTTTGAGGGGAGGCTCAAGTTGTTGATACTTTGTTCGAGGGGAGGATTGTTAGGAGTGCTGACAAAGTCCCACATTGGCTAGGGAAGAAAGAGATCCATGGTATATAAGTGAGGACAATTATCTCCATTGGTATAAGGCCTTTTGGGGGAACCAAAAGCAAAGCCATGAGGGCTTTTGCACAAAGTGGACAATATCATACCATTGTGGAGTTATGTGGAGGGTCGTTGTCAAAGGGAATTTCTTTTAGGCCAAGCTACTTTTGTGATAGGTAAACTCTATTTCCTTTTTCTATTTTACATTGTCAAAGATGAGCTCTCCACCCTAATCTTTTTCCTTTTTGATTTGAGAACTTAGCTATTTAGGAAAGATGTCTCATATATAATTAATGTGTTCTACTCTAAAATGTGTCTAAATGTATGCTCCTTTTCTTGAAAAATCATTTTAGTGTGGAGGCAAATTTAAAGGTCTTCTATATCTTTTTCTTTCAATTTTTGCTATTCCTAAACATGATATTGTATTTCCTTTTATCTTCCTTGTTGATTGAAGAACCATTGATTTCGGTTGTTGGATTCTTTAACCCAGTGAGTTGAATGGAGTGGAGTGCTTTTATAGTGCACGCCATGTGGATGGTGATGTCGGATTTGATAGGTTTAGAAGTTGGATTATCATGTGGATGATAATTTAGAAGTTGTATTCAATGGTGAATAGGACTTGGGTGTGCGTGCTTTGTCCTAATTCTACAGTGTTGTTTTGTTTTTGTTGTCAATGTAACTAACACACATAGATGATAGAGTCGTCATGGAATTATGAACTTGGATGTTTAGTTCATTTTGCTCCTATAGTGTTTATTGAAATCCTTCACAGGAGAAGTTTAAGGTAATTTCTTCAATTTCAACCATTTTAGCATATGTTATATTGTGCTATATATGATTATACCACTTTCTAATTGTATCAGAGTGTATGGTGGGACGGAACAGGCGAGGTGGTAGCTTATTGTATCAAAGATGTTGCATATCATACATGTGGAGATATTTGCAAGGTAACAACAATAATTTTCGAAATATTTAAGCAATATCAGCAAATATGTAAAATTCAATGGGACTTAATAAACTTAGAGATTGGCCCAACATGCTTGAGGTGAATGATATTTCCTAGCTATAATTGTGTTGTTAATTTAACTTTCTCTAGCCGCTGAAATTTTTGTATCTTGATTTTGTAACTTTATTTGTTGATAAACTCACTCTTGAATAAAACTTTATGCAGCTTTTGATCCCCTTGATTACCTCACTCCGATACAAGGGAGATGAGGTGAAAAAAACCTTTAGCAAAATCAAAGGCACTCCATGAGAATATAGCATATAAGGAATATAATCATGACGAACTAATTAGAATTCTGATGACAAGGATCAAAGCACAATTACTTGCAACACTTAACCACTACAATAACGAGTATGGCAATGCCATCAACAAGGTACATTTGTGCATTTGCATAAGCACAACCATTCAAGATTTGATTATTAATTTTGATTTTCCTGATTTTCTTTCATGTAGAAGCCCTGCATTTCCTTAGACTACTTTAAATACATGCATCAAAGAACAAAGTTTGTACACATGTATGATTATAGTACAAAGTTTATACAAAGAATACATCAAAATACATGATTATACTTTACTGTCAATCTTTGATGGTTGATTTCACTGATGGTGGTGGTTCTTTAGCTCCAAAAGAGGACCACAGAAACAAATTACGCTTGGCTAAGGTATCCTCGAAAGGATTTTCACTAGAATGAGAAACATTGAGAGGTGGAAGAGAGCAAGGGCCGCCAGGGATAAACGAATTGAAAATTGAAAAAAATAACTAACATGCAAAGATGGAGAAACCAGATCATACGTGCACGTAAAACTGCCTCCAGACTAATCTCAGGATACATAGCAGAGTAAATCTCTGTCATACGTGCACGTAAAACTACCTCCAGAGGGCTAAGCACTCTAACACACGGCCCAAAGCATATGTGTGTGCTAGAGTGGGTCCCAAAGACCTCTCTCTCTCTTAGTATACTATAGAAACACATTCACATAGCATACAAGTAATCATCATGGGTACATAGATTTAGTGGTTTGAAAACCACTTTTAACATAAACTCTTAATTCTCGAACTTTTTCTGAAAACCATACCCTTTCTCTAAAACACTATCTCATAGACTTGAGAGATTTTAAAATAACACCAAACATGTGTAACTTCTCAAATAATAATCAAATCTCTCCATAATATAAAACATTTCCAAAGTCATATTTTCTCAATAAACATTACAACTCTTCTAATTTCTCAAATAACCATAAAATGTTTCAAATATATATATATATCTAGAATGATAATTCCAGCTAAAGTCATAAGATTACTGGAAATTCATGAATATTTTTTCGAAAATCTCATAACGATTTCTCTAAAGTTTTACAAAATTATAGATTTCTTGAAATATCATAATAATACCTAAATAACAAAAACATTTTGTAAAATAAACCACTCACAATTGTGGTGGGGTTGATATGTTCGGGTCGTAAATCGTTCCAATCTCTGTTTGACCTGAAATAGTAATTGAGTTACCATATGAGGATACAATATTTTTACCACCAACTCAAATCACATAACTATCACAACCCGAAATCCTACGACTTTCTAAACGCGGAAGCACGACCTAGTTACCTCGTTCATATCCGAAATTTTGGCAGCATGACAACGTAACTACAAGAAACCAAAATTTTACAAAGACCTGGAAAGAGATATAAACACTTCTATGTTTCAGATCACAAACTCAACATCCACCAAATTACGATAAATGATGCTGAGCTCAATTAACAGACAACCAAATCTAAAAGCTTCTAACTAGACACACGAAGCTAAAGAATATTTAAACTTTACAGACCGACAAACAACAGGGAACAAAGAACAAAACTAAAGGCTAAACATAGGAAAGAAATTTGGTGGAGCCTCCATAGTCTCGTCAAGTCGTCACCTGCGTCATCCACCCCCTACAATGTGCACAATCTGCAAAACAAACAAAGTAGTAAGGATGAGTATAAACATACTCAGTAAGTAGCCCACTTAAGGGACCAATGTTTAAAGAAACCATACCAAGAAGAAAAATGCTCTTACTCACATTCGTGCTTAGATTTCAAGTACTTCCTTTTGTTATCCTAAAAGTCCATTTATCCTTCCTCTTACATTCACTACTACTTGACCTTAACTTCGTGTCATACCTGCGAGTCCTGTAACCTAGAACCCAAACCTGTGAAGGTCTATAACCGTCAGGCTCATCTCAATAGATAAATCACCCCTAGGCTAGCACACAGGCGCTAGAGAACGCATTCCCTACGCTCAACATAATGGGGAATCACCCCTAAGCTAGCACACAAGCGCTAGAGAACGCATTCTCTACGCTCAACATAATGGGGAATCATCTCTCAGCTAGCACACGGTAATAGGAAACGCATTCCTATGCTCAACAGAGTGGGGAATCACCCCTAAGCTAGCTCATCGGCAATAAGGAACGCATTCCTTATGCTCATCACATCATGATAGCCACACAGGCAACCAGGGAACACATCCCCTCAGCTAGCATACAGGCAATAGGGAAACGCATTCCCTATGCTCAACACAGTGGGGAATCACCCCTAAGCTAGCTCACAGGCACTAGGGAAACGCATTCCCTATGCTCATCACATCACATACGTTCTAGGCTTACAAACTCGCATGAAACGACAGAGATAGGGTGGGTAGCACCAATCTAACGGGCCTTGTACTTTCACAACGATTTTGGAACCTTTCGGGTCATCTATCATACCAAATTTCTTCCATCAAGACTGATTCACAATCACAAACCGACCCAAAATTCACAAGCACACACAATGGGAAAAACGTTCCCTAACTCACACAAGCAAAGAGGGAAAGCCACCCTCAAGCCTTTCCAACATTTACAACGTCTCACACCTCATATATATATATATATATATATATATATATATATCTAGGAGAATACAAATCCTAACGAACAAATCCGAAAGGCTACTTACTTTCTAGGCCAAACCCACTTCTCTTTCTTTTAAGAAGTCATTCGTAACATATGACCCAGGCCCACCTTTTATAAACAACCACAATCGCATCGTTGTGACCTAGCACCATGGATCACAAACACGAATCTCAAGTATGGACTTTCGTCCCAATACCACATTTCTAAATCAGAACTTTGCATAACTAAAGCCCATACATGTGTCAGCAACCTATTACCCTCCAATTTATTTACTCTAGAATCCAATCTTCTAAACATACCATAAGTCATGGCGACCCTTATCCTTACACTCACTTTTAGACCCATCTTGAACCTATTAAAAACAACCCGTTGTCCGAACTACTTTAAACACAACTTCATAGGCAAAGATCCTGAATTTGATATGCCCTTAAGGTGCCTTAGATTGTTAGCCGTCCAACCTAACAATCGAGTTTTCTGTACGTGTTCAACCAGCCGAGCATTTCAAGCATATTGAACTCAGACTTGGACCGCATTCATCTATTCAGTTTAGGTCAACTTCCTCTTACAGTCATGCTTATAGAGGAACTATATTCAAGGTCATACATGCATTCCAAGGCTCATCACAACAATCATTAAGTTAATTCTTAAACATATAAACATGACCAAGACCCCTCGAATCCCATAGTAGCAACACGACTATAGCAACCTACTCAATTCAATCAATGCTTTTCTTGAAATACTATGCTCTAGCATAGATTAGAAAGAACATAGTCACAAACATCCAATCACAAACCTCAAGCAAAACTCATTCAAAGTACTGCACGTGCCATTTACAATCAACTTGAAACTTTAAGCCCCTATTTCCATAATAGCCGCAAGTTAGGCCATTTTTAACTTAATCAATCTTCACATCAATTTACTAGATAGAACATTCTTCATAACACAATTATTCAAGCATACTTTCACAATTGACACATTCTCAATCATACATTAAAGTTAACATAAAGAACTTTAAGAGGCTTAAATCCAAATGACTACTTACATCGAATAGAATAACGAATATTATTCTTGCAGCAAAAATTCCTTCCAAGCTCTGGTCTCCTGCTTATCCTTCAATAATCCAATAAAAATAAGGATTATTAAAACTTGGTCCAAGATTCTTGAAATTTCATAAATGAGCTCCATATAGTCCAATTTTGGTTAATCTTAACTGAGTCAGTCCTTTAATTTAATTTATGTGAGTCTTAGCTCCATAGCTTCGTTCAATGGTCCAGTAGTCTCAAAAAGTCCAATAATTAATTCCAAATGCAAAGGTTGTCCAACAATTTAGTCAAAGGGTCCAAAAGTAATTTTAATTGCAAATCAGTCCCTTTTTATTTCCTTAGACCATATTAATTTAGCACAATATCTCACCCAATAAAATTGACTGTGCGGAACCTTCAACCTTGCTGGAAATTTATATATTTGTCTCCAATTCCGTAGTTTTATTCTCAAATCAATATCCTGAAAATTAAATCCATTGATTAACGATCGATCCCATTTAAAGTCCTTAATTAAAAACAATTGAGTAACGAAATTACCCAAGTCAGAACACGATCGTAATCGGGATCGTTCGAGCTCGATAATTGGAATCAGAGACGGCGGCGCGTGGAGGTCCGGCGACGGAGCGTGGCAGCGCGTGACTGTTCGTTTTGAGCAGATCTGGTTCCGGCGAGTCAGATCTGGACGAATTTCGGTGAATTGATCTTGCAGATCTGGCTCGTTCGTGGCTCCGGCGAAGACCCGATGTTCGAACTACTTCGTACGGTGAGCGACGGCTAGCTGCAGGTTGATCGTCAAGAGCTTCGTGCAGCGACTGGGACGAGTTTCCGACGAAAGACGCTTGCAGAACCGGTGCGCTCGGGACTCCGGTGAGCTCCGGTGAGGAGTTTGCGAGCAGATCCGACGCGATCTGAGTTGCTGTTCGGTGAAGACGAAGAAAAGAAAAAGGAAACGGTCGGCGGCGGGGTCTGCTCGTGTTGCATACGACGGGAGAGAGAGAGAGAGAGAGAGAGAGTTCAGTGAGGGAGAGGGTTATCGGGAAAGGGAGGCAGAAGAAAGAGAGGGAAAAGGTGGAGAAGATGGGGAAGAAGGAGAGAAGAAGAAGATAAGTTTTAAAAAAATATATATTTGTTTATTTTATTATTATTATTATTATTTTCCAAAAATGCCCCCAACTAACTTATTCATTTCCAAATATGCCCTTTTTCTCATTCCAAATTTCAAATTAACCTTAAAATTTAAATTACCCAATGGCAATCATTCCAACTTCATATTCCCAAAAATACAATTCTTGAAACTACAAAAATTATGAGTCATTGCCAATTCTTCCAAGATCAACAAATTTGAAATCTTTCTTCCATTTGTTTGTATTCCTCGTTAGGTTTAAACTTGCATCGTCTTTGTGTATACTAGTATCTACAGTGGAAGCATTTGGAATTGACTTTGATTTTATTTTAGAATTAAATTAAAATAATTTAGGCTAAGCAAAACCTACTTTGAAAATAATATGGAAATATTCTGGCGGATCTTTTTCTCCTTGTACTCCAACTCCAATGAGATTGAACTCCAAGACTTCCACAAAGTCTTCCTTGCTATGGCTCGAACAAAGAACCAAAGAGGCTTGTGGGAACGTTCTTGAAAATAGAGAGAGGGAATGAGAGAGAATTTCAAGAGTTCTTTTCTCTTGTGAAGAATGCACACAATGGCTCACCCCTATCTAGTATAGGAAAAATAATTAAATAATATATTTTAATATCTAATATATTTAAATATATTTATCTATCCAGTTTGAATCTTATTCAAGTTCTCCTACGACGTCTATTTCCTTATTTGAATCTAATTCAAATTTAATAAATATCTTTTCTTTAATATATCTTAATACATTAATAATTTCTTTGATATTTAATGTATCATATACAATAAATATGTTTTCCCTCATTTAATATATCAAATATATTAAATTTTAATTTAAACATTTCAAAATTTTCTCTCAACGAAATTGATCCCTATTTGTTCATATGAGCTAGCAAGGGGACCTTATGGACGTACAAATTATAAGCTCAAATAATACAAAATTAATTAATTAAACTATTTAATTAATCAATTTTCATTCATTAACTCTAGGATCACTCTACTATAGACCTAGAGTTGCACTCTTATGCACTGTAGGACAAGCTGTGTCCATGGATATAATCACTAAATGCAAGTTGATCATTCACGAGTTGTTTGTAATTACAGTTGGGTCAAAAGTCCGTTTTACCCCTGTAATTACATATTGCACCTTAAGTACCACTAATCCTATAATGAACAATTTGTTTATGATCCAACCATAAACTAAGTTCCTCTCGGGCCAGTGAGAAGGTGGGGCCCCATTTACCCCATTTATCAAGTCCCGAAATCGGCACTTAAGAGAACTACTCATCTACTTAACCTATTTTGGAATGAGTGAATTCCATCTTCTAAGATTATGCTCTCAACTCCCTATTTGGTCAAATTTCCAAAATGGTAGGCTTATTAAATTGGCTACAAAAGCCACTCTCACCCATGCAAATCAAAGGACAAGCTCTCATAGGTAGGAGTTCATAACTCACTCAGGATTAAGATCGAGTCGCATGTGATCATTCTGATGAAATATTAATCTTCTCAATTAATAGATTTATAAAGAGAGATTAAATATTTCATGGTCCAGTCTTATACAAACTCATTGTATAAGATACCCTCAATCACATGTCTCTATATGAACAATTTGAATCAAATCATTTGTAACTATTACAAAGTGCGTCGTATCAATAGTGTTACCAAGATAAGACACCAAACCTTATCCATATACTGTTCAAGATTACACTAATAACCTTAGATTTTTCATATAATGGATAATATTATATTTCAAATAAAATAATCAAAATTATGATTAATTATTAAATAAATCATTAATTATGAGGTTTTGGAACATAAATCCTAACATTGACGTCCACGACGAGACAGCAGCCATGGGACATCCAGTTTGAAAACCCAACGAGCATCTATACAAGGTCATTGTCTTGGGAAAGGCTTATAATTAGAGATTTGTTTTCACCATTGAGTTTTGATAATGTTGGAAATGCATTCAGTGAGTTGAGAAAATGTTAGGTCATTTTCATATTTGGAGAATGGAAAAAGGTGATTTTCAAATATGAAAAATGGAAAAAGGTGCAACGTTCAATAATGGAAGGATGGAATGTTTTAAAATCGAGAGAAGAATGAGAATGAGAGGAACGTTTGAAAAATATTGATCGAGAGAGTGAGTGAATTACTTATAGAGATTGTTAGGTGGATTTTTTTACCAACAAATCTTGGCAATTAGAATCAAGTTAGTATAACGAACCGACTTCTCAAATGGGATTTTTGAGTCACTACTTCATGCATGCAAAATATTAACTTTTAAAAGGAAAGCGAAAGTTCAAGTAAACCAAAGTAAAATTGTCATTATTATAAAACTGATTGAAATTCAAGATACTTTGAATTCCATATGCCAATAAACATTTATTTACAAAACTTAATGAAAAAAAAATAAATAATGCATAAAACATGAAACTGAAAATCTCTAAGATCCTAGGAAACTCTAGTCAGACATTGTCTCTTAGATATCATCTTTGGACTAGATAATTTTATTGTTTATTCCATAATTATTTCTTGTATTTGTTAAAATAAAAAGGGTTTAAAGTGAAAAAATGATTTGATAAATGGAAAGTTGTTTTTTTTAAACCAAGATTTTATCTTTTTCAAAACATCTTCCAACTACCCTATTCTCAATGTCCATTAGTCTTCCCTCATTTATCTCTCTCCTTAATTCTCTCATTCTCTCCCCACTTTCGCTTATCTTTCTGTCCCAATATCTCTCTCCCTCATTGCACATTGCTCTCACTTTCTCTCTTTCTCTACCTAGTGTATTTAATTTAAGAAGTGGTGGATAAAGTGAGGGGGAAGAAAAATATAAAGGAACAAAAAAGAAAGCATACCAAAAGGAAAGATTAAAGAGGAAGTGAAATTTGGAAAAGAAATTCAAAGAGAGAGAGAAAGAATGAGGAGTTGAAAGATTGAAAAATTGAGAGATATTTGGTGAAAATTCAAGTTTACCAAAAGTGAAAGCCCACTTTCAGATTCGAGCAGCCAGCCTGCGCAGCAGTTCGTCCACGTGATTCCAGTGAATCCACGCGAATATCCAGCAAGGCTCATGCACTGACAATGACTCTCCGGTGTCACGCACAACACTTACAACCATGGTGATTTCAGGCAAGACCCACACTTCGACGAATACCCATTTGACGGTCGAACACGAACCCAACACCCACAACCTTCGGCAACCCTTCAGCAGCATCAATCGACAGCTCCGACACACATCACCCTCTCCGACATGAACGGACAGTGACGTTTTAGTAGGCAGTCATAGCATCGTCTCCGGCGAAATTCACAAACAAATCAATGTTTCTTCATACGGTCTAGGTGTGGGTGAAGAGAGAGAGATTTATCTTCTCTATAACTTTCATTCTAATCCTCATTTTATTTGTTTATATCCTAATTTGTCCTTAACTTATTGTTTAAATTTCAAGTTGACCATAATTGTGTGTTTAATTTTTTTAAATTCACCATAGTATGTTGGTTTAATTATCAATTTACATAACATGTTCGTAATTTGTAATTTGATCACAACATGTGTGTTCATTGTTTAATTTTACCATAGTATGTTGGTTTATTTTTAATTTGCATAACGTGTTTGTAATTTGTCAATTTGGTCATAGCATGTGTGTTTAATTTTTAATTTGATAATGGCATGTTGGTTTACTTTTTACACACAAAAGACTCTCAAACCCAACCTGGTTTAATGTAGATCATTTTTAATCTTTTAATTAGGTGTCCAATCACACATTCAAAAAGGTTGGTGACAACTCCAAAATTCTTTAATTAAAGAAGACCCTTAAAAGAACATGTCAGTCGCTTCGCATCGCAATCACGTTGCAACAGCTTGGCAACTTTGCTGGGGACAACAGGTAATTATACCTAAGAGAGTCAAGCCGTTATTTTGTTTTATATTATCCATATTGTGTGATTCATGTATTTTTTATTGTGTGTGATTTACATTGAATTTTTTGTCCATAGATTTATATATATTTTTTATTTTTCACACACGCTCAAGAGCCTCCTACTTGAGCTCTACCCTTTATGATTAGAATTGAAGATATAATAGTGTCGACCTTCGGTGGGACGTGATTGCCTACGTGTAGGCACACGAAAAATCCTTGCTCAAGTTGATTCGTTGATATTTCTTAACATTCGAGTTAATTTGGGGCCCTTTGTCTTCAAGGATTAGAATTTCATCCTCACGTCATTTTCATCATTTTCACCATTCAAGTTAGTTAATTTGTTATTTTGTAACATTTAAATTAATTTAAGGTTATTTTTTTTTTATTATATGGTCTATGTATTTTTATTGTGTGTAATTTACATTGAATTTCTTGTACATAGTTTTATATATTTATTTTATTTTTCACTCACTCTCACAAGCCTTCTACCAGGCCTTACCCTTTAGGGTTATATTTGAGGATTGAGTAGTGTGACCTTTGTAGAGCTTTGGCTCCCGTGTAGGAGCATAAAATTCCCCACTCATTCATATCTTTGTTATTCTGGTCTCATTTTAGTAAATAGGTTAGCTTGAGGCCTTTTTATTTTCTAGGAATGTTGGAACCCAAATTTATACTGTTATGCATTCTAAAGCCAGCCAATGATTGTCCAAAGTTTGATTACACCTATTTTATGTACATTACATGTTTGATTTTCATGCATGTTTCATTCATGTATTCAAAGTTCAAAACTTAATGTGTATATATCAAATTCATTGCATTTTTCCCTAATTTTTTTTATTTAAAAAAAGTTTAAATTGTCAAAATTTATTACTCATTCACAGCTCTATACCAAAATTTATTACTCATTCACAACTCTATACCCGAGCTATTCTTTTTAGGATTAGAATTGAGGATGTAGTAGTGTCGACCTTCAAGGTGATGTGATTGCTCCCGCACAGGCACATGAAAAATCCTTAAGGTAATTCATTTGTTACTTATAACATTGAAGTTAATTTGGGGACATTATCCTCTAAGATTAGGATTTTATTCCCACATAATTTCTATCACTCAAGTTAATTAATTTGTTATTGTATAACATTTAAATTAATTTGAGGTCTTTATCGATTTTTTTTTGTTCAATTTGTTTTGGTTATCTTTATTTTTATTATTTTGTTTGTTATTTCTTCTTAAAAAAAAAAAAAGAACGAGAAAAAAGATGGTATCCATGTTTTCTTTTGGTTGGAAAAAAAAAATTAGGATCTTTTGTATATACTCCTAAAAAAAAATCTTTTTGCTGTTTTTATCTTTGTATAAACGGTTCCATTTTAATTTGTGTAAATCTCTCCTTTTAATATCTTACTTTTTTTTTTCTTTTTTCCATTTTTTTTTATAAAATTTGAAATAAATTGTGGAGATACATTTTCACCCTGTCCTTGAAATAAAACTCTTCATGTTTTAATTTTTTTTTTTCTTTTTTCTTCTTCCTTTCTAGATTTAATATTCCACATCTAGCACATATTTGAGTCTTAGAGTCATGCATCATTAAGACAGTTTTTTGGAGATCATACATCACATTTTGGATCACATCAATTTAGGTTCATTTATGTTTTTTTTTTTCTTTTTCTTTCCCATGCATCGTTATCTCATTTTGCATGTCAATGTCATAAATTTTTCAACAAAATATTTTCCCTTTGTGATTCAGTAATTGCATAATATCATCTCATCCATATACACACATATTTCCAAAAAATTCAAAATTTATTGCATTCTCCATAAAAAACTTGCATGGTTCCTTTATTTTCTTTCTAAAAGAAAATAGCAACACCCATATGTTCACCATTCTTATAATGTACAAGGCAAAAGTCATGGAAGAATAGAATGATGAGTTGAAGAAGATGAGACAAGTCATTGATCGAGTTCAAGAGCAAGTCATAGAGACATAAAAAAAAATTGAGCTAAGAAAGATTGGAAAAATTCAAGAGCAAATTCGAAGTCTAGATTTAAAGAGGATGAGACAAGACGTTGACAAAACCCAAGAGCAAGTAACGAAGATCCTTAGTGCCTCAGAGAATATTGAGAAAACTATAGACATTTCTCGACTGAGAAATCTAGCTGGTGAACCTCATGATTTAACTAAACGTAACTTACTAGCAAAAGGTTTCACCCAACAAAATTTGTTTTGTGATTAGCAATGCCAACAAGTCCATGCAAGCTGTCAAACTAGATTTTCATTACAGAAGGAAAAACTACCCAAGACCAATAACATAGATGATTTTGAAATGCTTGAAGAAACCAAAGAAATTTTATTTCAAGGATACTGCAAGCATAATCTAAAAATAGCTTATGATCAAAGACCTCCAAGAAATGGAGAAGGGGAGGACAGAAGGCCCTAAAGGAGAAGATACAACTATGCAAGTGCAAGTGCCTTTAAAAGGAGCCGACAATTCAATCAATCCCTAGAAACAATAAAAGTTTTACAAAGGAAAAATACAAAACCCAAGTAGTAATTTCGAAGCCTAAGATGAAGCGTCATGCATATGTTCTTGCAAACCTACCCATTGTGCAGCATTATGAAAAATTGACAAGGCTAACTTTTCCTTACAATCATGGAGTCAAGAGGTAGCTAATGCTAGGGAACTTTGATCCAATCCCAATGTCTTATACCGATATTTTACCCCAATTGTTTCAAAATCATCTATTGGTTCGAACACCCATAGAACAATTACGACCACCCTATCTAATAGGTATGACTCAAACACCCCTTGCGATTACCATGTAAGAGTTATAGGGCACTCAATAGAAAATTTTCATAGCCTTAAACATAAAATGCAGACTCGAATCAAAACATGATGGCTAAAATTTTCAAGCGTCAATGAATAGAGCTAGGAGCTTATATTCTTATGAGAAAGAAATATCTAGTGTACATGATTATGAAAATCACTATGATCTATTTTCTATCTTCATCATCAATAAAGTCTATTTCCTTTGAATTATTTTATAAAGATTATCAAATTTCAAAGATGAAGAATGACTCGTAATTATAAGGGCCAATGAAATATCATGACTTAGTTGCGTACTTTAAAGAATGTGGATATGTGGAAATTAAGTTATTTTATTTTTATAAAAACAAGAGGTTATAGTTTCATCACACATGCGTGTAGGTATGATTCATTTTTGATAGGACTCATAGAGTCCTATTTATTCATGTCTAATTTGTGCTTGTTCCTATGATTTTTATGTGTTTATTAGCTGTTTTGTAGGAAATCGAGCATTTAGAGCTTTGGAGCGAGTTTATAGTTGTTCGGGGTTGAAACTAGCGTAATTGGAGGTCATTAGGGCATTCAAGTGAGACAAAGGACTCAAAATGACCAATTTGGCCCTAGAAGGAGTGTCACGACGCCCTAAGACGCTTTGCAATACACTGAAAACAGTAGCTGTGAAATACAATACACTGAAAATAATAGTTGCAAAATAAGGACAGCATCGAGACGCCCAAAGACGCCGTGGATAGAGTCTCGACGCTATAATAGTGACAGCAGGTCGACATTGTAGTGAGCTCCTAAAACGCTAGTCCAATTGGTGGTAACATCGAGACGCTGACTGTAGTGTCTCAACACTACTCCGAGAAATATAAAAGGAAATTTCCTTTTAGGTCAATGGATTTTCAACATTTCTCAGCCGACTTGATCGCTATGCTACGCTACAACACGCAAGTGCACGTGATCGAAGTAATAAATAAACTGGAAGTATTCCAGAGTATCGTACCCAAGGGAACGAGGTTTAACAAAATTTAGAATGACACAAAATATGTTTGCAAATTGCAATAGGGGTAACCGAAGATGTAAAAATTTAAAAGGTTTGGTTTGTTTAACAAGAGTGAATGAAAATTCAATGAGTTAAAAATAAAATAGGGATTCAAGTGATTCAAGCACCTTTGGAAAAATGTGATTCAATTTGCAATTGCAATCATAGCTAACATGTGAAAACTAAGTAAACCGAGTTCAACTCCTATTCAATTTTGATTCAAAATCTTTAGGAGACTAAGTGATTAAACCTATATGTCTATGGCTAATCTAACTTAGATACTTCGCACACAACTCTAGTAGTTTTGGAGTCTCGTCCTATGTCTAGGGTCGATGTTCAGGACTTATTTTTAAGCCTTTTCCTCCATTGCTTTTGTGACATCGGCTTTCCCTTAACTCTTTCGATATTAAGTTCAAGCTTGACGAGCAATCACTAGTTGGCCGCCTAGGTTTACCCAAATCTAAATTCAACAAAAGCAAACAAAGTTCACATGCTAACTAGATTGTTTATGCTTTAGAGCTTTTACATTTTTCCTTAGGGCTTTCACCAACTCGAACCCCCAAAGAAAATTTAGCTCATTGTGGAGAAAATGAAAATCCAAAATTTACTTGTTAAGAATTTCATAATTAATTTAAACGAAATAAGGTAAATAATTTAAAAGGAACTCGATTGAAAGAAATTTAATTAATTCAAAGATGAAGAAATTTAAGCCCCAGAACTTATTAAGTTATTCAATTCCACAACATGCAAAAAATTGAAATTAAACAAAGGCTGTAGCAGAAACTAAAAAAATTAAAACAGAATTATAGAGCAGAAACAAATAGAAAAACCCATGTAAAATAAGGTGCAGCAACTTGGGTTCCTCGTTGAATGAAGCTAAATTCATAAACTCTTTGAGCTAAACTGTAAGAATGAAATGCTAAAACAAAAGAGAATCAAATTGTTGCTGCTGTCGAAAGTAAAATAGAAAAATAAACCCAGAAATTCGAATTCTCCAAGGGAAAAACGCTGCTACGAACTGTGGGAGAGCAAATGAAAAACTCAGCCACCATTTGCTTCGTTTTCCACCATTTTTATAGGCATTGAAGGCTAGGGTTTCCATATAAATCATCCTCAATCCATGGGCTAACTTCTAGGAATCAAATCGGGATGAGAATCTTCCAAAATCGTGTAGAAAATCCATCATTTGCGTGATTTCCGTCATTTTCGCACTTGATTTGTAAGTCCAGAGAATGCAATTTGTATTGCAATTGCATTCTTCTTCCTTGTTTTTCACCTTACATTGCAAATGGGAATGCAATTGCATTCCCTTTTGCAAAGTCTCCACTTCTTCAAATCTACACAAAAATTCAACTTAAGCTAAATTTCTTGCATCTTTTCACTTAATTTCTTCTTTTATCATATTCCAACAAGCTTGCATGAATTTATTTAAAAATGTTATTTTTAGCTTGCTCGGTAATCAATAAAGCATGCAAAAATGGCAAGAACAACTTAGTTTTAGGGTTAAATAATCCTCATAAATGAGAATTATCACGACTCTTAGACTTTTTTCTTCTGTATAATACTCATTTTTAGCTTATTACCCTTTTTGGAATGATTTGGCACCAAACAATGGTGTTGGGAGCGTTGTTCAAGGTTTTTGGCTAGATCGTGACACCAATTAGTAGCACTAAGTCTGGTCAATTTGTACTTCATGAGGTTTTGTACTTAATTTCAAGCTGAATTACAGTGTTTAGCGTGCTTAGATATCTTGTACGACTCTTAGAACATTTAAACATATTTGAATTGACAAATCTTGTATGTTGATTGCATTTACCGCTATGCTTGTAATTGGAATTCGTTGTTTCAATTGCTTCGCTTAATTTAGTAGCACATAAGTGGTGTCATATTTGATAGTAGGGATATTTCTCCTTATGTAGTTTGCATGATAGGCTTAAGAGATTACGCAATTCATTGGTTAATTTTGGCTAACCTAGTTAATTAATGAAGTTTAACCAACCTTGATCGTAATGCTATTGTGCCTAGCTCGGAGAGTTATTTAGGGGCTAATTAGATGCTAGGTCAAAGTAGCCAATTTATGGGACCTTAATGGGGCTCATCCAACTTTACTGGATGGACATGTTAGCTACTAAACATTGAAATTGATGCACTGTTGTGAAAACTCGTGATCAAAGTACAAAGACGATCAACGACCCCCCGAATCAGTGCGGTGTTAATCACCATTCCCATTTAATTTTCTTTTTATTTTTATGCCTTTAATTTTAGTGATTTTACATTTCTGTTTAGAACAACCCCCCATGTTACAGTTTGGTTATGGTAATTCAAATTATAATAGAAAAAATTCGTTTAACTCCCTGTCGATCGACTCGGCCTACTTAATTATACTACAATTTAAGCCATATCTTGCATTATAAATTTATTTGACGGGTCTAACGAGCTCGAACAAATTGGCACCGTTGCTAGAGAGTCAATTTTGATTATTTCTCTTTTAATTTGAACTCCTAATCCCCTTAAGCCAGGTCTAGCATTATAAATTTATTTGACGGGTCTGATTAGCTCGAACAAATTGGCATCGTTGCTGAGGAGTAAATTCTAAGTATTTTCTCTTTCAATTTGAACTCCTAGTCCCCTTAAGCCAGGTCCGACATTATAAATTTATTTGACGGGTCTGACGAGCTCATATAAATTGGCACCGTTGCCGGGAAATCAATTTTGATTATTTTCTCCGTTAATTTGAACTCCTAGTCCCCTCTCTTTTTGCTTTGTATTTTTACTGTTTTTCATAAGAGCACTTCGTTATTTCCTTTAATTTACGCAAAGATGAAACATGCCTAGCTAACTGACACACCCCATCCCAGATTACGCTAACCAACCCAGAACGTAGCATGCCGACAATTTAACCCAACAATAATTGAATCCATTATCCGACTTATCAATACAAATCAAGTTTTTGGAAAAGATAGGTGGCGAACTAAGGTTTTATTGAAATTGAGTCCACAAAATTTTTGACAGAGTTTCCCCTAAAAAACGGATGAACAACCCTGAATTTTGAAACATTACTCTTTCAAGTAGATAATATGCATATGTATATATAACTTCGCTACTCCCTCCAAATCCTTCTAAAACGTGTTCAGCAACACTTCAACCATTCAAACATAACTTTAGAAAGCCAAAAACATCGTCAACCATTTACAAGTACTAAAACCCAAGTCAACGGGAAACACAAAACGTGATGCGCTAAAGCTCATATTAGCCACTCTGGTTACAAAAAAAATGCATTCAAAGCATATGTACATACAAAAATGATATGCAATCTAGCAAGCCTGGTGGCAAATGTAAACTTCAGTAGGTTCACCTGAAACTCAAACGCTACCTGGTAGGAAAAAATATATATATATAGGAAGAAAGAATGAGCTAAAGCCCAGTGAGTGGTAAGTTCATAAGTAAATGACTTCCAGATTCAAAACTCTATAAAAATCATAATAAAAATCAAGAACAATTTGTAAATTCTTTCGATCACTAAAAACACAGTGAAATCTATAAGAATACCTCTTAAAACATAACATTCGCTAATAACAGTATATATATGTATAGTGAGAGAATATGTAGTTACAAGTCTTAAAAACATACGCATAAGCCTGTAACACTCATCACTAAACCTGTACCCGAATTTCTGTCATACTATGTACCGAGTAATCTCAATGTACATAGCAGGGCCATCTCTGTCATACGTGCACGTAGAACTGCCTCCAAAGGGCTAAGCACCCTAGCACACGGCCCAAAGCCTATGTGTGTGCCAGAGTGGGTCCCAAAGACCTCTCTCTCTGGTATACTATGGAAACACATTCACACAGTATACGGGTAATCACCATGGATACAAAGATCTAGTGGTTTGAAAACCACTTCCAACATAAACCTCTTAAATCACAAATCACTTTAAATCATAAAACTTCCTAACTTTTCAAGATTTCAAACTTTTTCTGAAAATTATATATTTCTCTAGACAATCGTTCATAAACTTGAGAGATTGGTAAATGACATTAAACATTTATAATATCTCAAATAATCATCAAATCTCTCAAATAATATAAACATTTTCAAAGTCATATTTTCTTTGAAATTACATCCCATGAAAGTCATACATTTCTCAATAAACATTTAAACTCTTCAAACATCTCAATACTCATAAATATCTCGAATATCTCTTAAAATAATAATTCAAGCTAAAATCACAAAATTACTGAAAATTTATAACAATTTTTCTCAAACATCTCTACACCATATATTCAGTACAAATCATAAAGTATTGAGAATCTTCGACAATTCTCTATAAATCTCATAACATTTTCTTTAGAATCCTATATAATTAAAGAATTCCTGAAAATTCCATAAAAAGAATTAAATGATAAAAATATTTCAAAAATAAACCACTCACAAACTATGGTGGGGTTGATATGTTCGGGTCGTAAATTTTTCCAATCTTCGCTTGACCTGAAATATTAATTAGACACTATGTGACACATACCCACTTAATCTTTAGTTTAAGTAATATAATTTTCCAAACTTAAATCAATTTAAATTATTTCTTTTCCTAATTCCAACTATCAATTTTTGTCCTTTTCTCACTTTTTACATACTACTCTATGCAAAGCTATTCTCTCTCACCACTTGAATGCTTTGTACTATTTGCATTATCTTATTTTATTATTATTATTTTTTTTAATTCCAAAACCCATAATAGCCCACTTCCTTTCCCCAACGTGAATAGCCTTCTCAAACAACTCTCCTCCTTGATTTGACCCCACTAATGTTTTTCCTCTCTTTCTCCTTTTTCTTTTAATGAAAGAGAAAAGGAAAACACCATTACACACGCATTCTCCTTCCTCTACTTCTTCTTCTTCTTTTTCTTCCATGCCTCTGCTTCTTTTCTTTTCCAAAATTTGTTATTATCAATTGGTTATCTTATTCTCCCATTACAACATTTTCTTCTTCTTTTCATTCATTTCCTCTCTCCAACTTTACCCCTTTTCATTCCAACAAACTATTCGCCATGAAAGATGAAGCTAACGTCTTCTATAGCACTGAAATTTAATCTGAATCAACGAATTTTAACATTCTTAGCCCCCCATCTGTTTTGTACACGAATCAAACTAATAAATTCCAAAGATTTGCGAGATTCCATACCTTCGTTAAATTTCTGGTTGATTTTGGCCTCCCCAGTACCAAATCCTTGTTTCTCTTTATTCTAGTGTAATTTAAGCTCTTCTTTCATCCCCTTCTTATGAGTTTCACGACCATCGTTAGAGGTTTAAGAGCAAACCACTTTCTGACTTATTCTCTCTCTTCCCATTCCTTTTCCTATTTATTTATTTATTTTTTTTAAAAAAATGAACTCTTCACACGTGTTGGCATACCTCCTCAACAACTTACTATAATTTTAACTCCCACGTGGCCTTCATTAATGCAACAAAATTTTTTTTTGTTGTTATTTATTTATTTTAATACTTTTATCTTATGTATAAAAAAAAAACATAAAAGTCCTTACACTAACCAAGGAAGAAAAAAGAGAGTTAAGAAGAGCTCAACATAGACATCATCCACGAACCTCGACAGAGCTTAGTGAAGAAGAACTATGGCCAAGGGTACACTTAAGGAATTTGCAGCTCTGGATTGGAGACAACAACCACTGTGCACTGTTTATCCCGAAACTTAAGGTGACTTCGAACTAAAATATGGTTTAATTCGCTTATTACCTATTTTCATGGTAATGCAGAGGATGACCCACATAAGCACCTTAAGAACTAGGCTAGAGATTGGTTGCACTATCTTCCATCAAGTTCCATCACTACTTGGAACGAGATGAAGAGGGTGTTTTTAAAGAAGTATTTCCAAGCTTCCAAGGCTAGGAGCATCAGGAAGGAAGTATGCAAGATTATGTAGGAGGATGAGGAGTCTTTACATGACTACTAGGAGCGATACGAGCATCTGTGCGCGAGCTTCCCATACCACAAGATCTCAGACTACCTGCTAATCCAATACTTCTATGGCGGCCTTCTTCCGGCTGATAGGAACCTAATTAACGCTACTAGTGGAGGATCTTTGACTAATAAAACAACTTCAAATGCAAGGAAGCTTATCTCCAATATGGCAGAGAGCGAGCACCAATTCGATCGTACCACGAGTGCAAAGAAAAAGGTAATAGAACTAGAATCTCAGGTATCGAACCTTGTTTCTCTTGTGTAGAAGTTGGTTGAAGGGAAATCACATGTGGCGGGAAGAGTGGATACTATGGAACAGAAGGCACCTATAGAACCTCAAGCATCGAGTTCAGGCTCAGGTATGTCTATGGAAGAAGTTGGTAAAACTATAGCCATTAGCTTTGTTTAGTTTCAGGAGGAAACGCGTGCTGGGATGCAAAAATTAGAAGACAAGATTACCCAGCTCACTACCGTGATAAAAGTGCTGAGCTTGAGCAAGCTACCTGTAACAAACCAGAATGAGGATATCAATGCCATTAATTTAAAGAGTGGTAAGAAAATTCCACCCAGAACCCCACCTGTGGAGCCACCACAAGAAGAGAGCTCAACTCCAATGGTTCAAGAAGAATAGAATAGTGTTCCACCACATTAAAAATGGGTAATTTTCGATCCACCCTTGAATTTGAATTCCTATGCTCCTAAAGCTCACTTTCCTAGCAGATTGGCTAAGCCTAAGGAAAGTGCTGAAGAGAAGGAAAAGGAGATTTTGAAAACCTTCAAGAAGGTAGAAATCAACATACCTCTGTTGGATGTCATCAAGAAGATGATGAGGTACACGAAGTTCCTAAAGGAATTGTGCAACAATAAGAGGAAAGCAAAGAACAAAGAAAGGGTGCTGGTAAGTAAACATGTTTCAGCCATCCTTCAGAAGAATATGCCCGAAAAATGCAAGGACCTAGGTATGTTTACTGAACCTTGTATCATTGGTAATAAGAGGATAGAGCATGCCATACTAGATCTAGGGCATCCATAAAAGTCATGCCCTACTCTATTTACCAAGAGCTTAATTTAAATGACATGCAAAAGATAGGCATAGTAATTTAGTTAGCTGAGAGATCTCATATACACCCTTTAGGAGTAGTTGAAGATGTTTTGGTTAAAGTTAATGAGCTAATATTCCTTGCTAATTTTTATATTTTAAAAATGTATGAGAACTCCCATGCTTCTTCTACTTCTATTTTGTTAGGGAAATGATTCATGAAAACAACCAAAACCAAAATATCTGTTGCTCATGGTACTTTATCTATTAAATTTGTCGATGAGATAGCTAGGTTTAATATTTTTTATGCCATGAAGTACCATGAAAAAAAAGTTCAATCCCTGTGTAATGTTGATGTAGTTGACACTGTTGTGCAGGATGTTTTTTATCAGGAGATTGGATAGGATTTATTTGAATTGTTTGATTATTCTGGTTTGGAGGAGGTATCCTCACTCTCTCCCTTTGAACTTGTTGTGTTTAATGCTGAAATCTCTGCCAAAAGTGATAAGATGCTTCCTTCTGTTGTGTAGGCACTTCAGTTAGAGTTGAAGGCTCTCCCGGACCACCTTAAGTATGTATACTTAGGTGATCAGGAAGTGTTGCCAGTAATCATCTCCACGCATCTTACATCAGAACAGAAGGAGAAGCTTGTGAGCATGTTGAAGGAGCATAAGCTGGCTGATGACTTGCTAGAGTGATGTGGAATTATGCAGAAACTTGATGCGTTTGCTAGAGCAATGTGAACAATTGTGCAATTTAGAGTGTCAATGTGCAAGTGTACACATCCTTTTTATAGCAAGTGGCAAGTAAAATTATCGTATCCACGGAGACTATTGATTTTTCTAATGATCCTAAATTAATTTTTAGTGACTCATTTGGTAACCATTCAAAATTATCGAGGGAAATGCCATAAAAGAAATCATAAATGCTGGAGCAAATTTAATGCTAAAGCATGCAAAACAGAGTAAAGACTTCAGAAAACAGAGAACGATTAACTTGTGCTTTAATTAAAGGAAAGGCTCAGATTAGAGGTAAGTCATGCATTAGCTAAGTTATAAACTGAGTATACATTCATTCCAATCGATTCACTACAGACTACACGGTATTCTCCCGAATCACCGAATATATGCTGCCGCAATTAAATTACTTCAGCACAATAAACCGTCTGTACTTTCTGTGCGTTAGGCGAGTGGCTATCCCTAACCTACCCACTTAGTCAGCAACTAACCTTAACGAGGGGCTAACGTGGTTTTTAAGTTTTCAGCCCCTCCTATTCTTCCCAGAAATCAGAGAGACGGTGTTTGAAATGGCTGGCCAAGCGAAAACAAACTAGTAATAAAAGCCCTTAAAAACCAAACCGAAGGAGATGAAGTCTACTCAACTATAACATTAGCAAATAACAATCATCCTCTAATCCTCACCTAAGAGGGATTAGTTCATGCTACAGTGAAAACGGAAAAACAGTAGAAATGGAAACATGATGAAAATAAAAACAGAAACAACTAAAAGACAGTAGAAATTGTAGCAGGAGAAGTCGAAATGCTGCCCCAAGTTTCTTGCCACAGCAACGGCGTTGCTCCGACTGGAATCCTTCCGTTTTTGGCAAACTCCGGTGAAGGCTCCTGGTCCAAGCTCTCCTCTGCTGTTATTTCGGGATCAGCACCTTTCTTCTCAATATCTGCCTCCCCAACAACAAAAAACGGCAGGCCATTATAATAGTCACCCTTTTATGAAAACGAGGGCTGACTGGGCTTGACCTAGTGACGTGGCGGCCTCTAATTCGCTGGAAGCAGATGACTGGACTGACAGATGCCAGCTCAATTAATGAATACAGCTTCCATGTGCGAATTTCGTAAAAGCCTGATGCGCGAAATTTGCTCCAGCAATTAGTTGAAAAACTGCTGTTCTTGGCTTCGTAACTCCTCATTAATCCACCCTGATTTAATCACATAAAATGCCTTAATTAGAATAAAATTGCTCTAATAAAAATATTACTATATCAAAATTACTTCTAAGCAAAATGACTCCAATCTAGGGAATTTCCAAGATTCATAGATATAAAATATAGAAATTTAGCCCAAAAATACAAGCATATAACTCTTAATTTAAGAGTTATCAAACCCCCAAACTTGAATCATTACTCGTCCTCGAGTGATGCTTCCTTCACCTATACATGTCAAAAGCTACTTCTACTTGACCACTGAATTCTTATATGCATTCCCACCATTATAGTGATGCTCCAGCATCAAACTTGCTCCTTCAACTCAATACATACTGTCCTGCTTCAAGATTTCAAATTATGTTCTTTTGCACATGCCTAAGAATTAACTAGACATCTTTTAGCTCCAAAGCTTTTATCACTTAGAAGTTCTAATCCTCAAACTCATTATGCAATCCCAAACCAAACTTACACAAGAGTGCTTCCTCTCTAAGACTAATCTTTTAAACTAGCACAAAACTTGCACTTTTCTTTTCTTTTCTTTTCTTTTCTTTTTTATTTTATTTTTTTTTATTATTATTATTTTTTTTTTTTACTACTCTCTTGGAGATCCTTGAAGTCATAGCCCTATTTCTTGGAATGACAACATTTTATGATGTCGTTCACCCTAGCTTTCAGGCTCATCACCTCATAGGCATAACACTCATTCCACTTCTTTTCTAAGATTGGCCCTCATGTCACTTCCCTCTTGCTTCTCAGAATGGCAACATTTTATGATGAAGCTCACCTAAGCTCTAGGAGAGTTGTGACTATTAGGCTAACACTCATCCCTTGCTTCCTTTTTCTCTTTTTTTTTTTTCTTTTTCTTTTCAAAGCTTCTTCATGCAGCTTATACCTTCGTTCCAGAATGCTTACACTTTTTGGTGAACACATCTAGCTACGAGCACAAGCTACACAGAGATTGCTCTAGCAAAACCCTTTTTTCTGAGCTAACTTTTTTTTTTTTTTTTTTTTTTTTTTTTTTTTTTTTATAACCTAACAGGCTGGGTTTGCTTGCAAGGGAGAGGAGTGCATCTTAGGAGTAGAAGAGGAGCGCTCCCTAAGAGTATATCCTAAAAAAAAACAGGCAAAATCTTCAAAAATGCTCTAGCAACTTCAACACGGCCCCCCCAAACTTAAATCGCTCATTGTCCCCAATGAGAGAAAGTAAAGGGAAGACCCCCAAACTTATTTCAATCTGGCTAAACAGACTAGCATTGGACAGGAAAGTAAACTTGGTATTACTTGGTTGGGAATGAGCATTCCTAGACTTCTAAGGTTTAAAAGGAATGGCTCTATAAGAATCTATTTAAAACTAGGACTTCTTGTGCAAAAGATTCAATAATCTCAAATGCTAAATCATCAGCAATCATCCAGCAGCTTTGAATACAGGAACAAATTTGACTAAGCAGAAGAATTCAAGGTACAAGCAGAGCACAACTAATTAACATGCAGTTTCTAATTATGCTCCAGCAATCTAATTGCTTCAACAACAAGCTTAGGCAAGAACAATTCATTCAACACTTAATTTAAGAGCAAGGAGGCTGAAACAACATATGCTTTCAATTACTATTAGCATAGGAGATCATGACTACAGAATTAACTATGAGCAGCTTTTCTTCTTCTCAATCTAAGTCCTAACTTCTAAAAACTTAAACTTAAACAAAACAAGAACAACTACTAAAGCAGAAATAAACACAAACAACGACTAAGCAAAGACAAACAAAGGCAGACAGATAAGCAAATGATTAAAGGAAGACAGACTACATCCCTTCTCATTCTTCTTCGTTTGATGTTGTAATTCATTATGCCCTAGCCTTTGCATTATCAGCCTTTGTCATTTCAACATAATAAGAATACCTACAACAGAAAAATAGACTCAAAGCAAACATGTAGAAAATAAAAATAACTAAAATGAAAATAACCCAAAATGCAACAAACCATCCGTGGGAGCACTACTGATTTTCAAATTAAAGTACCAATGCTCCCTCAAAATTTATGTTTCATCCACCCTCAAACAGTTGGAAAGAGGCACAATTTCTTTGCAACTTCTTCACCCAATAATGTTCAATTCGCTGCCCATTCACCTCATGGAAAAACATTTTCAACTGTTGTTTTGATAAACCAGGGGGCAAAATTCCATAATCAAGACAGTTAGCAAGATCAGCACACCATGGTGTTTCTACTTCCTTGATGTGGGCTACTGTAAATAACTGTTCATCAGGGAAAGAATTTTTAATCTTGGGTTGCTGAAGCATTTGTTTTTGCTGCTCTAATTTTGGGAGGTGATCTGCAACTTGGTTCTGAGACTCCTTTTTATCTTGTATCTTCAATTCAAACTCCTTGACTGATGGTTGAGTGGGTGGTGACTTTCTATCTATTAACTCCAATGATTCAAATAATCTCCTATACCCTGGAAATTCTGTCACACTATTCACTTCAGATATTTTGCTGCAGCTGTCTGAATCTTCTGGTGAGATCTTTCCAAACATTAGATCATGCTGCTCTAGCAATTCAAGCTCAAAATTCTCTTCAATCAGCCCTTCCGAAACATTAATAACTGCACAATCTTCGATTTCTGAAGGGTATTTCACAGCATCAAACATATTAAACTTAACCTCTTGATCGCCCACATTCAATGTAATAATCCCTTTTCCAACATCCACCACTGTTCCTCCAGTAGCTAAGAAAGGTCTTCCTAGAATTATCGGGACATTTTTATCTACCTCATAATCCAGTATAATGAAATCGGCTGGAAATATGAATTTGTCTACTTGCACCAAAATATCTTCAATCTTCCCCTCAGGATATGTGATTGATCTATCCGCTAGCTGCAATGTCACAGTAGTTGGTCTTGCCTCTCCAATGCCTAACTTTCGAAAGATGGACAGTGGCATGAGGTTTATGCTAGCTCCTAGATCACAGAGAGCTCTTCCTACTTCTTTTCCTCCAATCGACACTGGTATTGTAAATGATCCAGGGTCTCGAAGTCTTGGAGGGATAGGATTTGCAACTATAGCACTACATTCTCCTGATAATGGTACAATTTCATACTCACTTGGCCTCTTCTTCTTGGTGAGCATATCCTTAAGGAACTTTGCATACTTTGGCATTTGCTCAAGAGCTTCTACCAAAGGAATGTTTATATGAAGCTGCTTAAAGATATCGAAGAATTTCTTGAACTGCTGATCCTGATTTTTCTTCTTTAATCGCTGAGGAAATGGTGGTGGTGGTGGCACAAATGCTGTACTCACAGTAGCTGGCTTCTGTGTTACTGCTGAACGTTTTGCTCCAGCACTGTCTTCTGCTTCAGCATTCCCAGTATCCTTTGTTTTCTCAACATCCTCTGTACTCTCAGCATTCTCTGTTTCTTCCAGAATCACATTTTCAGGCTCAACTGTGTCTTCCTCTGTCTGCACTGCTGATTCTTTACTTTTCTGCTTTTGCTTGCTTAACTTTTCTGTTACAGCAAGAGGTCTTCCACTCCTCAACTCAATCGCTTGTACTTGCTCTTTACCTTCTCTTTTTGGAGTCTCAGTGTTTGAAGGAAGTTTTCCTTGGGGTCTGGCCTTCAACTCACTTGCTAATTGTCCCATTTGAATTTCTAAATTTCTCAAGGAAGCTTGTTGGCTTTGAATTACAGCATCATTCTTGGCCATATACTCCTTCATGAGGCTCTCCAAAGAGGTTCCAGGAATTGATTGATTAACAGGCTTTTGATGTGGAAACTGTTGATTTTGCTGCTGTGAAAATCCGGGAGGATACTGCATTCTTTGATGACTTTGATTTGCTGCAGCATTACTTCCTTGACCACTCCAAGAAAAATTTGGGTGGTTTCTCCATCCTGGGTTATATGTGTTGGAATACGGGTTGTTCTTCAGCATATTTTGATTTCCAACATAATTTACCGAAGCTGGGTTTCCAGGACAGAATTCAAACGTATGCGCTTCCCCACAGTAAACACATGATTCTGCTGTGACTTGATTAACTGAGGCAGCATTCTGTGACACATTCCCCATTTACATGTTCTTCAAAATATTTGCCATGGAAGCAATTTGGGCACTTAATGATGATAATGCATCAACTTCCAACACTCCCTGCTTCCTCTTCCCAGGGGTGCTTCTTACATCTGCCCACTGAGAACTATTGGTAGAAATTCTCTCCAAAATCTCATAGGCTTCATTAAAAGTCTTTGAAAGCAGAGCTCCATTTGCTGAAGCATTTACCATGTTCTGAGTATCCAAATTCAACCCATTGTATAGTGTCTCCATTTGGATGCAATGTGGTAGACCATGGTGTGGGCACTTTCTTAGTAATTCTTTAAACCGTTCCCATGCTTCACTAAATGTCTCATCATCATACTGCCTGAATGCTACTATTTCAGCTCTATACTTTGCATTCTTCGTTGGTGGAAAATACTTTATCAAGAATTTCTCTGCCAAATCGTTCCACGAAGTGATAGATCCAGGTGGAAAAGTATTCAACCACGCCTTTGCTGCATCTCTAAGAGAATATGGAAATAATATCATCCTAAGTGCGTCTTTTGATACTCCTTGCTTCTTAAATGAATCACTCACACTTAGAAAAGACTTAAGATGCAAATGTGGATCTTCAGAAGGTAGGCCATGGAATTGTCCCACCGTTTGCAACATTTGAAACATAACTGGCTTCATTTCGAAATTTGCTGCTTCAATTTCTGGTCCAGCAATTCCAGGATATAATTCATCAAATGTGGGTACTGCATAAGCCCTAATAGCTCTTTCCCTGTCATTGGCTAAAAGAACAGGATTCTCAGCCATATTTCCCTGATTAACTGGTCGATTTCCTCTCAATTCAGGTTGTGGTTGATTCTCATCGATAGCAGGTCCTACTCGGGGTCCAGGCGGTATAAGTGGATCTTGTCTTTCCATTGGATACTGCCTGTCTCTTTGACCAGCTCTTTGAGCTCTTCTCCTCAAATGAAATGTTCTCTCAATTTCTGGATCAATTCGAAATTCCAAGTCAGAAGACTTGTTCATACACCACTAACACACCTGAAAGTAAAACCAAACAGCTAATTCAGATTCAATTAAGCACCAGTTACTAAAAATCAATTTAAGTAAAAGAAAAATTGAATAGTCCCCGGCAACGGCGCCAAAAACTTGATGACTTGCTAGAGTGATGTGGAATTATGCAGAAACTTGATGCGTTTGCTAGAGCAATGTGAACAATTGTGCAATTTAGAGTGTCAATGTGCAAGTGTACACATCCTTTTTATAGCAAGTGGCAAGTAAAATTATCGTATCCACGGAGACTATTGATTTTTCTAATGATCCTAAATTAATTTTTAGTGACTCATTTGGTAACCATTCAAAATTATCGAGGGAAATGCCATAAAAGAAATCATAAATGCTGGAGCAAATTTAATGCTAAAGCATGCAAAACAGAGTAAAAACTTCAGAAAACAGAGAACGATTAACTTGTGCTTTAATTAAAGGAAAGGCTCAGATTAGAGGTAAGTCATGCATTAGCTAAGTTATAAACTGAGTATACATTCATTCCAATCGATTCACTACAGACTACACGGTATTCTCCCGAATCACCGAATATATGCTGCCGCAATTAAATTACTTCAGCACAATAAACCGTCTGTACTTTCTGTGCGTTAGGCGAGTGGCTATCCCTAACCTACCCACTTAGTCAGCAACTAACCTTAACGAGGGGCTAACGTGGTTTTTAAGTTTTCAGCCCCTCCTATTCTTCCCAGAAATCAGAGAGACGGTGTTTGAAATGGTTGGCCAAGCGAAAACAAACTAGTAATAAAAGCCCTTAAAAACCAAACCGAAGGAGATGAAGTCTACTCAACTATAACATTAGCAAATAACAATCATCCTCTAATCCTCACCTAAGAGGGATTAGTTCATGCTACAGTGAAAATAGAAAAACAGTAGAAATGGAAACATGATGAAAATAAAAACAGAAACAACTAAAAGACAGTAGAAATTGTAGCAGGAGAAGTCGAAATGCTGCCCCAAGTTTCTTGCCACAGCAACGGCGTTGCTCCGACTGGAATCCTTCCGTTTTTGGCAAACTCCGGTGAAGGCTCCTGGTCCAAGCTCTCCTCTGCTGTTATTTCGGGATCAGCACCTTTCTTCTCAATATCTGCCTCCCCAACAACAAAAAACGGCAGGCCATTATAATAGTCACCCTTTTATGAAAACGAGGGCTGACTGGGCTTGACCTAGTGACGTGGCGGTCTCTAATTCGCTGGAAGCAGATGACTGGACTGACAGATGCCAGCTCAATTAATGAATACAGCTTCCACGTGCGAATTTCGTAAAAGCCTGATGCGCGAAATTTGCTCCAGCAATTAGTTGAAAAACTGCTGTTCTTGGCTTCGTAACTCCTCGTTAATCCACCCTGATTTAATCACATAAAATGCCTTAATTAGAATAAAATTGCTCTAATAAAAATATTACTATATCAAAATTACTTCTAGAGCAAAATGACTCCAATCTAGGGAATTTCCAAGATTCATAGATATAAAATATAGAAATTTAGCCCAAAAATACAAGCATATAACTCTTAATTTAAGAGTTATCACTGGCCATGGGGTGGACGTTGGCAAACATCAAGGAAATAAGCCCATCATTATGCATGCATTGGATCCTATTGGAAAAAGAAGCAAATTAAAACCTTCGCAAGAGCCCCAGAGACGCCTCAACCTTGCAATGAAAGATGTGATATTGAAAGAGATTTTAAGCTTCTTGACTCAAGTATCATCTATCCTATATTTGATAATAACTAGGTTCATCCAATTCATGTTGTGCCTAAAAAGGATGGAATAATTGTGGTTAAAAATGAGAAAAATGAATTGGTACCCATGAGAGTGCAAAATGGATGGAGGATGTGCGCAAATTTTAGGAAGCTTAAAAATGGTAACGAGGAAAGTTCACTTCCCTATTCTTTTCATTGATCAAATGTTTGAGCTTCTGGCTGGGAAACCTTTCTTTTGCTTCTTAAATGGATTTTCAAGTTTCTATCAAATGCCCATAGTGCAGGAGGATCAGGAGAGGAGACTACATTTACCTGTCCATATATGGTACGTTCGTTTATCAAAGGAGGACTTTCATATTGTGCAATGCCCGAAGTACGTTTCATCGATGCATGATGAGCATATTTTCTGTGTTTATAGAGAATTACATTGAAGTATTTATGGATGATTTCACAGTCTATGGCAATTCTTTTGACGAGTGTTTGTTAAACTTAGCCAAGGTCATGAAAAGATGCATAGAATGCAATTTGGTTTTGAACTTCAAAAAATGTCATTTTATGGCTAGTGAGGGCATAATTTTGGGTTATGCGTAGTCTCATCTACAAGGATCAAGATTCAATAAAGCTAAAATAGATTTTGTGGCTAATCTTCCCTACCCTGCAAATGTTAGGGAGGTTCATTCCTTTCTTGGACATGCATGTATTTATCGTAGATTCATTAAGGACTTTAGCAAGTTGGCACTACCCATGACGAACCTATTGAAAAAATACGTCTCGTTCGAGTTTGGTGAGGAATGTAGAAAGGTGTTTGATCTTCTGAAGAGCTTACTAATGAGTATGCCTATCATCCATCCTCCCCGATGGGACCTTACAAAGATTTCAACAGGATCCCAAATTAAAGGGTTTTGAATATTTTATACCTAAATATTTCATTCCAAAGATTTTCAAACATCATCAACATGCACTACAAGAAACCATACCTTTAGGGACAAAATCACAGCGACGAAAGTCAGTCGTCGCAACCTTAGCGACGAACTATATTTTTCGTCATAGACTTGCAATGGGTTGTGACGAAAAATTAAGTTTTGTCGCAACAATAGAGACGAAATATGTAATGCCCGACTTATTTAGATTCATTAATTTCGAAATTTTGAATTAAGTTGGAATAATCTTCATTGGGTAATTTGAATTTTGAGGTTAGATTTGGAGTTTGGAATAAGAAAGTGGCATATATGCAAATAAAGAATGGTGTAAGGGCATTTTAGTATTTTTCTTTTCTTTCCCTCATCCTTATCTCCTTCTCCATTTCCTTCTTCTTCCTATCTTCTTCCTCTTTCTCTCGAAGCTCTCTCCCTCACTCTCAGACTCTCTCTCTCTCTCGAAAATGGCCTCACCGAACTCCCTCTCCCTCACCGATCTCTCTCTCTCAGTCCAGTCTGTTATTCCTTCCTCGCCGTTGCAAACAGAAATTTCTTCTTCTTCTTCTTCTTCTTCCTCGTGTTGTCGCTGCCGCACGCCGAACACAGCCCAGACGCCAATCTGCCCTCGCACGACTGCAGCTCGCGTACACCCAGTGTCAAGCCATCGCCGACCTGCACGCCCAGCCTCGCCGAACAGAGCAGCAAGCTGCTGTTTCCTAAGTCCAACGGCGATATCTCTCTCTCCCTCTCGTTTTAAGCACAGACAGCAAGTGGGTGTGCTTCAAGTTCGTGTTCCGGCAAAATTTCTGATTCGTTTTGAGGTAAAGTTCGTTTTGGTTAGATGAATTCTTGGACTATTTCTGTGATTTAGAAATTAATCCATAAAGTTGGATTCAATTATAGGTTACCCATAACATTTGAGTCTTGGTTCGTAAAATCAAACCAATGGGAATTATTTTCAGCGGCAATTCGAGTTCAAAATCTAAGGCGAGTTCATGGGTAAGTGTTCCAATAACGATTCGAATTCATTTATGGGTGTTAAACTGAGTTTTAAGAGCCTTTTTGTGGAATTTAGGGACTGTTTTAGTGTTTTATAATTTACCCATAATGCGTGAGATCTTATTCAAGGTTACCCATTATGTTAGGAGGCCGAATTGTCGAGTTCGGACCCCTTTGACATCGATTTCAGGAAGTAAGGATGTTATTGGATAAGTTTGTATTGGGTAACTTTGTTTCAACTTAATTGAGTTCATGGTTGGAGTTTTAAATGACTTGTTAATTATTTTTTTCAAGACTTTGTTTGGCGTTTCAAGCTCATGTACTCGATTTATGGGCAACCTTGAATCTTGGAGTAAAAGGTAAGTAGCTATTTGGATTTTTTTAAGCCCCTTTAAATTCCTAAATGTTTTGGATTTATGTTTGATAATGTGTGAATTGTGAAAATATGCTTGGAAACCGTGTTTAGGAAGCATGTAATGATTAATGGATACGTTCAAAGGTAGTTTTGAGCTAAAATGGCATAAGTTGTGGTTATAATGAAAATTGGGGCTCAAAGTTACGATTTTATCGTGTTAACATATGAAATACCTTAAGAATTGCCCAAAGTTATATTTGGATGAGTTTGAACACGTTTGTGGTTAATTGTGAACAATCATGCTTGCCTAAATTTGAGTATGTGAAAGATGTCGTGGTTGGTTAAATTAATATGAGAATTATCGTGTTGGGCTTAAGGTTGCCTGAACTTGTTACTATTCTCGTTAAGGGATTCAAAGTTACAAATAAATGGATGAAGATGTGCCTGAGGTTATGAATGAATTTGATTATAGTTTTTCCCTATAAGCAATTGTATGGATAGTTGTGTTAAACTAAATATTTGTAAGCGTTTGGGCTTTTTGAGATGTTTGGTTAGCTGTGGAATGCAGAATACTTGAACCTTAGATTGAATGGTTGGCCGGGTTCCATGCTTTTGGGTTTGGGCCTGGTTAGGGGCTGAAGTAGAGCACCTTAATCTGATGTGTTTGAATGTGAGTGGAAGGGTGACGGTTGTTTTGAGTTCTAGCATGGTTAGAGGATTTAAATTCTGGATTAAAGGATTGAAGGACTTTATGTCAATGACATATGTATGGGCTATGGCTACGTGTAGTTCTTGTTTAGAAGTACCATTGAACTAGGGTAAGTTCTTACTTGAGATTCGTGTTTGTGATCTATGGCGAAAAGTTACTATGATGAGATTGAGGATGTTTGTTGAGGGTGGACCTGGGTCATACATCACTAATAATTTCTTAAAATAAAGAGAAGTGGGTTGTCTTGATACTGGCCTAGAAAGTAAGTAGCCTTTTAGATTGGTCCGTTAGGATTTGTGTTCGCTTATATATATATATATATATATGAGGCGCAAGGTGTTATAAATGTACGGAAAGAGTTGATGGATTGCTTTCCCTTTTTGCTTGGGCGAATTAGAGGGTGATTTTCCCTATTGAATGTGCTTGTGAACTTCCGGTCAAGTTGTGAATGGGGTTTGGGAATGATGAATGAATTTTGGTATGGTGAATGACCCGAGAGGTTCCAAAAGTGTTGTGAAAGTACAAAAGCCTGTTAGATTGGTGCTACCTACCCTAATTCTGTCCTTTCGTGCGAGTTTGTAAGCCTAGAACGTATGTGATGTGATGAGCATAAGGAATGCGTTCCTTATTGCCGATGAGCTAGCTTAGGGGTGATTCCCCACTGTGTTGAGCATAGGGATGCGTTTCCTATTGTCGTGTGCTAGCTAAGAGATGATTCCCCAGTATGTTGAGCGTAGGGAATGCGTTCCCTAGCGCCTATGTGCTAGCTTAGGGGTGATTCCACATTATGTTGAGCGTAGGGAATGCGTTCCCTAGCGCCTGTGTGCTAGCCTAGGGATGATATATCTTTTGAGATGAGTGTGAGGGTTATAGACCTTCACAGGTTTGAGTTCTAGGTTACAGGACTAGCAGGTATGACACGAAGTTAGGGTCAGGTAGTAGTGAATGTTGTGGAAGGTTAAATGGACTTTTAGAATGACTGAAGAAAGTATTTGAAACCTAAGCACCAGTATGAGTAAGGGCAGTTTTCTTCTTGGTATGGTTTCTTTAAAAGTTTGTCGTTTAAGTGGGCTACTTACTGAGTATGTTGATACTCATCCTCGCTACTTTGTTTGTTTTGCAGATTGTGCACATTCTCGGGGCGGATGATGCAGGCGACGACTTGACGAGACTATGGAGACTCCACCAAAAATTTCTTTTCCCTGTTTAGCTTTTAGTTTTGTTTCTTTGTTCCCTGTTGTTTGTTGGTCTGTAAAGTTTAAAATTCTTTAGTTTCGTGTGTTTGGTTAAAAGCTCTTAGGTTTGGTTGTCTGTTTATTGAGCTCATCACTATGTATCGTAGTTTGGTGGGTGCTGAGTCTATTTCCTGAAATATAGAAGTGCTCATGTCTTTTTCAGGTCTTTGAAAATTTTGGTTTTCTCCTAGTTATGCTGTCACGCTGCCGAAATTTCGGGCATGAGCGAGGTAACTAGGTCGTGCTTCCGCATGTAGAGAGTCGTAGGAATTCAGGTCGTTACAAAATACTTATTTCGTCCCACGCTTGCAACGACAAAGAGTTTACGTCGCAACGATTTGCGACGTTTTTGTATTTTCATTGCACAGAGGTCTGCGACGAAATAATATTTTAGTCGCAAGCCCTTGGAGTGAGAAAGCACTAATGTGCGAGTTCCAAGGGTTGGTGATGAAATTGAGATGTCGTCCCAATTTCCTGCAATGTATGTTTGATTTTGTGGCAACTAGTTGTGCGACGATAATCACGTTTCGTTGCAAACTCTTGGAACTCCTAATCCGTCAAAAAGTTATAATTATGTTTGCGACGTTTTTGGGATTTCGTCGCAACATATTGCGACGAAAGGACGAAAATACGCTTTCGTCGCAACCCCCATTTATTTCCCCCTCCTCGTTCCATTTTACCGAATTTTATCAAGGGAGAGACAGAGGAGAGGTTCGGGGTAGGCGTCGTCTTCTTTCTATTGAAAACTCATCGGGAAGTTGCCAGAAAACGGAGTTTGTGGTTGGAAACTTGCTGGAAATATGTGAGTTTGATTTCTAGAGGTTTTTTAGTTAGTTTTGGGTTTTTTTTTTTTTTTTTTTACATTTTCTATGCTTTTTGTTTCGATCTTTTAGAACTTTGTGTGATAGCCTTGAAAATGCCATTTTTTGTGGCTGGAAACTCGTCAGAAATACATCATCTGTGGCAGGAAAATGTCATTTGTTTTCTATTTTCTTTGTGGGTCTTCATTTTGAGTTTTCTCTTGTTTGAATATCTTTTTTTGTTTGTTTTGACTAGAAATTTCATTGATAGGTTGATTTTGTTCTTGGTAAAGCATTTAAAGGTATGTAAAATAATTGCATTGTGTTTTTTCAACTTATTTAAGATTTAAATGTTGTTATTGGATTTTGAGTAATTTTGTGTGTATTATCAGTTTAAAATATAATATAGAGAATATTTTTCTCTGAACTTTCGTTGGATAGCTTGAAGAACGCCAGATGACATCATTTCTTTTCATTTTCTTCATGGGTTTCATTGCTAAATGTATATTTTATATTTTGTTCTAGTTAGTTTTGAGTTTGTGCTTTGTGTAAAAATTTCAATTATAGGTTGATTTTGTTGTTGGTCAAACATTTAGAGGTATGTATTATGTGTTTAAGCATAGTTTGTTGTTGTTGGTCAAGCATTTGGACTATTTGGAGTGATTTTGTATGTATTATTGTGTTTAAAATATATTATGGAGAATATGTGTTTGATTAAAGTGTGATTAAATAGTTATTTTGAGTCTATTGTTGGTTTAAATTTTGATTGAAAGTCTATTTTTTTTTATTGAAAATGTGATTGGAAGTCTATTTATATGATTGTGTCTCTTGTGTGTGCTTAAAGTTTGATTCTAAGCTTATCATGTAATTTTATTTGAAGCCTATTTTGTGATTTAAATCAAATTGAGGCTAATATGAAAATATGATAAAAATGCTACTTTTAAAATTTTGATATTGTTCTCTTAGTTGGAGTTTATAATTAAAAGGAGTCTATTATTGAGCCTATTGAACATTGTTATGCTTGTGCTTTGTTGAGTTTTATTTGTTGTTATGGTTGTGTGCTTTTTCGAGTGAATGTGGTTGAGGATTGGGGGGAGGGGGAGGAGGAGTGGTGTTTATGTTTGTTGTTGTGATAGTAGTGAGCTTTGTAATTGTTAGGTATATTATGATTTCCATTAGTAAATGTGATTTCCTTTAGTTAGAGTTTATGGTTTCTCACATGTTCATTGATTATCCTAATGATGTGGGAATGTTGAAAGTTAGTCTTATAAATATTATACACTTATTTTTGTTATTAATTAAGTTAATGATAAGTTGCCATTTTATGTTTCCTAAATAAGATATGGATAAAAGTTGGATAAGACTTCAGAATAGATTGTGCAAAAAATATACTGATGGAATAAGATTATTTATTAGTGTGGCAAATAATGGGCTTGTAACTTATGTGTTTGAAAAGAGAGGTTGCTTTTTAGCTTCAAGTTGTGATAGTAGTTGTTTTGTGATTATTATGCATGTGCTTTTCTTAGTGAATGTTGTTGAGGTTTTAGAGGGGCAGAGTGTTTATTCTTGTTGTTTGTGATTATTAGGCATATTGTATTTTCTTTATAAAATGTGATTTGGGGTGAGAGAATTGCAAGGATGTGATTGAGGATGATTTGGGGGAGGGGGAAGTTAATATTTGTGATTGATGATGGTTTGGTTGTTCATCTTTACTTATGTATATTTGTTGTTTATGTGCAAGATTAAACTGATCTTTGTTGACAACATAGTAAATGAATGGTCATCGTCTTTTCGCTCATTTTGGGATAGTAAATTGGTAATGTAACGACCCTAAACTCTAGAGCATGCTAAGAGTGGAATTAAAACTGAGACAGCTCGCCTATGCCTGAAATTTCGGCAGCATGGCGGCGTAACTACAAGAAAACCAAATTTTAAGAACCTGATAAAGAAGAGATAGCACACTTCTAAGATTTCAAATAAACCCTCAGCAACCAACAACTACACAAGAGTGCTGAGTTTTCAACCAGAGTCAAGTACAACAAAAACACTTCCTAGTTTACGAAGTAGACATACAGTAGACAAAACTCAATTTACAAACAGTGAAGATCTATCTGACAAAATACGCAACCAAAAAGAGCCTAAAGGTAAGCTATAAGTAACTCCATAGCCTTGCCAGGTCGTCGTTCATCAACCACCACGTTGTTGCGCATTACCTGAAAAGAGAAAGGTAGCATGAGTGAGTATTGGTATACTCAGTAAGCAGCCATTTTAGATAAAATAATTCATAGCCAAACAAACCATTTTGAGAAGGAGAGATTATGCCTTACTCACACTCGTGCCTAAGCAACAAACAATAATTTCACCACATGACCATGGTCTTATTTCTCTACCTCATCTCTGATTCCACCAAATCCTAACTTCGAATCATACCAATGAGTCCTGCAACCTAAAATTCAACCTCGTGAAGGTAATAAACCTCACGTTCATCATAAAGGATAGATACCTCAAAGCTAGTACACAGGCAATAGGGAAACACATCCCCTATGCTCAACACAAGTGGGGAATCACCCCTAAACTAGCTCACCAGCCATAGGGAAACACATCCCCTACGCTCAACATATATAGGTAATCATCCTAAGCTAGCACACAGGCAATAGGGGAACGCATCCCCTATGCTCAACACAAGTGGGGAATCACCCCTAAGCTAGCTCACATGCAATAGGGAAACACATCCCCTATGCTCAACACATCATATAACATTCTAGGTCTACAAGCTCACTCAATACAACCGAACTAGGATAGGTAATACTAGATCAATGGTTTACAACCCACTTTTCTATTTCGAAAACCCCTACACGCAACATTGCTCTCAAGCCTCTGTCACAACCTAAATCGGGGTTCACATTACCAACCAACATCTCAAATCTTACTTCCAACACATAAATAGCTAGGCTTAAGCCTTAATCAAATACTATCCATATTTATTTACCAATGATCTAGTAATTTTTCTTCTCAATCAAATATATATAAACGCAAATTTTACCAAAATGGCATATCAAATATTTCCAATTGCTACTTACCTCTCAATCGACCCAAGGTCGAAATACTTCACTTCAATGGACGAGGATAGCTTGAATCCTTACAATTGATAGAGCGCCCAACCTTTTAAAACCTCCAAATTTCAATTTCTAGCACACACAAACGTTCCAATTATTCAATAATAACTTAAATAAATCAAAGCTTACTTCCTTAACTTACTCGGCCCCGAATGGCCATTTTCAAGAATTTTGAACTTTAAAACTTACCAATTACTGTGAATATAAGTCGTTGGAAAATGCTTGATACCACCCAAATGATCAGAAATTAGCTTCCAGTCCTAACGGTAAATCTTAAAGTGAGATCCATAGTCCAAAAATCAACCAAAGCTACTCAACATAATACCTAAATAAATTGTTAACAACTAAATTTCCAAAAGCCATAACGCTTACCCACGATCTCAAGAGCCAAATCACACCGGAATAAGTCCTTACACGCCCAAATAACTTCAATAATCCCGCTGTCCACACACTAGTTTGCCGAAAAACGCTTCGGTTATTCCCAAATAGCGAAAGTTAGGTAGAGAGATAAAGAGGGGAAAGAGAGAGAGAAAAACGGAAAGGGAGAGAGAGAGAGACAGACAGACAGACAGAAAGTGAGAGATGAGAGGGAGGGCGTGAGAAAGGGGGACGGCAGAGGGAGGGAGCGGGAGGGAGCATGAGGGAGTAGGGGGAGGGGCGAGACAGAGCGGGAGGGGGAGACGGCGAGAGGGAGGGCGAGAGGGAGAGCGGGAGGGGGAGATGGCGAGAGGGAGGGGGGTCGGGCAGGAGGGAGGGGCAAGAGGGGGAGGGAAACCGAGAGGGAGGGCAGGGATTCGGGAGAGGGAGATGGGAATGAGGGGGAGATAAGGATGAGATTTTTTTTTATAATAATAATAATAATAATAATAATAATCTATTATTATTATTATTATTATTATCATTTTTTTTTTTAAGAATGTTACAGGTAATGAATTGTATCAACTAAAAAACATCTCTATGTTTTGTAAAAGTTTATATTTGTTGTTTGTGATAGTAATGAATAATTATAAATGTTGTTCTTACTTATTTTGTAACTTTGTAACTTTATAACCTAGCACAAGCCCCGGTAAACATTGTTCTCACTTATTTTGATTAATATGTTTGTTCTATCTTATTTTATTTGATTATTTGTATATACAATGTTTATTAGAAAGTGTCTTTGGTTTAGATACAAAATATATATAGAAATGACGAGAAAAAAATAAATTGATAAATATTTGAATTTTTAGATTCAATTCAATTTTTTAAAATGTCTCTATATTGAGAGATATTTTTTTTTTTACGAACTAAAAAAATTTGCGACAAAAAGAGTATTTCGACACAACAAAACAGGCGACGAAATGTTTTTTACGTTGCATATATATATTTGTGACAACACATGTTTGTTATCGCACGCAGACTTGCGACGAAATGTTGTTTATGTTGCTTATATTTGCGACAACATATGTTTTTCGTCGCAAGACTTGGTGCGATGATCTAGACGTTTCGTTGCAAATAGAATTGCGATGAAAATTCTGATTCGTTGCAACCTGCGCTGTTATTACATATTTGTTGCATGTTTAATTTGCGGCAGTTAATTGGAAAACATCGCTAAAGATTTTCTCCAACCATGTTTTAGCGACGTTTTTATTTTCGTCCCTAAAAAGTTTTTGCGTCAAATTTTAGGTTTTAACGACGTTTTATTTTCGTCCCTAAAGGTTTTATTTGTTGTAGTGATGTAAATAGTAACGTCCCTAGGTGGTCTAATATAAAAGTCGAGTCACTACATTAATAATAAAATCATTTACCTTTAATGAAGCATCTCAATTATGAAAAAAAAGTACAATAAAGTCATTAATATTTCTAGAGTGAGCAACTCCATCTAAGGGTAAAAATGTTAGAAAAATATTACAGAAAATCCAGTTAGGTTATATCTAAAACAATTTGTGAAAATTGACATAATTTCTATAATAATTATGAAAGGATTTATCCAAAAGAAAAAAAAAAGTTGGACACTGGATCCACATTACTAAATGCCAAACCTGTGATGAGAAAATTGATTCGATTTATGTTTCTCAATTATATATCCAACTCAAACATAAAACAAGAGACTATATTACGTTCGATGGAAAAATAATTTATAATTTAATCTCCGATAAATTTTCATTGGATTTTTAAATTTTATCCTTTCTATTGTAGCCCTTTAGATCTGCATAATCAAGTTTAATTTATAGTCCAACTTTTTTTTTTTTTTTTGAGATAAATCCTTCAACTTTTAAAAGTTTCACTTTAGACTTCATTAAAATTGTATATATGTACGACCTATCACTAATACATACATTATCTTATATATTTAAGGATTAAGTACTTAAAGTTTAATAAAGAGTTGAAATCTTAAAGTTGAGACTTTAAAGGATAAGAATAGAAAATGGAAACTTAATAATGTTTAGTGATCAAAATTGAAATTCTAAAAGTTCAAGGACTAAAATAAAAATAAATTTTTAAAAAATCTTGAGGTGAGAAATTTATTATGAAATTTCTAAATAAATTTCAATATTTTTCTAATAGCCTTTTGTGACACTCATAATTATTAATTCATGTTTGTTTATCGATCAAAATGTGAATTAATACTTCGTGAGACATTTAAACGAAATAATAAAATATTTTCTTTTAAACCTTTAAATAATTGGATGTTTTAAAAATAAAATTTTGCAACCGTTTTTAAATAGGTGTGCAGGATGCTAGTACTTTTCCTACACTTGATTAACTTCTGAGCCTAACTTAAAGTTTTACAAACTAGTTTTTGTTTTGTTTAATTAAAAATAATTAAAAAATTGGGTGACCGATCACTACTCAAAAATAGCTAGTGAAGATTCCAAATCCGTGACCGATCACTACTCAAAAATCGCTAGTGAAGATTCCAAATCCTCCTCTTCAAAATCTCCTTAGAAAAGAGCGTCAATGATGCAACAATGCTTAGTAATCTTTAACAAAGGATGGGATGATATGAGAATTTTTAAACATATAGAGGAACTAGGTTGAACTTGAGATTAAAATGTAAAAAAAAAGGGTAAAAAATTAGATTTCTTGGAAAGAAAAATGGCAAGAGAAAAATCAATCAATTAAAAAAAATGTGATATTTCATTAAAAAAAAAAAAACGTGCAAAGTACTATAGTCAAATAAAAAGAATATTGTATTCTACCCAAAAACGTAAGAAAAGAAACAAATACGAATGCGGTGGTAATGGGACCACAAGACCTTGAACAAAAAAAAGATCAAAAAACATGAGGAATGAACAAAAACAACCTTCCTTTTCATTGCTCAACCACATCTATACCTTAAAACAAAACATAAACATAAACATAAACATGAGGATGAACAAAAAACTCTTTATCTTCCTTTTCATTGCCCAGCCACATCCATACCTTACAAAAACAAAAAGAACAAGAAAAAACAAAAACAATCTTCCTTTTCATTGCTAGCCACCCAAAGTGTTACCTCCTGTAAGGACTTGTTTTCTTTTTACTATTATGATAAGGGCAAAAATGTCTTTATGTTTGGGCTTAATTTGAAAAAAAAATAAAAAAAAATAAAATAAAAATAAAAGGATTAGTTTTGTGGTGGACACGTGGGTATGAGGGATAAGTGAGGAGAATTATTGTTAAAAAACTATTGGAAGTTGGGGTTTTTATCTTTTGGGATAAGGAGGTTTGTAAAGTTTCAATTAAATTAAAAAAGAAAAAAAAACAGAATGCTTTCTTCCTTTTACAAGGAAAATCGTGGGTTTTGAAAGATAAGAGGAGAACTTGGGGTGAGAAGCTCAATTTGGAGAGTTTAGCTTCAACTACTTGAAATTTGGAGGTGGAAGAGTTTTACAAAGGAAATATTTCAAGTTTGGTAAGTTTCTTTGAGAAATTTATGGAGAAATTTTTAAGTTTAATTGTGGGTTTTTCTATTTTCTTTACAACTCATGTTTGGATCTGTAAGAAGATGGAAGAAATTGGGTTTAATTTGGGGTTTGGATTTATGGAATTAGTGTTTTGTTTTACAAAACAAAACAAAAGAAGAAAAGAGAAATTCATAAACATAAGCAAAAGGGAGAAAGAACGGAAGTTTTCAATATTCTGGAAGAGAGAGAAATTGGGCAAGGAAGAGGAAGAAGATGGTGGGTTGTTGGAGAGAAAAATTGTTAATAAAAGAAATTGTTTATTTAAGTTTGAGGACATATTATAGTCAAATGCAATAAGTTAATGGTGAGAGAGAGAAAGATTGTATTTTTTTGTTTTTTTTTTTTTTTGTGTCTACATACAATTGAAGGAAGAAAATTGGGAAGTTGGAAAAAGGAGAATTTTTTTTTGTAAAAATAGGACATCTAGAATTAATTAAAAAGTGAGAATTAGTGTGTTTGGAGAGCCATAAACGTGGGAGGAATGGAATATATTATTTTAGTTAGAAGAAAGATGGGTTATGAGAGGAGAGAAAGAATTGTTGTTTAATTTGAGGAAAAAGACAAAATGGTACTTGTGAAAAGAAAAGAATATATAGTGGAATTGAAGAAAGTATTTTAAGGTTATGTGATTTGAGTTGGTGATAAAAATGTTGTATCCTCATATGGTAACTCAATTAATATTTCAGGTCAAACAGAGATTGGAACGATTTACAACCCGAACATATCAATCCCACCATAGTTTGTGAGTGGTTTATTTTACAAAATGTTTTTGGTTATTTAATTATTATTATGAGATTTCAAGAAATCTATAATTTCGTAAGACTTTAGAGAAATTGTTATGAGATTTTTGGAAAATATTCATGAATTTCTAGTAATCTTATGATTTTAGCTGGAATTATCATTCTAGAGATATATTTGAAACATTTTATGATTATTTGAGAATTAGAAAAGTTGTAATGTTTATTGAGAAAATATGACTTTGGAAATGTTTTATATTATTGAGATATTTGATTATTATTTGAGTATTTACACATGTTTAGTGTTATTTAAAATCTTTCAAGTCTATGAGATAGTGTTTTAGAGAAAGAGTATGGTTTTCAGAAAAAGTTTGAGAATTAAGAGTTTTATGTTAAAAGTGGTTTTCAAACCACTAAATCTATGTACCCACGGTGATTACCTGTATGCTATGTGAATGTGTTTCTATAGTATACTAAGAGAGAGAGAGGTCTTTGGGACCCACTCTAACACACACATAGGCTTTGGGCCGTGTGTTAGAGAGCTTAGCCCTTTGGAGGAGTTCTACGTGCACGTATGACAGAGATTTACTTTGCTATGTATCTTGAGATTACTCGGTGCATAGTATGACAGAGAGTGAGTTGCTGTGCGTATGGAGTTTATTCTACGCCAGTACTATGGAGATTTGGGTACAGGTTTGGTGATGGATTTTGTGAGCTTATGATTATGTTTTCAAGAGTTGTACTACACGTTTTCTCTATCTCTCTATTTACATATGTACTGTTATTTGCAAATATTAGTTTTTCAGAGGTATTGTATCTAGAGTTATAATCTCTATTTTCGTTGTTTATGGTTGAAGTGATATTATTACAAATTTTACTGTGTTTTTCGTGATCTTGAGAAATTAAAAATTCTTCCTAGTTTACTTGTGATTTTTATAAAGATTTGAATTTACTTGTGTTGCGTAATGGTTTTCGAGAAAGATATTTTCCTATTAACTTACCACTCATTGGGCCTTTTAGCTCATTCTTTCTTTTTGCATTTTCCTACCATGCAACGTTTGAGTTTCTCGTGAACCTACTGAAGTTGAATCTGCCACCAGACTTGCTAGATTGCATATCATTTTTGTATGTACATGTGTTTTAAAAGCATATTTTGTAACTAGAGTGGCTAATACGAGCTTAAGCGCACCACATTTTGGGTTTCATGTTGGCTTATGATTAGTACTTGTAAATTATTAACGATACTTTTGACTTTCTAAAGTTACGTTTGAATGGTTGGAGTGTTTTTGAGTAGTGTATTTGAAATGGATTTGGAGAAGAGTATCTAAGTTATATATATGTGTGTGTACATTTGTTATTAGGGAGCATAATGTTTCAAAATCCAGGTATATTCATCCGTTTTTTTTAGGGGAAACTCTGCTGAAATTTTGAGGATTTTATTTAAAGAAAGTTTTGCTAGCCACCTATTATTTCCAAAACATATTTTGTTTTGATAAGATGGACATTGGATTTCGTTTTTTTTATTTCGATTGATTGTCGACATGCCACGTCCTAGGTTGGTTAGAGTGATCTGGGACGGGGTGTGACACCTCCCACATTGTGGCGACTTCATTGAATAATTTATCTCTAATGTGAAACATTGTTTGCATTTCCAGCCATGTATAAATACACACATTTTCCTATAGCCTACCAAGGTTTAAAATGTCGATGTCGACGGAAATGTCGAAGTCTCAATTTATGGAAATGTCGATGGAAATATCGATAAAATGTCGATGTTGATGGATATTTCTGGAAAATTTTTAAAAACAAAAAATTCAAAAAAAATATTTAAATTAATAAATGAACATTTTACACTTTTTAAATGAATTAAAATACTTGTTACATTATTATATTCACATTAAGTTACATTTTCTTACTATTTTTTTAATATTTCGTCAATTGTGTACGGTATAGTGGAAATGTCGATTCCCCCCTTATGTCGATGTCGAACCCATGGACATGTGGAAATTTTGATGGAAATGTCGACATGTCGACGGAAATTTAATACCGTGTAACCTACATGCATTTATCTAACACAGAGAGTGAGAGAGAAAGATACAACCATGGAAGCTTTCTTAGATAACTCTGCAACTTCAATAGCCAAAACCTTCATGTTCTTGGTTTCCATGGCTTCCATTTGTGTCGTGTGTTTCCAATATTACTGGAAAAGTAAGCACTCAATCCGGAAAGCAGCTCTTCCACCAGGCCCAAAACCATGGCCTCTCGTTGGCAGCCTCCCAGCAATGTGTAGGCACACGCAACCTCACCGATGGGTTCATGCAATAATGAAGCAATTCAACACTGAAATTGCTTGCATCCATCTCGGAAATACCTACATAATTCCAGTGACTTCTCCGGAACTCGCCGTCGAATTTCTGAAGACACACGATGCTATCTTTGCATCACGACCCTTCTCCAAGACCACCAACATGTTAAGTCGTGGATTTAGTGCCACTATTTTCTCACCTATGGGAGACCAGTGGAAAAAGATGAAAAGGATACTTGTATCACATATACTCAATTCTTCAACTCTTCATCGAATGTCTGGCCATAGGATAAATGAAGCTGACACACTTGTACGTTACATTTTTAGCCGAACTACCACTAACAATGAAAAAAGAGGTGGTGCAGTGGTTGATGTGAGAAGCATTACACAACATTATTGTGGCAACATCATTAGAAAGATGATATTCAATACAAGATACTATGGTCAAGGAAGGGAAGATGGGGGGCCAACCTTTGAAGAAGAAGAGCATAATCAAGCTTTACTCACAATAATATGTCACGTTTTTGCATTTTCTGTATCAGATTTCATGCCTTGTTTAAGACCATTTGATTTGGACGGACACAAGGATATTATGAAAAAGGCTTCGGAAGTGATCATAAAGTATGATGAACCCATTATAAATGAGAGAGTACTGCAACAACATTGGAAAGATGGCAAGAACGATAAAGAAGCTGAAGACATTCTGGATATCCTTATCTCGCTTAAAGATGAGAATGGAAAATCATTGTTGTCAATTGAAGAGATTAAAGCTCAAATCTTGGTGAGTATTCCAATAGTGCATTTTTATGCATGTGATATATTCATGCATATAATTACGTACTGCCTAACATTGAAAGTAAATGTAATATACGATATTTACACATACGTGCATATATAATTATTGGTATGTCAAACTTCATAATGACAGGAGCTACAACTCGCAACAATAGATAATCCTTCAAATGCAGTTGAATGGGCAATGGCAGAATTGATCAATCAACCAAAGATTCTCAACAAAGCAGTTGAAGAACTGGATAGAGTAGTTGGAAGAGATAGGCTTGTTCAAGAATATGATATCCCCAAACTCAAGTATCTCACGGCTTGTGCAAGAGAATCTTTTCGACTTCATCCATTTTCAACGTTCAATGTTCCTCACGTCTCAAACTCTGATATTGTTGTGAATGGTTACTTTATCCCAAAAGGTAGTCAAGTCCTACTAAGTCGTTTAGGTCTGGGTCGAAATCCAAGGATTTGGGAGAATCCGATGAGGTTTGATCCAGAACGTCATCTCAAAGATAAGACGGTTGAATTAGGATTGTTAGAACCGGGTCTACGATTTATTAGCTTCACCAGAGGGAGGAGAGGTTGCATAGGTAACTCATTGGGCACTAGCATTACCATGATGCTGTTTGCCAGGATGTTACAAGGATTTTCATGGAGCTTACTACCAGGAATGACAAAGATAGACTTTTCTGAATCCGATGAAAATTTTCTTCCGCAGCCATTATGCCTACTTGCAGAACCACGTCTATCTTATACTGTGTACCCAACTTATTAATTATATGCAAAATAAACAACGTGTGCAAGATAAAAATAGGCTTTAGGTGCTTTGATTTTGCTGCAGATTCTTGTATTTTCGCACTCAACTTTATTTGTTGCGTTGAATTCTGTGAAATAAACTTTGCATGTTTGATTTTATTCACTCTTTATAATTAGATCATTAGAACCACTACAACAAGAGATTTGGATAATTTCCCATTACAATAACTAACATAAAATTTACTACAATTTTTTCAAAATTATTTTTTATTTTAGACTGACTTTTCATTAATTTATATATTTATCTGCTGGTAATAACAATCAATGTATCAAGTTTTACTATTTAACAAAAAAAAAATTGAACATAATTCTAACGACCGGTTTATTTAGAAGCATTAATTTTTTTAAAATTTTGGAAATCAAGTTGGATTAATTTCTTAAATAAGTATTTTAGATTGTTGGAGTTAATTTGAGATTTGGAAATTTAAGAAAGGGTAAGTATGTATGGAATGAGAAAAGAAAAAAGGGGCATTTTAGTAATTTTCTTTTATTATTATTTTTTTTCCTTCAACCTTATCTTCTTCTCTCCTTCTTCCCCATCTTCTCCTCCTTTTCCCTCCCTCTCCCGATGGCTCTCTCCCTCCCCGAAGGTCTCTCTCTCTCTTTCTCTCTCTCTCTCTCTCTCGAAAATGGCCTCACCGAACACTCTCTCCCTCACCGGCAGCTTTCTCCCTCCCGTTCTTCTTCTTCTTTTTTTTTTTTTTTCGACAGCCACACGCCGCTGGTGTAGCTCGCGTTCGCCCGTCGCCCTCTAGCAGCTCCGCCGCAAGCCCAGTCGCCGAACGAAGCTCCAGCCCGCACTCCGCCCGCCGCCCCAGCTACGGCTGCTTTCTTCCTCCTTCTCTCCCTCTCGGTTTCTGTACAGACAGCAGCAAGGGTAGTGTTTTTGGAGCAATTTCCTGCAAGTTCGATATTCGTTCAACCGTTTACGACCTCGATTCGTAGTGGGTAAGTGTTTTGAGTTTTGAATTTAATCTTTTAGTGGGTTATGAATGTGATTTGAAGTTTACCCATGAATTTGTAGTTCTAAGTTTGGATTACCCATCTTGTTTAAAAGTCGTTTAGGCGAAATTAAGTTGATTCAAGCTGCTGTCCAGTGGCCTTTGGTCTCGAATTCGGGGACTTTGTAGGCGAGTCAAGATTGAGCATTCGAGTTTAGGCTACCTTGAATCCTGAGGTTATTTAGGTAAGTAGTTATTTGGATTTAAGCCTTTTAAGTTCTTAAATGAATTGTATGTGTGCTTGATATTTATAATTGGTGAATTGTATGTTTGAAATCGTTTCTAAGAAGCATGTAATGGTTAATGGATCCGTTCGGGGGTAGTTTTGAGCTCAATGGCCTAAGTCTGTGGCTATAAGGAGATTAAGGGCTTAACGAATCAAGTTATTGAAGTAAGCACGAGTAGGACCTTAATAGTTTACCTAAAGTTGTGGTTGAATGAATTTGGCTCGTGTTTGTGGTGCTTGTGATGAAATATACACGTCTTTTATGATTATGTGGGTCATGGTGTGAATGGTTGAATCATCCTGAATTGTCCTTGAGTTTAAGTTGCTTGAGCACGTATTAAAATGGTAATAGGGGCTTAAAGACCCAAGCTCATTATAAATAGCAAGAGTAGTACTTTACAAGTATGCTTATGATAGTGATTGGATTAGTAACATTCCTGAACATTGTTGTGATATTTAGAAGGCTTGCAATTAGGTATTTGTTGTTGCAAGTAATCAATTCGGAAGAACTTGTCGAGCTTGGTAATGGAGTTGAATCTTGAATTAGTTTGTGCTCGAGGTTTAGGAATTGTGATTGTGTTTGATTGCAATGTTTATGAGCTTATCGTAGTTCTCTAAAGGTTTTGCGCATAGATTATTGATTTACTCAGAATGCTTGAAACTCTTAAATGATTGGTTGAGGTATAGTTTCTACGGGTGGTAATGAACTGACTGAGAGCAAGGCGTTGTAGTGGTTGGTCTGGGCTAAAGACTGATCTAGAACATCTTAAGGGTTTCAGTGGGCAGGGATGTGGTTAGTGCTGCAGGTGTTTAGAATGAGCAGATAATTGAGCAGGTTTAAGATGTTTCAGATGGGTTCGAATATGAGTGGAGGATTGTTGGTCGACTTGATTTCTAGTGTAGTTGGAAGACTGAATTCTGGATTTAAGGGATGGAGGACTATAAGTCGTTAGCACAGGTATGTGCTTGTGAACTACGGGGGAGGTGGTGAATGTGGTTTGGAAATAACAAATGAATTTGGTATGGTAGATTACCCTAGGGACTCCAAAAGTAGTGCGAAAATTGCAAGGAGCGTGATAAATTAGAGCCACCTGACCTTATGTCTCTCCTGGGCGAGTCTGAAACTCTAGGTTGACTAGATGTGATGAGAGTGAGGGATTGTGTTCCTTCACTGTGGTGCTAGCTTAGGGGTGATTCCCCATTATGTTGAGCGTAAGGATTGCGATCCTTATGGCCTGTGTGCTAGTTTATGTGTGATTCCCCATTATGTTGAGCGTAAGGATTGCGATCCTTATGGCCTGTGGTTCTAGCTTAGGGGTGATTTCCCATTATGTTGAGCATAAGGGATGCGTCCCTTATTGCCTGTATGCTAGCATAGAGGGGTGGTGTTCTATTGTATGTAGGCGTGAGAGTTACTTTCTTTCACGGCCTTAGTCAACCTAAGTTACATGGCTCGTTGGTAGTGCTCGAGACAATGCCATACCGAGATGGACTCAGGTAAGGGTGTGCGGTGGTAGTTGGATGGTTGATGAGTTGAGATTAAGAAGCAGATGTACGTGCCAGGACAACTTTTGTGTTGATGAGGCTACCATAGGGGCGTTATCCCCAGAGATTTGTGACGAGCATAAGGGTTGTGATCCTTATTGCCGTGGGTGCTAGTATAGGGGCGAGGACCCCAGCGATTTATGTTGAGCGTAGGGAATGCGTTCCCTAGCGCCTGTGTGCTAGTTTAGGGGTGATTCCCCATTATGTTGAGTGTAGGGAATGCGTTCCCTAGCGCCTGTGTGCTAGCCTAGGGGTGATTTATCCATCAAGATGAGTGTGGGTTATAGACCTTCACAGGGTTGGGTTCTAGGTTACAGGACTCGCAGGTATGACACGAAGTTAGGTTCGGTTAGTAGTGAATGTTGTGGAAGGTTAAATGGTTTCTTTAAACATTGGACCCTTAAGTGGGCTACTTACTGAGTATGTTTATACTCATCCTTGCTACTTTGTTTGTTTTGCAGACTGTGCACATTCTCGGGGTGGATGACGCAGGCAACGACTTGACGAGACTATGGAGACTCCACCAAATGTCTTTTCCCTATTTTAGTTTTTAATTTTATACCTTGTTCCTTGATGGGTGTTTGGTTTGTAAAACCTAAATATTCTTTAGTTACGTGTGCTTGGTTAGAAATCCTTAAGTTTGGTTGTCTGATGTTTGAGCTTAGCACTATATATCGTAGTTTGGTGGGTGCTGGGTCTATATTCTGAATTATAGAAGTGTTCATGTCTTTTCCAAGTCTTTGAAATTTTGGTTTTCTTCTAGTTACGTCGTCATGCTGCCGAAATTTCGGGCATGAGCTAGGTAACTAGGTCGTGCTTCCGCTTTAGAGAGTCGTAGGAATTCGGATCTTTACAGTTGGTATCAAAGACCTAGGTTCTAGGTTCTGTAGACTTGCTTACATTGTAAGCATCGGTTTCACCATAGTCGCGCTCAAGAAAGTCGCCTCGTCACCGCCAGGTTTGTCTTCTGCTAAATGTTAAAAGTAGCATAGAGTTAATGTTGATAATGTGGTTCTTTGTTTCTTGGCTTATGAGTTTGTGAAGTAACCCCTAAATTGAATTATGTGCATTATGTTGTGGCTTTGTGGATGGAGGTGATTTAAGCAAGGTAAAGTTCTCAAAATGTCTTTGGGCATTGAGAATGGTAGTTTAGAGAAAACTACCTATTGAGTTCATTCCTTCAAGAGTTTAAGGGTTCGTGAACTGTTATTTTCGTTATTCCTCACCTAACTTGCTAAAACATGTGTAATGGTTTACATGTTGTGCCATTCCTTTTTTTTCCTCGTTAAATTACAAGTTTATGCTCTAATTTTTTTTTTATTTTATCTAATAGATTTTTAAACTTTAAAAAATATTTAATAGATATTTAAAATTTTAATTTTATATCAAATAGATCTCTAAAATTTAAGAATATCAAATAGATTCTTGATCATTTAATTTTGTATCTAATAAATCTCTAGTTTTGTTCAACATTTTTTAAAATTAATGAAACTAACCTCTAGTGAAGCTAATAAATCGTAGACTCGGTTCTAACAATCCTAATTCAACCGTCTTATCTTTGAGATGACGTTCTGTAAGGACTTACTTGTTTTCTTTTTACTATTATGATAAGGGCAAAAATGTATTTTGATCTTTGGGCTTAATTTGATAAAAAATGAAAAAAAATGAAAATTGGATTAGTTTTGTGGTGGACACGTGGGTGTGAGTGATAAGTGGTGGTTGTGTTGTTAAGAAATTATTGGAAGTTGGGGTTTTTATCTTTTGAGATAAGGAAGTTTGTAAAATTTGGATTAAATTAAAAAAATAAAATAAAATAATAGAATGTATTCTTCCTTTTACAATGAAGATCGTGGGTTTTGGAAGATGAAAGGAAACTTGTGGTGAGAAGCTCAATTTGGGGAGTTTAGCTTCAACTACTTGAAATTTGGAGGTGGAAGAGTTTTACAAAGGAAATATTTCAAGTTTGGTAAGTTTCTTTGAGGAAATTATGGAGAAATTTTTATGTTTAGTTGTGGGTTTTTCTATTTTTCTTTCAATTCCTGTTTGGATGTATAAGAAGAGGAAAGAAATTGGGTTTAATTTGGGGTTTGGATTTATGGAATTAGTGTTTTTTTTTTCTTTTACAAAACAAAACAAAAGAAGAAAAGGGAAATTCATAAGCATGAGCTAAAGGGAGAAAAAATGGAAGTTTGCAAACATTCTGGAAGAGAGAAATTGGCCAAGGAAGAGGAAGAAGATGGTGGGTTGTTGGAGAGAGAAGTTAATAAAAGAAATTATTTAATTATGATTAGGGCATTATAGTCAAATGCAATAGAGTTAATGGTGAGAGAGAGAAAGAATATATTGGTTGGTGTTTACATACAATTGAAAGAAGAAAATTGGGAAGTTTGGAAAAAGGAGAATTTTTTTTAGTAAAAATAGTACATCTAGAATTAATTAAAGAGTGAGAATTAGTGTGTTTGGAGAGCCATAAACGTGAGAGTCAAATTGGGAGGAATGGAAGATATTATTTTAGTTAGAAGAAAGATGGGTTATGAGAGGAGAAAAAAAAATTGTTGTTTAATTTGAGGTGGTACTTGTGAAAAGAAAATAATATATATTGGAATTGAAGAAAGTATTTTAAGGTTATGTGATTTGAGTTGGTGGTAAAAATATTGTATCCTCATATGGTAGCTCAATTACTATTTCAGGTCAAACAGAGATTGGAACGATTTACGACCCGAACATATCAACCCCACCACAATTGTGAGTGGTTTATTTTACAAAATATTTTTGTTATTTAGTTATTATTATGATATTTCAAGAAATCTATAATTTTGTAAAACTTTAGAGAAATTGTTATGAGATTTTCGAAAAAATATTCATGAATTTCCAGTAATCTTATGACTTTAGCTGGAATTATCATTCTAGATATATATATATTTGAAACATTTTATGGTTATTTGAGAAATTAGAAGAGTTGTAATGTTTATTGAGAAAATATGACTTTGGAAATGTTTTATATTATGGAGAGATTTGATTATTATTTGAGAAGTTACACATGTTTGGTGTTATTTTAAAATCTCTCAAGTCTATGAGATAGTGTTTTAGAGAAAGAGTATGGTTTTCAGAAAAAGTTCGAGAATTAAGAGTTTTATGTTAAAAGTGGTTTTCAAACCACTAAATCTATGTACCCATGGTGATTACCTGTATGTTATGTGAATGTGTTTCTATAGTATACTAAGAGAGAGAGAGGTCTTTGGGACCCACTCTAGCACACACATATGCTTTGGGCCGTGTGTTAGAGTGCTTAGCCCTCTGGAGGCAGTTTTACGTGCACGTATGACAGAGATTTACTCTGCTATGTATCATGAGATTAGTCGGTGAATAGTATGACAGAGAGTGAGTTGCTATGCGTATGGATTTTACTCTACGCCAGTACTATGGAGATTTGGGTACAGGTTTGGTGATGGATTTTGTGAGCTTATGCTTATGTTTTCAAGAGTTGTAACTACACATTTTCTCTATCTCTCTCTCTATATATATATGTAGTGTTATTTGCAAATGTTAGGTTTTCAGAGGTATTGTATCTAGAGCTATAATCTCTATTTCGATGCTTATGGTTAAAGTGATATTGTTATAGATTTTACTGGGTTTTTGTGATCTTGAGAACTTTAAAATTCTTCCTAGTTTACTTTGTGATTTTTATAGAGATTTGAATTACGTGTATTGTGTAATGGTTTCCATAAAAAGAATATATATATATATATATTTTTTCTTATGAACTTACCACTCATTGGGCTTTTTAGCTCATTCTTTCTTTCTACATTTTCTTACCAGGTAGCATTTGAGTTTCTAGTGAACCTACTGAAGTTGACCTCTGCCACCAGACTTGCCAGATTGCATTTCATATTTGTATGTACATGTGCTTTAAATGCATCTTTTGTAACTAGAGTGGCTAATACGAGCTTAAGCGCACCATGTTTTGTGTCTCACGTTGGTTTGTGTTTAAAACTTGTAAATTTATAATGATGCTTTTGACTTTTTAAGGTTATGTGTAAATGGTTGGAGTGATTCTGAATAGTGTGTTTGAAAAGGATTTGGAGAAAGTATCAAAGTTATATATATATGTACATATGTTATTTGGGAGTTTAATGTTTCAAAATTCAGGTATATTCATCGGTTTTTCAGGGGAAACTCTGTCGAAATTTTGTGGACTTCATTTCAAGAAAATTTTTGTTAGCCACCTATTATTTTCAAAACGTGTTTTGTTTTGATAAGTTGGACATTGGGTTTCGTTTTTTTTTGTTTCGATTGATTGTCATGATATGCCACGTCCTAAGATGGTTAGAGTGATTTGGGACGGGGTGTGACACGTTTTGGATCAAACCTCATCGGATCCTCCCAAATCCTAGGACTTGAATACCTTTTGGGATAAAGTAACCATTCACAACAATATCAGAGTTTGAGACGTGAGGAACATTGAACGTTGAAAATGGATGAAGTCGAAAAGATTCTCTTGCACAAACCATCAACATAAATCCATGTTTAAATTAACTCTAAATGAACTAGCTTTGAAGATCCTTATAGCAACTAACCATAGCTAACTGAAAGAACAGATGGAGCATAACTTCAAAACGCTCCTAGCTAACTAAACATATAAAAATTAAAAGAAGCAAATGGAATGAGATTTGATCTTCAACTAACCAACAAGGAGTCCAAGCAAGCCTTGCGCAACAACTTTCAAGTATCATAAATTTGCATAGAACACAATCCGAGTTTTCAAAATTTGTTGGATGCTTTCAAAACAACCAATACATTTTTCCTCACAAAACAAATAAAAGAAAGTGAAATAAGATGAGAGAGTCAGCCATTGATTTTGAATGATTACATTAAAAGTATGTTTGGGAGTAGTTTTGAACATGATAAAAGTGATTTTAAGCCTTTCATAATCACTTCCAAGCATGCCCTAAGACCATTCCAAACATAAAAACACCTTGTTAACCATTATGCTCTTTGGAGTCAACTCTGTGCTTCATTCATTCAAATCCAAGCACTTCATTCCGTATATGTTTCACAATGGTGCTCCATGGACGCTTCAATAGGTTCTACATTTACTTTTACATTACCCTGACCAAATTTAATCTCTAAACAAAACCAAAATAGAGTTTCTCCGGTCTCCTCTCCAAAAGTCATATTCATAAATCATACTAAGAATAACAATCAAGAATGAAGATAAAGAGAGGATGAAGGTTCTAACATGGGTGAACACATATTCAAATAAAGTCATCAGCATTTGAAACAATTTAGAAACTTTATATCCTTATTCTATGTTAGCATAGAACACAAATTCAAGCATGTAAGAGAGACAAAAAAACAGAGTTGGTCAAACTTCTTCATGCACTAAATCTCTCCATCTCAAAAATGAGATGCAAGTGGCAACCCCACTAATTCAAAAACATTAACTACAGAGAGAAGACAAGAAATTTGATTACCAGTTTCAAATCCATCAATCCATCTGAAGGCTGGTAGCTAACAGTCCCAACTACACTCAGCTCATTATGGTTATCTCTTCCTAATTTAGCATCCCTTCCATTCTTCATTAGCCAATTTTGCTCCATGTCTGAGGACAATTTCACCTTTTAATTAAACATCCACATTCGTCGACACAGAAATCGAGAAACAAAGAACACAAAAATCTTATAGAGTGTTCGGTTCCCTATTTTGGAAGTGGGGAGTATGGGTTTGTTTAAACAAACTCATGTTTGGTTGACAATTTTGTTAACCCATGTAGCACACGTTTGCTACAGTACATACTATTCTACCTTTCAGGTTTGCTACAGTACTTTACCTTACTCACTAGGTTTGTTAGAGTACTTTATTCATACTCTTCAAATTTGCTACAATACATATTTTTATCTTTAATAATGCTTTTAAAATGCACTAAATTTTTAATAAAAATATATTAGTTAAATAAAAATAATTAATTAATAATAACTTTATAATAAATAAGTAAATAAATTTAGTTCAAATTTCAAATAGTAATAATTAATTCATAAATTGATATGTCGGCTTTGTTATAATTCATGTTTTAGAGCACTTATAATGATAAATTTATAAGAAGGAATTTCTTTGTATTTTGTTCCTACATTGACAAATATTAAAAAAAAAAATTACAAAACTAACTAAATATTTATTTTACAAAATAATTATTCAAAAAGTGTTCAGATTAATAATAATATTAAAAAATAAATTATTCAATTATAAAGTAATAGTTCCTAATTTATAAGAAACTTATTATCATATTTTAAAATTTGTATTAACATATAAATTATAATAAAAATGATTTTATTATAAATTTCAAACCACGTACGTTATATAAACCTAAATTTAATACTTCAGTTTCCATTTGATAAAAAAAAATCCATTTCTCTAAATCCACAACTTTCCTATACTCATTTTCTTGTGAAAATGAAAAAATCATGTTATCATAGTCAATTAAAGACATAATATTTGTTAAATTAATTAATTAAACTATTTTAGTTAGTGTATCTTGAAGTTAATAGCTTTTAAAATAATATTATTTAAAATACTTTAACTTTATAACCTTATGTATTAGTTAAATATGAAAGTTAAATTCAATAGTAATTTTGATGAAAAGTAGTAAATAACTTTTGTTAGCACAACAAGTTATAAATCATTAAATAAACAATTGATAACATTTTCTTTATTGTTAATTTTATGGTTGGATATATTTGCATAAAATTTTTTGTTTATATTTGTTCATACTTTGGTAAATAGTCTAATATTTTCATGAACAATTAAATATTTATTCTATAAAATAATTATTGAAAGAAATTTTAGCGGACAAATGTATTAAAAATATGTTATTTATTATTAAAATAATACTCTCTAATTTCATAATAAAAGTTACATTTTAAATATAATTTAATATATAGTTTTTATTACTTTAATTAAATAATTTCTATTATTTATTACAAATTTAAGTTTACCAACTAAATACACTTTTAATAATCTCATGTTTAACAAATTATAATTCAAACACAGACTTAACAAACTCAGACTTGACATCATCCAAACATTGGTTTAACAAACTCAGACTTAACAAACCTATTTTCTGTACTATCCAATGTAACGCCCCCAAATTTTAACCTAACTTAGGGACATTACTAAGCTTACAACCATTATGCCCCAAAAATTTCGGCAGCATAACGACGTAACTATAAGATAACCAAAATTTTTCTAGCACCTGTTGGTCAAAAGATAACACTTCTATATTAAGAGTAACCAAACCACAACTTCCAAACTACAACTCAAGAAGTTATTGAAGATTCACAAATGAATCAACATGCTAATTATGTAAAGTACTAGATCAGTTCATTAGTTTCAAGCAAACACAATCCACAAAGGTAAAGTAACCTAAATGTCTATTTCTAAACTTTCAACATAAATAATACATCTAAGATAAACCAAACTCAACTTAAAACTTTTTAAGAAGGAAGCAACACTCAAATAACTAGCCTGCAATTCAACATAACGTACTACAAAGGTAATTTAACTAAACAAGGTTCAACAAGGACAACTACTAAAGTAATCAAAGAGCTAGCTATGGTTTCTCTCTTCTCGTGTCTCCTCTTCAGCATCACTAGTTTCGTAAAGCTCATCCTCACCTACAAAATCTTGTGATTGGGGGGGGGGGGGGGGGGGGGGAAGTCAATACAAAAGTACTCAATAAATAGCTCACACCTAGTGAGCCACCAAACATTAAACAACAAACAACATGCTATACTCACACACCCAATCATGCTTTTTCAAAGTAAATTCACCAACATCATACCATGTATACATAAACAAGTAAACTATGCATAAGATTCGCTTAACACATGAACTTTCGCACCATGCCATGCAACTAACACATGAATTCTCACATCATGCCATGCTCGCTCAGTTCTACTCATCACTCATGTTTAGCCCTCACCAAATCTCTCAAAGACTGACCCTTCGAGAAGCATCGACCCCTGACCACTATTACTAGAGCCTCAATACTTCTCTACAGAGCTCGGTGTTCGACCCTTGACCAATGTTACCAATGCCTCGAACTGTGCATCGCCCCTTGACCATTTGTACCCAAGGTGCACTGATGAATTAGCAATGCATTGGCTCTATCCCAGGCGCCCAACACATGCTTTTTAGACTCATCACACCGATCCTTGACCATTTGTACCCAAGGCCTCGATGCTCCTCTTATTCCAATGGTGACAATACCACCCCTAGAAAATTGGTACACGAGGTGCACTGGTACTCACCCTACAATCCTTAGCAAGCTCACAAGGTTCGCTAACCTCCTCACAAACTCACTAAATTCATGCTACCTAAGCATGCTACTAGACCATGTCCCACACCCAAACAAACATGCTCATACATATATTTCAAGCTCAATTAATTATCATGCTAACATCACATAAACTTCAAGAGTCATTCAAGCATTCTCGTCAAAAGCTCAAAAAAAAAAAAAGCACATAGAATAGTGATCGGATTGTACATACAAGCGCACGCGATCGAAGTAATATAAAATGGTATGTGAGTACCAAGTATCGAATCCCAAGGGAACGGAGTAACAAAAATATTGTAAAGCAAAGTGTACGGAAAATTGCAACTTGAAAACTAAAAATTGCAAAAATAAGGTTGGGTTGGTGTGTTGGTAAAAAGAACAATTGCAGAATCTAATTGCAGAATTTAGAAATGACAATATTGAAATAACAAACTAGATAGACTTAGAAATTGAAAATTCAAATGGAATTTGGATAAAAATGGGGCTCAAGAGTGTCATTGCCCTAAGTTGTAATTGCAAGCCAAAATTACAATTCCAACCTACTCCACATTCAATCGTAAACCAAAATTGCTTCTCCTATTCACCTTGAATTTAGGGTTTTAGGAAGCTAAGTGAGTGACTTATATGTCTATAGTCCATCTATCTTAGATCATTCGGCTCAACAATTTTATGGGTTTTGGAGTCCTTAATCCCTATGTCTAGGGTAAGGATTGGCATATGTCTAAGCTATTTTTCTCCATCACTTGTGTGAAATCCGCTTATTACTAACCCCGTTAGTATTAGATCTAAACTTGAGTTGCTACCCTAGTTGATCAATCTAGGATCTCAACAGAAATTTATTCAACACAAGCAAACAATTGAAATGTGGGCTTGGTTTTTATTGAATTTAGGCTATAATTACTTCTTAGGGAATTCACATTCTTGAATCCCCTAAGAAGTTTTAGCTCATAGTAAATATAAAAATACTACAACTAATTTTTGAAGGAAACATTATATTAAAGAAAATTTGAGTAAGTTACTACTGATAATTAAAACTGAATAAGTTGAAGAAATACTTGGGCAAAAATAGTCAACATATTGCTAGACAGTAGCTAATTAAAGCCTCCAAAACCTTTCACTATGAATGGAAAATAAAAGCAGATTGATATCAAATCCTAATTAACTTATTGAAGAGAACAAATTATGAACAACAGCAACCATATGATCAAATCCCTTGCAATTAACAAATTAAGGAGCAAATGTACATAATTGAAATATTCTTACGAAAAACAGAAATTAATCGAGCAAAAATGATTTTTTAAAACAGAACCGAGTTCCTCCTCTATTCCAATCAACTTCATCCTTTCTCTATTTCTAGGAATTGACTAGTCTTAACACTCCAAGATTGCCTTGAATTGGATTAGAAAATCGAGAAGAACACGTAGAAAACTAGCTGAATTCTGGGCATAAAACCGTGTAGAAAATTCCAGAAAAACAGAGTATTAATCGTGCATAAAACCCACGAATCAAAAACTGAATCAAAACTTAACTTAATACAAGAGGGAGTCGAATGGAGAGTAAAGATTGTGCAGCCAACGACTCTTGATAAAATAAGAAGAAATTGCAGAAAAATAAAGATAGAAACTGTAGAAAACAGAAAAAAAAATCTGCAGAAAACAGAGGAAAAAAACCACGAAAATTGACTCCAAAAAGTCTCAAAAAACGAATTGTGTTACTCCTCCTCTTCTTCCCCTTTTATAGGCCTTCATTAGGGTTGAAGAATGCCCAAACTTTGTGCTCAAATTCCCTTAAATCATGCTGTAATTGAAGATTTTCGGAATGGGTTAAATGCAGATTTTTTTCATTTTTTGAACTTTTCTACTGCTCTAGATTGCAGAATCCGAATTTGCAATTTCCACATTCCCTGCAAACAAACTTAACTTTTTGAGAATCTTATCTAATTGCTTTCATTCTTATTCCTTTTTTATTTTCAAGCAACTTTCAACTATTTTCAAATGATCTTAAGACAAAACAAGAATATTCTAAGTAATTAGGAGTTAAATAAACCTTAATTATAAGGCTTATCAAATAGATATAACGTGCACAAATCAAGCAAGTAAACATATATCATACTGCACACAATCAAATAGATTCATCAGGTAGAATTCTACTTACAAAATGTACTAAAGCGCCCCTAAAGGCAGTCGACAAGGTTCCTAAACAATATAGGCAAGGGTTAGATGCTAGAACCTCATTTGGAACCCTTATTCGAATTCGAAAGAGTATTCAAAACAGATGTTCTTACCCTAAACGACTTTAAATTGAGTTCGAACAATTCAAAATTAATTTGAATCCTAAAACAAAACGCATTCAAGGTTAGAAACCCATCTAAAGTATTTTTAATGGAGATTGAAAGAGTCTAGAGCGCACTATTACCTACTGAACGCTGCCAAAGGGCCTCAACACCTGGCTGGTCGATGTTCGGAGGTGATCGAATGAGCTTGAAACTACACATCAAGGTTACCCAACGGTTAGAAATTAAACTAACACTTCTTACGTCACTTTAATTGGTTTGCAAAAGGTCTATAACATGTTAAAACTTACCCAACAATGTCAATTAGACCGAATCTTTGCTGTAAATCCTGTTTTTTGCAGAAAACTACTTCGAATGTAGACCATTCGGAGTCCAAACAAGCTAAAATTGCAAATAAGAGATGTTTAAGGCATGGGTAATCCAAAACTAAAGTCGATTAGGCATGGATAAGAGACAAACCTCGTCAAACAAGAAGGAATTCGCGTTGGTCTACTGTAAGTCCCTTTTTTTGCAGTAAACTGCTTCGAATGTGGACTATTCGGAGTCCAAACAAGTTAAAATCGCAAATAAGAGATGTTTAAGGCATGGGTAATCCAAAACTAAAGTTTATTAGGCATGGGTATGTGACAAACCTCAACAAAAAGGGAGGAAAACGTGTGGGTTTCGTGTTGCTGCTGTAAGACTCGAGGGAGAAGAATATGCTGCCAAAGAGTGGATCTCACGGTCTGCTACCGAAGACTTGAGGGAGAAGAAGAAGAAGTAGATCGAGGATTCCAAGGGGAGGGCTGCTGCTGAATCGTGAAGAAGAGGGAGTAGAGAAGATGAGAAAGGCTTAGGTTTTACTTAGTTTTCCCTTTTTCTTTTAACTTTTAATTTACCAATAAGTAAAAGAGGGAAAACTTAAGGTCTCTAAAATTCCAAATTCACTATTCTTTCCAATAATTAAAACTCCAAATAAAAATATCTAAAGGATTGGGATAAAGTCTAATTAAAGGAAATTTGAGTTCCTTCTTGGACTTAAGAATAAAAATCTAGAATTAATTCTCATATCTTGAATTAATGATTTAAGAAAGTCTCTTCTCCAAAATTCTAGAAATTTAATCTACCAAACACATCAAGGTCACCCAATATAAGATTGCTCCAAGATAAGCACGTTTAACTTTAGAATTCCTATGATTGAGCCACCGAAAAGGAAGATGTACATTGTTGGTATAAGTAGTAACTATCAATTCTTTTAAGCCTTTCTTAACCATGCCTTGCATAGCCTCAAGATCCCTCTCATTTGGATGAGGTCTTGGTTCATTCATGTACCCCTCCTAACCTCGGGCGTTACATCCAAACACTGACTTAACAAACCCAAACTTAACAACTCCAAGCTTAATCAACCTAGGCTTAACAAATCACCCAGACCTACGAACCAAACGACCCCTTGCAGTCTCCCCAACCATCTGTAGCAAATATGAAACATTGGAGAAAACAATCATACAGTTTTCCCAATCATTCGTAGCAAATTAAATCAAAACAAAACAAAACATTCACCCCAAGTCTAAACAAAACCAATTCAATTCATTATCATACCAATACGAATGAACTTCCATAGTCATAATGAAAGGAATGGACAGTGCCAATTCAAAAAATTATAACGAACAAGATTTAACCAATATATATAGAGGATTAATGGGTTAACCTACAACCTACTAACTAGCTAGGTATAAACAACTAAATAACTACAAACTAAAAAAAAACAAAGAAGAAGAAAAAAAAACTACAACAAAGCATAACTCACTTAATCATTGCATTACTTACCTCCCAAAAAGTTGGAGACTCAAATCCTCCATCCGCTATTAAACTCCAAACAACCAAAAATAAATGTACAAAATAAAACCATTAACAATTCAAATTAAGAACTATAGAACTACTGCAAAGTATGCTACATAAAGAACTTAATTACATCAACATCTAGAGACAATAAACCCATCCCTTTTTCGTATGAAAATTTCAAGAACTAGAGTGGTAGGTACACCCTTAAATCAAAATCAACATGAGTATTCGTAAATAGGTTTGAGTAGACCTCATATAGAATGACAAAATTATCCTTGACCAAATCTTCATTCAACTCCCTAAGATGGTTAGTGAGAACATCAACCACTCTGCAAAGGAACTAAGGATCAAAAGTTAAGGATTCAAATAGCCCATTAAAGGTGGCATTTCAACTTAGATGCACGCCAAGAAAGTGATCCTCTCGCCAACAACTTGGAAAAGATAATGTGTTGGAGAAGCAATCACCGGCCGCAGCTAAAAGCACATGAAGAAAAACAAAGAATCAAAATCAAGCCACCATCAAATTATCACAAAATGAAGTAATTTCAAATAAACCCACAACTAACTTTAAACAAATACTTCAAAATCAAAGATCCAGATATCAAAATCTCAAAGCAAAACTTAGAACTCACAAACATTAGAGTAGTTCTCAAACACCTCAAGTAAATAAAACCACATATTCCCATCAGATTCTTCTAATTTCAATCTTTTGGCACGTACTTCAAATAAAGGCTGCATTGGTTATATTTTCAAAATTTACCAGTAGCATCAGCCAGTGGTTCATTTTTGTTGTCTACTGTAAAGTGTGATTATCTTCCCCTATAACGACATTCTGCTAAAAGCAACCAAATGTTCAAATTAGAACACGAGGCATTCATAAAATAGCTCATTGTATTGTATTAAACTCGCGAAGATTCAATGACATTCTCACACCAAGCACAAAAACTACCAAGCCAAAAATACATTGCATTTTCGCTACCAAAACACCCACGCCAAACGTGGATTTCAAGAATCCGATAACTTTAAAATGTTCAACGAATTCACATCCTTGTTGTCTCGGGATCCGCACTGTAATCCTTCGACAAAGGATAATATAATTTCTAAAAGTTTTTAATGTCTTTTGATAAATATAGTATATTTTTCGAAGGTTTTTAATAACTTTCAATATTAAAGGTTTTTTAAAAACCTTCGATAATGAATAATATAATTTTTAAAGATTTTTAATGTCTTTTGATAAATATAATATCTTTTTCGAAGCATTTTATGAACCTTCGACAAAAAGTAAATATCTTTCAAAGGTTTTTTAAATACCTTTGATAAGAATAATATAATTTTAAAAGTTTTCAATGTCATTTGATAAATATAATATCTTTTTCAAAAGTTTTTAATAACTTTCGATAAATATATGTATTTATCAAAGGCTTTTTATAACCTTCGATAAAAAATGGTCGAAATAGTCCAACTTTTTTGTAGTGAGTTAAGGGTGCATTTAGCAGTGCTTTTGAAGATGAAAAAAAATCTTAACTGTTGTAGTGTTTGGTAAAATTGATTATAAATTAATTTTAATAAAAGTACTTTCCTTAAAATAATCAAAGTTCTTTATTCGGGATCCCAATGAAAACACTGTGTAAACCATGTAATTCAATAGAGTATAAACAAATTTAAGAAATTCTCATAACATAACTTTACAAATAAAAGTTTTAAAACATAAACACGTGGAAACTATGCTGACCTTGACCCCATGACACCTCTAGCAAACAACTCCTGTCCCTTGCCTTCTATGTCCTTCCCTTTAATTGAAAAAAAAAATAGGAAAAGGTTGAGTATTAAAAATACCCAATAAGTGACCCTACTGCTGGGGTCATGATATGTAATCACATACATCATGACAATATTTTCGTGACTATAACGAGACCTAAAACTTTGCCACTTTGGTTTCCACTCATTTCCTTTGTTTTCTTGAGATGTGCATCACTTTCATACACTCTAGGTCTCTTTAGACATGCATCATTTTCATACACATTGACCCTAAGCACATCACTTTTATGTACTTAGAACCCCTAGACATGCATCTCTTCCAAGCAGTCAAATCATATAGAAAAATGAGGAAATCTGTTTAACATTTCATGACTTTTATGAACAAACACACATGCATGAGATCTCACATAAAAACATTAGTTCAATATCATGATGCAACATAAGAGTTTGTTCACTCATAAACAACATAATCCTTCACATACATGACATACAAGTCATTTCTTTCACACCACAAAAGATCTATGACTTTCATAAAACTGTTCATACCTTTCATAAAATAGTTCATGACTTTCATAAAACAGTTCATGACTTTCATGAAATAATTTGATACGAAAACCCTAGAATTTTGAAAATTAGGAACCATTTGGTTATGTGAACCCCTAATTATAAAATTCTAAAACCCCCCAAAATCAATTTGATTTCAATCCCCAAGGAAAAGGACTAGATGAGGATTACCTTTTGATCTAAGACCAAGAGACAAGAAAACTAGTTCCTTACTCAAGGTTTGAACACTCCGCAAGCAAGCTGATCAGACCTACTTGAATGCTCCTAGCTTGCAATTATGGATTCAAGAATTGCAAAAGAGATGATAATGTGGCTTAGACATTAAACACAGAAAACTTCATTCCCCAAAAAACTAAGTTTTTGCGTACAGAGTGCCTTTATGATAAGCGCCAAAGATGTTGGATTTACAAAGCTAGAGATCATTCTAGGATATTTGCAAACATTTGCGAATAAGGCTAACTTAACGAATTGATTCCAACCAAGAGTTTAGTTAAAAGATGAATCACTCTTAGATCAAACTTAGAATCTATGATGGTCACTCCTAGATCCTAAGACGACTCACTCCAGAATTAGCTTGATCATGACTAATCCAATGAATCGATTTAACATCAAACCTAAAGCAAGATTTGAAAGAAAATAACACTAAAGTGGTTTCAAGAAAACACGAGTTTGATAATCAATGTTCTACCAATTCCATAGCAATACAAGCCTATAAATAGGCCAAATGGTCGTTCAAAGAACCAAAGACAAAAAGTCTTCAAAAAGTGATAAATGCACATTAGAGAAAAATATGTTGTAACGACCCGAATTCCTACGACTCTCTAATGCGGAAGCACAACCTAGTTACCTCGTTCATGCCCGAAATTTCGGCAGCATGACGGTGTAACTACAAGAAACCAAAATTTTACAAAGACCTGGAAAGAGATATGAGCACTTCTATAATTCAGGAAATAGATTCAGCACCCTTCAAACTACGATACATAGTGCTGAGCTCAACCAACAGACAGTCAAACCTAAGGACTTCTGACTAAATACACGGAAATGAAAGAAATTTAAACTTTACAGACCAACAAACAACAGGGAACAAAGAAACAAACTAAAAGCTAAACATGGAAAAGAATTTTGGTGGAGTCTCCATAGCCTCGTCAAGCCGTCGCCTGCATCTCCACCACGAGAATGTGCACAATCTGCAAAACAAACAAAATAGCAAGCATGAGTATAAACATACTCAGTAAGTAGCCCACTTAAGGGTCCAACATTTAAAGAAGCCATACCAAGAAGAAAACTGTTCTTACTCACACTCGTGCTTAGATTTCAAATATTTTCTTCTGTTATTCTAAAGGTCCATTTAACCTTCCACAACATTCACTACTACCTGACCCTAACTTCGTGTCATATCTGTGAGTCCTGTAACCTAGAACCCAAACCTGTGAAGGCCTATAACCCTCACACCCATCTCAAAAGATAAATCACCCCTAGGCTAGCACACAGGCGCTAGGGAACGCATTCCCTACGCTCAACATAATGGAGAATCACCCCTAAGCTAGCCCACAGGCGCTAGGGAACGCATTCCCTATGCTCAACATACTTGAGAATCATCTCTCAGCTAGCACACGACAATAGGAAACGCATCCCTATGCTCAACACAGTGGGGAATCACCCCTAAGCTAGCTCATCGGCAATAAGGAACGCATTCCTTATGCTCATCATATCACATACGTTCTAGGCTTACAAACGCGCACGAAACAACAGAATTAGAGTAGGTAGTACCAATCTAACGGTCTTTGTACTTTCACAACAGTTTTGGAACCTCTCGGGTCATTCACCATACCAAAATTTATTCATCATTCCCAAACCTCATTCACAACTTGACCCGAAGTTCACAAGCACAATCACTGGGGAAAATCACAATTCCCTAATTCACATAAACAAAGAAGAAAAGCAATCCCTCAACTCTTTCCGTACATTTACAACACCTCGCGCCTCATATATATATATCTATATATAGGCAAGGCTAAAATCCTAACGAAACATTCCAAAATACTACTCACTTTCTAGGCCAGTACCATGGAGATCCATTTCTTTTCCTTTTAGGAAATCATTAGTGGCATACGACCTAGGCCCACAACTAAATAAACAACCAAAATCTTATCATGGTGATCTTTCACTATAGATCACAAACACCAATCTCAAGTAAGAACTATACGTAGCCATAGCCCATACATATGCCAGTGACATAAAGCCCTTCTATCATTTAATCCTGAATTCAATCCTCCAAACATGCTAGATCTCAAAACAACCAATACCCTTCCATTCTCATTTAAACCTGTCTGAAACTTAATAAACATGCCCAACCATCTGCTCATTCTAAACACACGAAACATGATCCACAGTCTAAAGCACTGCATACCCTTAAGGTAAACTAAATTAGTCTTTAGCCCAAACTAACCACCCCATCGCCTTGCACACCATTAACTCGTCCACAAATCTGTGAAAAACCAAACCTTCGCCAACCATTCAAGTGTTTCAATCATCCTACACTCCGTTAAACATCTCAACATCGTCTGAAGACCTTTCTCAATCGCTTATGATCATTCAAAATAATCAAACATCTAGTACTTCCATACTTTGAGTTAAATTACAACCATAGCCATTCGGATATTTCAATGCTCACTTCTATAATCAAACTCTAACAAGTTGCATACAGAACACATAGCACACGACTTGGACCCTTGGATATTGTACTAGCAATCGATAGTCATAAACGTTCTAAAATAATTTAAGCCCCTTATACCATTTTAATACGTGCTTAAACAACTTAAGCTCAAAGGCAATTCAGAATAATTCAGCCATTCACACCATGATCCACATATTCATATGAGATACACCACAACATGACCCAAACTCATTCAAATCCAACCCTTTGAAAATTCTTAAGGCTTTACACGTGCTAACTACAATATCCCAATACTTTAAGTCCCTATTTCCAACTATAGCCACATAATTAAGCTAATTACAGTTCAAACAACATCCCCATTGATCCACAACTCATTAAATGCTTCATAACAAGATTTTCAAGCATGCTTTGATAATTTTTCAAGTTCTCAAACATACAACATACACAAATAGAATCTTAAAGGGACTTAAATCCAACTTGCTACTTACCAATTTAAGTAATAATAATATGCACTTTTAAAGCATTCCAGATCACCAAATGAAGTCCCGAACAACTCCTTTGCTTGCTGAAATGATGTCGAATTGATTTGAACTCGACAACCCAGCCTCCTAACATAATTGGTAACCTTGAATAAGGTCTCACGCGTTATGGGTAAATTATAAAACACTAAAACAGTCCCAAACTTCCACAAAAAAGCCCTTAAAATTCAGTTTAACACCCTTAAATCAATTCGAATCATTGTTGGAACACTTACCCATGAACCAAAAGCTTGTTGATTTACTTCTAAAGGGTCTAAATTCATATATTTAAAATCCAAAGGCTATGGGTAATCTAAAATAAATTCCAAACTTTATGAATAACTCAAATTCACAAGCATAACCAACCAATAGATTAAATTCAAACTCGGAATACTTACCCATTCCAATTCGAACCTATACACGGCTTGATCGAACACTAAGCTCGCTGGAAAATGACCCCGAAACAGCTTTTTCCTTGCTGTCTGTGCAGAAAACCGAGAGAGAGAGAGATATCGCGGTTGGACTTAGGAAACAGCAGCTTGCTGCTCTGTTCGGCGAGGCTAGGCGTGCGACGGCGGAGTGCAGACAGGCGGAGCTGTCGGGTTCACAGCGGAGGCGCTGAACGAGCAGGACGTGAGGACTGGGTCTTCGTTCGGCGACTACCTGTTCGGCGAGGAAGAGAAATCTGGAGTAGAGAGAGCACGCAGAGAGAGGAAGAGACGAAGGGAGAGCATGCAGAGAGAGGAAGAGACGAAGGAGAAGATGCTGCGGTGGAGAAAGAGAGAGATCAGACCTAGAGAGGGAGATTCGGGAAGGAGAGGGGAAAGGTGAGGAGGAAGAAGGAGAGAAGAAGAGATAAGAATGAGGGAAAATAAAAAAAAATTACTAAAATGCCCCTTTTTTTTTCTCATTCCATACTTACCCTTTCTTAAATTTCCAAATCTCAAATTAACTCCAACAATCTAAAATACTTATTTAAGAAATTAATCCAACTTGATTTCTAAAATTTAAAAATTAATGCTTCTAAATAAACCGGTCGTTACATATGTTCTAAGAGATTGAAATTTGATTGCACAACAATTGAGACCTCTAAATGCAGAACAAAAATCGGAGAAATTATTTAAGTTGTCTTATATAGCTACTGTAGGAGGCGCTTGGCTCGATGATTACGTTTGACAAGGTTTTACATCACAAAATGCCAAGATGTGCAATTTGGACAGCCACCTATTCACAATTTCTGCACACTTTTTTTATCCCCTATGCCATCTTTCAAACTAGACCACTATTCCCATGCCATCTTCATACTATTATCATCTTGACTTGTTGTACTAACATTATAAAGAAATTTGGGCTAAAAATCTTTGTCTCTTCTTATGCATCAACTATCTTTTGAAGATGTAATGTGAAAGCCTCCTGAATCTTCTTTGCGTTGCTTCTTGTTATTGCTCCTTCGGTTACATGCAATGGATTAGTGGTTGGAGTCACATCATCTTCTTTTTTTAAAAAAAAGATTTGTCCTCAAATCAAGGTCTTCATTTCCTACATCAAAAGGAGTACTCAAATCAGCCATAGTAAAAGTAGAGTTTTAAACACGTCTAGTTTGTATGCATTGTCATTGATCTGCTCTAATACTTGAAATGGACCATCTCCCCTTGGTTGAAGTTTAGAATTCCTTTGATTCGAAAATCTTTCCTTTTGTAGATAAACCCAAACCCAATCACCTAGTTTAAAAACCAATTTCTTTCTCCCTTGGTTCGTTTGAGTGACTAGCTTTTGAGTATTCTTTTCAATCCTTTCCTTAATTTCTTTGTGCAAAGTTTTGATGTATCCGACCTTAGAAACAACTGCATCACTAGTAAACATATTAGGTGGCAAAGGAAATAAATCTAGAGGAGTTAAAGGATTAAATCCATACACAACCTCAAAAGGTGAACAATGAGTGGTGCTATGTATCACTCTATTGTATGCAAACTCCACAAAAGGTAGAGTCTCTTCCCAAGACTTAAGATTTTTAGAAATTAGCGATCTAAGCAAGGCCCCCAATGTCCTATTAACCACCTCGATTTGTCCATTGATTTGGGGATGACAAGTTGTAGAAAACAAAAGATTAGTTCCCAAATTTTCCCACAAAAATTTTCAAGAATGACTTAAAAATTTGACATCTCTATCACTTACAATAGTTTTTGGAATGCCATGCAATCTAACCACTTCCCTAAAGAATAGATTGGCTATGTTAGTTGCATCATTCGTTTTGTTACATTGAATGAAATGTGCATCTTACTAAACCTATCAACCACCACAAAGATACTATCATGATGTCTTCTAGTCTTTGGTAGTCCTAGAACAAAATCCATGCTAATGTCAACCCACGATTCACTAGGAACATCTAAAGGTGTGTCTACCATGTGGTTGTGTTTTAGACTTTGCGTCCTTACATTTGAAACATTGCTTTCTGATCGCTATGCTTTGCTACAACACGCAAGTGCACGTGATCGAAGTAATAAAGAAACTGGAAGTATTCCAGAGTATCGTACCCAAGGGAATGGGTTTTAACAAAATCTACTAAGACGACACAAAATATGTTTGCAAATTGCAATTGTGGTAACCATTGGTGTGAAAATGATTGAGTGGTTGTTTTTGCTAAAGAAACTAAATAAAAATGATAAAAGAGGGATTCAAACGAGTTTTTGCTCCATTGAAAGAAATTGCGGTCTAATTGCAATTGCATTCATTTGACTTCAACATTTAAGCTTTGTAAACCGAAATCAACACCTATTCGACCTTCTATAAAGTATCTTTAGGAGGCTAAGCGATTAAACCGATATTTCTATGGCTAATACGAACTTAGTTAATTTTGAAACACAATTCTTTTGGTTTTAAAGGTTTTGCCCTATGTCTAGGGTCAAAAACAAATTCCTATGTCTAGACTATTTTCCTTTATTGCTTTTATGAAATCTAAATTTTTATCTAACCTTTTCAGAATTAGACTCAATTTTTGTATACTAATCTAGGTGATCAATCTAGACTAATAATAAGCATTAAAATCAATAAAAGCAAACAAGCTATGGAAGAAGCAAAGTTGCTCTCACAATTAGGCCTTTATTCCTATCTTTAGGGCATCCACATGCTTGAATCCCAAAGAAGAAATTAGCTCATCAAAATTAAATTAAAAAAAAAAAACAGTAAGCTAAAATTAAAGTAATTCATTGGTAGAAAAGAAAATTTGGAAAATAAACTAAAGAATGCTAGCAAACAAACTTGTATGAAAATTCTATTATGCCCAAAAGAAGCTTTAAAGCAAAATGGAAGAAATTATAACTTTATTAAAATGCTAAAAAAAATATACAATTAGTAGCTATCTTTAATTAAAAACAAAACAGAAAATAAAAATAATAAAAACAAAACAGAAAATAAAAACAGAAAATAAAAATGAAGAACACAGTTCGTTCATGAAAGAAACCCACAAAAATAAAGTGCAGAAAACTAACTAACAGCAGCAAAAACTTCCTTCATTTTCGTGTGGAAGGATTGAGAGTCTGAACAATGAAGGTTTTGAAAGTGAAGAAGAAAAATACAGCAGCAAAACAACATAAAAGAAGTATAGAAACAGAAAATTCGGAACTGTGGGCGAGCAGTCAAAACCCAGCCACCATTTGCTTCGTTTTCCACCATTTTTATAGGCATTGAAGACTAGGGTTTCCATCTTGGAGCTCCTTAATTCGTGGGTAATTGATTGAGCACAAGATTTGGCCGTAAATTCTCCATAAATCAAGCAATTCCCGTGGGTTTTGGTGAATTTCCGAAAATTCTGCACTTTTGGATAAGTCTAGAGAATGCAATTGCATTGCAATTGCATTCTCCTTCCTTGTTCTTCACCTTACATTGCAAATGGGAATGCAATTGCATTCCCTTTTGTAAAGTCTTCACTTCTTCAAATCTGCACAAAAACTCAACTTAAGCCAACTTTCTTGCATCTTTTCACTTAATTCCTTCTTTTATCATATTCCAACAAGCTTGCATAAATTTATTTAAAAATGTTATTTTTAGCTTGCTCGGTAATCAATAAAGAATGCAAAAATGGCAAGAACAACTTAGTTTTAGGGTTAAATAATCCTCATAAATGAGAATTATCACTTTCATACTTTGTTCACATCCTTCCTCATTTTCATCCAATAAAAGTGTTCACACAACATGCTATATGTTTTAAATTCTTCAAAATGCCTCATAAGTCCTCCTCCATGAGCCTCCTTCACAAGTAACTCTCAAATGGAACACTTAGGAATACAAAGTTTGAACATGTACGTTGTTCCCACCTAAACACTGCATATAAACATCATAAAATTCAGATTTCTAAACTTTGTACAACTCAATCATGTGTTTAAAACCAAAATCTTTGCACTAAGAGAAGAAAAGAATGCATGCTTTCTTGATAATGCATCGGCCACCACATTGTCCTTACCTTTTTTTATAATGAATGACATAAGGAAATGTCTAGATGAATTCTATCTCATTTAGCATGTCTTCTATTTAGCTTTGTTTGGCTTTTAAGGTGTTTCAAGTTTTCATGATCAGTATGGATAGCAAACTCTTTTGGCCACAAGTAATGTTGCCAAACTTGCAAAGCTCTCACAAGTGCATGTAGTTCTTTGTCATGAGTTAGGTAGTTGAGTTGTGCTCCATTTACTTCTCACTAAAGAACATAATTGGTCTTCTTTCTTGCATCAAAACAGCTCTTATACCTATCCCACTTGCATAACATTCAATCTCAAAAGATTTATCAAAGTCTGGTAAAGCAAGACAAGGTACATTGGCCAATTTATCTTTTAATTCATTGAATGCATTCTCTTGTTTTTCTTTCCATTCAAACTTCACATGTTTTTTAACAAGGGCCAAACGAAGAAAGAAGCCCAATACGAAGTCAAGACGGATCAAAACCGACACGAGATCAGCCCATAACGCGAAAGGGCAAAGAAACGAGCTTGGACTGAAGCCCGAGCCTGTGGTCAACCTCGGCCATGGCAAGGCCCTCCCTTGGGCCTTTCCTTGGTCCCTCATGACTCGTGTACTCCCAGTCCAGCCTCGCTCGGTCTTTTTATTCTCAGTAGGAAACAGAAACTCCATAAAACCCTAGAAATGAAGGTATTTAAGCTCTCTCTTGAGGGGAGAGTAAGGTAAGTTCATTCCAACCATTTAAACACTTTCAGAACTCCTTAATTCTCTCTAAAGACTCTATCTTACTTTAGCATCATAGCCTGTGTTGTTTACACCACATTGGTGTCAGAATTTTTCTTGTCTTGCAGGATGCGTTCTTCTCCCAAATTACAAATTCACCGTCGTTAATTGTCTCATGTAGGTCAAGTGAGATTTCTCCTGTCCAAATTTTGGCAACAACAAACTTCAAAAGAAAATTTTGGATAAAGTTTTAGAAATCTTAGAGAGAAAAAATTGGACATTTTCAAACTTGAATTAAAAATCCAAGAATGATTAAGTTCTCAAAATTATGAATTTGAGACTAAAATTAAAAATCTATCATTCAAAATTCAAAATTTTAATTATCTTAATTTAGTCCACTTAAATCTAATTTGAAATCCAATTCACTTAAATTATATTTTGAATAACAATTCCAATTAGTCCAATCAGATCTAAATTAATCTCCAAAATATCAAAACTAAATTAACCTAAAAAATGTGGGACGTTACAATAATTGCTGGCAACTGTACTTTTAGAAAAAGGCAGCTATTATATGAAGTAAATTAGTGTTTGTCAAATTTCAATTTTAAACATAAAAAAGTAAGTTAAAGCATTTGGTAAATACAATCAAAATTGTTGTGGTTTAGCTAAAATGACCAAAGTAGACATATAATTTTAACTATTTATTTATTGATGTTCAGTATGTGAATTATTATAAGTTAATTATCTAAAACTTTTATAGTTTAAATTACAAATTATATTTTGTTATTCCAATTTAAGTACAAACAAAATGTAAGAAAAATAATTTTTTTAGTATAGAAATAAAATAAATATTATAAGGAAGAAGAAGAAGATAAGGGAGAGGAAAGAGATGTTTATCTCATTTTATTTTTCTTCTTTTTTTTTTTTTTTAACAAAACCGACTTCTTCATTTCCAAATTTTCCCTTTCAATCCATCTAAATTCCAACTTTAGCCCAACAATAAAAATTTAAATCCAAAAATTTCGAAAATAATGCCGCTGAATAAGCCGGGGCGTTACATATAGAAAAATATCCATCAAGAGGAAATTTATGTACCCACTTTATATTTGACATATTCTTCATCGATAACTTTCAATTTTTTTTTTTTTTTTGATAATTGATAACTTTCATTTCATTATTTTTTTAGGATAATCGATAATTTTCATTTCATTTTTGTCATTTTCGTATTTTTGCTATTGTTTTCATATTTCTCATCAAAGATTGAAGCCCAAAATTTGTATGTTCAAGTTATTAATTTTTTTGAAATTCTATTAGGTTGTACGAAGGACATTTTAGGTAGAGTCATCAGCCTTTCGAGTTTGTTGTCAAGGTAAGATGTGGCTCTGTTAATGATTGCATAAATGTAAATTGTTACGGGAAAAAACTAGCCATAGACCGGCCTTAGTTGACCCCTCGAGGGAGGGGGTCGGCCAAGAGGCCTTGTTGGCCTACCCCTCGAGGGCCTTGGCCGGCATTGGCCAACCCCTCGAGGGGTCGGACAAGAGGCCTATTTAGCAGACCCCTCGAAGGTTCGGCCTAGATCGGCCTTGGCTGATCCCTCGAAGGGAAGGGTCGGCTAAGAGGCCTTTTTGGCCAACCCCTCAGGGGGTCGGCCCAGTCCGGTGAGCCCATTGGACCGGCTCCTAGGGTAGACCGAAAGGCAACAAGGACAAAACCTGTCATGACCCGGATTCCTACGACTCTCTAAATGCGGAAGCACGTCCTAGTTACCTCGCTCATGCCTGAAATTTCGGCAGCATGACGGCGTAACTAGGAAAAAACCAAAATTTACAACGACCTGGAAAGAGACATAAACACTTCTATGTTTCAGATAACAGACTCAGCATCCACCAAACTACGATAAATGATGCTGAGCTCAATCAATAGACAGAAGAACCTAAGAACTTCTAACTAAATACACGGAAACGAAGGAATTTAAAGTTTACAGACCAACAAACAACAGGGAACAAGGAATACATCTAAAAGCTAAAACAGGGACAAGGAATTTGGTGGAGTCTCCATAGTCTCGTCAAGTCGTCGCCTGCGTCATCCACCCCGAGAATGTGCACAATCTGCAAAACAAACAAAGTAGCAAGGATGAGTATAAACATACTCAGTAAGTAGCCCACTTAAGGGTCCAACGTTTAAAGAAACCATACCAAGAAGAAAACTGTTATTACTCACTTTCATGCTCAAATTTCGATACTTACCCTAGTGACTAAAACTCAAATATCCCTCCTCAACCTTCACCACTTTTAACCCTAACTTCGTGTCGTATTTGTGAGTCCTGTAACCTAGAACCAAACTTGTGAAGGTATACACCCCTCACACTCATCACAATAGCCACACAGGCAACCAGGGAACAAATCCCCTCAACTAGCATACAGGCAATAGGGAAACGCATCCCCTATGTTCAACACATCACAATAGCCACACAGGAAAGCAGGGAACAAATCCCCTCCGCTAGCATACAAGCAATAGGGAAACGTATCCCCTATGCTCAACACATCACAATAGCCACACAAGCAACCAGGGAACCAATCCCCTCAGCTAGCATACAGGCAATAGGGAAACGCATCCCCTATGCTCAACACGGTGGGGAATCACCCCTAAGCTAGCTCCCAGGCAATAAGGAACGCATTCCTTATGCTCATCACATCACATACGTTCTAGGCTTACAAACTCGCACGAAACAACAGAATTAGAGTAGGTAGCACGAATCTAACGGGCCCTTTGTACTTTCACAACAGTTTTGGAACCTTTCGGGTCAATCCACCTTACCACATTCATCCATCGGGCCCAAATCACAAACACAAGCTGGCCCGAAGGTTTCAAACACCTCTAATGGGGAACCACCCCCTAATTCACATAAACAAAGGGGAAAAGCGACTCTCAAGCCTTTCCAACTTCTATAACGTCTTACGCCTCATTCATATTTATAGGTGAGACAAAAATCATAACGGACCAATCCGAAAGGCTACCTTCTTCTTATTCCAGCACTAAAATGACCCACTTCTCTTTCTTTTTAGATGTTGTCCATAGCATATGACCCAGGCCCACCCTCCATAAACAACCACTATCTCATCATAGTGACTTCTCACCATAGATCACAAACTCGAATCTCAAGTATGGACTTCCATCTTGATACCACATTCCTAAATCAGCACTTTGCATCACTATAGCCATACATGTGCCAGTGGCGTATTACTCTCCAAATTATTTAGTTCATAATCCAGTCCTTTAAACACACTAGAATTTAAGACGACCACTGGTCATTGTATACCCTTAAGGTATTCTAATTCAACCAACAAATCTGGCGCCCTGCACACGATCAACTCATCTATACTCGAGAGAACTAAACTTTAGCCAACCACTTAAGTGTTTCCAAGCATTTCGAGTAAATCCAAAACCAATGCGTAAGCACTTTTAGGGGGCTACATTAAGATTATGAACATTGCACAATCACAATCACCGTTCATGAACTTCGAGTACAAGCTAATTTAAGGTTCTATACACTGGCCACAATGATCAATCTTTAGTTTACAATCCTAATTCCTTTAACTAGAACAACTACTCATTTAGGTCACCTTAAACTCATCACCATAATTCATATTAATTTAACCAATCACACCATCTTCCATATACTCATATTTACGCAAGAATGACTATTCACAATTCACCACAATCATGTCCAAACTCTTCCAGTTACAACCTTGGACAAATCCATAAAGTATTTCATACGCTAACATAATGAAATCGAAACTTTAAGCCTCTAATTCCTTTATGACCACAACTTAGGCCGTTTTAGCTCAAGGCTACTTCTAGACATATCCACTAACGATTTCATACTTCATAAACATAGTTTTCAAGCATGCTATCACAATTATCACACTATCAAGCTTACATTTCAATCAAAAAAGAATTTGAAGGGCTTAAATCCAAATGACCACTTACATTTACTCCAAGATTCAAGGTTGCCCATAAATCGAGTACGTGAGCCTGAAAGCCAAACAAAGTCTTGAAAAATAATTAACAAGTCATTTTAAACTCCAACCATGAACTCAATTATGTTGAAACAAAGTTACCCAATACAAACTTATCCAATAACATCCTTACTTGCTGAAATTGATGTCAAAGGGGTCCGAACTCGACAATCCAGCCTCCTAACATAATGGGTAACCTTGAATAAGATCTCACACATTATAGGTAAATTATTAAACACTAAAACAGTCCCTAAATTCCACAAAAAGGCTCTTAACACTCCTCGAAAAAGTCCTAAATCATGACTATCTAAAAGCCAACTCACGCTTAACCTTAATTGAGTTGGAAAATTCGATACCCACATAAAAATTACCTCAAAACAGTGCTGGACAGCAGTACGAAGGTTGCAATTTCTTCCAAATCGGCCTTCAATCGAAATGGGTAATCTATATTAAGTCCAAAAATACTATGGGTTAGTTCCAAACCACTAAATTAGCTCTTTAATTCAACCTTACCGCCCATAAATCACTTTGAATCGTGGTTAGAACACTTACCCATTATGAATCAGATCCAAACGAACTTATACAATCCCGAGCTTGCAGGAAATTTGACTCAAAATGCTCATCTTCCTTGCTGTCTGTACATAAACCGAGAGGAAGAGAATGAGGAAGAAAGAAGCGGCGGCGGAGCTGCAGTTGGGCGTACGGTAAGGACGAGCTGAGCAAAACGTGGCAGACTGTGGTAATTTGAAGACTGGCTACGGGCTTGTGCTGTTGCAGTCGGCATGAGGATAGACGAAGAAGAAGACGGTGCGACGGGGGCTGTAGCAGAAGGAAACGGCGGGGAGAGAGGGAGATAAGAAGAAGAATGAGAAAAGAAAAAAATGAAGAAGAAAGGGGAAGGTGTCGGGTGGAGAAGGATAGAAGGAGAAGGGAGAAGAAGATAAGGAAGAATAATAAGAGATAAGGATAGAAAGAGATGTTTATCTCATAAATAAAAAATCATTATTTACTTCCCAAAATTCCAAAATCACCCCATCCTTATCCTTTTCATTCCTTCTTTGCCCTTTTCAAACTCTCTATCTCCAAATTAACCCAAGCAAAATACTTATTTGAGAAATTCTCAAATTAAATTCCAATGTTTCAAAATTAATGCCTCTAAACAAACCGGGCGTTACAAAACCTGTCAAGGGAGTGGCCTAGTCTAACTTCACTTTATCCCGAATGAACGAGCAAGAAGCTTGGAGTGGGAAAGTCATTCGGGAGTGCATTGAATGATCCGTTAAGATTCGAATTAAATGAAATAAGGTTTGTAACGGTCAGAACAATAAAAACGATCCATGATCGAGCTAAATTCTCGGAGATCGTAATAATGCAGGATTGACCGTTACGATTACATGAAAATATAAAAGGCAAAGGGCATCGACGTTGAGAGGTATGCAATCATTACTTAGCTTTTACAGTCTAAGCTTTCTAAGTGAGAAACCTCGATTTCTAACTTGAGCGTCTGAGTTTAAGTGGCTTAGCACCACACCGGTGTTAGTTCTCTATTTTGCAGGCATAGGCAGCTCCCGGTGATACAAATTTACCGTTGATCCGACGATCCAAATTCTTGCATCAACATAAATATTTGTAGAAAGGTTTTTAAATTGTGGACATTCAACGATATGGTCAAATAGTTCACATTTAGGGATGTGGTCAAAAGGAAATATTTTAATATTGTGTACATTTGGCAATATAGTCAAATAGTTCGTATTTGGTGATAAGGCAGATGACAAGTGGCGATATGGCCAAGATGAAAAGTTTTTAAATGAAAAAATATAGGTCCCATCAGTTAAGTACCATGACACATGTTACGTATATATGTTTGCACGACCGACGACCCCAGTAGCAGAGTTACTTACAGGTGTATTTTTAACACTCACCCTTTTCTTAAATTTTGTTTTCCAGGTAGGACAAGGGCATTCTAGGCTATTGATGAGGCAATTTGGTAAAAGGCTTATTGGTGATTTAAAGGAGCATAATTTTCTGCACTTTGGAACTTTTTACAGTTCTTCCATAGTTTTGTTTTATATAACTGATTTGAGACATTTGTTAGTCTTTTTGTTTCAATAGTAAAAGCTTGGGATTGATGTTTTTAATTCTTTTCAGGATCCCAAACAAAAGAGTTTATTTTATTTGATGAGTTCATTTTTTGTTCGAGGTATAAAACTTATTGAAACTTTTGAGGCCTCCAAAGCATGCATATAGTAACGATCTCAGTTAGTTTATATTTTAAAAGTTGGGTCGTCACAATTTGAAATTTCTATAAATTGAAAACAAAGGAATAAATGTGAGGGATGAAGCGAGCTTGTCGAGGGCTCAATCAAATACAATTTATAATACCGATCTAAAATTAACTACTTGTAGTAATTAATAGTGGACTTGGTCGAACCACAGGGAACCAAATAAATTGGTTTCAATTAATTGGCTTTCTTAATGACACGGATTGACACGAACTGGGGGGGAGTTAGGCATAAAATAGAGACATAAGGACTAAACAAAGAGTAGTAAAAATAAAGATCTCACCTTAGGCACCGAATCAGGGGTAAACATGTAGTTATGCAAATTATCGATCATTGAAACTAACCTAACAGGCAATTTCCTATGTTTTAAGACCGATTGAACTCCTCGGGACGCCATAGGAGCCTCTCTAATTAAACCAATTTACAAACGCCTAATTGGTTCTAATTTAATTAATTAATTTGGCACGACCAATACCAAAAGAATTAATTAAATGCATTACACCCAAGGGATAAGCCGAAACGAGTTAATTAATTAAGAATGGTCGATCTAAATTAACTAAGCCCGCGCTAACAATTCTAAGGCCTACCATGTACTCGTAATTAAGTAATTCTACTTAATTTAACCGACGTGGCAACCGACCTATTTACTACTCAAATTAAGCTAGAGACCGAGGACACCTACGAATACATCTAGCATAGCTAAGAAATCTCTAAATTAATTGATTTGTCAGTTCAATCAAAGTAGAAATAACTAAGAATAAGCACAAGAATTTGCAAGCTATAAAATAGTGCTGGAAAATTCAATTAACAACCAAATCTCACAATAAAATGCACAATACCGTATTTACAACCCCGAAATGGCGTCGAAAGTCTAGCCGAACATCTAAACAATGTAGCCCGACACCAAAGTTTGATGAAAAACTCCTAATCTATCCTAAAGTACTGAAAAACAGAGAGGCGAAAACTTAAAATGGTCTCATGACGGCTGAAAATCAAAGACAAATGACCTAGAGGACGAAAAAATCTATATATAGGAATCGACAGAGCGTCTAGACACTTTGGACAGCGTCTAGACGCTCCCAGCGTCACAGGGGCTCTCCACAGCGTCGAGGGAGGCTTCAGGGAACTGCCGATAGCGTCTAGACGCTCTTGACAGCGTCTAGACGCTACCTAGCGCGCAGCACTGCTTATTTTTGCTCTAACTTTCCGCTCAGGTGTCCGAATGACCTCCGGTTTGATGCGTTGGAATCATGATTCAACTTAGAATCTCTCGGAACATGCCTTATGCTCAAATCCCTACAAAATGATCAATTAATTACATTAAAACCTCCAAACTAACATGATTTAAGTATGAAAATATAGAACTATGTTTGTCCTATCCAGGGACAAAAATAAAAAATTTCTAGCCACTATCTTTCTCTCAATATCATATTTTCTCCTACACACAAAACCCTAATTCTCTCATCCCCATTCTTTTTCATTCACACTTTTCTTACTCACCCACACAGAAAGAAAAAACCCTAGCCAGTTTTTTTTTTTTCCTTCCATTCTTTCCCTCAACCCCCTGCGTTTTCTCCTAGTCTATCAAACCCACACTTTTTTCCTCACCACTTTCTTTCTTCTACCATTTTTTGTTCTTCCTTACACCGCCCTCTCCATTTGGACTTGTCATCCTGTGGATTCTCTTTCATTGTTCCATTTATAGTAAGAATCGACAAGACGACAAATATTTATAACCATCTTTAAATTGTGAGTTTCTTTTACTATCAAATAAGAGTTTTAAAATATTTATTTGTATATTGTTAGTAAAGAATCGGCAAGAATCAAATATTTATAACTGTCTTTCAAAATTTGTTTGTATGTTGTTTTAAAATATTTGTTTGTATATAATCACAACAACAAATTTTACATTTAACGACGGTTTTAAAATTTCACGCATGGAAACAATGCTGGACAGTATAAAAAATGTGCAAAAAATAGAAACCAGAGGTTGTAATGACGTATATTGAATGACATTGTTTATTACTTTTAATGTTGGTCATTGACTTTGTATCTTCCATATAAAAATAAACTTCCAACCCTAACTTTTCACATTGTACACCTTAAACTTTCAATCACCCTCATTTTTTTTTCTCAGCCAAATCCTTGTGGGAGATGCTTCATCGCCATTGAGTTGCCATTTGACATCGTCGCCGTTCGTGGGTTCCATTTCCGTGGGTTTTGTTGCCGTTCGTGGGTTCCATTGTTGCCGCATTTCGTTGGTGGCTTTGGCTGATCGTGGGTAGAATTGGGTGGCCATGGAGGTGTCGTTCGTGGGTGGTGAACTCCGATTTGCATCATGGCTGGTGAAATCCTTAGATTTTTGCATGGGTGGTGAGTTTGGCTTCGGTGGTGGCCGTGGAGGTGTTGTTTCTTGGTGGCTGTTGGTTGTGAACTCAGATTTGTGCCATGGGCGCCACTGTGGGGGTTTTGTTCACATGTGACAGTGGGTGGTAATGTAACTCAATGTACCTCACTTTTGTTAAGGTAGTTTCGTCGGTAGTAGTAAGACTTGAAAGTTGTTGTAGGTAAAAGTTTTTCTTCATTCCCATACCCTCTGTTTTGAAGAAATCGTAGCTATCTTTCTTCTGGGTGTTCTCCTGATTCTTTCTAGATTCTATTTTTCGATTTTGTATGACTAATTTACATGCACGTCCTTGCAGAAAACTTTAGGCTACGTTTGATAACTATCTGATTTTTAGTTTTTGATTTTTGGAAATTTATACTTATTTTAATTCTTTTAATTTTTTTTTTATCATGGTTTTCATTTTTTAGAGAAACATTTGAGTTCATAGTTAAATTCCAAAAATAAAAACAAAATTTTAAAACTACTTTTTTTAGTTTTTAAAATTTAGCTTGATTTTTTAAAACATAGATAGATAGAAAGTAAAAAACAAAACAAAGAATTTTATAGATAAAAGTAGTGTTTATAAGCTTAATATTTAAAAACCAAAAACTATAAATTAAATAGTTATCAAACAGTGTCTTTACAAGTTGTCGTTTCTACTTGCCCTTCTTTATATTGTTGAATCTCAGCATTAGACCCTAAGAATCAAGATGTTAGATTAGGATTAATTTAATCTTTTCAATCGCTTGTTGAACTGTCACTAGGTTGGTAATTGGTGTGGATCTGCTTTGTTATTAAGCTAATTTAATGAGGATTATGACTATGTTGTTACTGATTAAGCTAATGATCTTCTTCTCATATGGCAGGTGGGGTTGACCCCTTGTATTCTGATTCAGTATAAAGGCCAAGAAAGCAAGAGCATAATTTCGGCCTTTTCCAATGCCAAAAGTGACTGTAAAAGCCCAACAAAGCGCGACGAGAAAAGGGTCGTTGGCAGTATCATCAGCAGATCCTCATCGAGTGACCTTTTCCCGACACTAACTTCTCCTAGCGCTGCGTCGACATAGGTAATTATCTAATTTATCATTTATGAGATTGGAAAGAAAAAGAAAAAGAAGTCTTTCTGTTTTTCATTCCAAGCTCATAAATGATAAATTAATATGGTAATCAATATTATTACTTTCTTTACTTCTTCGAAAAACAGTTTTTCCTTGGAGAATCTGTCCTCTACTTGACATTGCTGGCCTCAAAATACTTCCAAACACCTATCAGATTGGTATATAATATACTAATGTTCATTTTTTTCCCTTTGTGTACTCTTCATATTATCTTATAAAACGAATCTATGCGTGATGAAAAGACTATTCTACATAGACGCAACAAGAGCAAAAGAATTTGGAGTTATTGACGAGGTATATCAAATCACAGTAGTTTTTTTTTTTTTTGGGGGGGGGAATGCACATTCCTTGTTGCTTATTCCCTTAGATGATAGTTCTAATTTGACAAGTTGGCTCCAGATTCTCATCTGGGGTACTTTTCTTGTGTGTATAAATTTGTTTCAGATTATAAGATTTCACTTTTGTTTCTCATTCTTACTTTTTAAAATGTCTCTTTCTCAATACTATGTTCATACCATTTTGTAGCCTTATCTCTTTCTTTTCATATTTGCTTGGAATAGATCTATTTGCACCCAAATTTACTCATCAGAAATGGCTTTGAAAATGAATCTCGCAGTGAAGCTCCCACATCACAAGCACTCTTTCTTAGGAGTGCTAACAAAGTCCCACATTAGCTAGAGAAGAAAGATATCCATGGAATATAAGTGAGGACAATTATCATGAAGATTTTTGGGTGAAATAAAAAACAAAGTCATGAGGGCTTATGTCCAAAGTAGACAATATCATACCTATATGGAGATATGTAGAGGGTTGTTGTCCTTATGACTCCTTTCCAAACACCACGATCACAAATCTCTCACACTTCATGACCTCTTCGTGTCATCCAACTTCCAAGTATCAATCTCATTCTTGTTCATTTCTTGTTTAATGCCTTTCATCCTTCGATTCCCATTTTTGAGATTGTTATTGTTATTTGAACAATTGTTTTAGTTCTTTTAACTTTTCAGTTGCAAATTGTTACATATGTTAAATATCTTCTAGTTCTTGGGTTAATAACGTGACTAAAGTTATCTTTAGTAGAGTTTTTTAGTGCTAATGTTTGATATTTTCCTCAACCTTCTTTTTCTCCTTCCTAATATGTTTTATAAGACTTTTCTCCTTTTGAGTGTCAAAGTTGTGTTTTTATATTTTTCCATTGATTTAGTAAAAAATATAATAGAGGTTTTTCCAAAAAAAATCCGTTTGTTTAGTCCAAGTCTCTCAAGGTAGGCTTGTTTAATTCTAATTACTTCTCTATGGTACAGGTGTTTTTATTTCAAAAAAGGCAGCACTTTACAAGTGTAACATGCATGGCTGATGTTTGATGATCACGTGCTGGAGACTTGAGAAGAAAGATCATTAGATCACTTCAATTTAACATTCTTTTATTAATTGATAAGGAGATTAGATTTAAATTTTCATTCGGTAGGATAGTTGTTGAGATTATTAATTAATTGATACGTTATTTAGTTAAACGATTTGTTAATTTCCTTATTGTATAGCATATTTTATATTTTATTAATTAAAGTTATGTTTATTGAGTTAATTGTTGTGTAAAAAAAAATATTATTGAGTTTTTATTTTTTGCATAGGCTGAGAAAGAGAAATATTGTTAGTTAGCCACGTGTGCAACCAATAATTGTTTTTATTAAATTATTGACCAAATAATGATGATCATTGCATGTCATTAAAAACCACTATTTTCGACTATTAATGACGGAACTTTATAACAAACAAACTTTCAATGATGGACATTTTATGCAAACGAACTTTCAATGACAAACATTTCATGACATGTGGACTTTTAATGATGGGTATTTAATGACAGACAAACTCTTAATGACAGACATACTTTTAATGACAAATAAACTTTTAATGACGGTTGGCTATAATTACGAGCATTGACTAACTTTAACAAGTGACCGTCATAGTAACCTAAAATGACGGTCGAAATGATGTCGGATGCGCTATTTAATGTTGGGTAATGACCAACATTAAAACCTAAATTTCTAGTGTAAGTTTAATCTGATCATAATATTCAAGAGTTTTCTATTAAAGTACTAGGTTGTCCATAGACGACCAACTTTTTTTGTGGCTGAAATGCAATCTTTAATGGTCCACTTTTTCTATATGTTCTTTTGCTAGTGTTGGTTCATTTCATAATTTTCCATATTTATTTTTAATTATAAAAAATAGTTTCGAAATAATGTATAATTTTTATGAATAAAATTTTGTTCTCTTTGTTATGGAAGAATTCAGCTAAGCCGAAGATTTTCTAAGTTCGAAGGCTTAGTTGTTTAAGAAGGTCAAGATCAATTGAAGCCGACCCATAATAGGTCCGTGAGGCAAGAATGGACGCCCTAGAAATAGAAGAGGCCAACCTGAAGGGCGAGAAAATCTCAAGTGGCCGACCCACCTCCTTGGCCAACCCATGTAGGTCAACCAAACATGGCCTAGGCCGACCCACCTGGGTCTGCTTAGGCCATGTTTGGCCGACCTACATGGGTTGGCCAAGGACCTCAATGGCCGATCCATGTGGGTCGGCCAAGTGCCACTATGGCCGACCTACGCAGGTCGGCCAAGGTCCTTCATGGCCAACCCTCATGGGTCAGCCAAGGACTTAATAATGCCAATCCATGTGGGTCGGCCAAAGGTTAGACGAGGTCGGTTTGAGTTCATAACGGATAGTTTTAGAAAAGGATCCATTGGGAAAAACCGTTAGCAATAATGAGCAATTATCCGGTAATTAAGAGAATAATTACAAGATAAATTTCGGTTATAAAAGTCGGTTATTATATAATTAAAATGGATCATTCGTAAAAGGTATGCTTTTCAACACACACAATTTGCTCTCTAAGTTTTTTTGAGTTTAAGACTAATTTGAGCATTAGACTACAAGTGACTTCGTACCACATCGGTGCTCAATTTACTTTGTTATTACAAGATAATCATTGGATTTTGATAAGCCTTAGAATTAAGGCTTATTTAACTTCCAATTGCTTAAAATATTCTTGTTTTGACCCAAGACCATTTGAAAATAGTTGAAAGATTGCTTCAATTTAAGAAAGAAATAAATATGATGGTATTTGGGATAGAGTTCTAAATAAATATGATGATTTTTGTTTGTGTTAAGGGTATTAACTCAACGTTGCCATTACTCAAAGGAAATTTCACAGAATAATCGATTTTGCAATCCATGGTAGTTGTTAACACTTTGCTTTAGGATCTAGAATTTTGTATTAACATATTTAGCCTTGGGTATTATTAGCAATTCACTCAATTTTCTAATATGACTTTTTCTTCAATTAGTTGTAGAATTTTTATTTTCAATTTGAGCTAAACTTCTTAGGGGGTTCAAGGATGTGAATTCCGTAAAAAGTAATTGTAGCCTAAATTTCAATAAAAACCAAGCATACATCTCAATTGTTTGCTTGTGTTGAACAAATTTCCGTTGAGATCTTAGATTGATCAACTAGGGTAGCAACTTAAGCTTAGATCTAATACTGACGGGGTTAGTGATAAGCGGATTGCGCACAAGTGATGGAAAAAAGAGCTTAGACATAAGGCAATCCTTACCCTAGACATAGGGATTAAGGACTCCAAAACCCATAAAATTGTTGAGCCGAATTATCTAAGATAGGGAGACTATAAACATATAAGTCACTCACTTAGCCTCCTAAAAACCTAAATTCAAGGTGAATAGGAGAAGCAATTTTGGTTTACAATTGAATGTGGAGTAGGTTGGAATTGTAATTTTGGTTTGCAATTATAACTTAGGGCAATGACATTCTTGAACCTCATCTTTATTCAAATTTCTTTTGAATTTTCATTCACTAAGTCTATCTAGTTTGCTATCAATTATTGCCATTTCTAGATTCTGCAATTCAATTCTGGAATCCTTGTCATTTCAATATTGCAAATTCTTGATTCTGCAATTAGATTCTGCAATTTTTATTTTGTTTTACCAACAAACCATCCCAACATTATTTTTGCAATTTTAGTTTTCTAGTTGCAATTTTCCTTACACTTTGCTTTACAATATTTTTGTTACACCATTCCCTTGGGATTCGATACTTGGTACTCACATACCATTTTATATTACTTCGATCGCGTGCGCTTGAGTGTACACCGATCAGATTTTTTCTCGAATAAAAATTCACTGTTGATCCAAGGATCCAAATTCCGGTATCAACAGTTGGCGCTGTTTGTGGAGAAAAAATTACTTGATTCCTATTCGTTCTTTACTGGAGAAGTTAGCATGAAAATCATAAGAGACAACATGAACCATGAAAACCTGATAGTCGATGGGGATGACTCAGATCGGGGAGCATCACCCGAGGCAGTCACGTGAACAAGCTACTCCGGTTAAGGAAACCAACCGGTAAGCAATTAGGCAGGAAAATGAATGGGTAATGTTGGAGCATGTGGAATTAGCAGATAAGGTCCAGAAGATAGACCAGGACTTGGCTCGCATCATGGATATCATGAGCAAGCCTAACGCCATCATGGAGGCACTGGTGAAGATTGCTGGAGAAATGCTAGGGGGATCAAAGGGAAAGAAGGTGTGGATCCGAATCCACCTTTATTGAACAACAATTCTGCTCCAATTGTTCATGATCCAGCCAAAGGAAAAGGGTTTGTAGAGGAAGAGGTAGGCGAATCCCAGGTCAGAGGTTCGTGCATAAGGGAAGGTTGAAAATAAGAGGGAACGACAAACGACCAACATGTCTTGACTTGAAGAAACCAGAGGTGACTGCACACCAATCCCAAGCGCAGACTGTTTGGCTCATAGTGAAATAAGGGGCTCTGTTAGAGGTCACGAGCATATCCTGATCAGTCTGTGGTTTGAAAGGCCGGTCAGCCAGAAAAATCTAACATTAGCACGGACCTATAAGACCTGATCAAGCACAAGAAGAATGAGCAGACTAACGAGAAAGAGGTAGAAAGTCAACCATAGGCAGTCGAGCTATCGAGGATCCAAAACGAGCTTGGAGACATGAAGAAGGCTCGAGATCATGAGGGGTTAGATTTGGAAAATTTGCTAGACCAGGTCAACCCACCTTTCACTGATGAGATCATGCGAGAAAAGGTACCTCCCAAGTTTAAGTTGCCTACTATGAAGGCATATGACGATTATAAAGATCCGATTGAGCACTTGGATACTTTTTGGTCATGGATGGAGCTTCACGGAGTCTGGGATGCTATCAAGTACCAGGTGTTTTCATTCACTCTCATAGGACCAACTCGAAAGTGGTTTAGGCAGTTGAAAAGAAGATTAGTAGGTTCCTTTCGTGAATTGGCACGAGCATTTGTTACCCAGTTTTTGGGAATACGAGATCAACAGAAGTCTCTGACTCACTTGCTTACTATTAAGAAAGGAAGAAATAAAAATTTGAAAGAATGTGTCTCAAGGTTTAACCATGAAGCTCTGCAAATTGAAGGTTATACTGACGGGGCGGCTCTTATTGCCATAGTAGTTGGGCTCAGAGATAAAAAGTTCCTTTGGTCCTTAGGTAAGAAGGTTGCCACTACCTATGTGGATCTTCTCTCTAGGGTTAAAAGTACGCTACTTCACTCTAGAGGAGCTCTGAAAGAAAAGGTTACTCGCCCCTGTCAAGTGAGGAGGAGCGCTCTAAGTCTAAGAAAAGGAGAGTGGAGGAACACAATACTTTGCAAGAGAGGTTGGGTTGCAAAGGTCTACCTCCAAGCAAGTTTGGGTAGTATACACCGACTGTAGTTCATGTGGAGCAGATCCTAATGAAAATACAAGATAAAAAAAATGTTGAAATGTCCAGCAAAATTGAAGGCTGACTCGCATCGGAGAAACAAAGATAAATATTTTCTCTTTCACATGGACCACAGCCACACCACTACCGATTGTTTCGATCTAAAGGAGGCAATAGAATCCTTAATCTAAAGGGGGCATTTGAAGGAGTATGTGGGAGAGATGAATACTTAAGATGCTAATCGGCCTTCGCAGAGTAAGAAAGATCAAACCTCTACACCCCCTTAAGAGATTAGAACAATTTTTGGGGGTCCAGCAGGTGGTGAATCTGGAAAGAAGTTAAATGCTAAAGTAAGAGAAGCTCGAATTACTCTAAAAAGCTACGAGGTATGTGTGAATCTGTCGACTAATCAGGTTGTAAGTTTTTCAGAGGAAGATGAAGTGAACCTATACCAACATCATAATGATGCTTTAGTTGTGTCTCTAGTGATAGCGAATATCAAGGTACATTGCATCTTGTGGATGGTGGGAGTTCAGCCAACGTACTTTCTCTTTACGCATTTAATGCCATGAAGATAGGGCGTGAATGATTGAAAATTCGACTGAACCCACTAGTCAGATTCGGAGGCCAAGTGATGTACTCAGAAGGGAGTATACTTTGATGAAGGCATAGCAATGGTGAATTTCCTTGTGGTAGATGACAAATCTATCTACAACGCCATTCTAGGAAGACCGACTTTACGTCAGTTGAAGGTCGTTCCATCTATCTAACACTAGGTGATGAAGTTTCCTACACCCAACGGGGTTGGAGTGATAAGGGAGACCAGTTGATCTCACGAGAATGCTATCATACAACCTTGAAAGATTTGACGGGAAGTGTTGGAGACATGCAAATCATTCGAGAAAACCCACAGGTCATGGGAGAGGTCAAGGTTGACTTTCAAACTTCGGCACCCATGATAATGGGAGACCAAGCAGCAACTATAGGAGCTGAAAAGGTAGTCGAGCTTGGACACAAAGCTAATCCACGAGGCGAATCGGTGGAACCATTGGAGTTTATCTTGCTGTTGTCCGACTCTCACAGAGTCAACATCAATACGAAGCTAAAAGCCACAGAAAGGGACAATCTTATATTTTTCCTAAGGAGTAATGCTAATGTGTTTTCTTGGAAGACAAACGATATACCTGGGGTGGACCCGCGAGTAATGGTACATCGACTTAATGTCAGCCCCAAATTTAAGCCGGTCCGCCAGAAGAGACGAGCTTTTAATCATGCTCGAAATGAAGTCATTGTCAAGCAGGTTGAGGAGTTGCTAAAGACCAAGTTCATACGTGAGGTTAACTACCCTCAGTGGCTTTCCAACGTTGTGCTTGTTAAGAAGAAACGACAAGTGCCAATGTGTATAGACTTCACAGACCTAAATACGGCGTATCCAAAGGACAACTACAACTTTCATTTACCACGGATAGACCAACTGGTAGATGCGACAGCAGGCCACGAATTACTAAGCTTCATGGATGCTTACTTAAGGTATAACCAAATCAGAATGCATGTTCCAGATTAAGAGAAAACGTCATTTGTTACTAGTAGAGAGATATATTGCCAAAATATTATGCCTTTTGGCTTGAAAAATGTTGGTGCCACTTACCAGTGCTTAGTTAACAAGATGTTTGCTCATCTTATTGGCATGAACATGGAGTTCTATGTCAACAACATGTTGGTAAATAGCAAAAGAGCCAACCAGCATCACGACGACTACGGAGGTACCATATGAAGTTGAATCCAAGTAAGTGTGCCTTTGGAGTTACTTCAAGTAAATTCTTGGGTTTCATGGCCAACCAACGTGGCATCAAAGAAAATCCAGATAAGATACGAGTTATACTCGAAATGGAGTCTCCAAAAACGATGAAATAGTTGCAAAGCTTGAATGGGAAGATTGCTATTTTGAACTGATTTGTAAGTAAAGTAACTAATAAATGTCTTCCATTTTTTAAAGTGTTAAGAAAAAAAGGCTAATTTCTAGTGGACGAAGGAGTGCAAGCAGGCTTTCGAACTATTGAAAAAATATCTTAATTCAGCCAGGCTCTTCTCCAAGCTTTTCTAAGGAATGTGTCTTTCCTATACTTGGCAATCTCCGATACTACAATAAGCTCTATGCTTATTAAAGAAGTTGATGGTCGACAGCTGCCTATCTACTACACAAGAAAAGCTATGGTGGGGGTAGAGTCTAGATACCCACAAGTAGAAAAGTTAGCTTTGGCTCTTGTGGTCTCAATTTGCAGGCTACGTTCCTATTTTTAGGCACAAAAGCTAACTGTTTTAACAAGTTTTTTGATGAGGCAGGTATTGCAGAAACCTAAGTAGTCAGATCGGTTGATGAAGTGGGCAGTGGAACTGAGCGAATATGATATCCAGTTCCGACTACGGACCACTATTAAAGGACAAGCAGTAGCAAATTTCATAGTTGAAATGATTCCTCAGGCGGAAGTGTGCATAGCATAACTCCAGTCCCAAGTTATGACTATGGATGACCTCCCTTAGACACTTTATGTGGATGGGTCATCCAATAATTGAGGATGTGGAGTTGAGTTGCTGCTAGTGTCACTAGATAGAGAGAAAGTCGAGTATGCGCTGAGGTTTAAATTTTGAGCTTCCAACAATGAGGCAGAATATGAGGCATTGTTGGCTCGGTTGAGGGTTGTTGAGATGTTTGGGATTATCAATTTTCTTATCCTTAGTGACTCTCAGCTCATCGTGAACCAAGTGGTCAAGACTTATCAGGCCAAAGAACAACAAATGGCTGTGTATTTGGCAAAGGTAAGGCAACACTTGGGATCTTTTGTGCAGCTTGAGATCAAACAGATCCCACGATCTCAGAACCCCAATGCCGACTCGCTGGCTAGGTTGGCGGTTGCTTATGAGACAAAGTTGGGACAAACTGTCCCTATGGAGATTTTAGATGAACTAAGTATACATGGGAGTGAGGTGATGGAGCTTGATGATCCTCTAGGTAATGAGCGCACTTGGATTGATCCACTGGTTGATTTCTTTACAAGCGGTGAACTTCCTCCTTATAAGAATGAAGCATGACGATCAACGTATAAAGCCGCTAGATATGTCTTGCAAGGAGGTAAGTTGTATAAGAGGAGTTACTCCATGCCTATTCTCAAGTGCCTTACATCTACTGAAGCTGAATATGTCATGCGTGAGGTGCATGAAGGTATATGTGGCAATCATTCAGGAGCTCGATCCCTTGCGTTGAAGATACTTCGACAAGGGTATTATTGGCCCACCATGTTGAAGGATTCCCATGAATTTGATAGGTCTTGTAGGCAGTGCCAGCAGTTCACCGTCATTCCCCAGCAACCCCTTAAGTCTATTACAAACGTGGTGAGTCCATGGTCGTTGCACAATGGGGGGTCGACCTCATTAGAACACTACCCCAAGGAAGAGGTCAAACCAAGTTTGGTGTGGTGGCTATCGATTACTTTACCAAGTGGTCTGAGGCAGAAACCTTGGCAACATTCACTAAAAAGAAGGTAATCAATTTTATTTGGAAGAATATCGTATGTCGATTTGATGTATCTCATGTTTTGGTTACTGATAATGGACGCCAGTTCAATAATGACGCATTTCTCAAGTTTTGTGCTGATCTGCATCATTTCTCCTTTCCATCTCACCCACAGGCTAACGGGCAAGTTAAAGCCATTAATAAAATTATCAAGTGAAATCTAAAGGCAAAGTTGGAGGGGTTGAAGGGACTCTGGGCCAAGGAACTACCTAATGTACTTTGGGCATATCGAACAACACCTCGCACTTCAACCGACCGTTCTCCTTATTGTTTGGATATGAGGCAGTCATCCTATTGAGATTGGACTTCCTTCACCTCGAGTGGAGCAGTTCAATATGGAAATGAACGAGCAGTCTCTTAGGTTGGACCTCGACTTGCTGGAAGAGCGACGGGAGACAACACGCTTGCATGTAGCTGAGTACAAAAATTGTGTCGCTCGGTACTATAACTCAAGGGTATGGGTACGACATTTTAACGAAGGAGACTTAGTCCTTCGACATGTTATGCATAATACCAGAGATTCTACTAGTGGTGCGCTGGGGCCTACTTGGAAGGGTCCATATAAGGTCACTAGAGTAGTTCGACCTAGTACTTACGAACTGGCCAGCTTAGATGGTAAGCAGATGCCTCATCCATGGAATGCAAAGCATTTGAAGATTTATTACCAGTAGTAGGTGTTAATTATCTTTGAGTGTAACAGTTTTTTTTTTCATATAGTTTCATTAATAATATTCAAGCATTTTGTTTTGTTAGCAAAGTTCAATCAAATTAGCTTGAATAGGGGGCAAACTACTATACTACTATTTGGGTCATAACAAAGTCATACTTTGGAACACGAAGCACTTTAAATTGAAATTGATAATTGGGTTGTCAAGCAGACGACAAAGCAATAGACTTAAAAAAAAAAAGAGCAAACGATGGTAAAGTAGTACAAGCGACAAGTTAAGCAATAAAGGGATAAACGACAGGGACAAGCAAGTGAGTGGTAGGATTTAAGATTCAAGGACAAAACCATTGGCAACCTTTCTGAAGCAATTATCCAGGTTGGTGTTATCATCCATGGTTACACCAGTATTAGAGAAGTAATTCTTAGAAGCAGCATCGCAGAGTTCCTAGTATTATGTACTAAGGAACTAGAAGTCCAGGTTAGGATACCGAGCTTTAGTAGTTTTGATGGACCAGTTAACTCCAGCTTGTATAGTTGTATCCTCTAAGTCATAATATTCAATAGTTTCTTTAAATGTCTTCGATAAAAATTCAGCACCCTGCAATTTAAGTTCTCTATCCTTTAATTGCTTTTGAAGCTCCACTATCTTAGATTCAGATATAGTGAGTTTGCCCTGAGACTCCTCAAATTTAATCTTAATGAAGGACGATGACTCTTCTAGTCGATGCACCGATTGAGAGGCTTGATTGTAAAAAGTCTGTACATGGTTGATCGAGCTCATTAGACACGTCAAATAATATTTATAGTCCACACACCACAAATATTTTTCAATACAGTGGCAGGGTCGATCCACAGGGAGACAAATTGATCGCTTTCCAATTTAATTTGAATTAATCATGGTAGGCTTCTCCATATTAACAGCTTGAACTATGTTAGGTCTAGTTAAGGTAAGGTACTGCAAGAAACCCACGATTCTTCCATAGTGAGTAGGGTCAACCAACTTATGGTCATCGTGAGATGTTGTAATAGAAGTGCCCATTGGTGTGTTTAAGTATGAGGCCTCCAACATTTGTGCCTTAGACAAGAGATCATTGGCATATCTTCCCTGAGATAATATCACACTATTAGAGCAATATTTAACTTCGATCCCTATAAATTAATGCAATTGACCAAAGTCTTTTAAAGCAAATTCAAAACCAAGATTGAGAATGAGGGATTGAATAGATTGCGGACTATCGCCTATAATTATTATGTCATCGACATAAATAAGCATTAATGTTAGTAAGGATTGTTGTTTGAGTATGACTAAGGAAGGATCTGACCTGTTGCATACAAAACCAATATGTATAAGATATTGTGAGAGACAAGCAAACCATGCCCTAGGTGCCTGTTTGAGTTCGTACAAAGATTTATTTAATTTGCAAACATGAGAAGGAAGAGTAGGATCTTCAAAACCTGGGGGTTGATTCATATAAACTCGTTCTTTAAGAACACCATGGAGGAAAGCATTCTTGACATCAAGTTGTCGAAGAGTCCATCCAGAGGTCACATCCAAAGTAAGAATGAGACGAATGGTGGTTGGTTTGATAACTGGACTAAAGGTCGTCTCACTATAGTCAAGTCCTTCAACTTGAGTATATCCGTGAGAAACCAAGTGAGCCTTGTACCTATCGATGGAGCCATCTTCCTTGAGTTTTGTTTTAAACACCCATTTAGATCCAATGATTTTAGCATTATGGGGTCTCGGAACAATATGCCATGTGTGATTGTGATGTAGAGTTTTGATTTCTTCTTCCATTGCAGCCTGCCAGTAAGGAATTTTGCTTGCTGATTTGAAGGTTCTTGGTTTAGTTATGAGATCAATGGTTAAAAGGGCTTGATGGTTTCTTGATACAGTCCGTAGGTGCTGGACTTCTTGTTGGAGTTGAGGATCTAAGGTGGGATCTAACGCCAACTGTCTTCGTGTGATCATATGGTGAGAAGAAAATTATGGTATGACAGTGTTGTTGTTGAAAGGCTCTGTAGTCCTAAGAGAGTTTGTTGTGCTTATTGTAGAAACACAAATATCAATGTACAATTTATCACTTATATCATGTAAATCATAAGAGGGAATAGAGGGAGTAGAAAGCTCATGTGGTAGCGTAGTGGCTTGCTGCTGAGGTGATTCCACTTGTTGGAAAGTTGAGGATCCCTACATTGGTTGCGTATTGCTATGATCAAGTTGTTGGGAGGCGTTATCATGTAAGGATTGGAGTCTAATTTGAGCAAGCTATTGAAACTTGTCAGCATCAGAAGCACGAGATATTTGCAAGCTAATTTGAGCAAGCAGGTGAAAATTTTCAGCATTAGTCGACTAAGGATGTGCATGCATAGGCTATTATAGGTGTTGTACAGGCAGTTGAGAATTTTCACCATTAATCAACTGGAGTTGGGCACACATGGTTGTTGCATATGCTATGATCCGTTGGAGGCTGTTGGGTTGAATTCTTCATTAGCATTAAGATAAGGTCAAACACGTCTTTGATCGCTTCTAGTTGCTGTTATAGGAACAATGGTGTTAATAGTCTCCTAAGGCATCGCCCAAGCATCTAATTCTGCAAAAGAAGTTGTTTCCAGTAGTTTATGTGTGCTTTGTGTGCTAGGTGAGTCAGTTTCAGCAAAAGGAAAACTATCCTCATTAAATACCACATGTCGAGAAATGTAAACCTTATTTGTGTGTGGATCTAGGCACCTATATCCTTTGTGGATGAGACTATATCCAATAAACACACATGGATAAGTTTTCTTTGAAAATTTATTATGCTCTCTGTGCTTCAAATAGGGAAAAAAATTTGCAACCAAAATTTTTAATGTTTTCATAGTTGGGCTCTTTGCTAAATAGTTTTGAAAAAGGAGTTTCTAAAGCAAGGGCATTTGTGAGCATTCAATTTATAAGAAACACAGCTGTTAAGAAGGCATCTACTCAATACTTTTGTGGCACATTAGCTTGAAACAATAAGGATAATCTGGTTTCCACAATATGTCTATGTTTTCGTTCAACAACACCATTTTATTGTGGTGTGTGAGGACATGAATATTGATGGATTATCTCTTTTTTTCAAGGTAATCTTGTAGAACAAAAGATTAAAATTCTCCTCTCCCGTCACTTTGGAAGACTTTCATTTTCCTTTGAAGTTGATTTTCTATGAGAGTTTGAAACTTCATAAAACAATCCACAAAATTAGATTTCTTCCTTAGAGGAAAAAGCCAAGTGTACCGAGAAAAATCATTTATGAAACGAGCATAGTATTTGAAACTTTGACAAGAGTTAATAGGCGCAACAATGTATTTTCTCTAAAGGAAATGTTCTTACTTTATTGCTCAAAGCGAAAAGTAATTTATGACTTTTACTAAGTTGACAAACAGTATAAATATTCTCATCTTTCTTCCAACTAGAGATATCTATAAGATGCTTAGTACTAAGACGCTTAAGAAAATTTTCATTCAAATGTCCCATTCTTCAATGCCAAATAGAATAAGGGACTTTATTATTAGAGCATGAAAAAACATAATAAACTTCATGTGGTTTCTTTGGCTCCTCGAGTGCATATAAGCAAACTTGTTTATTCCTGTTGGCTAGGATCCTTCCTTGATGGTCCTTTATAAGAAAATGATCAGTAGAAAAAATGACTTCACAATTATTATCAGTGGTTAACTTACTCACAGATAACAAATTTTTCTTCATATGAGGAACAACAAGAAGATCGTTAAGATAGAGATTTGCATGATTAGTTTTAATATGCCCTTGACCAAAATGAGTTACATTTAATCCTTCACCATTTGCAACATATAGCTTTTCCTTACCTTTATAGGTTTTCAAGTCGGAAAGTTTACCTGAGTCTGTTAAGACATGTGTTGAAGCACCCGAATCTGCATAGAGGGCTAAATCGGTCTCTTCATGTAGTGCCATAGCAACCAACGTTTTGGGTATATCCTCACCTTAATAGGAATGATTTAACTGGTTCCAACATTGCAGTGCGGTGTGGTTGGACATGCCACAAATTTAGCAAATAATGGACAGCCTCGAGGATTCATTAGGTTTCTGCTTGTTTGAAGAATGTTTATCCTGCTGTGCATTAGTTGCTATTGAAGAGGGACTAGGTTGAAAGCCTCTGCTTCAAGAATTAAAGTATCGGCCTTGACCTCAATTGTTCCTACCTCACTGCACAAAGAATGCTTGGTTATGATTTATTAAGTTGGTTGTTACCTCTTCCATTTCCATTGACGACAGATGACCGTGTGCTTTTAAAGCAAGAAGAAATTGATTATAAGTCGGATATGGTTATTTCGAGAGCATAACAGTTTTGAAGTCCTTGTATTTGCTTCCTAATCCATGAGCAAGATGAAAAACCTTAGTCAAATCATCAAGAGGATGTTTCATAGTAGCAAGTTTATCACATAAACTCTTAAATTTCTTGATGTATTCATCTAACGATGAATTTCCTTTCTTGAGACAAAGAAGTGCTTCGTTGAGATGAATTTCCATCTCTTTGGTGGTGGAGAGAAAAAGCTCTTCTAAGGATGCCTAAACTTGACAAGTTGAATCTGTTTCTTCTACAATGGTTAATACTTCCTCTAAGATGATGCCTAGTAAGCAGCTGGTTAAGAATCCATCATTTGTGAGCCAAATACTGTGGTGTAGATTTGGAATCATTTTTCCATCCTTATCTTTGATTTCTTCAGCTGTTGAGAAATGTAAACCTTATTTGTGTGTGGATCGAGGCACCTATATCCTTTGTGGATGGGACTATATCCTATAAACACACATTGATAAGTTTTCTTTGAAAATTTATTATGCCCGCTATGCTTTGCAACCAAAAATTTTAATGTTTCCATAGTTAGGCTCTTTGCTAAATAGTTTTGAAAAAGGAGTTTCTAAAGCAAAGGCATTTGTGGGCATTCGATTTATAAGAAACATAGTTGTTAAGAAGGCATCTACCCAATACTTTTATGGCACATTAGCTTGAAACAATAAGGATAATCTGGTTTCCACATTATGTCTATGTTTTCGTTCAGCAACACCATTTTGTTGTGGTGTGTGAGGACATGAATATTGATGGATTATCCCTTGCTCTTCAAGGTAATGTTGTAGAACTAAAGATTAAAATTCTCCTCTCCGATCACTTTGGAAGAGTTTCATTTTCCTTTGAAGTTGATTTTTTATGAGAGTTTGAAACGTAATAAAACAATCCACAAAATCAGATTTCTTTTATATAGGAAAAAGCCAAGTGTACCGAGAAAAATCATCTATGAAACTAACATAGTATTTGAAACCTTGACAAGAGTTAATAGGTGCAGGGCCCCAAAGATCACAATGTATTTTCTCTAAAGGAAATGTACTTACTTTATTGCTCAAAGCGAAAGGTAATTTATGACTTTTACTAAGTTGACAAACAATATAAATATTCTCATCTTTCTTTCAACTAGAGATATCTATAAGATACTAAGTACTAACATGCTTAAGAAAATTTTCATTTAAATGTCCCATTCTTCAATGCCAAATCGAATAAGGGGCTTTATTATTAGAGCATGAAAAACCATTATAAACTTCATATGGTTGCTTTGGTTCCTCGAGTGCATATAAGTCAACTTGTTTATTCCCCTTGGCTAAGATCCTTCCTTGATGGTCCTTTATAAGAAATGATAAGTAGAGAAAATGACTTCACAATTATTATTAGTGGTTAACTTACTCACAGATAACAAATTCTTCTTCATATGAGGAACAACAAAAACATCGTTAAGATAGAGATTTGCATGATTAGTTTTAATATGCCCTTGACCAAAATGAGTTACATTTAATCCTTCACCATTTGCAACATATAACTTTTCCTTACCTTTATAAGTTGGAAAGTTGGAAAATTTACCTGGGTCCATTAAGACATGTGTTGAAGCACTCAAATCTGCTTAGAGGGCTAAATCGATCTCTTCATGTAGTGCCATAGCAACCAACACTTTGGGTATATCCTCACCTTAATAGGAATGATTGAACCGGTTCCAACATTGCAGTACAGTGTGGTTGAACTTGCCACAAATTTGGCAAATAATGGACAGCCTTGAGGATTCACTAGGTTGCTACTTGTCTGAAGAATGTTTTGTTATAAATTAAGCTAGATTCATGATACACATACATGAATTTATAGTTCCTAGATACATGAATTCATTGATGCATGAAGGTTATTTTGTTAAGATACATGAATATTATGTATACATGTACTTATTTAATTTGTCTTTTAGAAGTGTCTTTTGGGGTATTATATAAAGGGATCATTTCCTTCATTTGTAACCAAGTCAATTGAGAAGCAAAGAAATTCAAAGAAAGTTATTCAAGAGAACAATATTCTTCTTTTGTGTGTTCTTGAGTTTTGTAAGAGAACAAGTTTCTTCTCTTCAAAATTGTGAGATATAGAGTGAGTATTATTGTGGGCTCATTGACGTTTCCAACAAAGTGGTATCAGAGCGAAAGTTAAAAGATGTCATCCAACAATATGTTGCAACCTCAGCTTCCTCGTTTTGAAAGAAAGAATTATAGATGATGGAGTCAACAAATGAAGGTTTTTTATGGATCTCAAGATTTTTGGGACATTGTTGAAAACGAATATATGGTGCAAGAACGTGAGGAAGGTCTTTCACAACAACAACTCAATGAGTTGAAAGATGCTAGAAAGAAAGACAAAAAGGCATTATTTTTTATCTACCAAGCTGTAGATGAAAATATTTTCGAAAGAATTTCAGGAGCTACAATTGCTAAAACATCATGGGATGCATTACAAAGTCTAAGAAGGAGATGATAAAGTAAAAATGGTAAGATTGCAAGCACTTTGAGCTAAATTTGATACCATTAGAATGAAAGATGTTGAAACTATTGAAGAATTTTTCAATCGTGTTCTCTTAATTGTTAATCAACTGAGATCAAATGGAGAAACAATTGAAGATCAAAGAGTTGTTGAAAAGATCCTTAGAAGCATGACGTGGTGGTCGAGGAAATTGAAGCGATGGGATCTCTCCATTAATAGCTTAATGGGATCTCTCCAATCTCATGAGCTTAGATTGAAGCGATTTGATTCTACTCCTTCAGAAGAAGCTTTTCATACGCAAACTTCTTCTAGAGGAAGATCTAATGGAAGAAGAGGTGGACGTGGTGGTCGAGGAAATGGAAGATCCAATGATTTCAAAAATTCTGATTTTGAAACAAGTGATAATCAAGCTTCTTTAAATAGAGGAAGGGGAAGAAGTTCAAGTCGAGGAAGAAGCAGAGGTAGAGGTCGTGGAGATTATTCTCACATAAAATGTTTCAATTGTGGACGTTATGGTCATTTTCAAGCAGATTGTTGGTCCAAAAAGGCTAATCAGACAGAGACAACCCTAATGCATGAACAACAGGATAATGACCAAGGTCTTCTTTTTCTCACCTTCAATGTCCAAGAAACAAGCACCGAAGATATATGGTATCTTGATAGTGGTTGCAGTAACCATATGACAGGAAGGAATGATATTTTTGTAACTTTGGACGAATCTCTACATAATGAGGTGAAGACTGGTGATAACAAGAAGCTCGAAGTCAAAGGAAAAGAAGATATTCTTGTCAAGACAAAGAATGGAGCAAAAAGAATTACTGATGTGTATTATGTTCCTGGTCTCAAACACAATCTCTTAAGTGTTGGGCAACTTCTATTGAAAAAGCATGATGTAATCTTCAAAGACAACATGTGCGAGATCAGAACCAAGAATGGAGGTCTCGTAACGAAGGTACATATGACTACCAACAAGATGTTTCCTATTAAAATGTCTTATGAGAAGCTTTTATGTTTCGAGATGTTGGTAAAAGATACGTCATGGCTTTGGCATTATCGTTATGAGCACTTGAGTTTTGACACTTTATCTCACATGTGTCAACAACATATGGTGAGAGGAATGCCAAATATTAAAAAGGAAGGTCAATTTTGTGAAGCATGTATTTTGGGGAAGCATCATCGAAGTCCATTTCCGACAGGAAATGCTTGGAGAGCATCAAAACCTCTTGAGCTTGTCCATACAGATTTATGTGGACCCATGCGAACTACTACGCTTGGAGGTAATTGTTATTTTCTCACATTTATAGATGACTATAGTAGGAAGACATGGATTTACCTGCTAAAAGAAAAAAGTTCTACTTTCGAGTGTTTTAAGACATTCAAAGCAATGGTTGAAAATGAAAGCAACTTGAAGTTGAAAACATTGCGTTCTGATCACGGAGGTGAATATATTGCTTTTGAAGATTTCTTGAAGGAAAATGGAATCAAGCACCAGAAGACTGTTCGAAGAACTCCTCAACAAAACGGAGTTGCAGAAAGAAAGAACATGATAATAATGGAGCTTGCAAGAAGTATGTTGAAGGCCAAGAAACTTCCAGATGAATTTTGGGGAGATGCAGTGACATGTGTCGTTTATCTCTTGAATCGGGCTTCAACCAAAAGTGTCCAAGGCCTTACACCTCAAAAAGCATGGAGTGGATTAAAGCCAACTGTTAGTCACCTAAGAGTATTTGGCTACATTGCTTATTCTCACATATCTGATGAGAAAAGAGGTAAGCTAGATGATAAATCAGAGAAATGCATTTTTGTTGGGTACAATGAGAACTCCAAGGCTTATAGATTATACAATCTTATAAGCAAGAAAATCATTATTAGTAGAGATGTCAAATTCAATGAAGCAGAATTTTGGAGATGGGATGTAGCAAATGAAGACTAGAATCCATTACTTGTTGACATGGATGACAAAATAGTAGCTCAAGACTTAGAGCTTGAAGGGACTCAGCCAGTGGCTTCTTCATCTTCATCTCCACATTCCACAAGTGATGGAGAAACTCCACCAAGGAAGACAAAAAATATTCAAGAGATCTATGATGTTTCAAGAAGAATAATAGAAGATGATCATGTTGATTTTGCTTTATTTGCAGATGCAGATGATCCCATACATTTTGAAGAGGCGATTAAAGATGAAAAATGGAAAGTAGCAATGAATCAAGAGATCAAGAGAACAATATTCTTCTCTTGTGTGTTCTTGAGTTTTGTAAGAGAACAAGTTTCTTCTCTTCAAAATTGTGAGATATAGAGTGAGTATTATTGTGAGCTCATTGACGTTTCCAACATGTTTATCATGTTGTGCATTAGTTGCTATTGAAGAGCGACTAGGTTGAAAGCCTCTCCCTTGAGAATTAAAGTATTGGCCTCGACCTCAATTGTTCCTACCTCACTGCATAAAGAATGCTTGGTTATGATTTATTGAGTTGGTTGTTACCTCTTCCATTTTCATTGACAGTAGATGGTCGTGTGCTTTTAAAGCAAGAAGAAATTGATTATAAGTCGGATATGGTTGCTTCAAGAGCATAGCAGTTTTGAAGTCCTTGTATTTTCTTCCTAATCCACGAGCAAGATGAAAAGCCTTAGTCAAATCATCAAGAGGATGTTTCATAGCAGCAAGTTTATCACATAAACTCTTAAATTTCTTGATGTATTCATCTAATGATGAATTTCCCTTCTTAAGACAAAGAAATGCTTCATTGAGATGAATTTCCATCTCTTTGGCGGTGGAGAGAAAAATCTCTTCTAAGGATGCCTAAACTTGACAAGCTGAATCTGTTCCTTCTACCATGGATAATACTTCCTCTGAGATGATGCCCAATAACCAACTAGTTAATAATCCATCATTTGTGAGCCAAATACTGTGGTGTAGATTTGGAATCATTTTGTCGTCCTTATCTTTGATTTCTTCAGCTGATGAGCAACCTTCAACAAGGTGATTTTCTATCCCCATGCTTTTGACAAGTGGAAGAACCTGAGATTTCCATAGCAAATAGTTTGTAGAGCTTAATTTGATGGTAATGAGGTTAGAGCATGGATGGAACATTTGTATGGTGAGAGCAGATTTAATTTGGGCCATTGAGAATTCAGATAAAAAAAATGCTTTTGCTGAGATGTGAAGCTAGTTTATGCTTCAAAGCTATGATACCATGCGGAACCCCATAGTTCAAATACTCTTTACCTTAGGAAAAGTTACAAATTTACCTTATAAAGCTGGTTTGTGCAGAATCCTATTGAGAATTCAAAGCTAGTTTATTTAATACTCTTTACCTTAGGAAAAAATTATAGTGTCGAGACACCCAACGCTGCCTTTTCAAATAAGGAAGGTTGCGTAAAAGGGAGGACAACGTCGAGATGCTTTAGACGAAAAATGGTGAGCACACATTTTAAGCATTTTGAACATTTAGATGCTGTAGGTGTCGAGTATAGCATTGAGGAGCATTTCTTAGCATCAAGTGTAGCGTTACTTAAAAATTCGTAGCATCGAAACACAACTCGTGCGGGTCAAATGGCTTGAACTTCATTTCATAGCGTCTTAACGCCATTGGTAGCGTCTCAATGCTACCCACTCGGGAATTCTAGCTTGATTTGCTTCTCTCTTCACTTGGTTACTCAAATTAGGACTATATAACCCGTTTTTCTCCACAAATCTTCTAAAAGATTTTTGTTTGCTTCAAATACTCGATCTTTACAAAAGAAACAAGTAAGACCGTGAAAGTAACAGAACCAGCAATAAATAAGACTTAAAGATAACACATTTTGGGTGCTATCAGTTGTTATTACTTAAGAAAAACTATTGGTAGGGGAGAAGGGGTGAGTATTGAGAATACCCAATAAGTAGCCCCACTATCGGGATTAGAAATTCATACACGCACATAACATGATTCAAAAGTTCATAAAACATGTGGGACTTAATTTTTTATCGGCCAAAAACCTTTTTCTTTGGCCAATGTAGACAACTAACTCATCCCAAAGAAAATTGTACCAACTTGTGGCGGTGCATCACGGCCCCAAATTGAGAAACTGAACTTCATCGAAAGATAATTGGCGATTAATCAGTGGTGCACGACTTCACCCAACATAGCATGATGTAACAACAAAGTCTTGAAATGACGAATTTAAGGCCAATAAAAACGCTCAACCATAAGAGCTAAAGTTTTGTCTTGTCCAAAATGTCCTGCTAGTCCACCTCCATGTAATTCTTATATAAAACTTCATGAAGAGATGTGTGGGGAATACAAAGGGCATTACCCTTGAATAGAAAACCATTAATTAGATGAAAATCTGCAAAGTTAAAATGCTGTGAACAAGCTAACTAAATGTTATGGAAATCCTTATCATTCTTGTAGCTATGTGGGAGATGGTCAAAAGCTACAATTTGTCCTTCCAGTTGTGTAAGTAGAAGATCTTTTCGACTTAGTGCTCAGCTCGATGTTTAATTAAGAAATCAAATTATTGAATAAAATAAAGTCATCAAGCATGCATACGATTAATGTGTTTTTGGGTATGCAAAAATTTAAAAGAGAAATGATCTGTAAACAACATAAACTCCTTTCCAGTAACATAATGTTCCCATGTTTCTAAAGCACGAATTAGTGAATATAACTCTTGCTCATATGTACTCTATTTTTGCCTGGGGAAGCTTAATTTTTCACTATAGTAATCAATAGAATGATTGTTTTATGAAAGTACAGCTCCAATCCCTGTTCCTAATGCATCTACAGCTACTTCAAAAGGAGTATTAAATTATGTAAGGTTAAAACAGAGACTTTACACAATTTTTCCTTTAACAATTGGAAGCTAGTTTCTTGGTCCTTTCTCCAATTAAATTTTCCTTTTTTAAAACATTTTGTTAAAGGTGCAGCAATTGTGCTAACAGTCTTGATGAATTTTCGATAAAAGGATACTAATTCTAGAAATAACTGGAGGTCTTTTTCCTTATAAGGTATTGGCCAGTCAGCTATTGCTTTAACTTTAGATGAATCAACTTGAATTCCATGAGAACTAATAATAAATCCTAGGAAATGTATTTTGGAAGTCATAAAGCAACATTTTTTAATATTGATATATAAGTGATGTTATTTTAGTGTCTCAAGAACTTTTCTAAGGTGAATTAGATGTTCTTCCTCCCTCTTGTTATAAATTAAGATGTCATCAAAATTTACAACTACAAAAATATTAAGATAAGATTGAAGAACTTGGGACATAAGCCTCATGAAGGTGCTCGGGGCATTAAAAAGTCCAAAGGGCATGACTGACCATTCGAATAATCCCGCGTTGGACTTGATAGCTGTTTTTCATTCGTCTGATCTAATTCGAATTTGGTGGTACCCACTCTTGAGATCTACCTTTGAAAATAATTTTGCACCACCAAGTTGATCTATTAAATTAGAGAGACAAGATATAGGAAAGCGGTACTTTACCGTAATTTTGTTAAGGGATCGATTGTCGATGCACATGCGCCACGAACCATCTTTTTTAGGGGTGAGAAGAGCTGGAACTCCTAGAGGGCTTAAACTGGGGGTTGTATATGATCTTTATCAAGAAGTTCCTGGATTTGTTGTTGCAAAATTGAGTATTCTTTAAGGCTCATCCGATAGTGTGGTAAATTTGGGAGAGTTGAACTAGGTCAAAGGTCTATGTGGTGCTGAATATCATATAAAGGTGGTAGATCATTAGGCTCTCGAGTAATTTCAGGGAATTCTTTTAATAATTCAAAAGTTGCATTATGTTGTTGAATCAGCGAATTGCATTCTGATTATTGACATGTGCTAATTAATCCCCAAATTTCATTCTTGGGCGAAAGATTGGTGAATTCATTTTCATTAATCACAGAGAATAGAGGGCTTGCTTGTTTAGGTTCATCCTTCATGCTCTTTTTATCTAGAGTATTTTGTAAAGGTAGGAGCATAATTTTTCTTCCCATCTAATGAAATTCATATATGTTTTCTCGCCCTTTATGTAGAGCTTGTACATCATATTGCCAACACCGTCCCTAGAGAATACGACATGCATCAATGCCAAGGATATCGCAAATTATTTGGTCCTTGTAATTATTACCAATGGACAAAGGCACTGTACAAATTTCATTAACTTGAACCTCACCACCCTTTTTTTTATCCAACTTACTTTGTATGGATTGGGGCGTGGGTCAATTTTTAGTTTCAATGCCTGAACCACTTTTCGTGAGACTGAATTTTAACTACTCCCACTATCAATGATTACTTGGCATATTTTGCCATTGATGTGCAATGAGTATAAAAGAGAGAATGCCTTTGTGGATGTGAATCGGATGTAGGTGTCAAAAGTAGTTGTTGTAAAACTTAAGATAAATGATCACCAACATCTAGTTCTAAAGTGTCTACATTTTCCTCTAAACCATGTCCTTTTTCGATAATCTTCATTGGTTTCTAATACTGCCATTGATCTTCATTGGGGGCATTCATTAGAGAGGTGGTCTTGTAACCCACATCTAAAATATTTTTCTAAGGTAGGCCGATTCTAAATGTTGTTTACCTTTTTGTTTGTCGTTGTCTGACATCCCTTAGTTGCAACTATTTTTTGGGGTTAATCGTCTTTCCATTTATAGTCGAAGAAGTAGAAGAGTTGGATTGATTGGGATGTCTTTGTATGTCATCACTAGCCCTTCAGAAATTTGTATTATTTTTGTCCTAAGATAGATTTTTGTTGGTTATACCCTTGAGTTTCTCATTTCTTTGTTCTTCAACTCTATAGGCAAATGAAACGGCATCAGTCAAGTAATAAACTAGTTGTAATTTTACTTTCTTTCTAATATCCTCATGGAGGCCATCTACATATCGAGCAATTAATTGATTTTCTGATTCTATGAGGTTATTTCTTGCACTTAGCCAATTGAATTCTTCTGTATATTCCAAAACCATGTTGCCTTCTTATTGACAATGCTGGTATTGGTTATATAGAAGTTGCTCGTAATCTACCGGTAAGAAATGATTCTTCATCAATTTTAACATCTTTGTCATGTTCAAATGGGTGCCTTCCTATATCTTTGTCTGTTAGTCTTTAATTATTCCCACCAAGCAAATGCACAACTTTTAAGTTTGTAGGCTACTAGTTTAATCTTTTTATCCTCGGGCGTCCCTGCAAATTTAAAAAAAAAAATCATCCTTGACCCAATCAAGAAAATTTTCAAGATCCAATTTCTCATTAAATGCAGACAAATCAATTTTCATCTTATAGTTACTATTGTTTATGGGTTGGTTTTGTGTTGCTGCCTCAATTCTTAACTGTCCTTGGAGGTGTGGATTCAACAATTCCACATCCTCATCATTGGAGCTATCCCAATCAGGGGTCTTGGAATTTCAAATAACTGTTATTAATTAACCAAGATCACAACCCATGTTTTTAGCCTTAATATTCAAATTAGAGGTGACTTTGAGCGAATTTTACTGAAAAATTAGTGTTCAACAGAATCTTTAATTACAGAAAATCAGTAAAGAAGAAAGGAAAAATACAAGAATTTATAGTAGTTTAGTCAATAGACCTACCCCACTTTGCAAAGGGTCTTAGAGGCCTTTGCAAGTCAATATTATTAGAGATCGAAAAATAACAAAGAACAATACAACAGTAAGGGGACTTGAATTATTAAATCTAAGAGATAGATCCTCAAAGTGACTACAACTCTTTCTCTTCCAAAAAAAAGGAATCAAACAATAAGGGATCCCTTAGGTTCTTCAAGAAAGCCCAACAAAAGAGAAGAGTATAATACAAAGAGGTTAGATAGAGAGATACAACCTTTGAAGACCCATAGATTTTACTCCAAGAAGAAATCGTCTTAACCCAACCGATTTCCTCTTCTCTCACGGATCTCCTTCCACCGACAGCAACACCGGAACGATAACTACACAGCACCTTGAGAACAGCAGCTCGTGGACTGCAGAAGTAGCTCATGAACAACGGCAGAGGGACGGCAACAACCTCGCATCTCCTTCTCACCCTCTAGTTCGACTTCCTCTCTCTCAAGTCTCGCAGCAAAGAAAAACCCCCAAAATTGAATGGCTCTCTCTCTCTCTTTTGCTTTCTTTATCTCAAACTCTAATCCCTCTTGAATGTATGGTACTCATACATCCATCTCTTCATTTCCATACCCCATACATTCATGCCTTTTATATAGAAAATGGGTTTCACAATATAACAATAAAATTGGCTATACTCAATCAAGAATGATTTTAAACAAACAAGGACATTGAGCTCCTCCATTATTGGTCCTAAACGAGTTTTGAGTCTTTTAACTTTGAGAATAAGTTTAAAGATCCATCTTGATTTAATTTAGTTTAATCCATTTTTAATTATGTCCAATTTGAACTTAATTAAAAATAAATAAATTAAACTAAATTAAACTTATGATAAATTGAAACCAAATTTATAACAATGTGGAGGAATGTTTCTTGGGTTTTCTTGAATGATAGGTTGAGGTTCTTGAATCCTTCTTGGTGCTTGAGGGCAATTGTTTAAACGCAGCAGTTCATCTCCATCAATTCTTTACAGATCTTGATTCTATTGCTGTTGATTTTGGATTCGAGGTTGTGTTGTCAATTGATCTAATTGACGTGTAGTTATGCCCATAAACTGGTGCATTTCATCTATTCTTTCCTCTACTCTACCTAATGATTTTTCCAAAGAAATCATTTGGTTTGTAAGAGATCGAGGAGATAAAACAGCAGAAACTTCTGAGGTTTCTGGGTTGGTGAGGCCAGTGCTTTCACTGGAACTAGATAGATTCTTTTTTCTAGCCATCAGGTCTCTTTACATTGAAGGATCGTAAGGGTTGTTTTACTTCATTGCTTTGGTTCTAGGTTACATGACTCACAGGTATAGCACGAGGCTATAGCTAGGGAGGGGTGAGATCTGAGGTAGGGTAAATGTGCATTTAGTTAACTGAAATTAAGTATTTGAAATATGAGCACGAGTGTGAGTAAGGGAAATTTCCCTTCTTGGTATGTTTTTCTTTAATCTTTAGACCCTTAAATGGGCTGCTTACTAAGTATATTTATACTCACTCGTGCTATTTTGCTTATATCTTTTCAAGTGGTGCTCAGTAGCGAGGTGGGTGACGAGACGACGACCTGATGAGGCTATAGAGACCACTAGCTTTCTTCTAGACTCCTTTGTAAGATCGGTATGGCAACCCTAGAGGGGAGGTGAATAAGATTTTTCTAAACTTTATAAAACTTTTTCCTAATGTGGGCCCAATTAAACAAATTAACACACTTTTTACAAACAAGTAATTTAAACAAGAAATTAACACATGAAATAATTTTAAACACCTTATTTAATTCTAAAAACAAGATTGGTAAATAATATGGACAATTTAAAAACTACCAATATAAACAAACATAAAAAGAGCAATACATATGAAGAACAAATTATTGCATTTAATTTCATACAATAAAATATAATAACAAATTAATTGCAAAAATAAATTAAGATAGGGATAGAGAAATTGACATCGGGAATTTTATAATGGTTTGGCACAACCCAGCCTACTCCACTCCCCAAGCTCCTCTTGGGTATTTCACTAGAATAATGACTCTTTCCATGACTTAGAGTCTAACCGTTACAATGTTCCTTCAGAACAAACTCGATCCTTTCCACGGTTCAGGATCAAACCGTTACAACATCTCTTTTTCGGGATCAAGAGAAACCCTTACAATGGATTGGAATTTGAAGAACAAGATGGAAAAACTCTCTCAAAGAGTAGATACACAAATCAAAGCTCACAACTTTGTAAGAAATGATTTCTTACAAGTAAAAGCCCTCAAATGGATAAAAAATAGAAGCTCAAAAATTGCTCAAAAATGTTGGAAATGCTCTCCAAGAGAAGTAGAATTTTTTAGAATTTTTTTCCCATTTTTTTCCAATTTTTTTCGAGCCTTAAATAGAAGAGAATAGCCAAAACTAGCCATTGGTTGCCACGTGGCAACTTCTGATTGCCTGAAAAAAAAAGAAATTCAAAATTAATAATATTATAATAATAAAATACTATTAAAATATTAAAATAATAATAAATTCAAAAATTGACCGTTGGATTTCTTTTCTTTTTTTTAATATTAAATTATTTTTCTTTTATATTAAAATATTAAAATAATAATAAATTCAAAAATTGACCGTTGGATTTCTTTTTTTTTTAATATTAAATTATTTTTCTTTTCTTTTTTTTTTAAACTCAAATATGCCATGTGTCGTATTTTTGTTGGTCCACGTCATCCCCACGCCATCATCCAGGTCATCTACCACGTCAGCAATACAACCGTTTGAAGTAACATGTCATCGGCCACGTCACTACCACATCATCATGTTGATCGTTGACCTTCCACGTCTCTGCCACGTCATCCATCTATGCCACGTGTCACGCCATGTAAGATTTTCCCTTCAATTTTATTTTGCTCATAACTTCTTCATTTGAGCTTTGATTCGAACGATTCCAACACATCTTGAATCGTATGCGTTGGAATCGTTATTCCGAGCTCTACACAATAGACACTTCAAAACATTAAAATTGTTAAGAAACAAAATCAGGTTTGTTATCATCAAACATTAATTAATTAATTTATTAATTAATTTGAGATTAAGGGCCAAAAAGCCAACATCCTTTTTATTGTATATTCTTTTGATAGGTGGTTTTCATGTTAGTTTGTATACTCGATTTGTAATTGTACATTTGTCTTCCTTATATTTCTGGTTTTGAGTTATCTTTTCCTTTTATATCAGTGTTGGTGAACTCAGCCTTATGTGTAGTTTGGTGGGTGCTGAGTGTCTCTTAGAAATCATATAAGTGATATACGTCTCTTCTAGGTTTTCGAAAACTTTTGTTTCCTTGTAGTTATGTCATCTTGCTGCCGAAATTTCGAACATGAACGAGATAACTCATTTATGCTTCTGCATCACTCTATTGCGTTCTTAGGGTTTTTACAATTTCATAAGTTTGAGAGATCCTTCAAATAACATAAAACATTTATAAACTCTCAAATACTCATCAAATCTCTTCAATAACATAAAACAATTCCAAGATCATACTTTCTCTAAAGCCACATTTCAATAAACCTCTTTCATTTCTCAATAACATTAAAACTCTTTTAATTCCTCAAATAATCAAACAATAATAAAATCTCTCAAATATCTCTAAAATAGTAAATCCAGCTAAAATCTTAAAATTATTGAAAATTCATAACAAATTTTGAAAATTTCACAAAATTCCTCTCAACCATATGTAAAACCATAACTTTTTCAGTTAAAATCATAAAATACTGAAAATTCACACCAATTCTCTGGAAACCTCATAACAGTTTCTCCAAAGTCATATATAATTATAGAGTTTCTTGAAAATTTCATAACAATAACAAAACAATAAAAATATTTCATAAAATAAAGCACTCACAAAACTATTGTCGATAACACTATTTCACAAACTATTCTCCAATTTTATGTTTAATATGAAATTTCAATAACCATAGCATAAATTATGAATGATTTCCAAAAAGAAAATAAACATAAACTTTATTCAACCATTAAAACCAATTCTTCATCTTTAAATATCACCCATTAATGAAATATTCAAATTACACTTTTTCTCTCATTGATATATTAGCAAGGTACATTGTCCTTTTCTTCCATTAAATAATATTTCCTTCTCTTCCCACATACATCACTTTCTTTTCCATAATAAAAATAACATTTAATCTTCCCCAATTTCTATTTCCCATTTACACGTGATTTGCCACCAAACCACACCTCTCTCTCCTCTTCACATCACAAATTTGCATAATAAAATAATATACTTCCTTCTCCAATTCACCATTTCCTCACGTGAATAAAGTTGAATAGTCTTCAAAATGAACTCTCTCTCTTCATTAGACTCAACTTGTACCACCACCTCTTTTTTCTTTATTATAATCTTATTCCTCTTCTTCTTTTACTTTCTCTCTCCTCCCTTCCTTTTTACACTACTACAAATTTGGCCTATATTGACGCGTGACTTATTCGAATTGTTGATGTTTGAGACAAAAAATCGTCAATAAAAGGTTAATTTACACTTTAAAATTAATTATTAATTAAGAAATACATATATTGACGGCCATTGAACGTCACAAAAGGTATATATTTAAGTTGACAAAATAAACCGTCAACTTTGATAGCTTTATTGACAGTATTTCCAAAAAATTCCGTCAAAATTGGATGAACTCCGTGTTTTGTATTAGTTGATGGCTATTACATGTCAACTATTGATTCTTTTGTTGACGCGCAGATTGAGGCCTTTGTTGACAGTCGATAACCGTCAACATATATGGCATTTGTCGACGGGCATTGTCCGTCAACATAGGAGATTTGTTTTGTTAATAAAATCATTTTAATCAAAACGACGTCGTTTGGTTTATTTATTATTTTAAAAAATAAAAGATAAAACCAAATAACCCTACTCGATTTCACACTTTCTTCTCCCTCAATTTCTGCCGCCGAACCCTCCCACCATCGACACCCACATTCCTCTTCCTCTAGCCATTATCGCTGTGGAAAATGAAAAGGACAAAGAAAATATGTTAAAAAAACCCTAGCCTCCATCGCCCTTTCTTCTCTCTTCCTCCCTCTTGACGTGTACAAGTCGCACAACTTTCTTCCCTTCCCTCGATTTTGTCCTTCGGCTAGCAACCTCCAGCGACTCGATCCTCCTCCGGCATCAGTACACTCGACCAGCAGCATGAGTAGGGCTCCTCGGCGAGCGCAGCAATGACGGACCCTCCCTCAGTTTCTCTGGAATTCACCACGTGAGTGACGCCCTTATACGGTGACAGAAAGCACGAGCGGCGATGCGAGCAGCCATTTTCGGCCACAGTAGCTTTTGCGTGAGTGTTTTGGCGATAATTTCGTTTTTCTGCGTTTTCCTTCTCGTTCCGACTAGTCTTGAACCTCATTGTTTGTGTAGGTGTGACCTCCCCCATGCGATTCCAGCGAAACCCCCGTAAAAGATTCGTAAGTTTCAGAATTTTCCACTTGAAATAGGACTACGAAATCGCTCCGATTTGTGTCCCCAACTCGAGTTGGCCCAGATCTGATTGTCCGTAGCCCAATAGCTCTAGTTTTTCGAAATTGAGCGTCTTCCATCACCTTTCAGCAAAGACCCAAGTCTTTTTTAGTGAGTTTTAAGTGGTAAAGTTACTTTTAGACTCTTTCAAACTCGATTAAATTAGTTTAGATTGGTCTCTAACCATTGGATTCTCCTTGTTTGTAGTTTCAAACGTTCGAGTTTGTTTTGGTAAGTTATAGGTGGTAATGTGTTGTTTAGGCCCTTTCGAACTTCATTAAAGTACTTTAGATAGGTCTTTAACCTTTGAATACTCTTTGTTTTAGGATTTAGTTCAATTTTGGATTGTTCGAACTCAGTTAAGAGTAATTTTGAGTAAGGACACCTCTCCTGAATACTCTTTCATTTTCGATTAATGTCTTCGAACTGATTTCTAACCTCTAAGCCTTGTACTTGTTGTTTAGGAATCTTTTGGATTATTTTTGGAGTATTATAGTTAGTTTCTTCTTGTGGAGTCTGTTTGTTGTGTGCCTAGCATGTTGTGTGCTTTACTTGTCCAATTATATTATGTGATGTATGTTTCTATGGATTGTTATGTTTTCTAAAGTGTTTAAGCATTTTGAAATCTGTGTCGTGGTTGATTATGTGGTGTTTTTGAGAGGTTGAACATGTTGTGATGTTATGTGATGAATATTTTGATGATTTTTTTTGCCTTTGGGATATGGTAAGCATGTCGAACTATGTTTTTGGATTATAAGTATGTTTAATTATATGTTGAAATTGTCTAAAAAAAGTATAATGTTTATGTTGAGAGCGTGTTGTGTAGTTATATAGTTTTGGCATAAAACATGGTCTAGAACCATGATGTGTAGGATTTGTATCGTACCCCATGATGTTGCCAAAATTTTGGGGGCGATACATAATTTTCTCACTGTAATCAATTTAATTATTGTAGGGGTTTTAGATAAAACCAATCCTATCGGCTCATTTGGCATCATTGTATATATAATATGTCATTGAATTTAATCTTTCTATTTTATTTATGATAGGAAATAACTTACTTGGATGCATTAATTTCTAGTTAGGGTTCTTAACGTATGGATGAATAGCTCACAATATTAGTCATAAGCAGGGAAGATTTAGAATAAGTATTAGATATGTATATGAATTTGCTATTAGTTTTCAATAATCAAATTGTTTAGATGAAACTTTATTAACATTTAATTTAGAAAATAACATCGTCTCCAACCGTTGCACTATTATTTTAAGTTGAATTTGCCTAGTATGATAGTTTTTGTTAAAGCACTTAATGTTATACATTGTTGCACTCTTAATTTATAGTTTAATGTTTCCAACCATTTCTTGAATTTTTTTGATATATTGAATATCAATAATATAATTATATTGTTCTTCTTTCTGCAGATTAGTAGCAAAGGGACCATATTCAAAATGAGATTGATGAAATTCTCAAAGTTCTCACATATAGTTTCTTCAATACATTCTTGTACAAAATAATATATAATAGTCTTAGTTCATTTATTAACTTCAGTATTTTAACTTTTAATTTTATGTAAATTTACATTCTTTTTATTTAATCTAGAATTTTGATTGAATTTATTTTAATGGAATGTTTTGTGTCAATCGAAGAAATGTGGGAGAATGTTATGACATTGATTTCATTATAATTTTTTTAAAAAATATATGCATATAAATTGAGATTTATAAAATAATATTGAAAATATATTAAAATTTTGAAAAATAGAAAACACCATGGTTGACCGTAACTGTAGTCTGTACTATAAACAACGATTATGGTCAGTTATGGTCTATTAGTATATACCATGGCTAACGTCGACCATGATCTATACAAATAGACTATAGCTAACATCGGTCATGGTCAATACATATACATTACGGTTGACGTTAGCTATGGTCTATACTATAGACCACAGTGGACTATGACCATGGTTTATAGTATAGACTATACTGGAGTATACTATGGTCGTAAAACCGTGGTCTAAACCATGAAACCACAGTTATACGACCGTAGTCTATTCCAAATTTTGTAGTAGTGAAACTTTGGTGTCCAATATGTTGTTAAGTTTATTAATAGTATTCTTCATCCAGAGATTATCACCTAGAGAATGTATTTTTGTCAATGGAGACAATTATGAGCCTTGTTTTGGAAGAAAGTGAAGATATCTGTAGAACTCCTCTCTCCCATCTTAGATAGTGTGAAGAAGGACAATGAGGTAATGTGCTTTGAGTTGTTATTTGCTTCCTTTCCTTTTTTTTTTTTTCCTTTTTTTTATTTAAATTATTGTTATTTTCACCTTTTGATTGTCTGTTGAATCTTATAATATCATTTTCAGGAAATTCTACCCATTGCTCGGAAGTTAGGAGAGAGAGTTCTTGATAACTGTTCTACTAAGCTCAAACCTTATTTGGTTCAAGCTGTAAAAGCCTTGGGAATTTCTTTTGATGATTATAGTGATGTTGTTGCTTCCATATGCAAAGATCTTTCTGGCTCTCTTGAGCCAAGTAATCTTCATGATGCTGGTGAAAACATGGTATGTTCTTAAATTATTTTTAGTTGAGTATTCTTAACAATTTATTCTTTCTTAAGGTTGGGGTGCCATTCAAGTCTTGCTAAAAGTCCATCCCATTCGCCCACCCCTTAATGTTGAGTGTTGTACAAATGAGATTTTACATCTGCTATCTCTTGGTATCTTAAAAACAAAGCTCTGTAGGCATTTTCTCTCCGTTTATTGGCAGGCAGAACACGTAATTAGAATCTTTTATTATTTGCATCTCTGTCGACGTTTATCTCATATAAATCTTCCATGGATACAATGTTTGATTCCCATGTTTAAATTTATGTGATACATGATTTGTGGTATTGAATTTGCCATGTGTTTCGGTACTACAGAGGTCGGTGTTTTTTAACTTGAGATTCCCATGTTTAAAATCTTTACCACGTGTCAATCCTAAAACCCCACAACACACACCACACGTGCCTACAATTTCTTTTACTCTCCCAATTTCGGCTGCTAATATATTTTTTTTTTCAAATTTCTTCTTTTTCTTTCCTTACCAAAAGTTTAACTAATCCCATTTTCATTATTCTTTTTTTTTTCTTTCCTTTCCAAAACTAATTTTCATTGTTTTTTTTTCAAACAAACTTTAAACAAATATTTGAGTAAAGTTGGGTCGTAACAGCTACCAATGTTGTGGTTGGTGATTTGCATTCCTTCACTCGATGAGTTCCACTCCTAACTCACATTTTTACTAAATAAATTTAATTTTCATAAACAAAGTTGAGACAAGAAATGCATATACATTTAGTTAATTCCCATGTTTTTTTAAATTTTTTTGTGTATATCTAAATGTAAATGTTGTTGACTATAAGCTTTACCATTTGTAGACCACTAAAATTTTTCGATATTTAATTTCATCATTTTACGTTTTTATTAATTTTGTGTGTTCTTCCAAAAATTTAGAATTATTGTTAGCATTTTTTTAAAACATATAACATAAATATTTGAATAATTAATTAATGACTCTTTCCCTTTTAAAATTTTAATTAATAAATTAGAAAAATTAGAAAAATTAAATTAGAATTAATAAATTCCTTCTAAAAAAAATAGAAAAAATAAAATAAAAGATTTTTTCTTCCTTTACTTTTAGAGAAAATAAAATTTAAAAATATTGATGGTCAGATCTTTTTTATATGAAAGGAAAAGTTTGATTTAACCAATTTTTAGAAGGAACTAATTAAACTAAATTATTATTAAAATCAACTCCAATCAATTTTATTTTATTTTTCCTTTCAAATTTAGATTGATTTGCATTTACCTCAATGAGAGGGTTTAAATTTTCTATAAATGGAAGACAAGAAAAACTTTGGGTGACAAAAAATAAAAAATTCCTAGCCACTTTCTTAGAAAGGATAAGATGTAAAAAAATTCTTTTCATGTGAGGATTTTTCTTCGGATATTGAGATACATTCCAAAAAAAATTGAACGATTTTATGTCACTCATAATAATTGTCTATGTCGTACTCTTAAAGTAATTAGTCAATAAATATAAGACATTAAAAAAATTAACATAAACTATTTTATTTTCATAAAAAACCATCTCTTCTAATAAACGAAACAATTTCAATAACATGTAAAAATTTGGTAATTGTTTTTTAAACCTGTGTTGCGGGGTGCTAATATCTTTCTTTAGATTCCTAAATCTAAATCTCTTATTTGTATATATCCATTTATATACATTTTCGTGATCAGTCATACGTTATAAATTAAGATTGGTAACTTAACGAAAAGATTCCTGAATCTAAATCTCTTATTTGTATATATCATTTTATTTATATTTCTGTGACCAGTCATACCTTATAAATTAAGATTTGTAACTTAATGACTTCATTTTTCTCTCATCTTAGAAAAAAGTTGGTTGCTCCACATTGCAAACTTGTAGCAACACCCTTCAAAAAAAAAATTCATGATTATTGAAATGGACTATTAGCTATAAACAACATTTTGGGGAGAAAATCTAAGTCCATTTTTATTCGTAAACTTTCAATTTCATCCAATTTGATTTGATAGGTATTTGGATAAGTTAAGCAATCTTTTTTTAAACCTTTTGTTAATTAGGCTTCCATTTGATGAACGGTTAAAAAACTATATTCTTATATGTGTTCAATGAATTACAAATAAAGGTTTAATATGCAATCGATGGAGCTTCAAATAAAGACAATACTATAAAGAAGATTTTCGTTGAAATTGAAGTATTTTGAAACATATATTTGATGGTTCATCTTGTGCACAGATTTGCTGTAATTTGATCTTGTGCATTGATTTGTTAGAAATTAATATGAGATCCTCGAGATTTTATGTTAAAATTAGTAGGAAAATGCAAACCTAACCTAATAGAAAGAAAATTTTGTGACATTTAATTAAGTCTACGGTCCAATTCAATGAAATTTAAAGTTCTATGATTGAATTGACTCAATTTACTAGGTCCGGTGGTAAAAATTCAACATTTCTCAAACATCTTTTTTCATTGCTGACAACAATAAAATACTCACATACAAGATTGAGGTTGAATTGAAAATTTTATTGTCTCAATATTTTAATTTACTCTTTTTATTGAAAAAATAACTTATGTAAAATGTTTAACAAAAATCAGATGATCTGGGTAAATTAGAAATGGTACAACGTTAAAGGAAAATTTGAAATCAACTATATATGCTCGAGTTATTGTCTATAATTGTTTGGTTTTAATTTTGTCCGACTTAAAAATGGAGAAAAATTATAACACTTTTTTTAGTACAAACTAGAAGGCTTAAAATATTGAAACTAAAATTGAAATAAATACATATAGATCATAACATATTTTGTATGCTTCAATTTTAAGCTTTTTTTTTTTAAAAAAAAAAAAACAGTGAACTAACAGAAATCCATCCATTTAAAAAATATGCAAGAAACACCCACAAAAAAAAAAGGACATAAATGTTCATTCGTTGCTGAACAGAGCAGCCGACTGAAATACTCGGTTGTCCACTGACGACCAACTTTTTGTGGCTGAAATGCAATCTTGAAATGACCCACTCTTTTCCATATGTCCTTTTGCTATTGTTGTTTCATTTCATAGTCTAATATTTATTTTTGAATTCTAAAAGATAGTTTCGAAACAGTACATAATTTTTATGAATAGAATTTTGATATTTTTATTAGATAAATATAGAGTTTCATCTCAAAATCAATTGACAATGAGAGGAGTAGTCCATGTATCTTAAAAATTGTGAGGTATCTTTTTATCTTTTCGATGTGGGATCCTCAACATGCCCCTTTAAGATAGTGTTTCTTTAAGTTTATAATTCTTGGGTTAGATCTCAATTTTTGAACCAAATATCCGTTTGAGTTTTATGGGCCATGATATTATATTAGAGAAACATGAGGTTTTATCTGAGAACCAATTAGCAATAGGAGGAGTAACCCATGTATCTCATTAAGAATGTGAGGTCTCCTCATCTTTCCAATATGAGATTCTCAATATGCCACCTCAAAATGGTGCCTCTTTAGGTTCACCATTCTTGGGTCGAATCTCATTTTTGGACCTAATACCCATTTAGGTTCAAGATGGAATAATCTATGTAATCCAAATGGGTATTCAGTCCAAAAAATTGGAATCCGACCAAAGAATGGTGAACCCAAAGAGACACCATCTTGAGGGGGCATGTTGAGGATCCTACATTAAAAAGATGTAAAGAGACCTCACAATTTATAATATACATGAGCTACTCCTCTCATTGCCAATTGGTTTTGAGATGAAACCTTATGTTTCTCTAATATGGTATCAGAACCCATGAAGCCCAAATGGGTATTTGGTCCAAGAATTGAGATCCCACCCAAAAATGGTGAACCCAAAGAGGCACCATCTTGAGAGCACATGTTGAGGGTCCTACATCGAAAAGATGAAGAGAAACCTCATAATTTATAAGATACATGAGCTACTTCTCTTATTGCTAATTGGTTTTGAGATAGAACCTCATGATTCTCTAATATGGTATCAAAGTCCATGAAACTCAAACGGGTATTGGATCCAAAAAAAAATTGGGATCCGACTTAAGAATGGTGAACCCAAAGAGTCACCATCTTGAGAGGGCATGTTGATACATGGGCTACTCCTCTCTTTGCCAATTGATTTTGAGATGGAACCTCATGTTTATCTAATAAATTTTTTTGTCGAATTTTTCACAGCATTTATGAGTTTTCTATTAAAAAAATCCATAAGTTGCAAGTGTACAATCTGGTAAAATAAAATTTTAATGTCATAAAAATTAAAAAAATTAACTGAAGTTTCAATTTTTGAAAGAGACCATGGTTCTTGATTATTCAAGCAATTTTGTGCCCCCTTTTTAGTGGAGAAGAGAGAGAAATAAAATAAAGCATGAAGTGGTTATCAAACTGAACAAGTATAAAAATACAGACTATTGTCTCTTTTTTCTTATAAAAAAAAATACAAAAACACTAACAACGTGAACAAAATGCTGGAAATGAGAAATATAAGTCTATCAAATATGCTTAAAATTCTACATTCATCAAACAAAATTGAGGTGTCTTGGTCAACCACAATCAATGCTCGATGTTGAGGACAATATAACCATTAACTAAAGTAACTACCACAACTTTTTAAAAAACTTCTACAATCGTTTTATGATCATTAGGACCACGAAAAGCTGGCAAGAAGAGTAACTCTTTTAACAATGAGGGAGGCTGACTTTGGCATATCATTTAGTTTAAACAATTTTTTAAAAATATTTTTAATAAAAATGCTTTTAATAATAAATTTGTTTGGTTACAGTAAGGTCAAAAGTAATTCTTCCAACCACAAATATGTTTTTTTTTTCTTTACTATATGCTTTGAATTGATTTTCAATCCATCATTTTAAAATACCTTTTTGGATGATGGTCTCTTGTGTTTCTTTAAAAAAAAAAGTTTTTAAATCAATCTACTTTTAACTAATGTTTTTATTTATTATTACCATACATGCTATTTTTTTAATTAAAAAAACACTTTTAATAAGTCACAAAACTACTAGACACATACTAAATTAATTAGTAATCCTTCCTAAGTGTTTATATAAAAAATTATAATATTTAAAAGAAAATTATATTTTTTTTGAAAGATATCTCAAGAAGACGCCCCAAGTTTTTTTGCTAAAAGTTATAAACCTTCGTTACCAAGTGCTACAACCATCCTCCTTCTTCTTCTTCTTCTTCTTCTTCTTTTTTTGTAACAAAGAGTTCAAATTCTCTCAAAATAATTTACAATATAAATAGTCAACATTAGAAAATGCTTTCATTTTGACCATATGATAAAATATAACAATTCCAATAACGTCAACATATCTAAATAGATAATATATCTTATTTGTATATATCAATTTATTTATATTTCTGTGACGAGTCATACCTTATAAATTAAGATTTGTAACTTAATGACTTCATTTTTCTCTCATCTTAGACAAAAGTTGGTTGATCCACATTGCAAACTTGTAGCAACACCCTTCCAAAAAAAATTCATGCTTATTGAAATGGACTATTAGCTATAAACAACATTTTGGGGAGAAAATCTAAGTCCATTTTTATCGTAAACTTTCAATTTCATCCAATTTGATTTGATAGGTATTTGGATAAGTTAATCAATCTTTTTTTAAACCTTTTGTTAATTAGGCTTCCATTTGATGAACTGTTAAAAAACTATATTCTTATATGTGTTCAATGAATTACAAATAAAAGTTTAATATACAATCGATGGAGCTTCAAATAAAGACAATACTATAAAGAAGATTTTCGTTGAAATTGAAGTATTTTGAAAGATATATTTGATGGTTCATCTTGTGCACAGATTTGCTGTAATTTGATCTTGTGCATTGATTTGTTAGAAATTAATATGAGATCCTCGAGATTTTATGTTAAAATTAGTAGGAAAATGCAAACCTAACCTAATAGAAAGAAAATTTTTGTGACATTTAATTAAGTCTACTGTCCAATTCAATGAAATTTAAAGTTTTATGATTGAATTGACTCAATTTACTAGGTCCGGTGGTAAAAATTCAACATTTCTCAAACATCTTTTTTTCATTGCTGACAACAATAAAATACTCACAAACAAGATTGAGGTTCAATTGAAAATTTTATTGTCTCAATATTTTAATTTACCTTTTTTATTGAAAAAATAACTTATGTGTTTAAACCTTTATTAAAATGTTTAACAAAAATCAGATGATCTGGGTAAATTAGAAATGACACAACGTTAAAGGCAAAATTGAAATCAACTATATATGTTTGGTTTTAATTTTGTCCGACTTAAAATTAGAGAAAAATTATAACTTTTTTTAGTACAATCTAGAAGGCTTAGAATATTAGAACTAAAATTGAAATAAATACATATAGGCCATAACATATTTTGTATGCTTCAATTTAAAGTTTTTTTTTAAAAAAAAAAAGAGTGAACTAGCAGAAATCCATCCATTTAAAAAATATGCAAGAAATACCCACACAAAAAAGGACACAAATTTGTTCATTCATTGCTGAAAGGTGCAGCCGACTGAAAGTCTGAAATACTACGTTGTCCACTGACGACTAGCTTTTTGTGGCTGAAATGCAATCTTTAAATGGTCCACTCTTTTCCATATGTCTTTTTGCTATTGTTGATTCATTTCATAGTCTAATATTTATTTTTGAATTCTAAAAGATAGTTTCGAAACAGTACATAATAGTTTCGAAACAGTACATAATTTTTATGAATAAAATTTTGATATTTTTGTTAGATAAACATAGAATTCCATCTCAAAACCTATTGACAATATCCGTTTGCATTTTATGGACTATGATGTCATATTAGATAAACATGAGATTTTATCTCAAAATCAATTGTCAATGAGAGGAGTAACCCATATATTTTATAAATTGTGTGGTCTCTCTTCATCTTTCCGATGTGGGATCCTCAACATATTCTCTCAAGATGGTACTTTTTTTGGTTAACTATTCTTGAGTCGGATCTCAATTTTTGGACCGAATACCCGTTTGGACTTTATGGGCTATGATACCATATTAGAGAAACATGAGGTTCCATCTCAAAACCAATTGAAAATGGGAGGAGTAGCTCATGTATCTTATTAAGAATGTAAGGTTTCCCAATCTTTCTAATGTGGGATCCTCAATATGCCTCCTCAAGATAGAAGAGTCCATGAAATCCAAACGGGTATTTGGTCCAAAAAATTGGAATCCAACCTAAGAATAGTGAACTCAAATAGGCACTATCTTGAAAGGGCACGTTGAGGATCCCACATTAGAAAGATGTAGAGAGACCTGATAATTTATAATATACATGGGTTACTCCTCTCATTGTCAATTGATTTTGAGATAGAACCCCATGTTCTCTAATACGGTATATCATAGTCCATTAAGCCCAAAAGGGTATTCGGTCAAAAAATTGGGATCCGACTCAAGAATAATGGTGGATTCAAAGAGGCACAATTTTGAAGGGGCATGTTGATACATGAGCTACTCCTCTCTTTGTCAATTAATTTTGAGATGGAACCTTATGTTTATCTAATATTTTTTTTTCTCAAAATTTTCACAGCATTTATGAGTTTTCTATTAAAAAAAACCCATAAGTTGCAATTGTACAATCTGGTAAAAGAAAATTTTAATGTCATAAAAATTAAAAATTTTACTTTAAAAAAAGTCAACTGAAGTTTCAATTTTTGCAAGAGACCATTGTTCTTGATTATTCAAGCTATTTTGTGTCCCTTTTTAGTGGATAAGAGAGAGAAATAAAATAAAGCATGAAGTGGTTATCAAACTGAACAAGTATAAAAATAGTTATCACATATATACTATTGTCTCTTTTTTCTTATAAAAAAAACCAAAAACACTAACAACGTGAACAAAATGCTGGAAATGAGAAATATAAGTCTATCAAACATGCCGAAAATTCTAGATTCATCAAACAAAATTGAGGTCATGTCTTGGTCAACCACAATCAATTTTCGATATTGAGGAAAATATATCTTTTTAAAAAACTTTTACAATCTTTTTATGATCATTAGGACCATGAAAAGCTGGCAAGAACAGTAACTCTTTTAACAATGAGGGAGGGTGAGTTTGATATATCATTTAGTTTAAACAAATTTTTAAAAATATTTTTAATAAAAATGCTTTTAATAATAAATTTGTTTTGTTACAGTAAGGTCAAAAGTAATTTTTCTAAACACAAATATATTTTTTTTCCTTACTATATGCTTTGAAATGATTTTCAATCCACATCATTTTAAAATACCTTTTTGGATGATGGTCTCTTGTGTGTTTCTTAAAAAGAAAAAAAATTAAATCAATCTACTTTTAACTAATGTTTTTATTTATTTATTACCATACATGGTATTTTTTTAATTAAAAAATACTTTTAATTAGTCACAAAACTACTAAACACATGCTAAATTAATTAGTAATCCTTCCTAAAGTGTTTATATAAAAAAAATTATAATATTTAAAAAAAAAACATTTTTTTTCGAAAGATATATATCTCAAGAAGACACCTCAACTTTCTTTGCTTAAAGTTATAAACCTTCGTTACGAAGTGCTACAACCATCCTTCTTTTTTTTTGTATAACAAAGAGTCAAAATGCTCTCAAAATAATTTACAATATACATAATCAACATTAGAAAATGCTTTCATTCTGACCACATGATAAAATATAAGAATTCTAATAACGTCAACACATATCTAAATAGATAAGTTACGTTACTTTTAGCTTTCAACCTTTGCTTTCACCTTTGAGATGTAAACTAAGACAATAGGCACTACAAAGTTAATTTCCAACTTCCATGACATATATGGTTTTCAAAGATTGTGTTGATTTGGACTGGTCATGTGATTGCTCTAAACAATTAAATACTGACATTCATGTGATTATTGCTCTAAAAAATTAAAAAAAAAATACTTTCAAATACATCGACTAGCTAGTAGGAGTTCATACCGACGTTCTAATATGGTATAATTTTAGTGGCTTCAACATTTTAGTAAGAGATTAAATTTAACTTAATTTATATTTTTGCAATTAAAAAAAGATTTAAATAATTTCCTGAAATTTTCTTTAAAAAAGACTTGTCCAATTTCTTCTTTATTTAATATGCAAAAAAAACATGTCAAATTTACAGAAGATTTCAAATTATTTATTTTGTAGTGCCTCCCCCGCTGCCCACGTCGGGTGCCAAAGATGCATGAAACTAAAAGAGTTCAATTAACAGAGACGAAATCCCATTTGGCTTTGAGTTTGACAGCTCCTTGCATAGGAATCATACGCTTCTTTCTCTCTCTTCGATTCTCACCATTATATATACACTCCCAATATTACTACAGCCTGCATGCATTCATATGTGTGAGAGAGAGAAAGAGAGAGAGAGAGAGAGAGACATCCCCATGGAAGCTTTCTTGTTCATCAGCCAATTGGCATATCAAAACTCTTCAATACCCATCACCAAAACCTTCATCTTCTTCCTTTTCATGGCTTCCATTTCTGTCATTTTTTCCCAATCCTACCGGAAAAGAAAGCACTTGGTTCGGCATGTGCCTCTCCCGCCAGGCCCGACACCGTGGCCTCTCGTCGGCTGCTTCCCTGCGATGTGGAGGAACACACCGCCACACCGATGGATTCATACAATCATGAAGCAATACAATACGGAAATTGCATGCATCCGTCTTGGAAATACCTACGTAATCCCAGTGACTTCCCCAGAACTCGCTGTAGAATTTTTAAAGACTCATGATTCTGTTTTTGCATCACGACCTATCCCTATGACCACCAACATGATAACCCGTGGGTTTCTTACCGCGACTCTTTCGCCATTGGGAGACCAATGGAAGAAAATGCGGAAAATACTTGCTTCGCAAATACTCAATTCATCAACCCTTCGTCAAATGTCGAGACACAGAGCAATTGAAGATGATGCTCTTCTATGTTACATTTTCAACCTAACTAAAGCCACAAAAAATGGCAACAAGTCGAGAAGTGAGGCGGTTATCAACTTGAGAAGCATAACACAACATTATTGTGGCAACATTATCAGGAGAATGTTGTTCAATAGAAGATACTACAATGATGGACAGGAAAATGGAGGGCCAACTTTTGAAGAAGAAGAGCACGTTCAAGCGTTACTAACACTACTTGAGCATATTCATGCATTTTCTATATCAGATTATGTGCCTTGTTTGAAGCTTTTTGATTTGGACGGACACAAGAAGGTTGTAAAAGAAGCTTTTAAAGTGGTGAAAAGACATGATGATCCCATTATAAATGAGAGAGTACAACAATGGAAAGATGGAAAGAGAAAAGAGGTTGATGATATTCTTGATATTTTCATCTCACTTAGGGATGAAAATGGAAAATCACTCTTATCAATTGAAGAGATTAAAGCAGAAATCACGGTGAGAATTCTTGCCATGCATTCCAACGTATCATTATTAATAAAATTGCATGAAACATCATATATAACCATTATCTTTAAATATAACAGTTTTTTTGTTCCTAGTCTTCTGCATTTATTCTTAAAATATTCACAATCTTTTTTTTGGTATTTGTATTATATTAATTTTTATGACAGATAATTTTTCATGAAAATATCCAAACTTTTTTTTTTAAAAAAAAATTAACACAAATTTTACATAATGAAAAGTTCATAGTAAAATAGTTGAAGAACAAAAAATTAATGCTTTTTTTATTTTATTTGGTTCATGAGCTTCCATGTTTATTATTTTTTATTTCTAAACTTCCAAATGATCTATTTTGATTCTTTAAATTTTTTTAAAGAAGTTTCTAATATGTACTTTTTTTATATAAATTATTTAGTAAATACTACTTTCTATTTTTTGTTTCTTTCCATTTTTAATAAATTATAAAAATGTAATATTTTTTAGTACAACAAACGTACGAGTAGAAATTCGAACCTCTGACCTTAAGGACAGAAGTTGATGTCTTAACTACGGACTGTGCTCATGTTGACATAACTTTTTTTGATATATGATCACCCTCCAACATTGAAAATGCTATTGTTTTCTAAAGCTAAACTTATATATATACAGACATATATATTTCGACCTTTCACAAAGTATTTTATCTAAATACTTCATATCTTTCATATTCTCGCATGTATGCATATTTAATCATTTTCCTAATGACAGGAACTACAAATGGCAACAATCGATAATCCTTCAAATGGAGTGGAATGGGCAATGGCAGAGTTACTCAATCAACCAAAAATTCTCCAAAAAGCAATTGAGGAGTTAGACAGGATAGTTGGAAAAGATAGACTTGTTGAAGAATCTGATATTCCACAACTTAAATATCTTACGGCTTGTATCAGAGAATCTTTTCGTCTTCATCCATTTGCACCGTTCAATATGCCTCATGTCTCAACCTCTGATGCCATTGTAGCTGGTTACTTTATTCCAAAAGGTAGCCAAGTCCTGCTAAGTCGTTTGGGTCTTGGTCGAAATTCGAGAATTTGGGAAGATCCAATGCAATACAATCCAGAACGTCATCTCAAGGACAAGACAATAGAATTAGGATTATTAGAACCAAGTTTACGCTTCATTAGCTTCACTAGAGGGAGAAGAGGTTGCATAGGTAGCTCACTAGGCACAACCATTACTATGATGCTATTTGCTAGGTTGCTACAAGGATTTTCATGGAAGTTAATGCCTGGAACAACTAAGGTAGACTTCTCTAATCACTCTGATGAACTTGCCCTCCCAAACCCACTGCACTTGTGTGCTGAACCACGTCTATCTCATAACATGTATCCCACTTATAGATCGTGAAACATAAACTGGCTAAGACAATAATGTGGCAAGATATAAAAATAGGTAGTTGATCTTCTTGCTTGGTTAGTTGCTTACATTTGTACGTTTCTATACTTTCACTAGTTTCTCAAGTATGTAATATGATCTTGTATAAGCATTACAAATAAATAAAGCATGAATGCATGCTAGGCTTTCATTAACCTTTGTATACGGAGACTAGAATTCCAACTTTTCTCTTTTGGGTGATATTTATTTTAAGCTAATTAATTTGATCATTAAATTAACCGTAGTAATAAAGCACTAATAAAGAGATAGAGACGATATTCAAATTACTTATATATGGATCAAACATATTTAAAAAAAAAATTATCAAACTCTGAAAATAAACAATAATGTTCCTATATATCATATAAACACTTCAAGGACAAATTATGGATTGTAATTAAAAATAATGAAAAAGGACAAAATGCCATTATTGATTATTAGGAAAAATACCTTTTTGGTCCCTGAGTTTTCAACCATAGGTGCGTTTGGTCCCTGAGTTTTGGAAATAGACTTTTTTAGTCCCTGAGTTTAGAGAAAAATACCTTTTGGGTCCCTGAGTTTTAGAAATAAACCTTGTTAGTCCCTGAGTTTTGAGAAATAGGTTTAAAAGGTCCCTCGTATTATTTTTTTTTTAATTTTTTTATATAAAATCAATATTCTTTATTAATTTTTAATATTAAATCTCTCTTCCCTCTCTACCCATTCTCTCTCTCTCATCTCTCCTCCATCTCTATCCCATTCTCTCTCCTCTCTCCTCCTTCCACCTTCCTATCCTCTTCTTTGTCTCTTCTCCTTCTCCCCACCATCTCCTTTATGAAGATTCATGGTGAAATTTTTTTTTTATCTTTTTTTATGAAGATTGATTGATGTATTGAGAGAGAGGGGAGAAGAAGAAAAATATGGTGGGAAGAAGGGGAAAGGATGAATAAAATGGAAGGAAGGTGGAAGGGGATAGAGAGGGAAGAGAGCTTTTTTTTTTTTAATTTAAAAAATCGTTAATATTAAAAATTAATAAAGAATATTGATTTTATATATAAAAAATTAAAAAAAATAATACGAGGGACCTTTTAAACCTATTTCTCAAAACTCAGGAACTAAAAAATTATATTTCCAAAACTCATGGACCAAAAAGATATTTTTCTCTAAACTTAGGAACTAAAAAGGTTTATTTTGAAAACTCAGGGACTAAAAAAGTATTTTTCCCTTGATTATTTAACAAAAGCTCTTAGCGGTCCAAAACAAAATATTCTTCTCTAAAATGATTGGTTCATTTTAAACCTCATGTTCTCGTGCCTGAAATAAGCCCATTTAAATTTAGCCACAAAAAGTTTATCTGCACAGCATATATATCCTATTTATTGAAATCATGTTAATATGAAAAACCTTTGTATCGAAACTTTATTTCAATATATATATCTAATATGTAAAAAAAACATTATACGAGTTCCTACCATTTATGAACACAAAAATAATATTATATGAAAAACTTCAAATCCTATTTGGTCCAAATTTTAATAATTACTCTATTTTGTCGTTTTCTTTAATACAATGACCTAGGCTTAGGAAATTTAAACCAAGTTTCAAAATAAAGATTTGATATTCAGGACATCTTTGAAAGTAATTTTAAAATAGGTATTTTTAGATATAGAGATCTAATTATAATTATTTTTATCAAATTTTTTAAAATAAAATAATTCAATTTTAATGCTTGACGTAAACGTAATTATATTATATAATTAAAGATGTTTTTGAATAATTAATGTTTATTTTCAAAAGTGATTTTAAAAATCCTCAAATTACTAAAAATGTACTACATTTGAGAGAGAGAAAAAAAAAGTTAAAACAGAGGTAGACAAAACTTATAGAGAGGAAAAAAACGTTAAGAAAGAGGGAGTGATAAAAAAAAATTAAGAGAGAAAAAATAGAGTTAGAAAAAAAAAGATTAAAAAAAGAACGCTGGAAAAAATGTCGCCAAAATGAGGAAAAAAACGTTAAGAAAGAGGGAGTGATAAAAAAAATTAAGAGAGAAAAAATAGAGTTAGAAAAAAAAAGATTAAAAAAAGAACGCTGGAAAAAATTCCGCCAAAATGAATTGTTGTAGTGTGATGGCAGTAGGATGGTGACATGTAGACTACGTGTTAAATCACCAATCAACCCAAATGTTTAAGTTGATGGAGTTATGATAAATTTAATTATATATCAATACTTTAACACTCCCCTCACTTGTGGGCTTAAAAATGACTATACAGGGGTTTGAACATAGGTCTTTCCTGCTCTGATACCATGTTAAATCACCAATCAACCCAAAAGCTTAAGCTCGTGGGTTATGGTAAATTTAATTATATATCAACACGTTAACTGTGACGGTAAATCTGCTGGAAGTTGTAATGAAAAAGGAGAAACGGGGAGAGAGGGATGAGAGGGAAGAGAGGGAAAATAGAAAACCACATTAACAAAATAAAAAAAAAACAAAAAAAAAACATGTCACATTTGTAGCCAAGTCATTAGGAATATTGCCACATCAGTCGAGTTTAGTAATTTTGTCATTTTTAGCTCAGTGACTATTTAGAACATTAATTTTTTCAAACATCAAGAACTAAAAGTATCTTTTTTGAAATCTCAGGAACTAAATAGATACCATCTAAAATTCTCAAGGACCAAAAGTGTATTTTGTCCTTTGTTTTAATTTTAGTGTAAACATTCCAATGTGCACTACAACAAATATTTCATTTTATAGAATTGTCATGATATAAGACAATCCTTAATGCAAACTGATGTAAATAGTAATTGTGGTTCAACTTTCACAAGATTTTGTACAAATATTTGTCTATGATTTGTGAAAAATACAAAGAAGTTGAAGCATTGCCAACATGAAAATGTGAGGTAAAAAACACTTCTCAAGTTAAGTGCACAAAGTTACCATATATGTTCCCTCTTTCGATTAGATTTTTTCCATTGTTTTCTTATCTAATATAATTTTCACAATATAAATTAGCTTGTTGCTTCAATATTGTTGGACTATCGTAGAGATGTCCACAGAGTAGGGTGGGACTAGGGATGGCCCATTTTGTTCTCAATCCCTACAAAATTTTTCATTGAATTTTGCAGGGATCGGAGTGAGAATTTATTGGTTCTAGCCCCATACATAAGTTTTTAAAAAGAACTTATCCATGTGTATCTAGTGGTTATAGCCCCATACATAGGGGATTTAGATGTTTGGATAAAACACCAATAGAGTTTATATGTCTCGACAATGAAGAATGCTTCCCATTTACTAATAATGTAACCACAAAAGGATCATACCCAACTTGCACCTACATAGTTTACAAGTTCTGAAGAGTGAGAACATGTCACAGAGGATACAAACCAATAGGCTTTAGCTGGAAAGTTGACTAACCAACCAAGTTTTAGTGCCAGATCAAATGCACACACACACTACTATGACATGGTGGTAGCATAAGGTAGCAACAACGCACAGGGCACGCTATTTGAGGAAGAAAATCAAAATGCACCGGCCACACCATTTGAGGAAGAAAATCAAAGTATCACATATGAGAGAACAACAAATACATATACTCACTAACTGTCCAAACGCAACATAATGATAGTATAACTCTTGTAATCAATTGTCAATCAGTTGCATTTCTGTTAATTAGTCTGTTGGTAACTCTGGTAGCAGTTATTTTATTTAACCATATCAAAATCTTCTCTCAACAAAATTGATCTCTATTTGTTCATACGAGCTAGCAAGGGGAGACTTTATGGACCTACAAATTATAAGCTCCAATAATACAAAATCAATTAATTAAACTCTTTAATTAATTAATTTTCATTCATTAACTAGAGGTCACTCTACTATAGACCTAGAGTTGCACTCTTATGCACTGTAGGACAAGTTGTGTCCATGGATATAATCACTACATGCAAGTCGATCATTCACGAGTTCACGAGTTGTTCGTAATTACATATAGGTCAAAAGTCTGTTTTATTCATGTAATTGCATCTTGCATCTTGTACCTTAAGTACCATTGATCCTGTAATGAACAATTTGTTTATGATCCAACTATAAACTAATTTCCTCTCGGGCCAGTGAGAGGGTGGGGCCCCATTGTTCAAGTCCCGAAATCAACACTTATAGAAACTGCTCATCTACTTACCCTATATGGGAAGGAGTGAATTTCATCTTATAAGATTATATTTTCAGCTCCCTATTTGGTCAAGTCCTTAAAATGGTAGGCTTATTAAATCAGCAATCCACTCTCACCCATGCAATTCAAAGGACAAGCCCTCACAGGCAAGAGTTCATAACTCACTCAGGATTAATATCGAGTCATATATGATCATCACTACAAGAATTTTGCCATTTGTCGATGTTATTTATCCCAATGCTTTAAAAATGGTAGGAAAAAAGAGGTAATGTTGACGGTTTAGTAAACGGTCATCAAAAGTGAAGAGAAATATCGACCGTTTATTAAAGCGCGATCGGCAAAAGGGAAGAGAAAGGCTGACCAATTTATATTCGGTTAGAAAAAAAGGATAAATTCCAACCATTTTATAATTAGTCGACAAAAAGGAGAAGAAAGACTGACCGTTTATTAAACGATCGGCAAAAAGGAGGAGAAATGTAGATCGTTTTGTAAACTGTCGGCATTTATTGGCCGAACTGTCAACAGTTCTTTGAATCGTTGGCATTTATGGCCCAAACCATCGACGGTTCTCTTGAACTGTTAGAAGTTCCTTATTATAGGGGGCTTGAAATTAAGCCCCCCATTTCCCTCTCTCTCTCTCTCTCTCTCTCTCTCTCTCATTTTCCCTCATTTTTCTCTTATCCCTTCTCTCCCACCATCTCCACACCACCACCAAGACCCACTCCTTTCTCTTCGGCCGACTGCCATCCATCGCTGCACACTGCCCGTCAGCCGATCGCCCAGCCACCTGCTGCCAGCAACTCCGACGCTGTCGCCGCTCATCCTTTCTCTTTTTTGTTCTTTTTTCGTTTTTTTTCTCTTCTACACTCACCTACTCTCTCCAGCGTCGCCCACCCTACCGTCGACTACCCCATGCCCTCCGACGTCACTTCCATTGCTGGACCTTACAACCTTGTTGCCACTCTTGGATTTTGATAATTTTGTAAAGTTTTTCTTTTTTGACTAGTCAATATACTTACATTGAAGATTATTTTGCAAATCTATTTAAGTTTATTGTGTTTATATTTTTGTAAACTCAGATCTGCAAGTTTGAACATTTTTTAACCAACTCCAACAAAGTTTCTAGCTTCTTTGGTTAAGATAAGTATGTAGAAACCCACTTTCAAATATTTTTGAACTCGATAGAGTATGTTAGATCATTCAATAATCTTTTTTTTTTGTAGTTTTGAACACATTCGAACACTTTTCATCAAGTATTAAGTATGTTTTGGTGAATTTTAAGTGATAAATCTATGTTTACGCTTTTTCGAACTCAGTTAAAATAGTTTAGACTGGTATCGAACCTTTGAATTTTTTTTTTTTTTTATGATTTGGTTTTGTTTCGGAGTAGTTTTGAATACATTCGAACACTTTCAAACTCATTTGAATACTTTTTATCAAGTATTAAGTATGTATCACTGAATTTTAGGTGATAAATCTATGTTTGGGCTTTTGTCGAACTCAGTTAAAATAGTTTAGATTAGTATCGAACCTTTAATATTTTTTTTTTAGGATTTAGTTTTGTTTCAGAGTAGTTTCGAATACTTTCGATCTCATTCGAATACTTTTCATCATGTATTAAGTATGTTTCGATAAATTTTAGGTAATAAATCTATGTTTGTCGAACTCAGTTAAAATAGTTTAGTTTGGTATCTAACCTTTGAATTATTTTGTTTTATGATTTGGTTTCGTTTTAGTGTAGTTTTGAATACTTTTGAACTCATTCAAACACTTTTTATCAAGTATTAAGTATGTTTCGGTGAATTTTAGGTGATAAATCTATATTTAGGTTTTTGTCAAACTCAATTAAAATAGTTTAGATTGGTATCGAACCTTCGAATTATTTTTGTTTTAGGATTTTTCGGAGTAGTTTCGAACACTTATCGAACTCATTCGAATACTTTTCATCAAGTATTAACTATGTTTTGGTGAATTTTAGGTGATAAATCTATGTTTAGGCTTTTGTCGAACTCAGTTAAAATAGTTTAGATTGGTATCTAACCTTTGAATTTTTTTTTTTTTTTTTTTTTTATGATTTGGTTTCGTTTTAGAGTAGTTTCGAATACTTATGAACTCATTCAAACACTTTTTTATCAAGTATTAAGTATGTTTCGGTGAATTTTAGGAGATAAATCTATATTTAGGTTTTTGTCGAACTCTGTTCAAATAGTTTAGATTGGTATCGAACCTTTATATTATTTTTTTTAGGATTTAGTTTCGCTTTGGAGTAGTTTCGAACACTTACGATCTCATTTGAATACTTTTCATCAAGTATTGAGTATGTTTCGGTGAATTTTAGGTGATAAATCTATGATTAGGTTTTTGTCGAACTCAATTAAAATAATTTTTGGATTATTTTGTTTTATGATTTGGTTTGGTTTCAACGCAATTTCGAATGCATTCAAACACTTTTTATCAAGTATTAAGTATGTTTCGGTGACTTTTAGGTGATAAATCTATGTTTAGGCTTTTGTCGGACTCAGTTAAAATAGTTTAGATTGGTATCAAACCTTTGAATATTTTTTTTTGGATTTATAATTTCGTTTTGGAGTAGTTTCGAACACTTTCATCTCATTCGAATACTTTTCATCAAGTATTGAGTATGTTTCAGTGAATTTTAGGTGATAAATCTATGTTTAAGCTTTTGTCGAGCTTAGTTAAAATAGTTTAGATTGGTATCTAATCTTTTAATTATTTCATTTTATGATTTGGTTTCTTGTTGGAGTAGTTTCGAATACTTTCGAACCATTTGAACACTTTTTATCAAGTATTAAGTATGTTTCGGTGAATTTTAGGTGATAAATCGATGTTTAGGCTTTTGTCGAACTCAGTTAAAATAGTTTAGATTGGTATTGAACCTTTGAATTTTTTTTTTTAGGATTTAGTTTTGTTTCGGAGTAGTTTCAAACACTTTTAATCTCATTCAAATACTTTTCATCAAGTATTGAGTATGTTTTGGTGAATTTTAGGTGATAAATCTATGTTTAGGCTTTTGTCGAACTCAGTTAAAATAGTTTAGATTGGTATCTAACCTTTGAATTATTGTTTTTTAGGATTTAGTTTATCGTCTTGGAGTAGTTTCAAACACATTCAAACACTTTTCGAACTCATTCGAACACTTTTCATCAAGTATTAAGTATGTTTTGGTGAACTTTAGGTGATAAATCTATGTTTAGGCTTTTTTGAACTCAGTTAAAATAGTTTAGATTGGTATCTAACCTTTGAATTATTTTGTTTTAGGATTTGGTTTTGTTTCTGTTAGGGACAACGACCCTCAACATATCTCCACAATGGTATGATATTGTCCACTTTGGGCATAAGCCCTCATGGCTTTGCTTTTGGTTCTCCCAAAAGGCCTCATACCAATGGAGATAGTGTCCCCTCACTTATAACCCATGATCTTCCCCTTATCTAGCCGATGTGGGACTTTGGTCGCACTCCCAACAATCCTCCCCTCGAACAAAGTACCAACCAAGCCTCCCCTCAAATAGTCATCTATCCGTCTAACTCTTATCATGGCTAACTCCTTTACCGGAGCACACCGCCAGTCCAGGCCAGCTCCTTTACCGGAGCACACCGCTTATCCGATAGAGCTCTCTACCACGGATCTCCACCATGACTACACCTTCAGGGCTCGCCTCCTTTGTTCGACACCCGAGGATTCTACCGATCACGGCTCAGGGACATGACTCTGATACCAATTGTTATTAATTAACCAAGATCACAACCCAAGTTTTAGTCATTTTTAATCAACTTAAAGGTGATTAAAAGCAGATTTTCTGAAATTAAAGGGGCTGGACAGTATTAAAATAAGTGCAAAATTTACAGTAAATAACAGTAAAACAGAGAGAAAAACCCAAGAATTTAACAACCCATTTTTTAGTCATTTTTAATCAAATTAGAGGTGATTAAGAGCAGATTTTCTAGAATTAAAGGGGCTGGATAGTATTAAAATAAGTGCAGAATTTACTAAATTAAATTCATGATAAATTAGAAACCAAATTTATAACAATCTCCACCTTGGTTTCAAATTTACCAAAATAAAAGAAGGACCAATGAACAATGGAGCTTGCTCCCAAAAAGACTCAAAATTCATTTATCACCCATTATCAAGCTGCAACATTCTCACACAAATGTTAAACTTATCACATGATAATGCTTTAGTAAACATATCCGCAGCATTCAAATCAGTAGTAACCTTTTTAACATAAACTAAAGCATCATTGATGACATCTCTAACAAAATGATATCTAACATCAATATGTTTAGTTCTTTCATGGTGAGAATGATTTTTAGATAAGTGTAGAGCACTTTGACTATCACAGAATACAGTTACAGAGACATTATCACTACAACATAATTCAGATACAATTCCCTTAAGCCATAAAGATTCTTTAATAGCTTCAGTTAATGCAATATACTCAGATTCAGTTGTAGATAATGAAAGTATGGACTGTAAACTAGATTTCCAACTAATTGTGCAATCAAACAATTTAAACACAAATCCAGTCAAAGATCTACGCTTATCAATGTCAGCAGCATAATTAGCATCAACATATCCAACTATTTCAATGTTCTTATCATCAACTATATTTGCTCCACCATAAACAAGGCATAAATCGGTATGACATGCAAGATATCTAACAATCCACTTAACATCATTCCAATGTTGTTTACAGGGATTAGCAAGAAATCTACTAACAACACTAAGTGGATGAGCAAGGTCAGGTCTAGTACAAACCATGTCAAACCCCTTCCCAGCTTACTTGCCTAACCTAGGAAGAGATGTAAAGATAGAGACAATCAACCCTATTACTAGCTCTCCCTGACCATCCCAACATATAGCTGAAAATGAAGGCAACACAGCACGTTTGAACAAGTAAGTTTGAAACGCTCAAATACACATATGAGCAAGACACATTCACTTTCAGTCCTATGTTCTTTAACAAGTCATAACATTTTATAGTTATTACAACCCCGCTAAAATGCTTTTACTACAAACTATATACATAAGAAAGTGTATATACAAGGAGCTAAAACGGCGTGGTGGCAAACAGGTCTTGTCAAGGCTGAGCACCAGGAACTCGTTTGCTACCTGGGGAGAGAAAACATGTTGAAAACGTGAGCTGGAAAGCCCAGTGAGTGTCTATCTTAAAAAATATTATAAGCTCAAATGTGAAGCATAATGATGGACAAGCTACAAGTTAGAGATAACTTATCACTTATTTGTAAGCATAATCAAACCATGCTACCCATTTACAGGTTTAAGTCACCACATTATGTATAGCATAGAAACTCATAATGTAGTACCATACTGAAGAATAGACATTTCAAAAGCGTAGAAGCTCATAACAATAAAACTCATAACATGATACCACTTTCGAACCTTAGCTGTGGTAGAGTCATCTCTATACCAACAACGTTCATACCTCTCTCACGTGCACGTGGAATGCCATTGAACACACCGGTCTTCCCTAATACCTTCTCTATGTCCTTCAGTATTGGGGTTAGACCAGTTACTACCCGAATACCTTCTCTTTGTCCTTCAGTATCGGAAATCATGATTCCTCCCTCCCAAGTACCTTCTCAATGTCCTTCAGTACTGGGGGTTAACAACATACCGGGGCATACTTTGATTACCTTGGAAATCATGTTTTGATAACACAAACAACAAATTCTCAACATTTGCACTTTTCCTTTCTAAACATGTTTCCAAGTGGATTTACACAAGGCATTTTCTAAAGGAAATCATACTTCCATAATTTAGTTTCCATGCTTGAATGTGTAGTTACAAACTAATTCAAATCATGCTTAAGTGCCATCAATGACATTCTATTAAAAGCTCCATGAAAAATATACAAAAGTAAGTCAAGCATGTTTCAATGATCAACATTTATGCTTTTGAAGAAAAACAAAGGTCAAGCATAGTTCTAAAATAGAGTCACTCACAATCACCAAAAGGGTTCCAAGGATTATAAGCTATTCCTATCTCCGTTTGCCCTGAAAAAGAAATTAATAACATTAATTCCTTTCCTTATACACCTTAAAAACATATCTAATTCAGTCTCATAACTCAATTCATAATAACCATACACACTTGGGTGTAAGGTATATAGAAATGGAAGCACATCTCCTTCAATCTCTTGCTAGCAGTTTTTTTTTCTTGCACCTAAAATTCCAGGTTCAACTTTCAGCTTGGGTTCCTCAAAATTTAGCAAAACAACCACCTAATATTTTTTGATAAACCTCAAGTACAACATCTTAACTTACTTACCTCAAATTTTCAGCTTCTAATTCCTCCTCAAGAGCTCAAAAGAAACTAATTTCTTCACACTGTTCTGCTAGCAGTTTTTTTTTTTTGCTTGCACCTAAAATTCCAGGTTCAACTTTCAGCTTGGGTTCCTCAAAATTTAGCAAAACAACCACCTAATATTTTTTGATAAACCTCAATTAAAACATCTTAACTTACTTACCTCAAATTTTCAGCTTCTAATTCCTCCTCAAGAGCTCAAAAGAAACTGATTTCTTCACACTGTTCTGCTAGCAGTTTTTTTTTTCTTGCACCTAAAATTCCAGGTTCAACTTTTAGCTTGGGTTCCTCAAACTTTAGCAAAACAACCATCTAATTTTTTTTGATAACCCTCAAATAAAACATCTAAACTTACTTACCTCAAAATTTTAGCTTCTAATTCGTCCTCAAGAGCTCAAAATCACCAGATTTCTTCACCCTGTTCTGCTGGCCGAAAAACTGGGAACACCTCTCGGTTTTCTTAACTTTTCACGACCTTCTTCTTCATATTTTCTCACAAAATTTTCCAGACCTAATCTTCATTCAATTTCTGAGATTTTGGCTCAAGAATCATCGAATTTTCTCAAGTGGATTGAGAGATATGACTGTTTTAAGTTTATCCACTTCCTAGAGCTTCCAGCTGTCTACTGCAGTCACAAGTGTTGGACAGCTCATCCTTCCACTATAACAAAAAAACTCCAACGAAAATGTAACTAAAATGGCCAGCTCCTCCTTCTCTCTTTAGACTTTAAGTCCCTTTCAATCCACCTAAATTGTAAAGAAATTTTAACTAAATTAATTAGAAATTACAGTTTTTGTATTCAACACAACATACACCTAATGTGTACCCAACTTGCTCATGACCTTAACTTACTTCAACTCAACTTTTAATATGCTTATCCCAATGCGTAACCTGTCTCCTTATGAAGCTTTGTGTACATTAATATCCACAACTTAGGAGATTCCCAAATTCTACCACGACATCTTTTAGTGCAACCTATATCAATTTGCATATGTCAAAACATCATATATGAGCACAATATGATCAAAAGATAGTTTAGGGCTTACAAACCATGGCATACATAAGACTCCCAACAATACTTGCATATGGAATATCATGCATTTCATCAATATCATTTGGAGTCTTAGGAGAATCATCAATGGAAAGTTTAAAATGCTTGCCAAAAGGAATACTAACCTTCCTACTATCATGCATGTTCAATCTTTTAACTAGTCTTGTTACATAATCAGTTTGAGAAAAATATAGTCTCTTTTCTTTTCGATCTCTAATAATATCCATTCCTAATATTCTTTTTGCATTGCCTAAGTCTTTCATTTCAAAATCTTTCTTTAAAAGATCTTTTAACTTATTTATCTCATGCATGGATTTACAAGCAATCAACATATCATCAACATAAAGCAGTAAGTAGATAATTTTCACATTAGAGATTTGTTTAAAATAAACACAACTATCATACTTACTCCTACAAAAGTCAATGGATAGCATATAAGAATCAAACCTTTTATACCATTGGCGTGGCGATGGCTTTAAACCATACAACGATCTTTTAAGTAGGCAAACTTTCTTTTCTTGTTTGGGAGCTTCAAATCCAGGGGGTTGATCCATGTAAATGGTCTCCTCAAGCTCACCATGCAAGAAAGCAGTTTTGACATCCATCTGCTCTAACTCAAGATCAAAGTGAGCAACAAAGGCAAGCAAAATTCTAATCGAGGTGTGTCTTACAACAGGGGAAAAAACTTCATCATAGTCTATACCCTCCCTTTGAGTAAACCCCTTTGCTACCAACCTAGCCTTGAACCTAGGTTTGTTGTTTTCTAAAGGATTCTCCTTAACTTTGTAAATCCACTTGCAACCTACTGTTTTAGCATCTAATGGTTTATTAACAAGAACCCAAGTTTGATTCTTTATTAAGGAATCATACTCTTCTTTCATTGCGGCCCACCACTTGTCTTTATTTTTATCATTTATGGCCTCATTGAAAGTTTGTGGTTCTTGGTTAATAAATTCATTAGCTATTACTAGGGCATCGGATATAAGGTCAGCGTACCCAAATCTAGTGGGAGCTACAATGGTTCTCCTAACCCTATCCTTAGTTAACTGGTAATCAGTCAAGTTTTGGTCATCCTCTACCTCCTCCTCATTAACTACTTCCTGTGTAGGTGTCTGTTTTAAGGTAGATGGTGCAGTATCATGTTCTATTATTGGTTCATCTACTTGATCTATTTGGGAAGTAGTTAAGGGAGGTGCTAAAACAGTTTCAGTGGTGCTAGTTGGATTTTCAGGGATAAACTTAGTTTTTTCTTCTACATACCCTATTTTACTTTCATCAAAGACAACATCTCTACTTATTAGGATTTTGGATGTATTTGGTTCTAGGCACCATAACTTGTACCCATTAACACCCTAGGGATACCCTAGAAAGACACATTTCTTAGCCCTTGGGTCTAGCTTTCCCTCTTTTGAATAAGCATAAGCTAAACACCCAAAGACTTTCATGTGTGATAGGTTGGGGGGACTACCTTGCCAAAGTTCTTGTGGTGTTTTTAGATCTATGGCTGTGGACGGGCTCCTATTAATTATGTAGCATGCTGTTGCAACAGCCTCTCCCCAAAAACTCTGAGGGAGCTGTGAATTGGACAACATACACCTTACTCTCTCCATTAGGGTTCGGTTCATTCTCTTAGCCGCCCCATTTTGTTGAGGTGTTCCTACAACGGTCAAGTGTCTAGTTATCCCCTTAGACTTACAGTAGTTTTTAAACTCATGGTTACAAAACTCAAGCCCATTGTCAGTTCTAAGTTTCTTAACTCTAAGGCCAGTTTGATTTTCAACATAAGTTACCCATTCAACAAATTTATTAAAGGTGTCAGATTTATTTTTAAGAAGATATACCCACACCTTTCTAGTACAATCATCTATAATGGATAAAAAATACCTAGCCCCTCCATTAGTGACAACATTTGATGGGCCCCATAAGTCAGCATGCACATATTCTAGTTTTCTTTTAGCAGAGTAACCACCCTTCCCAAATTTAACTCTTTTACTTTTACCATAAATGCAATGTTCACACATATCTAGGTCTACATTTTTTATATTGTGAATAATTTGTTGTTTTATTAACTCTTTAATCCCTTGTTCACTCATGTGACCTAAGCGTTTATGCCAAAGAGTAGTTTTGGAATTATCACTCTCCTTAACTAGATGACTTGATCCTATGACCGTTGAACCCTCTAAGGAGTATAAGGTTTCTCTAAGATACCCTTTCATTGCTACTAAGATGCCCTTCATGACTTTAAGCACAACACCCTCTAATTTTATGGTGTATCCTATAGCTTATCAAGCATACTAAGGGATATTAGGTTTCTTTTAACCTCAGGTACGTACCTAACTCCAGTAAGGAGCCTAATATTCTCGTCATGAAGTCTAAGCCTAATTGTCCCTTCACCTTCTACATTACAAAAGTGTCGGTTCCCTAACATGACCTTACCTCCTACACCGGTTCGGAAGTCTTCTAGCCATTCTCTATTAGGGGTCATATGGAAAGAACAACCTGAATCTAATATCCAAGTATCATCCTCACTAGTGGTACTAACCATAAGGGATTGGTTATACTCCTCACTTAGGTTTACAACACTAGTTTCTTCTTTTCCTTTACCCGACGATTTTTTGTTTCTAAGGTCCGGACAAAATCTCCTAATATGGCCTTCTTTTTGGCGATGATAACATTTTCTATTACTAGCCCCCCTAGACTTCGATCTACCCCTACTCTTGCTTCTATGTTTATTTCGATTCTCAAATCTCCCTCTCACATACAAAGACTCACTATTAGTCTTTTTATTTTCTTTAAGTTCTTGTTCTTTAACTCTTAGTGCACTTAAAACAATTTCAGTAGACAGAGTATCCCTACCAAATTTCATAGCAGATTTCACATCATTATATGCATCAGGTAAAGCATTAACCAACACAACAACATGATTTTCATCAGAAAATGTTTCACCTATATTTTCCATTTCAGAGATAACACTATGAAATTCATCTAAGTTATCTTTCATGCTTTTATTTGGTTCCATTTTAAAGCTAAAGAATCTAGACTTTAAAAATATTTTACTAGAAATTGATGCAACTTGATAGGTAGACTCTAACTTACCCCAAAGTTTTACCGTGATATCCTCACTTCTCATTTGTCGTAGAATGGTGTCGGACAAATGAAGAATGATAAGGCTATGTGCTACCTGATTCATCTCTTTGAGTTGATCCTCCGTTAGGCTCTCCGGAATCTCCTTAGCCTCCATAAGAGCATAATCAACCTTTTGTTGACGAGGATGGCCAACATTTTGATCTTCCATAGACCAAAATCTCCTTTTCTATCAAAACGATCCACCTCGAACTTGGTACTCATTCTACAAGAATTAAAAAAATTGGACAGCAAGCTTTTCTTGAATAAAAAAAATTCCAGGAATAAAAGAACATAAATTTTTTTTCTTCAGATTCTTTATTTCAAGAAAGTGTGTTTAATAACCTATTTTATTCAAGAAAAAATGCTCTAAAAAACATGGATTTAAGCTCTGATACCAATTGTTAGGGACAACGACTCTCAACATATCTCCACAATGGTATGATATTGTCCACTTTGGGCATAAGCCCTCATGGCTTTGCTTTTGGTTCTCCCAAAAGGCCTCATACCAATGGAGATAGTGTCCCTCACTTATAAACTCATGATCTTCCCCTTATCTAGTCGATGTGGGACTTTGGTCGCACTCCCAACAGTTTCGGAGTGTTGAAACAAAGTTTAAGGTAGGTTTGGGTTGATTTTTGTGGTGAATTCTTTTCTGAGGTGAGAAGAATTTGTACTTTATAGTTTATTGTAAAAAGTAGATGTATATATATTTGGTTTATTTGTACGTTAAAATTTATTTTTAGTTAATTTGTAATATTGATTATTCTTATTCATGAGTATGAAGTTAAAAATTACATAGTATTGATTAGACTTTTTAGTACTAATTAGGTTGGTTAAACTCTTTAATTAATTCTAATTGAGTTGTGTAGACTAAGTTCTAGATGTGTTATATAATTTGTTGGCCATTATATAATTATGGCTTATGTTGGTTAGACTTTTTATGTTGTTTGTATTTACCTATAGCCTATACTTTTGATGGATTACATGGTGATGGATTGATTAAAGTATGCAATAGTCAATGATTAATTAGCATAAATCAATAACTAACCTATATATTGATGGATGTAATGGTGGGTCATAATAAATCATTGATGCACCAACATATTAACTCATGGTTTACTTGGAGCTTCATTTTTCTATATTTGTAGTATTTTTAGTTGCTACTTTTAATATATTATTAAACTATATGAGTTTGTTTGTTTTGGTTTTTAGCTTATTATGATTGAAATCTTAGCTTACAAAGCTTATTAATTTAATTTAGCTTATTAAGATATTGTGAAAACTTAAGAATCTAAATTTAACTTAGCTTATTTAAGGGCTAAAACATGTGTTTCTTTATTTGAGGTTGAAGGTTCATATCCTCACTCCCAACATATTACTAACACTAAAAAAAAAACACAATTGAAAAGACACCTACTACCATAAATACATCGTCCTTGAGACCAATATAGAATATAGAATTTTTTTTTCATACCTACCCCATATTTAAACTAAAATTTCTCATTTGTTACACAACTTAGCATTAACTTTTAAAATAGATAAAAGTTTGGCATAAAGCAGTGGGCTTGGATCCTGTACTATATTTTAACAAACCATAATTTTTTTTTTTTTTGTATTGGACTCTTTCTCCACTTTGAGCCCAAAAGTATTGTCTTTAGAGACTTTTACAAATCCATTAAGCCTTTGTATGAATAATTGTGGTTTGTTTATCCCAAAAATCAATAGACATTTTTTAATCCAAAAACTATAAACATCATTCCAAATGGTTATGAAATGGGGCCTACGATATTCAATTTAATATCCATCTTTTTTTTTTTTTATATCTAAGTCCTACAGAATTATTACTCATGAACAAGAAGTGGAGTTGAAAAGTGTATAATTAAGGATAAAGATGAATAAATATTGGATTAAACTTAGAGACAAGTTGTCAACCGAGTATATAGAAGGAGTAACTCAATTTCTAGAAATGGCAAAGTTTCATGTTAATGACTCGGGGAAAACAAGATGCCCATGTAGACATTGTATGAATGCAATGTGGCAATCTTTAGATGGAGTAGAGCGACATCTATTCGCGAATGGATAGTATCTAAAATTAATACTATTTTTTTTTTATGCAGAACCATTTCGAGTTGGATGTGTCTAAGTTTGTCGTCCATGAGTTTATTGATCATGAGATACAAACTACTTTTAAGGAGTATAGGGCGGACTTAGTCAAACACTATGGAAAATATTCTCTTGGGCAAGGACGTGCACACCCACATCCTCAAGTGGTTGATATGGTTGATTGGCATTTCCTATGTGATAGGTGGGAGACTCCTAAATGGAAGGTACGTTACTTACATTTCTTAATAAATATATCGTCTCACACGCATAATTCTAGATTCATTTACTAATAATCTATTTTGTTAGAAAACTACGGAGACAAATAAAAAGAATCGATCGAAGCTACCATTCATCAATTGCGCTGGGTCTGAGACATTTATGCACATACTGCAAACACAGGTACAGTTGGAAAAATGTTTCATCTATCATTTTCTTGTTTTCCAACATTACCAATAAATTATAAACTTTGAATTACAGAAAACAAAAGGTGTTGAACTAATTGAGTTATTTGAAAAAACTAGATACAAAGAAGGCAAGGGGTGAGTGAATTTGGTAGGCGGTGTTGCTCATGTAAGTTTCCTACTTCTAAAGTTACTTTATAAATCTGTTACTCGAATAATACTTATTTTAATTTGTCTCCTATAGTCAAATGATAGAGTTGTACGAGACACCCACTTTAGAAGGGTCTCAACCACTTGCCCAAGATGAGATCGTTGAAACTATTTTCGGTCGTCGATCGGGCCACGTTAAAGGCATTGGATGGGGGTGCAAAGTCGAAATGGAGGAAATGCTCATCATCCATTGGAGAATCACAACGAAAGCATGAGTTGAGCATGGAATTGGCTCAACTATGGTCGAAAAATACACATCAAGTGCAAGAGTTGAATGAGACAAAAGAGGAGTTAAATCGTGCCAAAGATGAAATTGTGAGTACGAGAACTAAACTAGAAAAAGTTGAAACTCGAACTACAGCTGAGTTGGCCAGCGTTCTATCTATGCTTACGCAAATCTTGAATTCACAAGGAGGATCATCTATATAGGTAATGATCTCTCTACTACTATTTTGTGTATGACTATCCTGCAGTAAAGGTAGCCAATGATTTAAATATTGGGAGGGGGAAGGGGAGGAGGAAGGAGGAGGTTAGTATTCTTCGAGATTTAATTGAGTTTAGGAGGGTGAACCAAAACATACTTATACGTAGTGAGACAAGTTGTGTATGGCTATCTTGCGGTTATGGTAGCCAATTATTTGGTATATATGAGTTTTTGTTCATGATAGTTGGTTTTGGAAAAGTTACATATTATGTTTTATGACTTTAGTTTATTTGGCAAAGTTAGTTTATTTGGTAAAATTTTCATTATTTTAGTTTGTTATAAATTTGATGTGTTGATTATTTGGTTGCTTAGGTAAATGTGTATGAATTTTTTTTTTTTTTTTTTGAAATAGTTGCTTGTGTAATTTTTAAACTTTGGTTTGCTTGGAAAGCTTAGATTTAGTTGTGTTTTGTTAAATTTTGTGTTATAGTTTGTTGTAAATATAAATTTGATGGGTTGACTATTTGGCTTCTTTGAGTTTATGTTCATATGGTCGTTGAGTTTTAGATGCTATGTATGTATATTGAGAAGTTTTAAGAAAAACTCATATATGTTTTGTAACTTTTTTGACATGTCTAAGTCAAGTCTTATGTAAATGCTTATGTAATTTTTGTTTTGAAATAGTTGCTTATGTAATTTTGTAACTTTGGTTTGCTTGGAAAGCTTAGATTTGGTTGTGTTTGTTAAATTTTGTGTTATGCTTATAAAGTTTTGAATCTTTTAGTTTGTTGTAAATATAAATTTGATGGGTTGACTATTTGGCTTCGTTGAGTTTTAGATGTTATGTATGTATAGTGAGAAGTTTTAGGCAAAACTCATATATGTTTTGTAACTTTTTTGACATGTCTAAGTCAAGTCTTAGGTAAATGTGTTGTAGTTTTTGTTTTGAAATAGTTGCTTGTGTAATTTTGTAACTTTGGTTTGCTTGGAAAGTTTAGATTAATTTGTAAAGTTTTGATTGTGTTAGTTGTTGGAAAAAGTTACTTATTATGATAGACACATAGGTTTTTTGCAAGTTAGTTTAAAATTTTTATTATTTTTTCTAAGTTTGAATGGGTTTAGGTGTGAATATGATAATTTTTAAGTTTAAGGTTTGATTTTTTTAGTTCCTTATAATTCATTATATGTTAGATGATTTCATTGGTATATATATAGTTCATTAATTTCAATATTGGATGCTTATAAGTTTTGAATTGTTTTAAGTAATTTTAGTTGTTATGTGTGTTTTGAATTTGGTAACTTAATTAATAATTTTGATATTATTGTTAATTATTTTTGAAATGTTAATTGAATTCGATTGTTGCATGTTTATAGTTTTGATCATTCATATTATTGTCTTTATTTTTCTTAGGTGGGTTGAGTCGATAATATTATTCTGAAGCATGCCGGGGATTACATGAAGATGATGGAAGCTTGAGAAGATTTCACTTCTAGGTTAGGTTTTATTTGTGTTAAAATTATACTTCTATCATGTACAAATTTATGAGAACAAAGTGTAATTGAACTTGGTTTGTTTAATATAAAGGTTTTATTTAAGTTATTTTGTGTACAATTTGTTTTTGGTACAATAAATTTGAAATTATAGTGAAATTAATAAAAATAAACATTGAAAACAAAAAAAATGGCCAACACAACATTTTGCTAACGCTTTAAGGTATTTTGGTCTGCATTTCCTATAAATGCCGACCAAAAAAGTACCGTCAGTCTTTCTTAGTGTAACGACCCTGACCCACACGACTCTCTAAACTCGGAAGCACAACTGAGTTACCTTGCTCATGCCCGAAATTTCGGCAGCATGACAGTGTAACTCTGAGAAAACCAAAATTTTACAAAGACCTGATAGAAACAAAACAACAATTCTAAATTTCAGAACACAAACTCAGCATCCACCAAACTATGATACAATATGCTAAGCTCAACCAACAAATGCAAGAATTAGAGAATTCTAACTAGCACGCAGAAGCATAAGAGATTTAAAGTTTACATACCAACATACAATAAAGAACAAAGATACAACACTAAAAGTTAAGATAGGGAAAGGAATTTGGTGGAGTCTCCATAGCCTTGTCAAGTCATCGCCTTCGTCACCCGCCTCAAGGATGTGCACAATCTGCAAAGACAAACAAAATAACATGAGTGATTATAAACATACTCAGTAAGTAGCCCACTTAAGGTCCAAACCTTGTAATCACATCACAAAAGTTATCCTGGCATGCACGGCTCCTACTTAACCTCAACTCATCTTCCAACCAACTACAGCTCGAACACCCTACCCTGAGTCCACCCCAGTATGGCATTGTCTCAAGCACTACCAACGAGCCATGTAATTTAGGTTGACTATGGCAGTGAAAGAAAGCAACTCTCACGCCTACACACAATGGGGGAATCACCCTCTAAACTAGCACACATGCAATAAGGAAACGTAATCCTTACGCTCATCACAATGGGGGAATCACCCCCTAACCTAGCATAAAACACAATCCTTACGCTCATCACAAACGGGGGAATCGCCCCCTAACCTAGCACACATGCAATAAGGAAACGCAATCCTTACGTTCATCACAAATGGGGGAATCACCCCTAAGCTAGCACACAACTCAATGAAGGGAAGCAACCCTCACCCTACTCACATCACATCAACCTAAAGTTACAGACTCGCCCAGGAGAGACACAAGATCAGGTGGCACCAATCTAACAAGTTTTTGTACTTTCGCAATGCTTTTGGAACCTCTAAGGTAATCCACCATACCAAACTAATTCATCATTTTCGAAGTTCACAAGTACATACAAAGGGAATCGCCCTCTCATCCACACAAGCCAAAAGGGAAAACAACCATCAAGCCCTTCTATACATTTACAACACCTTACACCTCATATTTATATATATAGGCGAGAAACAAATCCTAACAAACTATTCTGAATGGCTACTTACTTTCTAGGCTAGTACCAAGGTAATCCACTTCTCATTCTTTTAAGAAGTTACTAGCTATTGGGATTTATGTCCTAAAGCCTCGTAATTAATTATTTATTTAATAATTAATAATAATTTTGATTATTTTATTTGCAATATAATATTATCCATTATATGAAAAATCCAAGGTTATTAGTGTAATCTTGAACAATATGTGCTTGACATACAGGAGGATCGTGTTCAAGAAATAACCTAAAGAGTCATAGTACATGGATAAGGTTAGGTGCCTTATCCTGGTAACATTATTGATACGGCCCACTTTGTAATAGTTACAAATGATTTGATTCAAATCATTCATGCGAAGACATTTGAGTGGGGGTATCTTATACAATGAGTTTGTATAAGACTGGACCACGAAATATTTAATCTCTCTTTATAAATCCGTTAATTAAGAAGATTAATATTTCATCAAGATAATCATATGCGACTCGATCTTAATCCTGGGTGAGTTATGAACTTCTGCCTGTGAGGGCTTGTCCTTTGATTTGCATGGGTGAGAGTGATTTTTATAGTCGATTCAATATGCCTACCATTTTGGGGACTTGACCAAATAGGGAGCTGGGAACATAATCTCACAAGATGGAATTCACTCCTTACCATATAGGGTAAGTAGATGAGTAGTTTCCTTAAGTGTTGATTTCGGGACTTGAACAATGGGGCCCCACCCTCTCATTTGCTCGAGAGGGACTTAGTTTATAATTAGATTATAAACATATTGTTCATTAGAGAATCAGTGGTACTTAAGGTGCAAGATGTAATTATAGGGGTAAAACAGACTTTTGACCCAGCTATAATTACGAACAACTCGTGAATGATCGACTTGCATGTAATGATTATATCTATGGACACAACTTGTCCTACAGTGCATAAGAGTGCAACTCTAGGTCTATAGTGGAGTGACCTATAGTTAATGAATGAAAATTAATTAATTAAAGAGTTTAATTAATTAATTTTGTATCATTGGAGCTTATAATCTGTAGGTCCATAAGGTCTCCTTGCTAGCTCATAGTAATACTAAAATATCAATTTAGTTGAAAGAAAAGTTTGAAATGTTCAAATTAATATTAATTTGAAGTGTTCAAATTAATATTTAATATATTAGATATATTAAATATAAAAGAGGAAAATATATTTATTGTATTTGATATATTAAATATTAAAATTTGAAATGTTCAAATTTAATATTTAATTTGAAGTGTTCAAATTAATATTTAATATATTACATGTATTAAATATAAAAGAGGAAAATATATTTATTGTATTTGATACATTCAATATTAAAATAATTAATGTATATTTGATATATTAAATAAAAGATATTTATAGAATTTGAATAAGATTCAAATAAATAAATATTGTATGAGATTTGAATGAGATTCAAATAAATATAAGATATATTTTAATATATTAGATATTAAAATATAATATTTTAATTATGGCAAAGATTTTTCATTGGTCTCTATAAACAGGACCCTTGGGTTGAGCCATTAGACACAACACACATCTCCTCAATAGGAGAATTAGATAATTCTCTCTAGATCTTTTCCTCTTTAATCCCTTGTGAATTTTCTTTCAAGAGGCTCCCACAAGTCTTGGTCATGTATTCGAGTCATAACCAGGAAGACTTTGTGGAAGAGATAAAGATCCGCCAAAAGAATCTCCATATTTTCAAAGTATGTTATGCTTAACCATAATATTATTATTTAATTCTAAATAAACTCAAACTGATTCCTACCTTCCGCTTTAATTAGATTATTCCTTTCACTAGCAGCATAACCTAGGCCCACACCTCAACAAACAACAGCAATCACATCATTGTGGCCTTTCGCTATAGACCACATCCACGAATCTCGAGTATGAACTTATACCCAGGTACCAGCGTTCCTAAACAAGAACTTTACTTAACTGTAGCCCATCCATGTGCTAGCTGCATATAGCCCCTCATCCCTTTAATCCAGAATTTAGTCCCCTAAACATGCTAGAAATCAGGACGACCAATAACCCTCCATTCACATTCGAACCCGTCTAAAACATGTTAAACCTGCCCAGTCATCTGCCCATTATGTTCACATGAAACACGGACGATGACCACTGATCACTACATACCCTTAGGGTGTTCTAATTCAGCCACTAACCCAAACCAATAACTCCGACACACTGCACTCAATCAACTCATCCACCTCCCAAGAAATCTAAACCTTCACCAACCACTCAAGTGTTTCAAACAATTTATACTTAGTTAAACACCCCAACATCACATGTAGACCCTACTTTACCACTTATGTTCATTCAGGTTAATCAATATCTAATACTTTCACGCTTTCAGTAAAACTACAATCATAGCCATTAAGGTATTCCAAGGTTCATCCCAATAACCAAGCGCTAAAAGTTAATTCCATAAATCATACATATGACCGAGATGATAGGAATGAACTCTTCATCCCGCAGTGGAAGCATTGGATCGTCTTTGATTTTATTTAAAATTAAACTAAAAATAATATTAATTAAGAAAACTTACTTTTGAGATAAATATGGAGAATATATTCTGGCGGGTCTTTATCTCTTTCACATAGTTTTCATGGCTATTGTTGGGATTTATGTCCTAAAGTCTCGTAATTAATAATTTATTTAATAATTAATAATAATTTTGATTATTTTATTTGCAATATAATATTATTCATTATATGAAAAATCCAAGGTTATTAGTGTAATCTTGAACAGTATGTGATTGACATACAAGAGGATTGTGTTCAAGAAATAACCTAAAGAGTCATAGTACATAGATAAGGTTAGGTGCCTTATCTTGGTAACATTATTGATACGGCCCACTTTGTAATAGTTACAAATGATTTGATTCAAATCATTCATGCGAAGACATTTGAGTGGGGGTATCTTATACAATGAGTTTGTATAAGACTGGACCACGAAATATTTAATCTCTCTTTATCAATCTGTTAGTTGAGAAGATTAATATTTCATCAAGATGATCATATGCGACTCGATCTTAATCCTAGGTGAGTTATGAACTCCTGCATGTGAGGACTTGTCCTTTGATTTGCATGGGTGAGAGTGGCTTTTATAGTCGATTCAATATGCCTACCATTTTGGGGACTTGACCAAATAGGGAGCTGGGAACATAATCTCACAAGATGGAACTCACTCATTCCCATATAGGGTAAGTAAATGAGTAGTTTCTTTAAGTGCTGATTTCGGGACTTGAACAATGGGCCCCCACCCTCTCATTGGCCCAAGAGGGACTTAGTTTATAATTAGATTATAAACAGATTGTTCATTAGAGAATCAGTGGTACTTAAGGTGCAAGATGTAATTACAGGGGTAAAACGGACTTTTAACACAGATATAATTACGAACAACTCGTGAAGATTGACTTGCATGTAGTGATTATACTAATGGACACAACTTGTCCTACAGTGCATAAGAGTCCAACTTTAGTTCTATAGTGGAGTGACCCTAGAGTTAATGAATGAAAATTGATTAATTAAAGAGTTTAATTAATTAATTTTGTATCATTGGAGCTTATAATCTGTAGGTTCATAAGGTCTCATTGCAAGCTCATAGTAACACTAAAAGATCAATTTAGTTGAAAGAAAAAAAATTTGAAATGTTGAAATTAATATTTATTTTGAAGTGTTCAAATTAATATTTAATATATTAGATATATTAAATATAAAAGAGGAAAATATATTTATTGTATTTGATACATTAAATATTAAAACAATTAATGTATATTTGATACATTAAAGAAATGATATTTATTAAATTTGAATTGGATTCAAATTAGGAAATAGGTGTCGTAGGAGAATTTTAAAAGGTTTGAATAAGATTCAAATTGTGGAAGAGATAAAGACTCGCTAGAAGAATCTCCATATTTTCAACGTATGTTATGCTTAACCATAATATTATTATTTAATTCTAAATAAACTCAAACCTATTCCTACACTTCTGCTTGGGTTTAATTCGATTATTCCCTTTAATTAGTATCAGAGCAATCTTTGAGTTTTATTTAGATTTAAAGTTTTGTGATGGTGGGTATTTTAATTTATCATATATGTGATATATTGCGGTTTACAAATTGATTGTTTAGGCTATTTAGCATTAGATTTATTGCTTTGATTAGATCATTGTAAAACCCATAAGGGTTAGGATTTCATGTTTTTTACTTGAATGACTACGATAGTTGCAAATTTCGATTTTATGGGCTGAAGAAGTCGACAACGAAAAACCTTCGAAAAAAAAAAACGTGAATTGAAGTCAGCTTCTACAATTGAAAATTTAGGATTTCTAAATCCTAAATTTGGAATGGTCCAAACAAGGAAGATATTGAAGACCAAGATATGTCTTGGATTTAAATTATTGTAATGTAAATTATTTTCAATTTCTTAGGATATGCCAAATATGCCGGTCAATTTTGCTATTTTTAATTTAATTATGCATGAGATGTATGTTTTAAATTGTTTGATTGTTGCATAAAGTATGTCGTTTAAATTTAAAATCCCACCATAGGTTAAGCATGATCATGCATCTTATCTATTTTTTAATATAATTGTTATATTTTGAAAATTTTGATTAGGTTGTTTCCTAATATAATTAAGATTAATTTTTTAAATAATTGTTATATTGGAAAATTTGATTAGGATGTTTCCTAATAGAATTGAGATATTTTCTTAATATGTTTAAATTTTCCATATCTTTGAATATAATTGTTATATTTGGAAAATTAAATTAGGATATTTTCTTTCATAAATGAAATCCATGTTTTCCTAATAAGATTATGATTTCCTTAAAATAAATACATTTCTAATTCATGCTTTAAATAGTTTAAAATTTGAATTTAATATATCTTTATTTGTTTCTAATAAGATTAGAATTTAGGACAATCTTTTAATTTAGTTTTAAAGCTAAAATGGTAAAAATTCAAGATTATCCATAGTTTAAAAATGGAATTTAATTCATCTTTATTTGTTTCCTAATAAGATTAAATTCTTTTAAAATAAGATTAGATATTTTAATTTTAAAATAAGATGAGATCTTTTAATTTCCTAATAAGATTAGGTCTTCCATAAATAAAGATAATTTAATTTAAAGATAAAATAGTTTAAGTTTTGAATTTAATTTATCTTTTATTTTTTTTTCTAATAGGATTAGAATAAAATATCCATGATTATCTTTTAATTTATTTTAAAGGGTTTAAAATAATGAATTTTTAAGACTATCCAAGTGAATTATTTTTTAATATGATTAAAAATATTTATGTTCATTAATCTAATAATTAATAGTTAATTAAAGATTAATGAATTTGAAATAAAAATTGACTATAAAGGAACTCTGTCTATGGAAGGTTCTGTCTAGACTTGGGTATTTAAGCTGACTGAAAGGGAACACCTCTAACTAGGAACCGACCTGAGAGTTGAATTAGTCAAATTTTATTTAATTTCACTAAGCATGCTCATAATGTGATTATTTATTATTATTATTTTTAAAAATAGTTTAAAAACTTAGTAATTCACATTAAAAATCAATCTAACAACATAAGAGTTATGAAAGATAGATTGAGGAACTTAGATAAATGAGATTAGCCTAATTTGTCTAAGTAAGAAAAAAACCCTATTTCAAAATAATAAGTGGGAGAAGGAAATATGTCAACATATCCCACGGTCTCCATCATTGGTTCATATCGTGAGATTCATGCGGGGCCTCGTGGCGGCTTTTAAACCGTCTCCCTACGGAAGGTGTTTGCATGAGTCAATATCAGGGTGAACTCCTAAGAAGGATATGATTGTAGATTTGTTTCCAATACTTGACCTACCCTACGACGACACTTGTTGGGATAAAACTACGGAATCTAAAATTATGGGTCACACTTACAAATGGCTCATTAAAGTAGTTATTGATGTCCTTGACCAAACTAATGGTAACTAAATATTAAAGGAATAAGAGTTATTCTGGTATAATACTTGGTTGAGATTGTCTCAGTTTAGTGAAGGAATACTTGACCTACCCTATAGCGGCACTTGTTCTAACTCACTAAAGTACTATAGCATTAGAAATGATTTATAGGGTTCATTTTTCAAATTGTTTGATTTCTATGCTAAAATTGAATGAATAATTGTTTGCATGATGTTAAATTATATATATATTTCAATATTATGTCAGTTTCTCTCATAATTTTAATTTTATTACTGATAAGTCAAAATTGAGAAATTTTATTACTTGAAAAAATAACGTTGACACTATAATGGTAGTGTAAAATTTTGAATTTGTCTTTATTGAGAAATGTTCTCAAAAACCTGTTGCTAATGCTATTCGAATTGTTCGTGAAGCACATGATTAATGAATCAAAAGTAAATGAGATAGCTTGTACGTATTCTCCTAGTTGACATGTTAGATGTCAAGTTTAGAAGATAAAGAAAATGACAACAACATATGAGATGTTGAAGTCAACATAAGCTAAATTTGGAAAATGGTCTAAATGATCTCGAATTTAAGTATTACAAAATTCTAAGAAAACAAACCAAATGACTGAAACTATATAAAAGGAAATAGTTCCTAAATTAATCAGGACAGTCACAATGAAATGAATTTTTGAAATACCTCTATGGGAAGAATAATATAGATGAAAGTAAATTTGATTTACTATATTTTTGGTGGAGAATAAATAACGCCACCTAAATAGTTGATACAAGATCCACTATCAAGATTTATTCTTTATTACATTTAATATGTAATTTTTGAAAAATACTTAACATGTAGAATAGTTTCTACAAGTTGGCACCAAGAAGCTCATCTCAGTTAGTATAGTGGAAGACTTTAAGATGTCATTAAAAGATAATTGTTACTTAATGTTGTATATGGTGTTTTTAGTAACCATAAGAGAAATTCAATTTCTCGAACTTTATTACAAAAATATTAATATAGTATGAATTACTTTGAAGTATGAAAGTTTATATTTTCAAAATTGTTTGAAAATACATTCAGCTAAAAATTAGAACAATTTATATATGTTAAAAATGTTGGCATATAATATACTACAAAATACTGAGATATTCAAGATTATAGAATCCAAAATAGAAAGACATTGTTTTCTTCTAAAAGATGATACTTGACTTTGGTTGTTAAGGTTGATTAACATCAACTTGAATAGAATGAAAAGACTAGTAAGAGGTAATTCTATAAAAAGTTAGTTAATTACTTTACCTGTCTGTAGATCTTGCCTTTCATGCAAGATAATCATTGGGTCTTTATTAGATAGGGCTAGAACGCCAAAGAATACTTTGGGCTTACACATTTTGACCCAAGTGGTCTGGCAAATGTAAAGGTCAAATAAAGTCATGAATATTTCATCACTCTAGTTGATGATCATTCAAGGTACACGTATCTTTACCTAATACAACATAAGTCTAAATTTTTGAAATGTTCAAGAAAATTAAGACTATAGTTTAAAAATCTATTAGGTAATTAAATCTATCAAGATATTATGATCAGATCATAATAGAAAGTACATGAACCTTGCGTACTAAAACTAATTGATATAAAATGAGCTTTATCCCAATTATCTTAATACCAAGTGCAATTTTGTTAAATTGTGCTGCAAGAGGAGAAATAGGCCTTGTTAGACATGGTCACATCAGTAATGAGTTACACACCATTACCATACTCCGGCTAGGAAATGCAATAGAGATTACATGGTGAACATGATTCCCTCCAAAAGTGTCTATGAGACAATTTTAAGACTATAGAAGAGTAGTAAAGCTGGTTTACAACACTTCACCATTTGGGAATGTTAAGCTCATGTGCTGAAACAAGCTATAACGACCCGAATTCCTACGACTCTCTAAAGCGGAAGCACGACCTAGTTACCTCGCTCATGGCCGAAATTTCGGCAGCATGACGACGTAACTAGAAGGAAACCAAATTTTTTAAAGACCTGGAAAAGACATGAACACTTCTATAATTCAGAATATAGACTCAGCACCCACCAAACTACGATATATAGTGCTGAGCTCAATCATCAGACAACCAAACCTAAAAACTTCTAACTAAATACACGAAAGAAAAAGAATATTTAGGATTTTACAGACCAACAAACAACAAGGAACAAAGAAACAAAACTAAAAGTTTAAACAGGGAAAAGAAATTTTGGTGGAGTCTCCATAGTCTCGTCAAGTCGTCGCCTGCGTCATCCACCCCGAGAATGTGCACAATCTGCAAAACAAACAAAGTAGCAAGCATGAGTATAAACATACTCAGTAAGTAGCCCACTTAAGGGTCCAATGTTTAAAGAAACTATACCAAGCTCTTACTCACACTCGTGCTTAGATTCCAAATACTTCCTTCAATTATTTTAAGAGTCCATTTAACCTTTCACGGCATTCACTACTACTTGACCCTAACTTCGTGTCATACCTGCGAGTTCTGTAACCTAGAACCCAAACCTGTGAAGGTCTATAACCCTCACACTCATCTCAATAGATAAATCACCCCTAGGGTAGCACACAGGCGCTAGGGAACGCATTCCCTACGCTCAACATAATGGGGAATCACCCCTAAGCTAGCACACAGGCGCTAGGGAACGCATTCCCTACGCTCAACATAATGGGGAATCATCTCTCAGCTAGCACACGGCAATAGGAAACGTATTCCTATGCTCAACACAGTGGGGAATCACCCCTAAGCTAGCTCATCGGCAATAAGGAACGCATTCCTTATGCTCATCACATCATGATAGCCACACAGGCAACCAGGGAACACATCCCCTCAGCTAGCATACAGGCAATAGGGAAACGCATTCCCTATGCTCAACACAGTGGGGAATCACCCCTAAGCTAGCTCACAGGCACTAGGGAAACACATCCCCTATGCTCATCACATCACATACGTTCTAGGCTTACAAACTCGCACGAAACGACAGAGATAGGGTGGGTAGCACCAATCTAACGGGCCTTGTACTTTGACAACGATTTTGGAACCTTTCGGGTCATCTATCATACCAAATTTCTTCCATCAAGACTGATTCACAATCACAAACCGACCCGAAATTCACAAGCACACACAATGGGAAAAACGTTCCCTAACTCACACAAGCAAAGAGGGAAAGCCACCCTCAAGCCTTTCCAACATTTACAACGTCTTACGCCTCATATATATATATATATCTAGGCGAACACAAATCCTAACGGACAAATCCGAAAGGCTACTACTTTCTAGGCCAAATCCACTTCTCTTTCTTTTAAGAAGTCATTCGTAGCATATGACCCAGGCCCAACAACCACTATCTCATCATAGTGACTTCTCACCATCGATCACAAGCACGAATCTCAAGTAAGAACTTATGTCCTATTTCAATGGCATTTCTAAACAAAACTTTACTTAATCAAAATCCATATGTGTGCTAGTAGCATAAGGCCATCAACCATTTGCCTCAAAAATTGGCTCCTAGCCTGATAACTCTTAAATTAAGAGTTATATGTTTGTATTTTTGGGCTAAATTTCTATATTTTATCTCTATAATTCTTGGAAATTCCCTAGCTTGGAGTCATTTTGCTCTAGGAGTAATTTTGATATAGTAATATTTTTATTAGAGCAAATTTATCTAATTAAGGCCTTTTATGTGATTAAATCAGGGTGGATTAAGGAGGACTTAAGAAGCCAAGAACAGCAGTTTTATAATTAATTGCTGGAGCAAATGTCGCGTTCCAGGCTTTTACGAAATTCGCACGTGGGAGCTGTATTCATTAATTGAGCTGGCATCTGTCAGTCCAGTCAACTGCTTTCAACGAATCAGAGGCCGCCACGTCACTAGGTCAAGCCCAGTCAGCCCTCGTTTTCATAAAGGGTGACTATTATAATGGGAGCAGCCGTTTTTTGTTGTGGGGCATATTGGGAGAGAGGAGAATAGAGGTGTTGATCCCGAAATAACAGAGAAGGAGCAGCAGAGGAGAGTTTCGACCAGGAGCCTTCACCGGAGTTTTGCCAAAAACGGAAGGATTCCAGTCGGAGCAACGCCGTTGCTGTAGCAAGAAGCTTGGGGCAGCATTTCGACTCCTCCTGCTACAATTTCTTCTGTCATTTAGTCGTTTTCTGTTTTTATTTTCATTATGTTTCCATTTCTACTGTTTTTCCGTTTTCACTGTAGCATGAACTAATCACTCTAAGGTGAGGATTAGAGGATGATTGTTATTAGCTAATGTTATAGTTGAGTAGCTTTCATCTCCTTCGGTTTGGTTTTTAAGGGGTTTATTCTTAGTTTGTTTCCGCTTGGCCAGCCGTTTCGAACACCGTCCCTCTGATTTCTGGGAAGAATAGGAGGGGCTGAAAACTTAAAAACCACGTTAGCCTCTTGTTAAGGTTAGTTGCTGACTAAGTGGGTAGGTTAGGGATAGCCACTCGCCTAACGCATGTAAAGTACAGAGGGTTTATTGTGCTGAAGTAATTTATTTGCGGCAGCATACATTCAGTGATTCGGGAGAATACCGTGTAGTCTGTAGTGAATCGATTGGAATGAATGTATACTTAGTTTATAACTTAGCTAATGCATGACTTACCTCTAATCCGAGCCTTTCGTTTAATTAAAGCACAAGTTAATCGTTACCTGTTTTCTGAACCTCTACTCTGTTGTTTATTGCTTTAGCATTACTTTTGTTCCAGCATTTATGATTTCTTTTATTGCATCTCTATCGATAATTTTGAATGGTTACCAACTGAGTTACTGAGAATTAATTTGGGTTCAGTAGAAAGATCAATAGTCTCCGAGGATACGATAATTTTACTTGCCACTTGCTATAAAAAGGATGTGTACACTTGCACATTGACACTCTAATTTGCACAATTATTCACATTGCTCTAGCAAACGCATCAAGTTTTTGGCGCCGTTGCCGGGGACTATTCAATTTTTCTTTTACTTAAATTGATTTTTGGTAACTGGTGCTTAATTGAATATGAATTAGCTGTTTGGTTTTACTTTCAGGTGTGTTAGTGGTGTATGAACAAGTCTTCTGACTTGGAATTTCGAATTGATCCAGAAATTGAGAGAACATTTCATTTGAGGAGAAGAGCTCAAAGAGCTGGTCAAAGAGACAGGCAGTATCCAATGGAAAGACAAGATCCATTTATACCGCCTGGACCCCGAGTAGGACCTGCTATCGATGAGAATCAACCACAACCTGAATTGAGAGGAAATCGACCAGTTAATCAGGGAAATATGGCTGAGAATCCTGTTCTTTTAGCCAATGACAGGGAAAGAGCTATCAGGGCTTATGCAGTACCCACATTTGATGAATTATATCCTGGAATTGCTGGACCAGAAATTGAAGCAGCAAATTTCGAAATGAAGCCAGTGATGTTTCAAATGTTGCAAACGGTGGGACAATTCCATGGCCTACCTTCTGAAGATCCACATTTGCATCTTAAGTCTTTTCTAAGTGTGAGTGATTCATTTAAGAAGCAAGGAGTATCAAAAGACGCACTTAGGATGATATTATTTCCATATTCTCTTAGAGATGCAGCAAAGGCGTGGTTGAATACTTTTCCACCTGGATCTATCACTTCGTGGAACGATTTGGCAGAGAAATTCTTGATAAAGTATTTTCCACCAACGAAGAATGCTAAGTATAGAGCTGAAATAGTAGCATTCAGGCAGTATGATGATGAGACATTTAGTGAAGCATGGGAACGGTTTAAAGAATTACTAAGAAAGTGCCCGCACCATGGTCTACCACATTGCATCCAAATGGAGACACTATACAATGGATTGAATTTGGATACTCAGAACATGGTAAATGCTTCAGCAAATGGAGCTCTGCTTTCAAAGACTTTTAATGAAGCCTATGAGATTTTGGAGAGAATTTCTACCAATAGTTCTCAATGGGCAGATGTAAGAAGCAACCCTGGGAAGAAGAAGCAGGGAGTGTTGGAAGTTGATGCATTATCATCATTAAGTGCCCAAATTGCTTCCATGGCAAATATTTTGAAGAACATGTCAATGGGGAATGTGTCACAGAATGCTGCCTCAGTTAATCAAGTCACAGCAGAATCATGTGTTTACTGTGGGGAAGCGCATACGTTTGAATTCTGTCCTGGAAACCCAGCTTCGGTAAATTATGTTGGAAATCAAAATATGCTGAAGAACAACCCGTATTCCAACACATATAACCCAGGATGGAGAAACCACCCAAATTTTTCTTGTAATGGTCAAGGAAGTAATGCTGCAGCAAATCAAAGTCATCAAAGAATGCAGTATCCTCCCGGATTTTCACAGCAGCAAAATCAACAGTTTCCACATCAAAAGCCTGTTAATCAATCAATTCCTGGAACCTCTTTGGAGAGCCTCATGAAGGAGTATATGGCCAAGAATGATGCTGTAATTCAAAGCCAACAAGCTTCCTTGAGAAATTTAGAAATTCAAATGGGACAATTAGCAAGTGAGTTGAAGGCCAGACCTCAGGGAAAACTTCCTTCAGACACTGAGACTCCAAAAAGAGAAGGTAAAGAACAAGTACAAGCGATTGAGTTGAGGAGTGGAAGACCTCTTGCTGTAACAGAAAAGTTAAGCAAGCAAAAGCAGAAAAGTAAAGAATCAGCAGTGCAGACAGAGGAAGACACAGTTGAGCCTGAAAATGTGATTCTGGAAGAAACAGAGAATGCTGAGAGTACAGAGGATGTTGAGAAAACAAAGGATACTGGGAATGCTGAAGCAGAAGACAGTGCTGGAGCAAAACGTTCAGCAGTAACACAGAAGCCAACTACTGTGAGTACAGCATTTGTGCCACCACCACCACCATTTCCTCAGCAATTAAAGAAGAAAAATCAAGATCAGCAGTTCAAGAAATTCTTCGATATCTTTAAGCAGCTTCATATAAACATTCCTTTGGTAGAAGCTCTTGAGCAAATGCCAAAGTATGCGAAGTTCCTTAAGGATATGCTCACCAAGAAGAAGAGGCCAAGTGAGTATGAAATTGTACCATTATCAGGAGAATGTAGTGCTATAGTTGCAAATCCTATCCCTCCAAAACTTCGAGACCCTGGATCATTTACAATACCAGTGTCGATTGGAGGAAAAGAAGTAAGAAGAGCTCTCTGTGATCTAGGAGCTAGCATAAACCTCATGCCACTGTCCATCTTTCGAAAGTTAGGCATTGGAGAGGCAAGACCAACTACTGTGACATTGCAGCTAGCGGATAGATCAATCACATATCCTGAGGGGAAGATTGAAGATATTTTGGTGCAAGTAGACAAATTCATATTTCCAGCCGATTTCATTATACTGGATTATGAGGTAGATAAAAATGTCCCGATAATTCTAGGAAGACCTTTCTTAGCTACTGGAGGAACAGTGGTGGATGTTGGAAAAGGGATTATTACATTGAATGTGGGCGATCAAGAGGTTAAGTTTAATATGTTTGATGCTGTGAAATACCCTTCAGAAATCGAAGATTGTGCAGTTATTAATGTTTCGGAAGGGCTGATTGAAGAGAATTTTGAGCTTGAATTGCTAGAGCAGCATGATCTAATGTTTGGAAAGATCTCACCAGAAGATTCAGACAGCTGCAGCAAAATATCTGAAGTGAATAGTGTGACAGAATTTCCAGGGTATAGGAGATTATTTGAATCATTGGAGTTAATAGATAGAAAGTCACCACCCACTCAACCATCAGTCAAGGAGTTCGAATTGAAGATACAAGATAAAAAGGAGTCTCAGAACCAAGTTGCAGATCACCTCCCAAAATTAGAGCAGCAAAAACAAATGCTTCAGCAACCCAAGATTAAAAATTCTTTCCCTGATGAACAGTTATTTACAGTAGCCCACATCAAGGAAGTAGAAACACCATGGTGTGCTGATCTTGCTAACTGTCTTGATTATGGAATTTTGCCCCCTGGTTTATCAAAACAACAGTTGAAAATGTTTTTCCATGAGGTGAATGGGCAGCGAATTGAACATTATTGGGTGAAGAAGTTGCAAAGAAATTGTGCCTCTTTCCAACTGTTTGAGGGTGGATGAAACATAAATTTTGAGGGAGCATTGGTACTTTAATTTGAAAATCAGTAGTGCTCCCACGGATGGTTTGTTGCATTTTGGTTTATTTTCATTTTAGTTATTTTTATTTTCTACATGTTTGCTTTGAGTCTATTTTTCTGTTGTAGGTATTCTTATTATGTTGAAATGACAAAGGCTGATAATGCAAAGGCTAGGGCATAATGAATTACAACATCATCCGAAGAAGAAGGAGAAGGGATGTAGTCTGTCTTCCTTTAACCATTTGCTATCTGTTTACTTTTGTTTGTCTTTACTTAGTTGTTGCTTATGTTTATTTCTGCTTTAATAGTTGTTCTTGTTTTGTTTAAGTTTAAGTTTTTAGAAGTTAGGACTTAGATTGAGAAGAAGAAAAGCTGCTCATAGTTAATTCTGTAATCATGATCTCTTATGCTAATAGTAATTGAAAGCACATGTTGTTTCAGCCTCCTTGCTCTTAAATTAAGTGTTGAATGAATTGTTCTTGCCTAAGCTTGTTGTTGAAGCAATTAGATTGCTGGAGCATAATTAGAAACTGCATGTTAATTAGCTGTGCTCTGCTTGTACCTTGAATTCTTCTGCTTAGTCAAATTTGTTCCTGTATTCAAAGCTGCTGGATGATTGCTGATGATTTAGCATTTGAGATTATTGAATCTTTTGCACAAGAAGTCCTAGTTTTAAATAGATTCTTATAGAGCCATTCCTTTTAAACCTTAGAAGTCTAGGAATGCTCATTCCCAACCAAGTAATACCAAGTTTACTTTCCTGTCCAATTCTAGTCTGTTTAGCCAGCTTGAAATAAGTTTGGGGGTCTTCCCTTTACTTTCTCTCATTGGGGACAATGAGCGATTTAAGTTTGGGGGGGCCGTGTTGAAGTTGCTAGAGCATTTTTGAAGATTTTGCCTGTTTTTTTTTAGGATATACTCTTAGGGAGCGCTCCTCTTCTACTCCTAAGATGCACTCCTCTCCCTTGCAAGCAAACCCAGCCTGTTAGGTTGTTAAAAAAAAAAAAAAAAAAAAAAAAAGAAAAAGCTCAGAAAAAGGGTTTTGCTAAAGCAATCTCTGTGTAGCTTGTGCTCGTAGCTAGATGTTTTCACCAAAAAGTGTTAGCATTCTGGAACGAAGGTATAAGCTGCATGAAGAAGCTTTGAAAAAAAAAAAAAAAAAAAAAGAAAAAGGAAGCAAGGGATGAGTGTTAGCCTAATAGTCACAACTCTCCTAGAGCTTAGGTGAGCTTCATCATAAAATGTCGCCATTCTAAGAAGCAAGAGGGAAGTGACCTGAAGGCCAGTCTTAGAAAAGAAGTGGAATGAGTGTTATGCCTATGAGGTGATGAGCCTGAAAGCTAGGGTGAACGACATCATAAAATGTTGTCATTCCAAGAAATAGGGCTATGACTTCAAGGATCTTCAAGAGAGTAGTAAAAAAAAAAAAAAAAAAAAAAAAAAAAGAAAAGAAAAGTGCAAGTTTTGTGCTAGTTTAAAAGATTAGTCTTAGAGAGGAAGCACTCTTGTGTAAGTTTGGTTTGGGATTGCATAATGAGTTTGAGGATTAGAACTTCTAAGTGATAAAAGCTTTGGAGCTAAAAGATGTCTAGTTAATTCTTAGGCATGTGCAAAAGAACATAATTTGAAATCTTGAAGCAGGACAGTATGTATTGAGTTGAAGGAGCAAGTTTGATGCTGGAGCATCACTATAATGGTGGGAATGCATATAAGAATTCAGTGGTCAAGTAGAAGTAGCTTTTGACATGTATAGGTGAAGGAAGCATCACTCGAGGACGAGTAATGATTCAAGTTTGGGGGTTTGATAACTCTTAAATTAAGAGTTATATGTTTGTATTTTTGGGCTAAATTTCTATATTTTATCTCTATAATTCTTGGAAATTCCCTAGCTTGGAGTCATTTTGCTCTAGGAGTAATTTTGATATAGTAATATTTTTATTAGAGCAAATTTATCTAATTAAGGCCTTTTATGTGATTAAATCAGGGTGGATTAAGGAGGACTTAAGAAGCCAAGAACAACAGTTTTATAATTAATTGCTGGAGCAAATGTCGCGTTCCAGGCTTTTACGAAATTCGCACGTGGGAGCTGTATTCATTAATTGAGCTGGCATCTGTCAGTCCAGTCAACTGCTTTCAACGAATCAGAGGCCGCCACGTCACTAGGTCAAGCCCAGTCAGCCCTCGTTTTCATAAAGGGTGACTATTATAATGGGAGCAGCCGTTTTTTGTTGTGGGGCATATTGGGAGAGAGGAGAATAGAGGTGTTGATCCCGAAATAACAGAGAAGGAGCAGCAGAGGAGAGTTTCGACCAGGAGCCTTCACCGGAGTTTTGCCAAAAACGGAAGGATTCCAGTCGGAGCAACGCCGTTGCTGTGGCAAGAAGCTTGGGGCAGCATTTCGACTCCTCCTGCTACAATTTCTTCTGTCATTTAGTCGTTTTCTGTTTTTATTTTCATTATGTTTCCATTTCTACTGTTTTTCCGTTTTCACTGTAGCATGAACTAATCACTCTAAGGTGAGGATTAGAGGATGATTGTTATTAGCTAATGTTATAGTTGAGTAGCTTTCATCTCCTTCGGTTTGGTTTTTAAGGGGTTTATTCTTAGTTTGTTTCAGCTTGGCCAGCCGTTTCGAACACCGTCCCTTTGATTTCTGGGAAGAATAGGAGGGGCTGAAAACTTAAAAACCACGTTAGCCTCTTGTTAAGGTTAGTTGCTGACTAAGTGGGTAGGTTAGGGATAGCCACTCGCCTAACGCATGTAAAGTACAGAGGGTTTATTGTGCTGAAGTAATTTATTTGCGGCAGCATACATTCGGTGATTCGGGAGAATACCGTGTAGTCTGTAGTGAATCGATTGGAATGAATGTATACTTAGTTTATAACTTAGCTAATGCATGACTTACCTCTAATCCGAGCCTTTCGTTTAATTAAAGCACAAGTTAATCGTTACCTATTTTCTGAACCTCTACTATGTTGTTTATTGCTTTAGCATTACTTTTGTTCCAGCATTTATGATTTCTTTTATTGCATCTCTATCGATAATTTTGAATGGTTACCAACTGAGTTACTGAGAATTAATTTGGGTTCAGTAGAAAGATCAATAGTCTCCGAGGATACGATAATTTTACTTGCCACTTGCTATAAAAAGGATGTGTACACTTGCACATTGACACTCTAATTTGCACAATTGTTCACATTGCTCTAGCAAACGCATCATAGCCCGTCTCAAAACAAGTTAAACACCACTCGTCATTCCGAATACATCAAACACAAGGATTGCTAGACTATTTAGTCATTTAGTTCAACGTTCAAGGTTTTATAGCCACTCTGAATTTCATTTCAAGCCACATATCACATCAATCCAAATACGCATGCTTAAACAATCTAAACTAACTTCCCATACGTCCTTACTTTATAAGGAACCACGATCATAGTCAACTATGCATTCCAAATGGTTAATATATAACCAAACTCCTTACTAGTTCACAAAGCCAAGTCCTTAGGAGCACCCCCCCTAGGAATCATGACTTATAACAAGTCACTCAACTAAATTGACAACTTTCTTTAAACTCTTGGGTGTAGGTACAATAAGGCAATCTCATTTCCGAACTATTTACTAAGCGACACATCCACGACCAACATGGTCACACCCATACCTCATACTTGAAATAATTACACCCACGGCCACTTAACATACACCAATTCCAACAACTACTCTCTTAAAGTGCTACTCATGCTAAATCATAAGCCATTCGAAAGACGTTCAGCCCCTAATTTCCACTATAACCATATAAAAGACCATTTACCACTCAAGCAACACCTACACCAACCCACAAATCACTACATATTTCATAAATATGGTTTTCAAGTATGCTTTCACAATTTCCACATTATCAAACATATATCAATTTAAATGGAAACATAAAGGGGCTAATATCCAAATAACTACTTACACAATTTTATTCCAAGGTTCAAGACGGCCAGAACTCGAATACTTGATCTTGAGTCGTTAAATGAAGTCCCAAAACAGCACCTTACTTGCTGAAATTGATGTCAAAATGGTCCAAACTCGACAACCCGACCTCCTCAAAACAGTGACTAATCTTGCTGGACAAACCCGGACAGCAGCTTAAAGAGTCCAATTTCACCCAAAACGACTCACTTCAAATCGGAGCCAATCAAAGCTATACAACATCGGGCTTGCAGGAAATCTCCCCCAAAATCGGCCCTCTGCTGTCTGTACAAACTGAGAGTGAGAGAGAGAGGAAACCGGCGAAGCTGGGCACTCCGGCGAGCAGTCGACACTAGCAAAATCGAATTGGCCGACGTGTATCTGTGGCGGTGGAACGACGGCGAGCAACTACGGCGTGCCATCTGCGATGGAGACGTGAGCTGGGTTGAAGTCGGCGGCTCCGTCTGCTGCTTGCGGCGGGAGAGAGAGAGAGAGACACGGTGGCCGGCATTCGCGTGAGAGAGAGAGAGAGAGAGAGAGAGATTTCGAGAGTAAGGGGAGAGCCATCGGGAGAGGGAGGGAAAATGAGGAGAAGATGGAGAAGAAGGAGAGAAGAAGAAGATAAGGTTGAGGGAAAATAAAAAAAAATTACTAAAATGCCCATTTTTTTCTTTTCTCATTCCATACTTACCCTTTCTTAAATTTCCAAATCTCAAATTAACTCCAACAATCTAAAATAATTATTTAAGAAATTAATCCAACTTGATTTCCAAAATTTAAAAATTAATGCTTCTAAATAAACCGGTCGTTACACAAGCCTAAAAAGCTTGTATATGTTCAAAGATAAGCCTAAGTGTTGGCCACTCCTAAGGAGTATAAAATGGTCTTTTATGTAGTCCTAAAACGAATAAGGTATTTGTATGACAAATATCATTTATATAAGAAATGTCAAATAAAAGACTACAAACCTTTAATAAGGTGAGATAGTGTTAATACATTGGTTCCAAGTGAAGCCACTAAATAGTTAACAAAAGTTGTTAACAATTTAATTACATTTGAAAGTCAAATGGATCCTAGTCATGAATTGGATAAGCCTCATCATAGTGGGATAGTTATGAGAAGACGCAACCTTTACAAGAACTTAATTGAAGCCCAGATTGTCATGTTAGATGACAAAATTGAAGGCTTATTGCCCTCAAAGTGAGACTAATGGCAAATGGTTAAACCTAATATGAGAAAGTAGACTGTGAGTAAACTTTCTCATTTGTTGCCATATTGAAGTCTGTAACCGTTATTTAATTCATTGTTGCATATGAGATATGAAAAATGAATGTTTATAATTCTTTTATGAAAAGAAATCTTAGATAATGAATCTACACAAATCAATCAAAGAGGTTTATTTTCAAAGATCAAAAGCAAAAGGTTTGCGAAATAGTAAATGTTCATTTATGAAATGAATTTTTACCATTAGATTTGTGAATATAAGGTTTGATAAAAGTATCAAAATCTATGACTTTGGATAAATATTAATGAAACTTGTATAGACAATAAAATCATTAATTGCTTAGTGAATTTTTCTCATATTTTATGTTGGTGATATTTTTACCTATTATGAATGATGTAAGATGTCTAACATAAAACGTTGATTAAGTAACCAATTCCAAATAAGGGATTTGGAATGACTCAGTATATTTTACATGTCCCAAATGAAGATTTAAGGACAAAATGTTAACTTTGTCTCAAACATCTTATATTGACAAAATTGTTGTCAAATATTTGATATTTATGTCTAAGGAAGTGTATCCTAAGACACCTCAAATGTTGAGAGTATATGATATGCATAAATGAGACTGAACATTTAATATACAATTGGTTAATATATATCAGTTAAACGAATGGTATGACCATTGAGTAGAAAATTAAAAACTTTCTCAAATTATCTGTGGATGATGAGAAATGTTTGTGTATGGAGTTAAAGATTTGATCTTTATAAGATACACTGGTTTTTACAAAGATTTAGGAAATCTATGTAAAGATAAATATTACCCTAGGTGGTGGAGTATGATATACAAGTTCAACTGTTTTGCTTGTGCATCAACAGAAGGACTTATATGACTCAAATAGTTCCTTGAAGATTTGAAAGGTGTTTCAGATATGATTTAGTCTATCATTTTTATTATGATAATAGTGGTGCAGAGACTAATATTAAGGAAATTAGAAAACACCAATGTATAGGGAATCATATCGAGAGAGAAAAAACATCATGGTAGTGACTAAGATGGCTTTTAATGGCAGTCCTTTGGATCTATATAAAGAGACTCTCCAGGCTAAAGTGTTTGAGGGTCACCTAGAATGTCTGAGATTACGAAACATGTCTTATCTTTGCTAGGGCAAGTGGGAGAACATGTTGGGTATATAGTATGCCCTAGGATACATGTCTCATTGGTTTTAGTGCAACTTGAAGATTGTTGGGATTTATGCCCTAAAGCCTTGTAATTAATAATTTATTTAATAATTAATAATATTTTTGATTATTTTATTTGCAATATAATATTATCCATTATATGAAAAATCTAAGGCTATTAGTATAATCTTGAATAGTATGTGGTTGACATATAGGAGGATCATGTTCAAGAAATAACCTAAAGAGTCATAGTACATAGATAAGGTTGGGTGTCTTATCCTGGTAACACTATTGATATGGCCTACTTTGTAATAGTTACAAATGATTTGATCCAAATCATTCATGCGGAGACATGTGAGTGGGGGTATCTTATACAATGAGTTTGTATAAGACTAGACCATGAAATATTTAATATCTCTTTATAAATCCGTTAATTGAGAAGATTAATATTTCATCAAGATGATCATATGCGACTCGATCTTAATCCTAGGTGAGTTATGAACTCCTGCCTGTGAGGGCTTGTCCTTTGATTTGCATGGGTGAGAGTGACTTTTATAGTCAATTCAATATGCCTATCATTTTGGAGACTTGACCAAATAGGGAGCTGGGAACATAATCTCACAAGATGGAATTCACTCCTTCCCATATAGGGTAAGTAGATGAGTAGTTTCCTTAAGTGTTGATTTCGGGACTTGAACAATGGGGCCCCACCCTCTCATTGGCCCGAGAGGGACTTAGTTTATAATTAGATTATAAACAGATTGTTCATTAGAGAATCATCGGTACTTAAGGTGCAAGATGTAATTACAGGGGTAAAACAGACTTTTGACCCAGCTGTAATTACGAACAACTCGTGAAGATCGACTTGCATGTAGTGATTATATCAATGGACACAACTTGTCCTACAGTGCATAAAAGTGCAACTTTAGGTCTATAGTGGAGTGACCCTAGAGTTAATGAATGAAAATTAATTAATTAAAGAGTTTAATTAATTAATTTTGTATCATTGGAGCTTATAATCTGTAGGTCCATAAGGTCCCATTGCTAGCTCATAGTAACACTAAAAGATCAATTTAGTTGAAAGAAAAAATTTGAAATATTGAAATTAATATTTAATTTGAAGTGTTCAAATTAATATTTAATATATTAGATATATTAAATATAAAAGAGGAAAATATATTTATTATATTTGATACATTAAATATTAAAACAATTAATGTATATTAGATACATTAAAGAAAAGATATTTATTAAATTTGAATTTGATTCAAATTACGAAATAGATGTTGTAGAATTTTAAAAGGTTTGAATAAGATTCAAATTGGTTAGATAAATATATTTTAATATATTAGATATTAAAATATATTATTTAATTATCTTTCCTAGACCACTATAAATAGGACCCTAGGGGTAAGCCATTCTTTAGTCATTTGATTTCTTTTCATAGATTTTTGTAATAGTTAATCTCGAAATCATTTAGACAATTATCTAAATTTAACTTCTTTTGATTTCAACATCTCATATGCTGTCATTTTCTTTATCTTCTTAGCTTGACATCTGACACTCGACTAAGAGATTATATGTACAAGTTATCTCGTTACTTTTGATTCATCAATCACTCGCTTCACGAATAATTCAATTGACAATAGATTTTGAGAACATTTCTCAATTAAGAAAAATTCAAAATTTTACACAACTATTAAAGTGTTAATATTACTTTTCCAAGTGATAAAATTTTCTCAATTTAACTAATTAGTAATAAAATTTAAAAAAACAATTTAAGAGAACTAGAAAAGTATTGACATATATATAAAAAAAATATTATTTAACAATATGCAATTAATCAATATCCATTCAATTTCAGCATAAAAAATAAAGAATTTGATAAATGAACCTTATAAATTATTTCTAATGTTGTGATTTTATTAATTTAGAACAAGTTCTATCGTAAGGTAGGTCAAGTGTTCTTTCACTGAATTGAGACAATCTCAACAAAATATTACTCTAGGATAACTCTTATTCCTACAATATTTAATTACCATTAATTAATTTGGTCAAGAACATCATTAACAACCTTAATGGACCCTACACAAGTGTGACCCATCATTTCAGATCCTATAGTTTTATCCCAACAAGTGTCGTTGTAGGTAGGTCAAGTATTGGAACAAAACTAGCAATTCTACCATTCTCAGGAGATTGTCTTGATATTAACCCATGCAAACACCTTCCGTAGGAGGACGGTCCAAAAGCCCCCACGAGTGCCCACATGGATCTCACGTTGTGAACCGGTCAATTGAAAACATGTGGGCTTTTAGAAGAAAATTTTTGAATAGAAAAGGTCTCCAGTCTAATGCAAGTGCACACTGCCAAACAAGTAGTAAAGGAAATATTCTAGAGTATCGATCCCACAGAGAACAGATCCCACAAAATCTAAAATTAAGGCAAAGATGTTCACACAGAGCAACCTTTGTAACCAATATTAAATAATTGGGAAGGTTGAGAGTGTACTAAAATCAAATGATAAAAAGATGGAATCCAGACATGCTTTTGTCTCTTACAAAAGAATTGTGACCTAAAATGCAATTTCAATCTTTACTCAAGCACCAAGCAATGTAAATCGGGTTCAACTTCTATTAGATTTTAATGGAAAAACCTTTAGAAGCCTAAGTGATTAAACCATATGTCTATGGCTAATACGAACTCAGTTTAATGAGAACACAACCCTTGGTCTTAGAGGTTTCACCCTATATCTAAGGTAAAAAACAAGTGCTTATGTCTAAGCTCATTTCCTCTATTGCTTTGTATGAACACGTAATCTCATTTAACCCTTTCAATATTAAACTCAATCTCTGTATGGTCACCTAGGTCATCAAGCTAGATTCATAATAAGAATGATAATCAATAAAAGCAAACAATGTTATGGAATCGAGCAAAGTTACTTTTACATCTTAGGCCAAGCTTCCAATCCTTAGGGCATCCACATATCCGAATCCCAAAGACAAAATTAGCTCATGATGGAGAAAATAAATAAGAAAATAGTAAAAGAAAGAAAACACATACTGACTTTAAAAGAAAGAAAAACATAAACTTGAAAATAAAGTGTTGAACTAAAAGGTAAAGAATAACTTAAAGGAATAATTAATGAACTTTATTAAAACCAAACTTGCTGTGAATTAAAGAACTAAAATTAAAGACAAGGATTAGAAGTAAACTAAATGTGAAATAATAAAAGTTAAAGTACTAGTATTTGAAGAGCTAAAACAAAAAATTAAATTTGCGAATACAAAGGAAAATCAAACTCAAAGAGATAATTTTACCTCTCCAATCGATCTAACACAATCTTTGTCAAGGAGAGTAAGGTATTCACAACCCTAGACTTTCAATAGGGATGGATTGAAGTTTGGTCGGCAGCATTCTTCCTCCTTTAAGTCAAGAAAACAGAAAATAAAAAGTGTACAAAGTAAAGTGGTCTTCCAATCGTAAAAACGATCGTGGACGATTTTTTGGTGGCTTGAATCTTCATATTTATAGCCTCCAAATGCTAGGGTTTTCTCCGTGTATGTATAAGACAAGAATCAGATCTTTATGAGCTTGATTCGTGGAGAATATCTTCAAAAATTTCCAGATTTCCTCCTGATTTTTAGAAATTCTGTCTCTAGGAAAAATTGCAATTGCAATTGGAGTCGCAATTCTAGCAGTTTACAATTTTCTGCATAAAAATATCAAAAATCAATAAAATTCAACTCTTTTATTTTAGATTTCTCATCACAAAACAACACATTTACTGATTTTGGTTATTCTCATATTAATTTGCTAATAATTATGGACATATAAGCATGAATTCTTGCAAATAACCTAAATTTGGAGGGCAAAAAATACATAAAATATGATACTCATCATAAACCAATAATGGAGACCGTAGGATATGTTGTCACATATCCCCTCCCACTTACTATTTTGAAAATAGGGTTTTCTCCTACTAAGACAAATTAGGCTAATTTCATTTATCTAATTAAGTTTCTAATGTACCCCTTCATAACCCTTATGTTGATTAGATTGATTTTAATGTGAATTATCAAGTTTTGAACTATTTAAAAACTAATCACAATATGGCAGTAAAATTCACATTTGGACTGATTATTGGTCCGACCATGACCCTCTAAATTTCTTTTTCCCTCGTTTCTTCATTTTATCTTCTAAAAAAGATATTAAAGTTGCAAAAGCTTGGTTTGCTCCAACCCTTACCTGAAATTTCCACCCCAGAAGACTACTCTTAAACAGAGAAGCACATGCTTGGTGATTTACCATGGCCACCCTTCCGAAGCCGAATGACACTAAAGGCATGAATCTAATACATTGGACAATCGCCTCCGATAGGTCTTTTAGAACCTCTTTCGCTTTTCAATTCTTTATGGGCCGAGAGTGCCCTCACACGTCCTTTTACCACTATTAGGACTCCATCCTCAACAACTTGTGGAAGTCAAAGATTCCTAAGAAATTAAAATTTTTCATTTGGTCTATTTTTCTTAGAAGTCTTAACAAGACAAAGAGAATTCAACGCAGATTCCCAGGCACCAAGCTCAACCCAAACTAGTGCATCTTGTCTTACAGGAACTCAAAATCTACCGATCATCTGCTTGTAAAATTTTGACTTGGCTCATTCTTGATGGGTTAAGCTTCACCAAGCTACAGGGATAAGCTATTCTTCACCAAATCATGAGGAAGGCCTTTGTGTGGAGGCCATGTTTCGAAAGCCTAGCTCTCAGAGAAATTTTCTACACTTCACTCTTTTTGCTGTTATCCTTTGGACTTTTATGATCGAGAGGAACGACCTAATTTTTAAAGAGAAAGCTTGCAATCACACCCAACTTTGGGATGACATAATCTGATCTTTGCTTCTCTGTGGTTTACCCACTCTAAGTTTTTCACCAATTATGAAGATTCTACAATTGCTCTTAATTGGCAAGCTTTTATGTAATATTCTCTATGTGATTGATAGTGTGTTTCGGAATAACTTGTGAAAAAATGCGTTTTGAACAAAATCGATTTTCTATGAGTACCTATGGAAAAAATAATGATTTAAAGTGTGTATAGTATAGCTTATTAGTTATTGGGTGATTTTAGGTGATCAAAAGTGGGTTTTTTTTCTTAAAAAAAAACTTAATAAAGATAAAGTGCTTAAAAATTTGGATTAGTTTAAAAACCTTTTTTTGAATAAACACTAGATAGATGAATTATCCAAAAATGACTTGAAAGTGATTAACCGAAAATCTTCAAAATATGTAATAAAAAATAAAAATAAATTTATATAATTAATAGAATCACTGTTGAATATAGTGCAACTAAACAAATTTGTTATTGAAAATACTTGTGAAGAAAATGTAAGATATAATAACATTTTTATTGAAAATATTTTTTTCAAAAGTGTTTAAATTAGAAGGTATTCCAAATGGGACCCTAAAGATGAACAAAAACAGTTTTTTCAAAAAAAAAACTACCATGTTTAGTAATAGTAAAAAAAATTATATAAAAGTAGATTGATTTAAGAATATTTGTTTCTGTGAAGAAACATTCAAGACACGATTATCCAAAAAAGTTATTTTAAAATAATTGGCTGAAAACCACTCCTAAATATACAGTAAGGAAAAAAATTGTAATTTTGTAGAATCACTTTGACTTTAGTGTAGCGAAACAAATTCGTTATTAAAAATATTTTTTATTAGAAATATTTTAAATAATATGCCAAACTCAATCTCCTCATTGTTGAAAGAGTTGACTCTTCTTGCCAATTTTTCGTGCTTCTAATTATCATAAAAAAAGGTTGAAAAATCTTTTAGAAAAGTTGTGGTGGTGGATACTTTAGTTAATAGTTATATTATTGGCAAAATCAAACATTGATTATGATTAACCACACCTCAATTTTGTTTGATGGATTCTAAATTTTAGGCATGTTTGATATACGTATATTTCTCATTTCCAACATTAATTTGTTCACGTTGTTAATGTTGTTTTTTTTTTAAGAAAAGAAAAAAAAAACAGAGAGACAAGAACAAAATTTTACTCATAAAGATTATATATTATTTCGAAACTATTGTTTAGAATTGAAAATAAATATTGAAAACTATGAAATGAAACAACACTAGGAAAATGACATATGGAAAAAAGTGGACCATTAAAGGTTGCATTTCAGCCACAAAAAAGGTTTTGGTCATCAGTGGGACAACGTACTATTTTAGTGTTGGTTTTTCTGTTCAGCAACAAATGAACATTGTGTCCTTTTTTATGGGTATTTCTTGACACATTTTTTAAATGGATGGATTTCTGTTAGTTCACTTTTAAAAAAGAAAAAGAAATAGTTGTTTATGTATTTATTTCAGTTTTATTATTAATATTCTAAGCCTTCTTGTTCGTAAAAAAAAAGTGTGCTATTTTTTCTCCAAATTTAACTCGTCGAACAAAATAGAAACCAATTAAATTATTATAGAAATAGTTGTTTTCAATTTTGCATTTAACATTTTTATTTAGCATTTTTATAAAACCTATTAAACACATAAGTTATTTTTCAATAAAAAAAAAGTAAATTAAGATATTGAGGTTGAATTGAAAATTTTAACAAGAAAATTTTGTTTGAGTATTTCATTGTTATTTATTGTTGTTAGAAATAAAAGAGCGAGAGCGTAGCTGACTAAATTAGTACCACAACGAAGCAGACCAAACGAGAGTGAGAGTGTCAGCGACAACGAGTTTACTAAAGGTTCCTTTGTAGGATTTTAGTGGCGTTCGCTTCTTCTAGTAGTGTTATCACTCATAACAGGGCCTCAACGTGCTTCGTCGTTTCTTCTCCATCCTTTTACACCGTCATTGCATCTCACGACTTCAATTACAATGTATTCTTCATTGCAATCGCCGTTCGTCTTTCAAATCGAGATAAACGCTGCTCAAGCTCTTATTCTGGCAACCTCTCCAGTTTCCTTCTTCATTTTTTTTCTTTTATGTTTTTAGTTATGTGAAGATGCATTTGATATGGACTTTGCTTATCGATCTACAAGATGTGTGAAGAAGGAAAGAGGGAAGAGGGAAGAAGGCAAGATGGAAGAGGGAAAATAAAAAACAGTAAAAAAAATTATAAGGCGTACGTAATATTATGTACAATTACATAGAAGATTAAGGTTACGGGGTATTTTATATAATTTAACCGATATTTAAAAAGTCATGTCATATATATATATATATAGTAATTGGTAAAGATGGAAATTTAAGAGCCATATGGTTGCAAGAATAATTCCTTCTGGCCTTCACAGAACCCCAGTAGCTCCACCTCCCTCGCCACATCAGTAAATCAATTACCACATCAGCAAACACCCACACATCAGTTGATGCAACAATCCATAATAAATAATTTGGCATGATTTCAGCCAAATTTGTAAAGCTCAATGCTGGCAGTGTCGGTCTCTTCCAAACAGCAGCAGAGGACAACCCATTTCTAAAAGCATGAGCTGTATCCTTGACCTTCCTCTAAGGAAAGAGACCTTGGGCAAAATCAATGGACAATTCAGTCATTATTTTGCCTAAAATTGAACCAATCATCACTTTTCCTTCTATAGCTAATGCCCAAATCAGCTCCTTCCTTTTTAATTTGTAGCTTCTCTTTGCGCCAGTATATGTAAAGAATGCCTGAATGTTTATAATAAAATTTTAAAAACATAGTCAAACTAGCTAATTTATACATCCATAAAAAAAAATAGTGGTTAGAAATGTATTTCATTATTTTATATCTAAACAGTTTCCTTTTCGTACTCAAAGAAGACATGAACCTAACAACTTTAACTTTTTGCTTGAACTTACAAGGAACTGAACAAAGATAAAATCAACTTGCTGGCTTGAAATTGGACCACAGTTTCCATATGGATTAAATACTTTTTGTATCTCTTTAAATGCCACATTCCTATATAAACTGCAAGCATTCATCCAATACAGAGAGAGAGAGCAATGGAATCTTTGTTATTCATTAATCAATGGACACATCAAATCTCCCCAATAGCAATAACCAAAACCTTCATTGTCTTCATTTTCATGGCTTACATTTCTGTCATGTTTTCTCAAAGTTACTGCAAAAGAAAGCACTCAGTCCGGCACGCAGCTCTCCCACCAGGCCCAAAACCATGGCCTCTCGTCGGTTGCCTCCCAACAATGTTGATGAACAACTTGCCAAGACACCAATGGATTCATGCAGTAATGAAGCAATTTAACACTGAGATTGCTTGCATACGTCTCGGAAATACTTATATAATCCCAGTGACTTCTCCAGAACTCGCTCTTGAATTTCTGAAGACACATGACTTTGTCTTTTCATCTCGTTCGTCCATTTGTAATACCGTCAATATTTTAACCCGTGGACATCTCACCACAGCTTTTTCACCATCAGGAGCCCAATGGAAGAAGATGAGAAGAATACTTGCGTCGCAAGTATTGACTCCATCAACCCTCCATAACATGCTTGGCCATAGAATCGATGAGGCTGATGCTCTTCTACGTCATATTTTCAGCCTAACTACCACAAATACTGACGATCGAGGCGGTGCAATGGTTAATTTGAGAAGCATAACACAACATTATTGTGGCAACATTATCCGAAGAATGCTATTCAATAGAAGATACTATGGTCAAGGGAGCTGGGAAGATGGGGGGCCAACTTTTAAAGAAGAAGAGCATAATCAGGCATTGATCACAATTCTTAGGCATGTTAATGCATTTTCAATATCAGATTTTATGCCTTGTCTGAAGTCATTTGATTTGGATGGACACGAGAAGATTATAAAAAATGCTTTGAAAGTATTCCGAAAGTATGATGAGCAGATTATAAATGACAGAGTGCAACAATGGAAAGATGGAAAAAAAGAAGAGGTTGAGGACATTCTTGATATCCTCATTTCACATAAGGATGAGGATAAAAACTTGTCACTGACAATTGAAGAGATCCAGGCTCAAATCACGGTGAGTATTTTAAAACCTTATATCATATCACATATTAATTATGGTAAAATGTTCAAGTTTATGATATTTTTTTTGCCTATTTCATTATTGATGCATTCATGCAATTCGTATTATTTATGGTTTTTTAATATGGAAGTGGACGTTTCTCATAATAATGATATAGGAGCTACAAATTGCAACGATCGATAATCCTTCAAATGCAGTGGAATGGGCAATGGCAGAATTACTCAATCAACCAAGTATTTTGCAAAAAGCAACTGAAGAATTGGATAGAGTAGTTGGAAGAGATACACTCGTTCAAGAATCTGACATCCCAAAACTCAAGTATCTCACAGCTTGTATTAGAGAATCTTTTCGGCTTCATCCATTTTCAGCATTCAATGTTCCTCATGTTGCAAACTCTGACATCATTGTGGGTGGTTACTTTATTCCTAAAGGTAGTGAAGTCTTGCTCAGTCGTTCAGGTCTTGGTCGAAACCCAAGAATTTGGGAGGATCCAACGAGGTTTAATCCAGAACGTCATCTAAACGATGAGACGGTTGAATTGGGATTGTCAGAACCTAGTCTACGATTCATTACCTTCACTAGAGGGAGGAGAGGCTGTGTTGGTAGCTCACTGGGCACTAACATTACCATGATGCTATTTGCTAGACTGCTGCAAGGTTTTTCATGGAACTTACTGCCAGGAATGACAAAAATAAACTTTTCTGAGTCTGATGAGCTTTGTCTCCTAGAGCCATTACACCTGCGAGCAGAACCACGTCTATCTCATATTATGTATCAGATTTGTAGATCATGAAACATCAACTAGCTTAAAATAATGGCCAAAATTGAGCATAGCTCTGTTGTAAGTGGCATGTACTCCTTCCCTTAAGGTCGGGGGTTCAAATCTTCATATCCCACATTTGTTGTACTAAAAAAAAAAAAAGCTAAAATAATATATGAAAAGATAAAAATATGTATTTGGTTTTCTTGTTTGCTGCATGTGCCTATATGCGTTCTACATACTCTCACTTATTAGTGTAGCTAATTCTTCTTTATTAGTTTGACAATGGGAGAGTTTGAGTAAATTAAAATTATGTGAGCAATGTAATATTGTATTGCAATAAATAGTAGGTGTGTTACATTTAAGCCTAAAGATATATCATAGAAAAATTGAAGAAATATAGTAAAAACATCAACAAAATATTAATAGGATGAACATAGTATTAACCATATGAAGTTTTAATTTATTTTGAAAGGATGAAATGCTTATTTGTGAATTTAAATATTGTTATAAGTTTTCTAGGAAATCCATCAACATCAACATGTTAGCATCAATACTTAATTTCCATCAACATTTTCATAAAATTGAGACATCGATATTATTATCAATATCGACATTTAAAGCCTTGATGATGTGAAATAAAAAATAGACTGCAAAATGAGATCATCATTGGAAGTACTCCCCATGTAAGTTATACTAGATGTCTCAAAATCTAAAACACGTAAGCAATAAATTTTCAATTTGTTTTTATTTTACTTGTCTCTTCAACTAATAGAAACTTGTCAATCCCTCTTTCCCCAAATTACTCCATCCTCTCATCTCTCCGTATTCTACTCTCTCTCAATCCCTCAATCTCCCACTCGATTTCTCTCATTCTCTAATTCACTATCTCTCAAACTTAGCCTCTTTCTCACTACCTTAAGTTCTATCTCTTATTTTGGGTCCAAATATTCGTCCTTTATGTGGACATTATTCTTTAAAGGATTCCATGTCGACAAAGCCTTTTGGGTGTCATTGAAGGAATATGAAGCGACGGATAAGTTTAGATCCAAAATTCTGCCCTCTTGGTGAAAGGCATATATGGTTTAACCAATGGAGTTATACTTATGTTCGCTAAAAGAAAAAAAGATTAATTTGACGTGTCGTCCAATAAGTCCTCAACCTACTTGACTTTTTTTTTTAAATTAATATATTTATTTGTTACAAAATTGAAAGTTTAAGCTTCAGATAGAAAGAAAATTAAATTTTATTTTTAATAGAACAATTAATTTTGAAAATTTCTTGAATGCGTCCAAGACCTATTTGAAACAAAAACTAAAGTTCAAGGATCTATTAGACATTTTTAATGTTCGAGGACTATGAGACACAAAATTGAAAATTTAAGAACCTATGATACATAAATTTATTCAGTCTTTTTATGCAATTAATTTTTCTAAAATAATTTACTAAAGATTTTTTTTAGATTTTTTTTTCTATATTTGCATATATGTATAAATTTTTGTTTAAAAAAAACAAAATTCAAAACGGTTCCAACTTACTAAACATTAAAATAGAATTGAAAATTATACATACAAAATTAAAAAATGAGATAAATATATATACACGCACAAAATCTTAGAAGCGAAATGAAAATGACCAGTCATAAACGCTAGCTAGGTTTTGAATTAAAAATATATACATACGTGTACAAACTAAAATAAAAAGAAATTTAAATTATAAACGGTACAAAAACTTGATTAAAATAAACTTATATATATATTTTTTAATGTCATATCAAGTGCAACTTTGGCTTTTTTTTATTATTAGAAAAACGTGATTTAAAATAAATTGATACATTCATGATAAAATTGAAGTTTTAAAAAAATAGAGAGAAAATTAGAAAACACATAAACATTGATAACTAATCATTATATTTAGGATTAGCCTAAAGTCATAGCATTAGTGGCTCTTTTTTTAAAATAATTTCTTAAAGTTGTATTTCACATAATTTCTACTCAGCCATTATATTTTTTTTCAACATGTCTGACCTCTTTAGTAAAAAAATATGTCTTGATTGACTAAACTATTGTATGGTCAACCGTTTTCCATCTTCATCCACGAGAAGCACATTCTTTGGCCAAATTATAAGGTCTATTTTGACTTACAAATCCCATAGTTTTTGTCGTTCAAATTCCTCTTCTAAGAATGGCCTACAATGAACTAGATTTTTTTTTTAGATATGATGATTAAAAATTGTCAATTATAGTCTAACTAAGTCACAATTAAAGTTTTATTGACTAATCCAAATAATGTCCATCAATTTTCATGATTTCCATAAATTTTTTCGAAATTTTGAAATTTCCATAGTTTGGTTTCAATAAAAAAGTAAAATTTATGGAGTTATTGGGTGCATGCATTAATGCAGACTCGAACCCTTTGCTTGAAAGGAGCTTGAAGTGAATTTACCACTTGAGAAAACAAAAAACAAACATTTTTTGTTTCATTCATCAACTTATAATAATAATATAAAACATTTTGCTCAGGAGGCTCAAGAGCAATCACATGAATATCAATATTTGTTTTAGAGTAAAAAATGAAAACCTACGAAAACCATATGTGCCTTAGAAAGTAACTTTGTAGTGTCTATTATTTTAGTATACGTCTCATTGGTTAAAGCAAAGTTTGAAAGCTAACAGCAACCTATCTATTTAGATATAGTAACCTCTTGGAGCACAAAAGTTGTAGTTCTCTGTAATGAGGGTTTATAACGGTGAAAGCTAGGGTTTGTTCTTGTTGGATGCCCTTTTGAAAAAAAAAAATGCTTTTTTAAATATCATATATTTTTTTTATAAGCTCATTAGAAAGGAATTACTAATTTAGAATGTGTTTAGCATAGTTTGCTAAATGATGGAACATGACTAAAAATGTTTTTCAAAACCATGTTTGGTAATAAATAAGAAAAACATGATTTAAAAGTAGATTAATTTAAAAACATTTTTAAGAAACACTATGTGAACGAGAAATTTCGGTCAACCATAAATTTGTGAACAGAGTAAAAAAAAGGTAAACTCTTTGATACTCACCCATGATAAAGGTGTAATTATAGGAAAAGAATAAGAGCACTAAACTTAACTAACTAAGATGATAGAGCTTCATGAACTTTTATGGCATTATGATGAACTTAACCAACTTTTTATAGCATTTGCAGGAGAATCTAATGTTAAAAATTGAAGATGAGAATCTAAAATATTTGTGAAAATGACAAGAAATCTCAATGGTTTAAGTTGGGGGCATTTAAGTAAATGTATACAAAGGGGGCATTTTTGAAATGAACTCATCTTCTCTTGTTTTAGGGCTGTTCACGATTAGAACTCAGAGGGAGAGAGAGCAGCAGTCGCAATAAGGAAAAACAGAGAGATTGAGAGGGAGCAGCCGCACAGTTCAGCAAAAACGAAGAAGAAGAAGCCGTGGGTCTTCGGTGTACTGTGGATCTTCAGCTTTTCAATTGGGTCTTCGTTTTTTGGGTAGTTAGTTCGACGACTTGGGTCTCCGGTGGTGTGAGTTGAGTACAGGGACTGCAACCGCCGACGAGGATCTCTTTTTCTCTGTGAGTCTCGGTTTTTTGAACAGAAACGTGTGGGTCTCGGTTTTGAACATTATCGCTGCAGAGGTGTTCAGTGTTGTGGGTGTCCGAAAATCAACCTGTTCTTGTCGTGGGTCTCGGGTTTCAGGGGTTGTGAACTCGTGGGTCTCTGTTTCGGTATAGGGGCTGTTCTCCGACAATATCGAAGGCTGTTAAGGCAGTGGTATTCGATTTGTGCTCAAGTCAGTAAAAGATTTGAGGTATTGATCGTTTTATCGACACAATTTCAATCCATAGATTTTGGATTGGTTTATGCTTTTGTACTTGTAAAATTGTGACTTACTGCTTCTGAATAAAAATCCTGGTTCTCAAAGTGGATGTAGACCGAAAGGTTGAACCACTATATATCTCGGTGTCAAATTTTTCTCTTGCTTGCTTGACTAAATTTGTTGCTGAAACTGCGTTCTAATTTGGCATATTCGAGTTCGAATTTTATAACAAGTGGTATCAGAGCTCCATTTTATCCAAAGGTTCAAAGGTTCGTGGTTTTGTGCTTTGGTTCATTCTTTGTTCAGGTTATACTGTGAGGTTAATGTCTTCAATGTCTACTCGTTTTGAGGTTGCTCGATTTGATGGGAAGGGTGATTTCGGGTTATGGAGAAAGAAGATTAAAGCTCTTTTGGTTCAGCAAAAGGTAGCAAAAATCTTGTGTGACGAAAAGGACCTTCCGGCGACACTCACAGAAGATGAACGAAAGGAGATGGATGAAATTGCCTATTCGACAATTATACTCTATTTGAAGGAGAAATTGGAGAGCCTTTATTTGAAGGAGAAATTCTTTGGATATAAGATGGATGAGAATAAAGGCTTGGAAGAGAACTTGGATGATTTTCGAAAGATTGTGGTCGATCTCAATAACATCGATGAGAAGATGTCATATGAGAATCAAGCAGTCATTCTTTTGAATTCTTTGCCAGATACATTTCGAGAAGTTAAAGCATCCATAAAATATGGAAGAGATTCTCTGACCATGGACATTGTGGTGGATGCTTTAAAAACGAGAAATCTTGAAATTAAGAAGGAACGCAGGGAAGGAGAGTTACTTATGGCCAGAAGGAGAACTGAAAAGAAAAATTGGAAAGGAAAGGAATCTAGAAGTAGGTCTAAGTCCAAAGGGAAAGGCAAAAAGTGTTACTTGTGTCGTAAGGAGGGGCATTTTAAGAAAGATTGTCCCTTGAACAAGAACAAAGAAGCTTCTAATAACAAGAAGGGTGAATCTAGTGCAGCAAATGTAACAGATGGATATGATTCTGCAGAGGTCTTGATGGTGTCCAGTAGAGATTTACAAGATAAGTGGATCATGGATTCTGGTTGCACATTTCACATGACTCCCAGGAGGGACTATCTGATTGATTTTCAGGAAGTCAGTGGGGGAAAGGTTTTGCTGGGTGATAATGGCGTCTGTAATGTGAGAGGAACTGGCTCAATTCGGCTTGCAACACATGATGGTTTGATCAAAATACTTACAAATGTAAGGTACGTACCAGAACTTAAACGAAATCTAATTTCCTTAGGTGAATTAGATAAATCAGGTTATTCATATAAATATGTGAATGGAGTTCTGAAAGTTTTCAAGGGATCTCTGGTTAAATTGAAAGGAACCTTGAGGAATGGTCTCTATGTGTTGGAAGGTACTGCAATTACAGGGAACGCTGAAGTTGCATCTAGCAAAGAAATTGATATGTCTATGTTATGGCATAGGAGGTTGGCTCATGTGAGTGAAAGAGGTCTACAAGCTCTTTCACAACAAGACTTACTTGGAAAAGTTAAAGACGTCGAACTCCCATTTTGTGATCATTGGATAATGGGGAAGTCTACTAAGGTGAAGTTTGGAAAAGGGAAGCATACAACTAAAGGCATATTGGATTATGTACATTCAGATTTGTGGGGTCGTACCAAGGTACCTAATATGGGAGGTTCAAGGTACTTCATGTCTATTATTTATGATTTTTCAAGGAAGGTGTGGATTTATCTACTGAAACAGAAGGATGAGGCTTTTGGGAAATTCCTTGAATGGAAGAAGCAGACTGAGAACCAAACAGGAAGAAAGGTAAAGTACCTGAGGACTGATAATGGTTTAGAGTTTGTGAATCACAAATTAGACAAACTTTGCAAATCTGAAGGAATCACGAGACATTTTACTGTTACACACACTCCACAGCAAAATGGTTTAGCTGAGAGGTTCAACAGAACAATAATGGAGCGTACTAGATGTCTCTTGTCTAATGCTTCGTTACCTTTGAAGTTTTGGGGAGAAGCTACCCAAACTGTCTGTTATCTTATTAATAGGAGTCCGTCTTCTACAATAGACTTCAAGACTCCTCAGGAGGTATGGAAAGGAGAAGCTCCAAGTCTTGATCATCTCAGAGTATTCGGTTGTTCAGCTTATGCTCCTGTTAAGGAAGGAAAGCTGAACAATAGGGCATTGAAATGTATGTTTGTGGGCTATCCTCCAGGTGTCAAAGGATATAAACTTTAGTGCTTGGAAGAGGGTAGGAATAAATGTATTATCAGCAGAGATGTCACTTTTAATGAAGAATAGATGTCGTTTTGTACTAAGAGCCAGCCAGAACAAAAGTGGATGTAGACCGAAAGGTTGAACCACTATATATCTCGGTGTCAAATTTTTCTCTTGCTTGCTTGACTAAATTTGTTGCTGAAACTGCATTCTAATTTGGCATATTCGAGTTTGGGTTTTATAACAATATTAAACCACAAATAGATTAAAATAAACTCAAATAATTAATGAATGAGTATAAAAGAATATTTAAAACACTTAAAAGCCAAATTTGAACAAATCCAACCACTCCGTTGGAATTGATTTTTATGTTAAACTTAATGCCAAACTTGACTTAGTCATTTAACAAAAACTAAAATCCAAAAGGTAGCATATAATTTGACTGGATAAGCCTCCCAAAATTTGAATGGATATGTCAAGATAATTTACAATTCATGTAATAGGTAGCATATATGGAACACCAACATGCAAACTTGACATTATGAAGGATTCAAAATCAAAATTACAAACTGAGAAAAAAAAAAGAATTGGCAGATTGCAAGATTAAAAATGAATTAAATGGAAGATAGAATTCTGTCAAATTGAAATTAGCTACGGACAGTTAAATATCCAGTTGCTAAGGTGCTAAATAAGATGAGTTACATTTAGTTGCAATATATGAAAGTGGAAGGCAAAGAATTTAAAGCCCATGGCTAATAGATTGACGAAGGGAAATAAAATTGTAAGCTACACAAACTCTTATGGATAGTGGTGCTATGAATGCAAATTGTAACTGACGGATCATAAATTGAAATGGATCAAATCTAAATACAAGTGATCAATTTGATCTTCCTAAATTTCAGATCCAACATGTATTTTCATAAGAACAAAGCAAGAACTCACTTAGAACTTCATCAACATACTTCTTGAAAATTGACAATTTTCTGGAAAGATTCACAAAATCAGACAAAATGTCTTTCAAGCAAGCTTAATTAGTTTCTAAAAGAAGACAAAGTTGAAGATTGGATCAAGATCTACAAAAATCTAGAAGACAACAATATTAAATAACCTATAAAAATACAATTTTTTGGGCTTTATTTACAGAATACGAAAATGAACAAAAAGGAAAAAGAAAAGAAAATAAACAACTACGAGAGAAAGAAGGTCCACAATCCTTAAATCAAAGAAAATGTTCATAAAGAACCATGAAAGATTAAGAACAACAACTATGGGTGAAAGAAAATAATGAAAACCCAGAAGCCAAAAGACACTTCTAGAAAGTAATTAATTTTTATGCACATATGAAAACCCACAAACTTCTTAAAGAATTTGATGTTTGATAGATTGAAACATCACCTTAATTAGCAACTCCAAAAAGACCAAGAATTACCCATTAATGAAAACAAACACAAAGAGAAAGATAAAAGACCTAAAGCGGCAAGCTCCTTAATATCCAAAATTGAGGGTCATGAAGGAGGAAAAATGATAGAGAGACAGAACTTCGAGTTTCAGTGGTTTAGAGAGAGATGAGGGTTTGAAGAGAAATATGAAGAAAACCGACTAGAACTAAGAGCTATAAAAATTCATTTTTGTTGTTGTGAACTTCATAGCTATTGGAGATAATTCCATGGGGAGATTAGGCAGTATGCTTTACTTAGCTTTAGGAATTTTGGTATATTGTATTATTATACTGGGTGCTACTACATGGAAACTCTTGTACCAACTTTCATTATAGTGGATTTGTTTCTTCTCTGCCAGTAGCATTTTCTTGCATGATTTTTCTTCTAAAATGTGTCTTCTTGTTGTCCTTTGCCTTTATCTCTGAGTCCGTGCAGGCCATTTTCTCTTGACAGATCTACTATTGGAAAATATGAAGAAAACTTCCATTAAAAGTGAGAAAGAAGGGAGAATTGTAGATGTCTCCTCAGAAGCTCATAGTTACATGTATTCTAAAGGCATCCAATTCAATTAACGATGAATCAAGGTAAATTTTGTTATTATATTTCTATCTAGTTAGGTTGTGTTCTTGTGTATTTTTAGAGAACATTGCATTAGTTTGATGTTGATTCGACAAGTCTTTCTTGAATTAGATTTTTGTACCTTCTTTTTCCCTCTGTTTTCTTTTTCTTTGATACTTGGAACTGGAAAATAATGCAAGCAAAATCTCAATTTTTTGGATTGTTCCTTGCTGCTGCTGTCTATTCCATGGGTTTTTATATGTTGATTGGAAAGTTAATTATTATCTTTTTGTTATGTGTTTATTATTCATTTTTCACGTGATTGTGTATCAAATGAGATTTTGATGATTGCAACTTTGCCTTACTCTTTGGCTGGAAAGTACTATTCTTTTTTGTGTCTTGATGATATAGGAGCGCCTTGCTTTTAATTTGCCACAACATATTTGCTCAATTAATACTTACAAATGAACATCTTCTTTCCTCGAAAGTATGCGTCAAGTTCAATTTCAAATTTTGAACCAAGTAAGTGATTTATTCATTTGAAATTCTATTTTAGTCCTGTTTCTTACTTTTGTTATTGTTTTTATTCTCATGCTTAATTTTTCGACTCATCTTGTGGTGCTCTTTGTCTGAGAATGATAAGAATAAGGCCTTACGGAAGGAAGTCTTGAAGTCTAATGACAGACATTGCAAAAGAAATGGAAGTGAAATTCATGCTCTTTTGCGAAAACAGTGTATGGATGAGAAAACATTATGTTTATACATAATTTTTTTTGTGGTTTTTCATTTGGGTTTTATATAAAGAAGAAAGAAACTGAGAGTAGAATGAAAGTAAATGAGTTTGATGGAGTTGGGTGCCAGTGTTACTTGACTGCCAATTTCATAACACAGTGTGTTTACTATTAAACTCATTATCTTATGATATGCTAGACTATTAATCTCTCTTATTTGAAAAAAAAAAAGATGTAGAGTTGGTTCCATTGTCAAATACTGCTTTCCAGTTTTCTCTTTGTGCTTCATGTAATATGTTTTATGGAAATAGATTTTGTTTTCAAATCTCAATGTGGTCTACTTTCATGAAAAAAGATGATTTGTCTCATGATATTTGGATAGCCATGGCATGGAACACAAAGACAATGTGTTACAAGGGCAGAAAAATTGAGGTTCCAAGTACTAAAGGTAGACGATCAAGAAGGTTACATGAGATTGGTTAAGGCGTGCAAGAGTGAACAATGTTGGGATTTATGCCCTAAAGCCTCGTAATTAATAATTTATTTAATAATAAATAATAATTTTGATTATTTTATTTGCAATATAATATTATCCATTATATGAAAAATCCAAGGTTATTAGTGTAATCTTGAACAGTATGTGGTTGACATACGAGAGGATCATGTTCAAGAAATAACCTAAAGGGTCATAGTATATGGATAAGGTTGGGTGCCTTATCCTGGTAACACTATTGATAAGGCCCACTTTGTAATAGTTACAAATGATTTGATCCAAATCATTCATGTGGAGACATGTGAGTGGGGGTATCTTAGACAATGAGTTTGTATAAGACTGGACCACGGAATATTTAATCTCTCTTTATAAATCCGTTAATTGAGAAGATTAATATTTCATCAGGATGATCATATGCGACTCGATCTTAATCCTGAGTGAGTTATGAACTCCTGCCTGTGAGGGCTTGTCCTTTGATTTGCATGGGTGAGAGTGGCTTTTGTAGCCGATTCAATATGCCTACCATTTTGGGGACTTGACCAAATAGGGAGCTGGGAACATAATCTCACAAGATGGAATTCACTCCTTCCCATATAGGGTAAGTAGATGAGTAGTTCCCTTAAATGCTGATTTCGGGACTTGAACAATGGGGCCCCACCCTCTCATTGGCCCGAGAGGGACTTAGTTTATAATTAGATTATAAACATATTGTTCATTAGAGAATCAGTGGTACTTAAGGTGCAAGATGTAATTATAGGGGTAAAACGGACTTTTGACCCAGCTGTAATTACGAACAACTCGTGAATGATCGACTTGCATGTAATGATTATATCTATGGACACAACTTGTCCTACAGTGCATAAGAGTGCAACTCTAGGTCTATAGTGGAGTGACCTATAGTTAATGAATGAAAATTAATTAATTAAAGAGTTTAATTAATTAATTTTGTATCATTGAAGCTTATAATCTGTAGGTCCATAAGGTCCCCTTGCTAGCTCATAGTAACACTAAAAGATCAATTTAGTTGAAAGAAAAATTTGAAATGTTCAAATTAATATTTAATTTGAAGTGTTCAAATTAATATTTAATATATTAGATATATTAAATATAAAAGAGGAAAATATATTTATTGTATTTGATACATTAAATATTAAAATAATTAATATATATTTGATATATTAAATAAAAGATATTTATAGAATTTGAATAAGATTCAAATAAATAAATATCGTAGGAGATTTGAATGAGATTCAAATAAATAAAAGATATATTTTAATATATTAGATATTAAAACATAATATTTTAATAATGGCAAAGATCTTCCCTTGGTCTCTATAAATAGAACCCTTGGGTTGAAGCATTCTGAATAACACACATCTCCTAAATAGAGAGAATTAGAGAATTCTCTCTAAACCTCTTCCTCTTTAATCCCTTCAGGATTTTCTTTCAAGAGGCTCCCACAAGCCTTGATCTTTTGTTAGAGTCATAGCAAGGAAGATTTTGGGGAGGAGATAAAGACCCGCCAGAAGAATCTCCATGTTTATTTCAATGTAAGTTTTTGCTTAACCTTATATATTTTGTGTTTAATTCTAAATAAATCAAAGACGATCCAATGCTTCCGCTGCGGGATGAAAAGTTCATTCCTTCAAACAATTGGTAGGATGATCAAAAAGCTTCTATTTAACATTCTTTTATTAATTAGTTGTTGATAAGGAGATCAGATTTAAATTTTCATTCTTTGATTGATAGGATAGTTGTTGAGATTTTTAATTCATTGACACCTTATGAGTTAAACGATTTGTTACTTTGCTTATTGTATTACATATTTTATATTTTAATAAATTAAAGTTGATGTTTGTTGAGTTAATTGTGAAATATAATACTATTGAGATTTTATTTTGTACATAGGTTGAGAAAGAGAAATATTGTTGGTTAGCCACATTTGCAACCAATTTTTTTTTATTAAATTATTGACAAAACGGTGACGGCCATTGTCTGTCATTGAAAACCACTATTTTTGACATTTAATAACGGGCATACTTTTAATGACAGACTTTTAATGATAGACGAACTTTTAATGACATACATTTAATGACGAACTGGTGGACGTACAAATACGTTTCCGCAAGAGCACGAGTCAAGTAATATAAAACGGTATTCCTACCGTGTTTTGAATCATAGAGATTGACTTTTAATTCAATTAATTACCACGAATACTCTCACTTAACTTTATTTAGAGAACCGAAGTCAAAATAAGGTAAACTAACTAACAATAGATAATAAAAACAGAAAAATAAATGGGAGACACAAACACGATGGATAACTTGAGAAATGATCAATAACTAAGTTAACAGACAATGATAATTCAATGGACAGTGAACTCATAAGTCTAGAAGCTCTAAAGACGTAGAATCTCCTCTCGGTCTCCTCCACTCTCAAGTATTAATTAACTGACCTAGGTCTCCCTAGCACTAGCTAACTCATACAAGGCGTTAAGACTATTCATTACTCACTTCTAATGAACATTTATTAACCCTGACTATCACACAGGTAAATAAACACTTGTTATGCAATTGGGTTATTGTCTAATTAAGCTTCTCTCCTTCGAGTTTTCACTTAGAAAACTATTCAATTAACCAATGCCCAACTAATTAACCTTCATCACCAACTACAATTAATTCGCTATTAATCTCGCTATCACTCGAGTAGTTAATTAATTACGCATTAAGCTAAACTAAGTATCCTCTCTTGAGCTCAACTTAGAAATACCTCAATTAATTAGAGGAACAATGAATAAAGGCATTAAGCAACAATTGTATAAATGATTCAAAGCCCTACTAATCATAAACATCCATAAACTAAACAATTGGTCCAACAATTCCAACAATTAAGCATCCAAACAATCAAATACAACAAACCCAAGTAATTAGGAACAAGGATATACAAATTCAATTCAAACAACTCATAAATCCCTAATTATACAGCCACTAAATTAACTATAAATGAAAAGAAAAGGGAAGAAATTGTAAATAAAGGGAGATTTTCGCGTTTATGAGGTGTTATCCCAAGAATTTGAGCTCCAAATTTTCAATACCGCTCCAATTCGCTCACAAAATTCTCCCAAAACCTCTCAAAATAGCATGGAGTAAAGTTTAGGGCATAAATCCTCGGTCTGGCCTCCTAAAATCGAAGAGAAAATGTTGATTTTATAGTAGGGATCAAGCAGCATCTAAAAAAAACGCGTTCTGCTGATATCATAGTGCCTAGGCACCTAAAATAGCGCCTAGGCACTGTCACTCTGCCTTCCCTCCTATCTGTGGTGCTTGGGCGCCGTAGTGTTTTTTTTGTTTTTTGTTTTTTTTTATTATTATTTTTAACTTTCAACTTGAAATGCTTCAAACTTGGACTTTCAAAATGAACTCTTTCTTGGTCAACATTTTATTAATTATATCTTCTCTTCTTGAATCTTCAACACAGTTCTAAAAGGCTCCAATATCCATCAAAGTAATCTCGAACACTCGATGTTGGTCCGTTAGCTCGGTTTCTAGAAAATCAAGAGAAATACACATCAAAGTTTGCTAATTAAATACAAAACTAGCCAATAAATCGGCATAAATATAGTACTAAATTAGTGCTATCACGGACAACCTTTTAATGATAGACATTTTAATGACGGAAATACTTTTAATGTCATACATTGACCGACAATAAAATTTGTCCGTCATTATAGGCTACGATGACATGAAAAAAGATGTCGAGCGCTTGTCCGACATCGTTTCACTACAATGACGGGCAATGCTCTTCATTAAACCCCAAATTTGTACTAGTGAAGGCAAACAAAGCCCAAATTCAAATGGTTAGATCCAAAATCAACAAAGCTCAAGTCCAATGGTTGGGCCCAAAAAGCCATTATGGCCGAAGCCCACATGCCCATGGAAAGCTCTATAAATAGAACTCTCGAGGGGTTCAGAAATTGAAAACTCTCTAGAGAACTCAGAAAGAATCCAATGCAAGGTCCTTAGGTGCTGAATGCTTCTTAAGGTCCTAAGGTGCTGAATGCTTCAAGACAAATCCTTAGGTGCTGAACATTCGGTGAAGACTAAAGACTCTTCTATGTTGGGATTTATGCCCTATAGCCTCGTAATTAATTATTTATTTAATAATTAATAGTAATTTTGATTATTTTATTTGCAATATAATATTATTCATTATATGAAAAATCCAAGGTTATTAGTGTAATCTTGAACAGTATGTGGTTGGCATACAGGAGGATCATGTTCAAGAAATAACCTAAAGAGTCATAGTATATGGATAAGGTTGGGTGCCTTATTCTGGTAACACTATAGATACGACCCACTTTGTAATAGTTACAAATGATTTGATCCAAATTGTTCATGTGGAGACATGTGAGTGGGGGTATCTTATACAATGAGTTTGTGTAAGACTGGACCACGAAATATTTAATGTCTTTTTATAAATCCGTTAATTGAGAAGATTAATATTTCATCATGATGATCATATGCAACTCGATCTTAATCTTGAGTGAGTTATGAACTCCTGCCTGTGAGGGCTTGTCCTTTGATTTGCATGGGTGAGAGTGGCTTTTGTTGCCAATTCAATAAGCCTACCATTTTGGGGACTTGACCAAATAGGGAGCTGGGAACATAATGTCACAAGATGGAATTCACTCATTCCCTTATAGGGTAAGTAGATGAGTAGTTCCCTTAAGTGCTGATTTCGGGACTTGAACAATGGAGCCCCCCCTCTTACTGGCCCGAGAGGGATTTAGTTTATGGTTGGATCATAAAAAAATTGTTCATTAGAGGATCAGTGGTACATGAGATGCAAGATGTAATTAAAGGGGTAAAACAGACTTTTGCCCCAGCTGTAATTACGAACAACTCATGAAGGATCGACTTGCATGTAATGATTATATCAATGGACACAACTTGTCCTACAGTGCATAAGAGTGCAACTTTAGGTCTATAGTGGAGTGATCCTAGAGTTAATGAATGAAAATTTATTAATTAAAGAGTTTAATTAGATAATTTTGTATAATTGGAGCTTATAATCTGTAGGTCCATAAGGTCTCATTGCTAGCTTGTAGTAACACTAAAAGATCAATTTAGTTGAAAGAAAAATTTGAAATGTTCAAATTAATATTTAATATATTAGATAAATTAAATATAAAAGAGGAAAATATATTTATTGTATTTGATACATTAAATATTAAAATTTGAAATGTTCAAATTAATATTTAATTTGAAGTGTTCAAATTAATATTTAATATATTAGAAATATTAAATATAAAAGAGGAAAATATATTTATTGTATTTGATACATTAAATATTAAAATAATTAATGTATATTAGATACATTAAATAAAGGATATTTATTAAATTTGAATTGGATTCAAATTAGAATATAAATGTTGTAGGAGAATTTTAAACAGTTTTAATAAGATTCAAATTGGTTAGATAAATATATTTTAATATATTAAAATATATTATTTAATTATTTTCCCTAGACCACTATAAATAGGACCCTAGGGGTGAGCCATTGTGCATTCTTCACAACACACATCTCTTCAATAGAGAGAAAGAATTCTCTCTAGACCTCTTCCTTTTTAATCGCTTGTGGATTTTCTTTCAGGAGGCTCCCACACGCCTTGGTCCTGTGTTCGAGTCCTAGCGAGGAAGACTTTATGGAAGAGATAAAGATCTGCCAAAAGAATATCCATATTTTCAAGGTATGTTATGCTTACCATAATATTATTATTTAATTCTAAATAAACTCAAACCGATCACTACAGTTTCGTTTGGGTTTAATTAGATTATTCCCTTCATTCTAGACCTTCAATCTAGAGAACAAGCACTCCAGCTCTCGAGTGACACACTCGCAAGAGAAAGAATTAGAGGATCATACTTAGAGATTGTATTCCACATCCACAAAATTAATACAAATTAAATTTCATTTACATGTGTCCTATTTCTATTTCTTCCTTGAAATCACGTGTGAACAATTATCTAATGACATCTTAATGTCCCCCACTACACTGACTGAGATGAGTTTCCTAGTACCAACATGTAAAGACTATACTACATCAGTAAGTATTTTCCAAGAATTACATATTAAACGTAATTAAGAACAAATCTTGATATTTGATCTTAAATCAACTATATAGGTGGAGTTGTTTATTCTCCACCAAAAATCCAGTAAATCAAATTTACTTTTATTTATATTGTTCTTCTCATGGAGGTATTTAAAACATTCCTCTCATTATGATTGCACTACTGACTAATTTAGAAACTACTTCCTTTTATATCTTAAGTCATTTGGTTTCTTTTATTAGATTTTTGTAATACTTAATCTTGAAATCATTTAGACAATTATCTAAATTTAACTTCTTTTCATTTCAACATCTCATATGCTGTCATTTTCTTTATCTTCTTAGCTTGACATCTAGCAAGTCGACTAAGAGATTATATGTACAAGTTATCTCGTTACTTTTGATTCATCAATCACTCGCTTCACGAATAATTCAATTGACAATAGATTTTGAGAACATTTCTCAATTAAGAAAAATTCAAAATTTTACACAACTATTAAAGTGTTAATATTACTTTTCCAAGTGATAAAATTTTCTCAATTTAACTAATCAGTAATAAAATTTTTAAAAAAAAATTAAGAGAACTAGACAAAGTATTGACATATATATATATATATATATATATAAATTATTTAACAATATGCAATCAATATCCATTCAATTTCAGCATAAAAAATAAAGAATTTGATAAATGAACCTTATAAATTATTTCTAATGTTGTGATTTTATTAATTTAGAACAAGTTCTGTCGTAAGGTAGTGATAATTCTCAGCTATGAGAATTATTTAACTCTAAAACCAAGTTGTTCTTGCCAGTTTGTGGATTTTGTTAAATAACAAGCAAGCTAAAAATAACATTTTTAAATAAATTCATGCAAGCTTGTTGGAATATGATAAAAGAAGGAATTAAGTAAAAAGATGCAAGAAAGTTGGCTTAAGTTGAGTTTTTGTGCAGATTTGAAGAAGTGAAGAAATTGCAAATGAAATGCAATTGCATTTCCTTGGGAAGGCAGGGTGAAGAACAAAGAAGAAGAATGCAATTGCAATGCAATTGCATTCTCTTGACTTATAAATCAAATACGGAATTCGCGGAGATTCACCAAAATTCACGTGATCTGCTTGATTTATGGGAGAGATTCCAGCCTGAATATCACGCCCAAAGTCTATCCAATAATTAAGGAACCAAAGATGGAAAGATGAGGCCTCGGATTATCTTTAAAAAGAGAGGAAGGCCGAAGAAGAGAGCAGCGTTTTTTCCTTGGAGAATTCGATTTTTCTGGGTTTATTTTTCTGTTTTTACTTTCGGCAGCAGCCAACACTTTGACTCTCTTTTGTTTCAGCATTTCATTCTTGCAGTTTAGCTCAATAAAAGTCTGAATTTGAACCTTTCTCCAATCAGTCTTTCATACACTGTTTTTTCGAACTTTTCTGTACTCTGTTTTTCTTTGTTGATTTTAGTCAGCAGTTCTGTTCTTCATTTTCTGTCTTTCTTCGGTAGTTTATGTCCGTTTTGCTCTATAAATTCCGAGGTTGATCCCTCCTCAACGAGAGTTCAAGGAGGTGAAGATTCAACAACATTTAATGGTGTTTATGGATTGATTAACACAAGGAAATATACATTGGCGCGATACTCTGTTTTGTTCAATTTCATTTCTGCAAGTTAGATTCTGTTTAATGTTTCAAGTTTTTGCTTAATTTCCAGTTATTGAATTAGCCTTGGATAATTTCCAATTTCATGTATGTGGCAAGGTTAAATTGAAAAGTTGAATTTTGGATTCCAATTCCTTTTTGTTTTTCCCATACAAAAGCTAATTCATTTTGGGTTTTATTTTCTACAAAGGTTGCAATTTTCAGTACCATGACTTAAGAAATTTTGGTTTTAAATTAGTAGCTTTAGTGTTGTTATTTCTTGGTGGGTATTTTTAATTGATAATTCAATTTAGTTTGCCTTAAGATTAATTTCTTTATTTTAGTGTATTAATTATGATTTTTACACAAGGTAAGTTTTTGATTTTCAACCTTTCCATAATGAGCTAAATTTTCTTTAGGGGTTCAAGTTGGTGAAAACCCTAAGGAAAAATGTAAAAGCTCTAAAGCATAACCAATCTAGTTAGCATGTGAACTTTGTTTGCTTTTGTTGAATTTAGATTTGGGTAAACCTAGCCGGCCAACTAGTGATTGCTTGTCAAGCTTGAATTTAATATCGAAAGAGTTAAGGGAAAGCCGATGTCACAAAAGCAATGGAGGAAAAGGCTTAGAAATAAGTTCTGAACATCGACCCTAGATATAGGGCGAGACTCCAAAACCACTAGAGTTGTGTGCGAAAGTATGTAAGTTAGATTAGCCATAGACATATAGGTTTAATCACTTAGTCTCCTAAAGATTTTGAATCAAAATTGAATAGGACTTGAACTCGGTTTACTTAGTTTTCACATGTTAGCTATGATTGCAATTGCATTTGAACAGCATTTTTCCAAAGGTGTTTGAATCACTTGAATCTCTATTTTAATTCATTGATTTTTCACCCATTCTTTGTCAACAAACCAACCTCTTAAATTTTTACATCTTCGGTTACCACAATTGCATTTTGTAAGCAAATTTGTGTTGTCTTCATAAGATTTTGTTAAAATCCGTTCCCTTGGGTACGATACTCTGGAATACTTCCAGTTTCTTTATTACTTCGATCACGTGCACTTGCGTGTTGTAGCAAAGCCAACGATCAGGTAGGTCAAGTGTTCTTTCACTGAACTGAGACAATCTCAACAAAATATTACACTAGGATAACTCTTATTCCTACAATATTTAATTACAATTAATTAATTTGGTCAAGAACATCATTAACAACCTTAATGGACCCTATGCAAGTGTGACCCATCATTTCAGATCCTATAGTTTTATCCCAACAAGTGTCGCGTAGGTAGGTCAAGTATTGGAACAAAACTAACAATTTTACCATTCTCAGGAGATTGTCTTGATATTAACCTATGCAAACACCTTCCATAGGAGGACGGTCCAAAAGCCCCTGCGAGTGCCCACATGGATCTCATGTTGTGAACCGGTCAATTGAAAACGTGTGGGCTTTTAGAAGAAAAATTTTGAATAGAAAAAGTCTCCAGTCTAATGCAAGTACACACTGCCAAACAAGTAGTAAAGGAAATATTCTAGAGTATCGATCCCATAGAGAACGGATCCCACAAAATCCAAAATTAAGGCAAAGATGTTCACACAGAGCAACCTTGGTAACAAATATTAAATAATTGGGAAGGTTGTGAGTGTACTAAAATCAAATGATAAAAAGATGGAATCCGAACATGCTTTTGCCCCTTAGAAAAGAATTGTGACCTAAAATGCAATTGCAATCTTTACTCAAGCACCAAGCAATGTAAACTGGGTTCAACTTCTATTAGATTTTAATGGAAAAACCTTTAGAAGCCTAAGTGATTAAACCATATGTCTATGGCTAATACGAACTTAGTTTAATGAGAACACAACCCATGGCCTTAGAGGTTTCACCCTATATCTAGGGTAAAAAACAAGTGCTTATGTCTAAGCTCATTTCCTCTATTGCTTTGTATGAACACGTAATCTCATTTAACACTTTCAATATTAAACTCAATCTCTGTATGGTCACCTAGGTGATCAAGCTAGATTCACAATAAGAATGATAATCAATAAAAGCAAACAATGTTATGGAATCGAGCAAAGTTACTTTTACATCTTAGGCCAAGCTTCCAATCCTTAGGGCATCCACATATCTGAATCCCAAAGACAAAATTAGCTCATGATGGAGAAAATAAATAAGAAAATAGTAAAAGAAAGAAAACACATACTGACTTTAAAAGAAAGAAAAACAGAAACTTGAAAATAAAGTGTTGAACTAAAAGGTAAAGAATAACTTAAATGAATAATAATGAACTTTATTAAAACCAAACTTGCTGTGAATTAAAGAACTAAAATTAAAGACAAGGATTAGAAGTAAACTAAATGTGAAATAACAAAAGTTAAAGTATTGGTATTTGAAGAGCTAAAACAGAAAATTAAATTTACGAATACAAAGGAAAATCAAACTCAAAGAGATAATTTTACCTCTTCAATCGATCTAAACACAATCTTTGTCAAGGAGAGTAAGGTCTTCACAACCCTAGACTTTCGATAAAGATGGATTGAAGTTTGGCCGGCAACATTCTTCCTCCTTTAAGTTGAGAAAACAGAAAATAAAAAGTGCAGAAAGTAAAGTGGTCTTCCAATCGTAAAAACGATCGTGGACGATTTTTCCGTGGCTTGAATCTTAATATTTATAGCCTCCAAATGCTAGGGTTTTCTTCGTGTATGTATAAGACAAGAATCGGATCTTTATGAGCTTGATTCGTGGAGAATATCTTCAAATATCAGCAGAAAATCTAATTTCCAGATTTCCTCCTGATTTTTAGAAATTTTGTCTTCAGGAAAAATTGCAGTTGCAATTGGAGTCGCAATTCTAGCAGTTTACAATTTTCTGCATAAAAACATCAAAAATCAATAAAATTCAACTCTTTTGTTTTAGATTTCTCATCACAAAACAACACGTTTACTGATTTTGGTTATTCTCATATTAATTTGCTAATAATTATGGACATATAAGCATGAATTCTTGCAAATAACCTAAATTTGGAAGGCAAAAATTACATAAAATATGAGACTCATCATAAACCAATAATGGAGACTGTAGGATATGTTGTCACATATCCCCTCCCACTTACTATTTTGAAAATAGGGTTTTCTCCTACTTAGACAAATTAGGCTAATCTCATTTATCTAATTAAGTTTCTAATGTACCCCTTCATAACCTTTATGTTGGTTAGATTGATTTGAATGTGAATTATCTAGTTTTGAACTATTTAAAAACTAATCACATTATGGCAGTAAAATTCACATTTGGACTGATTATTGGTCCGACCATGACCCTCTAAATTTCTTTTTCCCTCGTTTCTTCATTTTATCTTCTAAAAAAGATATTAAAGTTCCAAAAGCTTGGTTTGCTCCAACCCTTACCTGGAATTTCCACCCGAGAAGACTACTCTTAAACAGAGAAGCACATGCTTGGTGATTTACCATGGCCACCCTTCCGAAGCCGAATGACACTAAAGGAATGAATCTAATACATTGGACAATCGCCTCCGATAGGTCTTTTAGAACCTCTTCCGCTTTTCAATTCTTTATGGGCCGAGAGTGCCCTCACACGTCCTTTTACCACTATTAGGACTCCATCCTCAACAACTTGTGGAAGTCAAAGATTCCTAAGAAATTAAAATTTTTCATTTGGTCTATTTTTCTTAGAAGTCTTAACAAGACAAAGAGAATTCAACGCAGATTCCCAGGCACCAAGCTCAACCCAAACTAGTGCATCTTGTCTTACAGGAACTCAAAATCTACCGATCATCTGCTTGTAAAATTTTGACTTGGCTCATTCTTGATCGGTTAAGCTTCACCAAGCTACAGGGATAAGCTCTTCTTCACCAAATCATGAGGAAGGCCTTTGTGTGGAGGCCATGGTTCGAAAGCCTAGCTCTCAGAGAAATTTTCTACACTTCACTCTTTTTGCTGCTATCCTTTGGATTTTTAAAGAGAAAGCTTGCAATCACACCCAACTTTGGGATGACATAATCTGATCTTTGCTTCTCTGTGGTTTACCCACTCTAAGTTTTTCACCAATTATGAAGATTCTACAATTGCTCTTAATTGGCAAGCTTTTATGTAATATTCTCTATATGTTCCTCACGTACGTTCTCAATAAAGTATCCACTTTTCAAAAAACAAAGTATAGTTTTCTATGTGATTGATAGTGTGTTTCGGAATAACTTGTGAAAAAATGCGTTTTGAACAAAATCGATTTTCTATGAGTACCTATGGAAAAAATAATGATTTAAAGTGTGTATAGTATAGCTTATTAGTTATTGGGCGATTTTAGGTGATCAAAAGTGGGTTTTTTTTCCTTAAAAAAAACTTAATAAAGATAAAGTGCTTAAAAAATTGGATTAGTTTAAAAACCTTTTATTTGAATAAACACTAGATAGATGAATTATCCAAAAATGACTTGAAAGTGATTAACCGAAAATCTTCAAAATATGTAATAAAAAATAAAAATAAATTTATATAATTAATAGAATCACTTTTGAATATAGTGCAACTAAACAAATTTATTATTGAAAATACTTGTGAAGAAAATGTAAGATATAATAACATTTTTATTGAAAATATTTTTTTCAAAAGTGTTTAAATTAGAAGGTATTCCAAACGAAACCCTAAAGATGAACAAAAACAGTTTTTTCAAAAAAAAAAACTACCATGTTTAGTAATAGTAAAAAAAGTTATATAAAAGTAGATTGATTTAAGAATATTTGTTTTTGTGAAGAAACATTCAAGCCACGATTATCCAAAAAAGAAATTTTAAAATAATTGGCTGAAAACCACTCCTAAATATACAGTAAGGAAAAAAAATTGTAATTTTGTAGAATCACTTTGACTTTAGTGTAGCCAAACAAATTCGTTATTAAAAATATTTTTTATTAGAAATATTTTAAATAATATGCCAAACTCACTCTCCTCATTGTTGAAAGAGTTGACTATTCTTGCCAAATTTTCGTGCTTCCAATTATCATAAAAAAAGGTTGAAAAATCTTTTAGAAAAGTTGTGGTGGTGGTTACTTTAGTTAATAGTTATATTATTGGCAAAATCAAACATTGATTATGATTAACCACACCTCAATTTTGTTTGATGGATTCTAAATTTTAGGCATGTTTGATATACGTATATTTCTCATTTCCAACATTAATTTGTTCACGTTGTTAATGTTGTTTTTTTTTGAAGAAAAGAAAAAAAAAACAGAGAGACAAGAACAAAATTTTACTCATAAAGATTATATATTATTTCGAAACTATTGTTTAGAATTGAAAATAAATATTGAAAACTATGAAATGAAACAACACTAGGAAAATGACATATGGAAAAAAGTGGACCATTAAAGGTTGCATTTCAGCCACAAAAAAGGTTTTGGTCATCAGTGGGACAACGTACTATTTTAGTGTTGGTTTTTCTGTTCAGCAACAAATGAACATTTGCGTCCTTTTTTATGGGTATTTCTTGACACATTTTTTAAATGGATGGATTTCTGTTAGTTCACTTTTAAAAAAGAAAATAAAAATCTTAAAATTGAAGCATACAAAATATGTTTTGACCTATATGTATTTATTTCAGTTTTGTTATTAATATTCTAAGCCTTCCTGTTTGTAAAAAAAAGTGTTCTAATTTTTCTCCAAATTTAACTCGTCGAACAAAATAGAAACCAATTAAATTATTATAGAAATAGTTGTTTTCAATTTTGCATTTAACATTTTTATTTAGCATTTTTATAAAACCTATTAAACACATAAGTTATTTTTCAATAAAAAAAAAAGTAAATTAAAATATTGAGGTTGAATTGAAAATTTTAACAAGAAAATTTTGTTTGAGTATTTCATTGTTATTTATTGTTGTTAGAAATAAAAGAGCGAGAGCGTAGCTGACTAAATTAGTACCACAACGAAGCAAACCAAACAAGAGTGAGAGTGTCAGCGACAACGAGTTTACTAAAGGTTCCTTTGTAGGATTTTAGTGGCGTTCGCTTCTTCTAGTAGTGTTATCACTCATAACAAGGCCTCAACGTGTTTCGTCGTTTCTTCTCCATCCTTTTACACCGTCATTGCATCTCACGACTTCAATCACAATGTATTCTTCATTGCAATCGCTGTTCGTCTTTCAAATCGAGATAAACGCTGCTCAAGCTCTTATTCTAGCAACCTCTCCAGTTTCCTTCTTCATTTTTTTTCTTTTATGTTTTTAGTTATGTGAAGATGCATTTGATATGGACTTTGCTTATCGATCTACAAGATGTGTGAAGAAGGAAAGAGGGAAGAGGGAAGAAGGCAAGAGGGAAGAGGGAAAATAAAAAACAGTAAAAAAAAAGTTTGAGTGAGGCTAAAGTAGAGAAAGAAACGGTAAATGGTATAAAGTAAACAAAAAAAGATGGTGTGGGTCCACATAATAAGGAATAAGTATTTCATATTGTAAACGCATATCATTTTTTATTATGCTCTTCTCATCTAGTTGAGTTTTGTTTCTCTGTGTTTCTGTTATATGTAGTGTCTGTAGTCTTATTAACTCTATTAGCATTGTATTTGTTTGTAACTAGTTATGATGCTAATAGACCGTTTAAATTTAAAACATATTTAATAAGGTATTTTATATCTATAAATATGTTTCTCACACGAAACAAAAATAATAACAGTAATAAGTTTTAATGCGTATTGCCACACCATCCTAATAAAATATTTTAGATTAAACAAACAACATGCTTATGAACTTTGGGGTATGTTTTAATTATACCCTTAGACTTTGAAAAATGTTTCATTTTTAACCTTGAACTCTGAAATTGTTACAAAAAAATATCTTTTAAGTCAAAATAAAGAATGAAAATTAGCGTGGCAGTTGATGTGTAAAAATTAGAAGGCGTACGTAATATTATGTACAATTACATAGAAGATTAAGGTTACGGGGTATTTTATATAATTTAACCGATATTTAAAAAGTCATGTCATATATATATATATATAGTAATTGGTAAAGATGGAAATTTAAGAGCCATATGGTTGCAAGAATAATTCCTTATGGCCTTCACAGAAGCCCAGTAGCTCCACCTCCCTCGCCACATCAGTAAATCAATTACCACATCAGCAAACACCCACACATCAGTTGATGCAACAATCCATAATAAATAATTTGGCATGATTTCAGCCAAATTTGTAAAGCTCAATGCTGGCAGTGTCGATCTCTTCCAAACAGCAGCAGAGGACAACCCATTTCTAAAAGCATGAGCTGTATCCTTGACCTTCCTCTAAGGAAAGAGACCTTGGGCAAAATCAATGGACAATTCAGTCATTATTTTGCCTAAAATTGAACCAATCATCACTTTTCCTTCTATAGCTAATGCCCAAATCAGCTCCTTCCTTTTTAATTTGTAGCTTCTCTTTGCGCCAGTATATGTAAAGAATGCCTGAATGTTTATAATAAAATTTTAAAAACATAGTCAAACTAGCTAATTTATACATCCATAAAAAAAAATAGTGGTTAGAAATGTATTTCATTATTTTATATCTAAACAGTTTCCTTTTCGTACTCAAAGAAGACATGAACCTAACAACTTTAACTTTTTGCTTGAACTTACAAGGAACTGAACAAAGATAAAATCAACTTGCTGGCTTGAAATTGGACCACAGTTTCCATATGGATTAAATACTTTTTGTATCTCTTTAAATGCCACATTCCTATATAAACTGCAAGCATTCATCCAATACAGAGAGAGAGCAATGGAATCTTTGTTATTCATTAATCAATGGACACATCAAATCTCCCCAATAGCAATAACCAAAACCTTCATTGTCTTCATTTTCATGGCTTACATTTCTGTCATGTTTTCTCAAAGTTACTGCAAAAGAAAGCACTCAGTCCGGCACGCAGCTCTCCCACCAGGCCCAAAACCATGGCCTCTCGTCGGTTGCCTCCCAACAATGTTGATGAACAACTTGCCAAGACACCAATGGATTCATGCAGTAATGAAGCAATTTAACACTGAGATTGCTTGCATACGTCTCGGAAATACTTATATAATCCCAGTGACTTCTCCAGAACTCGCTCTTGAATTTCTGAAGACACATGACTTTGTCTTTTCATCTCGTTCGTCCATTTGTAATACCGTCAATATTTTAACCCGTGGACATCTCACCACAGCTTTTTCACCATCAGGAGCCCAATGGAAGAAGATGAGAAGAATACTTGCGTCGCAAGTATTGACTCCATCAACCCTCCATAACATGCTTGGCCATAGAATCGATGAGGCTGATGCTCTTCTACGTCATATTTTCAGCCTAACTACCACAAATACTGACGATCGAGGCGGTGCAGTGGTTAATTTGAGAAGCATAACACAACATTATTGTGGCAACATTATCCGAAGAATGCTATTCAATAGAAGATACTATGGTCAAGGGAGCTGGGAAGATGGGGGGCCAACTTTTAAAGAAGAAGAGCATAATCAGGCATTGATCACAATTCTTAGGCATGTTAATGCATTTTCAATATCAGATTTTATGCCTTGTCTGAAGTCATTTGATTTGGATGGACACGAGAAGATTATAAAAAATGCTTTGAAAGTATTCCGAAAGTATGATGAGCAGATTATAAATGACAGAGTGCAACAATGGAAAGATGGAAAAAAAGAAGAGGTTGAGGACATTCTTGATATCCTCATTTCACATAAGGATGAGGATAAAAACTTGTCACTGACAATTGAAGAGATCCAGGCTCAAATCACGGTGAGTATTTTAAAACCTTATATCATATCACATATTAATTATGGTAAAATGTTCAAGTTTATGATATTTTTTTTGCCTATTTCATTATTGATGCATTCATGCAATTCGTATTATTTATGGTTTTTTAATATGGAAGTGGACGTTTCTCATAATAATGATATAGGAGCTACAAATTGCAACGATCGATAATCCTTCAAATGCAGTGGAATGGGCAATGGCAGAATTACTCAATCAACCAAGTATTTTGCAAAAAGCAACTGAAGAATTGGATAGAGTAGTTGGAAGAGATACACTCGTTCAAGAATCTGACATCCCAAAACTCAAGTATCTCACAGCTTGTATTAGAGAATCTTTTCGGCTTCATCCATTTTCAGCATTCAATGTTCCTCATGTTGCAAACTCTGACATCATTGTGGGTGGTTACTTTATTCCTAAAGGTAGTGAAGTCTTGCTCAGTCGTTCAGGTCTTGGTCGAAACCCAAGAATTTGGGAGGATCCAACGAGGTTTAATCCAGAACGTCATCTAAACGATGAGACGGTTGAATTGGGATTGTCAGAACCTAGTCTACGATTCATTACCTTCACTAGAGGGAGGAGAGGCTGTGTTGGTAGCTCACTGGGCACTAACATTACCATGATGCTATTTGCTAGACTGCTGCAAGGTTTTTCATGGAACTGACTGCCAGGAATGACAAAAATAAACTTTTCTGAGTCTGATGAGCTTTGTCTCCTAGAGCCATTACACCTGCGAGCAGAACCACGTCTATCTCATATTATGTATCAGATTTGTAGATCATGAAACATCAACTAGCTTAAAATAATGGCCAAAATTGAGCATAGCTCTGTTGTAAGTGGCATGTACTCCTTCCCTTAAGGTCGGGGGTTCAAATCTTCATATCCCACATTTGTTGTACTAAAAAAAAAAAAACTAAAATAATATATGAAAAGATAAAAATATGTATTTGATTTTCTTGTTTGCTGCATGTGCCTATATGCGTTCTACATACTCTCACTTATTAGTGTAGCTAATTCTTCTTTATTAGTTTGACAATGGGAGAGTTTGAGTAAATTAAAATTATGTGAGCAATGTATATTGTATTGCAATAAATAGTAGGTGTGTTACATTTAAGCCTAAAGATATATCATAGAAAAATTGAAGAAATATAGTAAAAACATCAACAGGATGAACATAGTATTAACCATATGAAGTTTTAATTTATTTTGAAAGGATGAAATGCTTATTTGTGAATTTAAATATTGTTATAAGTTTTCTAGGAAATCCATCAACATCAACATGTTAGCATCGATACTTAATTTCCATCAACATTTTCATAAAATTGAGACATCGATATTATTATCAATATCGACATTTAAAGCCTTGATGATGTGATGTGAAATAAAAAATAGACTGCAAAATGAGATCATCATTGGAAGTACTCCCCATGTAAGTGATACTAGATGTCTCAAAATCTAAAACACGTAAGCAATAAATTTTCAATTTGTTTTTATTTTACTTGTCTCTTCAACTAATAGAAACTTGTCGATCCCTCTTTCCCCAAATTACTCCATCCTCTCATCTCTCCGTATTCTACTCTCTCTCAATCCCTCAATCTCCCACTCGATTTCTCTCATTCTCTAATTCACTATCTCTCAAACTTAGCCTCTTTCTCACTACCTTAAGTTCTATCTCTTATTTTGGGTCCAAATATTCGTCCTTTATTATTTCATGTGGACATTATTCTTTAAAGGATTCCATGTCGACAAAGCCTTTTGGGTGTCATTGAAGGAATATGAAGCGACGGATAAGTTTAGATCCAAAATTCTGCCCTCTTGGTGAAAGGCATATATGGTTTAACCAATGGAGCTATACTTATGTTCGCTAAAAGAAAAAAAGATTAATTTGACGTGTCGTCCAATAAGTCCTCAACCTACTTGACTTTTTTTTTTAAATTAATATATTTATTTGTTACAAAATTGAAAGTTTAAGCTTCAGATAGAAAGAAAATTAAATTTTATTTTTAATAGAACAATTAATTTTGAAAATTTCTTGAATGCGTCCAAGACCTATTTGAAACAAAAACTAAAGTTCAAGGATCTATTAGACATTTTTAATGTTCGAGGACTATGAGACACAAAATTGAAAATTTAAGAACCTATGATACATAAATTTATTCAGTCTTTTTATGCAATTAATTTTTCTAAAATAATTTACTAAAGATTTTTTTTAGATTTTTTTTTCTATATTTGCATATATGTATAAATTTTTGTTTAAAAAAAACAAAAAAAAAACGGTTCCAACTTACTAAACATTAAAATAGAATTGAAAATTATACATACAAAATTGAAAAATGAGATAAATATATATACACGCACAAAATCTTAGAAGCGAAATGAAAATGACCAGTCATAAACGCTAGCTAGGTTTTGAATTAAAAATATATACATACGTGTACAAACTAAAATAAAAAGAAATTTAAATTATAAACGGTACAAAAACTTGATTAAAATAAACTTATATATATATTTTTTAATGTCATATCAAGTGCAACTTTGGCTTTTTTTTATTATTAGAAAAACGTGATTTAAAATAAATTGATACATTCATGATAAAATTGAAGTTTTAAAAAAATAGAGAGAAAATTAGAAAACACATAAACATTGATAACTAATCATTATATTTAGGATTAGCCTAAAGTCATAGCATTAGTGGCTCTTTTTTTAAAATAATTTCTTAAAGTTGTATTTCACATAATTTCTACTCAGCCATTATATTTTTTTTCAACATGTCTGACCTCTTTAGTAAAAAAATATGTCTTGATTGACTAAACTATTGTATGGTCAACCGTTTTCCATCTTCATCCACGAGAAGCACATTCTTTGGCCAAATTATAAGGTCTATTTTGACTTACAAATCCCATAGTTTTTGTCGTTCAAATTCCTCTTCTAAGAATGGCCTACAATGAACTAGATTTTTTTTTTAGATATGATGATTAAAAATTGTCAATTATAGTCTAACTAAGTCACAATTAAAGTTTTATTGACTAATCCAAATAATGTCCATCAATTTTCATGATTTCCATAAATTTTTTCGAAATTTTGAAATTTCCATAGTTTGGTTTCAATAAAAAAGTAAAATTTATGGAGTTATTGGGTGCATGCATTAATGCAGACTCGAACCCTTTGCTTGAAAGGAGCTTGAAGTGAATTTACCACTTGAGAAAACAAAAAACATTTTGCTCAGGAGGCTCAAGAGCAATCACATGAATATCAATATTTGTTTTAGAGTAAAAAATGAAAACCTACGGAAACCATATGTGCCTTAGAAAGTAACTTTGTAGTGTCTATTATCTTAGTATACGTCTCATTGGTTAAAGCAAAGTTTGAAAGCTAACAGCAACCTATCTATTTAGATATAGTAACCTCTTTGAGCACAAAAGTTGTAGTTCTCTGTAATGAGGGTTTATAACGGTGAAAGCTAGGGTTTGTTCTTGTTGGATGCCCTTTTGAAAAAAAAATGCTTTTTTAAATATCGTATATTTTTTTTATAAGCACATTAGAAAGGAATTACTAATTTAGAACGTGTTTAGCATAGTTTGCTAAATGATGGAACATGACTAAAAATGTTTTTCAAAACCATGTTTGGTAATAAATAAGAAAAACATGATTTAAAAGTAGATTAATTTAAAAACATTTTTAAGAAACACTATGTGAACGAGAAATTTCGGTCAACCATAAATTGCCACGTCATTATTTTAAATTGATGACAAAGTTTCATATTATTAATTTTCATACCAATTATAAATTAACATATGTCTCAAAATTAAATTAAATGAGATTAAAATGAAAAATGAAATAATGACACATGTCTAGCTTATGGCCATTTGAATTTAATACAATCAGATTGGCTATGTCATGAATTAGTCCAATTAAAATTTTTTATGTTGTATGATATTGACACAAGTTAATCTATTCAAACTACGCCAAGTGTATTTGATGACATAAATTGGCCCAATCGGATTGTACCATGTGGCAGCAAGTTCACAATGAGACAGGCCAAAGTCCATATGACCTCCTATAAATAGAGGAGGTCACCCCTCATTGGAGAGTAAAAAGTACATCAATTATGTCAGAAAAAACTATAGAACCCATTTTCCAAATCATCTCATACTTCTTGTCATTTTCTACCTAAAACAATAGGCACATTTGTATGCATATTGCTTCATTAATTAAGAAATTTCGTTTCTTATCCAAAAAGATAAGATCAGACAATCAGGCCATTTGTTATTATAAGTGAAATTGAAAGAAAAAAAAAAAACAAGAACTGAAAGCTCTAGAAATGCAGCAAACAAGAATCAACTATGGAAATATGGAGATGGGCATACAAATCTTATCAGGCAGATTTATCGAGAAATGTTCCGATAAGAAACAAGAACATAAAAAAAAAAAAAAAAAAATTATGGCTCTAAACTTACTTCCCTTGAAATCTTCGAGTTGATTCCAACGTTACATTTCTTCCCCCAAATCTCAGGCTCTCCCTCAATGCTCTACCTCGTTTGATTCACAAAAATGGCAACAATCTTCATCGATCGCGTATCTAAAATGAGAGGGAGAGGAGGAAATCTTCAAATTGACCCCAATTTCAGTTACAGCGAAGGGCTTCCAAATTCCAAGTATGAAGCAATGGAGTGAAAGGAGTCTCAAGCTCAGGCGTTCTACAAAAGGACCTCAAACAACTGCTAGTTCTAAGGGCCTCAATAACATCGATGTAATGTCACCGCCGGTGACAATTTCGTAGCTCTGACGCTAGTGAATAAGGATCAAGAGAAGACGACACTAGAGAAAAATAAGAGTGAATTGAGAGAGAAATTCGTGGAGATCGGGTGGATGACAGCAAGATTGAAGAAGCAAGTGGAGATTTAGAGACTGAGAGGTAGAGAGAAATAGTGAGAGAAGAAAATTGGGTGGTAATGTAAAAGAAGAGTAACTTTCATTTGGGCGGCAACTCAAAAGAAGAGAGAACAAAGAATGCACATTTTTCTTTTTAGATTTTCTATAGCACTTTTTATCTAATGCTATAACTAAAAGCTATAGAAAAGGTTATTTGTTGTAGTGGTGCAAGGGTGGTTGGGATATTCAGTTGCTAAAGATTTGTTTTCAAGAAGCTCCCAGCTAGGTTAAGTTCAGTTCAAAATTCCAGCTATAGGCTTAGTTTATGAGTTCTACTTAACAAATGTTCAAATAGAAGTTCACAAAAAAATATATATAATACTTACCAAGGTTTCCGGAATTTCCTCAACTATGTAATGGCTAAAACAACTATTAGTCGCCAATCCTGTAGAACAAAAGATATTTAGAAACGATAGGGATAAAAAGTAACAATGTCAGAACATATAAATCATCTATGTTCAGTGAGTTTAATATATTGGCAGCTCAAAATTTTTAAATAAGAAATGAGAATTTACTAATATTTAGACAAAGGGAACATGGCAAACTATTGGCCAAGAAAAATAGAGTTAAAGAAAAACTATAAACAACAAATCATTTATGGCAGCAACTTCACATTTTTTACCTAATTAGGAATAATTCAGGGAACGACTTAAGAGGTAGATAGTTCTTTGGTGATCATGTTATGCAATGACATAAGAAATGCCCAGTAAAGCACCATAAAATATGACCTAATTGAAATACGCAATGACATAAAAAATGTCTACTAAATTAACACGACATCTGATCCTAATTGAAAAATTAGTTTCATTTAGTGATTGTTAATGTCTATTGCTAGATAGGTTTATATTATTCCTTGACATTGTTGCAAAAAATAGTTTCGGTTGAGAAGTTCACCACATTCTTGTTAGGTAAAAAGTTAATGCATATGATTGTTCAAACCTTTTAGGTTTTCCATACCATTTGGAGAGTCTTTACTCGATAACTTGAAGTGAGGCAAACGATGGTTTAATTCAACCAACCTAACATATTACATGATTAAGTACCGAGTCCATCATGCTTAAAATTAAATCTAAACTCTCTTATTTCTCACTAATTGTTAATTTAGACGAAGTAGAAAGTACACTCGATTCATGTTAAAAAAGCACAATGGAACTAAACATAACCAAGTTCAATTTTATATTTAAGGTTCATATTTAACTTATCTCCTTTCAAAATCATTCACTTAAGCCAATCAACGAACCCATACACTCTCTTTCACTTCAGCTCCATTAAAACTATATCTATATCACAACACAAGCAAAAATTCCCCAAACCACATATATATCTAAACAAGAGAATGACATAAGATAACTTCATTGTAGAGTTTTCATTTCCTAATCTCTATCAAGTAAAATGAATTAACTCTAAACCTTAAATAAGCACTCATAAACTCGTATAGTACAGTTCAAGAATTAAGAATAAGAACAATATTACTTTGCATTGCAGGGTAATTTTGATCTTCCTAGCTTGTATTGATTGACCTTACATATTCTTCAAAACCAAACATTGTTCCATACCATATATATTATGTTCTTCATTGGACATCTTAAAACCTATTACGAGAAGAAAAATTACAAAGGCATTAACTTATAAATTTTATACCTTCCAAACAAAGAATTTAAATGCAATGATTCATTTGGTTGAATTTTTGTTTCTTAATTTGTGAACAGAGTAAAAAAAAGGTAAACTCTTTGATACTCATCCATGATAAAAGTGTAATTATAGGAAAAGAATAAGAGCACTAAACTTAACTAACTAAGATGATAGAGCTTCATGAACTTTTATGGCATTATGATGAACTTAACCAACTTTTTATAGCATTTGCAGGAGAATCTAATGTTAAAAATTGAAGATGAGAATCTAAAATATTTGTGAAAATGACAAGAAATCTCAATGGTTTAAGTTGGGGGCATTTAAGTAAATGTATACAAAGGGGGCATTTTTGAAATTAACTCATCTTCTCTTGTTTTAGGGCTGTTCACGATTAGAACTCAGAGGGAGAGAGAGCAGCAGTCGCAATAAGGAAAAACAGAGAGATTGAGAGGGAGCAGCCGCACAGTTCAGCAAAAACGAAGAAGAAGAAGCTGTGGGTCTTCGGTGTACTGTGGATCTTCAGCTTTTCAATTGGGTCTTCGTTTTTTGGGCAGTTAGTTCGACGACTTGGGTCTCCGGTGGTGCGAGTTGAGTACAGGGACTGCAACCGCCGGCGAGGATCTCTTTTTCTCTGTGAGTCTCGGTTTTTTGAACAGAAACGTGTGGGTCTCGATTTTGAACATTATCGCTGCAGAGGTGTTCAGTGCTGTGGGTGTCCGAAAATCAACCTGTTCTTGCCGTGGGTCTCGGGTTTCAGGGGTTGTGAACTCGTGGGTCTCTGTTTCGGTATAGGGGCTGTTCTCCGACAATATCGAAGGCTGTTAAGGCAGTGGTATTCGATTTGTGCTCAAGTCAGTAAAAGATTTGAGGTATTGATCGTTTTATCGACACAATTTCAATCCATAGATTTTGGATTGGTTTATGCTTTTGTACTTGTAAAATTGTGACTTACTGCTTCTGAATAAAAATCCTGGTTCTCAAAGTGGATGTAGACCGAAAGGTTGAACCACTATATATCTCGGTGTCAAAATTTTCTCTTGCTTGCTTGACTAAATTTGTTGCTGAAACTGCGTTCTAATTTGGCATATTCGAGTTCGGGTTTTATAACAAGTGGTATCAGAGCTCCATTTTATCCAAAGGTTCAAAGGTTCGTGATTTTCTGCTTTGGTTCATTCTTTGTTCAGGTTATACTGTGAGGTTAATGTCTTCAATGTCGACTCGTTTTGAGGTTGCTCGATTTGATGGGAAGGGTGATTTCGGGTTATGGAGAAAGAAGATTAAAGCTCTTTTGGTTCAGCAAAAGGTAGCAAAAATTTTGTGTGACGAAAAGGACCTTCCGGCGACACTCACAAAAGATGAACGAAAGGAGATGGATGAAATTGCCTATTCGACAATTATACTCTATTTTTCGGACGGAGTACTTAGGCAAGTAGATGAGGCAACTACCACAACCGAGTTATGGAAGAAATTGGAGAGCCTTTATTTGAAGGAGAAATTCTTTGGATATAAGATGGATGAGAATAAAGGCTTGGAAGAGAACTTGGATGATTTTCGAAAGATTGTGGTCGATCTCAATAACATCAATGAGAAGATGTCAGATGAGAATCAAACAGTCATTCTTTTGAATTCTTTGCCAGATACATTTCGAGAAGTTAAAGCAGCCATAAAAAATGGAAGAGATTCTCTGACCATGGACATTGTGGTGGATGCTTTAAAAACGAGAAATCTCGAAATTAAGAAGGAACGCAGGGAAGGAGAGTTACTTATGGCCAGAAGGAGAACTGAAAAGAAAAATTGGAAAGGAAAGGAATCTAGAAGCAGGTCTAAGTCCAAAGGGAAAGGCAAAAAGTGTTACTTGTGTCGTAAGGAGGGGCATTTTAAGAAAGATTGTCCCTTGAACAAGAGCAAAGAAGCTTCTAATAACAAGAAGGGTGAATCTAGTGCAGCAAATGTAACAGATGGATATGATTCTGCAGAGGTCTTGATGGTGTCCAGTAGATATTTTCAAGATAAGTGGATCATGGATTCTGGTTGCACATTTCACATGACTCCCAGGAGGGACTATCTGATTGATTTTCAGGAAGTCAATGGGGGAAAGGTTTTGCTGGGTGATAATGGTGTCTGTAATGTGAGAGGAACTGGCTCAATTCGGCTTGCAACACATGATGGTTTGATCAAAATACTTACAAATGTAAGATACGTACCAGAACTTAAACGAAATCTAATTTCCTTAGGTGAATTAGATAGATCAGGTTATTCATATAAATATGTGAATGGAGTTCTGAAAGTTTCCAAGGGATCTCTGGTTAAATTGAAAGGAACCTTGAGGAATGGTCTCTATGTGTTGGAAGGTACTGCAATTACAGGGAACGCTGCAGTTGCATCTAGCAAAGAAATTGATATGTCCATGTTATGGCATAGGAGGTTGGCTCATGTGAGTGAAAGAGGTCTACAAGCTCTTTCACAACAAGACTTACTTGGAAAAGTTAAAGACGTCGAACTCCCATTTTGTGATCATTGCATAATGGAAAAGTCTACTAGGGTGAAGTTTGGAAAAGGGAAGCATACAACTAAAGGCATATTGGATTATGTACATTCATATTTGTGGGGTCCTACCAAGGTACCTAGTATGGGAGGTTCAAGGTAATTCATGTCTATTATTGATGATTTTTCAAGGAAGGTGTGGATTTATCTACTGAAACAGAAGGATGAGGCTTTTGGGAAATTCCTTGAATGGAAGAAGCAGACTGAGAACCAAACAGGAAGAAAGGTAAAGTACCTGAGAACTGATAATGGTTTAGAGTTTGTGAATCACAAATTAGACAAACTTTGCAAATCTAAAAGAATCACGAGACATTTTACTGTTACACACACTCCACAGCAAAATGGTTTAGTTGAGAGGTTCAACAGAACAATAATGGAGTGTACTAGATGTCTCTTGTCTAATGCTTCATTACCTTTGAAGTTTTGGGGAGAAGCTACCCAAACTGCCTGTTATCTTATTAACAGGAGTCCGTCTTCTGCAATAGAGTTCAAGACTCCTCAAGAGGTATGGAAAGGAGAAGCTCCAAGTCTTGATCATCTCAGAGTATTCGGTTGTTCAGCTTATGCTCCTGTTAAGGAAGGAAAGCTGAACAATAGGGCATTGAAATGTATGTTTCTGGGCTATCCTCCAGGTGTCAAAGGATATAAACTTTGGTGCTTGGAAGAGGGTAGGAATAAATGTATTATCAGCAGAGATGTCACTTTTAATGAAGAAGAGATGTCGTTTTGTACTAAGAGCCAGCCAGAACAAAAGTCAGTTGAGAATGTTGAAACAGAAGTCAGAATTGATTCTGAGCCACGACCATCAGGTACTTCAGGTGAATCTAGTGATGAGTCGCCTCTGGTTTCACAAACAGAGTCTTCACAGAGGTCTGAATATGATGGGGGACAATCCCAACATGAGAGGATTTTGATTGATGAGGGAGCTTTCACTGAGGAAAGTTCAGGTAACCATGACTTACAGAATTATCAGCTTGCACGTGACAGATCTCAGAGGGTGAGACAGGCCCCTATGAGGTATGGTTTTGCTGACTTAGTTGCTTTTGCTTTGAATTGTGCTTCTGATAATATTGAGGCAGAGCCTATTACATACGAAGAGGCTATTGCATCTGATTTGAAAGAACAATGGAAGACTGCAATGGAAGACTGCAATGGAAGAAGAATTGTTCTCTTTGCGTAAGAATCATACTTGGTCATTGGTTTCAAAGCCTCCTAAACAGAAACTCATTCAATCAAAGTGGATTTATAAAATAAAGCTAGGTACAGGAGGTAACAACAAGCCTAAGTATAAAGCTAGGCTAGTGGCCAAGGGCTTCACTCAAAAGGAGGGAGTTGATTTTCATGAGGTTTTCTCTCCGGTGGTGAGACATTCATCTATTAGATTAATTTTATCTATCGTTGTTCATTTTGATATGTTTCTTGAACAGATGGATGTCACCACAACATTCCTTCATGGAGAATTGGAGGAGGTAATTTACATGGCTCAACCTAAGGGCTATGAAGTGAAGGGAAAATAAGATATGGTTTGTCGCCTTCATAAGTCCATCTATGGACTGAAGCAGTGGCCAAGACAGTGGTATATTCGGTTTGATACCTTCATTCTAAAGCAGGGATTTCACAGGAGCTCATATGATGCATGCGTATATTGGAAACTATCTCTGAAAGGTACTTATATTTATCTACTTCTTTATGTAGATGATATGATACTAGTGTCTAAGGATTTTGCTGAAATCTGTGAACTCAAGAGACAGTTGAGTAGTGAGTTTGAAATGAAAGATTTAGGTGCATTGAAAAGAATCTTAGGCATGGATGTTAATAGAGATAGGGAGAAAGGTTTGTTAACCATTTCGCAGGAGAGCTATGTGCATAAACTGCTTGACAGGTACAACATGTCTGATTGTAAGGCAGTTTCGACACCCTTAGCATCTCATTTTAGACTTTCTTCGTCTCAGTGTCCTACTACTGATCAAGAAAGGTTAGAGATGTCAAACATTCCTTATTGTAATGTTGTTGGAAGCATAATGTATCTCATGATTTGTACTAGGCCTAACTTGGGTTACTCAATGAGCATGATAAGTAGGTTTATGTCAAATCCTGGGAAGGAGCATTGGAATGCAGTTAAATGGGTGCTTCGGTATTTGAAAGGTACTGCAGATGTATCACTGTGTTTTGGGAACAGGTGTGATCAATCAGCATTGCTAGAAGGCTTCGTAGATGCAGATTATGCTGCAGACCTTGACAAAAGAAGATCTTTATCAGGTCACATTTTTCGATTGTATGGTAATGTGATCAGTTGGAATGTTTCTTTACAGCCAGTAGTAGCTTTGTCAACTACTAAATCAGAATATATTTTTGTTGGAGAAGCAGTTAAGGAAGCAATGTGGTTGAAGCGTATTGTTGGTGAGTTGTTGTCACAAGAGTTTACTTCTATCATCCGTTGTGATAGCCAGAGTGCTACTCATCTTGCGAAGAATCCATCTCACCATGAACGGTCTAAACATATCGATCTTAAATTTCATTTCATTGGGGATGCAGTTGCTCAGAATGAAATTGAACTGGTTAAAGTTCATACGAATCAGAACTTGTCAGATATGTTAACCAAGGTACTCACAGCTCATAGGTTTAAATACCTGTTAAATGAGCTGAATGTAAAGCCGGGATGATAAGAAAATTTAGGGAATCAACTTAGTGGCTTAAGATGTTCTTGTCATGAGGGAGATTTGTGAAAATGACAAGAAATCTAAATGGTTTAAGTTGGGGGCATTTAAGTAAATGTATACAAAGGGGGCATTTTTGAAATTAACTCATCTTCCCTTGTTTTAGGGCTGTTCACGATTAGAACTCAGAGGGAGAGAGAGCAGCAGCCGCACGAAGGAAAAACATAGAGATTGAGAGGGAGCAGTCGCACAGTTAAGCAAAAACGAAGAAGAAGAAGCCGTGGGTCTTCGGTGTACTGTGGGTCTTAAGCTTTTCGATTGGGTTTTCGTTTTTTGGGCAGTGAGTTCGGCGACTTGGGTCTCCGGTGGTGTGAGTTGAGTACAGGGACTACAACCGCCAGCGAGGATCTCTTCTTCTCTGTGAGTCTCGATTTTTTGAACAGAAACGTGTGGGTCTCTGCTTTGAACATTATCGCTGCAGAGGTATTCAGTGCTATGGGTGTCTGAAAATCAACCTGTTCTTGCCGTGGGTCTCGGGTTTCAGGGGTTGTGAACTCGTGGGTCTCTGTTTCGGTATAGGGGCTGTTCTCCGACAACATCGAAGGCTGTTAAGGCAGTGGTATTTGATTTGTGCTCAAGTCAGTAAAAGATTTGAGGTATTGATCATTTTATCGACACGATTTCAATCCATAGATTTTGGATTGGTTTATGCTTTTGTACTTGTAAAATTGTGACTTACTGCTTCTGAATAAAAATCCTCACAAGCTGGTTCTCAAAGTGGATGTAGACCGAAATGTTGAACCACTATATATCTCGGTGTCAAATTTTTCTCTTGCTTGCTTGACTAAATTTGTTGTTGAAACTGCGTTCTAATTTGGCATATTCGAGTTTGGGTTTTATAACAATATTAAACCACAAATAGATTAAAATAAACTCAATAATTAATGAATGACTATAAAAGAATATTTAAAACACTTAAAAGCCAAATTTGAACAAATCCAACCACTCCGTTGGAATTGATTTTTATGTTAAACTTAATGCCAAACTTGACTTAGTCATTTAACAAAAACTAAAATCCAAAAGGTAGCATATAATTTGACTGGATAAGCCTCCCAAAATTTGAATGGATATGTCAAGATAATTTACAATTCATGTAATAGGTAGCATATATGGAACACCAACATGCAAACTTGACATTATGAAGGATTCAAAATCAAAATTACAAACTGAGAAAAAAAAAAAGAATTGGCAGATTGCAAGATTAAAAATGAATTAAATGGAAGATAGAATTCTGTCAAATTGAAATTAGCTACGGACAGTTAAATATCCAGTTGCTAAGGTGCTAAATAAGATGAGTTACATTTAGTTGCAATATATGAAAGTGGAAGGCAAAGAATTTAAAGCCCATGGCTAATAGATTGACGAAGGGAAATAAAATTGTAAGCTACACAAACTCTTATGGATAGTGGTGCTATGAATGCAAATTGTAACTGACGGATCATAAATTGAAATGGATCAAATCTAAATACAAGTGATCAATTTGATCTTCCTAAATTTCAGATCCAACATGTATTTTCATAAGAACAAAGCAAGAACTCACTTAGAATTTCATCAACATACTTCTTGAAAATTGACAATTTTCTGGAAAGATTCACAAAATCAGACAAAATGTCTTTCAAGCAAGCTCAATTAGTTTCTAAAATAACACAAAGTTGAAGATTGGATCAAGATCTACAAAAATCTAGAAGACAACAATATTAAATAACGTATAAAAATACAATATTTTAGGCTTTATTTACAGAATACTAAAATGAACAAAAAGGAAAAAGAAAAGAAAAGAAACAACTAGGAGAGAAAGAAGGTCCACAATCCTTAAATCAAAGAAAATGTTCATAAAGAACCACGAAAGATTAAGAACAACAACTATGGGTGAAAGAAAATAATGAAAACCCATAAGCCAAAAGACACTTCTAGAAAGTAATTAATTTTTATGCACAAATGAAAACCCACAAACTTCTTAAAGAATTTGATGTTTGATAGATTGAAACATCACCTTAATTAGCAACTCCAAAAAGACCAAGAATTACCCATTAATGAAAACAAACACAAAGAGAAAGATAAAAGACCTAAAGCGGCAAGCTCCTTAATATCCAAAATTGAGGGTCATGAAGGAGGAAAAATGATAGAGAGACAGAACTTCGAGTTTCAGTGGTTTAGAGAGAGATGAGGGTTTGAAGAGAAATATGGAGAAAACCGACTACATCGAGGGATTAGGCTGTCGATTCTTGATCGATTATCATCAAACCCTCGATTCCAGTTCTTGATTTTCTGGCTATCGATATCGAAGGTCTTCTTTGACGCTCAGAGCCTAGAGGTTTTTGTAGGGTTGTTCTTCAAAATGCTTTTTTCCTCAAAAGTTTGAAACACGACTGTTTTTTTTTTTTTTTTCTCTTGAGAATGTGTGCTTTCTTTGTTATTTCTGTAATGCGTGCGTGACGAAATTAACAAGCAGGAGGTTTTATCTCTTTTTTTTTAAGTACCCAAAAAAGCGACTTTTTTTTTGCTATAGCAATAATTAGCCTAATGCTATAACTAAGTGCTATAAAAATTCATTTTTGTTGTAGTGAACTTCATAGCTATTGGAGATAATTCCATGGGGAGATTAGGCAGTATGCTTTACTTAGCTTTAGGAATTTTGGTATATTGTATTATTATACTGGGTGCTACTACATGGAAACATTTGTACTAACTTTCATTATAGTGGATTTGTTTCTTCTCTGCCAGTAGCATTTTCTTGCATGATTTTTCTTCTAAAATGTGTCTTCTTGTTGTCCTTTGCCTTTATCTTTGAGTCCGTGCAGGGCATTTTCTCTTGACAGATCTACTATTGGAAAATATGAAGAAAACTTCCATTAAAAGTGAGAAAGAAGGGAGAATTGTAGATGTCTCCTCAGAAGCTCATAGTTACACGTATTCTAAAGGCATCCAATTCAATTAACGATGAATCAAGGTAAATTTTGTTATTATATTTCTATCTAGTTAGGTTGTGTTGTTGTGTATTTTTAGAGAACATTGCATTAGTTTGATGTTGATTCGACAAGTCTTTCTTGAATTAGATTTTTGTACCTTTCTTTTTCCCTCTGTTTTCTTTTTCTTTGATTCTTGGAACTGGAAAATAATGCAAGCAAAATCTCAATTTTTTGGATTGTTCCTTGCTGCTGCTGTCTATTCCATGGGTTTTTATATGTTGATGGGAAAGTTAATTATTATCTTTTTGTTATGTGTTTATTATTCATTTTTCACGCGATTGTGTATCAAATGAGATTTTGATGATTGCAACTTTGCCTTACTCTTTGGCTGGAAAGTATTATTCTTTTTTGTGTCTTGATGATATAAGAGCTCCTTGCTTTTAATTTGCCACAAAATATTTGCTCAATTAATATTTACAAATGAACATCTTCTTTCCTCGAAAGTATGCATCAAGTTCAATTTCAAATTTTGAACCAAGTAAGTTATTTATTCATTTGAAATTCTATTTTAGTCCTGTTTCTTACTTTTGTTATTGTTTTTATTCTCATGCTTAATTTTTCGACTCATCTTGTGGTGCTCTTTGTCTGAGAATGATAAGAATAAGGCCTTATGGAAGGAAGTCTTGAAGTCTAATGACAGACATTGCAAAAGAAATGGAAGTGAAATTCATGCTCTTTTGCGAAAACAGTGTATGGATGAGAAAACATTATGTTTATACATAATTTTTTTTGTGGTTTTTCATTTGGGTTTTATATAAAGAAGAAAGAAACTGAGAGTAGAATGAAAGTAAATGAGTTTGATGGAGTTGGGTGCCAGTGTTACTTGACTGCCAATTTCATAACACAATGTGTTTACTATTAAACTCATTATCTTATGATATGCTAGACTATTAATCTCTCTTATTTGAAAAAAAAAAAGATGTAGAGTTGGTTCCATTGTCAAATACTGCTTTCCAGTTTTCTCTTTGTGCTTCATGTAATATGTTTTATGGAAACAGATTTTGTTTTCAAATCTCAATGTGGTCTACTTTCATGAAAAAAGATGATTTGTCTCATGATATTTGGATAGCCATGGCATGGAACACAAAGACAGTGTATTACAAGGGCAGAAAAATTGAGGTTCCAAGTACTAAAGGCAGACGATCAAGAAGGTTACATGAGATTGGTTAAGGCGTGCAAGAGTGAACAATTGGTAGGATGATCAAAAAGCTTCTATTTAACATTCTTTTATTAATTAGTTGTTGATAAGGAGATCAGATTTAAATTTTCATTCTTTGATTGATAGGATAGTTGTTGAGATTTTTAATTCATTGACACCTTATGAGTTAAACGATTTGTTACTTTGCTTATTGTATTACATATTTTATATTTTAATAAATTAAAGTTAATGTTTGTTGAGTTAATTGTGAAATATAATACTATTGAGATTTTATTTTGTACATAGGTTGAGAAAGAGAAATATTGTTGGTTAGCCACATTTGCAACCAATTTTTTTTAATTAAATTATTGACAAAACGGTGACGGCTATTGTCTGTCATTGAAAACCACTATTTTTGACATTTAATGACGGGCATACTTTTAATGACAGACTTTTAATGATAGACGAACTTTTAATGACATACATTTAATGACGGACTGGTGGACGTACAAATACGTTTCCGCAAGCGCACGAGTCAAGTAATATAAAACGGTATTCCTACCGTGTTTCGAATCACAGAGATTGACTTTTAATTCAATTAATTACCACGAATACTCTCACTTAACTTTATTTAGAGAACCAAAGTCAAAATAAGGTAAACTAACTAAAAATAGATAATAAAAACAGAAAAATAAATGGGAGACACAAACACAATGGATAACTTGAGAAATGATCAATAACTAAGTTAACAGACAATGATAATTCAATGGACAGTGAACTCATAAATCTAGAAGCTCTAAAGACGTAGAATCTCCTCTCGGTCTCCTCCACTCTCAAGTATTAATTAACTGACCTAGGTCTCCCTAACACTAGCTAACTCATACAAGGCGTTAAGACTATTCATTACTCACTTCTAATGAACATTTATTAACCCTGACTATCACACAGTTAAATAAACACTAGTTATGCAATTGGGTTATTGTCTAATTAAGCTTCTCTCCTTCAAGTTTCCACTTAGAAAACTATTCAATTAACCAATGCTCAACTAATTAACCTTCATCACCAACTACAATTAATTAGCTATTAATCTCGCTTTGACTCGAGTAGTTAATTAATTACGCATTAAGCTAAACTAAGTATCCTCTCTTGAGCTCAATTTAGAAATACCTCAATTAATTAGAGGAACAATGAATAAAGGCATTAAGCAACAATTGTATAAATGATTCAAAGCCCTACTAATCATAAACATCCATAAACTAAGCAATTGGTCCAACAATTCTAACAATTAAGCATCCAAACAATCAAATACAACAAACCCAAGTAATTAGGAACAAGGATATACAAATTCAGTTCAAACAACTCATAAATCCCTAATTATACAGCCACTAAATTAACTATAAATGAAAAGAAAAGGGAAGAAATTGTAAATAAAGGGAGATTTCGCGTTTATGAGGTGTTATCCCAAGAATTTGAGCTCCAAATCTTCAATACCGCTCCAATTCGCTCACAAAATTCTCCCAAAACCTCTCAAAATAGCATGGAGTAAAGTTTAGGGCATAAACCCTCGGTCTGGCCTCCTAAAATCGAAGAGAAAATGTTGATTTTATAGTAGGGATCAAGCAGCATCTAAAAAAACGCGTTCTGCTGATATCATAGTGCCTAGGCACCTAAAATAGCGCCTAGGCACTGTCACTCTGCCTTCCCTCCTATCTGTGGTGCTTGGGCGCCGTAGCGTTTTTTTTTTTGTTTTTTGTTTTTTTATTATTATTATTTTTTAACTTTCAACTTGAAATGCTTCAAACTTGGACTTTCAAAATGAACTCTGTCTTGCTCAACATTTTATTAATTATATCTTCTCTTCTTGAATCTTCAACACAGTTCTAAAAGGCTCCAATATCCATCAAAGTAATCTCGAACACTCGATGTTGGTCCGTTAGCTCGGTTTCTAGAAAATCAAGAGAAATACACATCAAAGTTTGCTAATTAAATACAAAACTAGCCAATAAATCGGCATAAATATAGCACTAAATTAGTGCTATCACGGACAACCTTTTAATGATAGACATTTTAATGACGGAAATACTTTTAATGTCATACATTGACCGACAATAAAATTTGTCCATCATTATAGGCTACGATGACATGCGAAAAGATGTCGAGCGCTTGTCCGACATCGTTTCACTACAATGACGGGCAATGCTCTTCATTAAACCCCAAATTTATACTAGTGAAGGCAAACAAAACCCAAATTCAAATGGTTAGATCCAAAATCAACAAAGCTCAAGTCCAATGGTTGGGCCCAAAAAGCCATTATGGCCGAAGCCCACATGCCCATGGAAAGCTCTATAAATAGAACTCTCAAGGGGTTCAGAAATTGAAAACTCTCTAGAGAACTCATAAAGAATCCAATGCAAGGTCCTTAGGTGCTGAATGCTCCTTAAGGTCCTGAGGTGCTGAATGCTTCAAGACAAATCCTTAGGTGCTGAACATTCGGTGAAGACTAAAGACTCTTCTATGTTGGGATTTATGCCCTATAGCCTCGTAATTAATTAATTATTTAATAATTAATAGTAATTTTGATTATTTTATTTGCAATATAATATTATTCATTATATGAAAAATCCAAGGTTATTAGTGTAATCTTGAACAGTATGTGGTTGACATACAGAAGGATTGTGTTCAAGAAATAACCTAAAGAGTCATAGTATATGGATAAGGTTGGGTATCTTATCTTGGTAACACTATAGATACGACCCACTTTGTAATAGTTACAAATGATTTGATCCAAATTGTTCAAGTGGAGACATGTGAGTGGGGGTATTTTATACAATGAGTTTGTATAAGACTGGACCACGAAATATTTAATGTCTTTTTATAAATCCGTTAATTGAGAAAATTAATATTTCATCATGATGATCATATGCGACTCGATATTAATCTTGAGTGAGTTATAAACTCTTGCCTGTGAGGGCTTGTCCTTTGATTTGCATGGGTGAGAGTGGCTTTTGTTGCCGATTCAATAAGCCTACTATTTTGGGGACTTAACCAAATAGGGAGCTGGGAACATAATGTCACAAGATGGAATTCACTCATTCCCTTATAGGGTAAGTAGATGAGTAGTTCCCTTAAGTGCTGATTTCAGGACTTGAACAATGGAGCTCCACCCTCTTACTGGCCCGAGAGGGATTTAGTTTATGGTTGGATCATAAAAAAATTGTTCATTAGAGGATCAGTAGTACATGAGATGCAAGATGTAATTACAGGGGAAAAACAGACTTTTGCCCCAGCTGTAATTACGAACAACTCGTAAATGATCGACTTGCATGTAATGATTATATCAATGGACACAACTTGTCCTACAGTGCATAAGAGTGCAACTTTAGGTCTATAGTGGAGTGACCCTAGAGTTAATGAATAAAAATTGATTAATTAAAGAGTTTAATTAATTAATTTTGTATCATTGGAGCTTATAATCTGTAGGTCCATAAGGTCTCATTGCTAGCTCGTAGTAACACTAAAAGATCAATTTAGTTGAAAGAAAAATTTGAAATGTTCAAATTAATATTTAATATATTAGATATATTAAATATAAAAGAGGAAAATATATTTATTGTATTTGATACATTAAATATTAAAATTTGAAATGTTCAAATTAATATTTAATTTGAACACTTTGAAGTGTTCAAATTAATATTTAATATATTAGATATATTAAATATAAAAAAGGAAAATATATTTATTGTATTTGATCATTAAATATTAAAATAATTAATGTATATTAGATACATTATATAAAAGATATTTATTAAATTTGAATTGGATTCAAATTAGAAAATAAATGTCGTAGGAGAATTTTAAACGGTTTGAATAAGATTCAAATTGGTTAGATAAATATATTTTAATATATTAGATATTAAAATATATTATTTAATTATTTTCCCTAGACCACTATTAAATAGAACCCTAGGGGTGAGCCATTGTGCATTCTTCACAACACACATCTCCTCAATAAAGAGAATTAGAGAATTCTTTTTAGACATCTTCCTTTTTAATCTCTTGTGGATTTTCTTTCAAGAAGCTCCTACAAGCCTTGATCTTGTGATCGAGTCATAGAGATGAAGACTTTGTGGAAGAATCTCCATATTTTGAAGGTATGTTATGCTTAACCATAATATTATTATTTAATTCTAAATAAACTCAAACCGATCCCCGCTTCCGCTTGGGTTTAATTAGATTATTCCCTGAAATTGGCATCAGAGCAGTCTTTGAATTTTATTTAGAATTAAAAGTTTTACAAGGTGGGTATTTTAATTTTATATATGTGATATGTTGGTTTGCAAAATTGATTGTTTAGGCTATTTGGCATTAGATTTATTGCTTTTAAGTAAATCATTTGTAAAAATCCATTGGGTCTAAGATTTTATCGTATTTTTAAAACTCATGTAATGTGAGTTGGGTGAGACTTGAAGAATATTTTTTTTATGAGCATGAGGCTGGAGATAATATAAGAGTTCATGTATGTTTTATTAAAATTATATATATATAGTAAAACTTCAAGGTGCAGTGGCCTTCGTGAAATTCCATGAGATGTGTTGCATGAATTTTTTGTATTATTTAAAATAAAATAAAAAAAATCGTGAATGCTGCCGTCAAAATTACAAAACCTTGCTTACCAGTCAAAGATGCGTATTTTTTATTAAATTCCTTCCGACTTCTGCAAACGTGGAGCACATGTGGGTCCCTGGAGTTCACTTGATTCGAGCTCGTCGGCGTTGCATCAAACTCATCCTCGAAGGCATGAATCAAGTCGGCCAATGAACACACGTTCAGGGGTCAAGTTTTTTGACTAAAGTGGATTTTGAAAATTCATGAATGATATTCAAATTGGATTTCAATGGATTTTGAAATTGAATTTCAAAATAAGCTGCATAAAATTAGAATTAGATTTCAATTGATTTTGAAATTGGATTTCAAATAAATAGCGTAAACTTGAAATTGAAATTTTAATTTGGAATAGTTTCAAAGAAGGAAAAGTTTTTGAAGGCCATGGTATGTCTTGGATTTAAATTATTGTAATTTAAATTGTTTTCAATTTCTTAGGATATGCCAAATATGTCGGTCAATTTTTCTATTTTTAATTTAATTATGCATGAGATGTATGTTTTAAATTGTTTGATTGTTGCATAAAGTATGTCATTTAAATTTAAAATCTCACCATAGGTTAAGCATGATCATGCATCTTATCTATTTTTTAATATAATTGTTATATTTAAAATTTTTGATTAGGCTGTTTCCTAATAGAGATAAGATGTTTTCCTAATTAGTTTATGTTTTCCATATCTTTGACTATAATTGTTATATTTGAAAATTGATTGGAAAATTAAATTAGGATATTTTCTTTTATAAATGAAATCCATGTTTTCCTAATAGGATTATGATATATCCTAATGAGATTAGGATTTTCTTAAAATTAAGATATTTCGAATTCATGCTTTAAATAGTTTAATTTTGAATTTAATATATCTTTATTTGTTAGAATTTAGAATAATCTTTTAATTTAGTTTTAAGTGGTTTAAAATAGTAGAATTTCAAGATTATCCATATAGTTTAAGTTTTGAATTTAATTTATCTTTTATTTTTCTAATAGAATTAGAATAAAATATCAAGGATTATCTTTTAATTTGTTTTAAGGGGTTTAAAATGATGGATTTTTAAGACTATCAAAGTGAATTTTTTTTAATAGGATTAAAAATATTTATGTTCATTAATCTAATAATTAATAGTTAATTAAAGATTAATGAGTTTGAAATAAAAATTGACTATAAGGGAACTCTATCTATGGAATGTTCTGTCTAGACTGGGGTATTTAAGCTGACCGAAAGGGAACACCTCTAATTGGGAACTGACCTGGGAGTTGAATTAGTCAAATTTTATTTTATTTCACTAAGAATGCTCATAATGTGATTAATTTTTTTTAAATAGTTTAAAAACTTAGTAATTCACATTAAAATCAATCTAACAACATAAGGGTTATAAAAGGTAGATTGAGGAACTTAGATAAATGAGATTAGCCTAATTTGTCTAAGAGAAAACCTTATTTCAAAATAGTAAGTGGGAGAAGGAAATGTGTCAACATATCCTACGGTCTCCATCATTGGTTCATATCATGAGATTCATGCGGGGCCTCGTGGCGGCTTTTGGACCTTCCCCCTACGGAAGGTGTTTGCATGAGTCAGTATTAGGGTGAACTCCTGAGAAGGATAGGATTGTAGTTTTCTTTCCAATACTTGACCTACCCTACGACAACACTTGTTGGGATAAAACTACGGGATCTAAAATTATGGGTCACACTTACAAATGGCTCATTAAAGATGTTAATGATGTCTTTGACCAAACTAATGGTAACTAAATATTATAGGAATAAGAGTTATTCTGGTGTAATACTTTGTAACGACCCTGATTTTCAACGACTCTTTAAACGCGGAAGCACGACTTAGTTACCTCGTTCATGCCCGAAATTTCGGCAGCATGGCGGCGTAACTACAAGAAACCAAAATTTTACAACGACCTGGAAAGAGACAAAAACACTTCTAAGGTTCAGATTACAGACTCAGCATCCACCAAACTACGATAAATGATGCTGAGCTCAAACAACAGACAACCAAAACTAAAAGCTTCTAACCAACACACGAAGCTAAAGAATATTTAAGGTTTACAAATCAACTGACAACAGGGAACAAGGAAAAACTAAAACAGGGACAAAGGGATGGGTTGGAGTCTCCATAGCCTCGTCAAGTCATCACCTGCGTCGTCCACCCCAAGAATGCTCACAAATCTGCAAAATAAACAAGTAGCAAGAATAAGTATAAACATACTTAGTAAGTAGCACATTTAAAGGATCCAACCTTTAAAGAAACCCAACCAAGAGGAATATTGCTCGTACTCAGACCCGTACTTAGTTTTCGAATACTTCCTTCAGTGATTCCAAAAGTCCAATTCATCCTTCCACAACTTTTAACACTTCCCGACCCTACCTTCGAGCCATAACTGCGAGTACTGTAACCTAGAACCCAAACTCGTGAAGGTCTATAACCCTCATACTCATTTCAATAGCCACACAAGCAACCAGGGAACACATCCCCTCAGCTAGCACACGGCAATAGAGAACGCATCCCTATGCTCATCACAATGGGGAATCACCCCTAAGCTAGCACACGGCAATAGAGAACGCATCCCTATGCTCATCACATCTCAATAGCCACACAGGCAACCAGGGAACTCATCCCCTATGCTAGCACACGGCAATAGAGAACGCATCCCTATGCTCATCACAATGGGGAATCACCCCCCAAGCTAGCACACGACAATAGAGAACGCATCCCTATGCTCATCACAATGGGGAATCACCCCCTAAGCTAGCACACGGCAATAGAGAACGCATCCCTATGCTCATCACATCTCAATAGCCACACAGGCAACCAGGGAACTCATCCCCTAAGCTAGCACACGGCAATAGAGAACGCATCCCTATGCTCATCACAATGGGGAATCACCCCCTAAGCTAGCACACGGCAATAGAGAACGCATCCCTATGCTCATCACAATGGGGAATCACCCCCTAAGCTAGCACACGGCAATAGAGAACGCATCCCTATGCTCATCACATCACAGGCGACCTAGGCTTACAAACTCGCACGAAACAACAGAATTAGGGTTGGAAGCATCAATCTAACGGGTTTTCGTACTTTCACAACACGTTAGGAACTTTTTGGGTCAACCCACCTCATTATATTCACCTTCATGCCCAAATCACAGTCACAAGTTGGCCCAGAGGTTTCAAACACTCTTAAGGGGAACATCCCCTAATTCACATTAACAGGGAGGACAACAACCCCCCCCCCCCCCCATCCTTTTCAACAACTAAAATGTCTTACGCCTCATACACATTTACAGGCGAAACGAAAATCCTAACGGACCAATCCGAAAGGCTACCCTCTTCTTAGGCCAACCCTAGAACGACCCACTCCACATTCCTTTGAAGAGTTATTCGTAGCATATGTTACAAGCCCACCTTCCACAAACAATCACCAATGCATTTTTGTGACCATGCACCAAAGTTCCCAAACTTGCCCAATCACAACCTTAGGCGATGCCTTAAGGTGCCAAACAAGCTAACCTCATTTAATTCGAACTTATGCCCTTAATTTCTTACTAGTTACATTCTAAGATCGCTTTTAGCTCAAACATTTCCCAAACAAAACCACTAACCATCATATGCTTTATAACACAGTTATTGAGCAATCCTTTCATAATTCATACATTTCAAACAATAATCACATTCAAATAACAACTTAAAGGGCTTAAATCCAAATAACTACTTACTTCGAAAAGAATAATTAATATTATTCTAGCAATAAGAATCTCTTCCAAACTCTAATCTCCTCCAATTCGATAGTTTGATCCTCCAATCGTTATCCCAAATCGGAACACGATCGCAACCGGGACTGTTCAGGCTCGAAGAAGGCTACGGATGGGTGTTCGGCCGAGGGAGAGAGAGAGAGAGAGAGAGAGAAAGCCACGGGAAATAGAGGAAGAAGAAGAAGAAATTGGAGGGATAAGGATGGTACCACCTTTTTCTTTAAAAAAAAACAAAATTCCCATATTGCCCCTTGACCAACAATAATTTCCAAAATTGCCCTTAACAACTTATTAAATTCCAAATATGCCCTTTTTCTCTTTCTAAAATTCAAATTAACCTTCAAATTTAACTTTCCAAATGAAAATCATTCCACTTAATTCCAAAATTCAAAATTTAAACTCCTAAATAAGCCGGGCATTACATACTTGGTTGAGATTGTCTCAGTTTAGTGAAGGAATACTTGACCTACCCTACGACGACACTTGTTCTAACTACCTAAAGTACCATAGCATTAGAAATGATTTATAGGGTTCATTTTTCAAATTGTTTGATTTATATGCTAAAATTGAATGGATAATTGTTTGCATGATGTTAAATTATATATTTTATATATTTCAATATTATGTCAGTTTCTCTCATAATTTTTAATTTTATTACCGATAAGTCAAAATTAAGAAATTTTATTACTTGGTAAAGTAACATTAACACTATAATGGTAGTGTAAAATTCTGAATTTGTCTTTATTGAGAAATGTTCTCAAAACCTGTTGCTAATGTTATTCGAATTGTTCGTGAAGCACATGATTAATGAATCAAAGGTAAACGAGATAGCTTGTACGTATTCTCCTAGTTGACATGTTAGATGTCAAATTTAGAAGATAAAAAAAATGACAATAACATATGAGATGTTGAAATCAACATAAGCTAAATTTAGAAAATTATCTAAATGATCTCGAATTTAAGTATTACAAAATTCCAAGAAAACAAACCAAATGACTGAAGTTATATACAAGGAAATAGTTCTTAAATTAGTCAAGACAGTCACAATGAGAGGAATTTTTGAAATACCTCTACGGGAAGAATAATATAGATGACAGTAAATTTGATTTATTATATTTTTAGTGGAGAATAAATAACGCCACCTAGATAGTTGATACAAGATTCACTATCAAGATTTATTCTTCATTACATTTAATATGTAATTCTTGGAAAATACTTAAACATGTAGAATAGTTTCTACAAGTTAGTACCATGAAACCTATCTCAGTTAGTGTAGTGGGAAACATTAAGATGTCATTAAGTAAAAATTATTACATAATGCTGAATATGGTGTTTTTAGTAACCATAAGAGAAATTCAATTTCTCGAACTTTATTACAAAAATGTTCATATAGTATGAATTACTTTGAGGTATTGTTGCGTAATTTTTGCGCAATACTGCAAGTGTATGGGTTAAGTTTTAATATAGTGAAAGAGTGTTCGAGTATCCTCCTCAAGATTGGTTTTCTAATTCACTTAAGTACTATGAATATTATCGCTCAATTTTATTTAGAGAATAGAATTGAATAATGGATGCAAGATTTAAATAAAACAATTATAATAAAAATTGAAACAATAAGAGGAGAAAATATCATAGGGAGTTGATTTCACCTATTAGACTAAAATAAATAAATTACTTAAACATCCAAGATTGATCAAACAAATATTTCATAAGTCTAGAAGTCTTTTATCATGAATGACTCTTTTGATGACAAACAATTCTTATGCAATAAGGTAAAACCTACATCTTTGATGATTTTTAACGTTATGCATAGCATGAAGTTCCTTCATTAACAACTTCGAAAGGATCCCTAATCATTATCAAGTTATAACTACCTTTAGTCATGCAATTATGATCTAATCTAAATTACCATTCTCAAGCGTGAATTTAGACCAACATAACATTTAATCCGTGATCAAAAGATTAAAAGCATTAAGAATATAAAAGCATGAAAGAAATTAATGACAATCAATCATGGAATTTAAATAATTAAAACATAAGGTCTAATGGCTACATCAATCCCTAGAATAAGAAAAGAGTTTGGCCACTCATGTTCACTATCACAAAATCTAAACTCTTAAACAACATTTAAATACTAAATAAAAAGAAAGAAGAGAAAAACTATGCTGGTGTGTCGATTTTCCGTCTCCATATGATCTCTACAACTTGGCCTTGAATATTTCCCTCAAGTCTCTTCTTACTCTTGTATGAAGAAATTTAGAGTTGTGCTCTCCAAAGTTGAATGCCTTGAAGTTAAGAGAATGTGGGTATTTATAATGGGTTAATCCATATCCTAATCTAATTAGGAATTCATTATTTAATTAAATTAAGAATCCAAAATCTAATCAAATTAGGAATCCATAACCTAATTAAATTAGGAATATTTTTCTTCTCCAAAAATTGTCCCCATGGTTGCTTAATTAGCTCATTTATCACCATATTTCTTCTAAAATATTCATTTTGCTCCAAATGCTCAATTTCTACAAAATAAACAATTATGACCGTAAAAAGCATATTTTTAAGTCTCAAAACTAGTACAAAATGAAGCCTAAAGATAGCACATATTGTGTGCTATCAAGTATGAAAGTTTATATTTTCAAAATTGTTTGAAAATACATTCAGCTAAAAATAAGAACAATTTGTATATGTTGGCATATACTATACTACAAAATACTGAGATATTCAGGATTATAGAATCCAAAATAGAAAGACATTATTTTCTCCTAAAAGACGATATTTGACTTTGGCATTTAAGGTTGATTAACATTAACTTGAATGAAATGAAAAGACTAGTAAGAGGTAATTCTTTAAAAGTTAGAATTAATTACTTTACATGTCTGTAGATCTTGCCTTTCATGCAAGATAATCGTTGGGGCTTTATTAGATAAGGCTACAAGGCCAAAGAATACTTTGGGCTTACACATTCTGACCCAAAGTGGTCTAGTGAATGTAAAGGCCAAATAAAGTCATGAATATTTCGCTACTCTAATTGATGATTATTCAAGGTACAAGTATCTTTACCTAATACAACATATGTCTAAATTTTTTTGAAAAGTTCAAAAAAATTAAGACTAAAGTTAAATATCGATTAGGTAATTAAATCTATCAAGACATTATGATCAGATCATAATAGAAAATACATGAACCTTACGTACGAAAACTAATTGATAGAAAATGGGTTTTTATCCCAATTATCTTAATACCAAGTGCAATTTTGTGAAATAGTGCTGCAAGAAGAGAAACATGACCTTGTTAGACATAGTCACATCAGTAATGAGTTACACACTATTACCATACTCCAGTTAGGAAATGCAATAGAGATTGCATGGTAAACCTGATTCCCTCTAAAAGTGTCTACGAGACAATTTTGAAGATTATAGAAGAGTAATAAAGTTGGTTTACAACACTTCACCATTTGGGAATGTTAAGTTCACATGCTGAACACAAGCCTAAAAGCTTGTATATGTTTAAAGATAAGCCTAAGTGTAGGCCACCCCTAAGGAGTATGAAGTAGTCTTTTATGTAGTTCTAAAACGAATAAGGTATTTGTATGACAAATATCATTTTTATAAGAAATGTCAAATAAAAGACTACAAACCTTTAATAAGGTGAGATAGTGTTAATAAATTGGTTCCAAGTAAAGCTACTAAATAGTTAACAAAAGTTGTTAATAATTTAATTATATTTGAAAGTCAAACGGATCCTAGTCATGAATTGGATAAGCCCCATCGTAGTGGGAGAGTTATGAGATGACTCAACCTTTACAAGGACTTATTTGAAACCCAAATTGTCATGTTAGATGACAAAGTTGAAGGCTTATTACCTGCAAAGTGAGACTAATGGCAAAGGGTTAAACCTAATAAGAGAAAGTAAACTGCAAATAATTTTTCTCACTTGTTGTCATACTAAAGTCTGTAAGCATTATTTAATTCATTGTTGCATATGTGATATAAAACAAATGAATGTTTAGAATTCTTTTATGAAAAGAAATCTTAGATAATGCATCTACACAAATCAATCAGATATGTTTATTTTCAAAGATCAAAAGCAAAAAGTTTGCAAAATAGTAAATGTTCATTTATGAAATGAATTTTACCATTATATTTGTGAATATAAGGTTTGATAAAAGTATCAAAATCTATGACTTTGGATAAATATAAATGAAACTTGTATAGACAAGAAAATCATTAATTGCCTAGTGGATTTTTCTCATGTTTTATGTTAGTGATATTTTTACCCATTATGAATGATGTAAGATGTCTAACATAAAACGTTGATTAAGTAACCAATTCCAAATAAGTGATTTGGAACGACTCAGTATATTTTAAATGTCCAAAATGAAAATTTTAAGGACAAAATGTTAACTTTGTCTCAAACATCTTATATTGAAAAAATTGTTGTCAAATATTTGATATTTATGTCTAAGGAAGTGTACCCTAAGACACCTCAAATGTTGAGAGTATATGATATGCATAAATGAGACTGAATGTAACGGCCGGTTTATTTAGAAGCTTTAATTTTGAAATTTTTGGAAATCAAGTTGGATAAATTTCTTCAATAAGTATATTGATTTTGAGGTTATTTTGAAATTTTGGAGTTTTAAAATGGGCAATTTGGGAAAGAAGAATTTGGTCTAAGGGCATAATTGGAAGTTGGATTTTTTTTTATATAAAATAATCTCCCTCATCCTTATCCACTATATATATATATATATATATATATTTTTTATTATTTTTATTATTATTTTTATTATTTGTTTATTTTTATTTTTATTATTTTTTTTATTTTATTATTTTTTCTTTTTCTCTTCTTCTTTCTCCCGATACTCTCTCCCTCTCATTGAATTCTCTCTCTCTCTATCTCTCTCTCACACCCGAACGCCGGCCGCACAGAAGCTCCAGCCACGAACCACCGCCGGCCAGCTCCGACTTTCTCCCTCTCTCGATCGTCTCTCTCTCTCTTTTCCACCGGCAGCCGTGTAGCTCCAGCGCCTATCAGCTCCTCGCCACAGCAGCCGCACGCCTTCAGCCTCACCGTCGCACGCCCAGCGTCCAGCAGCCGACCGTTTCCTTCTTCTTCTTCGTCTTCACCGAACAGCAACTCAGATCGCGCCGGATCTGCTCGCAAACGCCTCACAGGAGCTCACCAGAGTCCCGGTGCAACTTCGAACATCGGGTCTTCGCCGGAGCCACGAACGAGCCAGATCTGCAAGATCAATTCGCCGAAATTAGTCCAGATCTGACTCGCCGTAACCAGATCTGCTCAAAACGAACAGCCACGCGCTGCCACGCGCCGCCGTGCTCCGGCCATGCGCCGCCGTGCTCCGGCCATGCACCGCCGTGCTCCGGCCATGCGCCGCCGTGCTCCGGCCATGCGCTGCCGTCTCCGATTCCCATTTTTGAGCTCGAACGGTCCCGGTTACGATCGTGTTCTGACTTGGGTAATTTCGTTACTCAATTGTTTTTAATTAAGGACTTTAAATGGGATCGATCGTTAATCAATGGATTTAATTTTCAGGATATTGATTTGAGAATCAAACTACGGAATTGGAGACAAATATATAAATTTCCAGAAAGGTTGAAGGTTCCGCACAGTCAATTTTATTTGGGTGAGATATTGTGCTAAATTAAAATCGGTCTAAGGAAATAAAAAGGGACTAAATTGCAATTAAAAATTACTCTTTGACAACCTTTGCATTTGGATTTAATTATTGAACTTTTGAGATTACTGGACCATTGAACAAGACTATGGAACTAAGACTCGCTGAAATTAAATTAAAGGACTGGTTCAGTTAAGATTAACCAAAATTGGACTAAATGGAGCTTAATTATGAAATTTCAAGAATCTTGGACCAAGTTTTAAAATCCTTATTTTTATTGGATTATTGAAGGTTAAGCAGGAGACTAGAGTTTGGAGGAGATTCTCACTGCTAGAATAATATTAATTATTCTATTCGAGGTAAGTAGTTATTTGGATTTTAAGCCCCTTTAAATTTTTAAATGATTTAGATTTATGTTTGATAAATTGCGAATTGTGAAAGCATGCTTGAAAGCGGTGTTATGAGATATGAAATGATTAGTAGATATGTTTAGAAGTAGTCTTGAGCTAAAGCGGCTTTAGTTGAGGTTATAATGGAAATTGGGGCTTAAAGTTGCGATTTTATCATGTTAAAGTATGAAATACCTAAGGAATTGCCCAAGGTTATGTTTGGATGAGTTCAGACACGTTTGTGGTGAATTGTGAACAGTCGTGTTTACCTAAATATGAACTTGTGAAAGATGTCGAGGTTGGTTAAATTAATAGGAGAATTATCGTGTTGGGCTTAAGATTGCCTGAACTTGTTGCTAATTTCGTTAAGGGATTCAAAGTTACAAACAAAAGATGAGAATGTGTCTGAGGTTATGAATAAAGTTAATTATGTTTTCCCCTGTAAGCAAAAAAGTATAGATAGTGGTACTAAATTAGATGTTGTAAGTGTTTGGGCTTGGTTAAGGGCTGAGGTAGAACACCTTAATCTGATGTGTTTGAATATGAATGGAAGGGCGTTGGTTGTTTTGAGTCCTAGCATGGTTAGAGGATTTAAATTCTGGACTAATGGATTGAAGGACTTTATGTCAATGACATAGGTATGGGCTATGGCTACGTGTAGTTCTTGTTTAGAAGTACCATTGAACTGGGGTAGTTCTTACTTGAGATTCGTGTTTGTGGTCTATAGCGAAAGATCGCCATGATACGATTATGGTTGTTTAATGAGAGGTGGACCTGGATCATAGGTCACGAATAACTTCTTTAAAAGAAAGAGAAGTGGGTTGTTTTAGTGTTGACCTAAGAAGTAAGTAGCCTTTCGGATTGGTCCGTTAAAATTTGTGTCTCGTCTATATATATATATGAGGCGTAAGATGTTGTAAATGTTGGAAAGGCTTGAAGGTTGCTTCCTCTCTGTGTTTATGTGAATTAGGGGATGATTCCCTTTGTATGTGCTTTTGAACTTCGGTTCAGGTTGTGAAAATGGTTTGAAAATGATGAATGATTTTGGTATGGTGGAGGACCCGAGAGGTCTTGAATGCGTTGGGAAAGTGCAAAGGCCCGTTAGTTTGATGCTATCTACCCTAACTCTGTTCTTTCGTGCGAGTTGTAAGCCTAGAACGTATGTGATGTGATGAGCATAGGGGATGCGTTCCCCTAGTGCCTGTGAGCTAGCTTAGGGGTGATTCCCCACTGTGTTGAGCATATGGGATGCGTTTCCCTATTGCCTGTATGCTAGCTGAGGGGATGTGTTCCCTGGTTGCCTGTGTGGCTATCATGATGTGATGAGCATAAGGAATGCGTTCCTTATTGCCGATGAGCTAGCTTAGGGGTGATTCCCCACTGTGTTGAGCATAGGGATGCGTTTCCTATTGCCGTGTGCTAGCTGAGAGATGATTCCCCAATATGTTGAGCGTAGGGAATGCGTTCCCTAGCGCCTGTGTGCTAGCTTAGGGGTGATTCCCCATTATGTTGAGCGTAGGGAATGCGTTCCCTAGCGCCTGTGTGCTAGCCTAGGGGTGATTTATCTATTGAGATGAGTGTGAGGGTTATAGACTTTCACAGGTTTGGGTTCTAGGTTACAGGACTCGTAGGTATGACACAAAGTTAGGTTCGGGTAGTAGAGAATGTTGTGGAAGGTTAAATGAACTTTTAGAATAACAGAAGGAAGTATTTGAAATCTAAGCACGAGTGTGAGTAAGGGCAATATCCTTCTTGGTATGATTTCTTTAAACATTAGACCCTTAAGTGGGCTACTTACTGAGTATGTTTATACTCATCCTTGCTATTTTGTTTGTTTTGCAGATTGTGCACATCCTAGGGGTGGATGACGCAGGCGACGACTTGACGAGACTATGGAGGCTCCACCAAATTTCTTTTCCCTGTTTAGTCTTTAGTTTTGTTTCTTTGTTCCCTGTTGTTCGTCGGTCTGTAAAGTTTAAATGTTCTTTAGCTTCGTGTGTCTAGTTAGAAGCTTTTAGGTTTGGTTGTCTGTTAATTGAGCTCAGCATCATTTATCGTAGTTTGGTGGATGTTGAGTCTGTGATCTGAAACATAGAAGTGTTTATATCTCTTTCCAGGTCTTTGTAAAATTTGTTTTCCTTCTAATTACGTCGTCATGCTGCCGAAATTTCTGGCATGAGTGAGGTAACTAGGTCGTGCTTCCGCTTTAGAGAGTCGTAGAACATCGGGTCGTTACACTGAACATTTAATATACAATTGGTTAACATATATCAGTTAAACGAATGGTATGACCACTGAGTAGAAAATTAAAAACTTTCTCAAATTATTTATCGATGATGAGAAATTTTTGTGTATGGAGTTAAAGATTTGATCTTTACAAGATACACTGGTTCTTACAAAGATTTAGGAAATCTATGTAAAGATAAATTTTACCCTAGGTGGTGGAGTATGATATACAAGTTAAATTGTTTTGCTTGTGAAACAACAAAAAAACTTGTATGACTCAAATAGTTCCTTGAAGATCTGAAAGGTGTTTCAAATATGATTTAGTCTATCATCTTTATTATGGTAATAGTGGTGCAAAGACTAATATTAAGGAAATTAGAAAACATCAATGTATAGAGAATCATATCGAGAGAAAGAAAGCATCATGGTAGTGACTAAGATAGCTTTTACTGGCAGTCCTTTGAATCTATATAAAGAGACTCTCTAGGCTAAAATGTTTGAGGGTCACCTAGAATGTCTAGGATTACGAGACATGTCTCATCTTTATTAGGGCAAGTGGGAGAACATGTTGGGTATAGAGTATGCCCTAGGATACATGTCTCGCCGGATTTAGTGCAAGTGGGAGATTGTTGGGATTTATGCCCTAAAGCCTCGTAATTATTTATTTAATAATTAATAGTAATTTTGATTATTTTATTTGCAATATAATATTATTCATTATATGAAAAATCCAAGGTTATTAGTGTAATCTTGAACAATATGTGGTTGACATACAGGAGGATCATGTTCAAGAAATAACCTAAAGAGTCAAGTATATGAATAAAGTTGGGTGCCTTATCCTGGTAACACTATAGATACGACCCACTTTGTAATAGTTACAAATGATTTGATCCAAATCGTTCATGTGAAGACATATGAGTGAGGGTATCTTATACAACAATGAATTTGTATAAGACTGGACCACGAAATATTTAATGTCTCTTTATAAATCCGTTAATTGAGAAGATTAATATTTCTTCAGGATGATCATATGCGACTCGATCTTAATCTTGAGTGAGTTATGAACTCCTGCCTGTAAGGGCTTGTCCTTTGATTTGCATGGGTGAGAGTGGCTTTTGTTGCCGATTCAATAAGCCTACCATTTTGGGGACTTTACCAAATAGGGAGCTGGGAACATAATCTCACAAGATGGAATTCACTCATTCCCTTATAGGGTAAGTAGATGAGTAGTTCCCTTAAGTACTGATTTCGAGACTTGAACAATGGGGCCCCACCCTCTTACTTGCCTGAGAGGGATTTAGTTTATGGTTGGATCATAAACAAATTGTTCATTAGAGAATCATCGGTACTTAAGGTGCAAGATGTAATTACAGGGGTAAAACGGACTTTTGACCCAGCTGTAATTACGAACAACTCGTGAAGGATCGACTTGCATGTAATGATTATATCAATGGACACAACTTGTCCTACAGTGCATAAGAGTGCAACTTTAGGTCTATAGTGGAGTGATCCTAGAGTTAATGAATGAAAATTTATTAATTAAAGAGTTTAATTAATTAATTTTGTATCATTGGAGCTTATAATCTGTAGGTCCATAAGGTCCCATTGCTAGCTCGTAGTAACACTAAAAGATCAATTTAGTTGAAAGAAAAATTTGAAATGTTCAAATTAATATTTAATATATTAGATAAATTAAATAGAAAAGAGGAAAATATATTTATTGTATTTGATACATTAAATATTAAAATTTGAAATGTTCAAATTAATATTTAATATATTAGATATATTAAATATAAAAGAGGAAAATATATTTATTATATTTGACACATTAAATATTAAAATAATTAATGTATATTAGATACATTAAATAAAATATATTTATTAAATTTTTGAATTGGATTCAAATTAGAAAATAAATGTCCTAGGAGAATTTTAAACAATTTGAATAAGATTCAAATTGGTTAGATAAATATATTTTAATATATTAGATATTAAAATATATTATTTAATTATTTTCCCTAAACTACTATAAATAAGACCCTAGGAGTGAGCCATTGTGCATTCTTCACAACACACATCTCCTCAATAGAGAGAAAGAATTCTCTCTAGACCTCTTCCTCTTTAATCCCTTGTGGATTTTCTTTCAAGAGGCTCCCACAAGCCTTGGTCCTGTGTTCGAATCCTAGCAAGGAAGACTTTGTGGAAGAGATAAAGATCCGCCAAAAGAATATCCATATTTCCAAGGTATGTTATGCTTAACCATAATATTATTATTTAATTCTAAATAAACTCAAACTGATCCCTACACTTCCGCTTGGGTTTAATTAGATTATTCCCTTCATTCTAGACCTTCAATCTCGAGAACAAGCACTCCAGCTGTCGAGTGACACACTCGCAAGAGAAAGAATTAGAGGATCATACTTAGAGATTGTATTCCACATCCACAAAATTAATACAAATTAAATTTCATTTACATGTGTCCTATTTCTATTTCTTCCTTGAAATCACGTGTGAACAATTATCTAATGACATCTTAATGTCCCCCACTACACTGACTGAGATGAGTTTCCTAGTGCCAACATGTAAAGACTATACTACATCAGTAAGTATTTTCCAAGAATTACATATTAAACGTAATTAAGAACAAATCTTGATATTGGATCTTAAATCAACTATCTAGGTGGAGTTGTTTATTCTCCACCAAAAATCTAGTAAATCAAATTTACTTTTATTTATATTGTTCTTCTCATGGATGTATTTAAAACATTCCTCTCATTATGATTGCACTACTGACTAATTTAGAAACTACTTCCTTTTATATCTTAAATCATTTGGTTTATTTTCTTAGATTTTTGTAATACTTAATCTTGAAATCATTTAGACAATTATCTAAATTTAACTTCTTTTCATTTCAACATCTCATATACTGTCATTTTCTTTATCTTCTTAGCTTGACATCTAGCAAGTCGACTAAGAGATTATATGTACAAGTTATCTCGTTACTTTTGATTCATCAATCACTTGCTTCACGAATAATTCAATTGACAATAGATTTTGAGAACATTTCTCAATTAAGAAAAATTCAAAATTTGACACAACTATTAAAGTGTTAATATTACTTTTCCAAGTGATAAAATTTTCTCAATTTAACTATTCAGTAATAAAATTTTTAAAAAAAAATTAAGAGAACTAGACAAAGTATTGACATATATATATAAAAAAAATTATTTAACAATATGCAATCAATATCCATTCAATTTCAGAATAAAAAATAAAGAATTTGATAAATGAACCTTATAAATTATTTCTAATGTTGTGATTTTATTAATTTAGAGCAAGTTCTGTCGTAAGGTAGGTCAAGTGTTCTTTCACTGAACTGAGACAATCTCAACAAAATATTACACTAGGATAACTCTTATTCCTACAATATTTAATTACCATTAATTAATTTGGTCAAGAACATCATTAACAACCTTAATGGACCTTACGCAAGTGTGACGCATCATTTTAGATCCTATAGTTTTATCCTAACAAGTGTTGCGTAGGTAGGTCAAGTATTGGAACAAAACTAGCAATTTTACCATTCTCAGGAGATTGTCTTGATATTAACCTATGCAAACACATTCCGTAGGAGGATGGTCCAAAAGCCCCCGCGAGTGCCCACATGGATCTCATGTTGTGAACCGGTCAATTGAAAACACGTGGGCTTTTAGAAGAAAACTTTTGAATAGAAAAAGTCTCCAGTCTAATGCAAGTGCACACTGCCAAACAAGTAGTAAAGGAAATATTCTAGAGTATCGATCCCACAGAGAACGGATCCCACAAAATCTAAAATTAAGGCAAAGATGTTCACACAAAGCAACCTTGGTAACCAATATTAAATAATTGGGAACGTTGTGAGTGTACTAAAATTAAATGATAAAAAGATGGAATCCGAACATGCTTTTGCCCCTTAGAAAAGAATTGTGACCTAAATTGCAATTGCAATCTTTACTCAAGCACCAAGCAATGTAAACCGGGTTCAACTTCTATTAGATTTTAATGGAAAAACCTTTAGAAGCCTAAGTGATTAAACCATATGTCTATGACTAATACGAACTTAGTTTAATGAGAACACAACCCTTGGCCTTAAAGGTTTCGCCCTATATCTAGGGTAAAAAACAAGTGCTTATGTCTAAGCTCCTTTCCTCTATTGCTTTGTATGAACACGTAATCTCATTTAACACTTTCAATATTAAACTCAATCTCTGTATGGTCACCTAGGTGATCAAGCTAGATTCACAATAAGAATGATAATCAATAAAAGCAAACAATGTTATGGAGTCGAGCAAAGTTACTTTTACATCTTAGGCCAAGCTTCCAATCCTTAGGGCATCCACATATCCGAATCCCAAAGACAAAATTAGCTCATGATGGAGAAAATAAATAAGAAAATAGTAAAAGAAAGAAAGCACATTGTAACGACCCTATAGGCTCAACACGCTACCTAAGAGTCATTACTAAGTCACGTCGCTATATTTCCGAAAATTTCGACAGCATAACGACGTAACTATGCGAAAACCAAAAATTTGACCCTTCTTGATAAGACATAGAAAAACACACTTCTAAGATTTTCAAACAACCTCCTAGCATCCGACAAACTTCTCAATATGATGCTAGGGTTCAAACAGCAGAAAGCCAAATACACGTGCACGATTTACAAAGAAAGGTTAAAAGAATTTGAAACATCCTCCTAAACATTTAAAAACTTGACATGAGTTCTATGTACATCTAGAAACATAAAAGAAGCGGAATAACGATCTCTCGGCTCCCATGACTCGAGTAGCTGATCTCCGGTCACGCGCTAGGGCCGATCTTAGCCTTACCTGAAAACATTTTAAAAAGGAAAAGGGTGAGTATTAACGAATAATACTCAGTAAGTCAATCATAGTTTCAAAATAAGAGTTTCAATCACATGCAACATGTCATTATAAATCATAAAACCATCGTAAACCATCGCTTTAGTAGGGGACCTAAAATTCATTTTATAAACCATGTACTTTTCCTCGCGGCTCTCGTGAACGATTAAATTCTCCCGAGGGCCTCGTGAACAGTCCGAAGACAGTTTTTCCATCGAATAGAGTCCTCCCTAACTCTGAGAGTTAAGCTCGAAAGCTAACATACATCGTGGAGTCCGAAGACTCAGCCCGAAGGCTACCATCGTGGAGTCCGAAGACTCAGCCCGTAGGCTACCATCGTGGAGTCCGAAGACTCAAGCCCGTCGGCTACCATCGTGGGGGCACTCTCGAACCCCGGGAGCATAGAGAGTCCGAAGACTCGGGTTCCCTCAAAACCCACATAAAACTTTTGGGAGAATTATCGTCACGGCCTACATAAATATTTTCATGAGCACACAACACATGCATGAGGTCCCATTCGTTTTAGAACATAGTTATGAATGCATAAATCAAGACAATCGCATTTCAAAGACATACATATCATTTCCATTCTTTTTAACATGAAAACTCAAATAGAACTCATGGAAATAGCGTATAAAGGAATATACATATAAAACACTTTCTTTCTTAAATACTTACACGAAAAACATAAACTTTCAAAGTAAACATAGAGCTAGCTCAAGGTTTTGAAAACTTCTTTCGTTGTGAGATCCCTTACCTTAAGTCTTTACTTACTAAAATACCCTTTCTTCACTAGTAATAAGCTTCTTGAGTTCCCACTCCAAGTACGATCCAAGGTCCTCGACAAATCACCTAAAAAGTTTCCTAAACGTGTCTTAAACCATCCGAATTACGCTAAAACACATTCTAACATTAATAACTCGACGAAACGGATCAATTGGCAATATTTACCCAACTCCGGCGAACGGCGGCGCGTGACCGGAGCACGGCGGCGCGTGCAGCGGCAGACGGCAGCGCGTGGCCGGCGCGTGGGGCTTCCGATCGGCGCGTGAGGGCGCGTTTTAAGCAGATTTGGTTCCGGTGAAGACTCGCTGTTCGAACTGGGCTTCGTACGGTGAGCGACAGCTTGCAGAACCGGTGCGCTCGAAAATCCTGTGAACTCCGGTGAGGGTATTTGCGAACAGATCCGGCGCGATCTGGGTAGTCGTTCGGTGAAGACGAAGAAGAAGGAGAAGGAAACAGTCGGCCGAAAAAAGAAAGAAGAAGGAAGAGCCGGCGTTCGCGAAGCTGATCGGAGAAAAAACGGAGCTGGAGCTCTCGGACGACGGCGACCGGCGTTCGCGCGAAGAAGGAGTCGTTCGGCGGAGAAACTCACGGCGAGGAAGAAGAAGAAGCTTCGTTCGGCGATGGAGATGGGTGATCAGCGGTGAGGGGTTCGGGAGAGAGAGAGAGAGAGAGAGAGAGAGAGAGAGAGAGAGAAATTTTCGGTGAGAGGGGCTGCGTGAGGATGAAGATGAAGAAATAAAAATAAAAGAAATAAAAAAAAAATAAAAATAATATTAAAATAATAAATAATATTAAAATAAAAATAAATAAAAAAAAAATAAATTTCCAATTTTGCCCCTTTGTAAACACTAAACTCCAAAAATACCATTTTTCTTAAATCCAAAATGCAAATTAACCTTCAAATTTGAATTATCCCATGAAAATCATTCCACTTAATTCCAAAAATTCAAAATTTAAACTCCTAAATAAGTCGGGCGTTACACACATATTGACTTTAATAGAAAGAAAAACAGAAACTTGAAAATAAAGTGTTGAACTAAAAGGTAAAGAATAACTTAAAGGAATAATAATAAACTTTATTAAAACCAAACTTGCTGTGAATTAAAGAACTAAAATTAAAGGCAAGGATTAGAAGTAAACTAAATGTGAAATAACAAAAGTTAAAGTATTGGTATTTGAATAGCTAAAACAGAAAATTAAATTTACGAATACAAAGGAAAATCAAACTCAAAGAGATAATTTTACCTCTTCAATCGATCTAAACACAATCTTTGTCAAGGAAAGTAAGGTCTTCACAACCCTAGACTTTCGATAAAGATGGATTGAAGTTTGGCCGGCAGCATTCTTCCTCCTTTAAGTTGAGAAAACAGAAAATAAAAAGTGCAGAAAGTAAAGTGGTCTTCCAATCGTAAAAACGATCGTGGACGATTTTCCGTGGCTTGAATCTTAATATTTATAGCCTCCAAATGGTAGGGTTTTCTCCGCGTATGTATAAGACAAGAATCAGATCTTTATGAGCTTGATTCGTGAAGAATATCTTCAAAAATTTCTAGATTTCGTCCTGATTTTTAGAAACTCTGTCTCCAGGAAAAATTGCAATTGCAATTGGAGTCGCAATTCTAGCAGTTTACAATTTTCTGCATAAAAACATCAAAAATCAATAAAATTCAACTCTTTTATTTTAGATTTCTCATCACAAAACAACACGTTTACTGATTTCGGTTATTCTCATATTAATTTGCTAATAATTATGGACATATAAGCATGAATTCTTGCAAATAACCTAAATTTGGAGGGCAAAAAATACATAAAATATGAGACTCATCATAAACCAATAATGGAGACCGTAGGATATGTTGTCACATATCCCCTCTCACTTACTATTTTGAAAATATGGTTTTCTCCTACTTAGACAAATTAGGCTAATTTCATTTATCTAATTAAGTTTCTAATGTACCCCTTCATAACCCTTATGTTGGTTAGATTGATTTTAATGTGAATTATCAAGTTTTGAACTATTTAAAAACTAATCACATTATGGCAATAAAATTCACATTTGGACTGATTCTTGGTCTGACCATGACCCTCTAAATTTCTTTTTCCCTCGTTTCTTCATTTTATCTTCTAAAAAAGATATTAAAGTTGCAAAAGCTTGTTTTGCTCCAACCCTTACTTGGAATTTCCACCCCAGAAGACTACTTAAACAGAGAAGCACATGCTTGGTGATTTACCATGGCCACCCTTCTGAAGCCGAATGACACTAAAGGAATGAATCTAATACATTGGACAATCGCCTTCAATAGGTCTTTTAGAACCTCTTCCGCTTTTCAATTCTTTATGGGCCGAGAGTACCCTCACACGTCCTTTTACCACTATTAGGCCTCCATCCTCAACAACTTGTGGAAGTCAAAGATTCCTAAGAAATTAAAATTTTTCATTTGGTCTATTTTTCTTAGAAGTCTTAACAAGACAAAGAGAATTCAACGCAGATTCCCAGGCACCAAGCTCAACACAAACTAGTGCATCTTGTCTTACAGGAACTCAAAATCTACCGATCATCTGCTTGTAAAATTTTGACTTGGCTCATTCTTGATGGGTTAAGCTTCACCAAGCTACAGGGATAAGCTCTTCTTCACCAAATCATGAGGAAGGCCTTTGTGTGGAGGCCATGGTTCGAAAGCCTAGCTCTCAGAGAAATTTTCTACACTTCACTCTTTTTGCTGCTATCCTTTGGATTTTTAAAGAGAAAGCTTGCAATCACACCCAACTTTGGGATGACATAATCTGATCTTTGCTTCTCTGTGGTTTACCCACTCTAAGTTTTTCACCAATTATGAAGATTCTACAATTGCTCTTAATTGGCAAGCTTTTATGTAATATTCTCTATATGTTCCTCACGTACGTTCTCAATAAAGTATCCACTTTTCAAAAAACAAAGTATAGTTTTCTATGTGATTGATAGTGTGTTTCGGAATAACTTGTGAAAAAATGCGTTTTGAACAAAATCGATTTTCTATGAGTACCTATGGAAAAAATAATGATTTAAAGTGTGTATAGTATAGCTTATTAGTTATTGGGCGATTTTAGGTGATCAAATGTAACGACCGGCACTTTTAGGTATTACTTAAGGCTTTAATTGTGGAATTTAAAATTTATAGTAAGGTTAATTTCATGCTTAAGGTTGTATTGAATTTAATTTTGAGGTTTAGCAAAATTTAAATTGGAAAATTTGAGGGTAATTTGAGAAGAATCGAGGGAAAAATGGGATTTATTAATTTGGGGGCATTCTTGTAAATCAAGGGACATTTAAGCCAAGCCCAAGCCCAAGGAGAAGTCAAGCCCAAATATCCCTCTCTATTATTTGTATACTAGCCCTAGGTCAAGCCAAGCCATCATCTTCTCCAACCTTCTCCTCTTCCTCCATGAAAAAACAGTCTCCACCATCAATCCCTCTCTCTCTCTTTCACCACCAAAAGACCCATCCATTCGAAAGTTTCTTCTCCTTCAACAAACATCCATCGCCGGATTTGTTCTTCACGTGACGGTACTGTTCACGACCGCGATACTGTTCACGGCGATTACTGTTCACGGGGGGGCCGTACTGTTCATTGGGTACTGTTCACGCACGGTACTATTCATACCGCGAGTACTGTTCATACCGCAGGTACTGTTCACGACGCCGATCTGCTGCAGTTTGATTTTTCTGGCGGGTTTTTGGTACTGCACAGCGCTGTTTCGACTCCTTTTGCACGTGGGTAAACTTATTTTCGCTATAATCTTACGGTTTTCAAATTATAGATGTAGTTTTGGGCATTGATATGGAAGTTTGGAGATTTACCCATTGATTTTTGGGCTCTATTTTGGAATACCCATTGTAGGTGGAGGTTGGTGTGACAAGATCGAATCAAACCACCATTTATTTAGTAAAGCTTGGGTCGGTTTGGAGAAAGAACGGAGGTAAATTTTCCATCCTAAAATCAAGCAAATCCTTGGAGTTTTGGATTTTTGGTAGATTAAATTTGAGAGTTCAATTAAATCAAGAACCTTGTGTTTTGAATTGAGTTTAACCACCAATTTGAGATTAAGTTAAATGTTAAGGAATTTATTCTAAATTTTGGAACTTTAGTTGGTGGAAGGAACTTTGGAATTTAATTATGGATTTTAGGAATTGTTTCTAACCTTAGGGATGGTTTGATTTAGGCTCCAAATTATTTGGTTGAGGTTCAAGGCGAAGGAATATTGGTGAGCAATTGGGTGATTGGATTCTTGAGCTTAGCCAAGGTAAGGGACTTTATGTCGGTATGCTTAAATGCAAATCGGGAACTGAATTGAAAAATTACTTTTGAAATAAAAAGAATTTCATAAATGTTTTAAAAAGAATTTCATAAATGTTTTAACTATGATTGTTGATGAATTTTAAAATGCTATGTATGAAAAATAATTCTCACATGTATGCCAAATGCTCTTACAAATGTGATGCATGATTTATGATTTATGATGATTAATGTGAGAATGTCTCTATATGTTGCATCATTGAATGAAAATGAAAGATGTTTTGGGACCTCATGCATACATGTGTTTTCATGATAAAATGATTTCGAAGGCTGTGGCAATTACCCTCCTAAAGTTATTGATGTACATCTATATGACAAGGAGCCTTACGAGGCTATATGAAAAGGAACCTTACGAGGCTATATGAAAGGCAAGGTTAGGTTGGGTTTAATTGTCCACATTAAAAGCCGAAGGAAAATTTTTAAGGAAACGTTTCCGCTATGAAAGGAAGTTAGGTCCCACCAAAGGAAAGAAAAAAAAAATGTTTTCGAAAACTCATTATGTGTGTGTATGCATACCCTGACCCGGTAGTGAGGTCACTTACTGAGTATTGTAAAATACTCACCCTTTTTCAAAATATTTTTCTTTTCAGGCAAAGACAGACATATCTTAGGCGATTGACAAGGCAGTTTGCTGAAAGGGTCATGGGTGACTTCGAAGATCATGACTTCCGCATTTAGATAGTGTGTTAGTTAAAACATACTTCGTTTAGTAAACAATGTGTTATGAAACTATTTCAAATGATTGAACGTTTTAATTCATATTGTGTTTTAAAATGATTTTTAAAGGGATCCTGAACTAAAAGTTTTGATTGTTTAACAAAAAGTTTAATTCTTTTTGTCTGTTATTAAAGAATTTTAAATTTCTTCAGCATGCATGTAGTAACGTCCCTAGAAAGTCTAATAAGAAAAAGTTGGGTCGTTACATCAAAAGTGGGTTTTTTTCCTTAAAAAAAACTTAATAAAGATAAAGTGCTTAAAAAATTGGATTAGTTTAAAAACCTTTTATTTGAATAAACACTAGATAGATGAATTATCCAAAAATGACTTGAAAGTGATTAACCGAAAATCTTCAAAATATGTAATAAAAAATAAAAATAAATTTATATAATTAATAGAATCACTTTTGAATATAGTGCAACTAAACAAATTTATTATTGAAAATACTTGTGAAGAAAATGTAAGATATAATAACATTTTTATTGAAAATATTTTTTTCAAAAGTGTTTAAATTAGAAGGTATTCCAAACGAAACCCTAAAGATGAACAAAAACAGTTTTTTCAAAAAAAAAAACTACCATGTTTAGTAATAGTAAAAAAAGTTATATAAAAGTAGATTGATTTAAGAATATTTGTTTTTGTGAAGAAACATTCAAGCCACGATTATCCAAAAAAGAAATTTTAAAATAATTGGCTGAAAACCACTCGTAAATATACAGTAAGGAAAAAAAATTGTAATTTTGTAGAATCACTTTGACTTTAGTGTAGCCAAACAAATTCGTTATTAAAAATATTTTTTATTAGAAATATTTTAAATAATATGCCAAACTCACTCTCCTCATTGTTGAAAGAGTTGACTATTCTTGCCAAATTTTCGTGCTTCCAATTATCATAAAAAAAGGTTGAAAAATCTTTTAGAAAAGTTGTGGTGGTGGTTACTTTAGTTAATAGTTATATTATTGGCAAAATCAAACATTGATTATGATTAACCACACCTCAATTTTGTTTGATGGATTCTAAATTTTAGGCATGTTTGATATACGTATATTTCTCATTTCCAACATTAATTTGTTCATGTTGTTAATGTTGTTTTTTTTTTTAAGAAAAGAAAAAAAAAACAGAGAGACAAGAACAAAATTTTACTCATAAAGATTATATATTATTTCGAAACTATTGTTTAGAATTGAAAATAAATATTGAAAACTATGAAATGAAACAACACTAGGAAAATGACATATGGAAAAAAGTGGACCATTAAAGGTTGCATTTCAGCCACAAAAAAGGTTTTGGTCATCAGTGGGACAACGTACTATTTTAGTGTTGGTTTTTCTGTTCAGCAACAAATGAACATTGTGTCCTTTTTTATGGGTATTTCTTGACACATTTTTTAAATGGATGGATTTCTGTTAGTTCACTTTTAAAAAAGAAAAAGAAATAGTTGTTTATGTATTTATTTCAGTTTTATTATTAATATTCTAAGCCTTCTTGTTCGTAAAAAAAAAGTGTGCTATTTTTTCTCCAAATTTAACTCGTCGAACAAAATAGAAACCAATTAAATTATTATAGAAATAGTTGTTTTCAATTTTGCATTTAACATTTTTATTTAGCATTTTTATAAAACCTATTAAACACATAAGTTATTTTTCAATAAAAAAAAAGTAAATTAAAATATTGAGGTTGAATTGAAAATTTTAACAAGAAAATTTTGTTTGAGTATTTCATTGTTATTTATTGTTGTTAGAAATAAAAGAGCGAGAGCGTAGCTGACTAAATTAGTACCACAACGAAGCAAACCAAACAAGAGTGAGAGTGTCAGCGACAACGAGTTTACTAAAGGTTCCTTTGTAGGATTTTAGTGGCGTTCGCTTCTTCTAGTAGTGTTATCACTCATAACAAGGCCTCAACGTGTTTCGTCGTTTCTTCTCCATCCTTTTACACCGTCATTGCATCTCACGACTTCAATCACAATGTATTCTTCATTGCAATCGCTGTTCGTCTTTCAAATCGAGATAAACGCTGCTCAAGCTCTTATTCTAGCAACCTCTCCAGTTTCCTTCTTCATTTTTTTTCTTTTATGTTTTTAGTTATGTGAAGATGCATTTGATATGGACTTTGCTTATCGATCTACAAGATGTGTGAAGAAGGAAAGAGGGAAGAGGGAAGAAGGCAAGAGGGAAGAGGGAAAATAAAAAACAGTAAAAAAAAAGTTTGAGTGAGGCTAAAGTAGAGAAAGAAACGGTAAATGGTATAAAGTAAACAAAAAAAGATGGTGTGGGTCCACATAATAAGGAATAAGTATTTCATATTGTAAACGCATATCATTTTTTATTATGCTCTTCTCATCTAGTTGAGTTTTGTTTCTCTGTGTTTCTGTTATATGTAGTGTCTGTAGTCTTATTAACTCTATTAGCATTGTATTTGTTTGTAACTAGTTATGATGCTAATAGACCGTTTAAATTTAAAACATATTTAATAAGGTATTTTATATCTATAAATATGTTTCTCACATGAAACAAAAATAATAACAGTAATAAGTTTTAATGCGTATTGCCACACCATCCTAATAAAATATTTTAGATTAAACAAACAACATGCTTATGAACTTTGGGGTATGTTTTAATTATACCCTTAGACTTTGAAAAATGTTTCATTTTTAACCTTGAACTCTGAAATTGTTACAAAAAAATATCTTTTAAGTCAAAATAAAGAATGAAAATTAGCGTGGCAGTTGATGTGTAAAAATTAGAAGGCGTACGTAATATTATGTATAATTACATAGAAGATTAAGGTTACGGGGTATTTTATATAATTTAACCGATATTTAAAAAGTCATGTCATATATATATATATATATAGTAATTGGTAAAGATGGAAATTTAAGAGCCATATGGTTGCAAGAATAATTCCTTATGGCCTTCACAGAAGCCCAGTAGCTCCACCTCCCTCGCCACATCAGTTAATCAATTACCACATCAGCAAACACCCACACATCAGTTGATGCAACAATCCATAATAAATAATTTGGCATGATTTCAGCCAAATTTGTAAAGCTCAATGCTGGCAGTGTCGATCTCTTCCAAACAGCAGCAGAGGACAACCCATTTCTAAAAGCATGAGCTGTATCCTTGACCTTCCTCTAAGGAAAGAGACCTTGGGCAAAATCAATGGACAATTCAGTCATTATTTTGCCTAAAATTGAACCAATCATCACTTTTCCTTCTATAGCTAATGCCCAAATCAGCTCCTTCCTTTTTAATTTGTAGCTTCTCTTTGCGCCAGTATATGTAAAGAATGCCTGAATGTTTATAATAAAATTTTAAAAACATAGTCAAATTAGCTAATTTATACATCCATAAAAAAAAATAGTGGTTAGAAATGTATTTCATTATTTTATATCTAAACAGTTTCCTTTTCGTACTCAAAGAAGACATGAACCTAACAACTTTAACTTTTTGCTTGAACTTACAAGGAACTGAACAAAGATAAAATCAACTTGCTGGCTTGAAATTGGACCACAGTTTCCATATGGATTAAATACTTTTTGTATCTCTTTAAATGCCACATTCCTATATAAACTGCAAGCATTCATCCAATACAGAGAGAGAGAGCAATGGAATCTTTGTTATTCATTAATCAATGGACACATCAAATCTCCCCAATAGCAATAACCAAAACCTTCATTGTCTTCATTTTCATGGCTTACATTTCTGTCATGTTTTCTCAAAGTTACTGCAAAAGAAAGCACTCAGTCCGGCACGCAGCTCTCCCACCAGGCCCAAAACCATGGCCTCTCGTCGGTTGCCTCCCAACAATGTTGATGAACAACTTGCCAAGACACCAATGGATTCATGCAGTAATGAAGCAATTTAACACTGAGATTGCTTGCATACGTCTCGGAAATACTTATATAATCCCAGTGACTTCTCCAGAACTCGCTCTTGAATTTCTGAAGACACATGACTTTGTCTTTTCATCTCGTTCGTCCATTTGTAATACCGTCAATATTTTAACCCGTGGACATCTCACCACAGCTTTTTCACCATCAGGAGCCCAATGGAAGAAGATGAGAAGAATACTTGCGTCGCAAGTATTGACTCCATCAACCCTCCATAACATGCTTGGCCATAGAATCGATGAGGCTGATGCTCTTTTACGTCATATTTTCAGCCTAACTACCACAAATACTGACGATCGAGGCGGTGCAGTGGTTAATTTGAGAAGCATAACACAACATTATTGTGGCAACATTATCCGAAGAATGCTATTCAATAGAAGATACTATGGTCAAGGGAGCTGGGAAGATGGGGGGCCAACTTTTAAAGAAGAAGAGCATAATCAGGCATTGATCACAATTCTTAGGCATGTTAATGCATTTTCAATATCAGATTTTATGCCTTGTCTGAAGTCATTTGATTTGGATGGACACGAGAAGATTATAAAAAATGCTTTGAAAGTATTCCGAAAGTATGATGAGCAGATTATAAATGACAGAGTGCAACAATGGAAAGATGGAAAAAAAGAAGAGGTTGAGGACATTCTTGATATCCTCATTTCACATAAGGATGAGGATAAAAACTTGTCACTGACAATTGAAGAGATCCAGGCTCAAATCACGGTGAGTATTTTAAAACCTTATATTATATCACATATTAATTATGGTAAAATGTTCAAGTTTATGATATTTTTTTTGCCTATTGCATTATTGATGCATTCATGCAATTCGTATTATTTATGGTTTTTTAATATGGAAGTGGACGTTTCTCATAATAATGATATAGGAGCTACAAATTGCAACGATCGATAATCCTTCAAATGCAGTGGAATGGGCAATGGCAGAATTACTCAATCAACCAAGTATTTTGCAAAAAGCAACTGAAGAATTGGATAGAGTAGTTGGAAGAGATACACTCGTTCAAGAATCTGACATCCCAAAACTCAAGTATCTCACAGCTTGTATTAGAGAATCTTTTCGGCTTCATCCATTTTCAGCATTCAATGTTCCTCATGTTGCAAACTCTGACATCATTGTGGGTGGTTACTTTATTCCTAAAGGTAGTGAAGTCTTGCTCAGTCGTTCAGGTCTTGGTCGAAACCCAAGAATTTGGGAGGATCCAACGAGGTTTAATCCAGAACGTCATCTAAACGATGAGACGGTTGAATTGGGATTGTCAGAACCTAGTCTACGATTCATTACCTTCACTAGAGGGAGGAGAGGCTGTGTTGGTAGCTCACTGGGCACTAACATTACCATGATGCTATTTGCTAGACTGCTGCAAGGTTTTTCATGGAACTTACTGCCAGGAATGACAAAAATAAACTTTTCTGAGTCTGATGAGCTTTGTCTCCTAGAGCCATTACACCTGCGAGCAGAACCACGTCTATCTCATATTATGTATCAGATTTGTAGATCATGAAACATCAACTAGCTTAAAATAATGGCCAAAATTGAGCATAGCTGTATTGTAAGTGGCATGTACTCCTTCCCTTAAGGTCGGGGGTTCAAATCTTCATATCCCACATTTGTTGTACTAAAAAAAAAAAAAGCTAAAATAATATATGAAAAGATAAAAATATGTATTTGGTTTTCTTGTTTGCTGCATGTGCCTATATGCGTTCTACATACTCTCACTTATTAGTGTAGCTAATTCTTCTTTATTAGTTTGACAATGGGAGAGTTTGAGTAAATTAAAATTATGTGAGCAATGTAATATTGTATTGCAATAAATAGTAGGTGTGTTACATTTAAGCCTAAAGATATATCATAGAAAAATTGAAGAAATATAGTAAAAACATCAACAAAATATTAATAGGATGAACATAGTATTAACCATATGAAGTTTTAATTTATTTTGAAAGGATGAAATGCTTATTTGTGAATTTAAATATTGTTATAAGTTTTCTAGGAAATCCATCAACATCAACATGTTAGCATCGATACTTAATTTCCATCAACATTTTCATAAAATTGAGACATCGATATTATTATCAATATCGACATTTAAAGCCTTGATGATGTGAAATAAAAAATAGACTGCAAAATGAGATCATCATTGGAAGTACTCCCCATGTAAGTTATACTAGATGTCTCAAAATCTAAAACACGTAAGCAATAAATTTTCAATTTGTTTTTATTTTACTTGTCTCTTCAACTAATAGAAACTTGTCGATCCCTCTTTCCCCAAATTACTCCATCCTCTCATCTCTCCGTATTCTACTCTCTCTCAATCCCTCAATCTCCCACTCGATTTCTCTCATTCTCTAATTCACTATCTCTCAAACTTAGCCTCTTTCTCACTACCTTAAGTTCTATCTCTTATTTTGGGTCCAAATATTCGTCCTTTATTATTTCATGTGGACATTATTCTTTAAAGGATTCCATGTCGACAAAGCCTTTTGGGTGTCATTGAAGGAATATGAAGCGACGGATAAGTTTAGATCCAAAATTCTGCCCTCTTGGTGAAAGGCATATATGGTTTAACCAATTGAGCTATACTTATGTTCGCTAAAAGAAAAAAAGATTAATTTGACGTGTCGTCCAATAAGTCCTCAACCTACTTGACTTTTTTTTTAAATTAATATATTTATTTGTTACAAAATTGAAAGTTTAAGCTTCAGATAGAAAGAAAATTAAATTTTATTTTTAATAGAACAATTAATTTTGAAAATTTCTTGAATGCGTCCAAGACCTATTTGAAACAAAAACTAAAGTTCAAGGATCTATTAGACATTTTTAATGTTCGAGGACTATGAGACACAAAATTGAAAATTTAAGAACCTATGATACATAAATTTATTCAGTCTTTTTATGCAATTAATTTTTCTAAAATAATTTACTAAAGATTTTTTTTAGATTTTTTTTTTCTATATTTGCATATATGTATAAATTTTTGTTTAAAAAAAAACAAAATTCAAAACGGTTCCAACTTACTAAACATTAAAATAGAATTGAAAATTATACATACAAAATTAAAAAATGAGATAAATATATATACACGCACAAAATCTTAGAAGCGAAATGAAAATGACCAGTCATAAACGCTAGCTAGGTTTTGAATTAAAAATATATACATACGTATACAAACTAAAATAAAAAGAAATTTAAATTATAAACGGTACAAAAACTTGATTAAAATAAACTTATATATATATTTTTTAATGTCATATCAAGTGCAACTTTGGCTTTTTTTTATTATTAGAAAAACGTGATTTAAAATAAATTGATACATTCATGATAAAATTGAAGTTTTAAAAAAATAGAGAGAAAATTAGAAAACACATAAACATTGATAACTAATCATTATATTTAGGATTAGCCTAAAGTCATAGCATTAGTGGCTCTTTTTTTAAAATAATTTCTTAAAGTTGTATTTCACATAATTTCTACTCAGCCATTATATTTTTTTTCAACATGTCTGACCTCTTTAGTAAAAAAATATGTCTTGATTGACTAAACTATTGTATGGTCAACCGTTTTCCATCTTCATCCACGAGAAGCACATTCTTTGGCCAAATTATAAGGTCTATTTTGACTTACAAATCCCATAGTTTTTGTCGTTCAAATTCCTCTTCTAAGAATGGCCTACAATGAACTAGATTTTTTTTTTAGATATGATGATTAAAAATTGTCAATTATAGTCTAACTAAGTCACAATTAAAGTTTTATTGACTAATCCAAATAATGTCCATCAATTTTCATGATTTCCATAAATTTTTTCGAAATTTTGAAATTTCCATAGTTTGGTTTCAATAAAAAAGTAAAATTTATGGAGTTATTGGGTGCATGCATTAATGCAGACTCGAACCCTTTGCTTGAAAGGAGCTTGAAGTGAATTTACCACTTGAGAAAACAAAAAACAAACATTTTTTGTTTCATTCATCAACTTATAATAATAATATAAAACATTTTGCTCAGGAGGCTCAAGAGCAATCACATGAATATCAATATTTGTTTTAGAGTAAAAAATGAAAACCTACGAAAACCATATGTGCCTTAGAAAGTAACTTTGTAGTGTCTATTATTTTAGTATACGTCTCATTGGTTAAAGCAAAGTTTGAAAGCTAACAGCAACCTATCTATTTAGATATAGTAACCTCTTGGAGCACAAAAGTTGTAGTTCTCTGTAATGAGGGTTTATAACGGTGAAAGCTAGGGTTTGTTCTTGTTGGATGCCCTTTTGAAAAAAAAAAATGCTTTTTTAAATATCATATATTTTTTTTATAAGCTCATTAGAAAGGAATTACTAATTTAGAATGTGTTTAGCATAGTTTGCTAAATGATGGAACATGACTAAAAATGTTTTTCAAAACCATGTTTGGTAATAAATAAGAAAAACATGATTTAAAAGTAGATTAATTTAAAAACATTTTTAAGAAACACTATGTGAACGAGAAATTTCGGTCAACCATAAATTTGTGAACAGAGTAAAAAAAAGGTAAACTCTTTGATACTCACCCATGATAAAGGTGTAATTATAGGAAAAGAATAAGAGCACTAAACTTAACTAACTAAGATGATAGAGCTTCATGAACTTTTATGGCATTATGATGAACTTAACCAACTTTTTATAGCATTTGCAGGAGAATCTAATGTTAAAAATTGAAGATGAGAATCTAAAATATTTGTGAAAATGACAAGAAATCTCAATGGTTTAAGTTGGGGGCATTTAAGTAAATGTATACAAAGGGGGCATTTTTGAAATGAACTCATCTTCTCTTGTTTTAGGGCTGTTCACGATTAGAACTCAGAGGGAGAGAGAGCAGCAGTCGCAATAAGGAAAAACAGAGAGATTGAGAGGGAGCAGCCGCATAGTTCAGCAAAAACGAAGAAGAAGAAGCCGTGGGTCTTTGGTGTACTGTGTATCTTCAGCTTTTCAATTGGGTCTTCGTTTTTTGGGTAGTTAGTTCGACGACTTGGGTCTCCGATGGTGTGAGTTGAGTACAGGGACTGCAACCGCCGACGAGGATCTCTTTTTCTCTGTGAGTCTCGGTTTTTTGAACAGAAACGTGTGGGTCTCGGTTTTGAACATTATCGCTGCAGAGGTGTTCAGTGTTGTGGGTGTCCGAAAATCAACCTGTTCTTGCCGTGGGTCTCGGGTTTCAGGGGTTGTGAACTCGTGGGTCTCTGTTTCGGTATAGGGGCTGTTCTCCGACAATATCGAAGGCTGTTAAGGCAGTGGTATTCGATTTGTGCTCAAGTCAGTAAAAGATTTGAGGTATTGATCGTTTTATCGACACAATTTCAATCCATAGATTTTGGATTGGTTTATGCTTTTGTACTTGTAAAATTGTGACTTACTGCATCTGAATAAAAATCCTGGTTCTCAAAGTGGATGTAGACCGAAAGGTTGAACCACTATATATCTCGGTGTCAAATTTTTCTCTTGCTTGCTTGACTAAATTTGTTGCTGAAACTGCGTTCTAATTTGGCATATTCGAGTTCGGATTTTATAACAAGTGGTATCAGAGCTCCATTTTATCCAAAGGTTCAAAGGTTCGTGGTTTTGTGCTTTGGTTCATTCTTTGTTCAGGTTATACTGTGAGGTTAATGTCTTCAATGTCTACTCGTTTTGAGGTTGCTCGATTTGATGGGAAGGGTGATTTCGGGTTATGGAGAAAGAAGATTAAAGCTCTTTTGGTTCAGCAAAAGGTAGCAAAAATCTTGTGTGACGAAAAGGACCTTCCGGCGACACTCACAGAAGATGAACGAAAGGAGATGGATGAAATTGCCTATTCGACAATTATACTCTATTTGAAGGAGAAATTGGAGAGCCTTTATTTGAAGGAGAAATTCTTTGGATATAAGATGGATGAGAATAAAGGCTTGGAAGAGAACTTGGATGATTTTCGAAAGATTGTGGTCGATCTCAATAACATCGATGAGAAGATGTCATATGAGAATCAAGCAGTGATTCTTTTGAATTCTTTGCCAGATACATTTCGAGAAGTTAAAGCATCCATAAAATATGGAAGAGATTCTCTGACCATGGACATTGTGGTGGATGCTTTAAAAACGAGAAATCTCGAAATTAAGAAGGAACGCAGGGAAGGAGAGTTACTTATGGCCAGAAGGAGAACTGAAAAGAAAAATTGGAAAGGAAAGGAATCTAGAAGTAGGTCTAAGTCCAAAGGGAAAGGCAAAAAGTGTTACTTGTGTCGTAAGGAGGGGCATTTTAAGAAAGATTGTCCCTTGAACAAGAACAAAGAAGCTTCTAATAACAAGAAGGGTGAATCTAGTGCAGCAAATGTAACAGATGGATATGATTCTGCAGAGGTCTTGATGGTGTCCAGTAGAGATTTACAAGATAAGTGGATCATGGATTCTGGTTGCACATTTCACATGACTCCCAGGAGGGACTATCTGATTGATTTTCAGGAAGTCAGTGGGGGAAAGGTTTTGCTGGGTGATAATGGCGTCTGTAATGTGAGAGGAACTGGCTCAATTCGGCTTGCAACACATGATGGTTTGATCAAAATACTTACAAATGTAAGGTACGTACCAGAACTTAAACGAAATCTAATTTCCTTAGGTGAATTAGATAGATCAGGTTATTCATATAAATATGTGAATGGAGTTCTGAAAGTTTTCAAGGGATCTCTGGTTAAATTGAAAGGAACCTTGAGGAATGGTCTCTATGTGTTGGAAGGTACTGCAATTACAGGGAGCGCTGAAGTTGCATCTAGCAAAGAAATTGATATGTCTATGTTATGGCATAGGAGGTTGGCTCATGTGAGTGAAAGAGGTCTACATGCTCTTTCACAACAAGACTTACTTGGAAAAGTTAAAGACGTCGAACTCCCATTTTGTGATCATTGGATAATGGGGAAGTCTACTAAGGTGAAGTTTGGAAAAGGGAAGCATACAACTAAAGGCATATTGGATTATGTACATTCAGATTTGTGGGGTCGTACCAAGGTACCTAATATGGGAGGTTCAAGGTACTTCATGTCTATTATTTATGATTTTTCAAGGAAGGTGTGGATTTATCTACTGAAACAGAAGGATGAGGCTTTTGGGAAATTCCTTGAATGGAAGAAGCAGACTGAGAACCAAACAGGAAGAAAGGTAAAGTACCTGAGGACTGATAATGGTTTAGAGTTTGTGAATCACAAATTAGACAAACTTTGCAAATCTGAAGGAATCACGAGACATTTTACTGTTACACACACTCCACAGCAAAATGGTTTAGCTGAGAGGTTCAACAGAACAATAATGGAGCGTACTAGATGTCTCTTGTCTAATGCTTCGTTACCTTTGAAGTTTTGGGGAGAAGCTACCCAAACTGTCTGTTATCTTATTAACAGGAGTCCGTCTTCTACAATAGACTTCAAGACTCCTCAGGAGGTATGGAAAGGAGAAGCTCCAAGTCTTAATCATCTCAGAGTATTCGGTTGTTCAGCTTATGCTCCTGTTAAGGAAGGAAAGCTGAACAATAGGGCATTGAAATGTATGTTTCTGGGCTATCCTCCAGGTGTCAAAGGATATAAACTTTAGTGCTTGGAAGAGGGTAGGAATAAATGTATTATCAGCAGAGATGTCACTTTTAATGAAGAATAGATGTCGTTTTGTACTAAGAGCCAGCCAGAACAAAAGTGGATGTAGACCGAAAGATTGAACCACTATATATCTCGGTGTCAAATTTTTCTCTTGCTTGCTTGACTAAATTTGTTGCTGAAACTGCGTTCTAATTTGGCATATTCGAGTTTGGGTTTTATAACAATATTAAACCACAAATAGATTAAAATAAACTCAAATAATTAATGAATGAGTATAAAAGAATATTTAAAACACTTAAAAGCCAAATTTGAACAAATCCAACCACTCCGTTGGAATTGATTTTTATGTTAAACTTAATGCCAAACTTGACTTAGTCATTTAACAAAAACTAAAATCCAAAAGGTAGCATATAATTTGACTGGATAAGCCTCCCAAAATTTGAATGGATATGTCAAGATAATTTACAATTCATGTAATAGGTAGCATATATGGAACACCAACATGCAAACTTGACATTATGAAGGATTCAAAATCAAAATTACAAACTGAGAAAAAAAAAAAGAATTGGCAGATTGCAAGATTAAAAATGAATTAAATGGAAGATAGAATTCTGTCAAATTGAAATTAGCTACGGACAGTTAAATATCCAGTTGCTAAGGTGCTAAATAAGATGAGTTACATTTAGTTGCAATATATGAAAGTGGAAGGCAAAGAATTTAAAGCCCATGGCTAATAGATTGACGAAGGGAAATAAAATTGTAAGCTACACAAACTCTTATGGATAGTGGTGCTATGAATGCAAATTGTAACTGACGGATCATAAATTGAAATGGATCAAATCTAAATACAAGTGATCAATTTGATCTTCCTAAATTTCAGATCCAACATGTATTTTCATAAGAACAAAGCAAGAACTCACTTAGAACTTCATCAACATACTTCTTGAAAATTGACAATTTTCTGGAAAGATTCACAAAATCAGACAAAATGTCTTTCAAGCAAGCTTAATTAGTTTCTAAAAGAAGACAAAGTTGAAGATTGGATCAAGATCTACAAAAATCTAGAAGACAACAATATTAAATAACCTATAAAAATACAATTTTTTGGGCTTTATTTACAGAATACGAAAATGAACAAAAAGGAAAAAGAAAAGAAAATAAACAACTACGAGAGAAAGAAGGTCCACAATCCTTAAATCAAAGAAAATGTTCATAAAGAACCATGAAAGATTAAGAACAACAACTATGGGTGAAAGAAAATAATGAAAACCCAGAAGCCAAAAGACACTTCTAGAAAGTAATTAATTTTTATGCACATATGAAAACCCACAAACTTCTTAAAGAATTTGATGTTTGATAGATTGAAACATCACCTTAATTAGCAACTCCAAAAAGACCAAGAATTACCCATTAATGAAAACAAACACAAAGAGAAAGATAAAAGACCTAAAGCGGCAAGCTCCTTAATATCCAAAATTGAGGGTCATGAAGGAGGAAAAATGATAGAGAGACAGAACTTCGAGTTTCAGTGGTTTAGAGAGAGATGAGGGTTTGAAGAGAAATATGAAGAAAACCGACTAGAACTAAGAGCTATAAAAATTCATTTTTGTTGTAGTGAACTTCATAGCTATTGGAGATAATTCCATGGGGAGATTAGGCAGTATGCTTTACTTAGCTTTAGGAATTTTGGTATATTGTATTATTATACTGGGTGCTACTACATGGAAACTCTTGTACCAACTTTCATTATAGTGGATTTGTTTCTTCTCTGCCAGTAGCATTTTCTTGCATGATTTTTCTTCTAAAATGTGTCTTCTTGTTGTCCTTTGCCTTTATCTCTGAGTCCGTGCAGGCCATTTTCTCTTGACAGATCTACTATTGGAAAATATGAAGAAAACTTCCATTAAAAGTGAGAAAGAAGGGAGAATTGTAGATGTCTCCTCAGAAGCTCATAGTTACATGTATTCTAAAGGCATCCAATTCAATTAACGATGAATCAAGGTAAATTTTGTTATTATATTTCTATCTAGTTAGGTTGTGTTGTTGTGTATTTTTAGAGAACATTGCATTAGTTTGATGTTGATTCAACAAGTCTTTCTTGAATTAGATTTTTGTACCTTCTTTTTCCCTCTGTTTTCTTTTTCTTTGATACTTGGAACTGGAAAATAATGCAAGCAAAATCTCAATTTTTTGGATTGTTCCTTGCTGCTGCTGTCTATTCCATGGGTTTTTATATGTTGATTGGAAAGTTAATTATTATCTTTTTGTTATGTGTTTATTATTCATTTTTCACGTGATTGTGTATCAAATGAGATTTTGATGATTGCAACTTTGCCTTACTCTTTGGCTGGAAAGTACTATTCTTTTTTGTGTCTTGATGATATAGGAGCTCCTTGCTTTTAATTTGCCACAACATATTTGCTCAATTAATACTTACAAATGAACATCTTCTTTCCTCGAAAGTATGCGTCAAGTTCAATTTCAAATTTTGAACCAAGTAAGTGATTTATTTATTTGAAATTCTATTTTAGTCCTGTTTCTTACTTTTGTTATTGTTTTTATTCTCATGCTTAATTTTTCGACTCATCTTGTGGTGCTCTTTGTCTGAGAATGATAAGAATAAGGCCTTACGGAAGGAAGTCTTGAAGTCTAATGACAGACATTGCAAAAGAAATGGAAGTGAAATTCATGCTCTTTTGCGAAAACAGTGTATGGATGAGAAAACATTATGTTTATACATAATTTTTTTTGTGGTTTTTCATTTGGGTTTTATATAAAGAAGAAAGAAACTGAGAGTAGAATGAAAGTAAATGAGTTTGATGGAGTTGGGTGCCAGTGTTACTTGACTGCCAATTTCATAACACAGTGTGTTTACTATTAAACTCATTATCTTATGATATGCTAGACTATTAATCTCTCTTATTTGAAAAAAAAAAAGATGTAGAGTTGGTTCCATTGTCAAATACTGCTTTCCAGTTTTCTCTTTGTGCTTCATGTAATATGTTTTATGGAAACAGATTTTGTTTTCAAATCTCAATGTGATCTACTTTCATGAAAAAAGATGATTTGTCTCATGATATTTGGATAGCCATGGCATGGAACACAAAGACAATGTGTTACAAGGGCAGAAAAATTGAGGTTCCAAGTACTAAAGGTAGACGATCAAGAAGGTTACATGAGATTGGTTAAGGCGTGCAAGAGTGAACAATGTTGGGATTTATGCCCTAAAGCCTCGTAATTAATAATTTATTTAATAATAAATAATAATTTTGATTATTTTATTTGCAATATAATATTATCCATTATATGAAAAATCCAAGGTTATTAGTGTAATCTTGAACAGTATGTGGTTGACATACGAGAGGATCATGTTCAAGAAATAACCTAAAGGGTCATAGTATATGGATAAGGTTGGGTGCCTTATCCTGGTAACACTATTGATAAGGCCCACTTTGTAATAGTTACAAATGATTTGATCCAAATCATTCATGTGGAGACATGTGAGTGGGGGTATCTTATACAATGAGTTTGTCTAAGACTGGACCACGAAATATTTAATCTCTCTTTATAAATCAGTTAATTGAGAAGATTAATATTTCATCAGGATGATCATATGCGACTCGATCTTAATCCTGAGTGAGTTATGAACTCCTGCCTGTGAGGGCTTGTCCTTTGATTTGCATGGGTGAGAGTGGCTTTTGTAGCCGATTCAATATGCCTACCATTTTGGGGACTTGACCAAATAGGGAGCTGGGAACATAATCTCACAAGATGGAATTCACTCCTTCCCATATAGGGTAAGTAGATGAGTAGTTCCCTTAAATGCTGATTTCGGGACTTGAACAATGGGGCCCCACCCTCTCATTGGCCCGAGAGGGACTTAGTTTATAATTAGATTATAAACATATTGTTCATTAGAGAATCAGTGGTACTTAAGGTGCAAGATGTAATTATAGGGGTAAAACAGACTTTTGACCCAGCTGTAATTACGAACAACTCGTGAAGGATCGACTTGCATGTAATGATTATATCTATGGACACAACTTGTCCTACAGTGCATAAGAGTGCAACTCTAGGTCTATAGTGGAGTGACCTATAGTTAATGAATGAAAATTAATTAATTAAAGAGTTTAATTAATTAATTTTGTATCATTGGAGCTTATAATCTGTAGGTCCATAAGGTCCCCTTGCTAGCTCATAGTAACACTAAAAGATCAATTTAGTTGAAAGAAAAATTTGAAATGTTCAAATTAATATTTAATTTGAAGTGTTCAAATTAATATTTAATATATTAGATATATTAAATATAAAAGAGGAAAATATATTTATTGTATTTGATACATTAAATATTAAAATAATTAATATATATTTGATATATTAAATAAAAGATATTTATAGAATTTGAATAAGATTCAAATAAATAAATATCGTAGGAGATTTGAATGAGATTCAAATAAATAAAAGATATATTTTAATATATTGGATATTAAAATATAATATTTTAATAATGGCAAAGATCTTCCCTTGGTCTCTATAAATAGAACCCTTGGGTTGAAGCATTCTGAATAACACACATCTCCTAAATAGAGAGAATTAGAGAATTCTCTCTAAACCTCTTCCTCTTTAATCCCTTCAGGATTTTCTTTCAAGAGGCTCCCATAAGCCTTGATCTTTTGTTAGAGTCATAGCAAGGAAGATTTTGGGGAGGAGATAAAGACCCGCCAGAAGAATCTCCATGTTTATTTCAATGTAAGTTTTTGCTTAACCTTATATATTTTGTGTTTAATTCTAAATAAATCAAAGACGATCCAATGCTTCCGCTGCGGGATGAAAAGTTCATTCCTTCAAACAATTGGTAGGATGATCAAAAAGCTTCTATTTAACATTCTTTTATTAATTAGTTGTTGATAAGGAGATCAGATTTAAATTTTCATTCTTTGATTGATAGGATAGTTGTTGAGATTTTTAATTCATCGACACCTTATGAGTTAAACGATTTGTTACTTTGCTTATTGTATTACATATTTTATATTTTAATAAATTAAAGTTAATGTTTGTTGAGTTAATTGTGAAATATAATACTGTTGAGATTTTATTTTGTACATAGGTTGAGAAAGAGAAATATTGTTGGTTAGCCACATTTGCAACCAATTTTTTTTTATTAAATTATTGACAAAACGGTGACGGCCATTGTCTGTCATTGAAAACCACTATTTTTGACATTTAATGACGGGCATACTTTTAATGACAGACTTTTAATGATAGACGAACTTTTAATGACATACATTTAATGACGGACTGGTGGACGTACAAATACGTTTCCGCAAGCGCACGAGTCAAGTAATATAAAACGGTATTCCTACCGTGTTTCGAATCACAGAGATTGACTTTTAATTCAATTAATTACCACGAATACTCTCACTTAACTTTATTTAGAGAACCAAAGTCAAAATAAGGTAAACTAACTAAAAATAGATAATAAAAACAGAAAAATAAATGGGAGACACAAACACGATGGATAACTTGAGAAATGATCAATAACTAAGTTAACAGACAATGATAATTCAATGGACAGTGAACTCATAAATCTAGAAGCTCTAAAGACGTAGAATCTCCTCTCGGTCTCCTCCACTCTCAAGTATTAATTAACTGACCTAGGTCTCCCTAACACTAGCTAACTCATACAAGGCGTTAAGACTATTCATTACTCACTTCTAATGAACATTTATTAACCCTGACTATCACACAGGTAAATAAACACTAGTTATGCAATTGGGTTATTGTCTAATTAAGCTTCTCTCCTTCGAGTTTTCACTTAGAAAACTATTCAATTAACCAATGCCCAACTAATTAACCTTCATCACCAACTACAATTAATTCGCTATTAATCTCGCTATCACTCGAGTATTTAATTAATTACGCATTAAGCTAAACTAAGTATCCTCTCTTGAGCTCAACTTAGAAATACCTCAATTAATTAGAGGAACAATGAATAAAGGCATTAAACAACAATTGTATAAATGATTCAAAGCCCTACTAATCATAAACATCCATAAACTAAGCAATTGGTCCAACAATTCCAACAATTAAGCATCCAAACAATCAAATACAACAAACCCAAGTAATTAGGAACAAGGATATACAAATTCAATTCAAACAACTCATAAATCCCTAATTATACAGCCACTAAATTAACTATAAATGAAAATAAAAGGAAAGAAATTGTAAATAAAGGGAGATTTTCGCGTTTATGAGGTGTTATCCCAAGAATTTGAGCTCCAAATCTTCAATACCGCTCCAATTCGCTCACAAAATTCTCCCAAAACCTCTCAAAATAGCATGGAGTAAAGTTTAGAGCATAAACCCTCGGTCTGGCCTCCTAAAATCGAAGAGAAAATGTTGATTTTATAGTAGGGATCAAGCAGCATCTAAAAAAAACGCGTTCTGCTGATATCATAGTGCCTAGGCACCTAAAATAGCTCCTAGGCACTGTCACTCTGCCTTCCCTCCTATCTGTGGTGCTTGGGCGCCGTAGTGTTTTTTTTGTTTTTTGTTTTTTTTTATTATTATTTTTAACTTTCAACTTGAAATGCTTCAAACTTGGACTTTCAAAATGAACTCTTTCTTGCTCAACATTTTATTAATTATATCTTCTCTTCTTGAATCTTCAACACAGTTCTAAAAGGCTCCAATATCCATCAAAGTAATCTCGAACACTCGATGTTGGTCCGTTAGCTCGGTTTCTAGAAAATCAAGAGAAATACACATCAAAGTTTGCTAATTAAATACAAAACTAGCCAATAAATCGGCATAAATATAGTACTAAATTAGTGCTATCACGGACAACCTTTTAATGATAGACATTTTAATGACGGAAACACTTTTAATGTCATACATTGACCGACAATAAAATTTGTCCGTCATTATAGGCTACGATGACATGAAAAAAGATGTCGAGCGCTTGTCCGACATCGTTTCACTACAATGACGGGCAATGCTCTTCATTAAACCCCAAATTTGTACTAGTGAAGGCAAACAAAGCCCAAATTCAAATGGTTAGATCCAAAATCAACAAAGCTCAAGTCCAATGGTTGGGCCCAAAAAGCCATTATGGCCGAAGCCCACATGCCCATGGAAAGCTCTATAAATAGAACTCTCGAGGGGTTCATAAATTGAAAACTCTCTAGAGAACTCAGAAAGAATCCAATGCAAGGACCTTAGGTGCTGAATGCTTCTTAAGGTCCTAAGGTGCTGAATGCTTCAAGACAAATCCTTAGGTGCTGAACATTCGGTGAAGACTAAAGACTCTTCTATGTTGGGATTTATGCCCTATAGCCTCGTAATTAATTATTTATTTAATAATTAATAGTAATTTTGATTATTTTATTTGCAATATAATATTATTCATTATATGAAAAATCCAAGGTTATTAGTGTAATCTTGAACAGTATGTGGTTGACATACAGGAGGATCGTGTTCAAGAAATAACCTAAAGAGTCATAGTATATGGATAAGGTTGGGTGCCTTATTCTGGTAACACTATAGATACGACCCACTTTGTAATAGTTACAAATGATTTGATCCAAATTGTTCATGTGGAGACATGTGAGTGGGGGTATCTTATACAATGAGTTTGTGTAAGACTGGACCACGAAATATTTAATGTCTTTTTATAAATCCGTTAATTGAGAAGATTAATATTTCATCATGATGATCATATGCAACTCGATCTTAATCTTGAGTGAGTTATGAACTCCTGCCTGTGAGGGCTTGTCCTTTGATTTGCATGGGTGAGAGTGGCTTTTGTTGCCAATTCAATAAGCCTACCATTTTGGGGACTTGACCAAATAGGGAGCTGGGAACATAATGTCACAAGATGGAATTCACTCATTCCCTTATAGGGTAAGTAGATGAGTAGTTCCCTTAAGTGCTGATTTCGGGACTTGAACAATGGAGCCCCACCCTCTTACTGGCCCGAGAGGGATTTAGTTTATGGTTGGATCATAAAAAAATTGTTCATTAGAGGATCAGTGGTACATGAGATGCAAGATGTAATTAAAGGGGTAAAACAGACTTTTGCCCCAGCTGTAATTACGAACAACTCGTGAAGGATCGACTTACATGTAATGATTATATCAATGGACACAACTTGTCCTACAGTGCATAAGAGTGCAACTTTAGGTCTATAGTGGAGTGATCCTAGAGTTAATGAATGAAAATTTATTAATTAAAGAGTTTAATTAGATAATTTTGTATAATTGGAGCTTATAATCTGTAGGTCCATAAGGTCTCATTGCTAGCTTGTAGTAACACTAAAAGATCAATTTAGTTGAAAGAAAAATTTGAAATGTTCAAATTAATATTTAATATATTAGATAAATTAAATATAAAAGAGGAAAATATATTTATTGTATTTGATACATTAAATATTAAAATTTGAAATGTTCAAATTAATATTTAATTTGAAGTGTTCAAATTAATATTTAATATATTAGAAATATTAAATATAAAAGAGGAAAATATATTTATTGTATTTGATACATTAAATATTAAAATAATTAATGTATATTAGATACATTAAATAAAAGATATTTATTAAATTTGAATTGGATTCAAATTAGAATATAAATGTTGTAGGAGAATTTTAAACAGTTTTAATAAGATTCAAATTGGTTAGATAAATATATTTTAATATATTAAAATATATTATTTAATTATTTTCCCTGGACCACTATAAATAGGACCCTAGGGGTGAGCCATTGTGCATTCTTCACAACACACATCTCCTCAATAGAGAGAAAGAATTCTCTCTAGACCTCTTCCTTTTTAATCGCTTGTGGATTTTCTTTCAGGAGGCTCCCACACGCCTTGGTCCTGTGTTCGAGTCCTAGCGAGGAAGACTTTATGGAAGAGATAAAGATCTGCCAAAAGAATATCCATATTTTCAAGGTATGTTATGCTTACCATAATATTATTATTTAATTCTAAATAAACTCAAACCGATCACTACAGTTCCGTTTGGGTTTAATTAGATTATTCCCTTCATTCTAGACCTTCAATCTAGAGAACAAGCACTCCAGCTCTCGAGTGACACACTCGCAAGAGAAAGAATTAGAGGATCATACTTAGAGATTGTATTCCACATCCACAAAATTAATACAAATTAAATTTCATTTACATGTGTCCTATTTCTATTTCTTCCTTGAAATCACGTGTGAACAATTATCTAATGACATCTTAATGTCCCCCACTACACTGACTGAGATGAGTTTCCTAGTACCAACATGTAAAGACTATACTACATCAGTAAGTATTTTCCAAGAATTACATATTAAACGTAATTAAGAACAAATCTTGATATTTGATCTTAAATCAACTATATAGGTGGAGTTGTTTATTCTCCACCAAAAATCCAGTAAATCAAATTTACTTTTATTTATATTGTTCTTCTCATGGAGGTATTTAAAACATTCCTCTCATTATGATTGCACTACTGACTAATTTAGAAACTACTTCCTTTTATATCTTAAGTCATTTGGTTTCTTTTATTAGATTTTTGTAATACTTAATCTTGAAATCATTTAGACAATTATCTAAATTTAACTTCTTTTCATTTCAACATCTCATATGCTGTCATTTTCTTTATCTTCTTAGCTTGACATCTAGCAAGTCGACTAAGAGATTATATGTACAAGTTATCTCGTTACTTTTGATTCATCAATCACTCGCTTCACGAATAATTCAATTGACAATAGATTTTGAGAACATTTCTCAATTAAGAAAAATTCAAAATTTTACACAACTATTAAAGTGTTAATATTACTTTTCCAAGTGATAAAATTTTCTCAATTTAACTAATCAGTAATAAAATTTTTAAAAAAAAATTAAGAGAACTAGACAAAGTATTGACATATATATATATATATATAAAAATTATTTAACAATATGCAATCAATATCCATTCAATTTCAGCATAAAAAATAAAGAATTTGATAAATGAACCTTATAAATTATTTCTAATGTTGTGATTTTATTAATTTAGAACAAGTTCTGTCGTAAGGTAGTGATAATTCTCAGCTATGAGAATTATTTAACTCTAAAACCAAGTTGTTCTTGCCAGTTTGTGGATTTTGTTAAATAATAAGCAAGCTAAAAATAACATTTTTAAATAAATTCATGCAAGCTTGTTGGAATATGATAAAAGAAAGAATTAAGTAAAAAGATGCAAGAAAGTTGGCTTAAGTTGAGTTTTTGTGCAGATTTGAAGAAGTGAAGAAATTGCAAATGAAATGCAATTGCATTTCCTTGGGAAGGCAAGGTGAAGAACAAAGAAGAAGAATGCAATTGCAATGCAATTGCATTCTCTTGACTTATAAATCAAATACGGAATTCGCGGAGATTCACCAAAATTCACGTGATCTGCTTGATTTATGGGAGAGATTCCAGCCTGAATATCACGCCCAAAGTCTATCCAATAATTAAGGAACCAAAGATGGAAAGATGAGGCCTCGGATTATCTTTAAAAAGAGAGGAAGGCCGAAGAAGAGAGCAGCGTTTTTTCCTTGGAGAATTCGATTTTTCTGGGTTTATTTTTCTGTTTTTACTTTCGGCAGCAGCCAACACTTTGACTCTCTTTTGTTTCAGCATTTCATTCTTGCAGTTTAGCTCAATAAAAGTCTGAATTTGAACCTTTCTCCAATCAGTCTTTCATACACTGTTTTTTCAAACTTTTCTGTACTCTGTTTTTCTTTGTTGATTTTAGTCAGCAGTTCTGTTCTTCATTTTCTGTCTTTCTTCGGTAGTTTATGTCCGTTTTGCTCTATAAATTCCGAGGTTGATCCCTCCTCAACGAGAGTTCGAGGAGGTGAAGATTCAACAACATTTAATGGTGTTTATGGATTGATTAACACAAGGAAATATACATTGGCGCGATACTCTGTTTTGTTCAATTTCATTTCTGCAAGTTAGATTCTGTTTAATGTTTCAAGTTTTTGCTTAATTTCCAGTTATTGAATTAGCCTTGGATAATTTCCAATTTCATGTATGTGGCAAGGTTAAATTGAAAAGTTGAATTCTGGATTCCAATTCCTTTTTGTTTTTCCCATACAAAAGCTAATTCATTTTGGGTTTTATTTTCTACAAAGGTTGCAATTTTCAGTACCATGACTTAAGAAATTTTGGTTTTAAATTAGTAGCTTTAGTGTTGTTATTTCTTGGTGGGTATTTTTAATTGATAATTCAATTTAGTTTGCCTTAAGATTAATTTCTTTATTTTAGTGTATTAATTATGAATTTTACACAAGGTAAGTTTTTGATTTTCAACCTTTCCATAATGAGCTAAATTTTCTTTAGGGGTTCAAGTTGGTGAAAACCCTAAGGAAAAATGTAAAAGCTCTAAAGCATAACCAATCTAGTTAGCATGTGAACTTTGTTTGCTTTTGTTGAATTTAGATTTGGGTAAACCTAGCCGACCAACTAGTGATTGCTTGTCAAGCTTGAATTTAATATCGAAAGAGTTAAGGGAAAGCCGATATCACAAAAGCAATGGAGGAAAAGGCTTAGAAATAAGTTCTGAACATCGACCCTAGATATAGGGCGAGACTCCAAAACCACTAGAGTTGTGTGCGAAAGTATGTAAGTTAGATTAGCCATAGACATATAGGTTTAATCACTTAGTCTCCTAAAGATTTTGAATCAAAATTGAATAGGACTTGAACTCGGTTTACTTAGTTTTCACATGTTAGCTATGATTGCAATTGCATTTGAACAGCATTTTTCCAAAGGTGTTTGAATCACTTGAATCTCTATTTTAACTCATTGATTTTTCACCCATTCTTTGTCAACAAACCAACCTCTTAAATTTTTACATCTTCGGTTACCACAATTGCATTTTGTAAGCAAATTTGTGTTGTCTTCATAAGATTTTGTTAAAATCCGTTCCCTTGGGTACGATACTCTGGAATACTTCCAGTTTCTTTATTACTTCGATCACGTGCACTTGCGTGTTGTAGCAAAGCCAACGATCAGGTAGGTCAAGTGTTCTTTCACTGAACTGAGACAATCTCAACAAAATATTACACTAGGATAACTCTTATTCCTACAATATTTAATTACAATTAATTAATTTGGTCAAGAACATCATTAACAACCTTAATGGACCCTATGCAAGTGTGACCCATCATTTCAGATCCTATAGTTTTATCCCAACAAGTGTCGCGTAGGTAGGTCAAGTATTGGAACAAAACTAACAATTTTACCATTCTCAGGAGATTGTCTTGATATTAACCTATGCAAACACCTTCCGTAGGAGGACGGTCCAAAAGCCCCTGCGAGTGCCCACATGGATCTCATGTTGTGAACCGGTCAATTGAAAACGTGTGGGCTTTTAGAAGAAAAATTTTGAATAGAAAAAGTCTCCAGTCTAATGCAAGTACACACTGCCAAACAAGTAGTAAAGGAAATATTCTAGAGTATCGATCCCACAGAGAACGGATCCCACAAAATCCAAAATTAAGGCAAAGATGTTCACACAGAGCAACCTTGGTAACAAATATTAAATAATTGGGAAGGTTGTGAGTGTACTAAAATCAAATGATAAAAAGATGGAATCCGAACATGCTTTTGCCACTTAGAAAAGAATTGTGACCTAAAATGTAATTGCAATCTTTACTCAAGCACCAAGCAATGTAAACTGGGTTCAACTTCTATTAGATTTTAATGGAAAAACCTTTAGAAGCCTAAGTGATTAAACCATATGTCTATGGCTAATACGAACTTAGTTTAATGAGAACACAACCCATGGCCTTAGAGGTTTCACCCTATATCTAGGGTAAAAAACAAGTGCTTATGTCTAAGCTCATTTCCTCTATTGCTTTGTATGAACACGTAATCTCATTTAACACTTTCAATATTAAAATCAATCTCTGTATGGTCACCTAGGTGATCAAGCTAGATTCACAATAAGAATGATAATCAATAAAAGCAAACAATGTTATGGAATCGAGCAAAGTTACTTTTACATCTTAGGCCAAGCTTCCAATCCTTAGGGCATCCACATATCCGAATCCCAAAGACAAAATTAGCTCATGATGGAGAAAATAAATAAGAAAATAGTAAAAGAAAGAAAACACATACTGACTTTAAAAGAAAGAAAAACAGAAACTTGAAAATAAAGTGTTGAACTAAAAGGTAAAGAATAACTTAAATGAATAATAATGAACTTTATTAAAACCAAACTTGCTGTGAATTAAAGAACTAAAATTAAAGACAAGGATTAGAAGTAAACTAAATGTGAAATAACAAAAGTTAAAGTATTGGTATTTGAAGAGCTAAAACAGAAAATTAAATTTACGAATACAAAGGAAAATCAAACTCAAAGAGATAATTTTACCTCTTCAATCGATCTAAACACAATCTTTGTCAAGGAGAGTAAGTTCTTCACAACCCTAGACTTTCGATAAAGATGGATTGAAGTTTGGCCGGCAACATTCTTCCTCCTTTAAGTTGAGAAAACAGAAAATAAAAAGTGCAGAAAGTAAAGTGGTCTTCCAATCGTAAAAACGATCGTGGACAATTTTTCCATGGCTTGAATCTTAATATTTATAGCCTCCAAATGCTAGGGTTTTCTTCGTGTATGTATAAGACAAGAATCGGATCTTTATGAGCTTGATTCGTGGAGAATATCTTCAAATATCAGCAGAAAATCTAATTTCCAGATTTCCTCCTGATTTTTAGAAATTTTGTCTTCAGGAAAAATTGCAGTTGCAATTGGAGTCGCAATTCTAGCAGTTTACAATTTTCTGCATAAAAACATCAAAAATCAATAAAATTCAACTCTTTTGTTTTAGATTTCTCATCACAAAACAACACGTTTACTGATTTTGGTTATTCTCATATTAATTTGCTAATAATTATGGACATATAAGCATGAATTCTTGCAAATAACCTAAATTTGGAAGGCAAAAAATACATAAAATATGAGACTCATCATAAACCAATAATGGAGACTGTAGGATATGTTGTCACATATCCCCTCCCACTTACTATTTTGAAAATAGGGTTTTCTCCTACTTAGACAAATTAGGCTAATCTCATTTATCTAATTAAGTTTCTAATGTACCCCTTCATAACCTTTATGTTGGTTAGATTGATTTGAATGTGAATTATCTAGTTTTGAACTATTTAAAAACTAATCACATTATGGCAGTAAAATTAACATTTGGACTGATTATTGGTCCGACCATGACCCTCTAAATTTCTTTTTCCCTCGTTTCTTCATTTTATCTTCTAAAAAAGATATTAAAGTTCCAAAAGCTTGGTTTGCTCCAACCCTTACCTGGAATTTCAACCCGAGAAGACTACTCTTAAACAGAGAAGCACATGCTTGGTGATTTACCATGGCCACCCTTCCGAAGCCGAATGACACTAAAGGAATGAATCTAATACATTGGACAATCGCCTCCGATAGGTCTTTTAGAACCTCTTCCGCTTTTCAATTCTTTATGGGCCGAGAGTGCCCTCACACGTCCTTTTACCACTATTAGGACTCCATCCTCAACAACTTGTGGAAGTCAAAGATTCCTAAGAAATTAAAATTTTTCATTTGGTCTATTTTTCTTAGAAGTCTTAACAAGACAAAGAGAATTCAACGCAGATTCCCAGGCACCAAGCTCAACCCAAACTAGTGCATCTTGTCTTACAGGAACTCAAAATCTACCGATCATCTGCTTGTAAAATTTTGACTTGGCTCATTCTTGATCGGTTAAGCTTCACCAAGCTACAGGGATAAGCTCTTCTTCACCAAATCATGAGGAAGGCCTTTGTGTGGAGGCCATGGTTCGAAAGCCTAGCTCTCAGAGAAATTTTCTACACTTCACTCTTTTTGCTGCTATCCTTTGGATTTTTAAAGAGAAAGCTTGCAATCACACCCAACTTTGGGATGACATAATCTGATCTTTGCTTCTCTGTGGTTTACCCACTCTAAGTTTTTCACCAATTATGAAGATTCTACAATTGCTCTTAATTGGCAAGCTTTTATGTAATATTCTCTATATGTTCCTCACGTACGTTCTCAATAAAGTATCCACTTTTCAAAAAACAAAGTATAGTTTTCTATGTGATTGATAGTGTGTTTCGGAATAACTTGTGAAAAAATGCGTTTTGAACAAAATCGATTTTCTATGAGTACCTATGGAAAAAATAATGATTTAAAGTGTGTATAGTATAGCTTATTAGTTATTGGGCGATTTTAGGTGATCAAAAGTGGGTTTTTTTTCCTTAAAAAAAACTTAATAAAGATAAAGTGCTTAAAAAATTGGATTAGTTTAAAAACCTTTTATTTGAATAAACACTAGATAGATGAATTATCCAAAAATGACTTGAAAGTGATTAACCGAAAATCTTCAAAATATGTAATAAAAAATAAAAATAAATTTATATAATTAATAGAATCACTTTTGAATATAGTGCAACTAAACAAATTTATTATTGAAAATACTTGTGAAGAAAATGTAAGATATAATAACATTTTTATTGAAAATATTTTTTTCAAAAGTGTTTAAATTAGAAGGTATTCCAAACGAAACCCTAAAGATGAACAAAAACAGTTTTTTCAAAAAAAAAAACTACCATGTTTAGTAATAGTAAAAAAAGTTATATAAAAGTAGATTGATTTAAGAATATTTGTTTTTGTGAAGAAACATTCAAGCCACGATTATCCAAAAAAGAAATTTTAAAATAATTGGCTGAAAACCACTCGTAAATATACAGTAAGGAAAAAAAATTGTAATTTTGTAGAATCACTTTGACTTTAGTGTAGCCAAACAAATTCGTTATTAAAAATATTTTTTATTAGAAATATTTTAAATAATATGCCAAACTCACTCTCCTCATTGTTGAAAGAGTTGACTATTCTTGCCAAATTTTCGTGCTTCCAATTATCATAAAAAAAGGTTGAAAAATCTTTTAGAAAAGTTGTGGTGGTGGTTACTTTAGTTAATAGTTATATTATTGGCAAAATCAAACATTGATTATGATTAACCACACCTCAATTTTGTTTGATGGATTCTAAATTTTAGGCATGTTTGATATACGTATATTTCTCATTTCCAACATTAATTTGTTCATGTTGTTAATGTTGTTTTTTTTTTTAAGAAAAGAAAAAAAAAACAGAGAGACAAGAACAAAATTTTACTCATAAAGATTATATATTATTTCGAAACTATTGTTTAGAATTGAAAATAAATATTGAAAACTATGAAATGAAACAACACTAGGAAAATGACATATGGAAAAAAGTGGACCATTAAAGGTTGCATTTCAGCCACAAAAAAGGTTTTGGTCATCAGTGGGACAACGTACTATTTTAGTGTTGGTTTTTCTGTTCAGCAACAAATGAACATTGTGTCCTTTTTTATGGGTATTTCTTGACACATTTTTTAAATGGATGGATTTCTGTTAGTTCACTTTTAAAAAAGAAAAAGAAATAGTTGTTTATGTATTTATTTCAGTTTTATTATTAATATTCTAAGCCTTCTTGTTCGTAAAAAAAAAGTGTGCTATTTTTTCTCCAAATTTAACTCGTCGAACAAAATAGAAACCAATTAAATTATTATAGAAATAGTTGTTTTCAATTTTGCATTTAACATTTTTATTTAGCATTTTTATAAAACCTATTAAACACATAAGTTATTTTTCAATAAAAAAAAAGTAAATTAAAATATTGAGGTTGAATTGAAAATTTTAACAAGAAAATTTTGTTTGAGTATTTCATTGTTATTTATTGTTGTTAGAAATAAAAGAGCGAGAGCGTAGCTGACTAAATTAGTACCACAACGAAGCAAACCAAACAAGAGTGAGAGTGTCAGCGACAACGAGTTTACTAAAGGTTCCTTTGTAGGATTTTAGTGGCGTTCGCTTCTTCTAGTAGTGTTATCACTCATAACAAGGCCTCAACGTGTTTCGTCGTTTCTTCTCCATCCTTTTACACCGTCATTGCATCTCACGACTTCAATCACAATGTATTCTTCATTGCAATCGCTGTTCGTCTTTCAAATCGAGATAAACGCTGCTCAAGCTCTTATTCTAGCAACCTCTCCAGTTTCCTTCTTCATTTTTTTTCTTTTATGTTTTTAGTTATGTGAAGATGCATTTGATATGGACTTTGCTTATCGATCTACAAGATGTGTGAAGAAGGAAAGAGGGAAGAGGGAAGAAGGCAAGAGGGAAGAGGGAAAATAAAAAACAGTAAAAAAAAAGTTTGAGTGAGGCTAAAGTAGAGAAAGAAACGGTAAATGGTATAAAGTAAACAAAAAAAGATGGTGTGGGTCCACATAATAAGGAATAAGTATTTCATATTGTAAACGCATATCATTTTTTATTATGCTCTTCTCATCTAGTTGAGTTTTGTTTCTCTGTGTTTCTGTTATATGTAGTGTCTGTAGTCTTATTAACTCTATTAGCATTGTATTTGTTTGTAACTAGTTATGATGCTAATAGACCGTTTAAATTTAAAACATATTTAATAAGGTATTTTATATCTATAAATATGTTTCTCACATGAAACAAAAATAATAACAGTAATAAGTTTTAATGCGTATTGCCACACCATCCTAATAAAATATTTTAGATTAAACAAACAACATGCTTATGAACTTTGGGGTATGTTTTAATTATACCCTTAGACTTTGAAAAATGTTTCATTTTTAACCTTGAACTCTGAAATTGTTACAAAAAAATATCTTTTAAGTCAAAATAAAGAATGAAAATTAGCGTGGCAGTTGATGTGTAAAAATTAGAAGGCGTACGTAATATTATGTATAATTACATAGAAGATTAAGGTTACGGGGTATTTTATATAATTTAACCGATATTTAAAAAGTCATGTCATATATATATATATATATAGTAATTGGTAAAGATGGAAATTTAAGAGCCATATGGTTGCAAGAATAATTCCTTATGGCCTTCACAGAAGCCCAGTAGCTCCACCTCCCTCGCCACATCAGTTAATCAATTACCACATCAGCAAACACCCACACATCAGTTGATGCAACAATCCATAATAAATAATTTGGCATGATTTCAGCCAAATTTGTAAAGCTCAATGCTGGCAGTGTCGATCTCTTCCAAACAGCAGCAGAGGACAACCCATTTCTAAAAGCATGAGCTGTATCCTTGACCTTCCTCTAAGGAAAGAGACCTTGGGCAAAATCAATGGACAATTCAGTCATTATTTTGCCTAAAATTGAACCAATCATCACTTTTCCTTCTATAGCTAATGCCCAAATCAGCTCCTTCCTTTTTAATTTGTAGCTTCTCTTTGCGCCAGTATATGTAAAGAATGCCTGAATGTTTATAATAAAATTTTAAAAACATAGTCAAATTAGCTAATTTATACATCCATAAAAAAAAATAGTGGTTAGAAATGTATTTCATTATTTTATATCTAAACAGTTTCCTTTTCGTACTCAAAGAAGACATGAACCTAACAACTTTAACTTTTTGCTTGAACTTACAAGGAACTGAACAAAGATAAAATCAACTTGCTGGCTTGAAATTGGACCACAGTTTCCATATGGATTAAATACTTTTTGTATCTCTTTAAATGCCACATTCCTATATAAACTGCAAGCATTCATCCAATACAGAGAGAGAGAGCAATGGAATCTTTGTTATTCATTAATCAATGGACACATCAAATCTCCCCAATAGCAATAACCAAAACCTTCATTGTCTTCATTTTCATGGCTTACATTTCTGTCATGTTTTCTCAAAGTTACTGCAAAAGAAAGCACTCAGTCCGGCACGCAGCTCTCCCACCAGGCCCAAAACCATGGCCTCTCGTCGGTTGCCTCCCAACAATGTTGATGAACAACTTGCCAAGACACCAATGGATTCATGCAGTAATGAAGCAATTTAACACTGAGATTGCTTGCATACGTCTCGGAAATACTTATATAATCCCAGTGACTTCTCCAGAACTCGCTCTTGAATTTCTGAAGACACATGACTTTGTCTTTTCATCTCGTTCGTCCATTTGTAATACCGTCAATATTTTAACCCGTGGACATCTCACCACAGCTTTTTCACCATCAGGAGCCCAATGGAAGAAGATGAGAAGAATACTTGCGTCGCAAGTATTGACTCCATCAACCCTCCATAACATGCTTGGCCATAGAATCGATGAGGCTGATGCTCTTCTACGTCATATTTTCAGCCTAACTACCACAAATACTGACGATCGAGGCGGTGCAGTGGTTAATTTGAGAAGCATAACACAACATTATTGTGGCAACATTATCCGAAGAATGCTATTCAATAGAAGATACTATGGTCAAGGGAGCTGGGAAGATGGGGGGCCAACTTTTAAAGAAGAAGAGCATAATCAGGCATTGATCACAATTCTTAGGCATGTTAATGCATTTTCAATATCAGATTTTATGCCTTGTCTGAAGTCATTTGATTTGGATGGACACGAGAAGATTATAAAAAATGCTTTGAAAGTATTCCGAAAGTATGATGAGCAGATTATAAATGACAGAGTGCAACAATGGAAAGATGGAAAAAAAGAAGAGGTTGAGGACATTCTTGATATCCTCATTTCACATAAGGATGAGGATAAAAACTTGTCACTGACAATTGAAGAGATCCAGGCTCAAATCACGGTGAGTATTTTAAAACCTTATATTATATCACATATTAATTATGGTAAAATGTTCAAGTTTATGATATTTTTTTTGCCTATTGCATTATTGATGCATTCATGCAATTCGTATTATTTATGGTTTTTTAATATGGAAGTGGACGTTTCTCATAATAATGATATAGGAGCTACAAATTGCAACGATCGATAATCCTTCAAATGCAGTGGAATGGGCAATGGCAGAATTACTCAATCAACCAAGTATTTTGCAAAAAGCAACTGAAGAATTGGATAGAGTAGTTGGAAGAGATACACTCGTTCAAGAATCTGACATCCCAAAACTCAAGTATCTCACAGCTTGTATTAGAGAATCTTTTCGGCTTCATCCATTTTCAGCATTCAATGTTCCTCATGTTGCAAACTCTGACATCATTGTGGGTGGTTACTTTATTCCTAAAGGTAGTGAAGTCTTGCTCAGTCGTTCAGGTCTTGGTCGAAACCCAAGAATTTGGGAGGATCCAACGAGGTTTAATCCAGAACGTCATCTAAACGATGAGACGGTTGAATTGGGATTGTCAGAACCTAGTCTACGATTCATTACCTTCACTAGAGGGAGGAGAGGCTGTGTTGGTAGCTCACTGGGCACTAACATTACCATGATGCTATTTGCTAGACTGCTGCAAGGTTTTTCATGGAACTTACTGCCAGGAATGACAAAAATAAACTTTTCTGAGTCTGATGAGCTTTGTCTCCTAGAGCCATTACACCTGCGAGCAGAACCACGTCTATCTCATATTATGTATCAGATTTGTAGATCATGAAACATCAACTAGCTTAAAATAATGGCCAAAATTGAGCATAGCTGTATTGTAAGTGGCATGTACTCCTTCCCTTAAGGTCGGGGGTTCAAATCTTCATATCCCACATTTGTTGTACTAAAAAAAAAAAAAGCTAAAATAATATATGAAAAGATAAAAATATGTATTTGGTTTTCTTGTTTGCTGCATGTGCCTATATGCGTTCTACATACTCTCACTTATTAGTGTAGCTAATTCTTCTTTATTAGTTTGACAATGGGAGAGTTTGAGTAAATTAAAATTATGTGAGCAATGTAATATTGTATTGCAATAAATAGTAGGTGTGTTACATTTAAGCCTAAAGATATATCATAGAAAAATTGAAGAAATATAGTAAAAACATCAACAAAATATTAATAGGATGAACATAGTATTAACCATATGAAGTTTTAATTTATTTTGAAAGGATGAAATGCTTATTTGTGAATTTAAATATTGTTATAAGTTTTCTAGGAAATCCATCAACATCAACATGTTAGCATCGATACTTAATTTCCATCAACATTTTCATAAAATTGAGACATCGATATTATTATCAATATCGACATTTAAAGCCTTGATGATGTGAAATAAAAAATAGACTGCAAAATGAGATCATCATTGGAAGTACTCCCCATGTAAGTTATACTAGATGTCTCAAAATCTAAAACACGTAAGCAATAAATTTTCAATTTGTTTTTATTTTACTTGTCTCTTCAACTAATAGAAACTTGTCGATCCCTCTTTCCCCAAATTACTCCATCCTCTCATCTCTCCGTATTCTACTCTCTCTCAATCCCTCAATCTCCCACTCGATTTCTCTCATTCTCTAATTCACTATCTCTCAAACTTAGCCTCTTTCTCACTACCTTAAGTTCTATCTCTTATTTTGGGTCCAAATATTCGTCCTTTATTATTTCATGTGGACATTATTCTTTAAAGGATTCCATGTCGACAAAGCCTTTTGGGTGTCATTGAAGGAATATGAAGCGACGGATAAGTTTAGATCCAAAATTCTGCCCTCTTGGTGAAAGGCATATATGGTTTAACCAATTGAGCTATACTTATGTTCGCTAAAAGAAAAAAAGATTAATTTGACGTGTCGTCCAATAAGTCCTCAACCTACTTGACTTTTTTTTTAAATTAATATATTTATTTGTTACAAAATTGAAAGTTTAAGCTTCAGATAGAAAGAAAATTAAATTTTATTTTTAATAGAACAATTAATTTTGAAAATTTCTTGAATGCGTCCAAGACCTATTTGAAACAAAAACTAAAGTTCAAGGATCTATTAGACATTTTTAATGTTCGAGGACTATGAGACACAAAATTGAAAATTTAAGAACCTATGATACATAAATTTATTCAGTCTTTTTATGCAATTAATTTTTCTAAAATAATTTACTAAAGATTTTTTTTAGATTTTTTTTTTCTATATTTGCATATATGTATAAATTTTTGTTTAAAAAAAAACAAAATTCAAAACGGTTCCAACTTACTAAACATTAAAATAGAATTGAAAATTATACATACAAAATTAAAAAATGAGATAAATATATATACACGCACAAAATCTTAGAAGCGAAATGAAAATGACCAGTCATAAACGCTAGCTAGGTTTTGAATTAAAAATATATACATACGTATACAAACTAAAATAAAAAGAAATTTAAATTATAAACGGTACAAAAACTTGATTAAAATAAACTTATATATATATTTTTTAATGTCATATCAAGTGCAACTTTGGCTTTTTTTTATTATTAGAAAAACGTGATTTAAAATAAATTGATACATTCATGATAAAATTGAAGTTTTAAAAAAATAGAGAGAAAATTAGAAAACACATAAACATTGATAACTAATCATTATATTTAGGATTAGCCTAAAGTCATAGCATTAGTGGCTCTTTTTTTAAAATAATTTCTTAAAGTTGTATTTCACATAATTTCTACTCAGCCATTATATTTTTTTTCAACATGTCTGACCTCTTTAGTAAAAAAATATGTCTTGATTGACTAAACTATTGTATGGTCAACCGTTTTCCATCTTCATCCACGAGAAGCACATTCTTTGGCCAAATTATAAGGTCTATTTTGACTTACAAATCCCATAGTTTTTGTCGTTCAAATTCCTCTTCTAAGAATGGCCTACAATGAACTAGATTTTTTTTTTAGATATGATGATTAAAAATTGTCAATTATAGTCTAACTAAGTCACAATTAAAGTTTTATTGACTAATCCAAATAATGTCCATCAATTTTCATGATTTCCATAAATTTTTTCGAAATTTTGAAATTTCCATAGTTTGGTTTCAATAAAAAAGTAAAATTTATGGAGTTATTGGGTGCATGCATTAATGCAGACTCGAACCCTTTGCTTGAAAGGAGCTTGAAGTGAATTTACCACTTGAGAAAACAAAAAACAAACATTTTTTGTTTCATTCATCAACTTATAATAATAATATAAAACATTTTGCTCAGGAGGCTCAAGAGCAATCACATGAATATCAATATTTGTTTTAGAGTAAAAAATGAAAACCTACGAAAACCATATGTGCCTTAGAAAGTAACTTTGTAGTGTCTATTATTTTAGTATACGTCTCATTGGTTAAAGCAAAGTTTGAAAGCTAACAGCAACCTATCTATTTAGATATAGTAACCTCTTGGAGCACAAAAGTTGTAGTTCTCTGTAATGAGGGTTTATAACGGTGAAAGCTAGGGTTTGTTCTTGTTGGATGCCCTTTTGAAAAAAAAAAATGCTTTTTTAAATATCATATATTTTTTTTATAAGCTCATTAGAAAGGAATTACTAATTTAGAATGTGTTTAGCATAGTTTGCTAAATGATGGAACATGACTAAAAATGTTTTTCAAAACCATGTTTGGTAATAAATAAGAAAAACATGATTTAAAAGTAGATTAATTTAAAAACATTTTTAAGAAACACTATGTGAACGAGAAATTTCGGTCAACCATAAATTTGTGAACAGAGTAAAAAAAAGGTAAACTCTTTGATACTCACCCATGATAAAGGTGTAATTATAGGAAAAGAATAAGAGCACTAAACTTAACTAACTAAGATGATAGAGCTTCATGAACTTTTATGGCATTATGATGAACTTAACCAACTTTTTATAGCATTTGCAGGAGAATCTAATGTTAAAAATTGAAGATGAGAATCTAAAATATTTGTGAAAATGACAAGAAATCTCAATGGTTTAAGTTGGGGGCATTTAAGTAAATGTATACAAAGGGGGCATTTTTGAAATGAACTCATCTTCTCTTGTTTTAGGGCTGTTCACGATTAGAACTCAGAGGGAGAGAGAGCAGCAGTCGCAATAAGGAAAAACAGAGAGATTGAGAGGGAGCAGCCGCATAGTTCAGCAAAAACGAAGAAGAAGAAGCCGTGGGTCTTTGGTGTACTGTGTATCTTCAGCTTTTCAATTGGGTCTTCGTTTTTTGGGTAGTTAGTTCGACGACTTGGGTCTCCGATGGTGTGAGTTGAGTACAGGGACTGCAACCGCCGACGAGGATCTCTTTTTCTCTGTGAGTCTCGGTTTTTTGAACAGAAACGTGTGGGTCTCGGTTTTGAACATTATCGCTGCAGAGGTGTTCAGTGTTGTGGGTGTCCGAAAATCAACCTGTTCTTGCCGTGGGTCTCGGGTTTCAGGGGTTGTGAACTCGTGGGTCTCTGTTTCGGTATAGGGGCTGTTCTCCGACAATATCGAAGGCTGTTAAGGCAGTGGTATTCGATTTGTGCTCAAGTCAGTAAAAGATTTGAGGTATTGATCGTTTTATCGACACAATTTCAATCCATAGATTTTGGATTGGTTTATGCTTTTGTACTTGTAAAATTGTGACTTACTGCATCTGAATAAAAATCCTGGTTCTCAAAGTGGATGTAGACCGAAAGGTTGAACCACTATATATCTCGGTGTCAAATTTTTCTCTTGCTTGCTTGACTAAATTTGTTGCTGAAACTGCGTTCTAATTTGGCATATTCGAGTTCGGATTTTATAACAAGTGGTATCAGAGCTCCATTTTATCCAAAGGTTCAAAGGTTCGTGGTTTTGTGCTTTGGTTCATTCTTTGTTCAGGTTATACTGTGAGGTTAATGTCTTCAATGTCTACTCGTTTTGAGGTTGCTCGATTTGATGGGAAGGGTGATTTCGGGTTATGGAGAAAGAAGATTAAAGCTCTTTTGGTTCAGCAAAAGGTAGCAAAAATCTTGTGTGACGAAAAGGACCTTCCGGCGACACTCACAGAAGATGAACGAAAGGAGATGGATGAAATTGCCTATTCGACAATTATACTCTATTTGAAGGAGAAATTGGAGAGCCTTTATTTGAAGGAGAAATTCTTTGGATATAAGATGGATGAGAATAAAGGCTTGGAAGAGAACTTGGATGATTTTCGAAAGATTGTGGTCGATCTCAATAACATCGATGAGAAGATGTCATATGAGAATCAAGCAGTGATTCTTTTGAATTCTTTGCCAGATACATTTCGAGAAGTTAAAGCATCCATAAAATATGGAAGAGATTCTCTGACCATGGACATTGTGGTGGATGCTTTAAAAACGAGAAATCTCGAAATTAAGAAGGAACGCAGGGAAGGAGAGTTACTTATGGCCAGAAGGAGAACTGAAAAGAAAAATTGGAAAGGAAAGGAATCTAGAAGTAGGTCTAAGTCCAAAGGGAAAGGCAAAAAGTGTTACTTGTGTCGTAAGGAGGGGCATTTTAAGAAAGATTGTCCCTTGAACAAGAACAAAGAAGCTTCTAATAACAAGAAGGGTGAATCTAGTGCAGCAAATGTAACAGATGGATATGATTCTGCAGAGGTCTTGATGGTGTCCAGTAGAGATTTACAAGATAAGTGGATCATGGATTCTGGTTGCACATTTCACATGACTCCCAGGAGGGACTATCTGATTGATTTTCAGGAAGTCAGTGGGGGAAAGGTTTTGCTGGGTGATAATGGCGTCTGTAATGTGAGAGGAACTGGCTCAATTCGGCTTGCAACACATGATGGTTTGATCAAAATACTTACAAATGTAAGGTACGTACCAGAACTTAAACGAAATCTAATTTCCTTAGGTGAATTAGATAGATCAGGTTATTCATATAAATATGTGAATGGAGTTCTGAAAGTTTTCAAGGGATCTCTGGTTAAATTGAAAGGAACCTTGAGGAATGGTCTCTATGTGTTGGAAGGTACTGCAATTACAGGGAGCGCTGAAGTTGCATCTAGCAAAGAAATTGATATGTCTATGTTATGGCATAGGAGGTTGGCTCATGTGAGTGAAAGAGGTCTACATGCTCTTTCACAACAAGACTTACTTGGAAAAGTTAAAGACGTCGAACTCCCATTTTGTGATCATTGGATAATGGGGAAGTCTACTAAGGTGAAGTTTGGAAAAGGGAAGCATACAACTAAAGGCATATTGGATTATGTACATTCAGATTTGTGGGGTCGTACCAAGGTACCTAATATGGGAGGTTCAAGGTACTTCATGTCTATTATTTATGATTTTTCAAGGAAGGTGTGGATTTATCTACTGAAACAGAAGGATGAGGCTTTTGGGAAATTCCTTGAATGGAAGAAGCAGACTGAGAACCAAACAGGAAGAAAGGTAAAGTACCTGAGGACTGATAATGGTTTAGAGTTTGTGAATCACAAATTAGACAAACTTTGCAAATCTGAAGGAATCACGAGACATTTTACTGTTACACACACTCCACAGCAAAATGGTTTAGCTGAGAGGTTCAACAGAACAATAATGGAGCGTACTAGATGTCTCTTGTCTAATGCTTCGTTACCTTTGAAGTTTTGGGGAGAAGCTACCCAAACTGTCTGTTATCTTATTAACAGGAGTCCGTCTTCTACAATAGACTTCAAGACTCCTCAGGAGGTATGGAAAGGAGAAGCTCCAAGTCTTAATCATCTCAGAGTATTCGGTTGTTCAGCTTATGCTCCTGTTAAGGAAGGAAAGCTGAACAATAGGGCATTGAAATGTATGTTTCTGGGCTATCCTCCAGGTGTCAAAGGATATAAACTTTAGTGCTTGGAAGAGGGTAGGAATAAATGTATTATCAGCAGAGATGTCACTTTTAATGAAGAATAGATGTCGTTTTGTACTAAGAGCCAGCCAGAACAAAAGTGGATGTAGACCGAAAGATTGAACCACTATATATCTCGGTGTCAAATTTTTCTCTTGCTTGCTTGACTAAATTTGTTGCTGAAACTGCGTTCTAATTTGGCATATTCGAGTTTGGGTTTTATAACAATATTAAACCACAAATAGATTAAAATAAACTCAAATAATTAATGAATGAGTATAAAAGAATATTTAAAACACTTAAAAGCCAAATTTGAACAAATCCAACCACTCCGTTGGAATTGATTTTTATGTTAAACTTAATGCCAAACTTGACTTAGTCATTTAACAAAAACTAAAATCCAAAAGGTAGCATATAATTTGACTGGATAAGCCTCCCAAAATTTGAATGGATATGTCAAGATAATTTACAATTCATGTAATAGGTAGCATATATGGAACACCAACATGCAAACTTGACATTATGAAGGATTCAAAATCAAAATTACAAACTGAGAAAAAAAAAAAGAATTGGCAGATTGCAAGATTAAAAATGAATTAAATGGAAGATAGAATTCTGTCAAATTGAAATTAGCTACGGACAGTTAAATATCCAGTTGCTAAGGTGCTAAATAAGATGAGTTACATTTAGTTGCAATATATGAAAGTGGAAGGCAAAGAATTTAAAGCCCATGGCTAATAGATTGACGAAGGGAAATAAAATTGTAAGCTACACAAACTCTTATGGATAGTGGTGCTATGAATGCAAATTGTAACTGACGGATCATAAATTGAAATGGATCAAATCTAAATACAAGTGATCAATTTGATCTTCCTAAATTTCAGATCCAACATGTATTTTCATAAGAACAAAGCAAGAACTCACTTAGAACTTCATCAACATACTTCTTGAAAATTGACAATTTTCTGGAAAGATTCACAAAATCAGACAAAATGTCTTTCAAGCAAGCTTAATTAGTTTCTAAAAGAAGACAAAGTTGAAGATTGGATCAAGATCTACAAAAATCTAGAAGACAACAATATTAAATAACCTATAAAAATACAATTTTTTGGGCTTTATTTACAGAATACGAAAATGAACAAAAAGGAAAAAGAAAAGAAAATAAACAACTACGAGAGAAAGAAGGTCCACAATCCTTAAATCAAAGAAAATGTTCATAAAGAACCATGAAAGATTAAGAACAACAACTATGGGTGAAAGAAAATAATGAAAACCCAGAAGCCAAAAGACACTTCTAGAAAGTAATTAATTTTTATGCACATATGAAAACCCACAAACTTCTTAAAGAATTTGATGTTTGATAGATTGAAACATCACCTTAATTAGCAACTCCAAAAAGACCAAGAATTACCCATTAATGAAAACAAACACAAAGAGAAAGATAAAAGACCTAAAGCGGCAAGCTCCTTAATATCCAAAATTGAGGGTCATGAAGGAGGAAAAATGATAGAGAGACAGAACTTCGAGTTTCAGTGGTTTAGAGAGAGATGAGGGTTTGAAGAGAAATATGAAGAAAACCGACTAGAACTAAGAGCTATAAAAATTCATTTTTGTTGTAGTGAACTTCATAGCTATTGGAGATAATTCCATGGGGAGATTAGGCAGTATGCTTTACTTAGCTTTAGGAATTTTGGTATATTGTATTATTATACTGGGTGCTACTACATGGAAACTCTTGTACCAACTTTCATTATAGTGGATTTGTTTCTTCTCTGCCAGTAGCATTTTCTTGCATGATTTTTCTTCTAAAATGTGTCTTCTTGTTGTCCTTTGCCTTTATCTCTGAGTCCGTGCAGGCCATTTTCTCTTGACAGATCTACTATTGGAAAATATGAAGAAAACTTCCATTAAAAGTGAGAAAGAAGGGAGAATTGTAGATGTCTCCTCAGAAGCTCATAGTTACATGTATTCTAAAGGCATCCAATTCAATTAACGATGAATCAAGGTAAATTTTGTTATTATATTTCTATCTAGTTAGGTTGTGTTGTTGTGTATTTTTAGAGAACATTGCATTAGTTTGATGTTGATTCAACAAGTCTTTCTTGAATTAGATTTTTGTACCTTCTTTTTCCCTCTGTTTTCTTTTTCTTTGATACTTGGAACTGGAAAATAATGCAAGCAAAATCTCAATTTTTTGGATTGTTCCTTGCTGCTGCTGTCTATTCCATGGGTTTTTATATGTTGATTGGAAAGTTAATTATTATCTTTTTGTTATGTGTTTATTATTCATTTTTCACGTGATTGTGTATCAAATGAGATTTTGATGATTGCAACTTTGCCTTACTCTTTGGCTGGAAAGTACTATTCTTTTTTGTGTCTTGATGATATAGGAGCTCCTTGCTTTTAATTTGCCACAACATATTTGCTCAATTAATACTTACAAATGAACATCTTCTTTCCTCGAAAGTATGCGTCAAGTTCAATTTCAAATTTTGAACCAAGTAAGTGATTTATTTATTTGAAATTCTATTTTAGTCCTGTTTCTTACTTTTGTTATTGTTTTTATTCTCATGCTTAATTTTTCGACTCATCTTGTGGTGCTCTTTGTCTGAGAATGATAAGAATAAGGCCTTACGGAAGGAAGTCTTGAAGTCTAATGACAGACATTGCAAAAGAAATGGAAGTGAAATTCATGCTCTTTTGCGAAAACAGTGTATGGATGAGAAAACATTATGTTTATACATAATTTTTTTTGTGGTTTTTCATTTGGGTTTTATATAAAGAAGAAAGAAACTGAGAGTAGAATGAAAGTAAATGAGTTTGATGGAGTTGGGTGCCAGTGTTACTTGACTGCCAATTTCATAACACAGTGTGTTTACTATTAAACTCATTATCTTATGATATGCTAGACTATTAATCTCTCTTATTTGAAAAAAAAAAAGATGTAGAGTTGGTTCCATTGTCAAATACTGCTTTCCAGTTTTCTCTTTGTGCTTCATGTAATATGTTTTATGGAAACAGATTTTGTTTTCAAATCTCAATGTGATCTACTTTCATGAAAAAAGATGATTTGTCTCATGATATTTGGATAGCCATGGCATGGAACACAAAGACAATGTGTTACAAGGGCAGAAAAATTGAGGTTCCAAGTACTAAAGGTAGACGATCAAGAAGGTTACATGAGATTGGTTAAGGCGTGCAAGAGTGAACAATGTTGGGATTTATGCCCTAAAGCCTCGTAATTAATAATTTATTTAATAATAAATAATAATTTTGATTATTTTATTTGCAATATAATATTATCCATTATATGAAAAATCCAAGGTTATTAGTGTAATCTTGAACAGTATGTGGTTGACATACGAGAGGATCATGTTCAAGAAATAACCTAAAGGGTCATAGTATATGGATAAGGTTGGGTGCCTTATCCTGGTAACACTATTGATAAGGCCCACTTTGTAATAGTTACAAATGATTTGATCCAAATCATTCATGTGGAGACATGTGAGTGGGGGTATCTTATACAATGAGTTTGTCTAAGACTGGACCACGAAATATTTAATCTCTCTTTATAAATCAGTTAATTGAGAAGATTAATATTTCATCAGGATGATCATATGCGACTCGATCTTAATCCTGAGTGAGTTATGAACTCCTGCCTGTGAGGGCTTGTCCTTTGATTTGCATGGGTGAGAGTGGCTTTTGTAGCCGATTCAATATGCCTACCATTTTGGGGACTTGACCAAATAGGGAGCTGGGAACATAATCTCACAAGATGGAATTCACTCCTTCCCATATAGGGTAAGTAGATGAGTAGTTCCCTTAAATGCTGATTTCGGGACTTGAACAATGGGGCCCCACCCTCTCATTGGCCCGAGAGGGACTTAGTTTATAATTAGATTATAAACATATTGTTCATTAGAGAATCAGTGGTACTTAAGGTGCAAGATGTAATTATAGGGGTAAAACAGACTTTTGACCCAGCTGTAATTACGAACAACTCGTGAAGGATCGACTTGCATGTAATGATTATATCTATGGACACAACTTGTCCTACAGTGCATAAGAGTGCAACTCTAGGTCTATAGTGGAGTGACCTATAGTTAATGAATGAAAATTAATTAATTAAAGAGTTTAATTAATTAATTTTGTATCATTGGAGCTTATAATCTGTAGGTCCATAAGGTCCCCTTGCTAGCTCATAGTAACACTAAAAGATCAATTTAGTTGAAAGAAAAATTTGAAATGTTCAAATTAATATTTAATTTGAAGTGTTCAAATTAATATTTAATATATTAGATATATTAAATATAAAAGAGGAAAATATATTTATTGTATTTGATACATTAAATATTAAAATAATTAATATATATTTGATATATTAAATAAAAGATATTTATAGAATTTGAATAAGATTCAAATAAATAAATATCGTAGGAGATTTGAATGAGATTCAAATAAATAAAAGATATATTTTAATATATTGGATATTAAAATATAATATTTTAATAATGGCAAAGATCTTCCCTTGGTCTCTATAAATAGAACCCTTGGGTTGAAGCATTCTGAATAACACACATCTCCTAAATAGAGAGAATTAGAGAATTCTCTCTAAACCTCTTCCTCTTTAATCCCTTCAGGATTTTCTTTCAAGAGGCTCCCATAAGCCTTGATCTTTTGTTAGAGTCATAGCAAGGAAGATTTTGGGGAGGAGATAAAGACCCGCCAGAAGAATCTCCATGTTTATTTCAATGTAAGTTTTTGCTTAACCTTATATATTTTGTGTTTAATTCTAAATAAATCAAAGACGATCCAATGCTTCCGCTGCGGGATGAAAAGTTCATTCCTTCAAACAATTGGTAGGATGATCAAAAAGCTTCTATTTAACATTCTTTTATTAATTAGTTGTTGATAAGGAGATCAGATTTAAATTTTCATTCTTTGATTGATAGGATAGTTGTTGAGATTTTTAATTCATCGACACCTTATGAGTTAAACGATTTGTTACTTTGCTTATTGTATTACATATTTTATATTTTAATAAATTAAAGTTAATGTTTGTTGAGTTAATTGTGAAATATAATACTGTTGAGATTTTATTTTGTACATAGGTTGAGAAAGAGAAATATTGTTGGTTAGCCACATTTGCAACCAATTTTTTTTTATTAAATTATTGACAAAACGGTGACGGCCATTGTCTGTCATTGAAAACCACTATTTTTGACATTTAATGACGGGCATACTTTTAATGACAGACTTTTAATGATAGACGAACTTTTAATGACATACATTTAATGACGGACTGGTGGACGTACAAATACGTTTCCGCAAGCGCACGAGTCAAGTAATATAAAACGGTATTCCTACCGTGTTTCGAATCACAGAGATTGACTTTTAATTCAATTAATTACCACGAATACTCTCACTTAACTTTATTTAGAGAACCAAAGTCAAAATAAGGTAAACTAACTAAAAATAGATAATAAAAACAGAAAAATAAATGGGAGACACAAACACGATGGATAACTTGAGAAATGATCAATAACTAAGTTAACAGACAATGATAATTCAATGGACAGTGAACTCATAAATCTAGAAGCTCTAAAGACGTAGAATCTCCTCTCGGTCTCCTCCACTCTCAAGTATTAATTAACTGACCTAGGTCTCCCTAACACTAGCTAACTCATACAAGGCGTTAAGACTATTCATTACTCACTTCTAATGAACATTTATTAACCCTGACTATCACACAGGTAAATAAACACTAGTTATGCAATTGGGTTATTGTCTAATTAAGCTTCTCTCCTTCGAGTTTTCACTTAGAAAACTATTCAATTAACCAATGCCCAACTAATTAACCTTCATCACCAACTACAATTAATTCGCTATTAATCTCGCTATCACTCGAGTATTTAATTAATTACGCATTAAGCTAAACTAAGTATCCTCTCTTGAGCTCAACTTAGAAATACCTCAATTAATTAGAGGAACAATGAATAAAGGCATTAAACAACAATTGTATAAATGATTCAAAGCCCTACTAATCATAAACATCCATAAACTAAGCAATTGGTCCAACAATTCCAACAATTAAGCATCCAAACAATCAAATACAACAAACCCAAGTAATTAGGAACAAGGATATACAAATTCAATTCAAACAACTCATAAATCCCTAATTATACAGCCACTAAATTAACTATAAATGAAAATAAAAGGAAAGAAATTGTAAATAAAGGGAGATTTTCGCGTTTATGAGGTGTTATCCCAAGAATTTGAGCTCCAAATCTTCAATACCGCTCCAATTCGCTCACAAAATTCTCCCAAAACCTCTCAAAATAGCATGGAGTAAAGTTTAGAGCATAAACCCTCGGTCTGGCCTCCTAAAATCGAAGAGAAAATGTTGATTTTATAGTAGGGATCAAGCAGCATCTAAAAAAAACGCGTTCTGCTGATATCATAGTGCCTAGGCACCTAAAATAGCTCCTAGGCACTGTCACTCTGCCTTCCCTCCTATCTGTGGTGCTTGGGCGCCGTAGTGTTTTTTTTGTTTTTTGTTTTTTTTTATTATTATTTTTAACTTTCAACTTGAAATGCTTCAAACTTGGACTTTCAAAATGAACTCTTTCTTGCTCAACATTTTATTAATTATATCTTCTCTTCTTGAATCTTCAACACAGTTCTAAAAGGCTCCAATATCCATCAAAGTAATCTCGAACACTCGATGTTGGTCCGTTAGCTCGGTTTCTAGAAAATCAAGAGAAATACACATCAAAGTTTGCTAATTAAATACAAAACTAGCCAATAAATCGGCATAAATATAGTACTAAATTAGTGCTATCACGGACAACCTTTTAATGATAGACATTTTAATGACGGAAACACTTTTAATGTCATACATTGACCGACAATAAAATTTGTCCGTCATTATAGGCTACGATGACATGAAAAAAGATGTCGAGCGCTTGTCCGACATCGTTTCACTACAATGACGGGCAATGCTCTTCATTAAACCCCAAATTTGTACTAGTGAAGGCAAACAAAGCCCAAATTCAAATGGTTAGATCCAAAATCAACAAAGCTCAAGTCCAATGGTTGGGCCCAAAAAGCCATTATGGCCGAAGCCCACATGCCCATGGAAAGCTCTATAAATAGAACTCTCGAGGGGTTCATAAATTGAAAACTCTCTAGAGAACTCAGAAAGAATCCAATGCAAGGACCTTAGGTGCTGAATGCTTCTTAAGGTCCTAAGGTGCTGAATGCTTCAAGACAAATCCTTAGGTGCTGAACATTCGGTGAAGACTAAAGACTCTTCTATGTTGGGATTTATGCCCTATAGCCTCGTAATTAATTATTTATTTAATAATTAATAGTAATTTTGATTATTTTATTTGCAATATAATATTATTCATTATATGAAAAATCCAAGGTTATTAGTGTAATCTTGAACAGTATGTGGTTGACATACAGGAGGATCGTGTTCAAGAAATAACCTAAAGAGTCATAGTATATGGATAAGGTTGGGTGCCTTATTCTGGTAACACTATAGATACGACCCACTTTGTAATAGTTACAAATGATTTGATCCAAATTGTTCATGTGGAGACATGTGAGTGGGGGTATCTTATACAATGAGTTTGTGTAAGACTGGACCACGAAATATTTAATGTCTTTTTATAAATCCGTTAATTGAGAAGATTAATATTTCATCATGATGATCATATGCAACTCGATCTTAATCTTGAGTGAGTTATGAACTCCTGCCTGTGAGGGCTTGTCCTTTGATTTGCATGGGTGAGAGTGGCTTTTGTTGCCAATTCAATAAGCCTACCATTTTGGGGACTTGACCAAATAGGGAGCTGGGAACATAATGTCACAAGATGGAATTCACTCATTCCCTTATAGGGTAAGTAGATGAGTAGTTCCCTTAAGTGCTGATTTCGGGACTTGAACAATGGAGCCCCACCCTCTTACTGGCCCGAGAGGGATTTAGTTTATGGTTGGATCATAAAAAAATTGTTCATTAGAGGATCAGTGGTACATGAGATGCAAGATGTAATTAAAGGGGTAAAACAGACTTTTGCCCCAGCTGTAATTACGAACAACTCGTGAAGGATCGACTTACATGTAATGATTATATCAATGGACACAACTTGTCCTACAGTGCATAAGAGTGCAACTTTAGGTCTATAGTGGAGTGATCCTAGAGTTAATGAATGAAAATTTATTAATTAAAGAGTTTAATTAGATAATTTTGTATAATTGGAGCTTATAATCTGTAGGTCCATAAGGTCTCATTGCTAGCTTGTAGTAACACTAAAAGATCAATTTAGTTGAAAGAAAAATTTGAAATGTTCAAATTAATATTTAATATATTAGATAAATTAAATATAAAAGAGGAAAATATATTTATTGTATTTGATACATTAAATATTAAAATTTGAAATGTTCAAATTAATATTTAATTTGAAGTGTTCAAATTAATATTTAATATATTAGAAATATTAAATATAAAAGAGGAAAATATATTTATTGTATTTGATACATTAAATATTAAAATAATTAATGTATATTAGATACATTAAATAAAAGATATTTATTAAATTTGAATTGGATTCAAATTAGAATATAAATGTTGTAGGAGAATTTTAAACAGTTTTAATAAGATTCAAATTGGTTAGATAAATATATTTTAATATATTAAAATATATTATTTAATTATTTTCCCTGGACCACTATAAATAGGACCCTAGGGGTGAGCCATTGTGCATTCTTCACAACACACATCTCCTCAATAGAGAGAAAGAATTCTCTCTAGACCTCTTCCTTTTTAATCGCTTGTGGATTTTCTTTCAGGAGGCTCCCACACGCCTTGGTCCTGTGTTCGAGTCCTAGCGAGGAAGACTTTATGGAAGAGATAAAGATCTGCCAAAAGAATATCCATATTTTCAAGGTATGTTATGCTTACCATAATATTATTATTTAATTCTAAATAAACTCAAACCGATCACTACAGTTCCGTTTGGGTTTAATTAGATTATTCCCTTCATTCTAGACCTTCAATCTAGAGAACAAGCACTCCAGCTCTCGAGTGACACACTCGCAAGAGAAAGAATTAGAGGATCATACTTAGAGATTGTATTCCACATCCACAAAATTAATACAAATTAAATTTCATTTACATGTGTCCTATTTCTATTTCTTCCTTGAAATCACGTGTGAACAATTATCTAATGACATCTTAATGTCCCCCACTACACTGACTGAGATGAGTTTCCTAGTACCAACATGTAAAGACTATACTACATCAGTAAGTATTTTCCAAGAATTACATATTAAACGTAATTAAGAACAAATCTTGATATTTGATCTTAAATCAACTATATAGGTGGAGTTGTTTATTCTCCACCAAAAATCCAGTAAATCAAATTTACTTTTATTTATATTGTTCTTCTCATGGAGGTATTTAAAACATTCCTCTCATTATGATTGCACTACTGACTAATTTAGAAACTACTTCCTTTTATATCTTAAGTCATTTGGTTTCTTTTATTAGATTTTTGTAATACTTAATCTTGAAATCATTTAGACAATTATCTAAATTTAACTTCTTTTCATTTCAACATCTCATATGCTGTCATTTTCTTTATCTTCTTAGCTTGACATCTAGCAAGTCGACTAAGAGATTATATGTACAAGTTATCTCGTTACTTTTGATTCATCAATCACTCGCTTCACGAATAATTCAATTGACAATAGATTTTGAGAACATTTCTCAATTAAGAAAAATTCAAAATTTTACACAACTATTAAAGTGTTAATATTACTTTTCCAAGTGATAAAATTTTCTCAATTTAACTAATCAGTAATAAAATTTTTAAAAAAAAATTAAGAGAACTAGACAAAGTATTGACATATATATATATATATATAAAAATTATTTAACAATATGCAATCAATATCCATTCAATTTCAGCATAAAAAATAAAGAATTTGATAAATGAACCTTATAAATTATTTCTAATGTTGTGATTTTATTAATTTAGAACAAGTTCTGTCGTAAGGTAGTGATAATTCTCAGCTATGAGAATTATTTAACTCTAAAACCAAGTTGTTCTTGCCAGTTTGTGGATTTTGTTAAATAATAAGCAAGCTAAAAATAACATTTTTAAATAAATTCATGCAAGCTTGTTGGAATATGATAAAAGAAAGAATTAAGTAAAAAGATGCAAGAAAGTTGGCTTAAGTTGAGTTTTTGTGCAGATTTGAAGAAGTGAAGAAATTGCAAATGAAATGCAATTGCATTTCCTTGGGAAGGCAAGGTGAAGAACAAAGAAGAAGAATGCAATTGCAATGCAATTGCATTCTCTTGACTTATAAATCAAATACGGAATTCGCGGAGATTCACCAAAATTCACGTGATCTGCTTGATTTATGGGAGAGATTCCAGCCTGAATATCACGCCCAAAGTCTATCCAATAATTAAGGAACCAAAGATGGAAAGATGAGGCCTCGGATTATCTTTAAAAAGAGAGGAAGGCCGAAGAAGAGAGCAGCGTTTTTTCCTTGGAGAATTCGATTTTTCTGGGTTTATTTTTCTGTTTTTACTTTCGGCAGCAGCCAACACTTTGACTCTCTTTTGTTTCAGCATTTCATTCTTGCAGTTTAGCTCAATAAAAGTCTGAATTTGAACCTTTCTCCAATCAGTCTTTCATACACTGTTTTTTCAAACTTTTCTGTACTCTGTTTTTCTTTGTTGATTTTAGTCAGCAGTTCTGTTCTTCATTTTCTGTCTTTCTTCGGTAGTTTATGTCCGTTTTGCTCTATAAATTCCGAGGTTGATCCCTCCTCAACGAGAGTTCGAGGAGGTGAAGATTCAACAACATTTAATGGTGTTTATGGATTGATTAACACAAGGAAATATACATTGGCGCGATACTCTGTTTTGTTCAATTTCATTTCTGCAAGTTAGATTCTGTTTAATGTTTCAAGTTTTTGCTTAATTTCCAGTTATTGAATTAGCCTTGGATAATTTCCAATTTCATGTATGTGGCAAGGTTAAATTGAAAAGTTGAATTCTGGATTCCAATTCCTTTTTGTTTTTCCCATACAAAAGCTAATTCATTTTGGGTTTTATTTTCTACAAAGGTTGCAATTTTCAGTACCATGACTTAAGAAATTTTGGTTTTAAATTAGTAGCTTTAGTGTTGTTATTTCTTGGTGGGTATTTTTAATTGATAATTCAATTTAGTTTGCCTTAAGATTAATTTCTTTATTTTAGTGTATTAATTATGAATTTTACACAAGGTAAGTTTTTGATTTTCAACCTTTCCATAATGAGCTAAATTTTCTTTAGGGGTTCAAGTTGGTGAAAACCCTAAGGAAAAATGTAAAAGCTCTAAAGCATAACCAATCTAGTTAGCATGTGAACTTTGTTTGCTTTTGTTGAATTTAGATTTGGGTAAACCTAGCCGACCAACTAGTGATTGCTTGTCAAGCTTGAATTTAATATCGAAAGAGTTAAGGGAAAGCCGATATCACAAAAGCAATGGAGGAAAAGGCTTAGAAATAAGTTCTGAACATCGACCCTAGATATAGGGCGAGACTCCAAAACCACTAGAGTTGTGTGCGAAAGTATGTAAGTTAGATTAGCCATAGACATATAGGTTTAATCACTTAGTCTCCTAAAGATTTTGAATCAAAATTGAATAGGACTTGAACTCGGTTTACTTAGTTTTCACATGTTAGCTATGATTGCAATTGCATTTGAACAGCATTTTTCCAAAGGTGTTTGAATCACTTGAATCTCTATTTTAACTCATTGATTTTTCACCCATTCTTTGTCAACAAACCAACCTCTTAAATTTTTACATCTTCGGTTACCACAATTGCATTTTGTAAGCAAATTTGTGTTGTCTTCATAAGATTTTGTTAAAATCCGTTCCCTTGGGTACGATACTCTGGAATACTTCCAGTTTCTTTATTACTTCGATCACGTGCACTTGCGTGTTGTAGCAAAGCCAACGATCAGGTAGGTCAAGTGTTCTTTCACTGAACTGAGACAATCTCAACAAAATATTACACTAGGATAACTCTTATTCCTACAATATTTAATTACAATTAATTAATTTGGTCAAGAACATCATTAACAACCTTAATGGACCCTATGCAAGTGTGACCCATCATTTCAGATCCTATAGTTTTATCCCAACAAGTGTCGCGTAGGTAGGTCAAGTATTGGAACAAAACTAACAATTTTACCATTCTCAGGAGATTGTCTTGATATTAACCTATGCAAACACCTTCCGTAGGAGGACGGTCCAAAAGCCCCTGCGAGTGCCCACATGGATCTCATGTTGTGAACCGGTCAATTGAAAACGTGTGGGCTTTTAGAAGAAAAATTTTGAATAGAAAAAGTCTCCAGTCTAATGCAAGTACACACTGCCAAACAAGTAGTAAAGGAAATATTCTAGAGTATCGATCCCACAGAGAACGGATCCCACAAAATCCAAAATTAAGGCAAAGATGTTCACACAGAGCAACCTTGGTAACAAATATTAAATAATTGGGAAGGTTGTGAGTGTACTAAAATCAAATGATAAAAAGATGGAATCCGAACATGCTTTTGCCACTTAGAAAAGAATTGTGACCTAAAATGTAATTGCAATCTTTACTCAAGCACCAAGCAATGTAAACTGGGTTCAACTTCTATTAGATTTTAATGGAAAAACCTTTAGAAGCCTAAGTGATTAAACCATATGTCTATGGCTAATACGAACTTAGTTTAATGAGAACACAACCCATGGCCTTAGAGGTTTCACCCTATATCTAGGGTAAAAAACAAGTGCTTATGTCTAAGCTCATTTCCTCTATTGCTTTGTATGAACACGTAATCTCATTTAACACTTTCAATATTAAAATCAATCTCTGTATGGTCACCTAGGTGATCAAGCTAGATTCACAATAAGAATGATAATCAATAAAAGCAAACAATGTTATGGAATCGAGCAAAGTTACTTTTACATCTTAGGCCAAGCTTCCAATCCTTAGGGCATCCACATATCCGAATCCCAAAGACAAAATTAGCTCATGATGGAGAAAATAAATAAGAAAATAGTAAAAGAAAGAAAACACATACTGACTTTAAAAGAAAGAAAAACAGAAACTTGAAAATAAAGTGTTGAACTAAAAGGTAAAGAATAACTTAAATGAATAATAATGAACTTTATTAAAACCAAACTTGCTGTGAATTAAAGAACTAAAATTAAAGACAAGGATTAGAAGTAAACTAAATGTGAAATAACAAAAGTTAAAGTATTGGTATTTGAAGAGCTAAAACAGAAAATTAAATTTACGAATACAAAGGAAAATCAAACTCAAAGAGATAATTTTACCTCTTCAATCGATCTAAACACAATCTTTGTCAAGGAGAGTAAGTTCTTCACAACCCTAGACTTTCGATAAAGATGGATTGAAGTTTGGCCGGCAACATTCTTCCTCCTTTAAGTTGAGAAAACAGAAAATAAAAAGTGCAGAAAGTAAAGTGGTCTTCCAATCGTAAAAACGATCGTGGACAATTTTTCCATGGCTTGAATCTTAATATTTATAGCCTCCAAATGCTAGGGTTTTCTTCGTGTATGTATAAGACAAGAATCGGATCTTTATGAGCTTGATTCGTGGAGAATATCTTCAAATATCAGCAGAAAATCTAATTTCCAGATTTCCTCCTGATTTTTAGAAATTTTGTCTTCAGGAAAAATTGCAGTTGCAATTGGAGTCGCAATTCTAGCAGTTTACAATTTTCTGCATAAAAACATCAAAAATCAATAAAATTCAACTCTTTTGTTTTAGATTTCTCATCACAAAACAACACGTTTACTGATTTTGGTTATTCTCATATTAATTTGCTAATAATTATGGACATATAAGCATGAATTCTTGCAAATAACCTAAATTTGGAAGGCAAAAAATACATAAAATATGAGACTCATCATAAACCAATAATGGAGACTGTAGGATATGTTGTCACATATCCCCTCCCACTTACTATTTTGAAAATAGGGTTTTCTCCTACTTAGACAAATTAGGCTAATCTCATTTATCTAATTAAGTTTCTAATGTACCCCTTCATAACCTTTATGTTGGTTAGATTGATTTGAATGTGAATTATCTAGTTTTGAACTATTTAAAAACTAATCACATTATGGCAGTAAAATTAACATTTGGACTGATTATTGGTCCGACCATGACCCTCTAAATTTCTTTTTCCCTCGTTTCTTCATTTTATCTTCTAAAAAAGATATTAAAGTTCCAAAAGCTTGGTTTGCTCCAACCCTTACCTGGAATTTCAACCCGAGAAGACTACTCTTAAACAGAGAAGCACATGCTTGGTGATTTACCATGGCCACCCTTCCGAAGCCGAATGACACTAAAGGAATGAATCTAATACATTGGACAATCGCCTCCGATAGGTCTTTTAGAACCTCTTCCGCTTTTCAATTCTTTATGGGCCGAGAGTGCCCTCACACGTCCTTTTACCACTATTAGGACTCCATCCTCAACAACTTGTGGAAGTCAAAGATTCCTAAGAAATTAAAATTTTTCATTTGGTCTATTTTTCTTAGAAGTCTTAACAAGACAAAGAGAATTCAACGCAGATTCCCAGGCACCAAGCTCAACCCAAACTAGTGCATCTTGTCTTACAGGAACTCAAAATCTACCGATCATCTGCTTGTAAAATTTTGACTTGGCTCATTCTTGATCGGTTAAGCTTCACCAAGCTACAGGGATAAGCTCTTCTTCACCAAATCATGAGGAAGGCCTTTGTGTGGAGGCCATGGTTCGAAAGCCTAGCTCTCAGAGAAATTTTCTACACTTCACTCTTTTTGCTGCTATCCTTTGGATTTTTAAAGAGAAAGCTTGCAATCACACCCAACTTTGGGATGACATAATCTGATCTTTGCTTCTCTGTGGTTTACCCACTCTAAGTTTTTCACCAATTATGAAGATTCTACAATTGCTCTTAATTGGCAAGCTTTTATGTAATATTCTCTATATGTTCCTCACGTACGTTCTCAATAAAGTATCCACTTTTCAAAAAACAAAGTATAGTTTTCTATGTGATTGATAGTGTGTTTCGGAATAACTTGTGAAAAAATGCGTTTTGAACAAAATCGATTTTCTATGAGTACCTATGGAAAAAATAATGATTTAAAGTGTGTATAGTATAGCTTATTAGTTATTGGGCGATTTTAGGTGATCAAAAGTGGGTTTTTTTTCCTTAAAAAAAACTTAATAAAGATAAAGTGCTTAAAAAATTGGATTAGTTTAAAAACCTTTTATTTGAATAAACACTAGATAGATGAATTATCCAAAAATGACTTGAAAGTGATTAACCGAAAATCTTCAAAATATGTAATAAAAAATAAAAATAAATTTATATAATTAATAGAATCACTTTTGAATATAGTGCAACTAAACAAATTTATTATTGAAAATACTTGTGAAGAAAATGTAAGATATAATAACATTTTTATTGAAAATATTTTTTTCAAAAGTGTTTAAATTAGAAGGTATTCCAAACGAAACCCTAAAGATGAACAAAAACAGTTTTTTCAAAAAAAAAAACTACCATGTTTAGTAATAGTAAAAAAAGTTATATAAAAGTAGATTGATTTAAGAATATTTGTTTTTGTGAAGAAACATTCAAGCCACGATTATCCAAAAAAGAAATTTTAAAATAATTGGCTGAAAACCACTCGTAAATATACAGTAAGGAAAAAAAATTGTAATTTTGTAGAATCACTTTGACTTTAGTGTAGCCAAACAAATTCGTTATTAAAAATATTTTTTATTAGAAATATTTTAAATAATATGCCAAACTCACTCTCCTCATTGTTGAAAGAGTTGACTATTCTTGCCAAATTTTCGTGCTTCCAATTATCATAAAAAAAGGTTGAAAAATCTTTTAGAAAAGTTGTGGTGGTGGTTACTTTAGTTAATAGTTATATTATTGGCAAAATCAAACATTGATTATGATTAACCACACCTCAATTTTGTTTGATGGATTCTAAATTTTAGGCATGTTTGATATACGTATATTTCTCATTTCCAACATTAATTTGTTCATGTTGTTAATGTTGTTTTTTTTTTTAAGAAAAGAAAAAAAAAACAGAGAGACAAGAACAAAATTTTACTCATAAAGATTATATATTATTTCGAAACTATTGTTTAGAATTGAAAATAAATATTGAAAACTATGAAATGAAACAACACTAGGAAAATGACATATGGAAAAAAGTGGACCATTAAAGGTTGCATTTCAGCCACAAAAAAGGTTTTGGTCATCAGTGGGACAACGTACTATTTTAGTGTTGGTTTTTCTGTTCAGCAACAAATGAACATTGTGTCCTTTTTTATGGGTATTTCTTGACACATTTTTTAAATGGATGGATTTCTGTTAGTTCACTTTTAAAAAAGAAAAAGAAATAGTTGTTTATGTATTTATTTCAGTTTTATTATTAATATTCTAAGCCTTCTTGTTTGTAAAAAAAAAGTGTGCTATTTTTTCTCCAAATTTAACTCGTCGAACAAAATAGAAACCAATTAAATTATTATAGAAATAGTTGTTTTCAATTTTGCATTTAACATTTTTATTTAGCATTTTTATAAAACCTATTAAACACATAAGTTATTTTTCAATAAAAAAAAAGTAAATTAAAATATTGAGGTTGAATTGAAAATTTTAACAAGAAAATTTTGTTTGAGTATTTCATTGTTATTTATTGTTGTTAGAAATAAAAGAGCGAGAGCGTAGCTGACTAAATTAGTACCACAACGAAGCAAACCAAACAAGAGTGAGAGTGTCAGCGACAACGAGTTTACTAAAGGTTCCTTTGTAGGATTTTAGTGGCGTTCGCTTCTTCTAGTAGTGTTATCACTCATAACAAGGCCTCAACGTGTTTCGTCGTTTCTTCTCCATCCTTTTACACCGTCATTGCATCTCACGACTTCAATCACAATGTATTCTTCATTGCAATCGCTGTTCGTCTTTCAAATCGAGATAAACGCTGCTCAAGCTCTTATTCTAGCAACCTCTCCAGTTTCCTTCTTCATTTTTTTTCTTTTATGTTTTTAGTTATGTGAAGATGCATTTGATATGGACTTTGCTTATCGATCTACAAGATGTGTGAAGAAGGAAAGAGGGAAGAGGGAAGAAGGCAAGAGGGAAGAGGGAAAATAAAAAACAGTAAAAAAAAAGTTTGAGTGAGGCTAAAGTAGAGAAAGAAACGGTAAATGGTATAAAGTAAACAAAAAAAGATGGTGTGGGTCCACATAATAAGGAATAAGTATTTCATATTGTAAACGCATATCATTTTTTATTATGCTCTTCTCATCTAGTTGAGTTTTGTTTCTCTGTGTTTCTGTTATATGTAGTGTCTGTAGTCTTATTAACTCTATTAGCATTGTATTTGTTTGTAACTAGTTATGATGCTAATAGACCGTTTAAATTTAAAACATATTTAATAAGGTATTTTATATCTATAAATATGTTTCTCACACGAAACAAAAATAATAACAGTAATAAGTTTTAATGCGTATTGCCACACCATCCTAATAAAATATTTTAGATTAAACAAACAACATGCTTATGAACTTTGGGGTATGTTTTAATTATACCCTTAGACTTTGAAAAATGTTTCATTTTTAACCTTGAACTCTGAAATTGTTACAAAAAAATATCTTTTAAGTCAAAATAAAGAATGAAAATTAGCGTGGCAGTTGATGTGTAAAAATTAGAAGGCGTACGTAATATTATGTACAATTACATAGAAGATTAAGGTTACGGGGTATTTTATATAATTTAACCGATATTTAAAAAGTCATGTCATATATATATATATATAGTAATTGGTAAAGATGGAAATTTAAGAGCCATATGGTTGCAAGAATAATTCCTTATGGCCTTCACAGAAGCCCAGTAGCTCCACCTCCCTCGCCACATCAGTAAATCAATTACCACATCAGCAAACACCCACACATCAGTTGATGCAACAATCCATAATAAATAATTTGGCATGATTTCAGCCAAATTTGTAAAGCTCAATGCTGGCAGTGTCGATCTCTTCCAAACAGCAGCAGAGGACAACCCATTTCTAAAAGCATGAGCTGTATCCTTGACCTTCCTCTAAGGAAAGAGACCTTGGGCAAAATCAATGGACAATTCAGTCATTATTTTGCCTAAAATTGAACCAATCATCACTTTTCCTTCTATAGCTAATGCCCAAATCAGCTCCTTCCTTTTTAATTTGTAGCTTCTCTTTGCGCCAGTATATGTAAAGAATGCCTGAATGTTTATAATAAAATTTTAAAAACATAGTCAAACTAGCTAATTTATACATCCATAAAAAAAAATAGTGGTTAGAAATGTATTTCATTATTTTATATCTAAACAGTTTCCTTTTCGTACTCAAAGAAGACATGAACCTAACAACTTTAACTTTTTGCTTGAACTTACAAGGAACTGAACAAAGATAAAATCAACTTGCTGGCTTGAAATTGGACCACAGTTTCCATATGGATTAAATACTTTTTGTATCTCTTTAAATGCCACATTCCTATATAAACTGCAAGCATTCATCCAATACAGAGAGAGAGAGCAATGGAATCTTTGTTATTCATTAATCAATGGACACATCAAATCTCCCCAATAGCAATAACCAAAACCTTCATTGTCTTCATTTTCATGGCTTACATTTCTGTCATGTTTTCTCAAAGTTACTGCAAAAGAAAGCACTCAGTCCGGCACGCAGCTCTCCCACCAGGCCCAAAACCATGGCCTCTCGTCGGTTGCCTCCCAACAATGTTGATGAACAACTTGCCAAGACACCAATGGATTCATGCAGTAATGAAGCAATTTAACACTGAGATTGCTTGCATACGTCTCGGAAATACTTATATAATCCCAGTGACTTCTCCAGAACTCGCTCTTGAATTTCTGAAGACACATGACTTTGTCTTTTCATCTCGTTCGTCCATTTGTAATACCGTCAATATTTTAACCCGTGGACATCTCACCACAGCTTTTTCACCATCAGGAGCCCAATGGAAGAAGATGAGAAGAATACTTGCGTCGCAAGTATTGACTCCATCAACCCTCCATAACATGCTTGGCTATAGAATCGATGAGGCTAATGCTCTTCTACGTCATATTTTCAGCCTAACTACCACAAATACTGACGATCGAGGCGGTGCAGTGGTTAATTTGAGAAGCATAACACAACATTATTGTGGCAACATTATCCGAAGAATGCTATTCAATAGAAGATACTATGGTCAAGGGAGCTGGGAAGATGGGGGGCCAACTTTTAAAGAAGAAGAGCATAATCAGGCATTGATCACAATTCTTAGGCATGTTAATGCATTTTCAATATCAGATTTTATGCCTTGTCTGAAGTCATTTGATTTGGATGGACACGAGAAGATTATAAAAAATGCTTTGAAAGTATTCCGAAAGTATGATGAGCATATTATAAATGACAGAGTGCAACAATGGAAAGATGGAAAAAAAGAAGAGGTTGAGGACATTCTTGATATCCTCATTTCACATAAGGATGAGGATAAAAACTTGTCACTGACAATTGAAGAGATCCAGGCTCAAATCACGGTGAGTATTTTAAAACCTTATATTATATCACATATTAATTATGGTAAAATGTTCAAGTTTATGATATTTTTTTTGCCTATTTCATTATTGATGCATTCATGCAATTCGTATTATTTATGGTTTTTTAATATGGAAGTGGACGTTTCTCATAATAATGATATAGGAGCTACAAATTGCAACGATCGATAATCCTTCAAATGCAGTGGAATGGGCAATGGCAGAATTACTCAATCAACCAAGTATTTTGCAAAAAGCAACTGAAGAATTGGATAGAGTAGTTGGAAGAGATACACTCGTTCAAGAATCTGACATCCCAAAACTCAAGTATCTCACAGCTTGTATTAGAGAATCTTTTCGGCTTCATCCATTTTCAGCATTCAATGTTCCTCATGTTGCAAACTCTGACATCATTGTGGGTGGTTACTTTATTCCTAAAGGTAGTGAAGTCTTGCTTAGTCGTTCAGGTCTTGGTCGAAACCCAAGAATTTGGGAGGATCCAACGAGGTTTAATCCAGAACGTCATCTAAACGATGAGACGGTTGAATTGGGATTGTCAGAACCTAGTCTACGATTCATTACCTTCACTAGAGGGAGGAGAGGCTGTGTTGGTAGCTCACTGGGCACTAACATTACCATGATGCTATTTGCTAGACTGCTGCAAGGTTTTTCATGGAACTTACTGCCAGGAATGACAAAAATAAACTTTTCTGAGTCTGATGAGCTTTGTCTCCTAGAGCCATTACACCTGCGAGCAGAACCACGTCTATCTCATATTATGTATCAGATTTGTAGATCATGAAACATCAACTAGCTTAAAATAATGGCCAAAATTGAGCATAGCTCTGTTGTAAGTGGCATGTACTCCTTCCCTTAAGGTCGGGGGTTCAAATCTTCATATCCCACATTTGTTGTACTAAAAAAAAAAAACTAAAAGAATATATGAAAAGATAAAAATATGTATTTGATTTTCTTGTTTGCTGCATGTGCCTATATGCGTTCTACATACTCTCACTTATTAGTGTAGCTAATTCTTCTTTATTAGTTTGACAATGGGAGAGTTTGAGTAAATTAAAATTATGTGAGCAATGTATATTGTATTGCAATAAATAGTAGGTGTGTTACATTTAAGCCTAAAGATATATCATAGAAAAATTGAAGAAATATAGTAAAAACATCAACAAAATATTAATAGGATGAACATAGTATTAACCATATGAAGTTTTAATTTATTTTGAAAGGATGAAATGCTTATTTGTGAATTTAAATATTGTTATAAGTTTTCTAGGAAATCCATCAACATCAACATGTTAGCATCGATACTTAATTTCCATCAACATTTTCATAAAATTGAGACATCGATATTATTATCAATATCGACATTTAAAGCCTTGATGATGTGATGTGAAATAAAAAATAGACTGCAAAATGAGATCATCATTGGAAGTACTCCCCATGTAAGTTATACTAGATGTCTCAAAATCTAAAACACGTAAGCAATAAATTTTCAATTTGTTTTTATTTTACTTGTCTCTTCAACTAATAGAAACTTGTCGATCCCTCTTTCCCCAAATTACTCCATCCTCTCATCTCTCCGTATTCTACTCTCTCTCAATCCCTCAATCTCCCACTCGATTTCTCTCATTCTCTAATTCACTATCTCTCAAACTTAGCCTCTTTCTCACTACCTTAAGTTCTATCTCTTATTTTGGGTCCAAATATTCGTCCTTTATTATTTCATGTGGACATTATTCTTTAAAGGATTCCATGTCGACAAAGCCTTTTGGGTGTCATTGAAGGAATATGAAGCGACGGATAAGTTTAGATCCAAAATTCTGCCCTCTTGGTGAAAGGCATATATGGTTTAACCAATGGAGTTATACTTATGTTCGCTAAAAGAAAAAAAGATTAATTTGACGTGTCGTCCAATAAGTCCTCAACCTACTTGACTTTTTTTTTTAAATTAATATATTTATTTGTTACAAAATTGAAAGTTTAAGCTTCAGATAGAAAGAAAATTAAATTTTATTTTTAATAGAACAATTAATTTTGAAAATTTCTTGAATGCGTCCAAGACCTATTTGAAACAAAAATTAAAGTTCAAGGATCTATTAGACATTTTTAATGTTCGAGGACTATGAGACACAAAATTGAAAATTTAAGAATCTATGATACATAAATTTATTCAGTCTTTTTATGCAATTAATTTTTCTAAAATAATTTACTAAAGATTTTTTTTAGATTTTTTTTTCTATATTTGCATATATGTATAAATTTTTGTTTAAAAAAAAACAAAATTCAAAACGGTTCCAACTTACTAAACATTAAAATAGAATTGAAAATTATACATACAAAATTAAAAAATGAGATAAATATATATACACGCACAAAATCTTAGAAGCGAAATGAAAATGACCAGTCATAAACGCTAGCTAGGTTTTGAATTAAAAATATATACATACGTATACAAACTAAAATAAAAAGAAATTTAAATTATAAACGGTACAAAAACTTTATTAAAATAAACTTATATATATATTTTTTAATGTCATATCAAGTGCAACTTTGGCTTTTTTTTATTATTAGAAAAACGTGATTTAAAATAAATTGATACATTCATGATAAAATTGAAGTTTTAAAAAAATAGAGAGAAAATTAGAAAACACATAAACATTGATAACTAATCATTATATTTAGGATTAGCCTAAAGTCATAGCATTAGTGGCTCTTTTTTTAAAATAATTTCTTAAAGTTGTATTTCACATAATTTCTACTCAGCCATTATATTTTTTTTCAACATGTCTGACCTCTTTAGTAAAAAAATATGTCTTGATTGACTAAACTATTGTATGGTCAACCGTTTTTCATCTTCATCCACGAGAAGCACATTCTTTGGCCAAATTGTAAGGTCTATTTTGACTTACAAATCCCATAGTTTTTGTCGTTCAAATTCCTCTTCTAAGAATGGCCTACAATGAACTAGATTTTTTTTTTAGATATGATGATTAAAAATTGTCAATTATAGTCTAACTAAGTCACAATTAAAGTTTTATTGACTAATCCAAATAATGTCCATCAATTTTCATGATTTCCATAAATTTTTTCGAAATTTTGAAATTTCCATAGTTTGGTTTCAATAAAAAAGTAAAATTTATGGAGTTATTGGGTGCATGCATTAATGCAGACTCGAACCCTTTGCTTGAAAGGAGCTTGAAGTGAATTTACCACTTGAGAAAACAAAAAACAAACATTTTTTGTTTCATTCATCAACTTTTAATAATAATATAAAACATTTTGCTCAGGAGGCTCAAGAGCAATCACATGAATATCAATATTTGTTTTAGAGTAAAAAATGAAAACCTACGGAAACCATATGTGCCTTAGAAAGTAACTTTGTAGTGTCTATTATCTTAGTATACGTCTCATTGGTTAAAGCAAAGTTTGAAAGCTAACAGCAACCTATCTATTTAGATATAGTAACCTCTTTGAGCACAAAAGTTGTAGTTCTCTGTAATGAGGGTTTATAACGGTGAAAGCTAGGGTTTGTTCTTGTTGGATGCCCTTTTGAAAAAAAAAATGCTTTTTTAAATATCATATATTTTTTTTATAAGCACATTAGAAAGGAATTACTAATTTAGAACGTGTTTAGCATAGTTTGCTAAATGATGGAACATGACTAAAAATGTTTTTCAAAACCATGTTTGGTAATAAATAAGAAAAACATGATTTAAAAGTAGATTAATTTAAAAACATTTTTAAGAAACACTATGTGAACGAGAAATTTCGGTCAACCATAAATTTGTGAACAGAGTAAAAAAAAGGTAAACTCTTTGATACTCATCCATGATAAAGGTGTAATTATAGGAAAAGAATAAGAGCACTAAACGTAACTAACTAAGATGATAGAGCTTCATGAACTTTTATGGCATTATGATGAACTTAACCAACTTTTTATAGCATTTGCAGGAGAATCTAATGTTAAAAATTGAAGATGAGAATCTAAAATATTTGTGAAAATGACAAGAAATCTCAATGGTTTAAGTTGGGGGCATTTAAGTAAATGTATACAAAGGGGGCATTTTTGAAATTAACTCATCTTCTCTTGTTTTAGGGCTGTTCACGATTAGAACTCAGAGGGAGAGAGAGCAGCAGTCGCAATAAGGAAAAACAGAGAGATTGAGAGGGAGCAGCCGCATAGTTCAGCAAAAACGAAGAAGAAGAAGCCGTGGGTCTTCGGTGTACTGTGGATCTTCAGCTTTTCAATTGGGTCTTCGTTTTTTGGGCAGTTAGTTCGACGACTTGGATCTCCGGTGGTGTGAGTTGAGTACAGGGACTGCAACCGCCGACGAGGATCTCTTTTTCTCTGTGAGTCTCGATTTTTTGAACAGAAACGTGTGGGTCTTGGTTTTGAACATTATCGCTGCAGAGGTGTTCAGTGCAGTGGGTGTCCGAAAATCAACCTGTTCTTGCCGTGGGTCTCGGGTTTCAGGGGTTGTGAACTCGTGGGTCTCTGTTTCGGTATAGGGGCTGTTCTCCGACAATATCGAAGGCTGTTAAGGCAGTGGTATTCGATTTGTGCTCAAGTCAGTAAAAGATTTGAGGTATTGATCGTTTTATCGACACAATTTCAATCCATAGATTTTGGATTGGTTTATGCTTTTGTACTTGTAAAATTGTGACTTACTGCTTCTGAATAAAAATCCTGGTTCTCAAAGTGGATGTAGACCGAAAGGTTGAACCACTATATATCTCGGTGTCAAATTTTTCTCTTGCTTGCTTGACTAAATTTGTTGCTGAAACTGCGTTCTAATTTGGCATATTCGAGTTTGGGTTTTATAACAATATTAAACCACAAATAGATTAAAATAAACTCAATAATTAATGAATGAGTATAAAAGAATATTTAAAACACTTAAAAGCCAAATTTGAACAAATCCAACCACTCCGTTGGAATTGATTTTTATGTTAAACTTAATGCCAAACTTGACTTAGTCATTTAACAAAAACTAAAATCCAAAAGGTAGCATATAATTTGACTGGATAAGCCTCCCAAAATTTGAATGGATATGTCAAGATAATTTACAATTCATGTAATAGGTAGCATATATGGAACACCAACATGCAAACTTGACATTATGAAGGATTCAAAATCAAAATTACAAACTGAGAAAAAAAAAAAGAATTGGCAGATTGCAAGATTAAAAATGAATTAAATGGAAGATAGAATTCTGTCAAATTGAAATTAGCTACGGACAGTTAAATATCCAGTTGCTAAGGTGCTAAATAAGATGAGTTACATTTAGTTGCAATATATGAAAGTGGAAGGCAAAGAATTTAAAGCCCATGGCTAATAGATTGACGAAGGGAAATAAAATTGTAAGCTACACAAACTCTTATGGATAGTGGTGCTATGAATGCAAATTGTAACTGACGGATCATAAATTGAAATGGATCAAATCTAAATACAAGTGATCAATTTGATCTTCCTAAATTTCAGATCCAACATGTATTTTCATAAGAACAAAGCAAGAACTCACTTAGAACTTCATCAACATACTTCTTGAAAGTTGACAATTTTCTGGAAAGATTCACAAAATCAGACAAAATTTCTTTCAAGCAAGCTTAATTAGTTTCTAAAAGAAGACAAAGTTGAAGATTGGATCAAGATCTACAAAAATCTAGAAGACAACAATATTAAATAACCTATAAAAATACAATTTTTTGGGCTTTATTTACAGAATACGAAAATGAACAAAAAGGAAAAAGAAAAGAAAATAAACAACTACGAGAGAAAGAAGGTCCACAATCCTTAAATCAAAGAAAATGTTCATAAAGAACCATGAAAGATTAAGAACAACAACTATGGGTGAAAGAAAATAATGAAAACCCAGAAGCCAAAAGACACTTCTAGAAAGTAATTAATTTTTATGCACATATGAAAACCCACAAACTTCTTAAAGAATTTGATGTTTGATAGATTGAAACATCACCTTAATTAGCAACTCCAAAAAGACCAAGAATTACCCATTAATGAAAACAAACACAAAGAGAAAGATAAAAGACCTAAAGCGGCAAGCTCCTTAATATCCAAAATTGAGGGTCATGAAGGAGGAAAAATGATAGAGAGACAGAACTTCGAGTTTCAGTGGTTTAGAGAGAGATGAGGGTTTGAAGAGAAATATGAAGAAAACCGACTAGAACTAAGAGCTATAAAAATTCATTTTTGTTGTAGTGAACTTCATAGCTATTGGAGATAATTCCATGGGGAGATTAGGCAGTATGCTTTACTTAGCTTTAGGAATTTTGGTATATTGTATTATTATACTGGGTGCTACTACATGGAAACTCTTGTACCAACTTTCATTATAGTGGATTTGTTTCTTCTCTGCCAGTAGCATTTTCTTGCATGATTTTTCTTCTAAAATGTGTCTTCTTGTTGTCCTTTGCCTTTATCTCTGAGTCCGTGCAGGCCATTTTCTCTTGACAGATCTACTATTGGAAAATATGAAGAAAACTTCCATTAAAAGTGAGAAAGAAGGGAGAATTGTAGATGTCTCCCTCAGAAGCTCATAGTTACATGTATTCTAAAGGCATCCAATTCAATTAACGATGAATCAAGGTAAATTTTGTTATTATATTTCTATCTAGTTAGGTTGTGTTGTTGTGTATTTTTAGAGAACATTGCATTAGTTTGATGTTGATTCGACAAGTCTTTCTTGAATTAGATTTTTGTACCTTCTTTTTCCCTCTGTTTTCTTTTTCTTTGATACTTGGAACTGGAAAATAATGCAAGCAAAATCTCAATTTTTTGGATTGTTCCTTGCTGCTGCTGTCTATTCCATGGGTTTTTATATGTTGATTGGAAAGTTAATTATTATCTTTTTGTTATGTGTTTATTATTCATTTTTCACGTGATTGTGTATCAAATGAGATTTTGATGATTGCAACTTTGCCTTACTCTTTGGCTGGAAAGTATTATTCTTTTTTGTGTCTTGATGATATAGGATGTAACGGCCGGTATGTTTGGGAAGTTTTAATCCTTATTGTTGGATTATTTAAAATTAATTTTTAGGATTAAATTGAGGTTTAGAGAAGAGAAGAAGGGCAAAATTGGAAGTTTAATTTTTTTTTTTTTAAAACAAATTCCCCATCCTTATCCACTATTTTTATTATTATTATTATTTTATTATTTTTTTTTTCTTTCTTTCCCTTCTTCTTCCTCCCGATAGCTTCTTTCCCCTCACCGAATTTCTCTCTCTCTCTCTCTCTCCGACCGAACACCCCTCCACCGGTCTTCTTCTTCTTCTTCCTTCTTTTCCGACTGACTGAGCCAGCCAGCCAGCATCGATCCTCGCCGGAGAAGCTCTGAACCGACCACCCATCGCTGACCTCCTTCTTCTTCTTCCGTCAGCCGCGAGCAGCTCGCCGTGAGCTTCTTCGCCGGGCAACTCAGACCACCTCGTCACTCTCAGCCTCGCCGAAGCTCACGAACGCCGGTCGATGTCGTCTGCATCAGCCTCGACGGTGTCGGATCCGCAGGTGTCGTCTCGCCGGAAGCCGTTTCCATCCAACCCGAAGCTGCGCAGCTCAGACCTCACCGGAGAACGCTGCACGAAGCTCAGATCCGACCCGCCGAGACCAGATCTGTCCAGATCTGCGAGCCACGCGATAACTAGAGTCCTCACGCGCCGGCCACGCGCGCCCATGCTCCGCCGTGTTCCGGCCACGCGCCGCCGTCTCCGATTCCAATTTTCGAGCTCGAACGGTCCCGGTTACGATTGTGTTCGGACTTGGGTAATTTCGTTACTCAATTGTTTTTAATTAAGGACTTTAAATGAGATCGATCGTTAACCAATGGACTTAAATTTCAGGATATTGAATTGAGAATCAAACTACGGAATTGGAAACAAATATTTAAATTTTCAGCAAGCTCTGGACCTCTAAGTTTGGGCAAGAATCAAGCTCGTAAATTATTTATTCGACTTATGTAAGTAGTTATTTGGATTCAAGCCCTTTAAGTTGTTATTTGAATGTGATTATTGTTTGAGATTTATGAATTATGAAAGGATTGCTCAATAACTGCGTTATAAAGCAGATGATGGTTAGTGGTTTTGTTTGGGAAATGTTTGAGCTAAAAGCGATCTTAGAATGTAACTAGTGAGAAATTAAGGGCATAAATTCGAATTAAATGAGGTTAGCTTGTTTGGCACCTTAAGGCATCGCCTAAGGTTGTGATTGGGCACGTTTGGGAACTTTGGTGCATGGTCACAAAAATGCATTGGTGATTGTTTGTGGAAGGTGGGCTTGTAACATATGCTATGAATAACTCTTCAAAGGAATGTGGAGTGGGTCGTTTTAGGGTTGGCCTAAGAAGAGGATAGCCTCTCGGATTGGTCCATTAGGATTTTCGTTTCGCCTGTAAATGTGTATGAGGCGTAAGACATTTTAGAAGTTGGAAAGGCTGGAGGGTGTTTGTCCTCCCTGTTAATGTGAATTAGGGGATGTTCCCCTTAAGAGTGTTTGAAACCTCTGGGCCAACTTGTGACTGTGATTTGGGCATGAAGGTGAATGTAATGAGGTGGATTGACCCAAAAGGTTCCTAACGTGTTGTGAAAGTACGAAAACCCGTTAGATTGATGCTTCCAACCCTAATTCTGTTGTTTCGTGCGAGTTTGTAAGCCTAGAACACCTGTGATGTGATGAGCATAGGGATGCGTTCTCTATTGCCGTGTGCTAGCTTAGGGGGTGATTCCCCATTGTGATGAGCATAGGGATACGTTCTCTATTGCCGTGTGCTAGCTTAGGGGATGTGTTCCCTGGTTGCCTGTGTGGCTAATGAAATGAGTATGAGGGTTATAGACCTTCACGAGTTGGGTTCTAGGTTACAGTACTCGCAGTTATGGCTCGAAGATAGGGTCGGGAAGTGTTAAAAGTTGTGGAAGGATGAATTGGACTTTTGGAATCACTGAAGGAAGTATTCGAAAACTAAGTACGGGCCAGGTTGTGAATGTGGTCCAGAAATAACAAATGAATTGGGTATGGTAGATTACTCTGGAGATTCCAAAAGTAGTACGAAAATGCAAGGAGCTTGATAAATTAGAGCCACCTGTCTTTATGTCTCTCCTGGGCGAGTCTGTAACTTTAGGTTGACTAGATGTGATGAAAGTGAGGGATTGTGTTCCTTCACTGTGGAGCTAGCTTAGGGGTGATTCCCCAATTATGTTGAGCGTAAGGATTGTGATCCTTATGGCCTGTGCGCTAGCTTATATGTGATTCCCCACTGTGTTGAGCGTAAGGATTGCGATCCTTATGGCCTGTGGTGCTAGCTTAGGGGTGATTCCCCACTGTGTTGAGCATAAGGGATGCGTCCCTTATTGCCTGTATGGTAGCATAGAGGGGTGATGTTCTATTGTATGGAGGCGTTAGAGTTATTTTCTTTCACGGCCTTAGTCAACCTAAGTTACATGGCTCGTTGGTAGTGCTCGAGACAATGCCTTACCGGGATGGACTCAGGTAGAGTGTGCGGGCGATAGTTGGATGGTTGATGAGTTGAGATTAAGAAGCAGATGTACGTGCCGGGACAACTTTTGTGTTGATGATGCTAGCAAAGGGGCGTTATCCCCAGAGTAATGAGTTAGGGGGGCGATTCCCCTAGAGTGTTGATGAGGCTAGCATAGGGGCGTTGTCCCCAGAGATTTGTGACTAGCATAAGGGTTGCGATCCTTATTGCCGAGGGTGCTAGCATAGGGGCGAGGACCCCAGAGATTTATGTTGAGCGTAGGGAATGCGTTCCCTAGCGCCTGTGAGCTAGCTTAGGGGTAATTTCCCCACTGTGTTGAGCATAGGGATGCATTTCCTATTGCCGTGTGCTAGCTGAGAGATGATTCCCTAGTATGTTGAGCGTAGGGATGCGTTACCTAGCGCCTGTGGGCTAGCCTAGGGGTGATTTATCTGTTGAGATAAGTGTGAGGGTTATGGACCTTCACATGTTTGGGGTCTAGGCCACAGGACTCGCAGGTATGACTCGAAGTAGAGTCAATGGTAGTGAATGTTGTGGAAGGTTAAATGAACTCTTAAAATAATTGAAGGAAGTATTTGGAAGCTAAATACGAGCGTGAGTAAGAGCTTGGTATGGTTTCTTTAAACATTGGACCCTTAAGTGGGCTACTTACTGAGTATGTTTATACTCATGTTTGCTACTTTGTTTGTTTTGCAGATTGTGCACATGTTCGGGGTGGATGACGTAGGCGACGACTTGACGAGACTATGGAGACTCCCCTAGTGTTCCTTTCCTTGAATGTTTACTCTTAGTTTTGTTCCCTTGTTTCTTGATGTATGTTTGGTCTGTAAATTCCAAATATTCTTTAGTTATCGTGTATTTGGTTAGGGTTTCTTAAAATCCTGTGTTTGATGTGAAGCTCAGCATACTTGTCGTAGTTTGTTGGATGCTGAGCGTTTTATCTGAGTTATAGAAGTGTTTTTCATTCTTATCAGGGTGTTGTAAAATTTTGGTTTCTCCTAGTTACGCCGTCATGTTGCCGAAATTTCGGTCATGAGCGAGGTAACTAGGTCATGCTTCCGCTCTAGAGTGTCGTAGGAAATCGGGTCGTTACATAGGAGCTCCTTGCTTTTAATTTGCCACAACATATTTGCTCAATTAATACTTACAAATGAACATCTTCTTTCCTCGAAAGTATGCATCAAGTTCAATTTCAAATTTTGAACCAAGTAAGTGATTTATTCATTTGAAATTCTATTTTAGTTCTGTTTCTTACTTTTGTTATTGTTTTTATTCTCATGCTTAATTTTTCGACTCATCTTGTGGTGCTCTTTGTCTGAGAATGATAAGAATAAGGCCTTACGGAAGGAAGTCTTGAAGTCTAATGACAGACATTGCAAAAGAAATGGAAGTGAAATTCATGCTCTTTTGCGAAAACAGTGTATGGATGAGAAAACATTATGTTTATACATAATTTTTTTTGTGGTTTTTCATTTGGGTTTTATATAAAGAAGAAAGAAACTGAGAGTAGAATGAAAGTAAATGAGTTTGATGGAGTTGGGTGCCAGTGTTACTTGACTGCCAATTTCATAACACAGTGTGTTTACTATTAAACTCATTATCTTATGATATGCTAGACTATTAATCTCTCTTATTTGAAAAAAAAAAAGATGTAGAGTTGGTTCCATTGTCAAATACTGCTTTCCAGTTTTCTCTTTGTGCTTCATGTAATATGTTTTATGGAAACAGATTTTGTTTTCAAATCTCAATGTGGTCTACTTTCATGAAAAAAGATTATTTGTCTCATGATATTTGGATAGCCATGGCATGGAACACAAAGACAATGTGTTACAAAGGCAGAAAAATTGAGGTTCCAAGTACTAAAGGCAGACGATCAAGAAGGTTACATGAGATTGGTTAAGGCGTGCAAGAGTGAACAATTGGTAGGATGATCAAAAAGCTTCTATTTAGCATTCTTTTATTAATTAGTTGTTGATAAGGAGATCAGATTTAAATTTTCATTCTTTGATTGATAAGATAGTTGTTGAGATTTTTAATTCATTGACACCTTATGAGTTAAACGATTTGTTACTTTGCTTATTGTATTACATATTTTATATTTTAATAAATTAAAGTTAATGTTTGTTGAGTTAATTGTGAAATATAATACTATTGAGATTTTATTTTGTACATAGGCTGAGAAAGAGAAATATTGTTGGTTAGCCACATTTGCAACCAATTTTTTTTAATTAAATTATTGACAAAACGGTGACGGCCATTGTCTGTCATTGAAAACCACTATTTTTGACATTTAATGACGGGCATACTTTTAATGACAGACTTTTAATGATAGACGAACTTTTAATGACATACATTTAATGACGGACTGGTGGACGTACAAATACGTTTCCGCAAGCGCACGAGTCAAGTAATATAAAACGGTATTCCTATCGTGTTTCGAATCACAGAGATTGACTTTTAATTCAATTAATTACCACGAATACTCTCACTTAACTTTATTTAGAGAACCAAAGTCAAAATAAGGTAAACTAACTAAAAATAGATAATAAAAACAGAAAAATAAATGGGAGACACAAACACGATGGATAACTTGAGAAATGATCAATAACTAAGTTAACAGACAATGATAATTCAATGGACAGTGAACTCATAAATCTAGAAGCTCTAAAGACGTAGAATCTCCTCTCGGTCTCCTCCACTCTCAAGTATTAATTAACTGACCTAGGTCTCCCTAACACTAGCTAACTCATACAAGGCGTTAAGACTATTCATTACTCACTTCTAATGAACATTTATTAACCCTGACTATCACACAGGTAAATAAACACTAGTTATGCAATTGGGTTATTGTCTAATTAAGCTTCTCTCCTTCGAGTTTTCACTTAGAAAACTATTCAATTAACCAATGCCCAACTAATTAACCTTCATCACCAACTACAATTAATTCGCTATTAATCTCGCTATCACTCGAGTAGTTAATTAATTACGCATTAAGCTAAACTAAGTATCCTCTCTTGAGCTCAACTTAGAAATACCTCAATTAATTAGAGGAACAATGAATAAAGGCATTAAACAACAGTTGTATAAATGATTCAAAGCCCTACTAATCATAAACATCCATAAACTAAGCAATTGGTCCAACAATTCAAACAATTAAGCATCCAAACAATCAAATACAACAAACCCAAGTAATTAGGAACAAGGATATACAAATTCAATTCAAACAACTCATAAATCCCTAATTATACAGCCACTAAATTAACTATAAATGAAAAGAAAAGGGAAGAAATTGTAAATAAAGGGAGATTTTCGCGTTTATGAGGTGTTATCCCAAGAATTTGAGCTCCAAATCTTCAATACCGCTCCAATTCGCTCACAAAATTCTCCCAAAACCTCTCAAAATAGCATGGAGTAAAGTTTAGGGCATAAACCCTCGGTCTGGCCTCCTAAAATCAAAGAGAAAATGTTGATTTTATAGTAGGGATCAAGCAGCATCTAAAAAAAACGCGTTCTGCTGATATCATAGTGCCTAGGCACGTAAAATAGCGCCTAGGCACTGTCACTCTGCCTTCCCTCCTATCTGTGGTGCTTGGGCGCCGTAGTGTTTTTTTTGTTTTTTGTTTTTTTTTATTATTATTTTTAACTTTCAACTTGAAATGCTTCAAACTTGGACTTTCAAAATGAACTCTTTCTTGCTCAACATTTTATTAATTATATCTTCTCTTCTTGAATCTTCAACACAGTTCTAAAAGGCTCCAATATCCATCAAAGTAATCTCGAACACTCGATGTTGGTCCGTTAGCTCGGTTTCTAGAAAATCAAGAGAAATACACATCAAAGTTTGCTAATTAAATACAAAACTAGCCAATAAATCGGCATAAATATAGTACTAAATTAGTGCTATCACGGACAACCTTTTAATGATAGACATTTTAATGACGGAAATACTTTTAATGTCATACATTGACCGACAATAAAATTTGTCCGTCATTATAGGCTACGATGACATGCAAAAAGATGTCGAGCGCTTGTCCGACATCGTTTCACTACAATGACAGGCAATGCTCTACATTAAACCCCAAATTTGTACTAGTGAAGGCAAACAAAGCCCAAATTCAAATGGTTAGATCCAAAATCAACAAAGCTCAAGTCCAATGGTTGGGCCCAAAAAGCCATTATGGCCGAAGCCCACATGCCCATGGAAAGCTCTATAAATAGAACTCTCGAGGGGTTCAGAAATTGAAAACTCTCTAGAGAACTCAGAAAGAATCCAATGCAAGGTCCTTAGGTGCTGAATGCTTCTTAAGGTCCTGAGGTGCTGAATGCTTCAAGACAAATCCTTAGGTGCTGAACATTCGGTGAAGACTAAAGACTCTTCTATGTTGGGATTTATGCCCTATAGCCTCGTAATTAATTATTTATTTAATAATTAATAGTAATTTTGATTATTTTATTTGCAATATAATATTATTCATTATATGAAAAATCCAAGGTTATTAGTGTAATCTTGAACAGTATGTGGTTGACATACAGGAGGATCGTGTTCAAGAAATAACCTAAAGAGTCATAGTATATGGATAAGGTTGGGTGCCTTATTCTGGTAACACTATAGATACGACCCACTTTGTAATAGTTACAAATGATTTGATCCAAATTGTTCATGTGGAGACATGTGAGTGGGGGTATTTTATACAATGAGTTTGTATAAGACTAGACCACGAAATATTTAATGTCTTTTTATAAATCCGTTAATTGAGAAAATTAATATTTCATCATGATGATCATATGCAACTCGATATTAATCTTGAGTGAGTTATGAACTCTTGCCTGTGAGGGCTTGTCCTTTGATTTGCATGGGTGAGAGTGGCTTTTGTTGCCGATTCAATAAGCCTACTATTTTGGGGACTTAACCAAATAGGGAGCTGGGAACATAATGTCACAAGATGGAATTCACTCATTCCCTTATAGGGTAAGTAGATGAGTAGTTCCCTTAATTGCTGATTTCGGGACTTGAACAATGGAGCCCCACCCTCTTACTAGCCCGAGAGGGATTTAGTTTATGGTTGGATCATAAAAAAATTGTTCATTAGAGGATCAGTGGTACATGAGATGCAAGATGTAATTACAGGGGAAAAACATTGGAGCTTATAATCTGTAGGTCCATAAGGTCCCATTGCTAGCTCGTAGTAACACTAAAAGATCAATTTAGTTGAAAGAAAAATTTGAAATGTTCAAATTAATATTTAATATATTAGATATATTAAATATAAAAGAGGAAAATATATTTATTGTATTTGATACATTAAATATTAAAATTTGAAATGTTCAAATTAATATTTAATTTGAACACTTTGAAGTGTTCAAATTAATATTTAATATATTAGATATATTAAATATAAAAGAGGAAAATATATTTATTGTATTTGATCATTAAATATTAAAATAATTAATGTATATTAGATACATTATATAAAAGATATTTATTAAATTTGAATTGGATTCAAATTAGAAAATAAATGTCGTAGGAGAATTTTAAACGGTTTGAATAAGATTCAAATTGGTTAGATAAATATATTTTAATATATTAGATATTAAAATATATTATTTAATTATTTTCCCTAGACCACTATTAAATAGAACCCTAGGGGTGAGCCATTGTGCATTCTTCACAACACACATCTCCTCAATAAAGAGAACTAGAGAATTCTTTTTAGACCTCTTCCTCTTTAATCTCTTGTGGATTTTCTTTCAAGAAGCTCCCACAAGCCTTGATCTTGTGATCGAGTCATAGCGATGAAGACTTTGTGGAAGAATCTCCATATTTTCAAGGTATGTTATGCTTAACCATAATATTATTATTTAATTCTAAATAAACTCAAACCGATCCCCGCTTCCGCTTGGGTTTAATTAGATTATTCCCTGAAATTGGCATCAGAGCAGTCTTTGAATTTTATTTAGAATTAAAAGTTTTACAAGGTGGGTATTTTAATTTTATATATGTGATATGTTGGTTTGCAAAATTGATTGTTTAGGCTATTTGGCATTAGATTTATTGCTTTTAAGTAAATCATTTGTAAAAATCCATTGGGTCTAAGATTTTATCGTATTTTTAAAACTCATGTAATGTGAGTTGGGTGAGACTTGAAGAATATTTTTTTTATGAGCATGAGGCTGGAGATAATATAAGAGTTCATGTATGTTTTATTAAAATTATATATATATAGTAAAACTTCAAGGTGCAGTGGCCTTCGTGAAATTCCATGAGATGTGTTGCATGAATTTTTTGTATTATTTAAAATAAAATAAAAAAAATCGTGAATGCTGCCGTCAAAATTACAAAACCTTGCTTACCAGTCAAAGATGCGTATTTTTTATTAAATTCCTTCCGACTTCTGCAAACGTGGAGCACATGTGGGTCCCTGGAGTTCACTTGATTCGAGCTCGTCGGCGTTGCATCAAACTCATCCTCGAAGGCATGAATCAAGTCGGCCAATGAACACACGTTCAGGGGTCAAGTTTTTTGACTAAAGTGGATTTTGAAAATTCATGAATGATATTCAAATTGGATTTCAATGGATTTTGAAATTGAATTTCAAAATAAGCTGCATAAAATTAGAATTAGATTTCAATTGATTTTGAAATTGGATTTCAAATAAATAGCGTAAACTTGAAATTGAAATTTTAATTTGGAATAGTTTCAAAGAAGGAAAAGTTTTTGAAGGCCATGATATGTCTTGGATTTAAATTATTGTAATTTAAATTGTTTTCAATTTCTTAGGATATGCCAAATATGCCGGTCAATTTTTCTATTTTTAATTCAATTATGCATGAGATGTATGTTTTAAATTGTTTGATTGTTGCATAAAGTATGTCATTTAAATTTAAAATCCCACCATAGGTTAAGCATGATCATGCATCTTATCTATTTTTTAATATAATTGTTATATTTAAATTTTTTGATTAGGTTGCTTCCTAATAGAGATAAGATGTTTTCCTAATTAGTTTATGTTTTCCATATCTTTGACTATAATTGTTATATTTGAAAATTGATTGGAAAATTAAATTAGGATATTTTCTTTTATAAATGAAATCCATGTTTTCCTAATAGGATTAGGATATATCCTAATGAGATTAGGATTTTCTAAAAAATAAAGATATTTCGAATTCATGCTTTAAATAGTTTAATTTTGAATTTAATATATCTTTTTTTGTTAGAATTTAGAATAATCTTTTAATTTAGTTTTAAATGGTTTAAAATGGTAGAATTTCAAGATTATTCATATAGTTTAAGTTTTGAATTTAATTTATCTTCTATTTTTCTAATAGAATTAGAATAAAATATCAAGGATTATCTTTTAATTTGTTTTAAGGGGTTTAAAATGATGGATTTTTAAGACTATCAAAGTGATTTTTTTTTAATAGGATTAAAAATATTTATGTTCATTAATCTAATAATTAATAGTTAATTAAAGATTAATGAGTTTGAATTAAAAATTAACTATAAGGGAACTCTGTCTATGGAATGTTCTGTCTAGACTGGAGTATTTAAGCTGACCGAAAGGGAACACCTCTAACTGGGAACCGACCTAGGAGTTGAATTAGTCAAATTTTATTTAATTTCACTAAGCATGCTCATAATGTGATTAATTTTTTTTAAATAGTTTAAAAACTTAGTAATTCACATTAAAATCAATCTAGCAACATAAGGGTTATGAAAGGTAGATTGAGGAACTTAGATAAATGAGATTAGCCTAATTTGTCTAAGTAAGAGAAAACCTTATTTCAAAATAGTAAGTGGGAGAAGGAAATGTGTCAACATATCCTACGGTCTCCATCATTGGTTCACATCAAGAGATTAATGCAGGGCCTCGTGGCGACTTTTGGACCGTCCCCCTACTGAAGGTGTTTGCATGAGTCAGTATTAGGGTGAACTCCTGAGAAGGATAGAATTGTAGTTTTGTTTCCAATACTTGACCTTCCCTACGGCGGCACTTGTTGGAATAAAACTACGGGATCTAAAATTATGGGTCACACTTACAAATGGCTCATTAAAGTTGTTAATGATGTCTTTGACCAAACTAATGGTAACTAAATATTATAGGAATAAGAGTTATTCTGGTGTAATACTTGGTTGAGATTGTCTCAGTTTAGTGAATGAATACTTGACCTACCCTACGACGGCACTTGTTCTAACTCACTAAAGTACCATAGCATTAGAAATGATTTATAGGGTTCATTTTTCAAATTGTTTGATTTATATGCTAAAATTGAATGGATAATTGTTTGCATGATGTTAAATTATATATTTTATATATTTCAATATTATGTCATTTTCTCTCATAATTTTTAATTTTATTACCGATAAGTCAAAATTGAGAAATTTTATTACTTGGAAAAGTAACATTAACACTACAATGGTAGTGTAAAATTCTGAATTTGTCTTTATTGAGAAATGTTCTCAAAATCTGTTGCTAATGTTATTCGAATTGTTCGTGAAGCACATGATTAATGAATCAAAAGTAAACGAGATAGCTTGTACGTATTCTCCTAGTTGACATGTTAGATGTCAAATTTAGAAGATAAAGAAAATGACAACAACATATGAGATGTTGAAATCAACATAAGCTAAATTTAAAAAATTATCTAAATGATCTCGAATTTAAGTATTACAAAATTTCAAGAAAACAAACCAAATGACTGAAGTTATATACAAGGAAATAGTTCCTAAATTAGTCAGGACAGTCACAATGAGAGGAATTTTTGAAATACCTCTACGGGAAGAATAATATAGATGACAGTAAATTTGATTTATTAGATTTTTAGTGGAGAATAAATAACGCCACCTAGATAGTTGATACAAGATTCACTATCAAGATTTATTCTTCATTACATTTAATATGTAATTCTTGAAAAATACTTAACATGTAGAATAGTTTCTACAAGTTAGTACCAAGAAACCTATCTCAGTTAGTGTAGTGGGAGACATTAATATGTCATTAAGTAAAAATTGTTACATAATGCTGAATATGGTGTTTTTAGTAATCATAAGAGAAATTCAATTTCTCGAACTTTATTACACAAATGTTCATATAGTATGAATTACTTTGAGGTATCGTTGCGTAATTTTTGCGCAATACTGCAAGTGTATGGGTCAAGTTTTAATATAGTGAAAGAGTGTTCGAGTATCCTCCTCAGGATTGGTTTTCTAATTCACTTAAGTATTATGAATATTATCGCTCAATTTTATTTAGAGAATAGAATTGAATGATGGATGCAAGATTTAAATAAAACAATTATAATAAAAATTGAAACAATCAGAGGAGAAAATATCATAGGGAGTTGATTTCACCTATTAGACTAAAATAAATAAATTACTTAAACATCCAAGATTGATCAAACAAATATTTCATAAGTCTAGAAGTCTTTTATCATGAATGACTCTTTCGAGGACAAACAATTCTTATGCAATAAGGTAAAACCTACATCTTTGATGATTATGCATAGCATGAAGTTCCTTCATTAACAACTTCGAAATGATCCCTAATCATTATCAAGTTATAACTACCTTTAGTCATGCAATTATGATCTAATCTAAATTACCTTTCTCGAGCGTGAATTTAGACCAACATAACATTTAATCCGTGATCAAAAGATTAAAATCATTAAGAATATAAAAGCATGAATGAAATTAATGACAATCAATCATGGAATTTAAATAATTAAAACATAAGGTCTAATGGCTACATCAATCCCTAGAACAAGAAAAGAGTTTAGCCACTCATGTTCACTATCACAAAATCTAAACTCTTAAACAACATTTAAATACTAAATAAAAAGAAAGAAGAGAAAAACTATGTTGGTGTGTCGATTTTCCGTCTCCGTATGATCTCCACAACTTGGCCTTGAATATTTCCCTCAAGTCTCTTCTCACTCTTGTATGTAGAAATTTAGAGTTGTGCTCTCCAAAGTTGAATGCCTTGAAGTGAAGAGAATGTGGGTATTTATAATGGGTTAATCCATATCCTAATCTAATTAGGAATTCATTATTTAATTAAATTAAGAATCCAAAATCTAATCAAATTAGGAATCCATAACCTAATTAAATTAGGAATATTTTTCTTCTCCAAAAATTGTCCCCAAAATTCGTTGCTTAAGTAGCTCATTTATCACCACATTTCTTCTAAAATATTCATTTTGCTCCAAATGCTCAATTTCTACAAAATAAACAATTATGAACGTAAAAAGCATATTTTTAAGTCTCAAAACTAGTATAAAATGAAGCCTAAAGATAGCACATATTGTGTGCTATCAAGTATGAAAGTTTATATTTTCAAAATTGTTTGAAAATACATTCAGCTGAAAATAAGAACAATTTGTATATGTTGGCATATACTATACTACAAAATACTGAGATATTCAGAATTATAGAATCCAAAATAGAAAGACATTGTTTTCTCCTAAAAGACGATACTTGACTTTGGCATTTAAGGTTGATTAATATTAACTTGAATGAAATGAAAAGACTAGTACAAATTTGACTTTTAATGACGGGCAATGCGCGTCATTAAAAGGAAACGATGTCGGGCGGGCGTGCGTCATCTTTTCGAGTGTCGTCGTAGGCTACGATGACGGACACCTTTTAATGACGGGCATTGCCCGTCATTAAAAAGTGTGCGTCATCATAACCTACAATGTCGGTCAACTTTTAATGTCGGTCAATGTATGACATTAAAAGTCAATGTGCGTCATTAAAGGAATGTTTTAATGACGGTCATTGTCCGTCATTGTTTCATTAATAATTTAATAAAAAAAATTATATTGTTGGTTGCAATCATGACTAGCCAACAATATTTCTCTCTCAATCTAATAAAAAATTCAAAATAATATTATACTTTTATACAACAATTAACTCAAAAAACAAAACTTCAATTAATTAAATATAACATTAACATATACTCCTAAGTTTTAAAATGTTAGGCATTACCTTAACAAAAATTAATTAACAATTTACAACATAGAAAGTAATAATTAATATATACGTAGAGCTTCGAAGTCTGAAGAATGAGAACTTGTTGCGTCTACCTCCTCATCGATCTATTTCAAACTCTTTATCAAACTCTTCCAAAACCTAAGAAACTCTTCTTATCTGATTAACAAAGAAAGAAACAAAATCAGCCAAAATTAATTTAAAGTCCTCAGCTACAAGGCAAATATGGAATGAGTGGAAAATCAAAGTCATGCAACTTTTCAAATAAAGGCTTTCAATTAACACAGTAAATTGCATATTTGGTCCATTTCCTATTTTCTTTAGATTTTGTTTTCTGCGCATAACGTGCTTTAGAGAGTACTCAATTTAACAGCTTTATTTTCCTTTATATATAATCAGGCTGCTGTAGACAATGCATCCATACCTCTAGGATGAAACAATTGAAAGAAAGTGGAAACAAAGCAGATACTAGTCTTAGAATCATGTCACAATCCAATTCTCCAGAGAGTAGAGCCAAGCACATTAGACTTCTATGCACTGCAAAAATTTAGTATGAAGCAAAAATTTATTCAATGAAGACTACAAGTAACAAACAAAACATTGTAGGCATGCATTTAGATGGGGGAAAGATTTAGTGAAACAAAAAGCACTGGATTAAGAATACAAAGTCCTGAAAAATGTTACTATAACAGATTTCATAATCTAAAAGACTGATTGTTTAACTAATTCATTCATTTAGTCAGTAATAGAGATATGCAAAATCCAAATGCATCATATTGATTTACCTCACAATAACCCACATTTGTAACACTTAAAACACTAACAAGTAACCTCCTTTTCATATTTTTTACTCACACCACCTTCAAAAACCATATTAAAAATGGTAGCTTTTTCTAGAATACATATGATATGAGGACTGCATGTGGCAAACCTGCATCACTACAGTGGTAACATAGTCAGCACAACTCTCAGCAAGTTTCCTTGACACGCAAGGTGGTGTTGCATATCCAATGGCAGATACAATATCAGAGCTAAATCCAAACTCCTTATTTGACTTTTTACGAAGCATTACATCTTACTCCGTTGGATACTTGCAATGATTTCTGAAACAGAACGACTTCTAGGTGGAATTTGATTTTGAATTTCATTCCCTGTAAGCCACAAAAACTTTATTAGCCTCCAAGACTATAACTTAGACACAGCCTGGAACTTTTAAAAAGAACATGAGAAAAGCAAAAATAAAATGCAGATAGTATATAGGCCACCATCTGTCCTAAGCAAACAGAAGCATATCAATAGAAATTTACAAGACAGTAAATTGTGTTTGTTAACCAATAACATATTTAATCTGTACATCTTTTCTTGGAAGCAAGTAATAATCAAATTAAAGAAATAATGATTGCCCACAAGAGAGATGAGAAGTCTACTAACATAAACAGACCTGATGACAGTGCCCACCTATACAATTGCGAAGCTAATTCGAGAGCTTTTGTCAGCCATGCAAGCTCTAACCTCCGTATACAAATAGAGGAGAGAGCTTTTGTTTATTTCCTCTTTGTTTTCTTTCTAATATCTAGCTCAAAAAAGTTTACTTCCTGCTATAGCATCAAACAATCCCAAATTACATTTATATTTGAAATACTCACAGGATAAAGAAATAGAAAGATGATATCGATTGACCAAACTTATCTGTTATTCTTGGAGGAACCTTTGTGTTCGACATGTTTGGTTTGGTAGAATTTCTCAAGTGTCAATGTTATTTCATCTAGTTGGCCACTATATATCAACTTTTCTAATCTTTCATCAATGTGATGGACATGCTCCTTTCCGACGTATACAAAATAATCCAGAATATGAAGTCCAAGCAAGTATGCAACTAAATATTTAAAGAAGTTCATCATTAGATCCAAATGAAATAGGCACATCTCACGATAGTTATTACTTTTCTTTTCATACAAGACTTTACCCAAGAAATATGAAGCTTCTTATCCAACAATTATTTTCAACACACAAAATGTCATGTATTTAAAAATGCAAGTCATATTAAATAGGAAAACTACAAAAAAGAAAAAAAAAGTTTGTTACCATGACCTTGTTCTTGACTAAAATGAGCCTATAAACAAGAACTAGCAGGATTACCTCTACAAGCTTCACAATAGCATCATAATCAATCTTGCCATGCTTGGAAATTCCAGCTGCATGAATCTTAAATTTAAAATCTCACCTATTTTTAGCAAGGTGTTCAAACTAGTAACAAAGAACAAGGTTTTGATACCATTGGCCTTCACACCACCTTCAAAAATTAACTAATAAACAACATTGTAATTTTCAAGGAAGCTAAACTCAAAAAAAATGCAAGGAAGCCACTTACCATTGGCGTTAACAGTCAATCCTCAGCAATCTTTGAAAAGGTAACAAAAGCATTTGAAGATAAATCTCTGCACAGTCTGCCAATACTTGGTCAGTTAGCTATCAGATGAAAAATTATGTAGCATCAGATTCCATTACATCACCAACAACCACTAATTTTGCAACAAACCAAACAAATAGAAATGAAGGTCACCCTGAAGTAGGTAAAACATAAAGACAAGAGCTACTAATAGCAGTTGGAATCTATTCTAAAGAAAATTAGTTTAGGGAGATTGGGATGCTTTTGTAAAGGAAACCTTGATGGTTGTGAAAAAAAAAATGCAGAGAATACAAATATCATTCAAGCCTATAGAATTTCTGGTTTTTAAAGAAAGTGTGTCTTTTAAGATACATTGTACATGGCCTACTTATCTGCATAGCAATAGTTAACCAGAAAATAAAAGAAAAGTTACTTTAGAAATTAATATCAGCGATAAGTTTATCCCAAACAATAGACTTATCAGTGTAAGGCCATTTTCTAGTTGGTATAATCAGAGCAGGGAAATCAACAAGGTATTCTGGGAGCTTTTTATTTATCTTGTCCATTAAAGTTTTTGCACTGATAAAGCACTCCTGGTTGCAACTCCAATGGCACATGGCAAGCCTATCTTGCTAGCATATTTTTAAAATCTCAGAAATTAAAGATACGAACTAAAAGTCGTGGTGATTTAACAGGTAATGCAAGAACCCAAAACCAAGAACTAGTATGTGCAATCCCCTTACTTTATTTATTCCACTAAAATGTAGTCACTGCACCAAACAGTTGCACATAAATTTAAACTAAATCAACAAGTACGTCTTCCCAGGTTCTCCAAAAATGGATAACGATAACAAACAAAATTAGTACCTAAACTTATACAGCAAATTAACTCGCCTGGAACAAGAAGAAAGGTATTTGAAGCGTTTCTTCAAGATCATGTTGAAGTTGTTGCAAACCCCTAAGAAACCCTAATTGCCGAGATTTTGCCACCAAAAATTGATTGAATCAAGAAGTTGCAAGAACTGAAAAAGCTAATCACACTTAAACCAACTAGATTCAGAAGAATGGGTAAAAAATGACCAGTGTTCTAAAATTAGAACTCAATTTTGAACGCTTCGAGAAAAAAAATGCAAAGAAGAGACTCACGCTTTGAGCTTGTGGCTGCTCAACTTTCAGTTTTGCATTTCTCTGCCATTAGAAAAAATTTTCAGAACCTCAATCTCTCCACCGCCTCAATAGCCTCTGCCTTGTGCCTCTTTTGGATATTAAACTCAGCCATCGCATCAACAAAATCACGATTCAACTTCGACAGAGGGAGATAGGTCTCAGCGATGCAATTACAGATCTTGTAGGAGATCTTTGCCACTACAGTTTGAAGGAGAGGTGCAATGGAGGTGAAAACAACGAGATGACACATGACCGCAATGAGAACGACGATTCAACAACAGATTTTCGATTTTGCAAATTTAAGAAGCGAGCCAAGACAACGACGATGGGAGGAGCGAAGTAGACTGGGTTGAGAGAGGAAAGAGGCGTATGTGGTTTCTTGTAAGCATGAGACAAATTTATAAACGAAAGAAAATTAGGGCTAGACTCTTTTTTCCTTGACTGTCATTGTAGGTCATTCTTAAAATTTCCAATTTGAGCGCTCTTTTTTTCATCCATCTGTCATTGTATCCAATGCGTGAGATTTAGGTACCGTCATTAAAAGTCTGATTTGTTGTAGTGTGTGTCGATTTTCCGTCTCCGTATGATCTCCACAACTTGGCCTTGAATATTTCCCTCAAGTCTCTTCTCACTCTTGTATGTAGAAATTTAGAGTTGTGCTCTCCAAAGTTGAATGCCTTGAAGTGAAGAGAATGTGGGTATTTATAATGGGTTAATCCATATCCTAATCTAATTAGGAATTCATTATTTAATTAAATTAAGAATCCAAAATCTAATCAAATTAGGAATCCATAACCTAATTAAATTAGGAATATTTTTCTTCTCCAAAAATTGTCCCCAAAATTCGTTGCTTAAGTAGCTCATTTATCACCACATTTCTTCTAAAATATTCATTTTGCTCCAAATGCTCAATTTCTACAAAATAAACAATTATGAACGTAAAAAGCATATTTTTAAGTCTCAAAACTAGTATAAAATGAAGCCTAAAGATAGCACATATTGTGTGCTATCAAGTATGAAAGTTTATATTTTCAAAATTGTTTGAAAATACATTCAGCTGAAAATAAGAACAATTTGTATATGTTGGCATATACTATACTACAAAATACTGAGATATTCAGAATTATAGAATCCAAAATAGAAAGACATTGTTTTCTCCTAAAAGACGATACTTGACTTTGGCATTTAAGGTTGATTAATATTAACTTGAATGAAATGAAAAGACTAGTAAGAGGTAATTCTTTAAAAGTTAGAATTAATTACTTTACATGTCTGTAGATCTTGCCTTTCATGCAAGATAGTCATCGTTGGGGCTTTATTAGATAAGGCTATAAGGCCAAAGAATACTTTGGGCTTACACATTCTGACCCAAAGTGGTCTGGTGAATGTAAAGGCCAAATAAAGTCATGAATATTTCGTTACTCTAATTGATGATTATTCAAGGTACAAGTATCTTTACCTAATACAACATAAGTCTAATTTTTTTTGAAAAGTTCAAGAAAATTAAGACTAAAGTTAAAAATCGATTAGGTAATTAAATCTATCAAGACATTATGATCAGATCATAATAGAAAATACATGAACCTTACGTACGAAAACTAATTGATAGAAAATGGGGTTTTATCCCAATTATGTTAATACCAAGTGCAATTTTGTGAAATTGTGCTGCAAGAGGAGAAACATGACATTGTTAGACATAGTCACATCAGTAATGAGTTACACACCATTACCATTCTCCGGTTAGGAAATGCAATAGAGATTGCATGGTAAACATGATTCCCTCTAAAAGTGTCTACGAGACAATTTTAAAGATTATAGAAGAGTAATAAAGTTGGTTTACAACACCTCACCATTTGGGAATGTTAAGTTCACATGCTGAACATAAGCCTAAAAGCTTGTATATGTTTAAAGATAACCCTAAGTGTAGGTGATCCGCTAACACGCAAATGCACGTGATCGAAGTAATAAAGAACTGGAAGTATTCTAGAGTATCGAACCCAAGGGAACGGGGTTTATCAAAATCTATTTTGAACGCCACAAAGTATGTTTGCAAATCGCAATGGGGGTAACCGAAAGTTCAAAATGCGAGAGTTTGGTTTTAACAAGTGAGTGAAAATTCAAAGAATACAATAGGGATTCAAGTGATGCAAGCACCTTTGGAAGAATGCGACTCACTTTGCAATTGCAATCATAGTTAGCATGTGAGACTAAGTAAACCGGGTTCAACTCCTATTCGATTTTGATTCAAAACCTTTAGGAGACTAAGTGATTAAACCTATACGTCTATGGCTAATCTAACTTAGATACTTTGCACACAACCCTAGTGGTCTTGGAGTCTCGCCCTATGTCTAGGGTCGATGTTCAGGACTTATTTCTAAGCCTTTTCCTCCATTGCTTTTGTGACATCGACTTTGCCTTAACTCTTTCGATATTAAGTTCGAGCTTGATGAGCAAGCACTAGTTGGCCAGCTAGGTTTACCCAAAATTAAATTCAACAAAAACAAACAAAGTACACATACTAACTAGATTGTTTATGCTTTAGAGCTTTACATTTTTCCTTAGGGCATTCACCAACTTGAACCCCTAAAGGAAATTTAGCTCATTATAGAAAAAGTAAAAATCCCAAAATAATTTATTGAAAAATTCATAGTTTTAAAGAGGAGAAAAATAATTCTAAAGAAAACCTAATTAAATTTCCAACAAGAAAAATATATTCTAAAAGCCAATTTCTCCTAATTTAGCTACTGGAATCAATTTCTATTTTCAAGAGAAAAATGGAACCCTATGGGTAAATAAAAATAAAACTATTGGAACTCAGATTTATGTTTTAAAAGAGAAAGGAAACCTTATGGGTAAATAAGAAAACTACCATAATTCAATTTATACTTTAAAGGAAAACCCACAGAATGGAAAAGAAAAACTACTGTAAATCAATTTTCAATTCTAAATGAGAAAGGAAACCCACGGGACAAAGAAAAGAAATACAAAGAACAGACTTTGGAGAACGACAGAACTGCAGAAGCCGAAAGCAAAAATAAGGGAACAACTCGCAACACAATGCAGAAAAATGCCTTCTTGTCTATTAAATCTAAAAATCGGAGGATCTCCGTGAGCTATAAAATTGAATTCGAACTGAACTAATACAAAATTGAAATTCAAATGGCTGCTGTCTATGAAGAGAATAAACCCAGCAAAACTGCATAAGGGAAAGCAGAAAAATAAATCCAAAAACTACCGTCGGGAGAAAAATAAAACAGGAAGTGAAACCCAAAAGAACGAACTTCTTAAAAAAAAAACAAAACAGAAACTGAAACCCTAAAAACAAACTTGTCTTCCTCCTCGGCTTCTTCTCCTTTTTAAAGTCAAATTCGAGTTCGTTTCCTTCCAAAATTGGATCCCTGATTCGTGGGCAAAATATGGACAAGATAATCTTGCTGTAATTTCTCCATAATTGGTGTAACTCGCGTGAATCATGGAGATTTCCGTGAATTTCGAGCTTTCCTTGGCGTGCCTTAGAATGCAATTGGTTTGCAATCGCATTCTCCCTTCCTCTGTTCTTCTGGTTACATTGCAAATGGAATGCAATTGCATTCCTTTTGCAAAGTCTTCAATTCTGCACAAAAGACAACAACTTAAGCTACTTTCTTTATCTTTTCTCAAAATTCTTTTATTCATCAAGTTTCAACAAGCTTGCATGAATTTATACAAAATGTTACTTTTATCTTGCTTATTGGTCAACAAAAATCCTCAAAATTAGCAAGAACAACTTGGTTTTAGAGTTGAATAATTCTCATAACTGAGAATTATCAGTAGGCCACCCCTAAGGAGTATAAAGTAGTCTTTTATGTAGTTCTAAAACGAATAAGGTATTTGTATGACAAATATAATTTTTATAAGAAATGTCAAATAAAATACTACAATCCTTTAATAAGGTGAGATAGTGTTAATAAATTGGTTCCAAGTGAAGCCACTAAATAGTTAACAAAAGTTGTTAACAATTTAATTATATTTGAAAGTCAAACGGATCCTAGTCATGAATTGGATAAGACTCATCGTAGTGGGAGAGTTATGAGATGACTCAACCTTTACAAGGACTTAATTGAAACCCAAATTGTCATGTTAGATGACAAAGTTGAAGACTTATTACCTACAAAGTGAGACTAATGGCTAAGGGTTAAACCTAATACGAGAAAGTAAACTGCAAATAAATTTTCTCACTTGTTGCCATACTAAAGTCTGTAAGCATTATTTAATTCATTGTTGCATATGTGATATAAAAAAAATGAATGTTTAGAATTCTTATATGAAAAGAAATCTTAGATAATGCATCTACACAAATCAATCGGATATGTTTATTTTCAAAGATCAAAAGCAAAAAGTTTGCAAAATATTAAAGGTTCATTTATGAAATGAATTTTACCATTAGATTTGTGAATATAAGGTTTGATAAAAGTATCAAAATCTATGACTTTGGATAAATATAAATGAAGCTTGTATAGACAAGAAAATCATTAATTGCCTAGTGGATTTTTCTCATATTTTATGTTAGTGATATTTTTATCCATTATGAATGATGTAAGATGTCTAACATAAAACGTTGATTAAGTAACCAATTCCAAATAAGTGATTTGGAACGACTCAGTATATTTTAAATGTCCAAAATGAAGATTTTAAGGACAAAATGTTAACTTTGTCTCAAACATCTTATATTAACAAAATTGTTGTCAAATATTTGATATTTATGCCTAAGGAAGTGTATCCTAAGACACCTCAAATGTTGAGAGTATATGATATGCATAAATGAGACTGAACATTTAATATACAATTGGTTAACATATATCAGTTAAATGAATGGTATGCCCATTGAGTAGAAAATTAAAAACTTTCTCCAATTATTTATCGATGATGAGAAATTTTTATGTATGGAGTTAAATATTTGATCTTTACAAGATACACTGGTTCTTACAAAGATTTAGAAAATCTATGTAAAGATAAATTTTACCCTAGGTGGTGGAGTATGATATACAAGTTAAGTTGTTTTGCTGTGAAGCAACAAAAAGACTTGTATGACTCAAATAGTTCCTTGAAGATCTGAAAGGTGTTTCAAATATGATTTAGTATATCCTCTTTATTATGATAATAGTGGTGCAAAGACTAATATTAAGGAAATTAGAAAACATCAATGTATAGAGAATCATATCGAGAGAAAGAAAGCATCATGGTAGTGACTAAGATAGCTTTTACTGGCAGTCCTTTGAATCTATATAAAGAGACTCTCTAGGCTAAAGTGTTCGAGGGTCACCTAGAATGTCTAGGATTACGAGACATGTCTCATCTTTGCTAGGGCAAGTGGGAGAACATGTTGGGTATAGAGTATGCCCTAGGATATATGTCTCGCCGGCTTTAGTGCAAGTGGGAGATTGTTGGGATTTATGCCCTAAAGCCTCGTAATTAATTATTTATTTAATAATTAATAGTAATTTTGATTATTTTATTTGCAATATAATATTATTCACTATATGAAAAATCCAAGGTTATTAGTGTAATCTTGAAAAATATGTGGTTGACATACAGGAGGATCATGTTCAAGAAATAACCTAAAGAGTCATAGTATATCGATAAATTTGGGTGCCTTATCCTGGTAACACTATAGATACGACCCACTTTGTAATAGTTACAAATGATTTGATCCAAATCGTTCATGTGAAGACATGTGAGTGGGGGTATCTTATACAATGAGTTTGTGTAAGACTAGACCACGAAATATTTGATGTCTCTTTATAAATCCGTTAATTGAGAAGATTAATATTTCATCAGGATGATCATATGCGACTCGATCTTAATCTTGAGTGAGTTATGAACTCCTGCCTGTGAGGGCTTGTCCTTTGATTTGCATGGGTGAGAGTCGCTTTTGTTGCTGATTCAATAAGCCTACCATTTTGGGGACTTGACCAAATAGGGAGCTGGGAACATAATCTCACAAGATGGAATTCACTCATTTCTTTATAGGGTAAGTAAATGAGTAGTTCCCTTAAGTGCTGATTTCGGGACTTGAACAATGGAGCCCCACCCTCTTACTGGCCCGAGAGGGGTTTAGTTTATGGTTGGATCATAAAAAAATTGTTCAGTAGAGGATCAGTGGTACTTAGGGTGCAAGATGTAATTACAGGGGTAAAACGAACTTTTGACCCAGCTATAATTACGAACAACTCGTGAAGGATCGACTTGCATGTAATGATTATATCAATGGACACAACTTGTCCTACAGTGCATAAGAGTGCAACTTTAGGTCTATAGTGGAGTGATCCTAGAGTTAATGAATGAAAATTTATTAATTAAAGAGTTTAATTAATTAATTTTGTATAATTGGAGCTTATAATCTATAGGTCCATAAGGTCTCATTGCTAGCTCGTAGTAACACTAAAAGATCAATTTAGTTGAAAGAAAAATTTGAAATGTTCAAATTAATATTTAATTTGAACACTTTGAAGTGTTCAAATTAATATTTAATATATTAGATATATTAAATATAAAAGAGGAAAATATATTTATTGTATTTGATACATTAAATATTAAAATAATTAATGTATATTAGATACATTAAATAAAAGATATTTATTAAATTTGAATTGGATTCAAATAAGAAAATAAATGTTGTAGGAGAATTTTAAACAGTTTTAATAAGATTCAAATTGGTTAGATAAATATATTTTAATATATTAAAATATATTATTTAATTATTTTCCCTAGACCAGTATAAATAGGAACCTAGGGGTGAGCCATTGTGCATTCTTCACAACACACATCTCCTCAATAGAGAGAAAGAATTCTCTCTAGACCTCTTCATTTTTAATGCCTTGTGGATTTTCTTTCAGGAGGCTCCCACAGGCCTTGGTCCTGTGTTCGAGTCCTAGCGAGGAAGACTTTATGGAAGAGATAAAGATCTGCCAAAAGAATATCCATATTTTCAATGTATGTTATGCTTAACCATAATATTATTATTTAATTCTAAATAAACTCAAACCGATCCCTACACTTCCGCTTGGGTTTAATTAGATTATTCCCTTCATTCTAGACCTTCAATCTCGAGAACAAGCACTCCAGCTCTCGAGTGACACACTCGCAAGAGAAAGAATTAGAGGATCATACTTAGAGATTGTATTCCACATCCACAAAATTAATACAAATTAAATTTCATTTACATGTGTCCTATTTCTATTTCTTCCTTGAAATCACGTGTGAACAATTATCTAATGACATCTTAATGTCCCCCACTACACTGACTGAGATGAGTTTCCTAGTGCCAACATGTAAAGACTATACTACATCAGTAAGTATTTTCCAAGAATTACATATTAAACGTAATTAAGAACAAATCTTGATATTGGATCTTAAATCAACTATCTAGGTGGATTTGTTTATTCTCCACCAAAAATCCAGTAAATCAAATTTACTTTTATTTATATTGTTCTTCTCATGGAGGTATTTAAAACATTCATCTCATTATGATTGCACTACTGACTAATTTAGAAACTACTTCCTTTTATATCTCAAGTCATTTGGTTTCTTTTATTAGATTTTTGTAATACTTAATCTTGAAATCATTTAGACAATTATCTAAATTTAACTTCTTTTCATTTCAACATCTCATATGCTGTCATTTTCTTTATCTTCTTAGCTTGACATCTAGCAAGTCGACTAAGAGATTATATGTACAAGTTATCTCGTTACTTTTGATTCATCAATCACTCGCTTCACGAATAATTCAATTGACAATAGATTTTGAGAAATTTCTCAATTAAGAAAAATTCAAAATTTTACACAACTATTAAAGTGTTAATATTACTTTTCCAAGTGATAAAATTTTCTCAATTTAACTAATCAGTAATAAAATTTAAAAAAAAAAATTAAGAGAACTAGACAAAGTATTGACATATATATATATATATATATATATATATATATATATATATATATATATATATATATATATATATATATATATATAAATTATTTAACAATATGCAATCAATATCCATTCAATTTCAGCATAAAAAATAAAGAATTTGATAAATGAACCTTATAAATTATTTCTAATGTTGTGATTTTATTAGTTTAGAACAAGTTCTGTCGTAAGGTAGGTCAAGTGCTCTTTCACGGAACTGAGACAATCTCAACAAAATATTACACTAGGATAACTCTTATTCCTACAATATTTAATTACCATTAATTAATTTGGTCAAGAACATCATTAACAACCTTAATGGACCCTACGCAAGTGTGACCCATCATTTCAGATCCTATAGTTTTATCCCAACAAGTATCGCGTAGGTAGGTCAAGTATTGGAACAAAACTAGCAATTTTACCATTCTCAGGAGATTGTCTTGATATTAACCTATGCAAACACCTTCCGTAGGAGGACGGTCCAAAAGCCACTGTGAGTGCCCACATGGATCTCATGTTGTGAACCGGTCAATTGAAAACGTGTGGGCTTTTAGAAGAAAACTTTTGAATAGAAAAAGTCTCCAGTCTAATGCAAGTGCACACTGCCAAACAAGTAGTAAAGGAAATATTCTAGAGTATCGATCCCACAGAGAACGGATCCCACAAAATCCAAAATTAAGGCAAAGTTGTTCACACAGAGCAACCTTGGTAACAAATATTAAATAATTGGGAAGGTTGTGAGTGTACTAAAATCAAATGTTAAAAAGATGGAATCCGAACATGCTTTTGCCCCTTAGAAAAGAATTGTGACCTAAAATGCAATTGCAATCTTTACTCAAGCACCAAGCAATGTAAACCGGGTTCAACTTCTATTAGATTTTAATGGAAAAACCTTTAGAAGCCTAAGTGATTAAACCACATGTCTATGGCTAATACGAACTTAGTTTAATGAGAACACAACCTATGGCCTTAGAGGTTTCACCCTATATCTAGGGTAAAAAACAAGTGCTTATGTCTAAGCTCCTTTCCTCTATTGCTTTGTATGAACACGTAATCTCATTTAACACATTCAATATTAAACTCAATCTCTGTATGGTCACCTAGGTGATCAAGCTAGATTCACAATAAGAATGATAATCAATAAAAGCAAACAATGTTATGGAATCGAGCAAAGTTACTTTTACATCTTAGGCCAAGCTTCCAATCCTTAGGGCATCCACATATCCGAATCCCAAAGACGAAATTAGCTCATGATGGAGAAAATAAATAAGAAAATAGTAAAAGAAAGAAAACACATACTGACTTTAAAAGAAAGAAAAACAGAAACTTGAAAATAAAGTGTTGAACTAAAAGGTAAAGAATAACTTAAATGAATAATAATGAACTTTATTAAAACCAAACTTGCTGTGAATTAAAGAATTAAAATTAAAGACAAGGATTAGAAGTAAACTAAATGTGAAATAACAAAAGTTAAAGTATTGGTATTTGAAGAGCTAAAACAGAAAATTAAATTTACGAATACAAAGGAAAATCAAACTCAAAGAGATAATTTTACCTCTTCAATCGATCTAAACACAATCTTTGTCAAGGAGAGTAAGGTCTTCACAACCCTAGACTTTCGATAAAGATGGACTGAAGTTTGGCTGGCAGCATTCTTCCTCCTTTAAGTTGAGAAACAGAAAATAAAAAGTGCAGAAAGTAAAGTGGTCTTCCAATCGTAAAAACGATCGTGGACGATTTTTCCGTGGCTTGAATCTTAATATTGATAGCCTCCAAATGCTAGGGTTTTCTCCGTGTATGTATAAGACAAGAATATGATCTTTATGAGCTTGATTCGTAGAGAATATCTTCAAATATCAGCAGAAAATCTAATTTCTAGATTTCCTCCTGATTTTTAGAAATTTTGTCTTCAGGAAAAATTGCAGTTGCAATTGGAGTCGCAATTCTAGCAGTTTACAATTTTCTGCATAAAAACATCAAAAATCAATAAAATTCAACTCTTTTATTTTAGATTTCTCATCACAAAACAACACGTTTATTGATTTTGGTTATTCTCATATTAATTTGCTAATAATTATGGACATATAAGCATGAATTCTTGCAAATAACCTAAATTTGGAGGGCAAAAAATACATAAAATATGAGACTCATCATAAACCAATAATGGAGACCGTAGGATATGTTGTCACATATCCCCTCCCACTTACTATTTTGAAAATAGGGTTTTCTCCTACTTAGACAAATTAGGCTAATCTCATTTATCTAATTAAGTTTCTAATGTACCCCTTCATAACCTTTATGTTGGTTAGATTGATTTGAATGTGAATTATCTAGTTTTGAACTATTTAAAAACTAATCACATTATGACAGTAAAATTCACATTTGGACTGATTATTGGTCCGACCATGACCCTCTAAATTTCTTTTTCCCTCCTTTCTTCATTTTATCTTCTAAAAAAGATATTAAAGTTGCAAAAGCTTGGTTTGCTCCAACCCTTACCTGGAATTTCCACCCGAGAAGACTACTCTTAAACAGAGAAGCACATGCTTGGTGATTTACCATGGCCACCCTTCCGAAGTCGGATGACACTAAAGGAATGAATCTAATACATTGGACAATCGCCTCCGATAGGTCTTTTAGAACCTCTTCCGCTTTTCAATTCTTGATGGGCCGAGAGTGCCCTCACACGTCCTTTTACCACTATTAGGACTCCATCCTCAACAACTTGTGGAAGTCAAAGATTCCTAAGAAGTTAAAATTTTTCATTTGGTATATTTTTCTTAGAAGTCTTAACAAGACAGAGAATTCAACGCAGATTCCCAAGCACCAAGCTCAACCCAAACTAGTGCATCTTGTCTTACAGGAACTCAAAATCTACCGATCATTTGCTTGTAAAATTTTGACTTGGCTCATTCTTGATGGGTTAAGCTTCACCAAGCTACAGGGATAAGCTCTTCTTCACCAAATCATGAGGAAGGCCTTTGTGTGGAGGCCATGGTTCGAAAGCCTAGCTCTCAGAGAAATTTTCTACACTTCACTCTTTTTGCTGCTATCCTTTGGACTTTAAGGATCGAGAGGAACGACCTAATTTTTAAAGAGAAAGCTTGAAATCACACCCAACTTTGGGATGACATAATCTGATCTTTGCTTCTCTGTGGTTTACCCACTCTAAGTTTTTCACCAATTATGAAGATTCTACAATTGCTCTTAATTGGCAAGCTTTTATGTAATATTCTCTATATGTTCCTCACGTACCTTCTAAATAAAGTATCCACTTTTCAAAAAAAAAGTACAGTTTTCTATGTGATTGATAGTGTGTTTCGAAATAACTTGTGAAAAAATGCGTTTTGAACAAAATCGATTTTCTATGAGTACCTATGGAAAAAATAATGACTTAAAGTGTGTTTAGTATAGCTTATTAGTTATTGGGTGATTTTAGGTGATCAAAAGTGGGTTTTTTTTCCTTAAAAAAAACTTAATAAAGATAAAGTGCTTAAAAAATTGGATTAGTTTTAAAACATTTTTTTGAATAAACACTAGATAAATGAATTATCCAAAAATGACTTTAAAGTGATTAACTGAAAATCTTCAAAATATGTAATAAAAAATAAAAACAAATTTATATAATTAATAGAATCACTTTTGAATATAGTGCAACTAAACAAATTTGTTATTGAAAATACTTGTGAAGAAAATGTAAGATATAATAACATTTTTATTGAAAATATTTTTTTCAAAAGTGTTTAAATTAGAAGGTATTCCAAACGAGACCCTAAAGATGAACAAAAACAGTTTTTTCAAAAAAAAAACTACCATGTTTAGTAATAGTAAAAAAAATTATATAAAAGTAGATTGATTTAAGAATATTTGTTTTTGTGAAGAAAAATTTAAGCCACGATTATCCAAAAAAGTGATTTTAAAATAATTGGCTGAAAACCACTCCTAAATATACAGTAAGGAAAAAAAATTGTAATTTTGTAGTATCACTTTGACTTTAGTGTAGCCAAACAAATTCGTTATTAAAAATATTTTTTATTAGAAATATTTTAAATAATATGCCAAAATCACTCTCCTCATTGTTGAAAGAGTTTACTCTTCTTGCCAATTTTTCGTGCTTCTAATTATCATAAAAAAAGGTTGAAAAATCTTTTAGAAAAGTTGTGGTGGTGGTTACTTTAGTTAATAGTTATATTATTGGCAAAATCAAACATTGATTATGATTAACCACACCTCAATTTTGTTTGATGGATTCTAAATTTTAGGCATGTTTGATATACGTATATTTCTCATTTCCAACATTAATTTGTTCATGTTGTTAATGTTGTTTTTTTTTTTTAAGAAAAGAAAAAAAAAAACAGAGAGACAAGAACAAAATTTTACTCATAAAGATTATATATTATTTCGAAACTATTGTTTAGAATTGAAAATAAATATTGAAAACTATGAAATGAAACAACACTAGGAAAATGACATATGGAAAAAAGTGGACCATTAAAGGTTGCATTTCAGCCACAAAAAAGGTTTTGGTCATCAGTGGGACAACGTACTATTTTAGTGTTGGTTTTTCTGTTCAGCAACAAATGAACATTGTGTCCTTTTTTATGGGTATTTCTTGACACATTTTTTAAATGGATGGATTTCTGTTAGTTCACTTTTAAAAAAGAAAAAGAAATAGTTGTTTATGTATTTATTTCAGTTTTATTATTAATATTCTAAGCCTTCTTGTTTGTAAAAAAAAAGTGTGCTATTTTTTCTCCAAATTTAACTCGTCGAACAAAATAGAAACCAATTAAATTATTATAGAAATAGTTGTTTTCAATTTTGCATTTAACATTTTTATTTAGCATTTTTATAAAACCTATTAAACACATAAGTTATTTTTCAATAAAAAAAAAAGTAAATTAAAATATTGAGGTTGAATTGAAAATTTTAACAAGAAAATTTTGTTTGAGTATTTCATTGTTATTTATTGTTGTTAGAAATAAAAGAGCGAGAGCGTAGCTGACTAAATTAGTACCACAACGAAGCAGACCAAACGAGAGTGAGAGTGTCAGCGACAACGAGTTTACTAAAGGTTCCTTTGTAGGATTTTAGTGGCGTTCGCTTCTTCTAGTAGTGTTATCACTCATAACAGGGCCTCAACGTGCTTCCGTTGTTTCTTCTCCATCCTTTTACACCGTCATTGCATCTCACGACTTCAATCACAATGTATTCTTCATTGCAATCGCCGTTCGTCTTTCAAATCGAGATAAACGCTGCTCAAGCTCTTATTCTGGCAACCTCTCCAGTTTCCTTCTTCATTTTTTTTCTTTTATGTTTTTAGTTATGTGAAGATGCATTTGATATGGACTTTGCTTATCGATCTACAAGATGTGTGAAGAAGGAAAGAGGGAAGAGGGAAGAAGGTAAGAGGGAAGAGGGAAAATAAAAAACAGTAAAAAAAATTAGAAGGCGTACGTAATATTATGTACAATTACATAGAAGATTAAGGTTACGGGGTATTTTATATAATTTAACCGATATTTAAAAAGTCATGTCATATATATATATATATAGTAATTGGTAAAGATGGAAATTTAAGAGCCATATGGTTGCAAGAATAATTCCTTCTGGCCTTCACAGAAGCCCAGTAGCTCCACCTCCCTCGCCACATCAGTAAATCAATTACCACATCAGCAAACACCCACACATCAGTTGATGCAACAATCCATAATAAATAATTTGGCATGATTTCAGCCAAATTTGTAAAGCTCAATGCTGGCAGTGTCGATCTCTTCCAAACAGCAGCAGAGGACAACCCATTTCTAAAAGCATGAGCTGTATCCTTGACCTTCCTCTAAGGAAAGAGACCTTGGGCAAAATCAATGGACAATTCAGTCATTATTTTGCCTAAAATTGAACCAATCATCACTTTTCCTTCTATAGCTAATGCCCAAATCAGCTCCTTCCTTTTTAATTTGTAGCTTCTCTTTGCGCCAGTATATGTAAAGAATGCCTGAATGTTTATAATAAAATTTTAAAAACATAGTCAAACTAGCTAATTTATACATCCATAAAAAAAAATAGTGGTTAGAAATGTATTTCATTATTTTATATCTAAACAGTTTCCTTTTCGTACTCAAAGAAGACATGAACCTAACAACTTTAACTTTTTGCTTGAACATACAAGGAACTGAACAAAGATAAAATCAACTTGCTGGCTTGAAATTGGACCACAGTTTCCATATGGATTAAATACTTTTTGTATCTCTTTAAATGCCACATTCCTATATAAACTGCAAGCATTCATCCAATACAGAGAGAGAGAGCAATGGAATCTTTGTTATTCATTAATCAATGGACACATCAAATCTCCCCAATAGCAATAACCAAAACCTTCATTGTCTTCATTTTCATGGCTTACATTTCTGTCATGTTTTCTCAAAGTTACTGCAAAAGAAAGCACTCAGTCCGGCACGCAGCTCTCCCACCAGGCCCAAAACCATGGCCTCTCGTCGGTTGCCTCCCAACAATGTTGATGAACAACTTGCCAAGACACCAATGGATTCATGCAGTAATGAAGCAATTTAACACTGAGATTGCTTGCATACGTCTCGGAAATACTTATATAATCCCAGTGACTTCTCCAGAACTCGCTCTTGAATTTCTGAAGACACATGACTTTGTCTTTTCATCTCGTTCGTCCATTTGTAATACCGTCAATATTTTAACCCGTGGACATCTCACCACAGCTTTTTCACCATCAGGAGCCCAATGGAAGAAGATGAGAAGAATACTTGCGTCGCAAGTATTGACTCCATCAACCCTCCATAACATGCTTGGCCATAGAATCGATGAGGCTGATGCTCTTCTACGTCATATTTTCAGCCTAACTACCACAAATACTGACGATCGAGGCGGTGCAGTGGTTAATTTGAGAAGCATAACACAACATTATTGTGGCAACATTATCCGAAGAATGCTATTCAATAGAAGATACTATGGTCAAGGGAGCTGGGAAGATGGGGGGCCAACTTTTAAAGAAGAAGAGCATAATCAGGCATTGATCACAATTCTTAGGCATGTTAATGCATTTTCAATATCAGATTTTATGCCTTGTCTGAAGTCATTTGATTTGGATGGACACGAGAAGATTATAAAAAATGCTTTGAAAGTTTTCCGAAAGTATGATGAGCAGATTATAAATGACAGAGTGCAACAATGGAAAGATGGAAAAAAAGAAGAGGTTGAGGACATTCTTGATATCCTCATTTCACATAAGGATGAGGATAAAAACTTGTCACTGACAATTGAAGAGATCCAGGCTCAAATCACGGTGAGTATTTTAAAACCTTATATTATATCACATATTAATTATGGTAAAATGTTCAAGTTTATGATATTTTTTTTGCCTATTTCATTATTGATGCATTCATGCAATTCGTATTATTTATGGTTTTTTAATATGGAAGTGGACGTTTCTCATAATAATGATATAGGAGCTACAAATTGCAACGATCGATAATCCTTCAAATGCAGTGGAATGGGCAATGGCAGAATTACTCAATCAACCAAGTATTTTGCAAAAAGCAACTGAAGAATTGGATAGAGTAGTTGGAAGAGATACACTCGTTCAAGAATCTGACATCCCAAAACTCAAGTATCTCACAGCTTGTATTAGAGAATCTTTTCGGCTTCATCCATTTTCAGCATTCAATGTTCCTCATGTTGCAAACTCTGACATCATTGTGGGTGGTTACTTTATTCCTAAAGGTAGTGAAGTCTTGCTCAGTCGTTCAGGTCTTGGTCGAAACCCAAGAATTTGGGAGGATCCAACGAGGTTTAATCCAGAACGTCATCTAAACGATGAGACGGTTGAATTGGGATTGTCAGAACCTAGTCTACGATTCATTACCTTCACTAGAGGGAGGAGAGGCTGTGTTGGTAGCTCACTGGGCACTAACATTACCATGATGCTATTTGCTAGACTGCTGCAAGGTTTTTCATGGAACTTACTGCCAGGAATGACAAAAATAAACTTTTCTGAGTCTGATGAGCTTTGTCTCCTAGAGCCATTACACCTGCGAGCAGAACCACGTCTATCTCATATTATGTATCAGATTTGTAGATCATGAAACATCAACTAGCTTAAAATAATGGCCAAAATTGAGCATAGCTCTGTTGTAAGTGGCATGTACTCCTTCCCTTAAGGTCGGGGGTTCAAATCTTCATATCCCACATTTGTTGTACTAAAAAAAAAAAAGCTAAAATAATATATGAAAAGATAAAAATATGTATTTGGTTTTCTTGTTTGCTGCATGTGCCTATATGCGTTCTACATACTCTCACTTATTAGTGTAGCTAATTCTTCTTTATTAGTTTGACAATGGGAGAGTTTGAGTATATTAAAATTATGTGAGCAATGTATATTGTATTGCAATAAATAGTAGGTGTGTTACATTTAAGCCTAAAGATATATCATAGAAAAATTGAAGAAATATAGTAAAAACATCAACAAAATATTAATAGGATGAACATAGTATTAACCATATGAAGTTTTAATTTATTTTGAAAGGATGAAATGCTTATTTGTGAATTTAAATATTGTTATAAGTTTTCTAGGAAATCCATCAACATCAACATGTTAGCATAGATACATAATTTCCATCAACATTTTCATAAAATTGAGACATCGATATTATTATCAATATCGACATTTAAAGCCTTGATGATGTGATGTGAAATAAAAAATAGACTGCAAAATGAGATCATCATTGGAAGTACTCCCCATGCAAGTTATACTAGATGTCTCAAAATCTAAAACACGTAAGCAATAAATTTTCAATTTGTTTTTATTTTACTTGTCTCTTCAACTAATAGAAACTTGTCGATCCCTCTTTCCCCAAATTACTCCATCCTCTCATCTCTCCGTATTCTACTCTCTCTCAATCCCTCAATCTCCCACTCGATTTCTCTCATTCTCTAATTCACTATCTCTCAAACTTAGCCTCTTTCTCACTACCTTAAGTTCTATCTCTTATTTTGGGTCCAAATATTCGTCCTTTATTATTTCATGTGGACATTATTCTTTAAAGGATTCCATGTCGACAAAGCCTTTTGGGTGTCATTGAAGGAATATGAAGCGACGGATAAGTTTAGATCATAAATTCTGACCTCTTGGTGAAAGGCATATATGGTTTAACCAATGGAGCTATACTTATGTTCGCTAAAAGAAAAAAAGATTAATTTGACGTGTCGTCCAATAAGTCCTCAACCTACTTGACTTTTTTTTTTAAATTAATATATTTATTTGTTACGAAATTGAAAGTTTAAGCTTCAGATAGAAAGAAAATTAAATTTTATTTTTAATAGAACAATTAATTTTGAAAATTTCTTGAATGCGTCCAAGACCTATTTGAAACAAAAACTAAAGTTCAAGGATCTATTAGACATTTTTAATGTTCGAGGACTATGAGACACAAAATTGAAAATTTAAGAACCTTTGATACATAAATTTATTCAGTCTTTTTATGCAATTAATTTTTCTAAAATAATTTACTAAAGATTTTTTTTAGATTTTTTTTTCTATATTTGCATATATGTATAAATTTTTGTTAAAAAAAAAACAAAATTCAAAACGGTTCCAACTTACTAAACATTAAAATAGAATTGAAAATTATACATACAAAATTAAAAAATGAGATAAATATATATACACGCACAAAATCTTAGAAGCGAAATGAAAATGACCAGTCATAAACGCTAGCTAGGTTTTGAATTAAAAATATATACATACGTATACAAACTAAAATAAAAAGAAATTTAAATTATAAACGGTACAAAAACTTGATTAAAATAAACTTATATATATATTTTTTAATGTCATATCAAGTGCAACTTTGGCTTTTTTTTATTATTAGAAAAACGTGATTTAAAATAAATTGATACATTCATGATAAAATTGAAGTTTTAAAAAAATAGAGAGAAAATTAGAAAACACATAAACATTGATAACTAATCATTATATTTAGGATTAGCCTAAAGTCATAGCATTAGTGGCTCTTTTTTTAAAATAATTTCTTAAAGTTGTATTTCACATAATTTCTACTCAGCCATTATATTTTTTTTCAACATGTCTGACCTCTTTAGTAAAAAAATATGTCTTGATTGACTAAACTATTGTATGGTCAACCGTTTTCCATCTTCATCCACGAGAAGCACATTCTTTGGCCAAATTATAAGGTCTATTTTGACTTACAAATCCCATAGTTTTTGTCGTTCAAATTCCTCTTCTAAGAATGGCCTACAATGAACTAGATTTTTTTTTTAGATATGATGATTAAAAATTGTCAATTATAGTCTAACTAAGTCACAATTAAAGTTTTATTGACTAATCCAAATAATGTCCATCAATTTTCATGATTTCCATAAATTTTTTCGAAATTTTGAAATTTCCATAGTTTGGTTTCAATAAAAAAGTAAAATTTATGGAGTTATTGGGTGCATGCATTAATGCAGACTCGAACCCTTTGCTTGAAAGGAGCTTGAAGTGAATTTACCACTTGAGAAAACAAAAAACAAACATTTTTTGTTTCATTCATCAACTTTTAATAATAATATAAAACATTTTGCTCAGGAGGCTCAAGAGCAATCACATGAATATCAATATTTATTTTAGAGTAAAAAATGAAAACCTACGAAAACCATATGTGCCTTAGAAAGTAACTTTGTAGTGTCTATTATCTTAGTATACGTCTCATTGGTTAAAGCAAAGTTTGAAAGCTAACAGCAACCTATCTATTTAGATATAGTAACCTCTTTGAGCACAAAAGTTGTAGTTCTCTGTAATGAGGGTTTATAAAGGTGAAAGCTAGGGTTTGTTCTTGTTGGATGCCCTTTTGAAAAAAAAAAATGCTTTTTTAAATATCATATATTTTTTTTATAAGCTCATTAGAAAGGAATTACTAATTTAGAATGTGTTTAGCATAGTTTGCTAAATGATGGAACATGACTAAAAATGTTTTTCAAAACCATGTTTGGTAATAAATAAGAAAAACATGATTTAAAAGTAGATTAATTTAAAAACATTTTTAAGAAACACTATGTGAACGAGAAATTTCGGTCAACCATAAATTTGTGAACAGAGTAAAAAAAAGGTAAACTCTTTGATACTCATCCATGATAAAGGTGAAATTATAGGAAAAGAATAAGAGCACTAAACTTAACTAACTAAGATGATAGAGCTTCATGAACTTTTATGGCATTATGATGAACTTAACCAACTTTTTATAGCATTTGCAGGAGAATCTAATGTTAAAAATTGAAGATCAGAATCTAAAATATTTGTGAAAATGACAAGAAATCTCAATGGTTTAAGTTGGGGGCATTTAAGTAAATGTATACAAAGGGGGCATTTTTGAAATTAACTCATCTTCTCTTGTTTTAGGGCTGTTCACGATTAGAACTCAGAGGGAGAGAGAGCAGCAGTCGCAATAAGGAAAAACAGAGAGATTGAGAGGGAGTAGCCGCACAGTTCAGCAAAAATGAAGAAGAAGAAGCCGTGGGTCTTCGGTGTACTGTGGATCTTCAGCTTTTCAATTGGGTCTTCGTTTTTTGGGCAGTTAGTTCGACGACTTGGGTCTCCGGTGGTGTGAGTTGAGTACAGGGACTGCAACCGCCGACGAGGATCTCTTTTTCTCTGTGAGTCTCGGTTTTTTGAACAGAAACGTGTGGGTCTCGGTTTTGAACATTATCGCTGCAGAGGTGTTCAGTGCTGTGGGTGTCCGAAAATCAACCTGTTCTTGCCGTGGGTCTCGGGTTTCAGGGGTTGTGAACTCGTGGGTCTCTGTTTCGGTATAGGGGCTGTTCTCCGACAATATCGAAGGCTGTTAAGGCAGTGGTATTCGATTTGTGCTCAAGTCAGTAAAAGATTTGAGGTATTGATCGTTTTATCGACACAATTTCAATCCATAGATTTTGGATTGGTATATGCTTTTGTACTTGTAAAATTGTGACTTACTGCTTCTGAATAAAAATCCTGGTTCTCAAAGTGGATGTAGACCGAAAGGTTGAACCACTATATATCTCGGTGTCAAATTTTTCTCTTGCTTGCTTGACTAAATTTGTTGCTAAAACTGCGTTCTAATTTGGCATATTCGAGTTCGGGTTTTATAACAAGTGGTATCAGAGCTCCATTTTATCCAAAGGTTCAAAGGTTCGTGGTTTTGTGCTTTGGTTCATTCTTTGTTCAGGTTATACTGTGAGGTTAATGTCTTCAATGTCTACTCGTTTTGAGGTTGCTCGATTTGATGGGAAGGGTGATTTCGGGTTATGGAGAAAGAAGATTAAAGCTCTTTTGGTTCAGCAAAAGGTAGCAAAAATCTTGTGTGACGAAAAGGACCTTCCGGCGACACTCACAGAAGATGAACGAAAGGAGATGGATGAAATTGCCTATTCGACAATTATACTCTATTTGAAGGAGAAATTGGAGAGCCTTTATTTGAAGGAGAAATTCTTTGGATATAAGATGGATGAGAATAAAGGCTTGGAAGAGAACTTGGATGATTTTCGAAAAATTGTGGTCGATCTCAATAACATCGATGAGAAGATGTCATATGAGAATCAAGCAGTCATTCTTTTGAATTCTTTGCCAGATACATTTCGAGAAGTTAAAGCATCCATAAAATATGGAAGAGATTCTCTGACCATGGACATTGTGGTGGATGCTTTAAAAACGAGAAATCTCGAAATTAAGAAGGAACGCAGGGAAGGAGAGTTACTTATGGCCAGAAGGAGAACTGAAAAGAAAATTTGGAAAGGAAAGGAATCTAGAAGTAGGTCTAAGTCCAAAGGGAAAGGCAAAAAGTGTTACTTGTGTCGTAAGGAGGGGCATTTTAAGAAAGATTGTCCCTTGAACAAGAACAAAGAAGCTTCTAATAACAAGAAGGGTGAATCTAGTGCAGCAAATGTAACAGATCGATATGATTCTGCAGAGGTCTTGATGGTGTCCAGTAGAGATTTACAAGATAAGTGGATCATGGATTCTGGTTGCACATTTCACATGACTCCCAGGAGGGACTATCTGATTGATTTTCAGGAAGTCAGTGGGGGAAAGGTTTTGCTGGGTGATAATGGCGTCTGTAATGTGAGAGGAACTGGCTCAATTCGGCTTGCAACACATGATGGTTTGATCAAAATACTTACAAATGTAAGGTACGTACCAGAACTTAAACAAAATCTAATTTCCTTAGGTGAATTAGATAGATCAGGTTATTCATATAAATATGTGAATGGAGTTCTGAAAGTTTTCAAGGGATCTCTGGTTAAATTGAAAGGAACCTTGAGGAATGGTCTCTATGTGTTGGAAGGTACTGCAATTACAGGGAACGCTGCAGTTGCATCTAGCAAAGAAATTGATATGTCTATGCTATGGCATAGGAGGTTGGCTCATGTGAGTGAAAGAGGTCTACAAGCTCTTTCACAACAAGACTTACTTGGAAAAGTTAAAGACGTCGAACTCCCATTTTGTGATCATTGGATAATGGGGAAGTCTACTAAGGTGAAGTTTGGAAAAGGGAAGCATACAACTAAAGGCATATTGGATTATGTACATTCAGATTTGTGGGGTCCTACCAAGGTACCTAATATGGGAGGTTCAAGGTACTTCATGTCTATTATTTATGATTTTTCAAGGAAGGTGTGGATTTATCTACTGAAACAGAAGGATGAGGCTTTTGGGAAATTCCTTGAATGGAAGAAGCAGACTGAGAACCAAACAGGAAGAAAGGTAAAGTACCTGAGGACTGATAATGGTTTAGAGTTTGTGAATCACAAATTAGACAAACTTTGCAAATCTGAAGGAATCACGAGACATTTTACTGTTACACACACTCCACAGCAAAATGGTTTAGCTGAGAGGTTCAACAGAACAATAATGGAGCGTACTAGATGTCTCTTGTCTAATGCTTCGTTACCTTTGAAGTTTTGGGGAGAAGCTACCCAAACTGCCTGTTATCTTATTAACAGGAGTCCGTCTTCTACAATAGACTTCAAGACTCCTCAGGAGGTATGGAAAGGAGAAGCTCCAAGTCTTGATCATCTCAGAGTATTCGGTTGTTCAGCTTATGCTCCTGTTAAGGAAGGAAAGCTGAACAATAGGGCATTGAAATGTATGTTTCTGGGCTATCCTCCAGGTGTCAAAGGATATAAACTTTAGTGCTTGGAAGAGGGTAGGAATAAATGTATTATCAGCAGAGATGTCACTTTTAATGAAGAATAGATGTCGTTTTGTACTAAGAGCCAGCCAGAACAAAAGTGGATGTAGACCGAAAGGTTGAACCACTATATATCTCGGTGTCAAATTTTTCTCTTGCTTGCTTGACTAAATTTGTTGCTGAAACTGCGTTCTAATTTGGCATATTCGAGTTTGGGTTTTATAACAATATTAAACCACAAATAGATTAAAATAAACTCAATAATTAATGAATGAATATAAAAGAATATTTAAAACACTTAAAAGCAAAATTTGAACAAATCCAACCACTCCGTTGGAATTGATTTTTATGTTAAACTTAATGCCAAACTTGACTTAGTCATTTAACAAAAACTAAAATCCAAAAGGTAGCATATAATTTGACTGGATAAGCCTCCCAAAATTTGAATGGATATGTCAAGATAATTTACAATTCATGTAATAGGTAGCATATATGGAACACCAACATGCAAACTTGACATTATGAAGGATTCAAAATCAAAATTACAAACTGAGAAAAAAAAAAAGAATTGGCAGATTGCAAGATTAAAAATGAATTAAATGGAAGATAGAATTCTGTCAAATTGAAATTAGCTACGGACAGTTAAATATCCAGTTGCTAAGGTGCTAAATAAGATGAGTTACATTTAGTTGCAATATATGAAAGTGGAAGGCAAAGAATTTAAAGCCCATGGCTAATAGATTGACGAAGGGAAATAAAATTGTAAGCTACACAAACTCTTATGGATAGTGGTGCTATGAATGCAAATTGTAATTGACGGATCATAAATTGAAATGGATCAAATCTAAATACAAGTGATCAATTTGATCTTCCTAAATTTCAGATCCAACATGTATTTTCATAAGAACAAAGCAAGAACTCACTTAGAACTTCATCAACATACTTCTTGAAAATTGACAATTTTCATGGAAAGATTCACAAAATCAGACAAAATGTCTTTCAAGCAAGCTCAATTAGTTTCTAAAAGAACACAAAGTTGAAGATTGGATCAAGATCTACAAAAATCTAGAAGACAACAATATTAAATAACCTATAAAAATACAATTTTTTGGGCTTTATTTACAGAATACGAAAATGAACAAAAAGGAAAAAGAAAAGAAAATAAACAACTACGAGAGAAAGAAGGTCCACAATCCTTAAATCAAAGAAAATGTTCATAAAGAACCATGAAAGATTAAGAACAACAACTATGGGTGAAAGAAAATAATGAAAACCCAGAAGCAAAAGACACTTCTAGAAAGTAATTAATTTTTATGCACAAATGAAAACCCGCAAACTTCTTAAAGAATTTGATGTTTGATAGATTGAAACATCACCTTAATTAGCAACTCCAAAAAGACCAAGAATTACCCATTAATGAAAACAAACACAAAGAGAAAGATAAAAGACCTAAAGCGGCAAGCTCCTTAATATCCAAAATTGAGGGTCATGAAGGAGGAAAAATGATAGAGAGACAGAACTTCGAGTTTCAGTGGTTTAGAGAGAGATGAGGGTTTGAAGAGAAATATGAAGAAAACCGACTAGAACTAAGAGCTATAAAAATTCATTTTTGTTGTAGTGAACTTCATAGCTATTGGAGATAATTCCATGGGGAGATTAGGCAGTATGCTTTACTTAGCTTTAGGAATTTTGGTATATTGTATTATTATACTGGGTGCTACTACATGGAAACTTTTGTACCAACTTTCATTATAGTGGATTTGTTTCTTCTCTGCCAGTAGCATTTTCTTGCATGATTTTTCTTCTAAAATGTGTCTTCTTGTTGTCCTTTGCCTTTATCTCTGAGTCCGTGCAGGCCATTTTCTCTTGACAGATCTACTATTGGAAAATATGAAGAAAACTTCCATTAAAAGTGAGAAAGAAGGGAGAATTGTAGATGTCTCCTCAGAAGCTCATAGTTACATGTATTCTAAAGGCATCCAATTCAATTAACGATGAATCAAGGTAAATTTTGTTATTATATTTCTATCTAGTTAGGTTGTGTTGTTGTGTATTTTTAGAGAACATTGCATTAGTTTGATGTTGATTCGACAAGTCTTTCTTGAATTAGATTTTTGTACCTTCTTTTTCCCTCTGTTTTCTTTTTCTTTGATACTTGGAACTGGAAAATAATGCAAGCAAAATCTCAATTTTTTGGATTGTTCCTTGCTGCTGCTGTCTATTCCATGGGTTTTTATATGTTGATTGGAAAGTTAATTATTATCTTTTTGTTATGTGTTTATTATTCATTTTTCACGTGATTGTGTATCAAATGAGATTTTGATGATTGCAACTTTGCCTTACTCTTTGGCTGGAAAGTATTATTCTTTTTTGTGTCTTGATGATATAGGAGCTCCTTGCTTTTAATTTGCCACAACATATTTGCTCAATTAATACTTACAAATGAACATCTTCTTTCCTCGAAAGTATGCATCAAGTTCAATTTCAAATTTTGAACCAAGTAAGTGATTTATTCATTTGAAATTCTATTTTAGTCCTGTTTCTTACTTTTGTTATTGTTTTTATTCTCATGCTTAATTTTTCGACTCATCTTGTGGTGCTCTTTGTCTGAGAATGATAAGAATAAGGCCTTACGGAAGGAAGTCTTGAAGTCTAATGACAGACATTGCAAAAGAAATGGAAGTGAAATTCATGCTCTTTTGCGAAAACAGTGTATGGATGAGAAAACATTATGTTTATACATAATTTTTTTTGTGGTTTTTCATTTGGGTTTTATATAAAGAAGAAAGAAACAGAGAGTAGAATGAAAGTAAATGAGTTTGATGGAGTTGGGTGCCAGTGTTACTTGACTGCCAATTACATAACACAGTGTGTTTACTATTAAACTCATTATCGAATAATCTTTTAATTTAGTTTTAAATGGTTTAAAATGGTAGAATTTCAAGATTATCCATATAGTTTAAGTTTTGAATTTAATTTATCTTCTATTTTTCTAATAGAATTAGAATAAAATATCAAGGATTATCTTTTAATTTGTTTTAAGGGGTTTAAAATGATGGATTTTTAAGACTATCAAAGTGATTTTTTTTTAATAGGATTAAAAATATTTATGTTCATTAATCTAATAATTAATAGTTAATTAAAGATTAATGAGTTTGAAATAAAAATTGACTATAAGGGAACTCTGTCTATGGAATGTTCTGTCTAGACTGGGGTATTTAAGCTGACCGAAAGGGAACACCTCTAACTGGGAACCGACCTAGGAGTTGAATTAGTCAAATTTTATTTAATTTCACTAAGCATGCTCATAATGTGATTAATTTTTTTAAAATAGTTTAAAAACTTAGTAATTCACATTAAAATCAATCTAACAACATAAGGGTTATGAAAGGTAGATTGAGGAACTTAGATAAATGAGATTAGCCTAATTTGTCTAAGAGAAAACCTTATTTCAAAATAGTAAGTGGGAGAAGGAAATGTGTCAACATATCCTACGGTCTCCATCATTGGTTCACATCATGAGATTAATGCAGGGCCTCGTGGCGACTTTTGGACCGTCCCCCTACGGAAGGTGTTTGCATGAGTCAGTATTAGGGTGAACTCCTGAGAATGATAGAATTGTAGTTTTGTTTCCAATACTTGACCTACCCTACGGCGGCACTTGTTGGGATAAAACTATGGGATCTAAAATTATGGGTCACACTTACAAATGGCTTATTAAAGTTGTTAATGATGTCTTTGACCAAACTAATGGTAACTAAATATTATAGGAATAAGAGTTATTCTGGTGTAATACTTGGTTGAGATTGTCTCAATTTAGTGAAGGAATACTTGACCTACCCTACGACGGCACTTGTTCTAACTCACTAAAGTACCATAGCATTAGAAATGATTTATAGGGTTCATTTTTCAAATTGTTTGATTTCTATGCTAAAATTGAATGGATAATTGTTTGCATGATGTTAAATTATATATTTTATATATTTCAATATTATGTCAGTTTCTCTCATAATTTTTAATTTTATTACCGATAAGTCAAAATTGAGAAATTTTATTACTTGGAAAAGTAACATTAACACTATAATGGTAGTGTAAAATTCTGAATTTGTCTTTATTGAGAAATGTTCTCAAAATCTGTTGCTAATGTTATTCGAATTGTTCGTGAAGCACATGATTAATGAATCAAAAGTAAACGAGATAGCTTGTATGTATTCTCCTAGTTGAAATGTTAGATGTCAAATTTAGAAGATAAAGAAAATGACAACAACATATGAGATGTTGAAATCAACATAAGCTAAATTTAAAAAATTATCTAAATGATCTCGAATTTAAGTATTACAAAATTTCAAGAAAACAAACCAAATGACTGAAGTTATATACAAGGAAATAGTTCCTAAATTAGTCAGGACAGTCACAATGAGAGGAATTTTTGAAATACCTCTACGGGAAGAATAATATAGATGACAGTAAATTTGATTTATTAGATTTTTAGTGGAGAATAAATAACGCCACCTAGATAGTTGATACAAGATTCACTATCAAGATTTATTCTTCATTACATTTAATATGTAATTCTTGGAAAATACTTAACATGTAGAATAGTTTCCACAAATTAGTACCAAAAAACCTATCTCAGTTAGTGTAGTGGGAGACATTAATATGTCATTAAGTAAAAATTGTTACATAATGCTGAATATGGTGTTTTTAGTAACCATAAGAGAAATTCAATTTCTCAAACTTTATTACAAAAATGTTCATATAGTATGAATTACTTTGAGGTATCGTTGCGTAATTTTTGCGCAATACTGCAAGTGTATGGGTCAAGTTTTAATATAGTGAAAGAGTGTTCGAGTATCCTCCTCAGGATTGGTTTTCTAATTCACTTAAGTATTATGAATACTATCTCTCAATTTTATTTAGAGAATAGAATTGAATGATGGATGCAAGATTTAAATAAAACTATTATAATAAAAATTGAAACAATCAAAGGAGAAAATATCATAGGGAGTTGATTTCACCTATTAGACTAAAATAAATAAATTACTTAAACATCCAAGATTGATCAAACAAATATTTCATAAGTCTAGAAGTCTTTTATCATGAATGATTCTTTCGAGGACAAACCTACATCTTTGATGATTTTTAACGTTATGCATAGCATGAAGTTCCTTCATTAACAACTTCGAAATGATCCCTAATCATTATCAAGTTATAACTACCTTTAGTCATGCAATTATGATCTAATCTAAATTACCTTTCTCGAGCGTGAATTTAGACCAACATAACATTTAATCCGTGATCAAAAGATTAAAAGCATTAAGAATATAAAAGCATGAATGAAATTAATGACAATCAATCATGGAATTTAAATAATTAAAACATAAGGTCTAATGGCTACATCAATCCCTAGAATAAGAAAATAGTTTAGCCACTCATGTTCACTATCACAAAATCTAAACTCTTAAACAACATTTAAATACTAAATAAAAAGAAAGAAGAGAAAAACTATGTTGGTGTGTCGATTTTCCGTCTCCGTATGATCTCCACAACTTGGCCTTGAATATTTCCCTCAAGTCTCTTCTCCCTCTTGTATGTAGAAATTTAGAGTTGTGCTCTCCAAAGTTGAATCCCTTGAAGTGAAGAGAATGTGGGTATTTATAATGGGTTAATCCATATCCTAATCTAATTAGGAATTCATTATTTAATTAAATTAAGAATCCAAAATCTAATCAAATTAGGAACCCATAACCTAATTAAATTAGGAATATTTTTCTTCTCCAAAAATTGTCCCCAAAATTGGTTGCTTAAGTAGCTCATTTATCACCATATTTCTTCTAAAATATTCATTTTGCTCCAAATGCTCAATTTCTACAAAATAAACAATTATGAACGTAAAAAGCATATTTTTAAGTCTCAAAACTAGTATAAAATGAAGCCTAAAGATAGCACATATTGTGTGCTATCAAGTATGAAAGTTTATATTTTCAAAATTGTTTAAAAATACATTCAGCTGAAAATAAGAACAATTTGTATATGTTGGCATATACTATACTACAAAATACTGAAATATTCAGGATTATAGAATCCAAAATAGAAAGACATTGTTTTCTCCTAAAAGACGATACTTGACTTTGGCATTTAAGGTTGATTAATATTAACTTGAATGAAATGAAAAGACTAGTAAGAGGTAATTCTTTAAAAGTTAGAATTAATTACTTTACATGTCTGTAGATCTTGCCTTTCATGCAAGATAATCATCGTTGCGGCTTTATTAGATAAGGCTACAAGGCCAAAGAATACTTTGGGCTTACACATTCTGACCCAAAGTGGTCTAGTGAATGTAAAGGCCAAATAAAGTCATGAATATTTCGTTACTCTAATTGATGATTATTCAAGGTACAAGTATCTTTACCTAATACAACATAAGTCTAATTTTTTTTTTTTTTGAAAAGTTCAAGAAAATTAAGACTAAAGTTAAAAATCGATTAGGTAATTAAATCTATCAAGACATTATGATCAGATCATAATAGAAAATACATAAACCTTACATACGAAAACTAATTGATAGAAAATGGGGTTTTATCCCAATTATCTTAATACCAAGTGCAATTTTGTGAAATTGTGCTGCAAGAGGAGAAACATGACATTGTTAGACATAGTCACATCAGTAATGAGTTACACACCATTATCATACTCTGGTTAGGAAATGCAATAGAGATTGCATGGTAAACATGATTCCCTCTAAAAGTGTCTACGAGACAATTTTAAAGATTATAGAAGAGTAATAAAGTTGGTTTACAACACCTCACCATTTGGGAATGTTAAGTTCACATGTTGAACATAAGCCTAAAAGCTTGTATATGTTTAAAGATAAGCCTAAGTGTAGGCCACCCCTAAGGAGTATAAAGTAGTCTTTTATGTAGTTCTAAAACGAATAAGGTATTTGTATGACAAATATCATTTTTATAAGAAATGTCAAATAAAATACTACAAACCTTTAATAAGGTGAGATAGTGTTAATAAATTGGTTCCAAGTGAACCCACTAAATAGTTAACAAAAGTTGTTAACAATTTAATTATATTTGAAAGTCAAACGGATCCTAGTCATGAATTGGATAAGCCTCATCGTAGTGGGAGAGTTATGAGATGACTCAACCTTTACAAGGACTTAATTGAAACCCAAATTGTCATGTTAAGTGACAAAGTTGAAGACTTATTACCTACAAAGTGAGACTAATGGCAAAGGGTTAAACCTAATAGGAGAAAGTAAACTGCAAATAAATTTTCTCACTCGTTGTCATACTAAAGTCTATAAGCATTATTTAATTCATTGTTGCATATGTGATATAAAAAAAAATGAATGTTTAGAATTCTTATATGAAAAGAAATCTTAGATAATGCATCTACACAAATCAATCAGATATGTTTATTTTCAAAGATCAAAAGCAAAAAGTTTGCAAAATATTAAAGGTTCATTTATGACATGAATTTTACCATTAGATTTGTGAATATAAGGTTTGATAAAAGTATCAAAATCTATGACTTTGGATAAATATAAATGAAGCTTGTATAGACAAGAAAATCATTAATTGCCTAGTGGATTTTTCTCATGTTTTATGTTAGTGATATTTTTATCCATTATGAATGATGTAAGATGTCTAACATAAAACGTTGATTAAGTAACCAATTCCAAATAAGTGATTTGGAACGACTCAGTATATTTTAAATGTCCAAAATGAAGATTTTGAGGACAAAATGTTAACTTTGTCTCAAACATCTTATATTAACAAAATTATTGTCAAATATTTGATATTTATGTCTAAGGAAGTGTATCCTAAGACACCTCAAATGTTGAGAGTATATGATATGCATAAATGAGACTGAACATTTAATATACAATTGGTTAACATATATCAGTTAAATGAATGGTATGACCATTTAGTAGAAAATTAAAAACTTTCTCCAATTATTTATCGATGATGAGAAATTTTTATGTATGGAGTTAAAGATTTGATCTTTACAAGATACACTTGTAATATCCGGTTGCATTTATTTTGGTTTTGTTAATTTATTGAATAATTGGATGGAGTGGCATAAAATTATCCTAAGAAAAAAAATTTCCTTTTATGACCCTTTTATAAATACAACTGTGATTTAAGTCATTAATATATATATATATATATATATATATATATATATTATTAAAATACTTTTGGTGGTTATCCTTTAAAATTATTATTATTATTATTATTATTATTATTAGTATTTTTATACATAAAAAAAAAAAAAAAAAAAAAAAAGAAGAAGAGAATCCAACCTTATCCCTCCAACCCTCACTCCCTCCCCTCTTCGTTTCTGTCCCTCACCTTCTGTCCCCGTCTCTGTCTCACTTCCCCTCTCGGCCTCCCCTCTCTCCCCCACCGACTCCCATCCCTCACTTCCCTCCCTTCTCTCTCGGTCTCTCGCCCCCTCCCTCACTTCCCTCCCTCTCGTCTCTCGTCCCTCACCTCCTTCTCGTCTCTCAATTTCCCTCTCCCTTTCTGTCTCTCTCTCTCTCCCTTTCCGTTTCTCTCTCTCTCTCTTTCCCCTCTTTTTTTTTCTCTCTACCTATCTTTCGCTATTTGTGAATAACCGAAGCGTTTTTCGGCATTTTCTTGTGTGGGCAGCAGTTTTGGAAGTCGTTGGGCATTTTAGAACTTATTTCGGTTTGGTTGACTCGTTTAACAGTGGGTAAGCGTTTTGGCTTTGGAATTTAGAGATTTAGTAAATAACTACTTAATTAAGTATTATTTGAGTAGTTTTGGTTGACTTTTGGATTATGGATCTTATTTTATGATTTACCATTAGGATTGAAGGCTATTGTTATTCAATTGGGTGGTATCGAGCATTGTTCCAACGGCTTATATTTACAGTATTTGGTAAGCCTTAAAGTTCAGAATTCTTGTAAATGGTCATTTAGGGCCAAGTAAGTTAAGGAAGTAAGCTTTGATTTATTTAAGTAATTATTAAATAATTGGAACTTCCGCGCGTGCTAGAAATCGAATTTGGAGGTTATAAAAAGTTGGGCGCTCTCTCAATTGTAAGGATTCAAGCTATCCTCGTCCATTGAAGTGAAGTATTTTGACCTTGGGTCGATTGAGAGGTAAGTAGCAATTGGAAATATTTGATATGCTGTTTTGGTAAAATTTGCATTTATGTATATTTGATTGAGAAGGAAAATTACTAGATCATTGGTAAATAAATATGGATAGTACTTGATTAAGGCTTAAGCCTAGTTATTTATGTGTTGGAAGTGAAATTTGAGATGTTGGTTGGTAATGTGAACCCCGGTTCAGGTTGTGACAGAGGCTTGAGAGCAATGTTGCATGTAGGGGTTTTCAAAATAGAAAAGTTGATCGTAAACCATTGATCTAGTATTACCTATCCTAGTTCGATTGTATTGAGTGAGCTTGTAGACCTAGAATGCTATATGATGCGTGAGCATAGGGGATGCGTTTCCCTATGGCCGGCGAGCTAGCTCAGGGGTGATTCCCCACTTGTGTTGAGCATAGGGGATGCGTTTCCCTATTGCCTGTGTGCTAGCTTAGGATGATTACTGTAACGCCCGGCTTAATTACAGGCATTAATTTCAAATTATGGAAATGAAGTTGGAAGGATTGCCATTGGGTAATTTAAATTTTAAGGTTAATTTGAAATTTGGAATGAGAAAAAGGGTATATTTGGAAATGAATAAGTTAGTTGGGGGCATTTTTGGAAAATAATAATAATAATAATAATAATAAAAAAATATATCATCCTTATCCTATTCTTCTTCTTCTCCTTCCCTCAACCGAAAAACCCATCTCCATTTTCCTTTCTCCCTCCCGATTTCCTCTCTCTCTCTCTCTCTCTCTCTCTATTTCCGATCTCTCCCTCTCCTTCACCGATCTCTCTCTATCCAATCTCTTCTTCCTTCCCCGCCGTTGCCGACAACCGCCTCGAGTGGAGCCGCACGCACGCCGCAAGTATCGCCGTCGTTGAACGATGGATGGTCGTCAGCTCCCTCACACCACGCTCGCCGGCCTCCTCCGTGTGCAGTCGACGTTCACCGCCGCACGCCTGAGCGTCGGTGCAACTCAAATCCGATTCACGTCCGCCACCGGTTTTCTGTCTCTCTCTCTCTCGGTTTTCTGCACAGACAGCAAGGAAAAAGCTGTTTCGGGGTCGTTTTCCAGCAAGCTTAGTGTTCGATCAAGCCGTGTATAGGTTCGAATTGGAATGAGTAAGTATTCCGAGTTTGAATTTAATCTATTGATTGGTTATGTTTGTGAATTTGAGTTATCCATAAAGTTTGGAATTTAATTTAGATTACCCATGGCCTTTGGATTTTAAATATATGAATTTAGACCCTTTGGAAGTAAATCAACAAGCTTTTGGTTAGTGGGTAAGTGTTCTAACAATGACTCGAAGTAGTATAAGGGTGTTAAACTAAATGTTAAGTGCTGACTTATCTAGTAAATGGTCATTTAAAATGACCCATTAATTATAGGATTCAATTACCGGACATCCATCGCATTTAAAGGTCGTTTTGGGCAAAATTAAGTTGATTCAAGCTGCTGTCCAACTGTTTTGAGGTAATTTTTATGTGGGTATCAGATTTTCCAACTCAATTAAGGTTAAGCGTGAGTTGGGTTATAGTTGACCATATTTTAGAACTTTTCTTGGAGTTTAGGGGCTGTTGTGGTATTTTATATTTTAACCATAATGTGTAGGCCTTTGTTTGGAGATTCAAGATCAAGTATTTGAGTTCGGGCCATCGGGAACCTCGAATTAAATGTTGTAAGTAGTCGTTTGGACTTGAGTTCCTTTAAATTTCCATTTGATTATGATATATGTAATTGATAATTTGGGAATTTTGGGAGCATGCCTAAAATCATGTTTATGAATTATGCAATGATTTATGGATTGGTGTAGGTGTTGCTTGAACTATAAATGGTCTTTATGAGGTTATAATGGAAATTAGAGACTTATAGTTTTCGAATGATTTATGAATGAGCCGGCGTAGCACATAAGAGAATGGTTGTTATAAGTGTGACTGCGTTGGTCGTGAATCGTGAATAATCATGTTTGCCCAAGATAAGAGTATGTGAAAGGTGTCGTGGTTGATTAAGTTAATATGAGAAATATCGTGTTGGGCTTAAGATTGCCTGAAACTTGTGCTACTCTAGTTAAGGGATTCAAAGTTACAAGTGAATGGTTGAAAATGTGCCGGGGGTTATAAATGAATTTGATTATAGCTTACCCTTGTACGTATAAATGTTTGGATAGTTGTGTTAAACTAAACAGTTGTAATCGTTGGGACTTCTGAGATGTTTGATTAGCTGTGGAGTGCAGAAAATGTGAATTTGAGATTGATTGGTTGATTGGGTTCAATGCTTTTGGGTTCAAGTTGGGTTAGAGGCTGAAGTAGAGTACCCTAAAGTTATGCAATACTCAGGGTCGAGGACCGTATCTTATGTGTTCAAAATGGTCTTATGTTGGGCTGATTTAACGAATTTTGAATGGGTCCGAATGTGAGTAGAGGGTTACTGGTCGTCTTGAATTCTAGGGTGGTTATGGAACTGAATTCTGGAATAAAGGGATAGAGGGCTATGTGCCGGTAGCACAGGTATGTGCTTGTGAACTTCGGGCCAGGTTGTGAATGTGGTCCGGAAATAATAAATGATTTTGGTATGGTAGACTACCCTAGAGATTCCAAAAGTAGTGCGAAAATGCAAGGAGCTTGATAAAATAAGAGCCACCTGATCTTATGTCTCTCTTGGGGCAAGTCTGTAACTCTAGGTTGACTAGATGTGTTGAGCGTAGGGAATGTGTTCCCTAGCGCCTGTGAGCTAGCATTGGGGCGAGGACCCCAGAGATTTATGTTGAGCGTAGGGAATGTGTTCCCTAGCGCATGTGAGCTAGCTGAGAGATGATTCCCCATTATGTTGAGCGTAAGGATTGCGATCCTTATGGCCTGTGGTGCTAGCTTAGGGGTGATTCCCCACTGTGTTGAGCATAAGGGATGCGTCCCTCATTGCCTGTATGCTAGCATAGAGGGGTGATGTTTTATTGTATGGAGGCGTGAGAGTTACTTTCTTTCACGGCCTTAGTCAACCTAAGTTACATGGCTCGTTGGTAGTGCTCTAGCCAATGCCATACCGGGATGGACTCAGGTAGGGTGTGCGAGTGGTAGTTGGATGGTTGATGAGTTGAGATTAAGAGGCAGATATACGTGCCAGGACAACTTTTGTGTTGATGAGGCTAGCATAGGGGTGTTATCCCCAAAGATGTGTGACGAGCATAAGGGTTACGATCCTTATTGTCGTGGGTGCTAGCATAGGGGCGAGGACCCCAGAGATTATGTTGGCTAGCATAGGGGCGTTATCCCCAAAGATGTGTGACGAGCATAAGGGTTACGATCCTTATTGTCGTGGGTGCTAGCATAGGGGCGAGGACCCCAGAGATTATGTTGGCTAGCATAGGGGCGTTATCCCCAAAGATGTGTGAAGAGCATGAGGGTTATGATCCTTATTGCCGTGGGTGCTAGCATAGGGGCGAGGACCCCAAAGATTTATGTTGAGCGTAGGGAATGCGTTCCCTAGTGCCTGTGGTGCTAGCTTAGGGGTGATTCCCCATTAGGTTGAGCATTGGGGCTGCGTTTCCCTATTGCCTATGCGTTAGCTGAGGGAATGAATTCCCTGATTGCCTGTGTGGCTATTGAGATGTGTGTGAGGGTTATATACCTTCACAGGTTTGGGTTCTAGGTAACAGGACTCGCAGACGTGACACGGAATTAGAGTCAGGAAGTGGTAAAAGTCGAAGTTGGTTGAATGAGCATTTAGATCACTGAAGTAAATATTTGAAGTATGAGCACGAGTGTAAGTAAAGAAAGTTTGCCTTCGTGGTAGGTTTTCTTTAAATTTTGGACCCTTAAGTGGGCTACTTACTGAGTATGTTTATACTCATCCTTGCTACTTTGTTTGTTTTGCAGATTGTGTACAAATCTCGGGGCGGATGACGCAGGTGACGACTTGACGAGACTATGGAGACTCCATCCAATTCCCTTTCCTTGTTTTTCATTCTTAGTTTTGTTTCCTTGTTCCTTGATGTATGTTTGGTCTGTAAAACCTAAATACTCTTTAGTTATCGTGTATTTGGTTAGGGTTTCCTAAAATCCTGTGTTTGATGTGAAGCTCAGCATATTTGTCGTAGTTTGTTGGATGCTGAGCGTATTATCTGAGTTATTGAAGTGTTTTCATTCTTATCAGGTTGTTGTAAATTTTGGTTTTCTCCTAGTTACACCGTCATGCTGCCCGAATTTTCGGGCATGAGCGAGGTAACTAGGTCGTGCTTCCGCATCTAGAGTGTCGTAGGAATTCGGGTCGTTACAATTACCTATATATGTTGAGCGTAGGGGATGCGTTTCCCTATGGCCGGTGAGCTAGTTTAGGGGTGATTCCCCACTTGTGTTGAGCATAGGGGATGCGTTTCCCTATTGCCTGTGTGCTAGCTTTGAGGTAATTATCCTTTATGATGAGCGTGAGGTTTATTACCTTCACGAGGTTGAATTCTAGGTTGCAGGACTCATTGGTATGATACGAAGTTAGGTTTTGGTGAAACCAGAGATGAGGTAGAGAAATGAGACCCTAGTCATGTGGTGAAATTATTAATTGTTGCTTAGGCACGAGTGTGAGTAAGGCATAATCTCTCATTCTCAAAATGTTTTGTTTGGTTATGAATTATTTTGTCAAAGATGGCTGCTTACTGAGTATACCAATACTCACTCATGCTACCTTTCTCTTTTCAGGTAATGCGCAACGACGTGGTGGTTGATGAACGACGACCTGGCGAGGCGATGGAGTTACCTATAGCTTACCCTTAAGCTCTTTTTGGTTGCGTATTTTGTCAGATGGATCCTTATTGTTGTAATTTGAGTTTTGTCTATTGTATGTCTACTTCGTAAACTAGGAAGTGTTTTTGTTGTACTTGACTCTGGTTGAGAACTCAGCACTCTTGTGTAGTTGTTGGTTGCTGAGGGTTTATTTGAAATCTTAGAAGTGTGCTATCTCTTTTTTTTCAGGATTCTCAAGATTAGGTTTTCTCCTAGATACGTTGCCATGCTGCCGAAATTTCAGGCATAGGCGAGCTGTCTCAGTTTTATTTCCACTCTTAGCATGCTCTAGAGTATAGGGGCGTTACAACACTGATTCTTACAAAGATTTAGAAAATCTATGTAAAGATAAATTTTACCCTAGGTGGTGGAGTATGATATACAAGTTAAGTTGTTTTGCTTGTGAAGCAACAAAAAGACTTGTATGACTCAAATAGTTCCTTGAAGATCTGAAAGGTGTTTCAAATATGATTTAGTCTATCCTCTTTATTACGATAATAGTGGTGCAAAGACTAATATTAAGAAAATTAGAAAACATCAATGTATAGAGAATCATATCGAGAGAAAGAAAGCATCATGGTAGTGACTAAGATAGCTTTTACTGGCAGTCCTTTGAATCTATATAAAGAGATTCTCTAGGCTAAAGTGTTCGAGGGTCACCTAGAATGTCTAGGATCATGAGACATGTCACATCTTTGCTAGGGCAAGTGGGAGAACATGTTGGGTATAGAGTATGCCCTTCGATATATGTCTCGCCAGCTTTAGTGCAAGTGGGAGATTGTTGGGATTTATGCCCTAAAGCCTCGTCATTAATTATTTATTTAATAATTAATAGTAATTTTGATTATTTTATTTGCAATATAATATTATTCACTATATGAAAAATCCAAGGTTATTAGTGTAATCTTGAACCATATGTGGTTGGCATACAGAAGGATCATGTTTAAGAAATAACCTAAAGAGTCATAGTATATGGATAAATTTGGGTGCCTTATCCTGGTAACACTTAGATACGACCCACTTTGTAATAGTTACAAATGATTTGATCCAAATAGTTCATGTGAAGACATGTGAGTGGGGGTATCTTATACAATGAGTTTGTGTAAGACTGGACCACGAAATATTTAATGTCTCTTTATAAATCCGTTAATTGAGAAGATTAATATTTCATCAGGATGATCATATGCGACTCGATCTTAATCTTGAGTGAGTTATGAACTCCTGCCTGTGAGGGCTTGTCCTTTGATTTGCATGGGTGAGGGAGGCTTTTGTTGCTGATTCAATAAGCCTACCATTTTGGGGACTTGACCAAATAGGGAGCTGGGAACATAATCTCACAAGATGGAATTCACTCATTCCCATATAGGGTAAGTAGATGAGTAGTTTCCTTAAGTGTTGATTTCGGGACTTGAACAATGGGGCCCCACCCTCTCACTGACCCGAGAGGGACTTAGTTTATGGTTGGATCATAAACAAATTGTTTATTAGAGGATCAGTGGTACTTAAGGTGCAAGATGTAATTACAAGGGTAAAACAGACTTTTGACCCAGCTGTAATTACGAACAACTCGTGAAGGATCGACTTGCATGTAATGATTATATCAATGGACACAACTTGTCCTACAGTGCATAAGAGTGCAACTTTAGGTCTATACTGGAGTGATCCTAGAGTTAATGAATGAAAATTTATTAATTAAAGAGTTTAATTAGATAATTTTGTATAATTGGAGCTTATAATCTGTAGGTCCATAAGGTCTCATTGCTAGCTCGTAGTAACACTAAAAGATCAATTTAGTTGAAAGAAAAATTTGAAATGTTCAAATTAATATTTAATATATTAGATAAATTAAATATAAAAAAGAAAAATATATTTATTGTATTTGATACATTAAATATTAAAATTTGAAATGTTCAAATTAATATTTAATTTGAAGTGTTCAAATTAATATTTAATATATTAGAAATATTAAATATAAAAGAGGAAAATATATTTATTGTATTTGATACATTAAATATTAAAATAATTAATGTATATTAGATACATTAAATAAAAGATATTTATTAAATTTGAATTGAATTCAAATTAGAATATAAATGTTGTAGGAGAATTTTAAACAGTTTTAATAAGATTCAAATTGGTTAGATAAATATATTTTAATATATTAAAATATATTATTTAATTATTTTCCCTAGACCACTATAAATAGGACCCTAGGGGTGAGCCATTGTGCATTCTTCACAACACACATCTCCTCAATAGAGAGAAAGAATTCTCTCTAGACCTCTTCCTTTTTAATCGCTTGTGGATTTTCTTTCAGGAGGCTCCCACACGCCTTGGTCCTGTATTCGAGTCCTAGCGAGGAAGACTTTATGGAAGAGATAAAGATCTGCCAAAAGAATATCCATATTTTCAAGGTATGTTATGCTTAACCATAAATTATTATTTAATTCTAAATAAACTCAAACCGATCACTACACTTCCGTTTGGGTTTAATTAGATTATTCCCTTCATTCTAGACCTTCAATCTCGAGAACAAGCACTCCAGCTCTCGAGTGACACACTCGCAAGAGAAAGAATTAGAGGATCATACTTAGAGATTGTATTCCACATCCACAAAATTAATACAAATTAAATTTCATTTACATGTGTCCTATTTCTATTTCTTCCTTGAAATCACGTGTGAACAATTATCTAATGACATCTTAATGTCCCCCACTACACTGACTGAGATGAGTTTCCTAGTACCAACATGTAAAGACTATACTACATCAGTAAGTATTTTCCAAGAATTACATATTAAACGTAATTAAGAACAAATCTTGATATTTGATCTTAAATCAACTATATAGGTGGAGTTGTTTATTCTCCACCAAAAATCCAATAAATCAAATTTACTTTTATTTATATTGTTCTTCTCATGGAGGTATTTAAAACATTCCTCTCATTATGATTGCACTACTGACTAATTTAGAAACTACTTCCTTTTATATCTTAAGTCATTTGGTTTCTTTTATTAGATTTTTGTAATACTTAATTTTGAAAATCATTTAGACAATTATCTAAATTTAACTTCTTTTCATTTCAACATCTCATATGCTGTCATTTTCTTTATCTTCTTAGCTTGACATCTAGCAAGTCGACTAAGAGATTATATGTACAAGTTATCTCGTTACTTTTGATTCATCAATCACTCGCTTCACGAATAATTCAATTGACAATAGATTTTGAGAACATTTCTCAATTAAGAAAAATTCAAAATTTTACACAACTATTAAAGTGTTAATATTACTTTTCCAAGTGATAAAATTTTCTCAATTTAACTAATCAGTAATAAAATTTTTAAAAAAAAATTAAGAGAACTAGACAAAGTATTGACATATATATATATAAAAAAAAAATTATTTAACAATATGCAATCAATATCCATTCAATTTCAGCATAAAAAATAAAGAATTTGATAAATGAACCTTATAAATTATTTCTAATGTTGTGATTTTATTAATTTAGAACAAGTTCTGTCGTAAGGTAGTGATAATTCTCAGCTATGAGAATTATTTAACTCTAAAACCAAGTTGTTCTTGCCAGTTTGTGGATTTTGTTAAATAACAAGCAAGCTAAAAATAACATTTTTAAATAAATTCATGCAAGCTTGTTGGAATATGATAAAAGAAGGAATTAAGTAAAAAGATGCAAGAAAGTTGGCTTAAGTTGAGTTTTTGTGCAGATTTGAAGAAGTGAAGAAATTGCAAATGAAATGCAATTGCATTTCCTTGGGAAGGCAGGGTGAAGAACAAAGAAGAAGAATGCAATTGCAATGCAATTGCATTCTCTGGACTTATAAATCAAATACGGAATTCGCAGAGATTCACCAAAATTCACGTGATCTGCTTGATTTATGGGAGAGATTCTAGCCTGAATATCACGCCCAAAGTCTATCCAATAATTAAGGAACCAAAGATGGAAAGATGAGGCCTCGGATTATCTTTAAAAAGAGAGGAAGGCCGAAGAAGAGAGCAGCGTTTTTTCCTTGGAGAATTCGATTTTTCTGGGTTTATTTTTCTGTTTTTACTTTCGGCAGCAGCCAACACTTTGACTCTCTTTTGTTTCAGCATTTCATTCTTGCAGTTTAGCTCAATAAAAGTCTGAATTTGAACCTTTCTCCAATCAGTCTTTCATACACTGTTGTTTCAAACTTTTCTGTACTCTGTTTTTCTTTGTTGATTTTAGTCAGCAGTTCTGTTCTTCATTTTCCGTCTTTCTTCGGTAGTTTATGTCCGTTTTGCTCTATAAATTCCGAGGTTGATCCCTCCTCAACGAGAGTTCGAGGAGGTGAAGACTCAACAACATTTAATGGTGTTTATGGATTGATTAACACAAGGAAATATACATTGGCGCGATACTCTGTTTTGTTCAATTTCATTTCTGCAAGTTAGATTATGTTTAATGTTTCAAGTTTTTGCTTAATTTCCAGTTATTGAATTAGCGTTGGATAATTTCCAATTTCATGTATGTGGCAAGGTTAAATTGAAAAGTTGAATTCTGGATTCTAATTCCTTTTTGTTTTTCCCATACAAAAGCTAATTCATTTTGGGTTTTATTTTCTACAAAGGTTGCAATTTTCAGTACCATGACTTAAGAAATTTTGGTTTTAAATTAGTAGCTTTAGTGTTGTTATTTCTTGGTGGGTATTTTTAATTGATAATTCAATTTAGTTTGCCTTAAGATTAATTTCTTTATTTTAGTGTATTAATTATGAATTTTACACAAGGTAAGTTTTTGATTTTCAACCTTTCCATAATGAGCTAAATTTTCTTTAGGGGTTCAAGTTGGTGAAAGCCCTAAGGAAAAATGTAAAAGCTCTAAAGCATAACCAATCTAGTTAGCATGTGAACTTTGTTTGCTTTTGTTGAATTTAGATTTGGGTAAACCTAGCCGGCCAACTAGTGATTGCTTGTCAAGCTTGAATTTAATATCGAAAGAGTTAAGGGAAAGCCGATGTCACAAAAGCAATGGAGGAAAAGGCTTAGAAATAAGTTCTGAACATCGACCCTAGATATAGGGCGAGACTCCAAAACCACTAGAGTTGTGTGCGAAAGTATGTAAGTTAGATTAGCCATAGACATATAGGTTTAATCACTTAGTCTCCTAAATATTTTGAATCAAAATTGAATAGGAGTTGAACTCGGTTTACTTAGTTTTCACATGTTAGCTATGATTGCAATTGCATTTGAACAGCATTTTTCCAAAGGTGTTTGAATCACTTGAATCTCTATTTTAACTCATTGATTTTTCACCCATTCTTTGTCAACAAACCAACCTCTTAAATTTTTACATCTTCGGTTACCACAATTGCATTTTGTAAGCAAATTTGTGTCGTCTTCATAAGATTTTGTTAAAATCCGTTCCCTTGGGTACGATACTCTGGAATACTTCCAGTTTCTTTATTACTTCGATCACGTGCACTTGCGTGTTGTAGCAAAGCCAACGATCAGGTAGGTCAAGTGTTATTTCACTGAACTGAGACAATCTCAACAAAATATTACACTAGGATAACTCTTATTCCTACAATATTTAATTACCATTAATTAATTTGGTCAAGAACATCATTAACAACCTTAATGGACCCTACGCAAGTGTGACCCATCATTTCAGATCCTATAGTTTTATCCCAACAAGTGTCGCGTAGGTAGGTCAAGTATTGGAACAAAACTAACAATTTTACCATTCTCAGGCGATTGTCTTGATATTAACCTATGCAAACACCTTCCGTAGGAGGACGGTCTAAAAGCCCCTGCGAGTGCCCACATGGATCTCATGTTGTGAACCGGTCAATTGAAAACGTGTGGGCTTTTAGAAGAAAACTTTTGAATAGAAAAAGTCTCCAGTCTAATGCAAGTACACACTGCCAAACAAGTAGTAAAGGAAATATTCTAGAGTATCGATCCTACAGAGAACGGATCCCACAAAATCCAAAATTAAGGCAAAGATGTTCACACAGAGCAACCTTGGTAACAAATATTAAATAATTGGGAAGGTTGTGAGTGTACTAAAATCAAATGATAAAAAGATGGAATCCGAACATGCTTTTGCCCCTTAGAAAAGAATTGTGACCTAAAATGCAATTGCAATCTTTACTCAAGCGCCAAGCAATGTAAACTGGGTTCAACTTCTATTAGATTTTAATGGAAAAACCTTTAGAAGCCTAAGTGATTAAACCATATGTCTATGGCTAATACGAACTTAGTTTAATGAGAACACAACCCATGGCCTTAGAGGTTTCACCCTATATCTAGGGTAAAAAACAAGTGCTTATGTCTAAGCTCATTTCCTCTATTGCTTTGTATGAACACGTAATCTCATTTAACACTTTCAATATTAAACTCAATCTCTGTATGGTCACCTAGGTGATCAAGCTAGATTCACAATAAGAATGATAATCAATAAAAGCAAACAATGTTATGGAATCGAGCAAAGTTACTTTTACATCTTAGGCCAAGCTTCCAATCCTTAGGGCATCCACATATCCGAATCCCAAAGACAAAATTAGCTCATGATGGAGAAAATAAATAAGAAAATAGTAAAAGAAAGAAAACACATACTGACTTTAAAAGAAAGAAAAACAAAAACTTGAAAATAAAGTGTTGAACTAAAAGGTAAAGAATAACTTAAAGGAATAATTATGAACTTTATTAAAACCAAACTTGCTGTGAATTAAAGAACTAAAATTAAAGACAAGGATTAGAAGTAAACTAAATGTGAAATAACAAAAGTTAAAGTATTGGTATTTGAAGAGCTAAAACAGAAAATTAAATTTACGAATACAAAGGAAAATCAAACTCAAAGAGATAATTTTACCTCTTCAATCGATCTAAACACAATCTTTGTCAAGGAGAGTAAGGTCTTCACAACCCTAGACTTTCGATAAAGATGGATTGAAGTTTGGCCGGCAACATTCTTCCTCCTTTAAGTTGAGAAAACAGAAAATAAAAAGTGCAGAAAGTAAAGTGGTCTTCCAATCGTAAAAACGATCGTGGACGATTTTTCCATGGCTTGAATCTTAATATTTATAGCCTCCAAATGCTAGGGTTTTCTCCGTGTATGTATAAGACAAGAATCGGATCTTTATGAGCTTGATTCGTAGAGAATATCTTCAAATATCAGCAGAAAATCTAATTTCCAGATTTCCTCCTGATTTTTACAAATTTTGTCTTCAGGAAAAATTGCAGTTGCAATTGGAGTCGCAATTCTAGCAGTTTACAATTTTCTGCATAAAAACATCAAAAATCAATAAAATTCAACTCTTTTATTTTAGATTTCTCATCACAAAACAACACGTTTACTGATTTTGGTTATTCTCATATTAATTTGCTAATAATTATGAACATATAAGCATGAATTCTTGCAAATAACCTAAATTTGGAGGGCAAAAAATACATAAAATATGAGACTCATCATAAACCAATAATGGAGACTGTAGGATATGTTGTCACATATCCCCTCCCACTTACTATTTTGAAAATAGGGTTTTCTCCTACTTAGACAAATTAGGCTAATCTCATTTATCTAATTAAGTTTCTAATGTACCCCTTCATAACCTTTATGTTGGTTAGATTGATTTGAATGTGAATTATCTAGTTTTGAACTATTTAAAAACTAATCACATTATGGCAGTAAAATTCACATTTGGACTGATTATTGGTCCGACCATGACCCTCTAAATTTCTTTTTCCCTCGTTTCTTCATTTTATCTTCTAAAAAAGATATTAAAGTTCCAAAAGCTTGGTTTGCTCCAACCCTTACCTGGAATTTCCACCCGAGAAGACTACTCTTAAACAGAGAAGCACATGCTTGGTGATTTACCATGGCCACCCTTCCGAAGCCGAATGACACTAAAGGAATGAATCTAATACATTGGACAATCGCCTCCGATAGGTCTTTTAGAACCTCTTCCGCTTTTCAATTCTTTATGGGCCGAGAGTGCCCTCACACGTCCTTTTACCACTATTAGGACTCCATCTTCAACAACTTGTGGAAGTCAAAGATTCCTAAGAAATTAAAATTTTTCATTTGGTCTATTTTTCTTAGAAGTCTTAACAAGACAAAGAGAATTCAACGCAGATTCCCAGGCACCAAGCTCAACCCAAACTAGTGCATCTTGTCTTACAGGAACTCAAAATCTACCGATCATCTGCTTGTAAAATTTTGACTTGGCTCATTCTTGATCGGTTAAGCTTCACCAAGCTACAGGGATAAGCTCTTCTTCACCAAATCATGAGGAAGGCCTTTGTGTGGAGGCCATGGTTCGAAAGCCTAGCTCTCAGAGAAATTTTCTACACTTCACTCTTTTTACTGTTATCCTTTGGACTTTTATGATCGAGAGGAACGACCTAATTTTTAAAGAGAAAGCTTGCAATCACACCCAACTTTGGGATGACATAATCTGATCTTTGCTTCTCTGTGGTTTACCCACTCTAAGTTTTTCACCAATTATGAAGATTCTACAATTGCTCTTAATTGGCAAGCTTTTATGTAATATTCTCTATATGTTCCTCACGTACGTTCTCAATAAAGTATCCACTTTTCAAAAAACAAAGTATAGTTTTCTCTGTGATTGATAGTGTGTTTCGGAATAACTTGTGAAAAAATGCGTTTTGAACAAAATCGATTTTCTATGAGTACCTATGGAAAAAATAATGATTTAAAGTGTGTATAGTATAGCTTATTAGTTATTGGGCGATTTTAGGTGATCAAAAGTGGGTTTTTTTCCTTAAAAAAAACTTAATAAAGATAAAGTGCTTAAAAAATTGGATTAGTTTAAAAACCTTTTATTTGAATAAACACTAGATAGATGAATTATCCAAAAATGACTTGAAAGTGATTAACCGAAAATCTTAAAAATATGTAATAAAAAATAAAAATAAATTTATATAATTAATAGAATCACTTTTGAATATAGTGCAACTAAACAAATTTGTTATTGAAAATACTTGTGCAGAAAATGTAAGATATAATAACATTTTTATTGAAAATATTTTTTTCAAAAGTGTTTAAATTAGAAGGTATTCCAAACGAGACCCTAAAGATGAACAAAAACAGTTTTTTCAAAAAAAAAAACTACCGTGTTTAGTAATAGTAAAAAAAGTTATATAAAAGTAGATTGATTTAAGAATATTTGTTTTTGTGAAGAAACATTCAAGCCACGATTATCCAAAAAAGAAATTTTAAAATAATTGGCTGAAAACCACTCGTAAATATACAGTAAGGAAAAAAAATTGTAATTTTGTAGAATCACTTTGACTTTAGTGTAGCCAAACAAATTCGTTATTAAAAATATTTTTTATTAGAAATATTTTAAATAATATGCCAAACTCACTCTCCTCATTGTTGAAAGAGTTGACTCTTCTTGCCAATTTTTCGTGCTTCTAATTATCAAACATTGATTATGATTAACCACACCTCAATTTTGTTTGATGGATTCTAAATTTTAGGCATGTTTGATATACGTATATTTCTCATTTCCAACATTAATTTGTTCACGTTGTTAATGTTGTTTTTTTTTTAAGAAAAGAAAAAAAAAACAGAGAGACAAGAACAAAATTTTACTCATAAAGATTATATATTATTTCGAAACTATTGTTTAGAATTGAAAATAAATATTGAAAACTATGAAATGAAACAACACTAGGAAAATGACATATGGAAAAAAGTGGACCATTAAAGGTTGCATTTCAGCCACAAAAAAGGTTTTGGTCATCAGTGGGACAACGTACTATTTTAGTGTTGGTTTTTCTGTTCAGCAACAAATGAACATTTGTGTCCTTTTTTATGGGTATTTCTTGACACATTTTTTAAATGGATGGATTTCTGTTAGTTCACTTTTAAAAAAGAAAAAGAAATAGTTGTTTATGTATTTATTTCAGTTTTATTATTAATATTCTAAGCCTTCTTGTTCGTAAAAAAAAAGTGTGCTATTTTTTCTTCAAATTTAACTCGTCGAACAAAATAGAAACCAATTAAATTATTATAGAAATAGTTGTTTTCAATTTTGCATTTAACATTTTTATTTAGCATTTTTATAAAACCTATTAAACACATAAGTTATTTTTCAATAAAAAAAAAGTAAATTAAGATATTGAGGTTGAATTGAAAATTTTAACAAGAAAATTTTGTTTGAGTATTTCATTGTTATTTATTGTTGTTAGAAATAAAAGAGCGAGAGCGTAGCTGACTAAATTAGTACCACAACGAAGCAGACCAAACGAGAGTGAGAGTGTTAGCGACAACGAGTTTACTAAAGGTTCCTTTGTAGGATTTTAGTGGCGTTCGCTTCTTCTAGTAGTGTTATCACTCATAACAGGGCCTCAACGTGCTTCGTCGTTTCTTCTCCATCCTTTTACACCGTCATTTCAGCCAAATTTGTAAAGCTCAATGCTGGCAGTGTCGATCTCTTCCAAACAGCAGCAGAGGACAACCCATTTCTAAAAGCATGAGCTGTATCCTTGACCTTCCTCTAAGGAAAGAGACCTTGGGCAAAATCAATGGACAATTCAGTCATTATTTTGCCTAAAATTGAACCAATCATCACTTTTCCTTCTATAGCTAATGCCCAAATCGGCTCCTTCCTTTTTAATTTTTAGCTTCTCTTTGCGCCAGTATATGTAAAGAATGCCTGAATGTTTATAATAAAATTTTAAAAACATAGTCAAACTAGCTAATTTATACATCCATAAAAAAAAATAGTGGTTAGAAATGTATTTCATTATTTTATATCTAAACAGTTTCCTTTTCGTACTCAAAGAAGACATGAACCTAACAACTTTAACTTTTTGCTTGAACTTACAAGGAACTGAACAAAGATAAAATCAACTTGCTGGCTTGAAATTGGACCACAGTTTCCATATGGATTAAATACTTTTTGTATCTCTTTAAATGCCACATTCCTATATAAACTGCAAGCATTCATCCAATACAGAGAGAGAGAGCAATGGAATCTTTGTTATTCATTAATCAATGGACACATCAAATCTCCCCAATAGCAATAACCAAAACCTTCATTGTCTTCATTTTCATGGCTTACATTTCTGTCATGTTTTCTCAAAGTTACTGCAAAAGAAAGCACTCAGTCCGGCACGCAGCTCTCCCACCAGGCCCAAAACCATGGCCTCTCGTCGGTTGCCTCCCAACAATGTTGATGAACAACTTGCCAAGACACCAATGGATTCATGCAGTAATGAAGCAATTTAACATTGAGATTGCTTGCATACGTCTCGGAAATACTTATATAATCCCAGTGACTTCTCCAGAACTCGCTCTTGAATTTCTGAAGACACATGACTTTGTCTTTTCATCTCGTTCGTCCATTTGTAATACCGTCAATATTTTAACCCGTGGACATCTCACCACAGCTTTTTCACCATCAGGAGCCCAATGGAAGAAGATGAGAAGAATACTTGCGTCGCAAGTATTGACTCCATCAACCCTCCATAACATGCTTGGCCATAGAATCGATGAGGCTAATGCTCTTCTACGTCATATTTTCAGCCTAACTACCACAAATACTGACGATCGAGGCGGTGCAGTGGTTAATTTGAGAAGCATAACACAACATTATTGTGGCAACATTATCCGAAGAATGCTATTCAATAGAAGATACTATGGTCAAGGGAGCTGGGAAGATGGGGGGCCAACTTTTAAAGAAGAAGAGCATAATCAGGCATTGATCACAATTCTTAGGCATGTTAATGCATTTTCAATATCAGATTTTATGCCTTGTCTGAAGTCATTTGATTTGGATGGACACGAGAAGATTATAAAAAATGCTTTGAAAGTATTCCGAAAGTATGATGAGCAGATTATAAATGACAGAGTGCAACAATGGAAAGATGGAAAAAAAGAAGAGGTTGAGGACATTCTTGATATCCTCATTTCACATAAGGATGAGGATAAAAACTTGTCACTGACAATTGAAGAGATCCAGGCTCAAATCACGGTGAGTATTTTAAAACCTTATATTATATCACATATTAATTATGGTAAAATGTTCAAGTTTATGATATTTTTTTTGCCTATTTCATTATTGATGCATTCATGCAATTCGTATTATTTATGGTTTTTTAATATGGAAGTGGACGTTTCTCATAATAATGATATAGGAGCTACAAATTGCAACGATCGATAATCCTTCAAATGCAGTGGAATGGGCAATGGCAGAATTACTCAATCAACCAAGTATTTTGCAAAAAGCAACTGAAGAATTGGATAGAGTAGTTGGAAGAGATACACTCGTTCAAGAATCTGACATCCCAAAACTCAAGTATCTCACAGCTTGTATTAGAGAATCTTTTCGGCTTCATCCATTTTCAGCATTCAATGTTCCTCATGTTGCAAACTCTGACATCATTGTGGGTGGTTACTTTATTCCTAAAGGTAGTGAAGTCTTGCTCAGTCGTTCAGGTCTTGGTCGAAACCCAAGAATTTGGGAGGATCCAACGAGGTTTAATCCAGAACGTCATCTAAACGATGAGACGGTTGAATTGGGATTGTCAGAACCTAGTCTACGATTCATTACCTTCACTAGAGGGAGGAGAGGCTGTGTTGGTAGCTCACTGGGCACTAACATTACCATGATGCTATTTGCTAGACTGCTGCAAGGTTTTTCATGGAACTTACTGCCAGGAATGACAAAAATAAACTTTTCTGAGTCTGATGAGCTTTGTCTCCTAGAGCCATTACACCTGCGAGCAGAACCACGTCTATCTCATATTATGTATCAGATTTGTAGATCATGAAACATCAACTAGCTTAAAATAATGGCCAAAATTGAGCATAGCTCTGTTGTAAGTGGCATGTACTCCTTCCCTTAAGGTCGGGGGTTCAAATCTTCATATCCCACATTTGTTGTACTAAAAAAAAAAAAACTAAAATAATATATGAAAAGATAAAAATATGTATTTGATTTTCTTGTTTGCTGCATGTGCCTATATGCGTTCTACATACTCTCACTTATTAGTGTAGCTAATTCTTCTTTATTAGTTTGACAATGGGAGAGTTTGAGTAAATTAAAATTATGTGAGCAATGTATATTGTATTGCAATAAATAGTAGGTGTGTTACATTTAAGCCTAAAGATATATCATAGAAAAATTGAAGAAATATAGTAAAAACATCAACAGGATGAACATAGTATTAACCATATGAAGTTTTAATTTATTTTGAAAGGATGAAATGCTTATTTGTGAATTTAAATATTGTTATAAGTTTTCTAGGAAATCCATCAACATCAACATGTTAGCATCGATACTTAATTTCTATCAACATTTTCATAAAATTGAGACATCGATATTATTATCAATATCGACATTTAAAGCCTTGATGATGTGATGTGAAATAAAAAATAGACTGCAAAATGAGATCATCATTGGAAGTACTCCCCATGTAAGTTATACTAGATGTCTCAAAATCTAAAACACGTAAGCAATAAATTTTCAATTTGTTTTTATTTTACTTGTCTCTTCAACTAATAGAAACTTGTCGATCCCTCTTTCCCCAAATTACTCCATCCTCTCATCTCTCCGTATTCTACTCTCTCTCAATCCCTCAATCTCCCACTCGATTTCTCTCATTCTCTAATTCACTATCTCTCAAACTTAGCCTCTTTCTCACTACCTTAAGTTCTATCTCTTATTTTGGGTCCAAATATTCGTCCTTTATTATTTCATGTGGACATTATTCTTTAAAGGATTCCATGTCGACAAAGCCTTTTGGGTGTCATTGAAGGAATATGAAGCGACGGATAAGTTTAGATCCAAAATTCTGCCCTCTTGGTGAAAGGCATATATGGTTTAACCAATGGAGCTATACTTATGTTCGCTAAAAGAAAAAAAGATTAATTTGACGTGTCGTCCAATAAGTCCTCAACCTACTTGACTTTTTTTTTTAAATTAATATATTTATTTGTTACAAAATTGAAAGTTTAAGCTTCAGATAGAAAGAAAATTAAATTTTATTTTTAATAGAACAATTAATTTTGAAAATTTCTTGAATGCGTCCAAGACCTATTTGAAACAAAAACTAAAGTTCAAGGATCTATTAGACATTTTTAATGTTCGAGGACTATGAGACACAAAATTGAAAATTTAAGAACCTATGATACATAAATTTATTCAGTCTTTTTATGCAATTAATTTTTCTAAAATAATTTACTAAAGATTTTTTTTAGATTTTTTTTTCTATATTTGCATATATGTATAAATTTTTGTTAAAAAAAAAACAAAATTCAAAACGGTTCCAACTTACTAAACATTAAAATAGAATTGAAAATTATACATACAAAATTAAAAAATGAGATAAATATATATACACGCACAAAATCTTAGAAGCGAAATGAAAATGACCAGTCATAAACGCTAGCTAGGTTTTGAATTAAAAATATATACATACGTATACAAACTAAAATAAAAAGAAATTTAAATTATAAACGGTACAAAAACTTGATTAAAATAAACTTATATATATATTTTTTAATGTCATATCAAGTGCAACTTTGGCTTTTTTTTATTATTAGAAAAACGTGATTTAAAATAAATTGATACATTCATGATAAAATTGAAGTTTTAAAAAAATAGAGAGAAAATTAGAAAACACATAAACATTGATAACTAATCATTATATTTAGGATTAGCCTAAAGTCATAGCATTAGTGGCTCTTTTTTTAAAATAATTTCTTAAAGTTGTATTTCACATAATTTCTACTCAGCCATTATATTTTTTTTCAACATGTCTGACCTCTTTAGTAAAAAAATATGTCTTGATTGACTAAACTATTGTATGGTCAACCGTTTTCCATCTTCATCCACGAGAAGCACATTCTTTGGCCAAATTATAAGGTCTATTTTGACTTACAAATCCCATAGTTTTTGTCGTTCAAATTCCTCTTCTAAGAATGGCCTACAATGAACTAGATTTTTTTTTTAGATATGATGATTAAAAATTGTCAATTATAGTCTAACTAAGTCACAATTAAAGTTTTATTGACTAATCCAAATAATGTCCATCAATTTTCATGATTTCCATAAATTTTTTCGAAATTTTGAAATTTCCATAGTTTGGTTTCAATAAAAAAGTAAAATTTATGGAGTTATTGGGTGCATGCATTAATGCAGACTCGAACCCTTTGCTTGAAAGGAGCTTGAAGTGAATTTACCACTTGAGAAAACAAAAAACAAACATTTTTTGTTTCATTCATCAACTTTTAATAATAATATAAAACATTTTGCTCAGGAGGCTCAAGAGCAATCACATGAATATCAATATTTGTTTTAGAGTAAAAAATGAAAACCTACGGAAACCATATGTGCCTTAGAAAGTAACTTTGTAGTGTCTATTATCTTAGTATACGTCTCATTGGTTAAAGCAAAGTTTGAAAGCTAACAGCAACCTATCTATTTAGATATAGTAACCTCTTTGAGCACAAAAGTTGTAGTTCTCTGTAATGAGGGTTTATAACGGTGAAAGCTAGGGTTTGTTCTTGTTGGATGCCCTTTTGAAAAAAAAATGCTTTTTTAAATATCATATATTTTTTTTATAAGCACATTAGAAAGGAATTACTAATTTAGAATGTGTTTAGCATAGTTTGCTAAATGATGGAACATGACTAAAAATGTTTTTCAAAACCATGTTTGGTAATAAATAAGAAAAACATGATTTAAAAGTAGATTAATTTTAAAACATTTTTAAGAAACACTATGTGAACGAGAAATTTCGGTCAACCATAAATTGTCACGTCATTATTTTAAATTGATGACAAAGTTTCATATTATTAATTTTCATACCAATTATAAATTAACATATGTCTCAAAATTAAATTAAATGAGATTAAAATGAAAAATGAAATAATGACACATGTCTAGCTTATGGCCATTTGAATTTAATACAATCAGATTGGCTATGTCATGAATTAGTCCAATTAAAAATTTTTATGTTGTATGATATTGACACAAGTTAATCTATTCAAACTACGCCAAGTGTATTTGATGACATAAATTGGCCCAATCGGATTGTACCATGTGGCAGCAAGTTCACAATGAGACAGGCCAAAGTCCATATGACCTCCTATAAATAGAGGAGGTCACCCCTCATTGGAGAGTAAAAAGTACATCAATTATGTCAGAAAAAACTATAGAACCCATTTTCCAAATCATCTCATACTTCTTGTCATTTTCTACCTAAAACAATAGGCACATTTGTATGCATATTGCTTCATTAATTAAGAAATTTCGTTTCTTATCCAAAAAGATAAGATCAGACAATCAGGCCATTTGTTATTATAAGTGAAATTGAAAGAAAAAAAAAAACAAGAACTGAAAGCTCTAGAAATGCAGCAAACAAGAATCAACTATGGAAATATGGAGATGGGCATACAAATCTTATCAGGCAGATTTATCGAGAAATGTTCCGATAAGAAACAAGAACATAAAAAATAAAAAAAAAATTATGGCTCTAAACTTACTTCCCTTGAAATTTTCGAGTTGATTCCAACGTTACATTTCTTCCCCCAAATCTCAGGCTCTCCCTCAATGCTCTACCTCGTTTGATTCACAAAAATGGCAACAATCTTCATCGATCGCGTATCTAAAATGAGAGGGAGAGGAGGAAATCTTCAAATTGACCCCAATTTCAGTTACAGCGAAGGGCTTCCAAATTCCAAGTATGAAGCAATGGAGTGAAAGGAGTCTCAAGCTCAGGCGTTCTACAAAAGGACCTCAAACAACTGCTAGTTCTAAGGGCCTCAATAACATCGATGTAATGTCACCGCCGGTGACAATTTCGTAGCTCTGACGCTAGTGAATAAGGATCAAGAGAAGACGACACTAGAGAAAAATAAGAGTGAATTGAGAGAGAAATTCGTGGAGATCGGGTGGATGACAGCAAGATTGAAGAAGCAAGTGGAGATTTAGAGACTGAGAGGTAGAGAGAAATAGTGAGAGAAGAAAATTGGGTGGTAATGTAAAAGAAGAGTAACTTTCATTTGGGCGGCAACTCAAAAGAAGAGAGAACAAAGAATGCACATTTTTCTTTTTAGATTTTCTATAGCACTTTTTATCTAATGCTATAACTAAAAGCTATAGAAAAGGTTATTTGTTGTAGTGGTGCAAGGGTGGTTGGGATATTCAGTTGCTAAAGATTTGTTTTCAAGAAGCTCCCAGCTAGGTTAAGTTCAGTTCAAAATTCCAGCTATAGGCTTAGTTTATGAGTTCTACTTAACAAATGTTCAAATAGAAGTTCACAAAAAAATATATATAATACTTACCAAGGTTTCCGGAATTTCCTCAACTATGTAATGGCTAAAACAACTATTAGTCGCCAATCCTGTAGAACAAAAGATATTTAGAAACGATAGGGATAAAAAGTAACAATGTCAGAACATATAAATCATCTATGTTCAGTGAGTTTAATATATTGGCAGCTCAAAATTTTTAAATAAGAAATGAGAATTTACTAATATTTAGACAAAGGGAACATGGCAAACTATTGGCCAAGAAAAATAGAGTTAAAGAAAAACTATAAACAACAAATCATTTATGGCAGCAACTTCACATTTTTTACCTAATTAGGAATAATTCAGGGAACGACTTAAGAGGTAGATAGTTCTTTGGTGATCATGTTATGCAATGACATAAGAAATGCCCAGTAAAGCACCATAAAATATGACCTAATTGAAATACGCAATGACATAAAAAATGTCTACTAAATTAACACGACATCTGATCCTAATTGAAAAATTAGTTTCATTTAGTGATTGTTAATGTCTATTGCTAGATAGGTTTATATTATTCCTTGACATTGTTGCAAAAAATAGTTTCGGTTGAGAAGTTCACCACATTCTTGTTAGGTAAAAAGTTAATGCATATGATTGTTCAAACCTTTTAGGTTTTCCATACCATTTGGAGAGTCTTTACTCGATAACTTGAAGTGAGGCAAACGATGGTTTAATTCAACCAACCTAACATATTACATGATTAAGTACCGAGTCCATCATGCTTAAAATTAAATCTAAACTCTCTTATTTCTCACTAATTGTTAATTTAGACGAAGTAGAAAGTACACTCGATTCATGTTAAAAAAGCACAATGGAACTAAACATAACCAAGTTCAATTTTATATTTAAGGTTCATATTTAACTTATCTCCTTTCAAAATCATTCACTTAAGCCAATCAACGAACCCATACACTCTCTTTCACTTCAGCTCCATTAAAACTATATCTATATCACAACACAAGCAAAAATTCCCCAAACCACATATATATCTAAACAAGAGAATGACATAAGATAACTTCATTGTAGAGTTTTCATTTCCTAATCTCTATCAAGTAAAATGAATTAACTCTAAACCTTAAATAAGCACTCATAAACTCGTATAGTACAGTTCAAGAATTAAGAATAAGAACAATATTACTTTGCATTGCAGGGTAATTTTGATCTTCCTAGCTTGTATTGATTGACCTTACATATTCTTCAAAACCAAACATTGTTCCATACCATATATATTATGTTCTTCATTGGACATCTTAAAACCTATTACGAGAAGAAAAATTACAAAGGCATTAACTTATAAATTTTATACCTTCCAAACAAAGAATTTAAATGCAATGATTCATTTGGTTGAATTTTTGTTTCTTAATTTGTGAACAGAGTAAAAAAAAGGTAAACTCTTTGATACTCATCCATGATAAAAGTGTAATTATAGGAAAAGAATAAGAGCACTAAACTTAACTAACTAAGATGATAGAGCTTCATGAACTTTTATGGCATTATGATGAACTTAACCAACTTTTTATAGCATTTGCAGGAGAATCTAATGTTAAAAATTGAAGATGAGAATCTAAAATATTTGTGAAAATGACAAGAAATCTCAATGGTTTAAGTTGGGGGCATTTAAGTAAATGTATACAAAGGGGGCATTTTTGAAATTAACTCATCTTCTCTTGTTTTAGGGCTGTTCACGATTAGAACTCAGAGGGAGAGAGAGCAGCAGTCGCAATAAGGAAAAACAGAGAGATTGAGAGGGAGCAGCCGCACAGTTCAGCAAAAACGAAGAAGAAGAAGCTGCGGGTCTTCGGTGTACTGTGGATCTTCAACTTTTCAATTGGGTCTTCGTTTTTTGGGCAGTTAGTTCGACGACTTGGGTCTCCGGTGGTGTGAGTTGAGTACAGGGACTGCAACCGCCGGCGAGGATCTCTTTTTCTCTGTGAGTCTCAGTTTTTTGAACAGAAACGTGTGGGTCTCGGTTTTGAACATTATCGCTGCAGAGGTGTTCAGTGCTGTGGGTGTCCGAAAATCAACCTGTTATTGCCGTGGGTCTCGAATTTCAGGGGTTGTGAACTCGTGGGTCTCTGTTTCGGTATAGGGGCTGTTCTCCGACAATATCGAAGGCTGTTAAGGCAGTGGTATTCGATTTGTGCTCAAGTCAGTAAAAGATTTGAGGTATTGATCGTTTTATCGACACAATTTCAATCCATAGATTTTGGATTGGTTTATGCTTTTGTACTTGTAAAATTGTGACTTACTGCTTCTGAATAAAAATCCTGGTTCTCAAAGTGGATGTAGACCGAAAGGTTGAACCACTATATATCTCGGTGTCAAATTTTTCTCTTGCTTGCTTGACTAAATTTGTTGCTGAAACTGCGTTCTAATTTGGCATATTCGAGTTCGGGTTTTATAACAAGTGGTATCAGAGCTCCATTTTATCCAAAGGTTCAAAGGTTCGTGGTTTTGTGCTTTGGTTCATTCTTTGTTCAGGTTATACTGTGAGGTTAATGTCTTCAATGTCAACTCGTTTTGAGGTTGCTCAATTTGATGGGAAGGGTGATTTCGGGTTATGGAGAAAGAAGATTAAAGCTCTTTTGGTTCAGCAAAAGGTAGCAAAAATTTTGTGTGACGAAAAGGACCTTCCGGCGACACTCACAAAAGATGAACGAAAGGAGATGGATGAAATTGCCTATTCGACAATATACTCTATCTTTCGGACGGAGTACTTAGGCAAGTAGATGAGGCAACTACCACAACCGAGTTATGGAAGAAATTGGAGAGCCTTTATTTGAAGGAGAAATTCTTTGGATATAAGATGGATGAGAATAAAGGCTTGGAAGAGAACTTGGATGATTTTCGAAAGATTGTGGTCGATCTCAATAACATCAATGAGAAGATGTCAGATGAGAATCAAACAGTCATTCTTTTGAATTCTTTGCCATATACATTTCGAGAAGTTAAAGCAGCCATAAAATATGGAAGAGATTCTCTGACCATGGACATTGTGGTGGATGCTTTAAAAACGAGAAATCTCGAAATTAAGAAGGAACGCAGGGAAAGAGAGTTACTTATGGCCAGAAGGAGAACTGAAAAGAAAAATTGGAAAGGAAAGGAATCTAGAAGCAGGTCTAAGTCCAAAGGGAAAGGCAAAAAGTGTTACTTGTGTCGTAAGGAGGGGCATTTTAAGAAAGATTGTCCCTTGAACAAGAGCAAAGAAGCTTCTAATAACAAGAAGGGTGAATCTAGTGCAGCAAATGTAACAGATGGATATGATTCTGCAGAGGTCTTGATGGTGTCTAGTAGATATTTTCAAGATAAGTGGATCATGGATTCTGGTTGCACATTTCACATGACTCCCATGAGGGACTATCTGATTGATTTTCAGGAAGTTAATGGGGGAAAGGTTTTGCTGGGTGATAATGGTGTCTGTAATGTGAGAGGAACTGGCTCAATTCGGCTTGCAACACATGATGGTTTGATCAAAATACTTACAAATGTAAGGTACGTACCAGAACTTAAACGAAATCTAATTTCCTTAGGTGAATTAGATAGATCAGGTTATTCATATAAATATGTGAATGGAGTTCTGAAAGTTTCCAAGGGATCTCTGGTTAAATTGAAAGGAACCTTGAGGAATGGTCTCTATGTGTTGGAAGGTACTGCAATTACAGGGAACGCTGCAGTTGCATCTAGCAAAGAAATTGATATGTCCATGTTATGGCATAGGAGGTTGGCTCATGTGAGTGAAAGAGGTCTACAAGCTCTTTCACAACAAGACTTACTTGGAAAAGTTAAAGACGTCGAACTCCCATTTTGTGATCATTGCATAATGGAGAAGTCTACTAGGGTGAAGTTTGGAAAAGGGAAGCATACAACTAAAGGCATATTGGATTATGTACATTCATATTTGTGGGGTCCTACCAAGGTACCTAGTATGGGAGGTTCAAGGTACTTCATGTCTATTATTGATGATTTTTCAAGGAAGGTGTGGATTTATCTACTGAAACAGAAGGATGAGGCTTTTGGGAAATTCCTTGAATGGAAGAAGCAGACTGAGAACCAAACAGGAAGAAAGGTAAAGTACCTGAGGACTGATAATGGTTTAGAGTTTGTGAATCACAAATTAGACAAACTTTGCAAATCTAAAGGAATCACGAGACATTTTACTGTTACACACACTCCACAGCAAAATGGTTTAGTTGAGAGGTTCAACAGAACAATAATGGAGCGTACTAGATGTCTCTTGTCTAATGTTTCATTACCTTTGAAGTTTTGGGGAGAAGCTACCCAAACTGCCTGTTATCTTATTAACAGGAGTCCGTCTTCTGCAATAGACTTCAAGACTCTTCATGAGGTATGGAAAGGAGAAGCTCCAAGTCTTGATCATCTCAGAGTATTCGGTTGTTCAGCTTATGCTCCTGTTAAGGAAGGAAAGCTGAACAATAGGGCATTGAAATGTATGTTTCTGGGCTATCCTCCAGGTGTCAAAGGATATAAACTTTGGTGCTTGGAAGAGGGTAGGAATAAATGCATTATCAGCAGAGATGTCACTTTTAATGAAGAAAAGATGCCGTTTTGTACTAAGAGCCAGCCAGAACAAAAGTCAGTTGAGAATGTTGAAACAGAAGTCAGAATTGATTCTGAGCCACGACCATCAGGTACTTCAGGTGAATCTAGTGATGAGTCACCTCTGGTTTCACAAACAGAGTCTTCACAGAGGTCTGAATATGATGGGGGACAATCCCAACATGAGAGGATTTTGATTGATGAGGGAGCTTTCACTGAGGAAAGTTCAGGTAACCATGACTTACAGAATTATCAGCTTGCACGTGACAGATCTCAGAGGGTGAGACAGGCCCCTATGAGGTATGGTTTTGCTGACTTAGTTGCTTTTGCTTTGAATTGTGCTTCTGATAATATTGAGGCAGAGCCTATTACATACGAAGAGACTATTGCATCTGATTTGAAAGAACAATGGAAGACTGCAATGGAAGAAGAATTGTTCTCTTTGCGTAAGAATCAGACTTGGTCATTGGTTTCAAAGCCTCCTAAACAGAAACTCATTCAATCAAAGTGGATTTATAAAATCAAGCTAGGTCCAGGAGGTAACAACAAGCCTAAGTATAAAGCTAGGCTAGTGGCCAAGGGCTTCACTCAAAAGGAGGGAGTTGATTTTCATGAGGTTTTCTCTCCGGTGGTGAGACATTCATCTATTAGATTAATTTTATCTATCGTTGTTCATTTTGATATGTTTCTTGAACAGATGGATGTCACCACAACATTCCTTCATGGAGAATTGGAGGAGGTAATTTACATGGCTCAACCTAAGGGCTATGAAGTGAAGGGAAAATAAGATATGGTTTGTCGCCTTCATAAGTCCATCTATGGACTGAAGCAGTGGCCAAGACAGTGGTATATTCGGTTTGATACCTTCATTCTAAAGCAGGGATTTCACAGGAGCTCATATGATGCATGCGTATATTGGAAACTATCTCTGAAAGGTACTTATATTTATCTACTTCTTTATGTAGATGATATGATACTAGTGTCTAAGGATTTTGCTGAAATCTGTGAACTCAAGAGACAGTTGAGTAGTGAGTTTGAAATGAAAGATTTAGGTGCATTGAAAAGAATCTTAGGCATGGATGTTAATAGAGATAGGGAGAAAGGTTTGTTAACCATTTCGCAGGAGAGCTATGTGCATAAACTGCTTGACAGGTACAACATGTCTGATTGTAAGGCAGTTTCGACACCCTTAGCATCTCATTTTAGACTTTCTTCGTCTCAGTGTCCTACTACTGATCAAGAAAGGTTAGAGATGTCAAACATTCCTTATTGTAATGTTGTTGGAAGCATATTGTATCTCATGATTTGTACTAGGCCTGACTTGGGTTACTCAATGAGCATGATAAGTAGGTTTATGTCAAATCCTGGGAAGGAGCATTGGAATGCAGTTAAATGGGTGCTTCGGTATTTGAAAGGTACTGCAGATGTATCACTGTGTTTTGGGAACAAGTGTGATCAATCAGCATTGCTAGAAGGCTTCGTAGATGCAGATTATGCTGCAGACCTTGACAAAAGAAGATCTTTATCAGGTCACATTTTTTGATTGTATGGTAATGTGATCAGTTGGAATGTTTCTTTACAGCCAGTAGTAGCTTTGTCAACTACTAAATCAGAATATATTTTTGTTGGAGAAGCAGTTAAGGAAGCAATGTGGTTGAAGCGTATTGTTGGTGAGTTGTTGTCACAAGAGTTTACTTCTATCATCCGTTGTGATAGCCAGAGTGCTACTCATCTTGCGAAGAATCCATCTCACCATGAACGGTCTAAACATATCGATCTTAAATTTCATTTCATTGGGGATGCAGTTGCTCAGAATGAAATTGAACTGGTTAAAGTTGATCATACGGATCAGAACTTGTCAGATATGTTAACCAAGGTACTCACAGCTCATAGGTTTAAATACCTGTTAAATGAGCTGAATGTAAAGCCGGGATGATAAGAAAATTTAGGGAATCAACTTAGTGGCTTAAGATGTTCTTGTCATGAGGGAGATTTGTGAAAATGACAAGAAATCTAAATGGTTTAAGTTTGGGGCATTTAAGTAAATGTATACAAAGGGGGCATTTTTGAAATTAACTCATCTTCCCTTGTTTTAGGGCTGTTCACGATTAGAACTCAGAGGGAGAGAGAGCAGCAGCCGCACGAAGGAAAAACATAGAGATTGAGAGGGAGCAGTCGCACAGTTAAGCAAAAACGAAGAAGAAGAAGCCGTGGGTCTTCGGTGTACTGTGGGTCTTCAGCTTTTCGATTGGGTTTTCGTTTTTTGGGCAGTGAGTTCGGCGACTTGGGTCTCCGGTGGTGTGAGTTGAGTACAGGGACTACAACCGCCAGCGAGGATCTCTTCTTCTCTGTGAGTCTCGATTTTTTGAACAGAAACGTGTGGGTCTCTGCTTTGAACATTATCGCTGCAGAGGTGTTCAGTGCTATGGGTGTCTGAAAATCAACCTGTTCTTGTCGTGGGTCTCGGGTTTCAGGGGTTGTGAACTCGTGGGTCTCTGTTTCGGTATAGGGGCTGTTCTCCGACAACATCGAAGGCTGTTAAGGCAGTGGTATTTGATTTGTGCTCAAGTCAGTAAAAGATTTGAGGTATTGATCATTTTATCGACACGATTTCAATCCATAGATTTTGGATTGGTTTATGCTTTTTTACTTGTAAAATTGTGACTTACTGCTTCTGAATAAAAATCCTCACAAGCTGGTTCTCAAAGTGGATGTAGACCGAAATGTTGAACCACTATATATCTCGGTGTCAAATTTTTCTCTTGCTTGCTTGACTAAATTTGTTGCTGAAACTGCGTTCTAATTTGGCATATTCGAGTTTGGGTTTTATAACAATATTAAACCACAAATAGATTAAAATAAACTCAATAATTAATGAATGAGTATAAAAGAATATTTAAAACACTTAAAAGCCAAATTTGAACAAATCCAACCACTCCGTTGGAATTGATTTTTATGTTAAACTTAATGCCAAACTTGACTTAGTCATTTAACAAAAACTAAAATCCAAAAGGTAGCATATAATTTGACTGGATAAGCCTCCCAAAATTTGAATGGATATGTCAAGATAATTTACAATTCATGTAATAGGTAGCATATATGGAACACCAACATGCAAACTTGACATTATGAAGGATTCAAAATCAAAATTACAAACTGAGAAAAAAAAAAAGAATTGGCAGATTGCAAGATTAAAAATGAATTAAATGGAAGATAGAATTCTGTCAAATTGAAATTAGCTACGGACAGTTAAATATCCAGTTGCTAAGGTGCTAAATAAGATGAGTTACATTTAGTTGCAATATATGAAAGTGGAAGGCAAAGAATTTAAAGCCCATGGCTAATAGATTGAAGAAGGGAAATAAAATTGTAAGCTACACAAACTCTTATGGATAGTGGTGCTATGAATGCAAATTGTAACTGACGGATCATAAATTGAAATGGATCAAATCTAAATACAAGTGATCAATTTGATCTTCCTAAATTTCAGATCCAACATGTATTTTCATAAGAACAAAGCAAGAACTCACTTAGAATTTCATCAACATACTTCTTGAAAATTGACAATTTTCTGGAAAGATTCACAAAATCAGACAAAATGTCTTTCAAGCAAGCTCAATTAGTTTCTAAAAGAACACAAAGTTGAAGATTGGATCAAGATCTACAAAAATCTAGAAGACAACAATATTAAATAACGTATAAAAATACAATTTTTTAGGCTTTATTTACAGAATACTAAAATGAACAAAAAGGAAAAAGAAAAGAAAAGAAACAACTAGGAGAGAAAGAAGGTCCACAATCCTTAAATCAAAGAAAATGTTCATAAAGAACCACGAAAGATTAAGAACAACAACTATGGGTGAAAGAAAATAATGAAAACCCATAAGCCAAAAGACACTTCTAGAAAGTAATTAATTTTTATGCACAAATGAAAACCCACAAACTTCTTAAAGAATTTGATGTTTGATAGATTGAAACATCACCTTAATTAGCAACTCCAAAAAGACCAAGAATTACCCATTAATGAAAACAAACACAAAGAGAAAGATAAAAGACCTAAAGCGGCAAGCTCCTTAATATCCAAAATTGAGGGTCATGAAGGAGGAAAAATGATAGAGAGACAGAACTTCGAGTTTCAGTGGTTTAGAGAGAGACGAGGGTTTGAAGAGAAATATGGAGAAAACCGACTAGATCGAGGGATTAGGCTGTCGATTCTTGATCGAGTATCATCAAACCCTCGATTCCAGTTCTTGATTTTCTGGCTATCGATATCGAAGGTCTTCTTTGACGCTCAGAGCCCAGAGGTTTTTGTAGGGTTGTTCTTCAAAATGCTTTTTTGCTCAAAAGTTTGAAACACGACTGTTTTTTTTTTTTTTTCTCTCTTGAGAATGTGTGCTTTCTTTGTTATTTCTGTAATGCGTGCGTGACGAAATTAACAAGCAGGAGTTTTTATCTCTTTTTTTTTAAGTACCCAAAAAAGCGACTTTTTTTTTGCTATAGCAATAATTAGCCTAATGCTATAACTAAGTGCTATAAAAATTCATTTTTGTTGTAGTGAACTTCATAGCTATTGGAGATAATTCCATGGGGAGATTAGGCAGTATGCTTTACTTAGCTTTAGGAATTTTGGTATATTGTATTATTATACTGGGTGCTACTACATGGAAACTCTTGTACTAACTTTCATTATAGTGGATTTGTTTCTTCTCTGCCAGTAGCATTTTCTTGCATGATTTTTCTTCTAAAATGTGTCTTCTTGTTGTCCTTTGCCTTTATCTTTGAGTCCGTGCAGGGCATTTTCTCTTGACAGATCTACTATTGGAAAATATGAAGAAAACTTCCATTAAAAGTGAGAAAGAAGGGAGAATTGTAGATGTCTCCTCAGAAGCTCATAGTTACACGTATTCTAAAGGCATCAATTCAATTAACGATGAATCAAGGTAAATTTTGTTATTATATTTCTATCTAGTTAGGTTGTGTTGTTGTGTATTTTTAGAGAACATTGCATTAGTTTGATGTTGATTCGACAAGTCTTTCTTGAATTAGATTTTTGTACCTTTCTTTTTCCCTCTGTTTTCTTTTTCTTTGATTCTTGGAACTGGAAAATAATGCAAGCAAAATCTCAATTTTTTGGATTGTTCCTTGCTGCTGCTGTCTATTCCATGGGTTTTTATATGTTGATGGGAAAGTTAATTATTATCTTTTTGTTGTGTGTTTATTATTCATTTTTCACGTGATTGTGTATCAAATGAGATTTTGATGATTGCAACTTTGCCTTACTCTTTGGCTGGAAAGTATTATTCTTTTTTGTGTCTTGATGATATAAGAGCTCCTTGCTTTTAATTTGCCACAAAATATTTGCTCAATTAATACTTACAAATGAACATCTTCTTTCCTCGAAAGTATGCATCAAGTTCAATTTCAAATTTTGAACCAAGTAAGTGATTTATTCATTTGAAATTCTATTTTAGTCCTGTTTCTTACTTTTGTTATTGTTTTTATTCTCATGCTTAATTTTTCGACTCATCTTGTGGTGCTCTTTGTCTGAGAATGATAAGAATAAGGCCTTACGGAAGGAAGTCTTGAAGTCTAATGACAGACATTGCAAAAGAAATGGAAGTGAAATTCATGCTCTTTTGCGAAAACAGTGTATGGATGAGAAAACATTATGTTTATACATAATTTTTTTTGTGGTTTTTCATTTGGGTTTTATATAAAGAAGAAAGAAACTGAGAGTAGAATGAAAGTAAATGAGTTTGATGGAGTTGGGTGCCAGTGTTACTTGACTGCCAATTTCATAACACAGTGTGTTTACTATTAAACTCATTATCTTATGATATGCTAGACTATTAATCTCTCTTATTTGAAAAAAAAAAAGATGTAGAGTTGGTTCCATTGTCAAATACTGCTTTCCAGTTTTCTCTTTGTGCTTCATGTAATATGTTTTATGGAAACAGATTTTGTTTTCAAATCTCAATGTGGTCTACTTTCATGAAAAAATATGATTTGTCTCATGATATTTGGATAGCCATGGCATGGAACACAAAGACAATGTGTTACAAGGGCAGAAAAATTGAGGTTCCAAGTACTAAAGGCAGACGATCAAGAAGGTTACATGAGATTGGTTAAGGCGTGCAAGAGTGAACAATTGGTAGGATGATCAAAAAGCTTCTATTTAACATTCTTTTATTAATTAGTTGTTGATAAGGAGATCAGATTTAAATTTTCATTCTTTGATTGATAGGATAGTTGTTGAGATTTTTAATTCATTGACACCTTATGAGTTAAACGATTTGTTACTTTGCTTATTGTATTACATATTTTATATTTTAATAAATTAAAGTTAATGTTTGTTGAGTTAATTGTGAAATATAATACTATTGAGATTTTATTTTGTACATAGGTTGAGAAAGAGAAATATTGTTGGTTAGCCACATTTGCAACCAATTTTTTTTAATTAAATTATTGACAAAACGGTGACGGCCATTGTCTGTCATTGAAAACCGCTATTTTTGACATTTAATGACGGGCATACTTTTAATGACAGACTTTTAATGATAGACGAACTTTTAATGACATACATTTAATGACGGACTGGTGGACGTACAAATACGTTTCCGCAAGAGCACGAGTCAAGTAATATAAAACGGTATTCCTACCGTGTTTTGAATCACAGAGATTGACTTTTAATTCAATTAATTACCACGAATACTCTCACTTAACTTTATTTAGAGAACCAAAGTCAAAATAAGGTAAACTAACTAAAAATAGATAATAAAAACAGAAAAATAAATGGGAGACACAAACACGATGGATAACTTGAGAAATGATCAATAACTAAGTTAACAGACAATGATAATTCAATGGACAGTGAACTCATAAATCTAGAAGCTCTAAAGACGTAGAATCTCCTCTCGGTCTCCTCCACTCTCAAGTATTAATTAACTGACCTAGGTCTCCCTAACACTAGCTAACTCATACAAGGCGTTAAGACTATTCATTACTCACTTCTAATGAACATTTATTAACCCTGACTATCACACAGGTAAATAAACACTAGTTATGCAATTGGGTTATTGTCTAATTAAGCTTCTCTCCTTCAAGTTTCCACTTAGAAAACTATTCAATTAACCAATGCCCAACTAATTAACCTTCATCACCAACTACAATTAATTAGCTATTAATCTCGCTATCACTCGAGTAGTTAATTAATTACGCATTAAGCTAAACTAAGTATCCTCTCTTGAGCTCTATTTAGAAATACCTCAATTAATTAGAGGAACAATGAATAAAGGCATTAAGCAACAATTGTATAAATGATTCAAAGCCCTACTAATCATAAACATCCATAAACTAAGCAATTGGTCCAACAATTCTAACAATTAAGCATCCAAACAATCAAATACAACAAACCCAAGTAATTAGGAACAAGGATATACAAATTCAGTTCAAACAACTCATAAATCCCTAATTATACAGCCACTAAATTAACTATAAATGAAAAGAAAAGGGAAGAAATTGTAAATAAAGGGAGATTTCTCGTTTATGAGGTGTTATCCCAAGAATTTGAGCTCCAAATCTTCAATACCGCTCCAATTCGCTCACAAAATTCTCCCAAAACCTCTCAAAATAGCATGGAGTAAAGTTTAGGGCATAAACCCTCGGTCTGGCCTCCTAAAATCGAAGAGAAAATGTTGATTTTATAGTAGGGATCAAGCAGCATCTAAAAAAAATGTGTTCTGCTGATATCATAGTGCCTAGGCACGTAAAATAGCGCCTAGGCACTGTCACTCTGCCTTCCCTCCTATCTGTGGTGCTTGGGCGCCGTAGTGTTTTGTTTTTTGTTTTTTGTTTTTTTTTATTATTATTTTTTAACTTTCAACTTGAAATGCTTCAAACTTGGACTTTCAAAATGAACTCTTTCTTGCTCAACATTTTATTAATTATATCTTCTCTTCTTGAATCTTCAACACAGTTCTAAAAGGCTCCAATATCCATCAAAGTAATCTCGAACACTCGATGTTGGTCCGTTAGCTCGGTTTCTAGAAAATCAAGAGAAATACACATCAAAGTTTGCTAATTAAATACAAAACTAGCCAATAAATCGGCATAAATATAGCACTAAATTAGTGCTATCACGGACAACCTTTTAATGATAGACATTTTAATGACGGAAATACTTTTAATGTCATACATTGACCGACAATAAAAGTTGTCCATCATTATAGGCTACGATGACATGCGAAAAGATGTCGAGCGCTTGTCCGACATCGTTTCACTACAATGACGGGCAATGCTCTTCATTAAACCCCAAATTTATACTAGTGAAGGCCAACAAAACCCAAATTCAAATGGTTAGATCCTAAATCAACAAAGCTCAAGTCCAATGGTTGAGCCCAAAAAGCCATTATGGCCGAAGCCCACATGCCCATGGAAAGCTCTATAAATAGAACTCTCGAGGGGTTCAGAAATTGAAAACTCTCTAGAGAACTCAGAAAGAATCCAATGCAAGGTCCTTAGGTGCTGAATGCTCCTTAAGGTCCTGAGGTGCTGAATGCTTCAAGACAAATCCTTAGGTGCTGAACATTCGGTGAAGACTAAAGACTCTTCTATGTTGGGATTTATGCCCTATAGCCTCGTAATTAATTATTTATTTAATAATTAATAGTAATTTTGATTATTTTATTTGCAATATAATATTATTCATTATATGAAAAATCCAAGGTTATTAGTGTAATCTTGAACAATATGTGGTTGACATACAGAAGGATTGTGTTCAAGAAATAACCTAAAGAGTCATAGTATATAGATAAGGTTGGGTATCTTATCTTGGTAACACTATAGATACGACCCACTTTGTAATAGTTACAAATGATTTGATCCAAATTGTTCATGTGGAGACATGTGAGTGGGGGTATTTTATACAATGAGTTTGTATAAGACTGGACCACGAAATATTTAATGTCTTTTTATAAATCCGTTAATTGAGAAAATTAATATTTCATCATGATGATCATATGCGACTCGATATTAATCTTGAGTGAGTTATAAACTCTTGCCTGTGAGGGCTTGTCCTTTGATTTGCATGGGTGAGAGTGGCTTTTGTTGCCGATTCAATAAGCCTACTATTTTGGGGACTTAACCAAATAGGGAGCTGGGAACATAATGTCACAAGATGGAATTCACTCATTCCCTTATAGGGTAAGTAGATGAGTAGTTCCCTTAAGTGCTGATTTCAGGACTTGAACAATGGAGCCCCACCCTCTTACTGGCCCGAGAGGGATTTAGTTTATGGTTGGATCATAAAAAAATTGTTCATTAGAGGATCAGTAGTACATGAGATGCAAGATGTAATTACAGGGGAAAAACAGACTTTTGCCCCAGCTGTAATGACGAACAACTCGTGAATGATCGACTTGCATGTAATGATTATATCAATGGACACAACTTGTCCTACAGTGCATAAGAGTGCAACTTTAGGTCTATAGTGGAGTGACCCTAGAGTTAATGAATAAAAATTGATTAATTAAAGAGTTTAATTAATTAATTTTGTATCATTGGAGCTTATAATCTGTAGGTCCATAAGGTCTCATTGCTAGCTCGTAGTAACACTAAAAGATCAATTTAGTTGAAAGAAAAATTTGAAATGTTCAAATTAATATTTAATATATTAGATATATTAAATATAAAAGAGAAAAATATATTTATTGTATTTGATACATTAAATATTAAAATTTGAAATGTTCAAATTAATATTTAATTTGAACACTTTGAAGTGTTCAAATTAATATTTAATATATTAGATATATTAAATATAAAAGAGGAAAATATATTTATTGTATTTGATCATTAAATATTAAAATAATTAATGTATATTAGATACATTATATAAAAGATATTTATTAAATTTGAATTGGATTCAAATTAGAAAATAAATGTCGTAGGAGAATTTTAAACGGTTTGAATAAGATTCAAATTGGTTAGATAAATATATTTTAATATATTAGATATTAAAATATATTATTTAATTATTTTCCCTAGACCACTATTAAATAGAACCCTAGGGGTGAGCCATTGTGCATTCTTCACAACACACATCTCCTCAATAAAGAGAATTAGAGAATTCTTTTTAGACCTCTTCCTCTTTAATCTCTTGTGGATTTTCTTTCAAGAAGCTCTCACAAGCCTTGATCTTGTGATCGAGTCATAGCGATGAAGACTTTGTGGAAGAATTTCCATATTTTCAAGGTATGTTATGCTTAACCATAATATTATTATTTAATTCTAAATAAACTCAAACCGATCCCCGCTTCCGCTTGGGTTTAATTAGATTATTCCCTGAAATTGGCATCAGAGCAGTCTTTGAATTTTATTTAGAATTAAAAGTTTTACAAGGTGGGTATTTTAATTTTATATATGTGATATGTTGGTTTGCAAAATTGATTGTTTAGGCTATTTGGCATTAGATTTATTGCTTTTAAGTAAATCATTTGTAAAAATCCATTGGGTCTAAGATTTTATCGTATTTTTAAAACTCATGTAATGTGAGTTGGGTGAGACTTGAAGAATATTTTTTTTATGAGCATGAGGCTGGAGATAATATAAGAGTTCATGTATGTTTTATTAAAATTATATATATATAGTAAAACTTCAAGGTGCAGTGGCCTTCGTGAAATTCCATGAGATGTGTTGCATGAATTTTTTGTATTATTTAAAATAAAATAAAAAAAATCGTGAATGCTGCCGTCAAAATTACAAAACCTTGCTTACCAGTCAAAGATGCGTATTTTTTATTAAATTCCTTCCGACTTCTGCAAACGTGGAGCACATGTGGGTCCCTGGAGTTCACTTGATTCGAGCTCGTCGGCGTTGCATCAAACTCATCCTCGAAGGCATGAATCAAGTCGGCCAATGAACACACGTTCAGGGGTCAAGTTTTTTGACTAAAGTGGATTTTGAAAATTCATGAATGATATTCAAATTGGATTTCAATGGATTTTGAAATTGAATTTCAAAATAAGCTGCATAAAATTAGAATTAGATTTCAATTGATTTTGAAATTGGATTTCAAATAAATAGCGTAAACTTGAAATTGAAATTTTAATTTGGAATAGTTTCAAAGAAGGAAAAGTTTTTGAAGGCCATGATATGTCTTGGATTTAAATTATTGTAATTTAAATTGTTTTCAATTTCTTAGGATATGCCAAATATGCCGGTCAATTTTTCTATTTTTAATTCAATTATGCATGAGATGTATGTTTTAAATTGTTTGATTGTTGCATAAAGTATGTCATTTAAATTTAAAATCCCACCATAGGTTAAGCATGATCATGCATCTTATCTATTTTTTAATATAATTGTTATATTTAAAATTTTTGATTAGGTTGCTTCCTAATAGAGATAAGATGTTTTCCTAATTAGTTTATGTTTTCCATATCTTTGACTATAATTGTTATATTTGAAAATTGATTGGAAAATTAAATTAGGATATTTTCTTTTATAAATGAAATCCATGTTTTCCTAATAGGATTATAATATATCCTAATGAGATTAGGATTTTCTTAAAATAAAGATATTTCGAATTCATGCTTTAAATAGTTTAATTTTGAATTTAATATATCTTTATTTGTTAGAATTTAGAATAATCTTTTAATTTAGTTTTAAGTGGTTTAAAATGGTAGAATTTCAAGATTATCCATATAGTTTAAGTTTTGAATTTAATTTATCTTCTATTTTTCTAATAGAATTAGAATAAAATATCAAGGATTATCTTTTAATTTGTTTTAAGGGGTTTAAAATGATGGATTTTTAAGACTATCAAAGTGAATTTTTTTTAATAGGATTAAAAATATTTATGTTCATTAATCTAATAATTAATAGTTAATTAAAGATTAATGAGTTTGAAATAAAAATTGACTATAAGGGAACTCTATCTATGGAATGTTCTGTCTAGACTGGGGTATTTAAGCTGACCGAAAGGGAACACCTCTAATTGGGAACTGACCTGGGAGTTGAATTAGTCAAATTTTATTTTATTTCACTAAGAATGCTCATAATGTGATTAATTTTTTTTAAATAGTTTAAAAACTTAGTAATTCACATTAAAATCAATCTAACAACATAAGGGTTATAAAAGGTAGATTGAGGAACTTAGATAAATGAGATTAGCCTAATTTGTCTAAGTAAGAGAAAACCTTATTTCAAAATAGTAAGTGGGAGAAGGAAATGTGTCAACATATCCTACGGTCTCCATCATTGGTTCACATCAAGAGATTAATGCAGGGCCTCGTGGCGACTTTTGGACCGTCCCCCTACTGAAGGTGTTTGCATGAGTCAGTATTAGGGTGAACTCCTGAGAAGGATAGAATTGTAGTTTTGTTTCCAATACTTGACCTTCCCTACGGTGGCACTTGTTGGGATAAAACTACGGGATCTAAAATTATGGGTCACACTTACAAATGGCTCATTAAAGTTGTTAATGATGTCTTTGACCAAACTAATGGTAACTAAATATTATAGGAATAAGAGTTATTCTGGTGTAATACTTGGTTGAGATTGTCTCAGTTTAGTGAATGAATACTTGACCTACCCTACGACGACACTTGTTCTAACTCACTAAAGTACCATAGCATTAGAAATGATTTATAGGGTTCATTTTTCAAATTGTTTGATTTCTATGCTAAAATTGAATGGATAATTGTTTGCATGATGTTAAATTATATATTTTATATATTTCAATATTATGTCATTTTCTCTCATAATTTTTAATTTTATTACCGATAAGTCAAAATTGAGAAATTTTATTACTTGGAAAAGTAACATTAACACTACAATGATAGTGTAAAATTCTGAATTTGTCTTTATTGAGAAATGTTCTCAAAATCTGTTGCTAATGTTATTCGAATTGTTCGTGAAGCACATGATTAATGAATCAAAAGTAAACGAGATAGCTTGTACGTATTCTCCTAGTTGACATGTTAGATGTCAAATTTAGAAGATAAAGAAAATGACAACAACATATGAGATGTTGAAATCAACATAAGCTAAATTTAAAAAATTATCTAAATGATCTCGAATTTAAGTATTACAAAATTCCAAGAAAACAAACCAAATGACTGAAGTTATATACAAGGAAATAGTTCCTAAATTAGTCAGGACAGTCACAATGAGAGAAATTTTTGAAATACCTCTACGGGAAGAATAATATAGATGACAGTAAATTTGATTTATTAGATTTTTAGTGGAGAATAAATAACGCCACCTAGATAGTTTATACAAGATTCACTATCAAGATTTATTCTTCATTACATTTAATATGTAATTCTTGAAAAATACTTAACATGTAGAATAGTTTCTACAAGTTAGTACCAAGAAACCTATCTCAGTTAGTGTAGTGGGAGACATTAATATGTCATTAAGTAAAAATTGTTACATAATGCTGAATATGGTGTTTTTAGTAATCATAAGAGAAATTCAATTTCTCGAACTTTATTACAAAAATGTTCATATAGTATGAATTACTTTGAGGTATCGTTGCGTAATTTTTGCGCAATACTGCAAGTGTATGGGTCAAGTTTTAATATAGTGAAAGAGTGTTCGAGTATCCTCCTCAGGATTGGTTTTCTAATTCACTTAAGTATTATGAATATTATCGCTCAATTTTATTTAGAGAATAGAATTGAATGATGGATGCAAGATTTAAATAAAACAATTATAATAAAAATTGAAACAATCAGAGGAGAAAATATCATAGGGAGTTGATTTCACCTTTTAGACTAAAATAAATAAATTACTTAAACATCCAAGATTGATCAAACAAATATTTCATAAGTCTAGAAGTCTTTTATCATGAATGACTCTTTCGAGGACAAACAATTCTTATGCAATAAGGTAAAACCTACATCTTTGATGATTATGCATAGCATGAAGTTCCTTCATTAACAACTTCGAAATGATTCCTAATCATTATCAAGTTATAACTACCTTTAGTCATGCAATTATGATCTAATCTAAATTACCTTTCTCGAGCGTGAATTTAGACCAACATAACATTTAATCCGTGATCAAAAGATTAAAAGCATTAAGAATATAAAAGCATGAATGAAATTAATGACAATCAATCATGGAATTTAAATAATTAAAACATAAGGTCTAATGGCTACATCAATCCCTAGAATAAGAAAAGAGTTTAGCCACTCATGTTCACTATCACAAAATCTAAACTCTTAAACAACATTTAAATACTAAATAAAAAGAAAGAAGAGAAAAACTATGCTGGTGTGTCGATTTTCCGTCTCCGTATGGTCTCCACAACTTGGCCTTGAATATTTCCCTCAAGTGTCTTCTCACTCTTGTATGTAGAAATTTAGAGTTGTGCTCTCCAAAGTTGAATGCCTTGAAGTGAAGAGAATGTGGGTATTTATAATGGGTTAATCCATATCCTAATCTAATTAGGAATTCATTATTTAATTAAATTAAGAATCCAAAATCTAATCAAATTAGGAACCCATAACCTAATTAAATTAGGAATATTTTTCTTCTCCAAAAATTGTCCCCAAAATTGGTTGCTTAAGTAGCTCATTTATCACCATATTTCTTCTAAAATATTCATTTTGCTCCAAATGCTCAATTTCTACAAAATAAACAAGTATGAATGTAAAAAGCATATTTTTAAGTCTCAAAACTAGTATAAAATGAAGCCTAAAGATAGCACATATTGTGTGCTATCAAATATGAAAGTTTATATTTTCAAAATTGTTTGAAAATACATTCAGCTGAAAATAAGAACAATTTGTATATGTTGGCATATACTATACTACAAAATACTGAGATATTCAGGATTATAGAATCCAAAATAGAAAGACATTGTTTTCTCCTAAAAGACGATACTTGACTTTGGCATTTAAGGTTGATTAATATTAACTTGAATGAAATGAAAAGACTAGTAAGAGGTAATTCTTTAAAAGTTAGAATTAATTACTTTACATGTCTGTAGATCTTGCCTTTCATGCAAGATAATCATCGTTGGGGCTTTATTAGATAAGGCTACAAGGCCAAACAATACTTTGGGCTTACACATTCTGACCCAAAGTGGTCTGGTGAATGTAAAGGCCAAATAAAGTCATGAATATTTCGTTAATCTAATTGATGATTATTCAAGGTACAAGTATATTTACCTAATACAACATAAGTCTAATTTTTTTTTGAAAAGTTCAAGAAAATTAAGACTAAAGTTAAAAATCGATTAGGTAATTAAATCTATCAAGACATTATGATCAGATCATAATAGAAAATACATGAACCTTACGTACGAAAACTAATTGATAGAAAATGGGGTTTTATCCCAATTATCTTAATACCAAGTGCAATTTTGTGAAATTGTGCTGCAAGAGGAGAAACATGACATTGTTAGACATAGTCACATCAGTAATGAAACTACACACCATTACCATACTTCGGTTAGGAAATGCAATAGAGATTGCATGGTAAACATGATTCCCTCTAAAAATGTCTACGAGACAATTTTAAAGATTATAGAAGAGTAATAAAGTTTGTTTACAACACCTCACCATTTGGGAATGTTAAGTTCACATGCTGAACATAAGCCTAAAAGCTTGTATATGTTTAAAGATAAGCCTAAGTGTAGGCCACCCCTAAGGAGTATAAAGTAGTCTTTTATGTAGTTCTAAAACGAATAAGGTATTTGTATGACAAATATCATTTTTATAAGAAATGTCAAATAAAATACTACAAACCTTTAATAAGGTGAGATAGTGTTAATAAATTGGTTCCAAGTGAAGCCACTAAATAGTTAACAAAAGTTGTTAACAATTTAATTATATTTGAAAGTCAAACGGATCCTAGTCATGAATTGGATAAGCCTCATCGTAGTGGGAGAGTTATGAGATGACTCAACCTTTACAAGGACTTAATTGAAACCCAAATTGTCATGTTAGATGACAAAGTTGAAGGCTTATTACCTACAAAGTGAGACTAATGACAAAGGGTTAAACCTAATAGGAGAAAGTAAACTGCAAATAAATTTTCTCACTTGTTGCCATACTAAAGTCTGTAAGCATTATTTAATTCATTGTTGCATATGTGATATAAAAAAAATGAATGTTTAGAATTCTTATATGAAAAGAAATCTTAGATAATGCATCTACACAAATCAATCAGATATGTTTATTTTCAAAGATCAAAAGCAAAAAGTTTGCAAAATATTAAAGGTTCATTTATGAAATGAATTTTACCATTATATTTGTGAATATAAGGTTTGATAAAAGTATCAAAATCTATGACTTTGGATAAATATAAATGAAGCTTGTATAGACAAGAAAATCATTAATTGCCTAGTGGATTTTTCTCATGTTTTATGTTAGTGATATTTTTATCCATTATGAATGATGTAAGATGTCTAACATAAAACGTTGATTAAGTAACCAATTCCAAATAAGTGATTTGGAACGACTCAGTATATTTTAAATTTCCAAAATGAAGATTTTAAGGACAAAATGTTAACTAGTCTCAAACATCTTATATTAACAAAATTGTTGTCAAATATTTGATATTTATTTCTAAGGAAGTGTATCCTAAGACACCTCAAATGTTGAGAGTATATGATATGCATAAATGAGACTGAACATTTAATATACAATTAGTTAACATATATCAGTTAAATGAATGGTATGACCATTGAGTAGAAAATTAAAAATTTCTCCAATTATTTATTGATGATGAGAAATTTTTATGTATGGAGTTAAAGATTTGATCTTTACAAGATACACTGGTTCTTACAAAGATTTAGAAAATCTATGTAAAGATAAATTTTACCCTAGGAGGTGGAGTATGATATACAAGTTAAGTTGTTTTGCTTGTGAAGTAACAAAAAGACTTGTATGACTCAAATAGTTCCTTGAAGATCTGAAAGGTGTTTCAAATATGATTTAGTCTATCCTCTTTATTATGATAATAGTGGTGCAAAGACTAATACTAAGGAAATTAGAAAACATCAATGTATAGAGAATCATATCGAGAGAAAGAAAGCATCATGGTAGTGACTAAGATAGCTTTTACTGGCAGTCCTTTGAATCTATATAAAGAGACTCTCTAGACTAAAGTGTTCGAGGGTCACCTAGAATGTCTAGGATTACGAGAAATGTCTCATCTTTGCTAGGGCAAGTGGGAGAACATGTTGGGTATAGAGTATGCCCTAGTATATATGTCTCGCCGGCTTTAGTGCAAGTGGGAGATTGTTGGGATTTATGCCCTAAAGCCTCGTAATTAATTATTTATTTAATAATTAATAGTAATTTTGATTATTTTATTTGCAATATAATATTATTCACTATATGAAAAATCCAAGGTTATTAGTGTAATCTTGAACAATATGTGGTTGACATACAGGAGGATCATGTTCAAGAAATAACCTAAAGAGTCATAGTATATGGATAAATTTGGGTGCCTTATCCTGGTAACACTATAGATACGACCCACTTTGTAATAGTTACAAATGATTTGATTCAAATCGTTCATGTGAAGACATGTGAGTGGGGGTATCTTATACAATGAGTTTGTGTAAGACTGGACCACGAAATATTTAATGTCTCTTTATAAATCCGTTAATTGAGAAGATTAATATTTCATCAGGATGATCATATGCGACTCGATCTTAATCTTAAGTGAGTTATGAACTTCTGCCTGTGAGGGCTTGTCCTTTGATTTGCATGGGTGAGAGTGGCTTTTGTTGCCGATTCAATAAGCCTACCATTTTGGGGACTTGACCAAATAGGGAGCTGGGAATATAATCTCACAAGATGGAATTCACTCATTCCCTTATAGGGTAAGTAGATGAGTAGTTCCCTTAAGTGCTAATTTCGGGACTTGAACAATGGAGCCCCACCCTCTTATTGGCCAGAGAGGGATTTAGTTTATGGTTGGATCATAAAAAAATTGTTCATTAGAGGATCAGTAGTACATGAGATGCAAGATGTAATTACAGGGGAAAAACAGACTTTTGCCCCAGCTGTAATTACGAACAACTCGTAAATGATCGACTTGCATGTAATGATTATATCAATGGACACAACTTGTCCTACAGTGCATAAGAGTGCAACTTTAGGTCTATAGTGGAGTGATCCTAGAGTTAATGAATGAAAATTTATTAATTAAAGAGTTTAATTAATTAATTTTGTATAATTGGAGCTTATAATCTGTAGGTCCATAAGGTCTCATTGCTAGCTCGTAGTAACACTAAAAGATCAATTTAGTTGAAAGAAAAATTTGAAATGTTCAAATTAATATTTAATATATTAGATAAATTAAATATAAAAGAGGAAAATATATTTATTGTATTTGATATATTAAATATTAAAATTTGAAATGTTCAAATTAATATTTAATTTGAAGTGTTCAAATTAATATATAATATATTAGATATATTAAATATAAAAGAGGAAAATATATTTATTGTATTTGATACATTAAATATTAAAATAATTAATGTATATTATATACATTAAATAAAAGATATTTATTAAATTTGAATTGGATTCAAATTAGACAATAAATGTTGTAGGAGAATTTTAAACAGTTTGAATAAGATTCAAATTGGTTAGATAAATATATTTTAATATATTAAAATATATTATTTAATTATTTTTCCTAGACCATTATAAATAGGACCCTAGGGGTGAGCCATTGTGCATTCTTCACAACACACATCTCCTCAATAGAGAGAGAATTCTCTCTAGACCTCTTCCTTTTTAATCCCTTGTGGATTTCTGTCAGGAGGCTCCCACAGGCCTTAGTCTTGTGTTCGAGTCCTACCGAGGAAGACTTTATGGAAGAGATAAAGATCTACCAAAAGAATATCCATATTTTCAAGGTATGTTATGCTTAACCATAATATTATTATTTAATTCTAAATAAACTCAAATCGATTCCTACACTTCCGCTTGGGTTTAATTAGATTATTCCCTTCATTCTAGACCTTCAATCTCGAGAACAAGCACTCCAGCTCTCGAGTGACACACTCGCAAGAGAAAGAATTAGAGGATCATACTTAGAGATTGTATTCAATACAAATTAAATTTCATTTACATGTGTCCTATTTCTATTTCTTCCTTGAAATCACGTGTGAACAATTATCTAATGACATCTTAATGTCCACTACACTGACTGAAATGAGTTTCCTAGTGCTCACATGTAAAGACTATACTACATCAGTAAGTATTTTCCAAGAATTACATATTAAACGTAATTAAGAACAAATCTTGATATTGGATCTTAAATCAACTATCTAGGTGGAGTTGTTTATTCTCCACCAAAAATCCAGTAAATCAAATTTACTTTTATTTATATTGCTCTTCTCATGGAGGTATTTAAAACATTCATCTCATTATGATTGCACTACTGACTAATTTAGAAACTACTTCCTTTTATATCTTAAGTCATTTGGTTTCTTTTATTAGATTTTTGTAATACTTAATCTTGAAATCATTTAGACAATTATCTAAATTTAACTTCTTTTCATTTCAACATCTCATATGCTGTCATTTTCTTTATCTTCTTAGCTTGACATCTAGCAAGTCGACTAAGAGATTATATGTACAAGTTATCTCGTTACTTTTGATTCATCAATCACTCGCTTCACAAATAATTCAATTGACAATAGATTTTGAGAACATTTCTCAATTAAGAAAAATTCAAAATTTTACACATTTATTAAAGTGTTAATATTACTTTTCCAAGTAATAAAATTTTCTCAATTTAACTAATCAGTAATAAAATTTTAAAAAAAAAAATTAAGAGAACTAGACAAAGTATTGACATATATATATATATATATATATATATATATATATATATATAATTATTTAACAATATGCAATCAATATCCTTTCAATTTCAGCATAAAAAATAATGAATTTGATAAATGAACCTTATAAATTATTTCTAATGTTGTGATTTTATTAATTTAGAACAAGTTCTGTCGTAAGGTAGGTCAAGTGTTATTTCACTGAACTGAGACAATCTCAACAAAATATTACACTAGGATAACTCTTATTCCTACAATATTTAATTACCATTAATTAATTTGGTCAAGAACATCATTAACAACCTTAATGGACCCTACGCAAGTATGACCCATCATTTCAGATCCTATAGTTTTATCCCACCAAGTGTCGCGTAGGTAGGTCAAGTATTGGAACAAAACTAGCAATTTTACCATTCTCAGGAGATTGTCTTGATATGAACCTATGCAAACACCTTCCGTAGGAGGACGGTCCAAAAGCCCCTGCGAGTGCCCACATGGATCTCATGTTGTGAACCGGTCAATTGAAAACGTGTGGGCTTTTAGAAGAAAACTTTTGAATAGAAAAAGTCTCCAGTCTAATGCAAGTGCACACTGCCAAACAAGTAGTAAAGGAAATATTCTAGAGTATCGATCCCACAGAGAACGGACCCCACAAAATCCAAAATTAAGGCAAAGATGTTCACACAGAGCAACCTTGGTAACAAATATTAAATAATTGGGAAGGTTGTGAGTATACTAAAATCAAATGATAAAAAGATGGAATCCGAACATGCTTTTGCCCCTTAGAAAAGAATTGTGACCTAAAATGCAATTGCAACCTTTACTCAAGCACCAAGCAATGTAAACCGGGTTCAACTGCTATTAGATTTTAATGGAAAAACCTTTAGAAGCCTAAGTGATTAAACCATATGTCTATGGCTAATACGAACTTAGTTTAATGAGAACACAACCCATGGCCTTAGAGGTTTCGCCCTATATCTAGGGTAAAAAACAAGTGCTTATGTCTAAGCTCCTTTCCTCTATTGCTTTGTATGAACACGTAATCTCATTTAAGACTTTCAATATTAAACTCAATCTCTGTATGGTCACCTAGGTGATCAAGCTAGATTCACAATAAGAATGATAATCAATAAAAGCAAACAATGTTATGAAATCGAGCAAAGTTACTTTTACATCTTAGGCCAAGCTTCCAATCCTTAGGGCATCCACATATCCGAATCCCAAAGACAAAATTAGCTCATGATGGAGAAAATAAATAAGAAAATAGTAAAAGAAAGAAAACACATACTGACTTTAAAAGAAAGAAAAACAGAAACTTGAAAATAAAGTGTTGAACTAAAAGGTAAAGAATAACTTAAAGGAATAATAATGAACTTTATTAAAACCAAACTTGCTGTGAATTAAAGAACTAAAATTAAAGACAAGGATTAGAAGTAAACTAAATGTGAAATAACAAAAGTTAAAGTATTGGTATTTGAAGAGCTAAAACAGAAAATTAAATTTACGAATACAAAGAAAAATCAAACTCAAAGAGATAATTTTACCTCTTCAATCGATCTAAACACAATCTTTGTCAAGGAGAGTAAGGTCTTCACAACCCTAGACTTTCGATAAAGATGGATTGAAGTTTGGCCGGCAGCATTCTTCCTCCTTTAAGTTGAGAAAACAGAAAATAAAAAGTGCAGAAAGCAAAGTGGTCTTCCAATCATAAAAACGATCGTGGACGATTTTTCCGTGGCTTGAATCTTAATATTTATAGCCTCCAAATGCTAGGGTTTTCTCCTTGTATGTATAAGACAAGAATCGGATCTTTATGAGTTTGATTCGTGGAGAATATCTTCAAATATCAGAAGAAAATCTAATTTCCAGATTTCCTCCTGATTTTTAGAAATTTTGTCTTCAGGAAAAATTGCAGTTGCAATTGGAGTCACAATTCTAGCAGTTTACAATTTTCTGCATAAAAACATCAAAAATCAATAAAATTCAACTCTTTTATTTTAGATTTCTCATCACAAAACAACACGTTTACTGATTTTGGTTATTCTCATATTAATTTGCTAATAATTATGGACATATAAGCATGAATTCTTGCAAATAACCTAAATTTGGAGGGCAAAAAATACATAAAATATGAGACTCATCATAAACCAATAATGGAGACCGTAGGATATGTTGTCACATATCCCCTCCCACTTACTATTTTGAAAATAGGGTTTTCTCCTACTTAGACAAATTAGGCTAATCTCATTTATCTAATTAAGTTTCTAATGTACCCCTTCATAACCTTTATGTTTGTTAGATTGATTTGAATGTGAATTATCTAGTTTTGAACTATTTAAAAACTAATCACATTATGGCAGTAAAATTCACATTTGGACTAATTATTGGTCCGACCATGACCCTCTAAATTTCTTTTTCCCTCGTTTCTTCATTTTATCTTCTAAAAAAGATATTAAAGTTGCAAAAGCTTGGTTTACTCCAACCCTTACCTGGAATTTCCACCCCAGAAGACTACTCTTAAACAGAGAAGCACATGCTTGGTGATTTACCATGGCCACCCTTCCGAAGCTGAATGACACTAAAGGAATGAATCTAATACATTGGACAATCGCCTTCGATAGGTCTTTTAGAACCTCTTCCGCTTTTCAATTCTTTATGGGCCGAGAGTGCCCTCACACGTCCTTTTACCACTATTAGGACTCCATCCTCAACAACTTGTGGAAGTCAAAGATTCCTAAGAAATTAAAATTTTTCATTTGGTCTATTTTTCTTAGAAGTCTTAACAAGACAAAGAGAATTCAACGCAGATTCCCAAGCACCAAGCTCAACCCAAACTAGTACATCTTGTCTTACAGGAACTCAAAATCTACCGATCATCTGCTTGTAAAATTTTGACTTGGCTCATTCTTGATGGGTTAAGCTTCACCAAGCTACAGGGATAAGCTCTTCTTCACCAAATCATGAGGAAGGCCTTTGTGTGGAGGCCATGGTTCGAAAGCCTAGCTCGCAGAGAAATTTTCTACACTTCACTCTTTTTGCTGCTATCCTTTGGACTTTTAGAATCGAGAGGAACGACCTAATTTTTAAAGAGAAAGCTTGCAATCACACCCAACTTTGGGATGACACAATCTGATCTTTGCTTCTCTGTGGTTTACCCACTCTAAGTTTTTCACCAATTATGAAGATTCTACAATTGCTCTTAATTGGCAAGCTTTTATGTAATATTCTCTATATGTTCCTCACGTACGTTCTCAATAAAGTATCCACTTTTCAAAAAAAAAAAGTATAGTTTTCTATGTGATTGATAGTGTGTTTCGGAATAACTTGTGAAAAAATGCATTTTGAACAAAATCGATTTTCTATGAGTACCTATGGAAAAAATAATGACTTAAAGTGTGTTTAGTATAGCTTATTAGTTATTGGGTGATTTTAGGTGATCAAAAGTGGGTTTTTTTTCCTTAAAAAAAACTTAATAAAGATAAAGTGCTTAAAAAATTGGATTAGTTTGAAAACATTTTTTTGAATAAACACTAGATAAATGAATTATCCAAAAATGACTTTAAAGTGATTAACTGAAAATCTTCAAAATATGTAATAAAAAATAAAAACAAATTTATATAATTAATAGAATCACTTTTGAATATAGTGCAACTAAACAAATTTGTTATTGAAAATACTTGCGAAGAAAATGTAAGATATAATAACATTTTTATTGAAAATATTTTTTTCAAAAGTGTTTAAATTAGAAGGTATTCCAAACGAGACCCTAAAGATGAACAAAAACAGTTTTTTCAAAAAAAAAAACTACCATGTTTAGTAATAGTAAAAAAAATTATATAAAAGTAGATTGATTTAAGAATATTTGTTTTTGTGAAGAAACATTTAAGCCACGATTATCCAAAAAAGTGATTTTAAAATAATTGGCTGAAAACCACTCCTAAATATACAGTAAGGAAAAAAAATTGTAATTTTGTAGAATCACTTTGACTTTAGTGTAGCCAAACAAATTCGTTATTAAAAATATTTTTTATTAGAAATATTTTAAATAATATGCCAAACTCACTCTCCTCATTGTTGAAAGAGTTGACTCTTCTTGCCAATTTTTCGTGCTTCTAATTATCATAAAAAAAGGTTGAAAAATCTTTTAGAAAAGTTGTGGTGGTGGTTACTTTAGTTAATAGTTATATTATTGGCAAAATCAAACATTGATTATGATTAACCACACCTCAATTTTGTTTGATGGATTCTAAATTTTAGGCATGTTTGATATACGTATATTTCTCATTTCCAACATTAATTTGTTCACGTTGTTAATGTTGTTTTTTTTTTAAGAAAAGAAAAAAAAAACAGAGAGACAAGAACAAAATTTTACTCATAAAGATTATATATTATTTCGAAACTATTGTTTAGAATTGAAAATAAATATTGAAAACTATGAAATGAAACAACACTAGGAAAATGACATATGGAAAAAAGTGGACCATTAAAGGTTGCATTTCAGCCACAAAAAAGGTTTTGGTCATCAGTGGGACAACGTACTATTTTAGTGTTGGTTTTTCTGTTCAGCAACAAATGAACATTTGCGTCCTTTTTTATGGGTATTTCTTGACACATTTTTTAAATGGATGGATTTCTGTTAGTTCACTTTTAAAAAAGAAAAAGAAATAGTTGTTTATGTATTTATTTCAGTTTTATTATTAATATTCTAAGCCTTCTTGTTCGTAAAAAAAAAGTGTGCTATTTTTTTTCCAAATTTAACTCGTCGAACAAAATAGAAACCAATTAAATTATTATAGAAATAGTTGTTTTCAATTTTGCATTTAACATTTTTATTTAGCATTTTTATAAAACCTATTAAACACATAAGTTATTTTTCAATAAAAAAAAAGTAAATTAAGATATTGAGGTTGAATTGAAAATTTTAACAAGAAAATTTTGTTTGAGTATTTCATTGTTATTTATTGTTGTTAGAAATAAAAGAGCGAGAGCGTAGCTGACTAAATTAGTACCACAACGAAGCAGACCAAACGAGAGTGAGAGTGTTAGCGACAACGAGTTTACTAAAGGTTCCTTTGTAGGATTTTAGTGGCGTTCGCTTCTTCTAGTAGTGTTATCACTCATAACAGGGCCTCAACGTGCTTCGTCGTTTCTTCTCCATCCTTTTACACCGTCATTTCAGCCAAATTTGTAAAGCTCAATGCTGGCAGTGTCGATCTCTTCCAAACAGCAGCAGAGGACAACCCATTTCTAAAAGCATGAGCTGTATCCTTGACCTTCCTCTAAGGAAAGAGACCTTGGGCAAAATCAATGGACAATTCAGTCATTATTTTGCCTAAAATTGAACCAATCATCACTTTTCCTTCTATAGCTAATGCCCAAATCAGCTCCTTCCTTTTTAATTTGTAGCTTCTCTTTGCGCCAGTATATGTAAAGAATGCCTGAATGTTTATAATAAAATTTTAAAAACATAGTCAAACTAGCTAATTTATACATCCATAAAAAAAAATAGTGGTTAGAAATGTATTTCATTATTTTATATCTAAACAGTTTCCTTTTCGTACTCAAAGAAGACATGAACCTAACAACTTTAACTTTTTGCTTGAACTTACAAGGAACTGAACAAAGATAAAATCAACTTGCTGGCTTGAAATTGGACCACAGTTTCCATATGGATTAAATACTTTTTGTATCTCTTTAAATGCCACATTTCTATATAAACTGCAAGCATTCATCCAATACAGAGAGAGAGAGCAATGGAATCTTTGTTATTCATTAATCAATGGACACATCAAATCTCCCCAATAGCAATAACCAAAACCTTCATTGTCTTCATTTTCATGGCTTACATTTCTGTCATGTTTTCTGAAAGTTACTGCAAAAGAAAGCACTCAGTCCGGCACGCAGCTCTTCCACCAGGCCCAAAACCATGGCCTCTCGTCGGTTGCCTCCCAACAATGTTGATGAACAACTTGCCAAGACACCAATGGATTCATGCAGTAATGAAGCAATTTAACACTGAGATTGCTTGCATACGTCTCGGAAATACTTATATAATCCCAGTGACTTCTCCAGAACTCGCTCTTGAATTTCTGAAGACACATGACTTTGTCTTTTCATCTCGTTCGTCCATTTGTAATACCGTCAATATTTTAACCCGTGGACATCTCACCACAGCTTTTTCACCATCAGGAGCCCAATGGAAGAAGATGAGAAGAATACTTGCGTCGCAAGTATTGACTCCATCAACCCTCCATAACATGCTTGGCCATAGAATCGATGAGGCTAATGCTCTTCTACGTCATATTTTCAGCCTAACTACCACAAATACTGACGATCGAGGCGGTGCAGTGGTTAATTTGAGAAGCATAACACAACATTATTGTGGCAACATTATCCGAAGAATGCTATTCAATAGAAGATACTATGGTCAAGGGAGCTGGGAAGATGGGGGGCCAACTTTTAAAGAAGAAGAGCATAATCAGGCATTGATCACAATTCTTAGGCATGTTAATGCATTTTCAATATCAGATTTTATGCCTTGTCTGAAGTCATTTGATTTGGATGGACACGAGAAGATTATAAAAAATGCTTTGAAAGTATTCCGAAAGTATGATGAGCAGATTATAAATGACAGAGTGCAACAATGGAAAGATGGAAAAAAAGAAGAGGTTGAGGACATTCTTGATATCCTCATTTCACATAAGGATGAGGATAAAAACTTGTCACTGACAATTGAAGAGATCCAGGCTCAAATCACGGTGAGTATTTTAAAACCTTATATTATATCACATATTAATTATGGTAAAATGTTCAAGTTTATGATATTTTTTTTGCCTATTTCATTATTGATGCATTCATGCAATTCGTATTATTTATGGTTTTTTAATATGGAAGTGGACGTTTCTCATAATAATGATATAGGAGCTACAAATTGCAACGATCGATAATCCTTCAAATGCAGTGGAATGGGCAATGGCAGAATTACTCAATCAACCAAGTATTTTGCAAAAAGCAACTGAAGAATTGGATAGAGTAGTTGGAAGAGATACACTCGTTCAAGAATCTGACATCCCAAAACTCAAGTATCTCACAGCTTGTATTAGAGAATCTTTTCGGCTTCATCCATTTTCAGCATTCAATGTTCCTCATGTTGCAAACTCTGACATCATTGTGGGTGGTTACTTTATTCCTAAAGGTAGTGAAGTCTTGCTCAGTCGTTCAGGTCTTGGTCGAAACCCAAGAATTTGGGAGGATCCAACGAGGTTTAATCCAGAACGTCATCTAAACGATGAGACGGTTGAATTGGGATTGTCAGAACCTAGTCTACGATTCATTACCTTCACTAGAGGGAGGAGAGGCTGTGTTGGTAGCTCACTGGGCACTAACATTACCATGATGCTATTTGCTAGACTGTTGCAAGGTTTTTCATGGAACTTACTGCCAGGAATGACAAAAATAAACTTTTCTGAGTCTGATGAGCTTTGTCTCCTAGAGCCATTACACTTGCGAGCAGAACCACGTCTATCTCATATTATGTATCAGATTTGTAGATCATGAAACATCAACTAGCTTAAAATAATGGCCAAAATTGAGCATAGCTCTGTTGTAAGTGGCATGTACTCCTTCCCTTAAGGTCGGGGGTTCAAATCTTCATATCCCACATTTGTTGTACTAAAAAAAAAAAAACTAAAATAATATATGAAAAGATAAAAATATATATTTGATTTTCTTGTTTGCTGCATGTGCCTATATGCGTTCTACATACTCTCACTTATTAGTGTAGCTAATTCTTCTTTATTAGTTTGACAATGGGAGAGTTTGAGTAAATTAAAATTATGTGAGCAATGTATATTGTATTGCAATAAATAGTAGGTGTGTTACATTTAAGCCTAAAGATATATCATAGAAAAATTGAAGAAATATAGTAAAAACATCAACAAAATATTAATAGGATGAACATAGTATTAACCATATGAAGTTTTAATTTATTTTGAAAGGATGAAATGCTTATTTGTGAATTTAAATATTGTTATAAGTTTTCTAGGAAATCCATCAACATCAACATGTTAGCATCGATACTTAATTTCCATCAACATTTTCATAAAATTGAGACATCGATATTATTATCAATATCGACATTTAAAGCCTTGATGATGTGATGTGAAATAAAAAATAGACTGCAAAATGAGATCATCATTGGAAGTACTCCCCATGTAAGTTATACTAGATGTCTCAAAATCTAAAACACGTAAGCAATAAATTTTCAATTTGTTTTTATTTTACTTGTCTCTTCAACTAATAGAAACTTGTCGATCCCTCTTTCCCCAAATTACTCCATCCTCTCATCTCTCCGTATTCTACTCTCTCTCAATCCCTCAATCTCCCACTCGATTTCTCTCATTCTCTAATTCACTATCTCTCAAACTTAGCCTCTTTCTCACTACCTTAAGTTCTATCTCTTATTTTGGGTCCAAATATTCGTCCTTTATTATTTCATGTGGACATTATTCTTTAAAGGATTCCATGTCGACAAAGCCTTTTGGGTGTCATTGAAGGAATATGAAGCGACGGATAAGTTTAGATCCAAAATTCTGACATCTTGGTGAAAGGCATATATGGTTTAACCAATGGAGCTATACTTATGTTCGCTAAAAGAAAAAAAGATTAATTTGACGTGTCGTCCAATAAGTCCTCAACCTACTTGACTTTTTTTTTTAAATTAATATATTTATTTGTTACAAAATTGAAAGTTTAAGGTTCAGTTAGAAACAAAATTAAAATTTATGTTTAATAAACAATTAATTTTAAAAATTTCTTGAATGTGTCCAAGACCTATTTGAAACCAAAAACTAAAGTTCAAAGATCTATTAGACATTTTTAATGTTCGAGGACTATGAGACACAAAATTGAAAATTTAAGGACCTATGATACATAAATTTATTCAGTCTTTTTATGCAATTAATTTTTCTAAAATAATTTACTAAAGATTTTTTTTAGAATTGTTTTTTTGTATATTTGCATATATGTATAAATTTTTGTTTAAAAAAACAAAATTCAAAACGGTTCCAACTTACTAAACATTAAAATAGAATTGAAAATTATACATACAAAATTAACAAATGAAATAAATATATATATATATCACCCAAAAAATCTTAGAAGCGAAATGAAAATGACCAGTCATAAACGCCAGCCAGGTTTTGAATTAGAAATATATATATACACATACAAACTAAAATAAAACGAGATTTAAATTATAAACAGTACAATAACTTGATTAAAATAAATATATATATATTTTTTAATGTCATATCAAGTACAACTTTGGCTTCTTTTTTTTTTTTAATTCGAAAAACGTGATTTAAAATAAATTGATACATTCATGATAAAATTGAAGTTTTAAAAATATATAGAGAAAATTAGAAAACATCATAAACATTGATAACTAATCATTATATTTATTATTAGCCTAAAGTCATAGCATTAGTGGCTCTTTTTTTAAAATAATTTCTTAAAGTTGCATTTCACATAATTTCTTGATTGAGCTATGCCTACTAAACTATTGTATGGTCAACCGTTTTCCATCTTCATCCACGAGAAGCACATTCTTTGGCCAAATTATAGGGTCGATTTTGGCTTACAAACCTCATAGTTTTTGTCGTTCAAATTCCTCTTTTAAGAATGGCCTACAATGAACTAGGTTTTTTTTTTTCAAAGACACTAAACTAGGTTTATATATAATTTTTAATGGCATTAAATGCCTTCACATTTATTTCCACAACATCGACACATTATTATATTATTCTTATTTCTTTCTTTCTTTGGCATTACGCTTTTATTCTTACTCGTAATTCCTTAGCAACATGGGCATGCACATGCCAAATCGAACATTGTTCAATAGATAAAACACCAATTTAATCTTAAGGATGCATTGGAAAGTAACTTAAGTCATTTCAAGGTAAAATATGATATGAAGCAAAAGTTATAGAGGTTGAAAATAGACTAATAGGATTGAACAAAAACTGAAATTTCTTTTTGAAGATTTTTTTGAAGTTTAAAGTTCAGAAAACACAATAAACAACGAGGGAATAGATATAACCGACCTTAGAGCCTAAGCTTAGATAGCTCTAGTAAAGACTAGCATCTCCTAAATACATACACAAAGTACCTCTCACACACACAAAGTAACACCCAAGAGGAAACAAAGAAGAATTATCTTTGAGGCCAAATACCTAGCTTGAAAAGAGACTAGCTTTGAATCCAATTTCGAATCTACAGCGACTTGACTTTTTCTTAGACTTAGACTAGCTAATTATGTATTTGTAGGCTTGTGCAAAATAATGAAAAGTCATTTGGCAAGTGTTGACGGCTTCACTATTGAATTCTTCAAAAAGTCAAGAAACACCCTCAAATAAACTATTATGACAATGTTCCACGATTTTTTCAGAAATAGCACTGTGAACAAGAATGTCAATGAAACCTACATCACGCTTATTCTATAAAGAATTAAGCCAATGAGGACCGTCCTATTACTATCACAATGGTCCTTCATATGTGAAGAGAATAATCTAATTAAACCCAAGCAGAAGCGTAGGAATCGGTTTGAGTTTATTTAGAATTAAATAATAATATTATGGTTAAGCATAACATACCTTGAAAATATGGAGATTCTTCTAATGGATCTTTATCTCTTCCACAAATTCTTCCTGGTATGACTCGAACACAGGACCAAGGCTTGTGGGAGTCTCTTGAAAGAAAATCCATAGGGGATTAGAGAGGAAGATGTCTAGAGAGACTTCTCTAATTCTCTCTATTGAGGAGATGTGTGTTGTGTCTAATGGCTCAACCCAAGGGTCCTATTTATAGAGACCAAGGGAAAATCTTTGCCATAATTAAAATATTATATTTTAATATCTAATATATTAAAATATATCTTATATTTATTTGAATCTCTTTCAAATCTCCTACTATATTTATTTATTTGAATCTTATTCAAATTCTATAAATATCTTTTATTTAATATTTCAAATATACATTAATTATTTTAATATTTAATGTATCAAATACAATAAATATATTTTCCTCTTTTATATTTAATATATCTAATATATTAAATATTAATTTGAACACTTCAAATTAAATATTAAATTTGAACATTTGAAATTTTAATATTTAATGTATCAAATACAATAAATATATTTTCCTCTTGTATATTTAATATATCTAATATATTAAATATTAATTTAAACACTTCAAAGTAATAATAATTTGAACATTTCAAAATTTTCTTTCAACTAAATTGATCTTTTAGTGTTACTATAAGCTAGCAAGGGGACTGTAACGCCCGACTTATTTAGGAGCATTAATTTTGAAATTTTGGAACTAAGTTGGAATAATTTTTTAAAAAAAATAAGTATTTTGGATTTTCGGAGTTAATTTGAAACTGGAAATTTAAGAAATGGCAAGTATGGAATGAGAAAAAGGGCATTTTTGTAGTTTTCTTAAAAATTTTCCCTCATCCTTATCTTCTTCTCCATCTCTTTCTTCTTCTTCCTATCTTCCTTCTCCCTCTCTCTAGAAAGTCTCTCTCTCTCTCTCACTCTCTCTCTCTCTCTCTCTCCTGTTGCTTTTCCTCTCCCGCCGTGCAGCTTGAATCGCGAGCCCCTGCAGTCGCTCGTCAGGCCGACCCGCAAGCCGTAACCCACCACACCGCCAGCTCCCCTTTGCACAGCACGCCCCTGCTCAATTTCACCACGTGCCAGCCTCCTCTGCGTACGGTTGTCGTTCACTACCGCACGCCTAAGCACCAATGCAGCTCGTGTCCGCCTCATGTCCGCTGCCGGTTTTCTATCTCTCTCCCTCTCAGTTTGCACAAATAGCAAGGGTGTTGGTTTTTGGTCAAATTTCCTGTAAGCCCAGTTGTATAGGTTCGTTTGGATTCAATTTGAATTAGGTAAGTGTTTTAACGACGATTCGAAGTAATTTATGGGTTGTAAGATAGAATTGAAGGGCTAATCTAGTGAATTGAAACTTACCCATAATATTTTGGATTTTATTCTAGAATGTCCATTGCGATTGAAAGCCGATTTAGGAGAATTTAGAGCATTTGATCTGTTGTCCAGCACCTTTTGGTCACTACTTTGGGGTAAGTTTCATGTGGTTATGGTGTGCTTCAACACAATTAAGGCTAAATGTGAATTGGGATTTAATTAGCTATATGTTAGGACCTTTTTATGAAGTTTGGGGACTTATTTGGCGATTCCAGACCAAGTATTCGAGTTCGGGACGACTTGAACCTTGGAGTTATTTGAGTAAGTAGTCATTTGGATTTAAGCCCCTTTAAGTTTCTATTTAATTTTGATATATGTTTGATAATTTGGGAATTGTGAAAGTATGCTTGAAAACCATATTTATGAAGCATGTAGTGATATGTGGATTGGTGTATGTGTTGCTTGAGTTGTAAATGGCCTTTTATGTGGCTATAATTGAAATTAGGGGCTTAAAGTTTCGAATGGTATATGTTTTAGCATGAGTAGCACTTAAGAGAGTGGTTGTTTTAGTTGGTGTACGTTAAGTGGTTGTGGGAGTAAATCTTTCAAGAATGAAGTATATGTGTAGCCATGTTAGTCGTTGGATGTTTCGCCTAGTAAATATTTCAAAAATGGGTTATGCCTAATTGTACCTAAACCCAAGAATTTAAAGGCAGCTGTCAACTTAGTTGAGTGGCTTTGCATAGGTCATGATCTCTAGTGGGGTGTTCATAAGGACTTGGCCTTGTGAACTAGTAAGGGATTTGGTTATATATTAACGCTCTGGAATGCTTGGTTAACTGTGGTCGTAGTTCCTTATAAAGCAGGGACGTATGGGAAGTTAGTTTAGATTGTATAAACACGCATATTTGGATTGTTTGTGATCTGCGGCTTGAGAGTGGTTGTAGAACCTTGAACACTGAGCTAAAGGACTAAATGGTCTCGTAATCCTTGTGTTTGGAGTATTTGGAATGACAAGTTGTGTTAAACTTGTTTGAGACGAGTTAGGGGTCGATTTCTGAGTTAAATGGTTGAGGGCTTTATGCCATTATCACACATATGGGTTTCAAATTAAGTAAAGTTTTGTTTAGAAGTGCCGTTGAACTAGGATATAAGATCTTACTTGAGATTTTTGCTTGTGATCTATGGCGAAAAGTCACTATGATGAGATGGTGGTTGTTTATGGAAGGTGGGCCTGGGTCATATGCTACGAATAACTTTTTCAAAGAATGAGAAGTGGGTCGTCTTAGTGCTAGCTTAGGAAGTAGGTAGCCTTTCGGATTAGTCCGTTAGGATTTATGTTCACTTATATATATATATGAGGCGTAAGACGTTGTAAATGTTGGAAAGGATTGAGGGTTGCTTTTCCTCGTTGCTTGTGTGAATTAGGAGATGTTTTTCCCCATTGTATGTGCTTGCGAATCTCGGCCCAGTTTGTGATTGTGATTCGGACTTGATGGATGAATTTGGTGTGATGGATGACCTGAAAGGTTTCAAAAGTGTTGTGAAAGCACAAAGGCCCATTAGATTGGTGCTATCCACCCTGTCTCTGTCGTTTTGTGCTAGTTTGTAAGCCTAGAACGTATGTGATGTGGTGAGCATAAGGGATGCATTCCCTTATTGCCGATGTGCTAGCTTAGGGGTAATTTTCCTATTATGTTGAGCATAGGGGATGCGTTCCCTATTGCCTGTGTGCTAGCTTAGAGGTGATTCCCCATTATGTTGAGAGTAGGGAATGCGTTCCCTAGCGCCTGTGTGCTAGCTTAGGGGTGTTTTTCCCATTATGTTGAACGTAGGGAATGCGTTCCCTAACGCCTGTGTGCTAGCCTAGGGGTGATTTCTCTATTGTGATGAGTGTGAGGGTTATATGCCTTCACAGGTTTGGGTTCTAGGTTATAGGACTCGCAGGTATGACACGAAGTTAGGGTCAGGGAATGGTGAATGTTGAGGAAGGTTAAATGGACTTTCAGAATAACTGGAGTAAGTATTTGAAATATAAGCACGAGTGTGAATAAGGGCAGTTTCCCTTTTGGTATGGTTTCTTTAAATGTTGGACCCTTAAGTGGGCTACTTACTGAGTATGTTTATACTCATCCTTGCTACTTTGTTTGTTTTGCAGATGGTGCATATCCACGAGGTGGAAGATGAGGGCGATGACTTGTCGAGACTATGGAGATTCCACCTAGTTTTCTTTCCTTGTTGTTTACTCTTAGTTATGTAGTTTGTTCTTTGATCCAGTGTGTTGGTTTGTAAAATTTAAATATTCTTTAGTTATCGTGTATTTGGTGAGAGTTTCCTAGAATCTTGTGTTTGATGTTGAAGCTCAGCATATTTGTCGTAGTTTGTTGGATGCTGAACATTTTATCCGAGTTATAGAAGTGCTTTCATTCTTATCAGGTTGTTGTAAATTTTTGGGTTTCTTATAGTTACGCCGTCATGCTGCCGAAATTTCGGGCATGAGCAAGGTAACTAGGTTGTGCTTCCGCATTAGAGAGTCGTAGGAATTCGGGTCGTAATAGGGACCTTATGGACCTACAGATTATAAGCTCCAAAGATACAAAATTAATTAATTAAACTCTTTAATTAATTAATTTTCATTCATTAACTATAGGTCACTCCACTATAGACCTAGAGTTGCACTCTTATGCACTGTAGAACAAGTTGTGTCCATACATATAGTCATTACATGCAAGTCGATCCTTCACGAATTGTTCATAATTACAACAGGGTCAAAAGTCCGTTTTACCCCTATAATTACATCTTACACCTTAAGTACCACTGATTCTCTAATGAACAATCTGTTTATAATCTAATTATAAACTAAGTCCCTCTCGGGCCAATGAGAGGGTGGGGCCCCATTGTTCAAGTCCCGAAATCAACACTTAAGGGAACTACTCATCTACTTATCCTATATGGGAAAAAGTGAATTCATGTTCCCAGCTCCCTATTTGGTCAAGTCCCCAAAATGGTAGGCATATTGAATCGGCTATAAAAGCCACTCTCACCCATGCAAATCAAAAGACAAGCCCTCACAGGCAGGAGTTCATAACTCACTCAAGATTAAGATCGAGTCGCATATGATGATTCTGATGAAATATTAATCTTCTCAATTAACGGATTTATAAAGAGAGATTAAATATTTCGTGGTCCAGTCTTATATAAACTCATTGTATAAGATACCTCCACTCACATGTCTCCACATGAATGATTTGGATCAAATCATTTGTAACTATTACAAAGTAGGCCATATCAATAATGTTACCAGGATAAGGCACCCAATCTTATCCATATACTATGACTCTTTAGGTTATTTCTTGAACACGGTCTTCCTATATGTCAACCACATATTGTTCAAGATTACACTAATAACCTTGGATTTTTCATATAATGGATAATATTATATTACAAATAAAATAATCAAAATTATTATTAATTATTAAATAATTAATTAATTATGAGGCTTTAGGGCATAAATCCCTACAATCTCCCACTTGCACTAAAGCCGGCGAGACATGTATCCTAGGGCATACTCTATACCCAACATGTTCTCCTACTTGCCCTAGCAAAGATGAGACATGTCTCGTAATCCTAGACATTCTAAGTGACCCTCAAATATTTTAGCCTGGAGAGTCTTTTTATATAGATCCAAACAACTGCCATTAAAAGCGATCTTGGTCACTACCATGATTCTTTCTCTCTCGATATGATTCCCTATACATTAGTGTTTTCTAATTTCCTTAATATTAGTCTTTGCACCACATTATCATAATAAAGATGATAAACTAAACCATATCTGAAACACCTTTCAGATCTTTAAGAAACTATTATAGTCATACAAGTCTTTTTGTTGCTTCACAAGCAAAACAATTTAATTTGTATACTATACTCCACCACCTAGGGTAAAATTTATTTTTACATAAATTTCCTAAATCTTTGTAAGAACCAGTGTATCTTGTAAAGATCAAATCTTTAACTCCATACACAAAAATTTCTCATTATTCTTAGATAATTTGATAAAGTTTTTAATTTTCTACTCAATGGTCATACCATTCGTTTAACTGATATATACTAATCAATTGTATATTAAATGCTCAGTCTCATTTATGTATATCATATATTTTCAACATTTGAGGTTTCTTAGGATACTTTTCCTTAGACATAAATATCAAATATTTGACAACAATTTTGTCAATATAAGATGTTTGAGACAAAGTTAACATTTTGTCCTTAAAATCTCCATTTTGGACATGTAAAATATACTGAGTCATTCCAAATCACTTATTTGGAATTGGTTACTTAATCAACTTTTTATGTTACACAGACATCTTACATCATTCATAATGAGTAAAATATTATCAACATAAAACATGAGAAAAATCCACTAAGCAATTAATGATTTTCTTGTCTATACAAGCTTCATTAATATTTATCCAAAGTCATAGATTTTGATACTTTTATCAAACCTTATATTCAAAGATCTAATGGTAAAATTAATTTCATAAATGAACCTTTATTATTTTGCAAACCTTTGTTCTTTTGATCTTTGAAAATAAACCTCTTTGATTTGTGTAGATGCATTATCTAAGATTTCTTTCATAAAAGAATTCTAAACATTCATTTTTTCTATCTCATATGCAACAATGAATTAAATAATGCTTACAGATTTTAGGTGGCAACAAGTGAGAAAGTTTACTCACAGTCTACTTTCTCCTATTAGGTTTAGCCATTTGCCATTAGCCTCATTTTGAGGAGAATAAGCCTTCAATTTTGTCATCTAACATGACAATTTGGGCTACAATTAAATCCTAGTAAAGGTTGAGTCATTTCATAACTCTCCTACTACGATGAAGCTTACCCAATTCATGACTAGGATCCATTTAACTTTCAAATGTAATTAAATTGTTAACAACTTTTGTTAACTATTTAGTGGCTTCACTTGGAACCAATTTATTAACATTAGCTCACCTTATTAAAGGTATATAGTCTTTTATTTCACATTTCTTATAAAATTGATATTTGTCATACAAATACCTTATTCGTTTTAGGACTACATAAAAGACAATTTTATACTCCTTAGGGGTGACCTACACTTAGGCTTATCTTTGAACATATACCAACTTTTTAGGCTTGTGTTCAGCATGTGAGCTTAACATTCTCAAATGGTGAAGTGTTGTAAACCAGCTTTACTACTCTTCTATAATCTTTAAAATTGTCTCGTAGACACTTTTAGAGAGAATCATGTTCATCATGCAATCTCTATTGCATTTCCTAATCGGAGTATGGTAATGGTGTGTAACTCATTACTGATGTGACCATGTCTAACAAAGTCCTGTTTCTCCTCTTGTAGCACAATTTCACAAAATTGCACTTGGTATTAAGATAATTGGGATAAAAACCCATTTTCTATCAATTAGTTTTAGTACGTAAGGTTCCTGTACTTTCTATTATGATCTGATCATAATATCTTAATAGATTTAATTACCTAATTGATTTTTTAACTTTAGTCTTAATTTTCTTGAACATTTCAAAATTAAAATTTAGGCTGATGTTGAATTAGGTAAATATACTTGTACCTTGAATGATCGTCAACTAGAGTGACGAAATATTCATGACTTTATTTGACCTTTACATTCACCAGACCACTTGGGTCAGAATGTGTAAGCCCAAAGTATTCTTTGGCGTTCTAGCCCTATCTAATAAAGGCTCAATGATTATCTTGCATAAAAGGCAAGATCTACAGACAGGTAAAGTAATTAACTAATTTGATACTCTTTGATACTCATCCATGATAAAAGTGTAATTATAGGAAAAGAATAAGAGCACTAAACTTAACTAACTAAGATGATAGAGCTTCATGAACTTTTATGGCATTATGATGAACTTAACCAACTTTTTATAGCATTTGCAGGAGAATCTAATGTTAAAAATTGAAGATGAGAATCTAAAATATTTGTGAAAATGACAAGAAATCTAAATGGTTTAAGTTGGGGGCATTTAAGTGAATGTATACAAATGGGGCATTTTTTAAATTAACTCATCTTCTCTTGTTTTAGGGTTGTTCACGATTAGAACTCAGAGGGAGAGAGAGCAGCAGTCGCAATAAGGAAAAACAGAGAGATTGAGAGGGAGCAGCCGCACAGTTCAGGAAAAACGAACAAGAAGAAGCCGTGGGTCTTTGGTGTACTGTGGATCTTCAGCTTTTCGATTGGGTCTTCGTTTTTTGGGCAATGAGTTCGACGACTTGGGTCTCCGGTGGTGTGAGTTGAGTACAGGGACTGCAACCGCCAGCGAGGATCTCTTTTTCTCTGTGAGTCTCGATTTTTTGAACAGAAACGTGTGGGTCTCGGCTTTGAATATTATCGCTGCAGAGGTGTTCAGTGTTGTGGGTGTCAGAAAATCAACCTGTTCTTGTCGTGGGTCTCGGGTTTCAGGGGTTGTGAACTCGTGGGTCTCTATAGGGGCTGTTCTCCTACAATATCGAAGGCTATTAAGGCAGTGGTATTCGATTTGTGCTCAAGTCAGTAAAAGATTTGAGGTATTGATCATTTTATCGACACAATTCAATCCATAGGATTTTGGATTGGTTTATGCTTTTGTACTTGTAAAATTGTGACTTACTGCTTCTGAATAAAAATCCTCACAAGCTGGTTCTCAAAGTGGATGTAGACCAAAAGGTTGAACCACTATATATCTCGGTGTCAAATTTTTATCTTGCTTGCTTGACTAAATTTGTTGCTGAAATTGCGTTCTAATTTGGCATATTCGAGTTCGGGTTTTATAACAAGTGGTATCAGAGCTCCATTCTATCCAAAGGTTCAAAGGTTCGTGGTTTTGTGCTTCGGTTCATTCTTTGTTCAGGTTATACTGTGAGGTTAATGTCTTCAATGTCGACTCGTTTTGAGGTTGCTCAATTTGATGGGAAGGGTGATTTCGGGTTATGGAGAAAGAAGATTAAAGCTCTTTCGGTTCAGCAAAAGGTAGCAAAAATCTTGTGTGACGAAAATGACCTTCCAGCGAACTCATAGAAGATGAACGAAAGGAGATGGATGAAATTGCCTATTCGACAATTATACTCTATCTTTCGGACGGAGTACTTAGGCAAGTAGATGAGGCAACTACCACAACCGAGTTATGGAAGAAATTGGAGAGCCTTTATTTGAAGGAGAAATTCTTTGGATATAAGATGGATGAGAATAAAGGCTTGGAAGAGAACTTGGACGATTTTCAAAAGATTGTGGTCGATCTCAATAACATCGATGAGAAGATGTCAGATGAGAATCAAGCAGCTATTCTTTTGAATTCTTTGCCAGATACATTTCGAGAAGTTAAAGCAGCCATAAAATATGGAAGAGATTCTCTGACCATGGACATTGTGGTGGATGCTTTAAAAACGAGAAATCTCGAAATTAAGAAGGAACGCAGGGAAGGAGAGTTACTTATGGCCAAAGGGAGAACTGAAAAGAAAAATTGGAAAGGAAAGGAATCTAGAAGCAGGTCTAAGTCCAAAGGGAAAGACAAAAAGTGTTACTTGTGTCGTAAGGAGGGGCATTTTAAGAAAGATTGTCCCTTGAACAAGAACAAAGAAGCTTCTAATAACAAGAAGGGTGAATCTAGTGCGGCAAATGTAACAGATGAATATGATTCTGCAGAGGTCTTGATGGTGTCCAGTAGAGATTTTCAAGATGAGTGGATCATGGATTCTGGTTGCACATTTCACATGACTCCCATGAGGGACTATCTGATTGATTTTCAGGAAGTCAGTGGGGGAAAGGTTTTGCTGGGTGATAATGGCGTCTGTAATGTGAGAGGAACTGGCTCAATTCGGCTTGCAACACATGATGGTTTGATCAGAATACTTGCAAATGTAAGGTACGTACCAAAACTTAAACGAAATCTAATTTCCTTAGGTGAATTAGATAGATCAGGTTATTCATATAAATATGTGAATGGAGTTCTGAAAGTTTCCAAAGGATCTCTAGTTAAATTGAAAGGAACCTTGAGGAATGGTCTCTATGTGTTGGAAGGTACTGCAATTACAGGGTACGTTGCAGTTGCATCTAGCAAAGAAATTGATATGTCTATGTTATGGCATAAGAGGTTGGCTCATGTGAGTGAAAGAGGTCTACAAGCTCTTTCACAACAAGACTTACTTGGAGAAGTTAAAGACGTCGAACTCCCATTTTGTGATCATTGCATAATGGGGAAGTCTACTAGGGTGAAGTTTGGAAAAGGGAAGCATACAACTAAAGGCATATTGGATTATGTACATTCAGATTTGTGGGGTCCTATCAAGGTACCTAGTATGGGAGGTTCAAGGTACTTCATGTCTATTATTGATGATTTTTCAAGGAAGGTGTGGATTTATCTACTGAAACAGAAGGATGAGGCTTTTGGGAAATTCCTTGAATGGAAGAAGCAGACTGAGAACCAAACAGGAAGAAAGGTAAAGTACCTGAGGACTGATAATGGTTTAGAGTTTGTGAATCACAAATTAGACAAACTTTGCAAATCTGAAGGAATCACGAGACATTTTACTGTTACACACACTCCACAGAAAAATGGTTTAGCTGAGAGGTTCAAAAGAACAATACTGGAGCGTACTAGATGTCTCTTGTCTAATGCTTCGTTACCTTTGAAGTTTTGGGGAGAAGCTGCCCAAACTGCCTGTTATCATATTAACAGGAGTCCGTCTTCTGCAATAGACTTCAAGACTCCTCAGGAGGTATGGAAAGGAGAAGCTCCAAGTCTTGATCATCTCAGAGTATTCGGTTGTTCAGCTTATTCTCCTGTTAAGGAAGGAAAGCTGAACAATAGGGCATTGAAATGTATGTTTCTGGGCTATCCTCCAGGTGTCAAAGGATATAAACTTTGGTGCTTGGAAGAGGGTAGGAATAAATGTATTATCAGCAGAGATGTCACTTTTAATGAAGAAAAGATGCCGTTTTGTACTAAGAGCCAGCCAGAACAAAAGTCAGTTGAGAATGTTGAAACAGAAGTCAGAATTGATTCTGAGCCACGACCATCAGGTACTTCAGGTGAATCTAGTGATGAGTCGCCTCTGGTTTCACAAACAGAGTCTTCACAGAGGTCTGAATATGATGGGGGACAATCCCAACATGAGAGGATTTTGATTGATGAGGGAGCTTTCACTGAGGAAAGTTCAGGTAACCATGACTTACAGAATTATCAGCTTGCACGTGACAGATCTCAGAGGGTGAGACACGCCCCTATGAGGTATGGTTTTGCTGACTTAGTTGCTTTTGCTTTGAATTATGCTTCTGATAATATTGAGGCAGAGCCTATTACATACGAAGAGACTATTGCATATGATTTGAAAGAACAATGGAAGACTGCAATGGAAGAAGAATATTTCTCTTTGCGTAAGAATCAGACTTGGTCATTGGTTTCAAAGCCTCCTAAACAGAAACTCATTCAATCAAAGTGGATTTATAAAATCAAGCCAGGTACAGGAGGTAACAACAAGCCTAGGTATAAAGTTAGGCTAGTGGCCAAGGGCTTCACTCAAAAGGAGGGAGTTGATTTTCATGAGGTTTTCTCTCCGGTGGTGAGACATTCATCTATTAGATTAATTTTATCTATCGCTGTTCATTTTGATATGTTTCTTGAACAGATGGATGTCACCACAGCATTCCTTCATGGAGAATTGGAGGAGGTAATTTACATGGCTCAACCTAAGGGCTATGAAGTGAAGGGAAAATAAGATATGGTTTGTCGCCTTCATAAGTCCATCTATGGACTGAAGCAGTTGCCAAGACAGTGGTATATTCGGTTTGATACCTTCATTCTAAAGCAGGGATTTCACAGGAGCTCATATGATGCATGCGTATATTGGAAACTATCTCTGAAAGGTACTTATATTTATCTACTTCTTTATGTAGATGATATGATACTAGTGTCTAAGGATTTTGCTGAAATCTGTGAACTCAAGAGACAGTTGAGTAGTGAGTTTGAAATGAAAGATTTAGGTGCATTGAAAAGAATATTAGGCATGGATGTTAATAGAGATAGGGAGAAAGGTTTGTTAACCATTTCGCAGGAGAGCTATGTGCATAAACTGCTTGACAGGTACAACATGTCTGATTGTAAGGCAGTTTCGACACCCTTAGCATCTGATAGCCAGAGTGCTACTCATCTTGCGAAGAATCCATCTCACCATGAACGGTCTAAACATATCGATCTTAAATTTCATTTCATTGGGGATGCAGTTGCTCATAATGAAATTGAACTGGTTAAAGTTGATCATACGGATCAGAACTTGTCAGATATGTTAACCAAGGTACTCACAGCTCATAGGTTTAAATACCTGTTAAATGAGCTGAATGTAAAGCCGGGATGATAAGAAAATTTAGGGAATCAACTTAGTGGCTTAAGATGTTCTTGTCATGAGGGAGATTTGTGAAAATGACAAGAAATCTAAATGGTTTAAGTTGGGGGCATTTAAGTAAATGTATACAAAGGGGGCATTTTTGAAATTAACTCATCTTCCCTTGTTTTAGGGCTGTTCACGATTAGAACTCAGAGGGAGAGAGAGCAGCAGCCGCACGAAGGAAAAACATAGAGATTGAGAGGGAGCAGTCGCACAGTTAAGCAAAAACGAAGAAGAAGAAGCCGTGGGTCTTCGGTGTACTGTGGGTCTTCAGCTTTTCGATTGGGTTTTCGTTTTTTGGGCAGTGAGTTCGGCGACTTGGGTCTCCGGTGGTGTGAGTTGAGTACAGGGACTACAACCGCCAGCGAGGATCTCTTCTTCTCTGTGAGTCTCGATTTTTTGAACAGAAACGTGTGGGCCTCTGCTTTGAACATTATCGCTGCAGAGGTGTTCAGTGCTATGGGTGTCTGAAAATCAACCTGTTCTTGTCGTGGGTCTCGGGTTTCAGGGGTTGTGAACTCGTGGGTCTCTGTTTCGGTATAGGGGCTGTTCTCCGACAACATCGAAGGCTGTTAAGGCAGTGGTATTTGATTTGTGCTCAAGTCAGTAAAAGATTTGAGGTATTGATCATTTTATCGACACGATTTCAATCCATAGATTTTGGATTGGTTTATGCTTTTGTACTTGTAAAATTGTGACTTACTGCTTCTGAATAAAAATCCTCACAAGCTGGTTCTCAAAGTGGATGTAGACCGAAATGTTGAACCACTATATATCTCGGTGTCAAATTTTTCTCTTGCTTGCTTGACTAAATTTGTTGCTGAAACTGCGTTCTAATTTGGCATATTCGAGTTTGGGTTTTATAACAATATTAAACCACAAATAGATTAAAATAAACTCAATAATTAATGAATGAGTATAAAAGAATATTTAAAACACTTAAAAGCCAAATTTGAACAAATCCAACCACTCCGTTGGAATTGATTTTTATGTTAAACTTAATGCCAAACTTGACTTAGTCATTTAACAAAAACTAAAATCCAAAAGGTAGCATATAATTTGACTGGATAAGCCTCCCAAAATTTGAATGGATATGTCAAGATAATTTACAATTCATGTAATAGGTAGCATATATGGAACACCAACATGCAAACTTGACATTATGAAGGATTCAAAATCAAAATTACAAACTGAGAAAAAAAAAAAGAATTGGCAGATTGCAAGATTAAAAATGAATTAAATGGAAGATAGAATTCTGTCAAATTGAAATTAGCTACGGACAGTTAAATATCCAGTTGCTAAGGTGCTAAATAAGATGAGTTACATTTAGTTGCAATATATGAAAGTGGAAGGCAAAGAATTTAAAGCCCATGGCTAATAGATTGACGAAGGGAAATAAAATTGTAAGCTACACAAACTCTTATGGATAGTGGTGCTATGAATGCAAATTGTAACTGACGGATCATAAATTGAAATGGATCAAATCTAAATACAAGTGATCAATTTGATCTTCCTAAATTTCAGATCCAACATGTATTTTCATAAGAACAAAGCAAGAACTCACTTAGAACTTCATCAACATACTTCTTGAAAGTTGACAATTTTCTGGAAAGATTCACAAAATCAGACAAAATTTCTTTCAAGCAAACTTAATTAGTTTCTAAAAGAAGACAAAGTTGAAGATTGGATCAAGATCTACAAAAATCTAGAAGACAACAATATTAAATAACCTATAAAAATACAATTTTTTGGGCTTTATTTACAGAATACGAAAATGAACAAAAAGGAAAAAGAAAAGAAAATAAACAACTACGAGAGAAAGAAGGTCCACAATCCTTAAATCAAAGAAAATGTTCATAAAGAACCATGAAAGATTAAGAACAACAACTATGGGTGAAAGAAAATAATGAAAACCCAGAAGCCAAAAGACACTTCTAGAAAGTAATTAATTTTTATGCACATATGAAAACCCACAAACTTCTTAAAGAATTTGATGTTTGATAGATTGAAACATCACCTTAATTAGCAACTCCAAAAAGACCAAGAATTACCCATTAATGAAAACAAACACAAAGAGAAAGATAAAAGACCTAAAGCGGCAAGCTCCTTAATATCCAAAATTGAGGGTCATGAAGGAGGAAAAATGATAGAGAGACAGAACTTCGAGTTTCAGTGGTTTAGAGAGAGATGAGGGTTTGAAGAGAAATATGAAGAAAACCGACTAGAACTAAGAGCTATAAAAATTCATTTTTGTTGTAGTGAACTTCATAGCTATTGGAGATAATTCCATGGGGAGATTAGGCAGTATGCTTTACTTAGCTTTAGGAATTTTGGTATATTGTATTATTATACTGGGTGCTACTACATGGAAACTCTTGTACCAACTTTCATTATAGTGGATTTGTTTCTTCTCTGCCAGTAGCATTTTCTTGCATGATTTTTCTTCTAAAATGTGTCTTCTTGTTGTCCTTTGCCTTTATCTCTGAGTCCGTGCAGGCCATTTTCTCTTGACAGATCTACTATTGGAAAATATGAAGAAAACTTCCATTAAAAGTGAGAAAGAAGGGAGAATTGTAGATGTCTCCTCAGAAGCTCATAGTTACACGTATTCTAAAGGCATCCAATTCAATTAACGATGAATCAAGGTAAATTTTGTTATTATATTTCTATCTAGTTAGGTTGTGTTGTTGTGTATTTTTAGAGAACATTGCATTAGTTTGATGTTGATTCGACAAGTCTTTCTTGAATTAGATTTTTGTACCTTTCTTTTTCCCTCTGTTTTCTTTTTCTTTGATTCTTGGAACTGGAAAATAATGCAAGCAAAATCTCAATTTTTTGGATTGTTCCTTGCTGCTGCTGTCTATTCCATGGGTTTTTATATGTTGATGGGAAAGTTAATTATTATCTTTTTGTTGTGTGTTTATTATTCATTTTTCACGTGATTGTGTATCAAATGAGATTTTGATGATTGCAACTTTGCCTTACTCTTTGGCTGGAAAGTATTATTCTTTTTTGTGTCTTGATGATATAAGAGCTCCTTGCTTTTAATTTGCCACAAAATATTTGCTCAATTAATACTTACAAATGAACATCTTCTTTCCTCGAAAGTATGCATCAAGTTCAATTTCAAATTTTGAACCAAGTAAGTGATTTATTCATTTGAAATTCTATTTTAGTCCTGTTTCTTACTTTTGTTATTGTTTTTATTCTCATGCTTAATTTTTCGACTCATCTTGTGGTGCTCTTTGTCTGAGAATGATAAGAATAAGGCCTTACGGAAGGAAGTCTTGAAGTCTAATGACAGACATTGCAAAAGAAATGGAAGTGAAATTCATGCTCTTTTGCGAAAACAGTGTATGGATGAGAAAACATTATGTTTATACATAATTTTTTTTGTGGTTTTTCATTTGGGTTTTATATAAAGAAGAAAGAAACTGAGAGTAGAATGAAAGTAAATGAGTTTGATGGAGTTGGGTGCCAGTGTTACTTGACTGCCAATTTCATAACACAGTGTGTTTACTATTAAACTCATTATCTTATGATATGCTAGACTATTAATCTCTCTTATTTGAAAAAAAAAAAAGATGTAGAGTTGGTTCCATTGTCAAATACTGCTTTCCAGTTTTCTCTTTGTGCTTCATGTAATATGTTTTATGGAAACAGATTTTGTTTTCAAATCTCAATGTGGTCTACTTTCATGAAAAAAGATGATTTGTCTCATGATATTTGGATAGCCATGGCATGGAACACAAAGACAATGTGTTACAAGGGCAGAAAAATTGAGGTTCCAAGTACTAAAGGCAGACGATCAAGAAGGTTACATGAGATTGGTTAAGGCGTGCAAGAGTGAACAATTGGTAGGATGATCAAAAAGCTTCTATTTAACATTCTTTTATTAATTAGTTGTTGATAAGGAGATCAGATTTAAATTTTCATTCTTTGATTGATAGGATAGTTGTTGAGATTTTTAATTCATTGACACCTTATGAGTTAAACGATTTGTTACTTTGCTTATTGTATTACATATTTTATATTTTAATAAATTAAAGTTAATGTTTGTTGAGTTAATTGTGAAATATAATACTATTGAGATTTTATTTTGTACATAGGTTGAGAAAGAGAAATATTGTTGGTTAGCCACATTTGCAACCAATTTTTTTTAATTAAATTATTGACAAAACGGTGACGGCCATTGTCTGTCATTGAAAACCACTATTTTTGACATTTAATGACGGGCATACTTTTAATGACAGACTTTTAATGATAGACGAACTTTTAATGACATACATTTAATGACGGACTGGTGGACGTACAAATACGTTTCCGCAAGAGCACGAGTCAAGTAATATAAAACGGTATTCCTACCGTGTTTTGAACCACAGAGATTGACTTTTAATTCAATTAATTACCACGAATACTCTCACTTAACTTTATTTAGAGAACCAAAGTCAAAATAAGGTAAACTAACTAAAAATAGATAATAAAAACAGAAAAATAAATGGGAGACACAAACACGATGGATAACTTGAGAAATGATCAATAACTAAGTTAACAGACAATGATAATTCAATGGACAGTGAACTCATAAATCTAGAAGCTCTAAAGACGTAGAATCTCCTCTCGGTCTCCTCCACTCTCAAGTATTAATTAACTGACCTAGGTCTCCCTAACACTAGCTAACTCATACAAGGCGTTAAGACTATTCATTACTCACTTCTAATGAACATTTATTAACCCTGACTATCACACAGGTAAATAAACACTAGTTATGCAATTGGGTTATTGTCTAATTAAGCTTCTCTCCTTCAAGTTTCCACTTAGAAAACTATTCAATTAACCAATGCCCAACTAATTAACCTTCATCACCAACTACAATTAATTAGCTATTAATCTCGCTATCACTCGAGTAGTTAATTAATTACGCATTAAGCTAAACTAAGTATCCTCTCTTGAGCTCTATTTAGAAATACCTCAATTAATTAGAGGAACAATGAATAAAGGCATTAAGCAACAATTGTATAAATGATTCAAAGCCCTACTAATCATAAACATCCATAAACTAAGCAATTGGTCCAACAATTCTAACAATTAAGCATCCAAACAATCAAATACAACAAACCCAAGTAATTAGGAACAAGGATATACAAATTCAGTTCAAACAACTCATAAATCCCTAATTATACAGCCACTAAATTAACTATAAATGAAAAGAAAAGGGAAGAAATTGTAAATAAAGGGAGATTTCTCGTTTATGAGGTGTTATCCCAAGAATTTGAGCTCCAAATCTTCAATACCGCTCCAATTCGCTCACAAAATTCTCCCAAAACCTCTCAAAATAGCATGGAGTAAAGTTTAGGGCATAAACCCTCGGTCTGGCCTCCTAAAATCGAAGAGAAAATGTTGATTTTATAGTAGGGATCAAGCAGCATCTAAAAAAAACGTGTTCTGCTGATATCATAGTGCCTAGGCACGTAAAATAGCGCCTAGGCACTGTCACTCTGCCTTCCCTCCTATCTGTGGTGCTTGGGCGCCGTAGTGTTTTTTTTTTGTTTTTTGTTTTTTTTTATTATTATTTTTTAACTTTCAACTTGAAATGCTTCAAACTTGGACTTTCAAAATGAACTCTTTCTTGCTCAACATTTTATTAATTATATCTTCTCTTCTTGAATCTTCAACACAGTTCTAAAAGGCTCCAATATCCATCAAAGTAATCTCGAACACTCGATGTTGGTCCGTTAGCTCGGTTTCTAGAAAATCAAGAGAAATACACATCAAAGTTTGCTAATTAAATACAAAACTAGCCAATAAATCGGCATAAATATAGCACTAAATTAGTGCTATCACGGACAACCTTTTAATGATAGACATTTTAATGACGGAAATACTTTTAATGTCATACATTGACCGACAATAAAAGTTGTCCATCATTATAGGCTACGATGACATGCGAAAAGATGTCGAGCGCTTGTCCGACATCGTTTCACTACAATGACGGGCAATGCTCTTCATTAAACCCCAAATTTATACTAGTGAAGGCCAACAAAACCCAAATTCAAATGGTTAGATCCTAAATCAACAAAGCTCAAGTCCAATGGTTGAGCCCAAAAAGCCATTATGGCCGAAGCCCACATGCCCATGGAAAGCTCTATAAATAGAACTCTCGAGGGGTTCAGAAATTGAAAACTCTCTAGAGAACTCAGAAAGAATCCAATGCAAGGTCCTTAGGTGCTGAATGCTCCTTAAGGTCCTGAGGTGCTGAATGCTTCAAGACAAATCCTTAGGTGCTGAACATTCGGTGAAGACTAAAGACTCTTCTATGTTGGGATTTATGCCCTATAGCCTCGTAATTAATTATTTATTTAATAATTAATAGTAATTTTGATTATTTTATTTGCAATATAATATTATTCATTATATGAAAAATCCAAGGTTATTAGTGTAATCTTGAACAATATGTGGTTGACATACAGAAGGATTGTGTTCAAGAAATAACCTAAAGAGTCATAGTATATAGATAAGGTTGGGTATCTTATCTTGGTAACACTATAGATACGACCCACTTTGTAATAGTTACAAATGATTTGATCCAAATTGTTCATGTGGAGACATGTGAGTGGGGGTATTTTATACAATGAGTTTGTATAAGACTGGACCACGAAATATTTAATGTCTTTTTATAAATCCGTTAATTGAGAAAATTAATATTTCATCATGATGATCATATGCGACTCGATATTAATCTTGAGTGAGTTATAAACTCTTGCCTGTGAGGGCTTGTCCTTTGATTTGCATGGGTGAGAGTGGCTTTTGTTGCCGATTCAATAAGCCTACTATTTTGGGGACTTAACCAAATAGGGAGCTGGGAACATAATGTCACAAGATGGAATTCACTCATTCCCTTATAGGGTAAGTAGATGAGTAGTTCCCTTAAGTGCTGATTTCAGGACTTGAACAATGGAGCCCCACCCTCTTACTGGCCCGAGAGGGATTTAGTTTATGGTTGGATCATAAAAAAATTGTTCATTAGAGGATCAGTAGTACATGAGATGCAAGATGTAATTACAGGGGAAAAACAGACTTTTGCCCCAGCTGTAATGACGAACAACTCGTGAATGATCGACTTGCATGTAATGATTATATCAATGGACACAACTTGTCCTACAGTGCATAAGAGTGCAACTTTAGGTCTATAGTGGAGTGACCCTAGAGTTAATGAATAAAAATTGATTAATTAAAGAGTTTAATTAATTAATTTTGTATCATTGGAGCTTATAATCTGTAGGTCCATAAGGTCTCATTGCTAGCTCGTAGTAACACTAAAAGATCAATTTAGTTGAAAGAAAAATTTGAAATGTTCAAATTAATATTTAATATATTAGATATATTAAATATAAAAGAGAAAAATATATTTATTGTATTTGATACATTAAATATTAAAATTTGAAATGTTCAAATTAATATTTAATTTGAACACTTTGAAGTGTTCAAATTAATATTTAATATATTAGATATATTAAATATAAAAGAGGAAAATATATTTATTGTATTTGATCATTAAATATTAAAATAATTAATGTATATTAGATACATTATATAAAAGATATTTATTAAATTTGAATTGGATTCAAATTAGAAAATAAATGTCGTAGGAGAATTTTAAACGGTTTGAATAAGATTCAAATTGGTTAGATAAATATATTTTAATATATTAGATATTAAAATATATTATTTAATTATTTTCCCTAGACCACTATTAAATAGAACCCTAGGGGTGAGCCATTGTGCATTCTTCACAACACACATCTCCTCAATAAAGAGAATTAGAGAATTCTTTTTAGACCTCTTCCTCTTTAATCTCTTGTGGATTTTCTTTCAAGAAGCTCTCACAAGCCTTGATCTTGTGATCGAGTCATAGCGATGAAGACTTTGTGGAAGAATTTCCATATTTTCAAGGTATGTTATGCTTAACCATAATATTATTATTTAATTCTAAATAAACTCAAACCGATCCCCGCTTCCGCTTGGGTTTAATTAGATTATTCCCTGAAATTGGCATCAGAGCAGTCTTTGAATTTTATTTAGAATTAAAAGTTTTACAAGGTGGGTATTTTAATTTTATATATGTGATATGTTGGTTTGCAAAATTGATTGTTTAGGCTATTTGGCATTAGATTTATTGCTTTTAAGTAAATCATTTGTAAAAATCCATTGGGTCTAAGATTTTATCGTATTTTTAAAACTCATGTAATGTGAGTTGGGTGAGACTTGAAGAATATTTTTTTTATGAGCATGAGGCTGGAGATAATATAAGAGTTCATGTATGTTTTATTAAAATTATATATATATAGTAAAACTTCAAGGTGCAGTGGCCTTCGTGAAATTCCATGAGATGTGTTGCATGAATTTTTTGTATTATTTAAAATAAAATAAAAAAAATCGTGAATGCTGCCGTCAAAATTACAAAACCTTGCTTACCAGTCAAAGATGCGTATTTTTTATTAAATTCCTTCCGACTTCTGCAAACGTGGAGCACATGTGGGTCCCTGGAGTTCACTTGATTCGAGCTCGTCGGCGTTGCATCAAACTCATCCTCGAAGGCATGAATCAAGTCGGCCAATGAACACACGTTCAGGGGTCAAGTTTTTTGACTAAAGTGGATTTTGAAAATTCATGAATGATATTCAAATTGGATTTCAATGGATTTTGAAATTGAATTTCAAAATAAGCTGCATAAAATTAGAATTAGATTTCAATTGATTTTGAAATTGGATTTCAAATAAATAGCGTAAACTTGAAATTGAAATTTTAATTTGGAATAGTTTCAAAGAAGGAAAAGTTTTTGAAGGCCATGATATGTCTTGGATTTAAATTATTGTAATTTAAATTGTTTTCAATTTCTTAGGATATGCCAAATATGCCGGTCAATTTTTCTATTTTTAATTCAATTATGCATGAGATGTATGTTTTAAATTGTTTGATTGTTGCATAAAGTATGTCATTTAAATTTAAAATCCCACCATAGGTTAAGCATGATCATGCATCTTATCTATTTTTTAATATAATTGTTATATTTAAATTTTTTGATTAGGTTGCTTCCTAATAGAGATAAGATGTTTTCCTAATTAGTTTATGTTTTCCATATCTTTGACTATAATTGTTATATTTGAAAATTGATTGGAAAATTAAATTAGGATATTTTCTTTTATAAATGAAATCCATGTTTTCCTAATAGGATTATAATATATCCTAATGAGATTAGGATTTTCTTAAAATAAAGATATTTCGAATTCATGCTTTAAATAGTTTAATTTTGAATTTAATATATCTTTATTTGTTAGAATTTAGAATAATCTTTTAATTTAGTTTTAAGTGGTTTAAAATGGTAGAATTTCAAGATTATCCATATAGTTTAAGTTTTGAATTTAATTTATCTTCTATTTTTCTAATAGAATTAGAATAAAATATCAAGGATTATCTTTTAATTTGTTTTAAGGGGTTTAAAATGATGGATTTTTAAGACTATCAAAGTGAATTTTTTTTAATAGGATTAAAAATATTTATGTTCATTAATCTAATAATTAATAGTTAATTAAAGATTAATGAGTTTGAAATAAAAATTAACTATAAGGGAACTCTGTCTATGGAATGTTCTGTCTAGACTGGGGTATTTAAGCTGACCGAAAGGGAACACCTCTAACTGGGAACCGACCTAGGAGTTGAATTAGTCAAATTTTATTTAATTTCACTAAGCATGCTCATAATGTAATTAATTTTTTTTTAAATAGTTTAAAAACTTGGTAATTCACATTAAAATCAATCTAGCAACATAAGGGTTATGAAAGGTAGATTGAGGAACTTAGATAAATGAGATTAGCCTAATTTGTCTAAGTAAGAGAAAACCTTATTTCAAAATAGTAAGTGGGAGAAGGAAATGTGTCAACATATCCTACGGTCTCCATCATTGGTTCACATCAAGAGATTAATGCAGGGCCTCGTGGCGACTTTTGGACCGTCCCCCTACTGAAGGTGTTTGCATGAGTCAGTATTAGGGTGAACTCCTGAGAATGATAGAATTGTAGTTTTGTTTCCAATACTTGACCTTCCATACGGCGGCACTTGTTGGGATAAAACTACGGGATCTAAAATTATGGGTCACACTTACAAATGGCTCATTAAAGTTGTTAATGATGTCTTTGACCAAACTAATGGTAACTAAATATTATAGGAATAAGAGTTATTCTGGTGTAATACTTGGTTGAGATTGTCTCAGTTTAGTGAAGGAATACTTGACCTACCCTACGACGGCACTTGTTCTAACTCACTAAAGTACCATAGCATTAGAAATGATTTATAGGGTTCATTTTTCAAATTGTTTGATTTCTATGCTAAAATTGAATGGATAATTGTTTGCATGATGTTAAATTATATATTTTATATATTTCAATATTATGTCATTTTCTCTCATAATTTTTAATTTTATTACCGATAAGTCAAAATTGAGAAATTTTATTACTTGGAAAAGTAACATTAACACTATAATGGTAGTGTAAAATTCTGAATTTGTCTTTATTGAGAAATGTTCTCAAAATCTGTTGCTAATGTTATTCGAATTGTTCGTGAAGCACATGATTAATGAATCAAAAGTAAACGAGATAGCTTGTACGTATTCTCCTAGTTGACATGTTAGATGTCAAATTTAGAAGATAAAGAAAATGACAACAACATATGAGATGTTGAAATCAACATAAGCTAAATTTAAAAATTATCTAAATGATCTCGAATTTAAGTATTACAAAATTCCAAGAAAACAAACCAAATGACTGAAGTTATATACAAGGAAATAGTTCCTAAATTAGTAAGGACAGTCACAATGAGAGGAATTTTTGAAATACCTCTATGGGAAGAATAATATAGATGACAGTAAATTTGATTTATTAGATTTTTAGTGGAGAATAAATAACGCCACCTAGATAGTTGATACAAGATTCACTATCAAGATTTATTCTTCATTACATTTAATATGTAATTCTTGGAAAATACTTAACATGTAGAATAGTTTCTACAAGTTAGTACCAAGAAACCTATCTCAGTTAGTGTAGTGGGAGACATTAATATGTCATTAAGTAAAAATTGTTACATAATGCTGAATATGGTGTTTTTACTAACCATAAGAGAAATTCAATTTCTCGAACTTTATTACAAAAATGTTCATATAGTATGAATTACTTTGAGGTATCGTTGCGTAATTTTTGCGCAATACTGCAAGTGTATGGGTCAAGTTTTAATATAGTGAAAGAGTGTTCGAGTATCCTCCTCAGGATTGGTTTTCTAATTCACTTAAGTATTATGAATATTATCGCTCAATTTTATTTAGAGAATAGAATTGAATGATGGATGCAAGATTTAAATAAAACAATTATAATAAAAATTGAAACAATCAGAGGAGAAAATATCATAGGGAGTTGATTTCACCTATTAGACTAAAATAAAGAAATTACTTAAACATCCAAGATTGATCAAACAAATATTTCATAAGTCTAGAAATCTTTTATCATGAATGACTCTTTCGAGGACAAACAATTCTTATGCAATAAGGTAAAACCTACATCTTTGATGATTTTTAACGTTATGCATAGCATGAAGTTCCTTCATTAACAACTTCGAAATGATCCCTAATCATTATCAAGTTATAACTACCTTTAGTCATGCAATTATGATCTAATCTAAATTACCTTTCTCGAGCGTGAATTTAGACCAACATAACATTTAATCCGTGATCAAAAGATTAAAATCATTAAGAATATAAAAGCATGAATGAAATTAATGACAATCAATCATGGAATTTAAATAATTAAAACATAAGGTCTAATGGCTACATCAATCCCTAGAATAAGAAAAGAGTTTAGTCACTCATGTTCACTATCACAAAATCTAAACTCTTAAACAACATTTAAATACTAAATAAAAAGAAAGAAGAGAAAAACTATGTTGGTGTGTCGATTTTCCGTCTCCGTATGATCTCCACAACTTGGCCTTGAATATTTCCCTCAAGTCTCTTCTCACTCTTGTATGTAGAAATTTGGAGTTGTGCTCTCCAAAGTTGAATGCCTTGAAGTGAAGAGAATGTGGGTATTTATAATGGGTTAATCCATATCCTAATCTAATTAGGAATTCATTATTTAATTAAATTAAGAATCCAAAATCTAATCAAATTAGGAATCCATAACCTAATTAAATTAGGAATATTTTTCTTCTCCAAAAATTGTCCCCAAAATTCGTTGCTTAAGTAGCTCATTTATCACCATATTTCTTCTAAAATATTCATTTTGCTTCAAATGCTCAATTTCTACAAAATAAACAATTATGAACGTAAAAAGCATATTTTTAAGTCTCAAAACTAGTATAAAATGAAGCCTAATGATACCACATATTGTGTGCTATCAAGTATGAAAGTTTATATTTTCAAAATTGTTTGAAAATACATTCAGCTGAAAATAAGAACAATTTGTATATGTTGGCATATACTATACTACAAAATACTGAGATATTCAGGATTATAGAATTCAAAATAGAAAGACATTGTTTTCTCCTAAAAGACGATACTTGACTTTGGCATTTAAGGTTGATTAATATTAACTTGAATGAAATGAAAAGACTAGTACAAATTTGACTTTTAATTACGGGCAATGCGCGTCATTAAAAGGAAACGATGTCAGGCGCCCGTGCGTCATCTTTTCGAGTGTCATCGTAGGCTACGATGACGGACACCTTTTAATGACGGGCATTGCCCGTCATTAAAAAGTGTGCGTCATCATAACCTACAATGTCGGTCAACTTTTAATGTCGGTCAATGTATGACATTAAAAGTCAATGTGCGTCATTAAAGGAATGTTTTAATGACGGTCATTGTCCGTCATTGTTTCATTAATAATTTAATAAAAAAAATTATATTGTTGGTTGCAATCATGACTAGCCAACAATATTTCTCTCTCAATCTAATAAAAAATTCAAACTAATATTATACTTTTATACAACAATTAACTCAAAAAACAAAACTTCAATTAATTAAATATAACATTAACATATACTCCTAAGTTTTAAAATGTTAGGCATTACCTTAACAAAAATTAATTAACAATTTATAGAAAGTAATAATTAATATATACCTAGAGCTTCGAAGTCTGAAAAATGAGAACTTGTTGCGTCTACCTCCTCATCGATCTATTTCAAACTCTTTATCAAACTCTTCCAAAACCTAAGAAACTCTTCTTATCTGATTAACAAAGAAAGACAACAAAATCAGCCAAAATTAATTTAAAGTCCTCAGCTACAAGGCAAATATGGAATGAGTGGAAAATCAAAGTCATGCAACTTTTCAAATAAAGGCTTTCAATTAACACAGTAAATTGCATATTTGGTCCATTTCCTATTTTCTTTAGATTTTGTTTTCTGCGCATAACGTGCTTTAGAGAGTACTCAATTTAACAGCTTTATTTTCCTTTATATATAATCAGGCTGCTGTAGACAATGCATCCATACCTCTAGGATGAAACAATTGAAAGAAAGTGGAAACAAAGCAGATACTAGTCTTAGAATCATGTCACAATCCAATTCTCCAGAGAGTAGAGCCAAGCACATTAGACTTCTATGCACTGCAAAAATTTAGTATGAAGCAAAAATTTATTCAATGAAGACTACAAGTAACAAACAAAACATTGTAGGCATGCATTTAGATGGGGGAAAGATTTAGTGAAACAAAAAGCACTGGTTTAAGAATACAAAGTCCTGAAAAATGTTACTATAACAGATTTCATAATCTAAAAGACTGATTGTTTAACTCATTCATTCATTTAGTCAGTAATAGAGATATGCAAAATCCAAATGCATCATATTGATTTACCTCACAATAACCCACATTTGTAACACTTAAAACACTAACAAGTAACCTCCTTTTCATATTTTTTACTCACACCACCTTCAAAAACCATATTAAAAATGGTAGCTTTTTCTAGAATACATATGATATGAGGACTGCATGTGGCAAACCTGCATCACTACAGTGGTAACATAGTCAGCACAACTCTCAGCAAGTTTCCTTGACACGCAAGGTGGTGTTGCATATCCAATGGCAGATACAATATCAGAGCTAAATCCAAACTCCTTATTTGACTTTTTACGAAGCATTACATCTTACTCCGTTGGATACTTGCAATGATTTCTGAAACAGAACGACTTCTAGGTGGAATTTGATTTTGAATTTCATTCCCTGTAAGCCACAAAAACTTTATTGGCCTCCAAGACTATAACTTAGACACAGCCTGGAACTTTTAAAAAGAACATGAGAAAAGCAAAAATAAAATGCAGATAGTATATAGGCCACCATCTGTCCTAAGCAAACAGAAGCATATCAATAGAAATTTACAAGACAGTAAATTGTGTTTGTTAACCAATAACATATTTAATCTGTACATCTTTTCTTGGAAGCAAGTAATAATCAAATTAAAGAAATAATGATTGCCCACAAGAGAGATGAGAAGTCTACTAACATAAACAGACCTGATGACAGTGCCCACCTATACAATTGCGAAGCTAATTCGAGAGCTTTTGTCAGCCATGCAAGCTCTAACCTCCGTATACAAATAGAGGAGAGAGCTTTTGTTTATTTCCTCTTTGTTTTCTTTCTAATATCTAGCTCAAAAAAGTTTACTTCTTGCTATAGCATCAAACAATCCCAAATTACATTTATATTTGAAATACTCACAGGATAAAGAAATAGAAAGATGATATCGATTGACCAAACTTATCTGTTATTCTTGGAGGAACCTTTGTGTTCGACATGTTTGGTTTGGTAGAATTTCTCAAGTGTCAATGTTATTTCATCTAGTTGGCCACTATATATCAACTTTTCTAATCTTTCATCAATGTGATGGACATGCTCCTTTCCGACGTATACAAAATAATCCAGAATATGAAGTCCAAGCAAGTATGCAACTAAATATTTAAAGAAGTTCATCATTAGATCCAAATGAAATAGGCACATCTCACGATAGTTATTACTTTTCTTTTCATACAAGACTTTACCCAAGAAATATGAAGCTTCTTATCCAACAATTATTTTCAACACACAAAATGTCATGTATTTAAAAATGCAAGTCATATTAAATAGGAAAACTACAAAAAAGAAAAAAAAAGTTTGTTACCATGACCTTGTTCTTGACTAAAATGAGCCTATAAACAAGAACTAGCAGGATTACCTCTACAAGCTTCACAATAGCATCATAATCAATCTTGCCATGCTTGGAAATTCCAGCTGCATGAATCTTAAATTTAAAATCTCACCTATTTCTAGCAAGGTGTTCAAACTAGTAACAAAGAACAAGGTTTTGATACCATTGGCCTTCACACCACCTTCAAAAATTAACTAATAAACAACATTGTAATTTTCAAGGAAGCTAAACTCAAAAAAAATGCAAGGAAGCCACTTACCATTGGCGTTAACAGTCAATCCTCAGCAATCTTTGAAAAGGTAACAAAAGCATTTGAAGATAAATCTCTGCACAGTCTGCCAATACTTGGTCAGTTAGCTATCAGATGAAAAATTATGTAGCAGCAGATTCCATTACATCACCAACAACCACTAATTTTGCAACAAACCAAACAAATAGAAATGAAGGTCACCCTGAAGTAGGTAAAACATAAAGACAAGAGCTACTAATAGCAGTTGGAATCTATTCTAAAGAAAATTAGTTTAGGGAGATTGGGATGCTTTTGTAAAGGAAACCTTGATGGTTGTGAAAAAAAAAATGCAGAGAATACAAATATCATTCAAGCCTATAGAATTTCTAGTTTTTAAAGAAAGTGTGTCTTTTAAGATACATTGTACATGGCCTACTTATCTGCATAGCAATAGCTAACCAGAAAATAAAAGAAAAGTTACTTTAGAAATTAATATCAGCGATAAGTTTATCCCAAACAATAGACTTATCAGTGTAAGGCCATTTTCTAGTTGGTATAATCAGAGCAGGGAAATCAACAAGGTATTCTGGGAGCTTTTTATTTATCTTGTCCATTAAAGTTTTTGCACTGATAAAGCACTCCTGGTTGCAACTCCAATGGCACATGGCAAGCCTATCTTGCTAGCATATTTTTAAAATCTCAGAAATTAAAGATACGAACTAAAAGTCGTGGTGATTTAACAGGTAATGCAAGAACCCAAAACCAAGAACTAGTATGTGCAATCCCCTTACTTTATTTATTCCACTAAAATGTAGTCACTGCACCAAACAGTTGCACATCAATTTAAACTAAATCAACAAGTACGTCTTCCCAGGTTCTCCAAAAATGGATAACGATAACAAACAAAATTAGTACCTAAACTTATACAGCAAATTAACTCGCCTGGAACAAGAAGAAAGGTATTTGAAGCGTTTCTTCAAGATCATGTTGAAGTTGTTGAAAACCCCTAAGAAACCCTAATTGCCGAGATTTTGCCACCAAAAATTGATCGAATCAAGAAGTTGCAAGAACTGAAAAAAGCTAATCACACTTAAACCAACTAGATTCAAAAGAATGGGTAAAAAATGACCAGTGTTCTAAAATTAGAACTCAATTTTGAACGCTTCGAGAAAAAAAATGCAAAGAAGAGACTCACGCTTTGAGCTTGTGGCTGCTCAACTTTCAGTGTTGCATTTCTCTGCCATTAGAAAAAATTTTCAGAACCTCAATCTCTCCACCGCCTCAATAGCCACTGCCTTGTGCCTCTTTTGGATATTAAACTCAGCCATCGCATCAACAAAATCACGATTCAACTTCGACAGAGGGAGATAGGTCTCAGCGATGCAATTACAGATCCTGTAGGAGATCTTTGCCACTACAGTTTGAAGGAGAGGTGCAATGGAGGTGAAAACAACGAGATGACACATGACTGCAATGAGAACGACGATTCAACAACAGATTTTCGATTTTGCAAATTTAAGAAGCGAGCCAAGACAACGACAATGGGAGGAGCGAAGTAGACTGGGTTGAGAGAGGAAAGAGGCGTATGTGGTTTCTTGTAAGTATGAGACAAATTTATAAACGAAAGAAAATTAGGGCTAGACTCTTTTTTCCTTGACTGTCATTGTAGGTCATTCTTAAAATTTCCAATTTGAGCGCTCTTTTTTTCATCCATCTGTCATTGTATCCAATGCGTGAGATTTAGGTACCGTCATTAAAAGTCTGATTTGTTGTAGTGTGTGTCAATTTTCCGTCTCCGTATGATCTCCACAACTTGGCCTTGAATATTTCCCTCAAGTCTCTTCTCACTCTTGTATGTAGAAATTTAGAGTTGTGCTCTCCAAAGTTGAATGTCTTGAAGTGAAGAGAATGTGGGTATTTATAATAGGTTAATCCATATCCTAATCTAATTAGGAATTCATTATTTAATTAAATTAAGAATCCAAAATCTAATCAAATTAGGAATCCATAACCTAATTAAATTAGGAATATTTTTCTTCTCCAAAAATTGTCCCCAAAATTCGTTGCTTAAGTAGCTCATTTATCACCACATTTCTTCTAAAATATTCATTTTGCTCCAAATGCTCAATTTCTACAAAATAAACAATTATGAACGTAAAAAGCATATTTTTAAGTCTCAAAACTAGTATAAAATGAAGCCTAAAGATAGCACATATTGTGTGCTATCAAGTATGAAAGTTTATATTTTCAAAATTGTTTGAAAATACATTCAGCTGAAAATAAGAACAATTTGTATATGTTGGCATATACTATACTACAAAATACTGAGATATTCAGGATTATAGAATCCAAAATAGAAAGACATTGTTTTCTCCTAAAAGCATTTAAGGTTGATTAATATTAACTTGAATGAAATGAAAAGACTAGTAAGAGGTAATTCTTTAAAAGTTAGAATTAATTACTTTACATGTCTGTAGATCTTGCCTTTCATGCAAGATAGTCATCGTTGGGGCTTTATTAGATAAGGCTATAAGGCCAAAGAATACTTTGGGCTTACACATTCTGACCCAAAGTGGTCTGGTGAATGTAAAGGCCAAATAAAGTCATGAATATTTCGTTACTCTAATTGATGATTATTCAAGGTACAAGTATCTTTACCTAATACAACATAAGTCTAATTTTTTTTGAAAAGTTCAAGAAAATTAAGACTAAAGTTAAAAATCGATTAGTTAATTAAATCTATCAAGACATTATGATCAAATCATAATAGAAAATACATGAACCTTACGTACGAAAACTAATTGATAGAAAATGGGGTTTTATCCCAATTATGTTAATACCAAGTGCAATTTTGTGAAATTGTGCTGCAAGAGGAGAAACATGACATTGTTAGACATAGTCACATCAGTAATGAGTTACACACCATTACCATACTCCGGTTAGGAAATGCAATAGAGATTGCATGGTAAACATGATTCCCTCTAAAAGTGTCTACGAGACAATTTTAAAGATTATAGAAGAGTAATAAAGTTGGTTTACAACACCTCACCATTTGGGAATGTTAAGTTCACATGCTGAACATAAGCCTAAAAGCTTGTATATGTTTAAAGATAACCCTAAGTGTAGGCCACTCCTAAGGAGTATAAAGTAGTCTTTTATGTAGTTCTAAAACGAATAAGGTATTTGTATGACAAATATCATTTTTATAAGAAATGTCAAATAAAATACTACAAACCTTTAATAAGGTGAGATAGTGTTAATAAATTGGTTCCAAGTGAAGCCACTAAATAGTTAACAAAAGTTGTTAACAATTTAATTATATTTGAAAGTCAAACGGATCCTAGTCATGAATTGGATAAGACTCATCGTAGTGGGAGAGTTATGAGATGACTCAACCTTTACAAGGACTTAATTGAAACCCAAATTTTCATGTTAGATGACAAAGTTGAAGGCTTATTACCAACAAAGTGAGACTAATGGCTAAGGGTTAAACCTAATACGAGAAAGTAAATTGCAAATAAATTTTCTCACTTGTTGCCATACTAAAGTCTGTAAGCATTATTTAATTCATTGTTGCATATGTGATATAAAAAAAATGAATGTTTAGAATTCTTATATGAAAAGAAATCTTAGATAATGCATCTACACAAATCAATCAGATATGTTTATTTTCAAAGATCAAAAGAAAAAAGTTTGCAAAATATTAAAGGTTCATTTATGAAATGAATTTTACCATTAGATTTGTGAATATAAGGTTTGATAAAAGTATCAAAATCTATGACTTTGGATAAATATAAATGAAGCTTGTATAGACAAGAAAATCATTAATTGCCTAGTGGATTTTTCTCATATTTTATGTTAGTGATATTTTTATCCATTATGAATGATGTAAGATGTCTAACATAAAACGTTGATTAAGTAACCAATTCCAAATAAGTGATTTGGAACGACTCAGTATATTTTAAATGTCCAAAATGAAGATTTTAAGGACAAAATGTTAACTTTGTCTCAAACATCTTATATTAACAAAATTGTTGTCAAATATTTGATATTTATGCCTAAGGAAGTGTATCCTAAGACACCTCAAATGTTGAGAGTATATGATATGCATAAATGAGACTGAACATTTAATATACAATTGGTTAACATATATCAGTTAAATGAATTGTATGCCCATTGAGTAGAAAATTAAAAACTTTCTCCAATTATTTATCGATGATGAGAAATTTTTATGTATGGAGTTAAATATTTGATCTTTACAAGATACACTGGTTCTTACAAAGATTTAGAAAATCTATGTAAAGATAAATTTTACCCTAGGTGGTGGAGTATGATATACAAGTTAAGTTGTTTTGCTTGTGAGGCAACAAAAAGACTTGTATGACTCAAATAGTTCCTTGAAGATCTGAAAGGTGTTTCAAATATGATTTAGTATATCCTCTTTATTATGATAATAGTGGTGCAAAGACTAATATTAAGGAAATTAGAAAACATCAATGTATAGAGAATCATATCGAGAGAAAGAAAGCATCATGGTAGTGACTAAGATAGCTTTTACTGGCAGTCCTTTGAATCTATATAAAGAGACTCTCTAGGCTAAAATGTTCGAGGGTCACCTAGAATGTCTAGGATTACGAGACATGTCTCATCTTTGCTAGGGCAAGTGGGAGAACATGTTGGGTATAGAGTATGCCCTAGTATATATGTCTCGCCGGCTTTAGTGCAAGTGGGAGATTGTTGGGATTTATGCCCTAAAGCCTCGTAATTAATTATTTATTTAATAATTAATAGTAATTTTGATTATTTTATTTGCAATATAATATTATTCACTATATGAAAAATTCAAGGTTATTAGTGTAATCTTGAAAAATATGTGGTTGACATACAGGAGGATCATGTTCAAGAAATAACCTAAAGAGTCATAGTATATCGATAAATTTGGGTGCCTTATCCTGGTAACACTATAGATACGACCCACTTTGTAATAGTTACAAATGATTTGATCCAAATCGTTCATGTGAAGACATGTGAGTGGGGGTATCTTACAATGAGTTTGTGTAAGACTAGACCACGAAATATTTGATGTCTCTTTATAAATCCGTTAATTGAGAAGATTAATATTTCATCAGGATGATCATATGCGACTCGATCTTAATCTTGAGTGAGTTATGAACTCCTGCCTGTGAGGGCTTGTCCTTTGATTTGCATGGGTGAGAGTCGCTTTTGTTGCTGATTCAAATAGCCTACCATTTTGGGGACTTGACCAAATAGGGAGCTGGGAACATAATCTCACAAGATGGAATTCACTCATTCCTTTATAGGGTAAGTAGATGAGTAGTTCCCTTAAGTGCTGATTTCGGGACTTGAACAATGGAGCCCCACCCTCTTACTGGCCCGAGAGGGATTTAGTTTATGGTTGGATCATAAAAAAATTGTTCATTAGAGGATCAGTGGTACTTAGGGTGCAAGATGTAATTACAGGGGTAAAACGAACTTTTGACCCAGCTATAATTACGAACAACTCGTGAAGGATCGACTTGCATGTAATGATTATATCAATGAACACAACTTGTCCTACAGTGCATAAAGAGTGCAACTTTAGGTCTATAGTGGAGTGATCCTAGAGTTAATGAATGAAAATTTATTAATTAAAGAGTTTAATTAATTAATTTTGTATTAATTGGAGCTTATAATCTGTAGGTCTATAAGGTCTCATTGCTAGCTCGTAGTAACACTAAAAGATCAATTTAGTTGAAAGAAAAATTTGAAATGTTCAAATTAATATTTAATTTGAACACTTTGAAGTGTTCAAATTAATATTTAATATATTAGATATATTAAATATAAAAGAGGAAAATATATTTATTGTATTTGATACATTAAATATTAAAATAATTAATGTATATTAGATACATTAAATAAAAGATATTTATTAAATTTGAATTGGATTCAAATAAGAAAATAAATGTTGTAGGAGAATTTTAAACAGTTTGAATAAGATTCAAATTGGTTAGATAAATATATTTTAATATATTAAAATATATTATTTAATTATTTTCCCTAGACCAGTATAAATAGGAACCTAGGGGTGAGCCATTGTGCATTCTTCACAACACACATCTCCTCAATAGAGAGAAAGAATTCTCTCTAGACCTCTTCATTTTTAATGCCTTGTGGATTTTCTTTCAGGAGGCTCCCACAGGCCTTGGTCCTGTGTTCGAGTCCTAGCGAGGAAGACTTTATGGAAGAGATAAAGATCTGCCAAAAGAATATCCATATTTTCAATGTATGTTATGCTTAACCATAATATTATTATTTAATTCTAAATAAACTCAAACCGATCCCTACACTTCCGCTTGGGTTTAATTAGATTATTCCCTTCATTCTAGACCTTCAATCTCGAGAACAAGCACTCCAGCTCTCGAGTGACACACTCGCAAGAGAAAGAATTAGAGGATCATACTTAGAGATTGTATTCCACATCCACAAAATTAATACAAATTAAATTTCATTTACATGTGTCCTATTTCTATTTCTTCCTTGAAATCACGTGTGAACAATTATCTAATGACATCTTAATGTCCCCCACTACACTGACTGAGATGAGTTTCCTAGTGCCAACATGTAAAGACTATACTACATCAGTAAGTATTTTCCAAGAATTACATATTAAACGTAATTAAGAACAAATCTTGATATTGGATCTTAAATCAACTATCTAGGTGGATTTGTTTATTCTCCACCAAAAATCCAGTAAATCAAATTTACTTTTATTTATATTGTTCTTCTCATGGAGGTATTTAAAACATTCATCTCATTATGATTGCACTACTGACTAATTTAGAAACTACTTCCTTTTATATCTCAAGTCATTTGGTTTCTTTTATTAGATTTTTGTAATACTTAATCTTGAAATCATTTAGACAATTATCTAAATTTAACTTCTTTTCATTTCAACATCTCATATGCTGTCATTTTCTTTATCTTCTTAGCTTGACATCTAGCAAGTCGACTAAGAGATTATATGTACAAGTTATCTCGTTACTTTTGATTCATCAATCACTCGCTTCACGAATAATTCAATTGACAATAGATTTTGAGAAATTTCTCAATTAAGAAAAATTCAAAATTTTACACAACTATTAAAGTGTTAATATTACTTTTCCAAGTGATAAAATTTTCTCAATTTAACTAATCAGTAATAAAATTTAAAAAAAAAAATTAAGAGAACTAGACAAAGTATTGACATATATATATATATATATATATATATATATATATATATATATATAAATTATTTAACAATATGCAATCAATATCCATTCAATTTCAGCATAAAAAATAAAGAATTTGATAAATGAACCTTATAAATTATTTCTAATGTTGTGATTTTATTAGTTTAGAACAAGTTCTGTCGTAAGGTAGGTCAAGTGCTCTTTCACGGAACTGAGACAATCTCAACAAAATATTACACTAGGATAACTCTTATTCCTACAATATTTAATTACCATTAATTAATTTGGTCAAGAACATCATTAACAACCTTAATGGACCCTACGCAAGTGTGACCCATCATTTCAGATCCTATAGTTTTATCCCAACAAGTGTCGCGTAGGTAGGTCAAGTATTGGAACAAAACTAGCAATTTTACCATTCTCAGGAGATTGTCTTGATATTAACCTATGCAAACACCTTCCGTAGGAGGACGGTCCAAAAGCCACTGTGAGTGCCCACATGGATCTCATGTTGTGAACCGGTCAATTGAAAACGTGTGGGCTTTTAGAAGAAAACTTTTGAATAGAAAAAGTCTCCAGTCTAATGCAAGTGCACACTGCCAAACAAGTAGTAAAGGAAATATTCTAGAGTATCAATCCCACAGAGAACGGATCCCACAAAATCCAAAATTAAGGCAAAGTTGTTCACACAGAGCAACCTTGGTAACAAATATTAAATAATTGGGAAGGTTGTGAGTGTACTAAAATCAAATGTTAAAAAGATGGAATCCGAACATGCTTTTGCCCCTTAGAAAAGAATTGTGACCTAAAATGCAATTGCAATCTTTACTCAAGCACCAAGCAATGTAAACCGGGTTCAACTTCTATTAGATTTTAATGGAAAAACCTTTAGAAGCCTAAGTGATTAAACCACATGTCTATGGCTAATACGAACTTAGTTTAATGAGAACACAACCTATGGCCTTAGAGGTTTCGCCCTATATCTAGGGTAAAAAACAAGTGCTTATGTCTAAGCTCCTTTCCTCTATTGCTTTGTATGAACACGTAATCTCATTTAACACATTCAATATTAAACTCAATCTCTGTATGGTCACCTAGGTGATCAAGCTAGATTCACAATAAGAATGATAATCAATAAAAGCAAACAATGTTATGGAATCGAGCAAAGTTACTTTTACATCTTAGGCCAAGCTTCCAATCCTTAGGGCATCCACATATCCGAATCCCAAAGACGAAATTAGCTCATGATGGAGAAAATAAATAAGAAAATAGTAAAAGAAAGAAAACACATACTGACTTTAAAAGAAAGAAAAACAGAAACTTGAAAATAAAGTGTTGAACTAAAAGGTAAAGAATAACTTAAATGAATAATAATGAACTTTATTAAAACCAAACTTGCTGTGAATTAAAGAATTAAAATTAAAGACAAGGATTAGAAGTAAACTAAATGTGAAATAACAAAAGTTAAAGTATTGGTATTTGAAGAGCTAAAACAGAAAATTAAATTTACGAATACAAAGGAAAATCAAACTCAAAGAGATAATTTTACCTCTTCAATCGATCTAAACACAATCTTTGTTAAGGAGAGTAAGGTCTTCACAACCCTAGACTTTCGATAAAGATGGACTGAAGTTTGGCTGGCAGCATTCTTCCTCCTTTAAGTTGAGAAACAGAAAATAAAAAGTGCAGAAAGTAAAGTGGTCTTCCAATCGTAAAAACGATCGTGGACGATTTTTCCGTGGCTTGAATCTTAATATTGATAGCCTCCAAATGCTAGGGTTTTCTCCGTGTATGTATAAGACAAGAATATGATCTTTATGAGCTTGATTCGTAGAGAATATCTTCAAATATCAGCAGAAAATCTAATTTCTAGATTTCCTCCTGATTTTTAGAAATTTTGTCTTCAGGAAAAATTGCAGTTGCAATTGGAGTCGCAATTCTAGCAGTTTACAATTTTCTGCATAAAAACATCAAAAATCAATAAAATTCAACTCTTTTATTTTAGATTTCTCATCACAAAACAACACGTTTATTGATTTTGGTTATTCTCATATTAATTTGCTAATAATTATGGACATATAAGCATGAATTCTTGCAAATAACCTAAATTTGGAGGGCAAAAAATACATAAAATATGAGACTCATCATAAACCAATAATGGAGCCCGTAGGATATGTTGTCACATATCCCCTCCCACTTACTATTTTGAAAATAGGGTTTTCTCCTACTTAGACAAATTAGGCTAATCTCATTTATCTAATTAAGTTTCTAATGTACCCCTTCATAACCTTTATGTTGGTTAGATTGATTTGAATGTGAATTATCTAGTTTTGAACTATTTAAAAACTAATCACATTATGACAGTAAAATTCACATTTGGACTGATTATTGGTCCGACCATGACCCTCTAAATTTCTTTTTCCCTCCTTTCTTCATTTTATCTTCTAAAAAAGATATTAAAGTTGCAAAAGCTTGGTTTGCTCCAACCCTTACCTGGAATTTCCACCCGAGAAGACTACTCTTAAACAGAGAAGCACATGCTTGGTGATTTACCATGGCCACCCTTCCGAAGTCGGATGACACTAAAGGAATGAATCTAATACATTGGACAATCGCCTCCGATAGGTCTTTTAGAACCTCTTCCGCTTTTCAATTCTTGATGGGCCGAGAGTGCCCTCACACGTCCTTTTACCACTATTAGGACTCCATCCTCAACAACTTGTGGAAGTCAAAGATTCCTAAGAAGTTAAAATTTTTCATTTGGTATATTTTTCTTAGAAGTCTTAACAAGACAGAGAATTCAACGCAGATTCCCAAGCACCAAGCTCAACCCAAACTAGTGCATCTTGTCTTACAGGAACTCAAAATCTACCGATCATTTGCTTGTAAAATTTTGACTTGGCTCATTCTTGATGGGTTAAGCTTCACCAAGCTACAGGGATAAGCTCTTCTTCACCAAATCATGAGGAAGGCCTTTGTGTGGAGGCCATGGTTCGAAAGCCTAGCTCTCAGAGAAAATTTCTACACTTCACTCTTTTTGCTGCTATCCTTTGGACTTTAAGGATCGAGAGGAACGACCTAATTTTTAAAGAGAAAGCTTGAAATCACACCCAACTTTGGGATGACATAATCTGATCTTTGCTTCTCTGTGGTTTACCCACTCTAAGTTTTTCACCAATTATGAAGATTCTACAATTGCTCTTAATTGGCAAGCTTTTATGTAATATTCTCTATATGTTCCTCACGTACCTTCTAAATAAAGTATCCACTTTTCAAAAAAAAAGTACAGTTTTCTATGTGATTGATAGTGTGTTTCGAAATAACTTGTGAAAAAATGCGTTTTGAACAAAATCGATTTTCTATGAGTACCTATGGAAAAAATAATGACTTAAAGTGTGTTTAGTATAGCTTATTAGTTATTGGGTGATTTTAGGTGATCAAAAGTGGGTTTTTTTTCCTTAAAAAAAACTTAATAAAGATAAAGTGCTTAAAAAATTGGATTAGTTTTAAAACATTTTTTTGAATAAACACTAGATAAATGAATTATCCAAAAATGACTTTAAAGTGATTAACTGAAAATCTTCAAAATATGTAATAAAAAATAAAAACAAATTTATATAATTAATAGAATCACTTTTGAATATAGTGCAACTAAACAAATTTGTTATTGAAAATACTTGTGAAGAAAATGTAAGATATAATAACATTTTTATTGAAAATATTTTTTTCAAAAGTGTTTAAATTAGAAGGTATTCCAAACGAGACCCTAAAGATGAACAAAAACAGTTTTTTCAAAAAAAAAACTACCATGTTTAGTAATAGTAAAAAAAATTATATAAAAGTAGATTGATTTAAGAATATTTGTTTTTGTGAAGAAACATTTAAGCCACGATTATCCAAAAAAGTGATTTTAAAATAATTGGCTGAAAACCACTCCTAAATATACAGTAAGGAAAAAAAATTGTAATTTTGTAGTATCACTTTGACTTTAGTGTAGCCAAACAAATTCGTTATTAAAAATATTTTTTATTAGAAATATTTTAAATAATATGCCAAAATCACTCTCCTCATTGTTGAAAGAGTTTACTCTTCTTGCCAATTTTTCGTGCTTCTAATTATCATAAAAAAAGGTTGAAAAATCTTTTAGAAAAGTTGTGGTGGTGGTTACTTTAGTTAATAGTTATATTATTGGCAAAATCAAACATTGATTATGATTAACCACACCTCAATTTTGTTTGATGGATTCTAAATTTTAGGCATGTTTGATATACGTATATTTCTCATTTCCAACATTAATTTGTTCACGTTGTTAATGTTGTTTTTTTTTGAAGAAAAGAAAAAAAAAACAGAGAGACAAGAACAAAATTTTACTCATAAAGATTATATATTATTTCGAAACTATTGTTTAGAATTGAAAATAAATATTGAAAACTATGAAATGAAACAACACTAGGAAAATGACATATGGAAAAAAGTGGACCATTAAAGGTTGCATTTCAGCCACAAAAAAGGTTTTGGTCATCAGTGGGACAACGTACTATTTTAGTGTTGGTTTTTCTGTTCAGCAACAAATGAACATTTGCGTCCTTTTTTATGGGTATTTCTTGACACATTTTTTAAATGGATGGATTTCTGTTAGTTCACTTTTAAAAAAGAAAATAAAAATCTTAAAATTGAAGCATACAAAATATGTTTTGACCTATATGTATTTATTTCAGTTTTGTTATTAATATTCTAAGCCTTCCTGTTTGTAAAAAAAAGTGTTCTAATTTTTCTCCAAATTTAACTCGTCGAACAAAATAGAAACCAATTAAATTATTATAGAAATAGTTGTTTTCAATTTTGCATTTAACATTTTTATTTAGCATTTTTATAAAACCTATTAAACACATAAGTTATTTTTCAATAAAAAAAAAGTAAATTAAGATATTGAGGTTGAATTGAAAATTTTAACAAGAAAATTTTGTTTGAGTATTTCATTGTTATTTATTGTTGTTAGAAATAAAAGAGCGAGAGCGTAGCTGACTAAATTAGTACCACAACGAAGCAGACCAAACGAGAGTGAGAGTGTCAGCGACAACGAGTTTACTAAAGGTTCCTTTGTAGGATTTTAGTGGCGTTCGCTTCTTCTAGTAGTGTTATCACTCATAACAGGGCCTCAACGTGCTTCGTTGTTTCTTCTCCATCCTTTTACACCGTCATTGCATCTCACGACTTCAATCACAATGTATTCTTCATTGCAATCGCCGTTCGTCTTTCAAATCGAGATAAACGCTGCTCAAGCTCTTATTCTGGCAACCTCTCCAGTTTCCTTCTTCATTTTGTTTCTTTTATGTTTTTAGTTATGTGAAGATGCATTTGATATGGACTTTGCTTATCGATCTACAAGATGTGTGAAGAAGGAAAGAGGGAAGAGGGAAGAAGGTAAGAGGGAAGAGGGAAAATAAAAAACAGTAAAAAAAATTAGAAGGCGTACGTAATATTATGTACAATTACATAGAAGATTAAGGTTACGGGGTATTTTATATAATTTAACCGATATTTAAAAAGTCATGTCATATATATATATATATAGTAATTGGTAAAGATGGAAATTTAAGAGCCATATGGTTGCAAGAATAATTCCTTCTGGCCTTCACAGAAGCCCAGTAGCTCCACCTCCCTCGCCACATCAGTAAATCAATTACCACATCAGCAAACACCCACACATCAGTTGATGCAACAATCCATAATAAATAATTTGGCATGATTTCAGCCAAATTTGTAAAGCTCAATGCTGGCAGTGTCGATCTCTTCCAAACAGCAGCAGAGGACAACCCATTTCTAAAAGCATGAGCTGTATCCTTGACCTTCCTCTAAGGAAAGAGACCTTGGGCAAAATCAATGGACAATTCAGTCATTATTTTGCCTAAAATTGAACCAATCATCACTTTTCCTTCTATAGCTAATGCCCAAATCAGCTCCTTCCTTTTTAATTTGTAGCTTCTCTTTGCGCCAGTATATGTAAAGAATGCCTGAATGTTTATAATAAAATTTTAAAAACATAGTCAAACTAGCTAATTTATACATCCATAAAAAAAAATAGTGGTTAGAAATGTATTTCATTATTTTATATCTAAACAGTTTCCTTTTCGTACTCAAAGAAGACATGAACCTAACAACTTTAACTTTTTGCTTGAACATACAAGGAACTGAACAAAGATAAAATCAACTTGCTGGCTTGAAATTGGACCACAGTTTCCATATGGATTAAATACTTTTTGTATCTCTTTAAATGCCACATTCCTATATAAACTGCAAGCATTCATCCAATACAGAGAGAGAGAGCAATGGAATCTTTGTTATTCATTAATCAATGGACACATCAAATCTCCCCAATAGCAATAACCAAAACCTTCATTGTCTTCATTTTCATGGCTTACATTTCTGTCATGTTTTCTCAAAGTTACTGCAAAAGAAAGCACTCAGTCCGGCACGCAGCTCTCCCACCAGGCCCAAAACCATGGCCTCTCGTCGGTTGCCTCCCAACAATGTTGATGAACAACTTGCCAAGACACCAATGGATTCATGCAGTAATGAAGCAATTTAACACTGAGATTGCTTGCATACGTCTCGGAAATACTTATATAATCCTAGTGACTTCTCCAGAACTCGCTCTTGAATTTCTGAAGACACATGACTTTGTCTTTTCATCTCGTTCGTCCATTTGTAATACCGTCAATATTTTAACCCGTGGACATCTCACCACAGCTTTTTCACCATCAGGAGCCCAATGGAAGAAGATGAGAAGAATACTTGCGTCGCAAGTATTGACTCCATCAACCCTCCATAACATGCTTGGCCATAGAATCGATGAGGCTGATGCTCTTCTACGTCATATTTTCAGCCTAACTACCACAAATACTGACGATCGAGGCGGTGCAGTGGTTAATTTGAGAAGCATAACACAACATTATTGTGGCAACATTATCCGAAGAATGCTATTCAATAGAAGATACTATGGTCAAGGGAGCTGGGAAGATGGGGGGCCAACTTTTAAAGAAGAAGAGCATAATCAGGCATTGATCACAATTCTTAGGCATGTTAATGCATTTTCAATATCAGATTTTATGCCTTGTCTGAAGTCATTTGATTTGGATGGACACGAGAAGATTATAAAAAATGCTTTGAAAGTTTTCCGAAAGTATGATGAGCAGATTATAAATGACAGAGTGCAACAATGGAAAGATGGAAAAAAAGAAGAGGTTGAGGACATTCTTGATATCCTCATTTCACATAAGGATGAGGATAAAAACTTGTCACTGACAATTGAAGAGATCCAGGCTCAAATCACGGTGAGTATTTTAAAACCTTATATTATATCACATATTAATTATGGTAAAATGTTCAAGTTTATGATATTTTTTTTGCCTATTTCATTATTGATGCATTCATGCAATTAGTATTATTTATGGTTTTTTAATATGGAAGTGGACGTTTCTCATAATAATGATATAGGAGCTACAAATTGCAACGATCGATAATCCTTCAAATGCAGTGGAATGGGCAATGGCAGAATTACTCAATCAACCAAGTATTTTGCAAAAAGCAACTGAAGAATTGGATAGAGTAGTTGGAAGAGATACACTCGTTCAAGAATCTGACATCCCAAAACTCAAGTATCTCACAGCTTGTATTAGAGAATCTTTTCGGCTTCATCCATTTTCAGCATTCAATGTTCCTCATGTTGCAAACTCTGACATCATTGTGGGTGGTTACTTTATTCCTAAAGGTAGTGAAGTCTTGCTCAGTCGTTCAGGTCTTGGTCGAAACCCAAGAATTTGGGAGGATCCAACGAGGTTTAATCCAGAACGTCATCTAAACGATGAGACGGTTGAATTGGGATTGTCAGAACCTAGTCTACGATTCATTACCTTCACTAGAGGGAGGAGAGGCTGTGTTGGTAGCTCACTGGGCACTAACATTACCATGATGCTATTTGCTAGACTGCTGCAAGGTTTTTCATGGAACTTACTGCCAGGAATGACAAAAATAAACTTTTCTGAGTCTGATGAGCTTTGTCTCCTAGAGCCATTACACCTGCGAGCAGAACCACGTCTATCTCATATTATGTATCAGATTTGTAGATCATGAAACATCAACTAGCTTAAAATAATGGCCAAAATTGAGCATAGCTCTGTTGTAAGTGGCATGTACTCCTTCCCTTAAGGTCGGGGGTTCAAATCTTCATATCCCACATTTGTTGTACTAAAAAAAAAAAAGCTAAAATAATATATGAAAAGATAAAAATATGTATTTGGTTTTCTTGTTTGCTGCATGTGCCTATATGCGTTCTACATACTCTCACTTATTAGTGTAGCTAATTCTTCTTTATTAGTTTGACAATGGGAGAGTTTGAGTATATTAAAATTATGTGAGCAATGTATATTGTATTGCAATAAATAGTAGGTGTGTTACATTTAAGCCTAAAGATATATCATAGAAAAATTGAAGAAATATAGTAAAAACATCAACAAAATATTAATAGGATGAACATAGTATTAACCATATGAAGTTTTAATTTATTTTGAAAGGATGAAATGCTTATTTGTGAATTTAAATATTGTTATAAGTTTTCTAGGAAATCCATCAACATCAACATGTTAGCATAGATACATAATTTCCATCAACATTTTCATAAAATTGAGACATCGATATTATTATCAATATCGACATTTAAAGCCTTGATGATGTGATGTGAAATAAAAAATAGACTGCAAAATGAGATCATCATTGGAAGTACTCCCCATGCAAGTTATACTAGATGTCTCAAAATCTAAAACACGTAAGCAATAAATTTTCAATTTGTTTTTATTTTACTTGTCTCTTCAACTAATAGAAACTTGTCGATCCCTCTTTCCCCAAATTACTCCATCCTCTCATCTCTCCGTATTCTACTCTCTCTCAATCCCTCAATCTCCCACTCGATTTCTCTCATTCTCTAATTCACTATCTCTCAAACTTAGCCTCTTTCTCACTACCTTAAGTTCTATCTCTTATTTTGGGTCCAAATATTCGTCCTTTATTATTTCATGTGGACATTATTCTTTAAAGGATTCCATGTCGACAAAGCCTTTTGGGTGTCATTGAAGGAATATGAAGCGACGGATAAGTTTAGATCATAAATTCTGACCTCTTGGTGAAAGGCATATATGGTTTAACCAATGGAGCTATACTTATGTTCGCTAAAAGAAAAAAAGATTAATTTGACGTGTCGTCCAATAAGTCCTCAACCTACTTGACTTTTTTTTTTAAATTAATATATTTATTTGTTACGAAATTGAAAGTTTAAGCTTCAGATAGAAAGAAAATTAAATTTTATTTTTAATAGAACAATTAATTTTGAAAATTTCTTGAATGCGTCCAAGACCTATTTGAAACAAAAACTAAAGTTCAAGGATCTATTAGACATTTTTAATGTTCGAGGACTATGAGACACAAAATTGAAAATTTAAGAACCTTTGATACATAAATTTATTCAGTCTTTTTATGCAATTAATTTTTCTAAAATAATTTACTAAAGATTTTTTTTAGAATTGTTTTTTTGTATATTTGCATATATGTATAAATTTTTGTTTAAAAAAACAAAATTCGAAACGGTTCCAACTTACTAAACATTAAAATAGAATTGAAAATTATACATACAAAATTAACAAATGAAATAAATATATATATATATCACCCAAAAAATCTTAGAAGCGAAATGAAAATGACCAGTCATAAACGCCGGCCAGGTTTTGAATTAGAAATATATATATACACATACAAACTAAAATAAAACGAGATTTAAATTATAAACAGTACAATAACTTGATTAAAATAAATATATATATATTTTTTAATGTCATATCAAGTACAACTTTGGCTTCTTTTTTTTTTTTAATTCGAAAAACGTGATTTAAAATAAATTGATACATTCATGATAAAATTGAAGTTTTAAAAATATATAGAGAAAATTAGAAAACATCATAAACATTGATAACTAATCATTATATTTATTATTAGCCTAAAGTCATAGCATTAGTGGCTCTTTTTTTAAAATAATTTCTTAAAGTTGCATTTCACATGATTTCTACTCAGCCATTATATTTTTTTTCAACATGTTTGACCTCTTTAGTGAGAAAATATGTCTTGATTGAGCTATGCCGACTAAACTATTGTATGGTCAACCGTTTTCCATCTTCATCCACGAGAAGCACATTCTTTGGCCAAATTATAGGGTCGATTTTGGCTTACAAACCTCATAGTTTTTGTCGTTCAAATTCCTCTTCTAAGAATGGCCTACAATGAACTAGGTTTTTTTTTTCAAAGACACTAAACTAGGTTTATATATAATTTTTAATGGCATTAAATGCCTTCACATTTATTTCCGCAACATCGACACATTATTATATTATTCTTATTTATTTCTTTCTTTGGCATTACGCTTTTATTCTTACTTGTAATTTTTTAGCAACATGGGCATGCACTTGCCAAATCGAACATTGTTCAATAGATAAAACACCAATTTAATCTTAAGGATGCATTGGAAAGTAACTTAAGTCATTTCAAGGTAAAATATGATATGAAGCAAAAGTTATAGAGGTTGAAAATAGACTAATAGGATTGAACAAAGAAAGGAAAACTAAAGAAACACAGTAAGTTCAAAAAAGGAGGAAAAAGATTATGTAATCTGCACTAACTTCATTCAGCTAACCAACAATATATATAGTACAAGGCGTTATAACAGCAGCAAAATAAAAGGGTAGTTGCGTGAGAAGTGCATGCCACATAACCCAAAAATAGAAACAGCACTAAGAGATATAAACAACTTGTGGACAAGGTCAAAGATATATAAAACGAAAGCGTTGCAATACAAAAGAGAAATAAATAAATAAACAAAGAAACGGTGCCGCTTCAGATCTTTATCTTAACTCCCCCTCTCAAACGAAACTGGTGAAGGAACAATGTTGAGTTTGTTTCGCAGATCAGTGAAACGAATTTCTGGAAGAGCTTTGGTCAGTCCATCAGCTAGTTGATCTGTACTAGGAACATAACGAACTTCCAAAGATTTTTCGAGGACTTTGTCTTGGATGAAATGAACATCAAGTTCTACATGTTTGCTTCGAGTGTGGAAAATCGGGTTGGCAGCAAGTGATAATGCGCTGATGTTGTCACACCAAATAATTGGCGTGTGGGAGCTGGAGCAGTTAATCTCGTGGAGAAGGGATTGAATCCAGCTAATCTCAGCAGCTGTGTGGACCAAAGAGCGATATTTAGATTCAGTGCTGGATCTAGCAACTACATGTTGTTTCTTTGATGACCAAGCAACTAAAGAATCTCCAAGAAATACTAGGTGTGCAGCGACTGATTTTCGATCATCAGGTGAACAGGCCCAATCTGCGTCTGAGTAGGCAACAATGGAGATGTCCGTGGACTTGGGAATTCGGAGACCATGGGATAGAGTACCTTTAATGTACCTTAACACTCTTTTAACAGCTTGCCAATGGAGAGAAGTAGGATGTTGCAGAAACTGGCTCAATTTGTTGATAATAAAGGAAATTTCAGGTCTGGTGTGGGTAAGATATTGAAGAGCTCCAATAGCACTGCGATATAATGTGGGATTTGTCATTGGCTCACCTTCACTGGCGATAAGATTTTTTCTTGTGACAGCAGGTGTTGAGCATGGTTTAATGTGAGACAGACCTAGTCGTTCAAGCAAATCAAGTGCATATTTGGACTGATTTAGATGGATTCCTCTGCTATCACGATGTACTGCTACACCAAGAAAATAAGACAAGTTCCCCAGATCCTTCAAGGCAAAGGTCTTGTGAAGTTCATCAGCAAAACGTTTCATGACAACATTGTCATTACCTGTGACTAAGATATCATCAACGTAAATTAAAACAAAAACCTTACTCGAAGCTGTGGTAAGAAAAAAGAGAGAATTGTCAGCTTGTGAATTTTTGAAACCCCATGTCAGTAAAAATTGTTTAAGTCTGTCAAACCAAGCTCTTGGGGCTTGCTTCAATCCATATAGAGCTTTGTGCAGCTTACACACATGATGTGGCCTTTGTTGATCCACAAAACCTTCAGGTTGTACCATGTATACGGTTTCCTCTAAATGTCCATTGAGAAAAGCATTGTTGATGTCAAGTTGCCTTATGCACCAATCATTATTCACTGCCAAAGTCAAGATAATTCGGATAGTTGAGGACTTGATTATCGGGCTAAAAGTTTCTGTAAAATCTATGCCAGGGTGTTGATGAAATCCTTTTGCAACTAATCTTGCTTTATATTTTTGAACACTTCCATTTGGATTATGCTTGACTTTAAAAACCCACCTGCATCCTACCAAGTTAAGATCAGTCGAATTAGGTACTAAAGTCCATGTGTTGTTTCTTTCAAGAGCCATCATCTCATCTTCCATCTCCTTCCTCCAATTGATTGACATAAGAGCTTCATGGACAGAACTTGGTTCTTGAACATCTGGGAGGGAAAAGGAGGTATGTGTATTGAAAGATTGGAAGGTTTTAGGCTTGACAATACCACTCTTGGATCTAGTCTGCATTGGATGAAAAGGAAGTATGGGATTCGACTCATTGGCAGGATTGGGTGAAGGTGCAGTTGGTGTTATAGGTGAGGCAGTTGGTGAGGATGGATGGTCTATAACAGGCTCATTTGTTGTAGAAATAGTAAGCAGTGGGGATGTTGTTTGTGGAGCTGAGGTGCTGTATTTGAAGGCGTGCTTTGGACTGCATTAGTGAATTCTTCTGGACGGTTTATATCAGCTCGTAATCTAGGAGATGGAAACTGAGATTTAAGGATGGAATTTGGAAAATTAAACCAAGAAAGAATTGTGTCATTGGATTGTTGTTTAGCTAGAGAAGTAGTCATGAAATTGGTTGCAAAAGGGAATTCTAATTCATTGAAGGTGACATGCCTTGATATGTAGATTCTTCCACTTGAGCTAAGACACTTATAACCTTTGTGGACTTCACTATATCCTAGAAAAACACATTTTGTGGAATGGAAATGAAACTTGTGGGCTTGATAAGGTCTAAGACGAGGAAAACAGGCACTTCCAAACACCTTTAGAAAGCTATAGTCCGGTTTGGTTTTATAGATTCTTTCCCAAGGTGAAATGTTCTCAAGAACTGGTGTTGGAAGTCTATTAATGAGATAGACAGCTGAAGCAAAAGCATCCCACCAATACCTAAGAGGCATGGAGGCTTTAGCAAGTAGAATGAGTCCCATTTCAATGATATGTCGGTGTTTCCTCTCTACTATCCCATTTTGCTCACTAGTGTGGGGACAAGGGTGCCTAAAAGCAATGCCTTTATCTCTCAAGAAGTTTGTAAATGATCTAAACTTACCACCCCAATCACTTTGAAGTATTTTAATTTTACTTTCAAGCTCATTCTCAACTAGATTCTTATATTGTTGAAAAGCTTGTAATGTTTCTCCTTTGTGTTTGAGAGGATAAATGTGCGTGTATCTAGAGTAGTGATCCACAAAACTAACATAGTATCTATATCCATATAGGAGAAGGTCCCCAAAGATCACAAGAAACAATCTCAAGTGGTTTTCTTGTAGTAGACTTTGAAGTTTTAAAAGGCAAAGCATGAGATTTTCCATATTGACAAGCATCACAGAAAATAGAATTCTCATTGGAAAAGGTAGAAATGCCAATATCACCTAAAACTCTAGACAAAATTTTTGTTGATGGGTGACCCAACCTTTGGTGCCACACATCTTTAGACACACTACATTTAGAAGACACAATACTTGAAGAAAAGACATTAAAAAAGGATTGAGAACAAGACTTTGACTTAGGTTGTTGCTTGTTATTGGAAGAACTTTTTGCAACTGGCTTTGTCATTTGGAGAGGAAGGGTGAGCTGATATAAACCATCTTTAAGTTTCCCTTCCAGCAGCACTTTCTTGGTGGCCTTGTCCTTAACAAAACAATGAGTGGCGTGAAATTCAACAAAACAATTGTTGTCGGAGGTTAGCTTTCCTATGCTTAACAAATTCTTTTTAATGGTTGGGACATGCAAAATATTTTTGAGAGATATAGTTGCATGCTTAACAAGACTATGTCCTACATGAGAAATTTTAAGTTGTGCACCGTTACCTACAGGGAATAGATATAACCGACCTTTTTTTTTTTTGAAGATTTTTTAGAAATTTAAAGTTAAGAAAACACAATAAACAACGAAGGAATAGATATAACCGACCTTAGAGCCTAAGCTTAGATAGCTCTAGTAAAGAATAGCATCTCCTAAATACATACACAAAGTACCTCTCACACACACAAAGTAACACCCAAGAGGAAACAAAGAAGAATTATCTTTGAGGCCAAATACCTAGCTTGAAAAGAGACTAGCTTTGAATCCAATTTCGAATCTACAGCGACTTGAATTTTTCTTAGACTTAGACTATCTAATTATGTATTTGTAGGCTTGTGCAAAATAATGAAAAGTCATTATGACAATGTTCCACGATTTTTTCAGAAATAGCACTGTGAACAAGAATGTCAATGAAACCTACATCACGCTTATTCTATAAAGAATTAAGCCAATGAGGATCACTAATTACCATCCTATTACTATCACAATGGTCCTTCATAAGTGAAGAGAATAATCTAATTAAACCCAAGCAGAAGCGTAGGAATCGGTTTGAGTTTATTTAGAATTAAATAATAATATTATGGTTAAGCATAACATACCTTGAAAATATGGAGATTCTTCTAACGGATCTTTATCTCTTCCACAAAGTCTTCCTGGCTAGAGAGAATTCTCTAATTCTCTCTATTGAGGAGATGTGTGTTGTGTCTAATGACTCAACCCAAGGGTCCTATTTATAGAGACCAAGGGAAAATCTTTGCCATAATTAAAATATTATATTTTAATATCTAATATATTAAAATATATTTATATTTATTTGAATCTCATTCTCCTACTATATTTATTTATTTGAATCTTATTCAAATTCTATAAATATATTTTATTTAATATATCAAATATACATTAATTATTTTAATATTTAATGTATCAAATACAATAAATATATTTTCTTCGTTTATATTTAATATATCTAATATATTAAATATTAATTTGAACACTTCAAATTAAATATTAAATTTGAACATTTCAAATTTTAATATTTAATGTATCAAATACAATAAATATATTTTCCTCTTTTATATTTAATATATATAATATATTAAATATTAATTTAAACACTTCAAATTAATAATAATTTGAACATTTCAAAATTTTCTTTCAACTAAATTGATCTTTTAGTGTTACTATAAGCTAGCAAGGGGATTGTAACGCCCGGCTTATTTAGGAGCATTAATTTTGAAATTTTGGAACTAAGTTGGAATAATTTTTTTTAAAAAAATAAGTATTTTGGATTTTTGGAGTTAATTTGAAATTGGAAATTTAAAAAAGGGCAGGTATGGAATGAGAAAAAGGGCATTTTTGTAATTTTCTTAAATTTTTTCCCTCATCCTTATCTTCTTCTCCATCTCCTTCTTCTTCTTCCTATCTTCCTTCTCCCTCTCTTCCGAAAGTTTCTCTCTCTCTCTCTCTCTCTCTTTCTCCTGTCGATTTTCCTCTCCCGCCATGCAGCCTGAATCGCGAGCCCCTGCAGTCGCTCATCAGGTCGACCCGCACGCCGTAAGCCACCACACCGCCAGCTCCCCTTCGCACAGCAAGCCCTTGCTTGATTTCACCACACGCCACGCGCGTCGGCCTCCTCTGCGTACAGTTTTCGTTCACTGCCGCAAGCCTAAGCGCCAGTGCAGCTCGTGTCCGCCTCACGTCCGCCGCTGGTTTCTCTATCTCTCTCCCTCTTAGTTTGCACAAACAGCAAGGGTGCTGGTTTTGGGTCAAATTTCTTGTAAGCCCAGTTTTATAGGTTCGTTTGGATTCAATTTGAATTAGGTAAGTGTTTTAACGACGATTCGAAGTAATTTATGGGTTGTAAGATAAAATTGAAGGGCTAATCTAGTGAATTGAAACTTACCCATAATATTTTGGATTTTATTCTAGAATGTCCATTGCGATTGAAAGCCGGTTTAGGAGAATTTAGAGCATTTGAGCTACTGTCCAGCACCTTTTGGTCACTATTTTGGGGTAAGTTTCATGTGGTTATGGTGTGCTTCAACACAATTAAGGCTAAATGTGAATTGGGATTTAATTATCTATATGTTAGGACCTTTTTATGAAGTTTGGGGGACTTATTTGGCGATTTCAGACCAAGTATTCGAGTTCGGGACGACTTGAACCTTGGAGTTATTTGAGTAAGTAGTCATTTGGATTTAAGCCCCTTTAAGTTTCTATTTAATTTTGATATATGTTTGATAATTTGGGAATTGTAAAAGTATGCTTGAAAACCATATTTATGAAGCATGTAGCGATATGTGGATTGGTGTATGTGTTGCTTGAGTTGTAAATGGCCTTTTATGTGGCTATAATTGAAATTAGGGGCTTAAAGTTTCGAATGGTATATGTTTTAGCATGAGTAGCACTTAAGAGAGTGGTTGTTTTAGTTGGTATACGTTAAGTGGTTGTGGGAGTAAATCTTTCAAGAATGAAGTATATGTGTAGCCATGTTAGTCGTTGGATGTTTCGCCTAGTAAATAATTCAAAAATGGGTTATGCCTAATTGTACCTAAACCCAAGAATTTAAAGGCAGCTGTCAACTTAGTTGAGTGGCTTTGCATAGGTCATGATCTCTAGTGGGGTGTTCATAAGGACTTGGCCTTGTGAACTAGTAAGGGATTTAGTTATATATTAACGCTCTGAAATGCTTGGTTAACTATGGTCGTAGTTCCTTATAAAGCAAGGACGTATGGGAAGTTAGTTTAGATTGTATAAACACGCATATTTGGATTGTTTGTGATCTGCGGCTTGAGAGTGGTTGTAGAACCTTGAACGCTGAGCTAAAGGACTAAATGGTCTCGTAATCCTTGTGTTTGGAGTATTTGGAATGACAAGTTCTGTTAAACTTGTTTGAGACGAGTTAGGGGTCGATTTCTGAGTTAAATGGTTGAGGGCTTTATGCCATTAGCACACATATGGGTTTCAAATTAAGTAAAGTTTTGTTTAGAAGTGTCGTTGAACTAGGATATAAGATCTTACTTGAGATTTTTGCTTGTGATCTATGCCGAAAAGTCACTCTGATGAGATGGTGGTTGTTTATGGAAGGTGGGCCTGGGTCATATGCTACGAATAACTTTTTAAAAGAATGAGAAGTGGGTCGTCTTAGTGCTGGCCTAGGAAGTAGGTAGCCTTTCGGATTAGTCCGTTAGGATTTGTGTTCGCTTATATATATATATATATGAGGCGTAAGACGTTGTAAATGTTGGAAAGGCTTGAGGGTTGCTTTTCTTCATTGCTTGTGTGAATTAAGAGATGTTTTTCCCCATTGTATGTGCTTGCGAATCTCGGCCCAGTTTGTGATTGTGATTCGGACTTGATGGATGAATTTGGTGTGATGGATGACCCGAAAGGTTTCAAAAGTGTTGTGAAAGCACAAAGGCCCATTAGATTGGTGTTATCCACCCTGTCTCTGTCGTTTTGTGCGAGTTTGTAAGCCTAGAAAGTATGTGATGTGGTGAGCATAAGGGATGCGTTCCCTTATTGCCGATGTGTTAGCTTAGGGGTAATTTCCCTATTATGTTGAGCATAGGGGATGCGTTCCCTATTGCCTGTGTGTTAGCTTAGAGGTGATTCCCCATTATGTTGAGAGTAGGGAATGCGTTCCCTAGCGCCTGTGTGCTAGCTTAGGGGTGTTTTTCCCATTATGTTGAACGTAGGAAATGCGTTCCCTAACGCCTGTGTGCTAGCCTAGGGGTGATTTCTCTATTGTGATGAGTGTGAGGGTTATATGCCTTCACAGGTTTGGGTTCTAGGTTACAGGACTCGCAGGTATGACACGAAGTTAGGGTCAGGGAGTGGTGAATGTTGAGGAAGGTTAAATGGACTTTCAGAATAACTGGAGTAAGTATTTGAAATATAAGCACGAGTGTGAATAAGGGCAGTTTCCCTTTTGGTATGGTTTCTTTAAATGTTGGACCCTTAAGTGGGCTACTTACTGAGTATGTTTATACTCATCCTTGCTACTTTGTTTGTTTTACAGATGGTGCATATCCACGAGGCGGAAGATGAGGGCGATGACTTGTTGAGACTATGGAGATTCCACCTAGTTTTCTTTCTTTGTTGTTTACTCTTAGTTATGTAGTTTGTTCTTTGATTCAGTGTGTTGGTTTGTAAAATTTAAATATTCTTTAGTTATCGTGTATTTGGCGAGAGTTTCCTAGAATCTTGTGTTTGATGTTGAAGCTCAGCATATTTGTCGTAGTTTGTTGGATACTGAACATTTTATCCGAGTTATAGAAGTGCTTTCATTCTTATCAGGTTGTTGTAAATTTTTGGGTTTCTTCTAGTTACGCCGTCATGCTGCCGAAATTTCGGGCATGAGCGAGGTAACTAGGTTGTGCTTCCGCATTAGAGAGTCGTAGGAATTCGGGTCGTAACAGAGACCTTATGGACCTACAGATTATAAGCTCCAATGATACAAAATTAATTAATTAAACTCTTAAATTAATTAATTTTCATTCATTAACTATAGGTCACTCCACTATAGACCTAGAGTTGCACTCTTATGCACTGTAGAACAAGTTGTGTCCATACATATAGTCATTACATGCAAGTCGATCCTTCACGAATTGTTCATAATTACAACATGGTCAAAAGTCCGTTTTACCCCTATAATTACATCTTGCACCTTAAGTACCACTGATTCTCTAATGAACAATCTGTTTATAATCTAATTATAAACTAAGTCCCTCTCGGGCCAATGAGAGGGTGGGGCCCCATTGTTCAAGTCCCGAAATCAGCACTTAAGGGAACTTCTCATCTTCTTATCCTTTATGGGAAAAAGTGAATTCATGTTCCCAGCTCCCTATTTGGTCAAGTCCCCAAAATGGTAGGCATATTGAATCGGCTATAAAAGCCACTCTCACCCATGCAAATCAAAAGACAAGGCCTCACAGGCAGGAGTTCATAACTCACTCAAGATTAAGATCGAGTCGCATATGATGATTCTGATGAAATATTAATCTTCTCAATTAACGGATTTATAAAGAGAGATTAAATATTTCGTGGTCCAGTCTTATATAAACTTATTGTATAAGATACCTCCACTCACATGTCTCCACATGAATGATTTGGATAAAATCATTTGTAACTATTACAAAGTAGGCCGTATCAATAATGTTACCAGGATAAGACACCCAATCTTATCCATATACTATGACTCTTTAGGTTATTTCTTGAACACGATCTTCTTGTATGTCAACCACATATTGTTCAAGATTACACTAATAACCTTGGATTTTTCATATAATTATATTACAAATAAAATAATCAAAATTATTATTAATTATTAAATAATTAATTAATTATGAGGCTTTAGGGCATAAATCCCTACAATCTCCCACTTGCACTAAAGCCAGCGAGACATGTATCCTAGGGCATACTCTATACCCAACATGTTCTCCTACTTGCCCTAGCAAAGATGAGACATGTCTCGTAATCCTAGACATTCTAAGTGACCCTCAAATATTTTAGCCTGGAGAGTCTTTTTATATAGATCCAAACAACTGCCATTAAAAGCGATCTTGGTCACTACCATGATTCTTTCTCTCTCGATATGATTCCCTATACATTAGTGTTTTCTAATTTCCTTAATATTAGTCTTTGCACCACATTATCATAATAAAGATGATAAACTAGACCATATCTGAAACACCTTTCAGATCTTTAAGAAACTATTATAGTCATACAAGTCCTTTTGTTGCTTCACAAACAAAACAATTTAACTTGTATACTATACTCCACCACCTAGGGTAAAATTTATTTTTACATAAATTTCCTAAATCTTTGTAAGAACCAGTGTATCTTGTAAAGATCAAATCTTTAACTCCATACACAAAAATTTCTCATTATCCTTAGATGTAAAGATCAAATCTTTAACTCCATACACAAAAATTTCTCATTATCCTTAGATAATTTGATAAAGTTTTTAATTTTCTACTCAATGGTCATACCATTCGTTTGACTGATATATACTAGCCAATTGTATATTAAATGTTCAGTCTCATTTATGTATATCATATATTTTCAACATTTGAGGTGTCTTAGGATACTTTTCCTTAGACATAAATATCAAATATTTGACAACAATTTTGTCAATATAAGATGTTTGAGACAAAGTTAACATTTTGTCCTTAAAATCTCCATTTTGGACATGTAAAATATACTGAGTCATTCCAAATCACTTATTTGGAATTGGTTACTTAATCAACTTTTTATGTTACACAGACATCTTACATCATTCATAATGAGTAAAATATCATCAACATAAAACATGAGAAAAATCCACTAAGCAACTAATGATTTTCTTGTCTATACAAGCTTCATTAATATTTATCCAAAGTCATAGATTTTGATACTTTTATCAAACCTTATATTCAAAGATCTAATGGTAAAATTAATTTCATAAATGAACCTTTATTATTTTGCAAACCTTTGTTCTTTTGATCTTTGAAAATAAACCTCTTTGATTTGTGTAGATGCATTATCTAAGATTTCTTTTCATAAAAGAATTCTAAACATTCATTTTTTCTATCTCATATGCAACAATGAATTAAATAATGCTTACAGATTTCAGGTGGCAACAAGTGAGAAAGTTTACTCACAGTCTACTTTCTCCTATTAGGTTTAGTCATTTGCCATTAGTCTCATTTTGAGGACAATAAGCCTTCAATTTTGTCATCTAACATGACAATTTGGGCTACAATTAAATCCTTGTAAAGGTTGAGTCATTTCATAACTCTCCTACTACGATGAAGCTTATCCAATTCATGACTAGGATCCATTTAACTTTCAAATGTAATTAAATTGTTAACTATTTAGTGGCTTCACTTGGAACCAATTTATTAACATTATCTCACCTTATTAAAGTTATATAGTCTTTTATTTCACATTTCTTATAAAATTGATATTTGTCATACAAATACCTTATTCGTATTAGGACTACATAAAAGACAATTTTATACTCCTTAGGGGTGACCTACACTTAGGCTTATCTTTGAACATATACCAACTTTTTAGGCTTGTGTTCAGCATGTGAGCTTAACATTCTCAAATGGTGAAGTGTTGTAAACCAGCTTTACTAGTCTTCTATAATCTTTAAAATTGTCTCGTAGACACTTTTAGAGAGAATCATGTTCATCATGCAATCTCTATTGCATTTCCTAATCAGAGTATGGTAATGGTGTGTAACTCATTACTGATGTGACCATGTCTAACAAAGTCCTGTTTCTCCTCTTGCAGCACAATTTCACAAAATTGCACTTGGTATTAAGATAATTGGGATAAAAACCCATTTTCTATCAATTAGTTTTAATACGTAAGGTTCCTGTACTTTCTATTATGATCTGATCATAATATCTTGATAGATTTAATTACCTAATCGATTTTTAAACTTTAGTCTTAATTTTCTTGAACATTTCAAAAATTAAAATTTAGGCTTATGTTGAATTAGGTAAATATACTTGTACCTTCAATGATCGTCAACTAGAGTGACGAAATATTCATGACTTTATTTGACCTTTACATTCACCAGACCACTTGGGTCAGAATGTGTAAGCCCAAAGTATTTTTTGGCGTTCTAGCCCTATCTAATAAAGGCTCAATGATTATCTTGCATAAAATGCAAGATCTACAGATAGGTAAAGTAATTAACTAATTTTTTAGAGAATTACCTCTTACTAGTCTTTTCATTATATTCAATTTGACGTTAATCAACCTTAACAACCAAAGTCAAGTATCATCTTTTAGGAGAAAACAATGTCTTTCTATTTTGGATTCTATAATCCTGAATATCTCAGTATTTTGTAGTAATATGCCAACATTTTTAACATATACAAATTATTCTTATTTTTAGCTGAATGTATTTTCAAACAATTTTGAAAATATAAACTTTCATACTTCAAAGTAATTAATACTATATGAACATTTTTATAATAAAGTTCGAGAAATTGAATTTCTCTTATGGTTACTAAAAACACCATATTCAGCATTATGTAACAATTTTTACTTAATGACATCTTCATGTCTTCCACTACACTAACTGAGATAGGCTTCATGGTGCTAATTTGTAGAAACTATTCTACATGTTAAGTATTTTTCAAGAATTACATATTAAATGTAATGAAGAATAAATCTTGATAGTAGATCTTATATCGACTATCTAGGTGACATTATTTATATTCCACCAAAAATCTAGTAAATCAAATTTACTTTCATTTATATTTTTCTTCTTAGAGGTATTTCAAAAATTCCTTTTATTATGACTGTCCTAGCTAATTTAGGAACTATTTCATTTTATATAGCTTCAATCATTTGGTTTCTTTACTTGGATTTTTGTAATGCTTAGTTTTGATATCATTTAGACAACTTTCTAAATTTAGCTTATGTTGACTTCAAAATCTCATATGTTGTTGTCATTTTCTTTATCTTTTAAATTTGACATCTAACATGTCAACTAGGAGGATACGTACAAGCTATCTCGTTTACTTTTGACTCATTAATCATGTGCTTCACGAACAATTCGAATAGCATTAGCAACAGGTTTTGAGAATATTTCTCAATAAAGACAAATTCAAAATTTTACACTACCATTATAGTGTTAATGTTACTTTTCCAAGTAATAAAATTTCTCAGTTTTAACTTATCAATAATAAAATTAAAAATTATGAGAGAAACTGATATAATATTGAAATATATAAAATATATAATTTAACATCATGCAAACAATTATCCATTCAATTTTAGCATAGAAATCAAACAATTTGAAAAATGAACCCAATAAATCATTTCTAATGCTATGGTACTTTAGTGCATTAGAACAAGTGCCGTCGTAGGGTAGGTTAAGTGTTCATTCACTAAACTAAGACAATCTCAACCAAGTATTATACTAGAATAACTCTTATTCATATAATATTTAGTTACCATTAATTTGGTCAAGGACATCATTAACAACCTTAATAAGCCCTTTATAAGTGTGACCCATCATTTTAGATCTCGTAGTTTTATCCCAACAAGTGCAGTCGTAGGGTAGGTCAAGTATTGGGAACAAAACTACAATTCTATCCTTCTTAGGAGTTCACCCTGATATTGACCCATGCAAACACCTTCTGTAAGGGGATGGTCCAAAAGCAGCCACTAGCCCCCGCATGAATCTCACAATGTGAAATAATGACGGAGACCATAGGATATGCTGACACATTTCCTTCTCCCACTTACTATTTTGAAATAGGGTTTTCTCTTACTTAGACAAATTAGACTAATCTCATTTATCTAAGTTTCTCAATCTACCTTTCATAACCCTTATGTTGTTAGATTGATTTTAATATGAATTACTAAGTTTTTTTTTTTAAAAAAAATAATCACATTATGAGCATGCTTAGTGAAAATAAATAAAATTTGACTAATTCAACTCCCAGGTCGATTCCCAGTTAGAGGTGTTTCTTTTCGGTCGGCTTAAATATCCCAGTCTAGACAGAACCTACCATAGACAAAGTTCCCTTATAGTCAATTTTTATTTCAAATTCATTAATCTTTAATTAACTATTACTTATTAGATTAATGAACATAAATATTTTTAATCCTATTAAAAAATAACTCACTTGGATAGTCTTAAAAATCCATCATTTTAAACCCTTTAAAACAAATTAAACGATAATCATGGATATTTTATTCTAATTCTATTAGAAAAATAGAAGATAAATTAAATTCAAAACTTAAACTATGGATAATCTTGAAATTCTACCATTTTAAACCATTTAAAACTAAATTAAAAGTTGATAAATTCTAACAAATAAAGATATATTAAATTCAAATTTTAAACTATTTAAAGCCTGAATTAGAAATATCTTTATTTTAAGGAAATCCTAATCTCATTAAGATATACCCTAATCTTATTAGGAAAACATGGATTGCATTTATGAAAGAAAATATCCTAATTTAATTTTCCAAATATAACAATTATATTCAAAGATATGGAAAATATAAGCATATTAAGAAAATATCTTAATTCTATTAGGAAACATCTTAATAAAATTTTCTAATATAACAATTATATTAAAAAATTAATCTTAATTTTATTAGGAAACAACTTAATCAAAATTTTCAAATATAACAATTATATTAAAAAATAGATAAGATGGATGATCTTGCTTAACCTATGGTGGGATTTTAAATTTAAATGACATACTTTATGTAACAATCAAACAATTTAAAACATACATCTTATGCATAATTAAATTAAAAATAGAAAAATTGATCGGCATATTTGGCATATCCTAAGAAATTGAAAATAATTTAAATTACAATAATTTAAATCCAAGATATATCTTGGTCTTCAATATCTTCCTTGTTTGGATCATTCCAAATTTAGGATTTAGAAATCCTAAATTTTCAATTGCAGAAGCTGACTTCAATTCACGTTTTTTTTTTCTTTTTTTTTCACGAACATTTTTCGTTGTCAACTTCTTCAGCCCATATAATCAAAATTTGCAACTATCGTAGTCATTCAAGTAAAATACATGAAATCCTAACCCTTATGGGTTTTACAATGATCTAATCAAGCAATAAATCTAATGCCAAATAGCCTAAACAATCAATTTGCAAACCACAATATATCAAATATATGATAAATTAAAATACCCACCATCACAAAACTTTAATTCTAAATAAAACTCAAAGATAGCTCTGATACCAATTGAAGGGGATAATCTAATTAAACTCAAGCAGAAACGTAGGAATTGGTTTGAGTTTATTTAAAATTAAATAATAATATTTTGGTTAAGCATAACATACCTTGAAAATATGAAGATTCTTCTGGCGGATCTTTATCTCTTCCACAAAGTCTTCCTAGCTATGACTCGAACATAGGACCAAGGCTTATGGGAGTCTCTTGAAAGAAAATCCACAGGGGATTGGAGAGGAAGAGGTCTAGAGAGAATTCTCTAATTCTCTCTATTGAGGAAATGTGTGTTGTGTCTAATGGCTCAACCCAAGGTCCTATTTATAGAGACCAAGGAAAAATCTATACCATAATTAAAATATTATATTTTAATATCTAATATATTAAAATATATCTTATATTTATTTGAATCTCATTCAAATCTCCTACTATATTTATTTATTTGAATCTTATTCAAATTCTATAAATATCTTTTATTCAATATATCAAATATACATTAGTTATTTTAATATATTTAATGTATCAAATGCAATAAATATATTTTTCTCTTTTATATTTAATATATCTAATATATTAAATATTAATTTGAACACTTCAAATTAAATATTAAATTTGAACATTTCAAATTTTAATATTTAATGTATGAAATACAATAAATATATATTTATATTTTGTATTTAATATATTAAATATTAATTTGAACACTTCGAATTAATATTAATTTGAACATGTCAAAATTTTCTTTAAACTAAATTGACCTTTTAGTGTTACTATGAGCTAGCAAGGGGACCTTATGGACCTACAGATTATAAGCTCCAATTATACAAAATTAATTAACTAAACTCTTTAATTAATTAATTTTCATTCATTAACTATAGGTCACTCCACTATAGACCTAGAGTTGCACTCTTATGCACTGTAGAACAAGTTGTGTCCATACATATAGTCATTACATGCAAGTCGATCATTCACGAATTGTTCATAATTACAACAGGGTCAAAAGTCCGTTTTACCCCTATAATTACATCTTGCACCTTAAGTACCACTGATTCTCTAATGAACAATCTGTTTATAATCTAATTATAAACTAAGTCCCTCTCGGGCCAATGAGAGGGTGGGGCCCCATTGTTCAAGTCCCGAAATCAGCAGTTAAGGGAACTACTCATCTACTTACCCTATATGAGAAGATGTGAATTCCATCTTGTGAAATTATGTTCCCAGCTCCCTATTTGGTCAAGTCCCCAAAATGGTAGGCATATTGAATCGGCTATAAAATCCACTCTCACACATGCAAATCAAAGGACAAGTTCTCACAGGCAAGATCATAACTCACTCAGGATTAAGATCGAGTCGAATATGATCATCCTGATGAAATATTAATCTTCTCAATTAACGGATTTATAAAGAGAGATTAAATATTTCGTGGTCTAGTATTATACAAACTCATTGTATAAGATACCCCCACTCACATGTCTCCACATGAATGATTTGGATCAAATCATTTGTAACTATTAAGGCACCCAACCTTATCCATATACTATGACTCTTTAGGTTATTTCTTGAACACGATCCTCCTGTATGTTAACCACATACTGTTCAAGATTACACTAATAACTTTGGATTTTTTATATAATGGATAATATTATTTTGCAAATAAAATAATCAAAATTATTATTAATTATTAAATAAATAATTAATTACGAGGCTATAGGGCATAAATCCCAACAATAAGTTGTTAGCAAAAATACTTGCGAAAGACTTAAACCAACTCTCCCGAACACCATGTCAAAAAACTAATCCTACCTTCGTCAAAGGTAAATAAATTATTGATGTCTTCCTTGTAGCCAATGAAGTAATTGATTTTTGGAAGTGCCCGAGGACGAGAGACGTCTTAAACAAGCTTCACATAGAAAATGTATTTGATAAGGTTAGTTGGGACTTCATAGATAGTATTCCCAATCATAAGGGCTATACACTGAGAAATGGAGGAATGGGATAAGGGCATATTTCTCTTCTACAAAACTTTCAATCATGTTAAACGGTTAGAAAAGAGGGAGAAATATGGCTCTGAGAGGGATTGGAAAGTGGGATCCTCAGTCTCCTTTTATCTTTCTTTTGGCTATGGATTACCTTAGCAGGTTCCTCAATGAAGCTAAGAAAAAATAAAATCGCTCATTTCATGTGTCATGATAAAGCCTAACTCTTTTTGCCTGATACACTTGCTTTTTATAGATGATACCTGTTATGGGTAAAATTGGATTAACAAGAATGGGCTGACCAAAGGGCTGCAACGAAGGGCCAAACAAGGAAAGAGGCCCAATACGAAGTAAAAAAGGACCGAAACCGACAGTGGACTGGCTCAGAATGAGTGGGAGAAGAAATGGGCTTGGGCCGAAGCCCAAGCCCGTGGTCGGCCCGGCCGAGGCCGACCAGTTTGGCAAGGCCCACTTTTGGGCCTTGCCTCGGTCCCTTATGGCTCGTGTGCCCTCGGTTCAGCCCAATTGGACTTTTCCTTTCCCCATTCGAAGACGGAAACCCACGAAAAAACCCTAGGAAGGAAGCTATTTAAGCTCTCCCTCAGGGGGAGAGCAATGTAAGTTCATTCCAGCTTACAACACTCTCCTTGAATTCCTAAATTCTCCCTAAATACTCTCAAAACTCTCTCTGACTTAAGCATCGGAGCCTGTGTGGTCTACACCACACCGGTGTCCAGGTTTTTCTTGTCTTGCAGGCCGCGTTCTTCCCCCAAGAATACAAATTCACCGTCGTTGTCACGTGGAGGTCAGGTGAGTTTTCTCCTGTCCAAAATTTGGCAACAACAGTTGGCGCCGTCTGTGGGGAACGACAACGCTTGCTGGAAAAACCTTGTGCCTAAGTCAATCCTACGAGAAGATGAGTAGAACTCCAGAAAACAAACACTGGAATGAAGATGGAGACGACTCCGATCAGGATCGTCACCCGAGACGTACGAGAGAGGTTTCTCCTCCTCGGCCTCGTCCTGATATAGGCCGACCAGAAGAGGAGATTGCCGAGCTGAAGAAAAAAGGTCGACAACATGGACAAATATCTTCTGAAAATCTTGGAAAAACTGGAAAACCAAGATCATCAGAAGAGAGAAAAACAGGAGGAGGAACCACCTCTCATACCAGACCCACGAAAAGGAAAAGCGAAGGTGGTTGAGGGGATGGGAGAATCAAAATCTCATACCCAAAAGCCAACCGAGAAGCTGATCCTTGGAGGAAACAACAAGCCACGTCAACCCTCGGTCAAAAGCCAGACGAGTAAGGCAGGTAAGTTGAAATCTGTTGTGCATATCGTCTCCCAGGCTGATGGCCGAGGTCGACCAGGTGAAGTTGAAGTGACAGTCGACGAGAATATTGAAGCAACATCGGATTTGAGAAGCCTGATCGAAGTGAAGAGGAAGCTGCAACTCAAGGCCGAGGCCGACCAGGTACAGGCTGAGGTCGAGGCGATCAAATTGAGGTATGATGCATGAAACCAAAGTCCTCCATGGAAAGCAGACATTCTGAAAATCCAAAAGGAGTTTGGAGATCTTCAAGGGAACGTTCTCAAAACTCGTGAGATCGAGATGTGGGATCTCGAGGCTCTCATCGAGCAAGTCGATCCCCCTTTCACTGACGAGATCATGAAAGAGAAAGTTCCTGAGAAGTTCAAGGTGCCGGCCATAACTCCATACGATGGCAATACTGATCCTGTTGAACACTTGGACACATACCGAGCGCAGATGGAACTTCATGGAATTTCAGAAGCAATTAAATGCAAAGCATTCTCTTCTACCCTCACAGGATCAGCCAGAGAATGGTACAGAAAGTTGAAGAGAAGATCCATTGGCTCTTTCAAAGAGTTAGCCAGAGCATTTGTTACGCAATTCTTGGGAGGACGAGACCAACCTAAGCCTCAGATGCACTTGCTCACTATAAAGCAAGGGCCAAAAGAAACCTTACGTGATTATGTCTCGCGCTTTAACAAGGAAACGTTGCAAGTTGAAGGATTCACAGACACGACTGCCCTAATCGCCATTGTTGCAGGCTTACAAGATAAAGGCTTGCTTAGATCAATTGGCAAGAAAGAACCGACCTCCTATGTTGAGTTCATAACTAGGGCTCAAAAGTATATGAGTGCTGAGGAGCTGATACGATCGAAAGAAGCTACATTTGATCGTGAAAGAAGCAACAGATACGCAGAGCAAGATAGAGCCCGGGACAACAATTTTTCCAGTACGAAGAGAAGGAGGGTCGAGGACAGAAGCCGAGGCCGACCAGACCCTAAGGTCGACCCCGGTCAACGGTTCGAGAGATATACTTCCACAACTCTCCCTCCTGAGCAGATCTTGATGGAAATTCGCCACTTGAATTTGGTAAAATTTCCAGACAAGATGCGAACTCCAGCAGGAAAAAGAGACAAAGACAAATATTGTGTCTTTCACCGAGATCATGGTCATGCAACTCATGATTGCTATCAGCTACGGGATGAAATCGAGACCCTGATCAGAGAAGGGTATCTAAAAGAATACGTTAGTGATGGCCGAGGCCGACCAGAAGACGGTCGAGGCCGACCAAATGATGGCCGAGGCCGACCCGATGAAGAACCCCCCCCGAGAGATCAGAACTATACTTGGGGGACCTACAGGAGGAGAATCCAGCAGAAAAAGGAAAAGAATTGCCCGCGAGGCCAGACACGACCCAGGTTATTGAGGTATGTATTCAGTCCATTCTTGTTGTTGCCAAATTTTGGACAGGAGAATCTCACATGACCTCCACGTGACAACCACGATGAATTTGTAATTTGGGAGAAAGAGGTGACCTGCAAAAGAGAAAAAACTAGGCACTGATGTGGCATTTGCCACACCAGCTCCGATGCTTAAGTTAGCAAGAAGAATTTGAGTGTAGCAAGCTATAATTTAGAGAATGATGGTTAAGTTGAACTCCCTGTCTTTGAGTCATAATGACCTATTTATAGGATCTTTTTCTTTCATATTCCTTTTTAGATAAGGATTTAAATAGATTTTTCCTTCTATCTAGGAATGAGATTTAAAAAGGTTAATCTTATCCAGCAGATTCCCTTGTAATTCGGATTTATCTTCTTGGTCCAATTTCACCCATAACAATTCTGAAACTGTGAACCAAACCTTAGAATTCACAGAGGCTGAAGCTAGGGTCATCCATCAGCCCCATAATGATGCTCTGGTGGTTACCCTGACTATAGCTAATGTGAAAGTTCACAGAATCCTCATAGATGGAGGAAGTTCAGCTGATGTTCTCTCTCTGACTGCCTTCAAAGCAATGAGGTTAGAGAGGGGGCTACTAAAGGAGAATCTGACTCCCTTGATTGGATTTGGGGGGGAAAGAGTTACTCATGAAGGCAGCATTGAACTTCCAATCACCTTTGGGGATGGACTGAATACAAGTACAAAGATGATTAATTTCTTGGTAGTAGAGTGCACATCAGCTTACAATGCCATATTAGGAAGATCAACACTTCATCAACTGAAGGCAATAGCTTCCACCTATCATCAGCTACTAAAATTTCCTACTTTGAATGGAGTGGGAATAGTAAAAGGGGAGCAAAAAACTTCAAGGGAGTGTTACTTCACCGCACTCAAAGAGGTCAAAAGATCAAAAAGCGAGCAAGAAGCATAGCTCGAAAGAGGTCAAAAGATCAAAAAGTGAGCAAGAAGCATACCTCGGCAAGCCCAAGGCCGAGGCCGAGGCCGAGAGGGATGCCGAGGCCGAGCACACCCCTATGGACTACTAGGGAGCTTCTTTATTGTTTACTTTTTCTCTAGTTAGGCAACTTTTGTTAGTTTCAACAAATTCATGATTCAAATTTTATTAGGAATAAAATTCTATTTTCAAGCTACACATTTTGTCACTCAAGCATGATTTTCAACAAAGAAACTCCTACTTGAGTAGGGGGCTACTAAGGGGATATGCTTCCCTATGAAACAAAAAGCATTGAAGCTACTAAAGAGATATGCCTCTCTAATTAAACAAAAGGCAGAAGCTACACAAAACGAGGCAGAAAAGTCAAGAATTGGAGAAAACCCGAGGCCGAGGCCGACCTCATAGGCCGAGGCCGAGCATGTCCAAGTAAGTGATTTTATATGGTTTTTGGTTTGGATGCATGTATGAGGACCCTTTTTATCAATTTATCTTGTTTAGTAAGACTTCTATAATTCTGTTCAATGGAGTTTACCTCTTTAAAGTGAAATTTCATTAAAGAGAAACAAGGATGATGGACAGAAAAAATATTTTCATTGAATAAAAGTCTTACAATAAGATAAAAAGATAAAAGGGAAAGCACATAAGATTTAGCCCTCATTCATGTCTGCTCCTCCACTGCCATTAGAATCATCTGAATCAGGAAATGCAAAGGGATCTTTCTTGAAAGAAGCATAATCTTCTCGAATGACCCCACAATCTAAGTCCTTGTGATGCTTGGAAAAACGTTTGACAGCCCAGTTAAATCTGCAGTCAAAGATTTCATCTTGCATCACAACATATTCCTCTATTTTCTTGAATTCTTCAGCCATATATTCTGCATTGGACAGATGAGCTTTGGCTTCATCCAATTGAATACGAACTGATTGAAGCTCAACCCTTGTAAAATCAAGCTCGATCCTAACCTCTGCCAAGAGACGATTGGCTTGAGTCAAGCTAGCTTGAGCTTGAACCAGCTCTGCCCTAGAAACACTAGTCTGTTGGAGAGAGGAGATCTTTTCAGCCATGGTCATGGCAGACATAGTGAGCCTACCAAAAGCCTAAGAGCAAAACAATGAAGGAATCAGTTATAAAGAAGCAAATGCAAGATAAAAGAAGACAAATAAATACTGAAAGACTTACATGGCGCAACTCACGAACTCCTTCAACGACAGCCTCCCTAGGATCTTCCATTTTGTAACCTGGAGGATGGTCATGTCCAACACCTCGCCAAAGCTCAAAACTTCTTCCTAGAATGTCAATCTCATTACTTACTGGAGAGAAATCTTCAGGAAGGGAGAAAGTAGGAAGATCTGAAGGAATATCCCCCTCAGGAGAGGAAGGAACGCCCCTTCTGGTACGGCGAGTACTGACACCAGGAGGTCGAGGAGGAAGGTTTGAAGTCTCAAAGGTAGAAACACCTCCCACGTCCGAGCTAGAGCCACCGGCCCTCGAGGGCCCAGCTCCTCCCGTGGCTTTCTTTTTCTTCTTTTGCCTTTGAGCCTCAAACAAAGAAGTCGATCGTGGAGGCATGCCTGAAAAACAGAAGCAACATAATCATGAGTTAGCGAAAACACATGAAACAGAAGCTAAAGCAGAATAACTTACTTCAGACAAAAGTAACCGAAGCCGACCCGGTAAGCCGAGGCCGACCACGGAGGCGGAGGCCGACCACACTGGCCAAGGCTGATCACCTTGGTCGAGGCTCACCACTTTGGTCAAAACCAAATACCTTATATTCGGGAGTCTCAGTTCAAATATTACCTTTAGGAAGAGGGGGAGGAGCAAATCCAATTCCGACAATGTTCTCTTGACTAACAAGAGAAAGACCAAGACGGGATGAAGCTTCCAAACTCCTCACAGCTCTCACAAACGCTCGAGCAGCATTGAAGCGATGGAACTCGGAAGGGACTGAAAAGGAAAACATGTAGTAGGGTTAAATAAAAGTTTATGTAAGCAGTTTCCAAGAAGAAAGGGAGAATAAAGAGAATTACTCACCATAATCCCCAAACTTCATGGAAACTGCGTAAGTGGAATTTTGGGGCCCACGAGCTAACCAATTTCCACTTACAAAGAACCATTTATTTTTCCATCCATGAACCGAACTTGGTCCATCAATCAGTTTACCGCAAGACGAACTCAGATAATAAAAGAAGCGACCAAAAGAGGGGTTATGACTTAAAATGTAGAGAGACATAAAAACATGTGGTGTGAATGGGCTACCATCGCCATATGTTGTCCATAATACATAACAGCCTATGAGATAACTCCAGCTGTTTGGGACAAGCTGAGCAGGAGCCAACCCAACCAACATCAAGAAGCTTTGCAAAAATAAAGGCAAGGGAAGACGAACACCAAATTTAAACATAGCAGAATAAAAAGCAACTTCTCCAAAAGGAGAGTCCTCAATACGATCATCAGGTCCAGGAACCCTCAATTGTACATCGAAGGGAATATCATACTTGTACCGCAGTTGCTCAAGATGAGCCTCGGTCACCAAGGATGATATATCCTCAGAATATACAGAAGGCTCACTGAAAAGATGATCAGAAGATGATTGAGTCTCATAATAACTAGTACTAAGAGACTCATCACCAGAAGAAGACCCCCCAACCTCAGGAGAAGTAACAGAGCATTCACTTGCCATATCAAAAAGAAAAAGAGAGAGAAGAAAATAGAAAACAAGCTACCTTAAAAGAGAGAAGAAGAATATGAGAATGGTATGAAGATGTGAAAAAATGAACTCCTATTTATAGGAGAAGGATGAGGAGAAATTGGAGGGAATATTTGGATTTGAAAATTCAAAATTCAGATTCATTAAAAAAAAAAAAAAAAAAAAAAAAGGGGGGGGGTCGGCCGAGGCCGACCCGTGACCTGCAAAGAGCAAGCCTGCCCGCGCAGGCTAGGCGCGTCAGACGGCAGGCCTGCGCGCAGCAGGGGGCTTCGGGCCCACCTCGGCCTCGGCTTAGCCGAGGCCGACCAGAGCGGTCCGACCGGATCGATCCGGTTTGACTCACCGGACACGTGTAAAACGTGTCCTGGCACTGTTTTCCCTCCTAAATATCCTCCATTACTCATTTTCTCCTCTCTTTTCCCGGAAGATGCCCGAAATGAAGCTACAATTGTTCAGAAAACGCTTACGAAAAGCGGGAAGCTACGAAGCTACAGAATAGCCAAGAATTCCCTCCAACATGAGGTCATGAAGCTACACGGCTACAAGATAGCCAAAATTCCCTCCTACGGGAGGCCGGGAAGTCCAGAATAGCCCCTACGGGGTTTGATGGCAATCCCACTTAAATTTGAGGACGCCCTCGAATTTATATATTCTCTCCAGGAAAACGGCACAGATCGCGAATCCAGAGGAGCGTCTTAGCCCCCAAGAAAGATCGAAATGTCCTCTACGGGGTTGGACGACAATCTTGGGATGATCCAAGGAGAACCTTGGAGCCTTAAATTTTCTCCAGGATGTGGACGAACACACACCCAGAGGAGAATCTTAACCACCAGGAAGAGACCGACCTACGGGGTTAGACGGCAATCATGGGGATGATCTGGGACGCAAAATAAGCGTCACAGAACCCTAAAATTCCTATAGGAAACGGAGAAAACAAGACGCAAGATAAGCGTCATGGAACTCTAAAATTCCTACTGGAAAATGGAGAAACCGACACTCTAGGAGACTGAATATCCTAGCAAGGATGGACAGCAATAACTAGAGATAATTCGAGGCAGACCTCGAAATGTCAACAATGACTACAAAAACTTAAAATGCTACTCCCAAGTCAGGCTCCATGCATTACTCTGCACGCTCCTAATCTTGAATCCTAACTAGGGAGTGGGGGCTAATGTTATGGGTAAAATTGGATTAACAAGAATGGGCTGACCAAAGGGCTGCAACGAAGGGCCAAACAAGGAAAGAGGCCCAATACGAAGTCAAAACGGACCGAAACCGACAGTGGACTGGCTCAGAATGAGTGGGAGAAGAAATGGGCTTGGGCCGAAGCCCAAGCCCGTGGTCGGCCCGGCCGAGGCCGACCAGTTTCGCAAGGCCCACTTTTGGGCCTTGCCTCGGTCCCTTATGGCTCGTGTGCCTTCGGTTCAGCCCAATTGGACTTTTCCTTTCCCCATTCGAAGACGGAAACCCACGAAAAAACCCTAGGAAGGAAGCTATTTAAGCTCTCCCTCAGGGGGAGAGCAATGTAAGTTCATTCCAGCTTACAACACTCTCCTTGAATTCCTAAATTCTCCCTAAATACTCTCAAAACTCTCTCTGACTTAAGCATCGGAGCCTGTGTGGTCTACACCACACCGGTGTCCAGGTTTTTCTTGTCTTGCAGGCCGCGTTCTTCCCCCAAGAATACAAATTCACCGTCGTTGTCACGTGGAGGTCAGGTGAGTTTTCTCCTGTCCAAAATTTGGCAACAACAATACCCTATTTTTCTCTCAAGATAACGATGCGGCTATTGACAACTTATTGATCTTTGTCATCAAAGCCTTTGAGAGTGCTTTTGGACTCAAGATTATTCTTTCTAAATCTTCTATCATCAGGGTCAATCTATCGGACTAAAGAATTCATGAGATTAGTATCAAGTGCTATTGTATTACCAATCCCCTCCCTCTCATCTATTTGAGTGCCCCTTTAGGAGGTAGGCCATCATTAAATCTTGTTTGGGAGCCTATACTTGAAAAAATTCAGAAGAAGTTGGACACTTGGAAATATTCCCACATCTCAAAAGGAGGTCATCTTACTTTGATACAAGTTGTGTCAAGTAACTTGCCAAAACATATCTCTTCTCAACCTTTAAAGCCATGACATCTGTTTTCAAACAAACATTGATTCGAAACTTCTTTGTGATTGTGCTCGTCAAGCACGTCAAATAAATTTATAGTCCACATCACAAATATTTTGCAATACAGTGGCAGGGTCGATCCACAGGGAGGCCAAACTTTAGTTATTATCTTTCTTTAATTGGACAATGTGATGGAATTGGGGGAGTTTGGTATGATAACTTAAATAAAGGAAATTAAAATGCACAAAACAGAAATTAAAGACGAGAAGTAAAGAAAACTTACTAATAACACCAATTCAGAAGCTCATCGAGCTCAAACATATAATTTCTATCCTGGGTTCGTAATTAATTTCAATATGCAAACATGTTTAACACCTAATCAATTTCAACAGGAAGTAGCTGAAATTCTAATCCCTTATGAAATTAGCCCAACGTGCATAACCATCTACCCGAACTTTAACTAAATTGATAGCCAATTAATTAAAGAGCTAATTAGTCTTCTACGGCACAATTAATTCACAAGTGAGTATAAACCTAGCTTTAATGCAATTTAATGGCCTATATGCTACTAAAACGTGTAGGAGACCTAAACTAATCGTAAGGAATCTCAAGCTAGAGATGAATCGATAAAAGCATACATGATTTGTCAGATCCACTGCTAAATAAATTCTATAATGAAAGCAAGAAGAAAATTATGCTAAAACAGTGTACAATATAAAATTAATAACAAAATCTCAAGGAATTACATGGTGGAGTACCAAATCACTCCCAAAACCGGCATAGCCATCTACCCGACAATGCTAAGTCTACTCGGGAGGCCATAATACAAGTCTTTAAATGAAATCTAGCCTAAGGAACTGTAAAAGAAGGTGAAATGTAGAGAGCAATCGAGTTTATGGACTGTGGAGATCGAGAGCTTTGCTCTAATTCGAAAAAAGAAACTTTTATACAAATTGGGACAACGTTGCAATGCTATGCGCAGCATTGCACTGCCCTATAGCGCGCGCACTATTTGGGACTTGCGATAGCATTGCGACACTGTCGGAAGTGTTGCGACGCTACTCCATGGACAGCACTGGTCATTTCTGCTCGGGTGTCTGAATGACCTTCGGTTTGGCTCGTTGGAACCGTGATTCAACGTAGAATCTCTCGAAAAGTTCCTTATGCTCAAAATATGCCTTGAACTCATTTTCCTACAAAATTCACATTTAAGCACATGAAAACTCTAATAACTACAAGATTTAGGCATATAATATAGGTATTTTTTGAGTCCTATCACTTTGGTAAGGATTAGACCTTTCTGGAGGCTCCCACTTGATTCGTTAGTACCTTGTTACCAAGGAAGCTTAGGCACCTCCAAAGTTAGAGAGACAAATTTTGCTCCCCTCTGCAACTGGCTTTGGCACTTTTATCACGAGGGATATTCTTTGTGGAGGAATTTGATTGCCAACAGATATCAAAGTGCTTATTCTGAAGTTCTCTTCATAGTTTGCAAATATAAAAGCTCTAGCTCTCCATGGTTCGCCTTAAGTAATCTTCAAGATTTCTTTCAAACCCATATTTGTTGGGAAGTCCAAAATGGCAGTAAAATTCACTTTTGAACTCATCATTGGTCCGACCATGGCCCTCTAAATCTCTTTTTCCCTCGTTTCTTCATTTTATCTTCTAAGAAAGATATTAAAGTGGCAGAAGCTTGGTTCGCTCCAACCCATACCTGGAATTTGCACCCCATAAGACCACTCTCAGACAAAGAGCACATGCTTAGTGTTTACCATGGCCACCCTTCCGAAGCCGAATGACACTAAAGGAATGAATCTCGTATATTGGACAGCCGCCTCCAATGGGTCTTTTAAAACCTCTTCCTCTCGTTGTTCTCTATCATGACTCTATCCTTAACAACTTGTGTAAGTCAAAGATTCCTAGTAAATGAAAATTTTTCATTTGGTCTATTTTTCATAGAAGTCTCAATGCGGTGGAGAGAATTCAATGCAGATTCTCAGGTACCAAGCTCAACCCAAACTAGTGCATCTTGTGTTATACAAAATGTGAATCTATCGATCATCTGCTTGTAAATTGTGACTTGGCTCATTCTTTATTTGTGAAGCTTCACCAAGCTGCAGGGATAAACTCTTCCTCACCAAATGATGTGGATGACTTTTAGGATAGAGAGGAACAACTAAATTTTTAAAGAGAAAGCTTGCAATCACACCCAACTTTGGGATGACACATTCTGATCTTTGCTTTTTTGTGGTTTACCAACTCTAAGTGTTTCACCAATCATGAAGATTCTACAATTGCTCTTAATTAGCAAGCTTTTATGTAATCTTCTCAATATGTTCCTCACATATGTTCTCAATAAAGTATCCACTTTTTAAAAAAAAAAGTGTAGTTTTCTATGTGATCGATAGTGTGTTTCGGAATAACTTGTGAAAAAATGTGTTTTGAAAAAAATTGATTTTCTATAAGTACCTATGGAAAAAATAATAATTTAAAGTGTGTTTAGTATTATATATTGGGTGATTTTAGGTTATCAAAAGCGGTTTTTTTCTCAAAAAAAATTAATAAATAAAAAGTGATTAAAAAAATTGGATTAATTTAAAAACTTTTTTTTTTTGAATAAACACTTGGTAGATGAATTATCCAAAAATGACTTTAAAGTGATCATTAACCGAAGGTCTTCAAAATATTAAATAAAAAATAAAAATAATTTTATATAATTAATAGAATCACTTTTGAATATAGTGCAACGAAACAAATTTGTTATTGAAAATACTTTTGAAGAAAGTGTAAGATATAATAACATTTTTATTGATAATATTTTTTTCAAAAGTGTTTAATTTAGAAGGTATTCCAAACAGGACCCTAAAGATGAATCAAAGTGTTTTTTTCAAAAAAAAAAAAACTACCATGTTTAGTAATAGTAAAAAAAATTATTTAAAAGTAGATTGATTTAAGAGCATTTGTTTTTGTAAAGAAGCATTCCAGACATGATTATCCAAAAAGTGATTTTAAAATAAGTGGTTGAAAACCACTACTAAATATATAGTAAGGGGAAAAAATTGTGATTAGTAGAATCACTTTTGACTTTAGTGTAGCCAAACAAATAAGCCAAACAAATTTGTTATTAAAAGTATTTTTTATTAGAAATATTTTAAATAATATGCCAAACTCACTCTCCTCATTATTAAAATGGTTGACTCTTCTTGCCAAATTTTCGTGCTTCTAATTATCATAAAAAAGGTTGAAAAAACTTTAAAAAAGTTGTGGTGGTGGTTACTTTAGTTAATAGTTATATTGTTGGCAAAATCAAACATTGATTATGATTAACCACACCTCAATTTTGTTTGATTGTTTCTAAAATTTAGGCATGTTTGATATATGTATATTTCTCATTTCCAACATTAATTTTTCATATTGTTAATGTTGTTTTTTTTTTTAAGAAAAGAAAAAAAAAGAGAGACAAGAACAAAATTTTATTCATAAAGATTATATATTATTTTGAAACTATTTTTTATAATTGAAAAATAAATATTGAAAACTATGAAATGAAACAACACTAGGAAAAGGACATATGGAAAAAAGTGGACCATTAAAGGTTGCATTTAAGCCATAAACAAAAAAGGTTGGCCAAAAAAAAACTTAATTTTATGTCGAATAAGTCCTCAACCTACTTCACATTTTTTAAAATTAATATATTTATTTGTTACAAAATTGAAAGTTTAAGGTTCAATTAGAACGAAAATTAAATTTTATGTTTAATAGAACAATTAATTTTAAATTTTTTTGAATATGTCCATGACCTATTTGAAGCAAAAACTTAAATTTAGGGATTTATTAAACATTTTTAATATTCGAGGACTATGAGACATAAAATTGAAAATTTAAAGACCTATGAAACATAAATTTATTCAGTCTTTTTTATTCAATTAATTTTTCTAAAATAATTTACAAAAGATTTTTTTATAATTTTTTTTTGTATATTTGAATATATGTATAAATTTTTGTTAAAAAAAAAAATCAAAACGGTTCCAACATACTAAACATTAAAATAGAATTGAAAATTATATATACAAAATCAAAAAATGAATAAATATATATATACACACAAAATCTAAGAAACGAAATGAAAATGACCAGTCATAAACGCTAGCCAGGTTTTGAATTTAAAAAATATATATACATATACAAAATAAAATAAAACGAAATTTAAATTATAAACACTACAAAAACTTGATTAAAATAAATTTATATACATTTTTTTAATGTCATATCAAGTGCAGCTTTGACCTTATTTTTTTTTAATTAGAAAAATATGATTTAAATTAAATTGATGCATTCATGTTAAAATTGAAGTTCAAAAAAAAAATAGAGAGAAAATTAGAAAACATCATAAACATTGATAACTAATCGTTATATTTAGGATTAGGCTAAAGTCATAACATTAGTGGCTCTTTTTTAAAATAATTTCTTAAAGTTGTATTTCACATGATTTCTACTGATCTATTGTATTTTTTTCAACATGTCTGATCTCTTTGGTGAGAAAATATGTCTTAATTGAGCTATGTCTACTAAACTATTGTATGGTCAACCATCTTCCATCTTCATCCAAAAGAAGTACATTCTTCGGCCAAACTATAGGGTCTATTTTGGCTTACATCAAATTCCTCTTCTAAGAATGGCCTACATTGAACTAAGGTTTTTTTTTAAAGACATTGATCTAGTTCGGATATAATTTTAATGCTATTAAATGCCTTCACATTTATTTCCACAACATCGACACATTATTATGATATTCTTATTTAATTATTTCCTTCTTTGGCATTAAAATTTTATTCTTACTCATAATTCCTTAGCAACATGGGCATGCACATGCCAAATCGAGCATAGTTTAATAGATATATAAAACACTAATTACCATCTTAAGGATGCGTTAGAAATTAACTTAAGTCGTTTCAAGGTAAAATGTGATATGAAGCAAAAGTTATAGCGGTTGAAAATGTACTGATAGGATCGAACAAAAATTGAGATTTCTTTTTGAAGATTTTTTTGAAGTTTCAAGTTAAGAAAATGCAACAACAACGAGGGAATAGATATAATCGACCTTAGAGCCTAAGCTTAGATAACTCTAGTAAAGACTAGCATTTCCTAAATACATAACCAAAGTACCTCTCACACACACAAAGTAACACCCAAGAGGAAACAAAGAAGAATTATCTTTGAGGCTAAATACCTTGAAAAGAAGACTAGCTTCTAATCCAAATTCGAATCTATAGCGACCTGACTTTTTCTTAGACTTAGACTGTCTAATTAAGTATTTTGAGGCTTGAGCAAAATAATGAAAAGTCATGTGGCAAGTGTTGATGGCTTCACTATTGAATTCTTCAAAAAGTCACAAAACACCCTCAAACAAACTATTATGACAATGTTCAATGATTTTTTCAGAACTAGCATTGTGAACAGGAATGTCAACGAAACCTATATCACGCTTATTCTATAAATTATTAAATCCATGAGGATCACCAATTACCGTCCTGTTACTGTAACATCCCCAAAATTTAGCCTATTCTAGGGAACATCACTAAACTTACAACCAATATACTCCGAAAGTTTCGACAGCATAACGTCGTAACTACAAGCTATCCAAAAATTTTCTAATACCTATTAGACAAGATAAACACACTTCTAAAGCCAGAATCACCAAACAATCATTCTAACTTCACCTTAAGAACTACCAAAGAGTCAGAACCAATCAACATTCTAAACATAAACATAACTAGACTTCTTCACTAAACTCCAACAACACAAACCATAAAAGATAAAGCATCCTAACAAGTTCAACCACTAATGAATAGCATAACTAGTTAAAAAAACGACAGCTAGCAATCTAACAACATTTTATACTTAGACAATAAAGGCAGTAAACCACCACACAAGCATAGTCCTCAAATTAAACATCAACTACAATGAAAACAAAGAGTTAGTTAAAAGATTAAAAACTAGCTAAACGGTCTCCTTCATCGTCGTGTCTCCTCTTCACCACTAAGTTTCTTCTTAAGCATTTGCAAAACTATTGGTTGAGGGGGGGAGTCAGTATAAAAGTACTCAATAAGTAGCTCACACCTGGTGAGCCACCAAATATCAAACAAACAAACATCATGTTGTTTACATGCAACCAAACATGCTTATCAACATTAATAACACAAGTCTCATGCTCAACTTACATAGCAAGTAAAGTACACATAAGAATCACACAACACATGAATTCTACATCGACGCTCTCCATCGACCCCAACTGATTTTTCATCAAAGGTCATCGACGTTCTCAAGAATCTTCAATACTTGTCTTTTTAAACTCAATGCATCAACCCCAACTATCTTAATTTAGGCCATCGATGCTACTTCTAAAGTCATTGATGACATACCAACCCTCGACCATTTTACTCAAGGCACCTAGTATTCACCTAACTTTCCTTTATCACACTTAAGGTCCTCTAACCTCACACACAATCCCACTAGAATGCAAGTTTCCTAGGCATACTACTAGACCATACTTTATGCTCTATTGCCTTCTAATGTGTAGCTTAATTTTCTTAAACAATTTACACGAGGATGTGCAAGTATACACAATAATTGCAGCAAGTGATAAGTAAATTATCGTTCTCCACAGGGATTAGTGCAAGAAAATTTACTAAGCTAAACCTAATTTTTAGTGAATTCAACACGGTAACCAAATAATTAAAATATGGTTAAAATCTAATCTAGTCATGCTTCAACGAAATAAAAGCAATAGCAAGAGAATAAAACTCAGAAAATGCTCAAACAAAAAGTGCGAGAAAAACTTGTAACAAGATATGTAAAACTGATTAAGAATTCTGTATTTTCTTGAAATAAGAATGCTGCAGCAAAAACTTTGCTCCATCAACCCACACAGCAATAAACGCGGAATCCTCCCAGATTTCCAATAATTTGTGGTTTAATTCCCATTAACCCACGCCAAATTAAGCTGCTGTAAATGTGCATTAGGTGGGTTGTTATCCCTAACCTCCCCACTTACCTAGCTACTAACCCAAACAAGGAGCTAATGTGGTTTTGAGTAATCGGCCTCCCCTATTTTTCCCAAAACTCAAGGAGACAATGCCCAAAATGGTTGGCCAAACGAAATTGAGCGTAAACAATAAAAACACTCTAAAACCATATTGAAAAGAACTAAGGAGCCTCAACCCCTTATTTAGATTAACACCACATTCCTAATCCTCACCCAAAGGTGATTTAGTTCATGTTAAAAGCTAAAAATAAAGGAAAACTGCAGTAAAACACCATATTGTATAATCTAATTACAAGAGAGAAATCAAAAGTAAAAGAAAACAATAGAAGGGGAAAGAAAAGCCCGAAGTAGAAGCTCTTGATGATGATTTCTCTTATTTCCAGCTCCTTTTCTGATTGAGTTTTATTCCTTCAGCCCCTTTGTCGACTTCTTCCTCTCAAAATTCGATTTATGCCTCTCAAATTAGGTCTCCTTTCTCCTAAAGACGGCTGCTTGCTTTAAATATCGATGTCCATCTTGATTTTAGGGCTACTTAGGTCAAACAAGACACGTGACGACTTCTCATTGGATGGATGACGTCGTTTTGGTTCATTTACGCCACCTCAATTAATGAATTATTTTCTCAGGTGATGTATCACGTGCTGTCTTTCTATAACTTAAAATGCCGAATAATTTGCTCCAGCAATTCCTTTGCTGGACAAATGTTCTCTCATAGTTCTGCTGACAGAAAATTACGACCTGCAACACCAAATTAACATAATTTAGTGCTTTTTTTAGCTCCCATTTATGTAAATACAACAATTAAGAATATCCAAAGAAGCTATTTCAATAACAGCAGTTTTAGGGGATTCCAAGCATGAAAATACTAGCATTAAACTCAAATAAAAGAACTTTAGGCATAAAGGACTAGCTAATAACTCTCATTTGGAGAGTTATCATGCTCCCAACAAAATAACTCATTCACAGTACGCATATTATGCATAATCAAACAACTCAAGAATCCAGCATACTATCATCACATAACCATAGCACACATCACACATATAAGTATGCTCAATATACACATAATGGATCATGGAGATATATATATAAAATGCATAAAAGAAATCAATAAGGAAACATACAACATGTTTCATGCAGTTAAACAGACAGTATTGTTCTTCTTACCATACATGCGTGCTATGAGGATTTCCAAGATAATAGTTTCGTATAATCTCATTTTCTTTTCCTTTTATATCTCATTTACAATAAATATATCGTGCTTAAAAAAGATAGATTAACGAACATATGGTTAAGTTATACACTAAAATTTTATTTAATACAATAAGGGAAAATGACTATACATTATAGAATGGAAGATAAAAATAAGTTTTGTTGTTACCAAAAAATTGATCAAGAAGAATCACCTGACCTTCATATGATAACGACAGTGAATTTGTTTAATTCGGAGAAGAATACGTGGCCTGCAAGACAGATAAAACCTGAATATCGGTGTGGTACTAGCCACACAGACTCAAATGCTTAAGTCAGAGATGATATTTTAGAGTGTAGAAAGTATATGGAGATTGTTTGAGCTTGATTGGACTTATCTTCTTCAGGTTGAAGAAGAATATTTATATGGTCTCTTTAGGGTTTGACTTATTTCTCAGTGAACTAGGAGAAGAATCGGATCGAAATGAGACGAGTCAAAACGAAGCGGACCGGGAAGGTCTGAGCCGGGGGCATGTTTACCACGTGCCCTGCCATGGCCGATCATGGGCTCAGCCTCGGCTTGGGCGAGGCTGAGGATGTGGATTTGGGCCCGTATGCCATTTTAGATCTTTTTTGCTTCTTTTTGGGCTTTCTATCCTCAATTTTTCTTATGAATTGGGTTATTTCCTCCACAACAAGTTTCATAAATTCTGCAATGGTACCACTACTTACCTCTTATAACCAGTTGTGGATCCAAAATTTTATGTTAGAGGGGATTAAATTTATATTTTTGCAATTACAAAAAATTTAAATAATTTCTTGAATTTTTCTTTGAAAATAAATTCCAATTTCAATGCAGAAAAATTATTTATCAAATTATTTATTTTGTAGTGACTCCACCACTGCCTTCGTCCCTCTAGGCTGGTGCCAAAGATGCATGACTTTTTCCCCTGTATTTTCTTCATGAAACTAATTAAAAGAGCTGAAAAATACAGACAAAATCCCGTTTGGCTTTGAGTTCGACAGCTCCTTGCATAGGAATCATACACTTCTTTCTCTCTCTTCGATTCTCACCAATATATATACACTCTCTTCAATGTTTACTATAGCCTGCATTCATTGCGTGAGAGAGAAAGAAAGAGAGATATCCCCATGGAAGCTTTCTTGCTCATTAGTCAATTGGCATATCAAAACTTGTTGTAACATTTTAATATTTATTATTTATTATGAGTTTTTTACTTTTTACATGAGAGAGTTTCATAGAATAAAGAGAAGAAAGTTTTTGGTTCTTTATTTGAAGAGATTTGAAAGTTTTACAATTCAATTACTTATTTTTGTATTAAATTCTTAGATCTAAAATTCTCCTATAAATACCTCTCTCACAAACACTTTCTACACACAACATTTTCCAATCTTCTCTTCTTTCTAATATCTAATATTTCTCTACTTTGCTCTTTTAAGAACAATTGACCAAAAGAGGGGTGTTCTTTGTTGTGGAGCTTTGAGCTCAGCTCATAGTGCAGAGTGGTTTGGGCTACACAACGTTTCAATTGGGTTGTTGTATCTTAGAGGGGGCAGGCCAGAAAAGAATTGCTGCACCGGTGGGTTATAAATAAATATACACCGCAGAGGGCTTGAATCTCCTTAAAGAGAGTGAGATACCCGCGCCTCAACCTAATTGTTTACATGTTTGTTTCTCAATATTTATCTCAATATTTACTCCATTTTTCTCTATTATTTGTAATTCCCCCAACAATTTTAAGGAGATTCACCATGGAGTCTACAATTGAGAAGTCTAATTAGAATGTTGGAGATCTCACGATTTAAAGGAGCACACTTTAAGAGATGGAAAGGAAAAATGTTGTTCTACCTTAATTTTCTCAAAGTGGCTTATGTCCTCACAGAAAAAAAAAACCCAAAGAAGATTGATAATGAAAACATGGGCATTGAAGAGTTCATGGAACACCAAGAGAAAATTGATAAGTATGAGAAAGATTAGTACAAATGTCGGTACTATCTTTTACATTGTCTTGTTGATCATTTTTATGATTATTATGATACTACTTTCACATCAGTCAAGAAAATATGGAAAGCTTTGCAAAATAATATGATACTGAATAAGCAAGAGTGAAAAAATATGCTGCAAGTCGCTTCTTTCGCTTCCAAATGGTAGATGGAAAATCTGTAGTAGAGCAAGCACAAGACTTTCAGATGATAGTAGCTGAAGTAGCATCTGAAGGAATTAAGATTGGAGACAATCTTATTGTTGCCGGCATAATTGACAAGCTTCCACCATCATGGAGAGAATTTCAGAAAAATATGCGTCATAATTAAAAAGAAATTTCTCTAGAAGTGTTAATTATTTGCATTCGTGTGGAGGAAGAGGCAAGAGAGCAAGATGCAATGATTCAAGAAGGCAACGAAAATTCAACCAAGGTAAATCTAATCTCTTCTAATGATAGTTTACCTAAGGGTCAAATTCCTAAAAGTAGTCATTTAAAGCCAAAGAAGAGTTATATGAAAAAGAATAATAAACCTCATAAGAAAAATCCAAGCCAAGTGAATAAGAACCAAGTACATCCTTAACACTCAATAGCAGTTTGCTTTGTTTGTGGCAAAAGTGGGCATATTGCTCGATTTTACAAATTTCAGAAATGTACCTCAGGCTAATGTTACCGAAGAACCATTTGTGGCTATGATAACTAATATTTATATGGTTCAAAGTGTTGAAGGATGGTGGGTTGATTCTGAAGCCAATAGACATGTTTGTTATGACAAAGATTGGTTCAAAGTTTATACTCCTTTTAAGGAGCCTAAAACAATAATGCTTGGTGATTCTCATACTACCCAAATTATGGGAACTAGTGAGGTTGAATTAAAATTCACCTCTAGAAGGGTTCTAATTTTGAAAGATGTGCTTTATACACCCTCTATGAGGAAGAATTTAATGTCGAGTTATCTTTTTAATAAGGTTGGCTTTAAACAAACTATGGAATCTGATCAATATGTGATAACCAAAAAGGAAATTTTTTTTTGGAAAAGTTTATGTTTGTGATGGAATGTTCAAATTGAACATTGAGAATATTAATAAAGCATCTACCAGTTTGGTTTATATGCTCGCTTCTTTAAATTTTTGGCATGCTCGTTTGTGTCACATAAATAGTAAATATGTGGGGGTGATGAGTAGTCTTGGATTAATTCCTAGTTTAAAAAATGATTTTGAGAAATGTGAAATATGCAGTAAAGCTAAAATTACAAAAGGACCTCATAAATGAGTGGGGGAATGTTGTAACATTTTAATATTTATTATTTATTATGAGTTTTTTTTTTACTTTCTAAATGGGAGAGTTTCATATAATAAAGAGAATAAAGTTTTTTGTTCTTTATTTGAAGAGAGGTTAAAAGTTTTACAATTCAATTACTTATTTTTGTATTAAATTCTTAGATCTAAAATTCTCCTATAAATACCTCTCTCACAAACACTTTCTACACACAACATTTTCCAATCTTCTCTTCTTTCTACTATCTCATATTTCTCTACTTTGCTCTTTTAAGAGAAATTGACCAAAAGATGGGTGTTCTTTGTTGTGGAGCTTTGAGCTCAGCCTCATAGTGCAGAGTGGTTTGAGCTACACAACATTTCAGTTGGGTTGTTGTATCCTGAAGGGGACAGGCCAGAGAAGAATTGTTGCACCGGTGGTTAATAAATAAATATACATAGCATAGGGCTTGAATTTCCTTAAAGAGAGAGATATACCCGTGCCTCAACCTAATTGTTTACATGTTTCTTTCTCAATATTTATCTCAATATTTACTCAATTTTCCACTGTTATTTGTAATTCCCCTTACAAAACTCTTCAATAGCCATCGCCAAAACCTTCATCTTTTTCCTTTTCATGGCTTCCATTTATGTCATTTTCTCACAATCCTACCGAAAAAGAAAGCACTAGGTTTGGCATGTGTCTCTCCCACCGAGCCCAGCACCGTGGCCTTTCATCAGCTACCTCCTTGCGATCTGGAGGAACATGCCGCCACACTGGTGAATTCATGCATTCATGAAGCAATACAATACTGAAATTGCATGCATCCATCTAGGAAAATACCTACGTAATTCTAGTACTTCTCCCGAACTCGCTGTAGAATTTTTAAAAACCCATGATTTTGTTTGTGCATCATGACCTATCGCTATAACCAACAACATGGTAACCCGTGGATTTCTTACCATGGCTTTTTCTCCATTAGGAGACTAATGGAAGAAAATGCGGAAAATGCGTACTTCACAAATACTCAATCCATCAACCCTTTGTCAAATGTCTAGACACAGAACAATCGAAGCTGATGCTCTTCTACATTACATTTTCAACCTAATTAACTATTACCACCAACAATCGCAACAAGAGAGGTGGGGCGGTGATCAACTTGAGAAGCATAACACAACATTATTGTGGCAACATTATCATGAGAATATTATTCAATAGAAGATACTACAATGATATGGATGGAAAGATGAAGGGCCAACTTTTGAAGAAGAAGCGCACATTCAAGCGTTGCTAACACTACTTATGCATGTTCATGCATTTTCTGTGGACGAACATGAGAAGGTTGTAAAAGAAGCTTTGAAATTGATACAAAAAAGTATGATGATTCCATTATCGATGAGAGGGTACAACAATGGAAAGATCGAAAGCTTAAAAAGGTCGATGATATTCTTGATATTTTTGTCTCACTTAGAGATGAAAATGAAAAATCACTACTCTCAGTTGAAGAGATTAAAGCAGAAATTACGATGAGAATTCTTGTCAGGTTCAAGCGTATCCTTATTAGTAAAATTGCATGTGCGATCATAAACCATTATCTATAAATATAACATATCTCTTTCATTCCTTGTGTGACCTTTTGCCTTTATTCCTTATAATTTAAAATATTTATTATGATCCTTAAATTTTCATTATACTTTCTTTATATGCATGCAACTCAAAAGTACTTAAAAGTGTATCCATACTTTAGAAATTTAACAAGAAACACATAACAATGAGGCCCCACCCTCTCACTGGCCCGAGAGGGACTTAGTTTATGGTTGGATCATAAACAAATTGTTCATTAAAGGATCAGTAGTACTTAAGGTGCAAGATGTAATTACAGGGGTAAAACAGACTTTTGACTCAGTTGTAATTACGAACAACTTGTGAAGGATCGACATGAATGTAATGGTTGTATCAATGAATACAACTTGTCCTACAGTGCATAATAGTGCAACTCTAGCTCTATCGTGGAGTGACCTTTAGTTAATGAATAAATATTAATTAATTAAAGAGTTTAATTAATTAATTTTGTATAATTGGAGCTTATAATCTATAGGTCTATTAGGTCCCCTTACTAGCTCATAGTAACACGAAAAAATCAATTTAGTTAAAAGAAAATTTTGAAATATTCAAATTAATATTTATTTTGAAGTGTTCAAATTAATATTTAATATATTAGATATATTAAATATAAAAGAGGAAAATATATTTATTGTATTTGATACATTAAATATTAAAATAATTAATGTATATTAGTGAAGGGAATAATCGAATTAAACCCACAGCGGAAGCATAGGAATCGTATTTGATTTATTTAGAATTAAACTAAAATACAAGGGTTAAGCAATAAATACCTTCCAAATATGGAGATTCTTCTGGTGGGTCTTTATCTCTTCCACAAAGTATTCCTGGCTATGACTCGAACATAGGACTAAGGCTTGTGAGAGCCTCTTGAAAGAAAATCCTCAAGAGATTAAAGAAGAAAAGGTCTAGAGAAAATTCTCAATTCTCTCTATTGAAGAGATGCGTGTTGTATCTAATGGCTCAACCCAAGGGTCCTATTTATAGAGATCAAGGGAAAATCTTTGTCATAATATATTAAAATATATCTTATATTTATTTGAATCTCATTCAAATCTCCTATGATATTTATTTATTTGAATCTTATTCAAATTCTATAAATATCTTTTATTTAATATATCAAATATATATTAATTATTTTAATATTTAATGTATCAAATAAAATAAATATATTTTCCTCTTTTATATTTAATATATCTAATATATTAAATATTAATTTGAACACTTCAAATTAAATATTAAATTTGAACATTTCAAATTTTAATATTTAATGTATCAAATACAATAAATATATTTTCCTCTTTTGTCTTTTAGTGTTACTATGAGCTAGCAAAGTGACCTTATGGACCTACATATTATAAGCTCCAATGATACAAAATTAATTAATTAAACTCTTTAATTAATCAATTTTCATTCATTAACTCTAGGGTCACTCCACTATAGACCTAGAGTTGCACTCTTATGCACTATAGAACAAGTTGTATCCACATATATAATCATTACATACAAGTCAATCCTTCACTAGTTGTTCGTAATTACAGTTGGGTCAAAAGTCCGTTTTACCCCTATAATTACATCTTGCACCTTAAGTACCACTGATCCTCTAATGAACAATCTGTTTATAATCTAATTATAAACTAAGTCCCTCTCGAGCAAGTGAGAGGGTGGGGCCCCATTTTTCAAGTCTCGAAATCAGCACTTAAGGAAACTACTCATCTACGCACCCTATATGGGAAGGAGTGAATTCCATCTTGTGAGATTATGTTCCCAGCTCCCTATTTGGTCAAGTCCCCAAAATGGTAGGCATATTGAATCGGCTACAAAAGCCACTCTCACCCATGCAAATCAAAGGACAAGCCCTCACAGGCAGGAGTTCATAACTCACTCAGGATTAAGATCGAGTCGCATATGATTATCTTGATGAAATATTAATCTTCTTAATTAACGGATTTATAAAGAGAGATTAAATATTTCGCGGTCCAGTATTATACAAACTCATTGTATAAGATACCCCCACTCACATGTCTCCACATGAATGATTTGGATCAAATCATTTGTAACTATTACAAAGTGGGCCGTATCAATAGTGTTACTAGGATAAAGCACCCAACCTTACCCATATACTATGACTCTTTAGGTTATTTCTTGAACACTATCCTCTTATATGTCAACCACATACTGTTCAAGATTACACTAATAACCTTAGATTTTTCCTATAATGGATAATATTATATTGTAAATAAAATAATCAAAATTATTATTAATTATTAAATAATTAATTAATTACGAGGCTTTAGGGCATAAATCCCAACAATCTCCCACTTGCACTAAAGCCGGCGAGACATCTATCCTAGGGCATTACTCTATACCCAACATGTTCTCCCACTTGCCCTAGCGAAGACGAGGCATGTCTCGTAATCCTAGGCATTCTAGGTGACCCTTAAACACTTTAGCCTGGAGAGTCTTTTATATAGATCTAAACGACTGTCATTAAAAGCATCTTGGTCACTACCATGATGCTTTCTCTCTCTCGATATGATTCCCTATACGTTAGTGTTTTCTATTTTTCTTAATATTAGTCTTTGCACCACTATTATCATAATAAAGAGAATAAACTAAATCATATCTGAAACACTTTTGAGATCTTCAAGGAACTATTTGAGTCATACTCCACCACCTAGGGTAAAATTTATCTTTACATAGATTTCCTAAATCTTTGTAAGAACCAGTGTATCTTGTAAAGATCAAATCTTTAACTCCATACACAAAAATTTCTCGTCATCCATAGATAATTTGATAAAGTTTTTAATTTTCTACTCAATGGTCATACCATTCGTTTAACTGATATATGTTAACCAATTGTATATTACATGTTCAGTCTCATTTATGGATATCATATACTCTCAACATTTGAGGTGTCTTAAGATACACTTTGACATAAATATCAAATATTTGACAACAATTTTGTCAATATAAAATGTTTAAGACAAAGTTAACATTTTGTCCTTAAAATCTCCATTTTCGACATGTAAAATATACCGAGTTATTCCAAATCACTCATTTGGAATTGGTTACTTAGTCAACTTTTTATGTTAGATAGACATTTTACATAATAGACATTTTACATAATTCATAATGAGTAAAATATCATCAACATAAAACATGAGAAAAATCCATTAGGCAATTAATGATTTTCTTGTCTACGCAAGCTTCATTAATATTATCCAAAGTCATAGGTTTTGATACTTCTATCAAACCTTATATTCACAGATCTAATGGTAAAATCCATTTCATAAATGAACATTTACTATTTCACAAACCTTTTGCTTTTGATCTTTGAAAATAAATATATCTGATTGATTTGTGTATGCATTATCTAAGATTTCTTTTCATAAAAGAATTCTATACATTCATTTTTTTTATATCACATATGCAACAATGAATTAAATAATGCTTACAGACTTCAGTATGACAACAACTGAGAAAACTTACTCGCAGTCTACTTTCTCCTATTAGGTTTAACCCTTTGCCATTAGTCTCACTTTGCAGGTAATAAGCCTTCAACTTTGTCATCTAACATGACAATTTGGGCTTCAATTAAGTCCTTGTAAAGGTTGAGTCATCTCATAACTCTCCCACTACGATGTGGCTTATCCAATTCATGACTAGGATCCATTTGACTTTCAAATATAATTAAATTGTTAACAACTTTCGTTAACTATTTAGTGGCTTTACTTGGAACCAATTTATTAACACTATCTCACCTTATTAAAGGTTTGTAGTCTTTTATTTGACATTTCTTATAAAAATGATATTTGTCATACAAATACCTTATTCGTTTTAGGACTACATAAAAGACCATTTTATACTCCTTAGGGGTGGCCTACACTTAGGCTTATCTTTGAACATATATAAGTTTTTTAAGCTCGTTTCAACATGTGAGCTTAACATTCCCAAATGGTAAAGTGTTGTAAACTAGCTTTACTACTCTTCTATAGTCTTAAAATTGTCTCGTAGACATTTTTAGAGGGAATCTTGTTCATCATGCAATCTCTATTGCATTTCCTAACCGGAGTATGGTAATGGTGTGTAACTCATTACTGATGTGACCATGTCTAACAAAGTCATGTTTCTCCTCTTGCAGCACAATTTTACAAAATTGCGCTTGGTATTAAGATAATTGGGATAAAAACCCATTTTCTATCACTTAGTTTTAGTACGTAAGGTTCCTGTACTTTCTATTATGATCTGATCATAATATCTTGATAGATTTAATTACCTAATCGATTTTTTAACTTTAGTCTTAATTTTCTTGAACATTTCAAAAAATTAGACTTATGTTGTATTAGGTAAAGATACTTGTACCTTGAATGATCATCAACTAGAGTGACGAAATATTCATGACTTTATTTGACCCTTACATTCACCAGACCACTTTGGTAAGAATATGTAAGCCCAAAGTATTCTTTGGCATTTTAGCCCTATCTAATAAAGGCCCAATGATTATCTTGCATGAAAGGCAATATCTACAGACAGGTAAGGTAATTAACTAACTTTTTAGAGAATTACCTCTTCCTAGTATTTTCATTCTATTCAAGTTGATGTTAATCAACCTTAACAGCCAAAGTCAAGTATCATCTTTTAGGAGAAAACAATGTCTTTCTATTTTGGATTCTATAATCCTGAATATCTTAATATTTTGTAGTATAGTATATGCCAACATTTTTAACATATACAAATTGTTCTTATTTTCAGCTGAAATGTTCAAACAATTTTGAAAATATAAACTTTAATACTTCAAAATAATTCATACTATATGAACATTTTTGTAATAAAGTTCGAGAAATTGAATTTCTCTTATTGTTACTAAAAACACCATATTCAGCATTATGTAACAATTTTTACTTAATGACATCTTAATGTCTCCCACTACACTAATTGAGATAGGCTTCCTAGTGCTAACTTGTTGAAACTATTCTACATGTTAAGTATTTTTCAAGAATTACATATTAAATGTAATGAATAATAATTCTTGATAGTAGATCTTATATTGACTATCTAGGTGGCATTATTTATATTCCACCAAAAATCTAGTAAATCAAATTTACTTTCATTTATGTTTTTCTTCTTAGAGGTATTTCAAAAATTCCTCTTATTATGATTGTCCCAGCTAATTTAGGAACTATTTCCTTTTATATAGCTTCAATCATTTGGTTTCTTTTCTTGGAATTTTGTAATACTTAAATTCGAGATCATTTAGACAATTTTCTAAATTTAGCTTATGCTAACTTTAACATCTCATATGTTGTTGCCATTTTCTTTATCTTCTAAACTTGACATCTAAAATGTCTACTAGGAGAATACGTACAAGCTATCTCGTTTACTTTTGATTCATTAATCATGAGCTTCATGAACAATTCGAATAACATTAGCAACAGGTTTTGAGAACATTTCTCAATAAAGACAAATTCAAAATTTTACACGACCATTATAGTGTTAACGTTATTTTTCCAAGTAATAAAATTTCTCAATTTTGACTTATCAGTAATAAAATTAAAAATTATAAGAGAAACTGACATAATATTGAAATATATATATAATTTAACATCATGCAAATAATTATCCATTCAATTTTAGCATAGAAATCAAACAATTTGAAAAATGAACCCTATAAATCATTTCTAATGCTATGGTACTTTAGTGAGTTAAAACAAGTGCCACCGTAGGATAGGTCAAGTATTCCTTCACTAAACTGAGACAATCTCAACCAAGTATTACACCAGAATAACTCTTATTCCTATAATATTTAGTTACCATTGGTTTGGTCAATGACAACACATTAACAACTTTAATGAACCATTTGTAAGTGTGACCCATAATTTTAGATCCCGTAGTTTTATCCCAACAAGTGCCGCCGTAGGGTAGGTCGAGTATTGGAAATAAAACTACAATCCTATCATTCTCAGGAGTTCACCCTGATATTGACCCATGAAAACACCTTCCGTAGGGGGACGGTCCAAAAGCCGCCACGAGGCCCCTCATGAATCTCACGATGTAAACTAATGATGAAGACCGTAGGATATGTTGACACATTTCCTTCTCCCACTTACTATAATACTTTCTCAAAAGATTCACCTTGTTATTGATCCATGCAAACACCTTTCGTAGGGAGGACGGTCCAAAAGCCGCCACGAGACCCCACATGAATCTCACGTTGTGAATTAATAATAGAGACCGTTAGATTTTTGACATGTGTCATTCTCCCACTAAGTATTTTGAAATAGGGTTTTCTATTACTTAGAAAAATTAGACTAATCTCATTTATCTAAGTTCCTCAATCTACCTTTCATAACCCTTATGTTGTTAGATTGATTTTAATGTGAATTACTAAGTTTTTAAACTATTTAAAAAATAATAATAACATTATGAGCATGCTTAGTGAAAATAAATAAAATTTGACTAATTCAACTCCCAGGTCGGTTCCCAGTTAGAGGTGTTCCCTTTCGGTCAACTTAAATACCCCAGTCTAGACAGAATATTCCATAGACAGAGTTCCCTTATAGTCAATTTTTATTTCAAATTCATTAATCTTTAATTAACTATTAATTATTAGATTAATGAACATAAGTGAATTTATAAATAAATGTTTTTATTCCTATTAAAAATAAATCACTTGGATAATCTTAAAAATCCACCATTTTAAACCCTTTAAAAAAAATTAAAGGATAATCCTAGATATTTTATTCTAATTCTATTAGAAAAATATAAGATAAATTAAATTCAAAACTTAAACTATGGATAATCTTGAAATTCTACCATTTTAAACCATTTAAAACTAAATTAAAAGATTATCCTAAATTCCAGTCTTATTAGAAACAAATAAATATATATTAAATTCAAATTTTAAATTATTTAAAGCATGAATTAGATATATCTTTATTTGAAGGAAATCCTAATCTCATTAGGATATATCCTAACTCTATTAGGAAAACATGAATTTCATTTATGAAAGAAAATATCCTAATTTATTTTTTCAAATATAACAATTATATTCAAAGATATGGAAAATATAAACATATTAAGAAAATATCTCAATTCTATTAGGAAACATCCTAATCAAATTTTCCAATATAACAATTATATTAAAAAATTAATCTTAACTCTATTAAGAAACATCCTAATCAAAATTTTCAAATATAACAATTATATTAAAAAAATAAATAAGATGCATGATTATACTTAACCTATAGTGGGATTTTAAATTTAAATGACATACTTTATACAACAATCAAACAATTTAAAACATACATCTCATGCATAATTAAATTAAAAATAGCAAAATTGACCGGCATATTTGGCATATCCTAAGAAAATGAAAATAATTTAAATTACAATAATTTAAATCCAAGACATATCTTGGTCTTCAATATCTTCCTTGTTTGGACCATTCCAAATTTAGGATTTAGGAATCCTAAATATTTTCACGTTTTTTTTTTCGCGAACGTTTTTCGTTGTTGACTTCTTCAGCCCATAAAATCGAAATCTTCAGCTACCGTAGTCATTCAAGTAAAATACATGAAATCCTAACCCTTATGGGTTATACAATGATCTAATCAAAGTAATAAATCTAATGCCAAATAGCCTAAACAATCAATTTGCAAACCACAAATATATCAAATATATGATAAATTAAAATACCCACCATCACAAAACTTTAATTCTAAATAAAACTCAAAGAGGCTCTGATACCAATTGAAGGGACTAATCGAATTAAACCCACAGCGGAAGCATAGGAATCGTCTTTGATTTATTTAGAATTAAACTAAAATACAAGGGTTAAGCAATAAATACCTTCCAAATATGGAGATTCTTCTGGTGGGTCTTTATCTCTTCCACAAAGTATTCCTGGCTATGACTCGAACATAGAACTAAGGCTTGTGAGAGCCTCTTGAAAGAAAATCCTCAAGAGATTAAAGAAGAAGAGGTCTAGAGAAAATTCTCAATTCTCTCTATTGAGGAGATGCGTGTTGTATCTAATGGCTCAACCCAAGGGTCCTATTTATAGAGATCAAGGGAAAATCTTTGTCATAATATATTAAAATATATCTTATATTTATTTGAATCTCATTCAAATCTCCTATGATATTTATTTATTTGAATCTTATTCAAATTCTATAAATATCTTTTATTTAATATATCAAATATATATTAATTATTTTAATATTTAATGTATCAAATAAAATAAATATATTTTCCTCTTTTATATTTAATATATCTAATATATTAAATATTAATTTGAACACTTCAAATTAAATATTAAATTTGAACATTTCAAATTTTAATATTTAATGTATCAAATACAATAAATATATTTTCCTCTTTTGTCTTTTAGTGTTACTATGAGCTAGCAAAGGGACCTTATGGACCTACATATTATAAGCTCCAATGATACAAAATTAATTAATTAAACTCTTTAATTAATCAATTTTCATTCATTAACTCTAGGGTCACTCCACTATAGACCTAGAGTTGCACTCTTATGCACTATAGGACAAGTTGTATCCACAGAAATAATCATTACATGCAAGTCGATCCTTCATGAGTTGTTCGTAATTACAGCTGGGTCAAAAGTCCGTTTTACCACTATAATTACATCTTGCACCTTAAGTACCACTGATCCTCTAATGAACAATCTGTTTATAATCTAATTATAAACTAAGTCCCTCTCGGGCCAGTGAGAGGGTGGGGCCCCATTGTTCAAGTCTCGAAATCAGCACTTAAGGGAACTACTCATCTACGTACCCTATATGGGAATGAGTGAATTCCATCTTGTGAGATTATGTTCCCAGCTCCCTATTTGGTCAAGTCCCCAAAATGGTAGGCATATTGAATCGGCTACAAAAGTCACTCTCACCCATGCAAATCAAAGGACAAGCCCTCACAGGCAGGAGTTCATAACTCACTTAGGATTAAGATCGAGTTGCATATGATCATCTTGAATATTTCGTGGTCCAGTCTTATACAAACTCATTGTATAAGATACCCCCACTCACATGTCTCCACATGAATGATTTGGATCAAATCATTTGTAACTATTACAAAGTGGGACTTATCAATAGTGTTACTAGGATAAGGCACCCAACCTTATCCATATACTATGACTCTTTAGGTTATTTCTTGAACACGATCCTCCTGTATGTCAACCACATACTGTTCAAGATTACACTAATAACCTTGGATTTTTCCTATAATGGATAATATTATATTACAAATAAAATAATCAAAATTATTATTAATTATTAAATAATTAATTAATTACGAGGCTTTAGGGCATAAATCCCAATAATTAGATACATTAAAAAAAGATATGTATAAAATTTGAATAAGATTTAAATAAATAAATATCGTAGGAGATTTGAATGAGATTCAAATAAGTATAAGATATATTTTAATATCTTAGATATTAAAATATAATATTTTAATTATGGAAAATATTTGTCCTTAGTCTCTATAAATAGGACTCTTAGGTTGAGCACTTAAGTATAACACACATCTCTTTAATAGAGAATTAGAGAATTCTCTCTAGACTTCTTCCTCTCGAATCCCTTGTGGATTTTCTTTCAAGAGGCTCCCACAAGCCTTGCTTTTGTGTTTGAGTCATAGCCAGAAAGACTTTGTGGATGAGATAAAGACCCGTCAGAAATATCTTCATATTATCTCAAATGTATATTTTTTGCTTAACCTTAATTTTTATTGTTTAATTCTAAATAAAGTCAAAGTCAATTTCAACGCTTCCGATGTGGGTTTAATTCAATTATTCTCTTCATGGGCTACATGCCATTTTTTGAAAATTTACTAGAATATATAATACTAATATATGATTTGTTTCATGTTGAGGGGGGCCCTAGACCTACTGTAGCTCCGCCCTTTGTGGGGATGAAAAATAAATTTTCGATGACTAATAGGACCAAAATAGTCCTAATTTATTATGTCTAATTCTTATTAGTTTATTAGTTTTTATGTGTTTAATTACCCATTTTGTAGGTATTGCATCCAAAATTGGTTAAAACGAGCTAAATCCTAGGTCAATCAGACACCCGAGCGAAAAGATATGAAGGATTGACGATTATACCCCTAAGGAGCTTCGAGACACCAAACAGAGGCCCTGCTCGACGTTGAAAAATAGAATGTAACGACCCGAATTCCTACGACTTTCTAAACGCGGAAGCGCGACCTAGTTACCTCGTTAATGTCCGAAATTTTGGCAGCATGACGGCGTAACTACAAGAAACCAAAATTTTACAAAGACCTGGAAAGAGATATAAACACTTCCATGTTTCAGATCACAGACTCAACATCCACCAAACTACGATAAATGATGCTGAGATCAATTAACAGACAACCAAATCTAAAAGCTTCTAACTAGACACACGAAGCTAAAGAATATTGAAACTTTACAAACCGACAAACAACAGGGAACAAAGAAACAAAACTAAAGGCTAAACATAGGAAAGAAATTTGGTGGAGCCTCCATAGTCTCGTCAAGTCGTCGCCTGCTTCATCCACCTCGAGAATGTGCACAATCTGCAAAACAAACAAAGTAGCAAGGATGAGTATAAACATACTCAGTAAGTAGCCCACTTAAGGGTCCAATGTTTAAAGAAACCATACCAAGAAGAAAACTGCTCTTACTCACACTCGTGCTTAGATTCCAAATACTTCCTTCAATTATTTTAAGAGTCCATTTAACCTTTCACACCATTCACTACTACCTGATCCTAATTTCGTGTCATACCTGCGAGTCCTGTAACCTAGAACCCAAACCTGTGAAGGTCTATAACCCTCACACTCATCTCAATAGATAAATCACCCCTAGGCTAGCACATAGGTGCTAGGGAACGCATTCCCTACGCTCAACATAATGGGGAATCACCCCTAAGCTAGCACACAGGCGCTAGGGAACGCATTCCCTACGCTCAACATAATGGGGAATCATCTCTCAGCTAGCACACGGCAATAGGAAACGCATTCCTATGCTCAACACAGTGGGGAATCACCCTTAAGCTAGCTCATCGGCAATAAGGAACGCATTCCTTATGCTCATCACATCATGATAGCCACACAGGCAACCAGGGAACACATCCCCTCAGCTAGCATACAGGCAATAGGGAAACGCATTCCCTATGCTCAACACAGTGGGGAATCACCCCTAAGCTAGCTCATCGGCAATAAGGAACGCATTCCTTATGCTCATCACATCATGATAGCCACACAGGCAACTAGGGAACACATCCCCTCAGCTAGCATACAGGCAATAGGGAAACTGTAACACCCGAGACTCTTTGGGTAAGTTTAAAATGTTGTTTTGGTAAAGATTTATTAAGAATTTAATTGCTTTGAGGGTATTTTGGTGATTTTTAGAAAAGGAAAGGGTATTATGGTCATTTATAGAGAAGAAGATATTTTTGATTTTATAATATTTATTTTATTATTATTTTATTATTATTTATTATTATTATTATTTTATTATTATTTATTATTATTATTTTTTTCTTTTCCTTCTTCCCCTTCCCGAAATTCACTCTCTCTCTCTCTTTCTCTTCCCGCCGTCCTCCCTCCCTCTCCGATCACTCTCTCTCCCTCACGGTAACTCTCTCTCTCTCTCTCTCTCGCCGAAGCTCCAGCCCCGCCGCACGCCGTCGCCGACAGTTACGAACCCCGCGGCACGACCGCCGTCCGCCGCTGCTCGCGAGCAAGCTGCCGCGTTTTCGTCTGTCTTCCGATCAGCTCGCGCGAAGGCTCCGATCGACGAAAGCTCCTCCACGCGCACGCCGGTCGACGAGGGCCCTTACGCCTGCAATCGTCGGTGGTTTTGAACTCTAAGCTCGCCGGAAAACACCTTTTCAGCCGCGTTTTCAAGGTGGGTTTTCGTTTCCGTGAGAAGTTTGGCATTTTGAGCTCGAGTTTGATTGATTTTCAGCAAAATGACCTTGGATTCTTGTAGATCGGGCTGCAACACATCAGAAACGAACCCCCACGCGCCGTTTGGAAGCCCCACGCGCCGCCGTCCGCCGCCGCACGCGCCGCCGTGCTCCGGTCACGCGCCGCCGCTCGCCGGAGTTGGGTAAAAATTGCCATTTGGTCCGTTTCGTCGAGTTATTAATGATAGAATGTGTTTTAGCGAAATTCGGATGGTTTAAGACACGTTTAGAACACTTTTTAGGTGAATTGTCGAGGACCTTGGTTTGTACTCGGAGTGGGGACTCGAGAAGCTCATTACTAAGTGAAGAAAGGGTATTTTAGTAAGTAAAGTTTTAAGGTAAGGGATCTCACAACGAAAGAAGTTTTCGAAACCTAAAGCTAGCTCTATATTTACTTTGAAGTTTATGTTTTCATGTTAAGTATTTAAGAAAGAAAGTGTTTTATACGTATATTCCTTTATACGCTAGTTTCATGAGTTCTATTTGAGTTTTCATGTTAAAAAGAATGGAAATGATATGTATGTCTTTGAAATGCGATTGCCTTGAATCATGCATTCATAACTATGTTCTAAAACGAATGGGACCTCATGCATGTGTTGTGTGCTCATGAAAAGATTTATGTAAGGCCGTGACGATAATTCTCCCAAAAGTTTTATGTGGGTTTTGAGGGAACCCGAGTCTTCGGACTCTCTATGCTCCCGGGGTTCGAGAGTGCCCCCACGATGGTAGCCGACGGGCTTGAGTCTTCGGACTCCACGATGGTAGCCTTCGGGCTGAGTCTTCGGACTCCACGATGTATGTTAGCTTTCGAGCTCAACTCTCAGAGTTAGGGGAGGACTCTATTCGATGGAAAAACTATGTCTTCGGACTATTCACGAGGCCCTCGGGAGAATTTAATCGTTCACGAGAGCCGCGAGGAAAAGTACATGGTTTATAAAACGAATTTTAGGTCCCCTACTAAAGCGATGGTTTACGATGGTTTTATGATTTAAAATGACATGTTGCATGCGATTGAAACTCTTGCTTTGAAACTATGATTGACTTACTGAGTATTATTCGTTAATACTCACCCTTTTCCTTTTTAAAATGTTTTCAGGTAAGGCTAAGATCAGCCCTAGCGCGTGACCGGAGATCAGCTACTCGAGTCATGGGAGCCGACCGATCGCTATTCCTCTTCTTTTATGTTTCAGGATGTACATAGAACTCATGTCGAGTTTTTTATTGTTTAGGAGAATGTTTCAAAGTCTTTTAACCTTTCTTTGTAAATCGTGCACGTGTATTTGGTTTTCTGCTGTTTGAACCCTAGCATCATATTGAGAAGTTTGTTGGATGCTAGGAGGTTGTTTGAAAATCTTAGAAGTGCGTTTTTCTATGTCTTATCAGGCAAGGGTCAATTTTTGGTTTTCGCGTAGTTACGTCGTTATGCTGCCGAAATTTTCGGTAATATAGCGACGTGACTTAGTAATGACTCTTAGGTAGCGTGTTGAGCCTATAGGGTCGTTACAGAAACACATTCCCTATGCTCAACACAGTGGGGAATCACCCCTAAGCTAGCTCACAGGCACTAGGGAAACACATCCCCTATGCTCATCACATCACATATGTTCTAGGCTTACAAACTCGCACGAAACGATAGAGATCGGGTAAGTAGCACCAATCTAACGGGCCTTGTTCTTTCACAACGATTTTGGAACCTTTCGGGTCATCTATCATACCAAATTTCTTCCATCAAGACTGATTCACAATCACAAACCGACCCAAAATTCACAAGCACACACAATGGGAAAAACGTTCCCTAACTCACACAAGCAAAGAGGGAAAGCCACCCTCAAGCCTTTCCAACATTTACAACGTCTTACGCCTCATATATATATATATCCAGGCGAATACAAATCCTAACGGACAAATCCGAAAGGCTACTTACTTACTAGGCCAAACCCACTTCTCTTTCTTTTAAGAAGTCATTCGTAGCATATGACCCAGGCCCACCTTTTATAAACAACCACAATCTCATCATAGTGACTTTTCACCATATATCACAAGCACAAATCTCGAGTAAGAACCTATGTCCTAGTTCAATGGCACTTCTAAACAAAACTTTACTTAATCAAAACCCATATGCGTGCTAGTAGCATAAAGTCATCCACCATTTAACTCAGAAATCGGCCCCTAGCCCGTCCCAAACAAGTTAAGCACAACTCGTCATTCCAAATACTCCAAACACAAGGATTACTAGACCATTTAGTCCTTTAGCTCAACGTTCGAGGTTCTATAGCCACTATGAATTCCATCTCAAGACACAAATCACAACAATCCAAATATGTGTACTTATACAATCCAAATATGTGTACTTATACAATCCAAACTAACTTCCCGTACGTCCTTACTTAATAAAGAACCACGATCATAGTCAACTATGCATTCCAAAGGGTTAATATATAACCAAACTCCTTACTAGTTCACAAGGCCAAGTCCTTAGGAGCACCCCGCTCGGAATCATGATTTATACCAAGCCACTCAACTAAATTGATAACTTTCTTTAAATTCTTGGGTTTAGGTACAATAAGGCAAAACTCTTTTTGAAATATTTACTAAGCGAAACATCCTCGACCAACGTGGTCACCCTTATACTTCATACTTGAATTAATTACATCCACGACCACTTAACATACATCACTTCAAACAACTACGCTCTTAAAGTGCTACTCATGCTAAATCATAAGTCATTCGAAAGACGTTCAGCCCCTAATTTCCATTATAACCATATAAATGACCATTTACCACTCAAGCAACACCTACACCAACCCACAAATCACTACATATTTCATAAATATGGTTTTCAAGCATGCTTTCACAATTTCCACATTATCAAACATATATCAATTTAAATGGAAACATAAAGGGGCTAATATCCAAATAGCTACTTACACAATTTTATTCCAAGGTTCAAGACGGCCAGAACTCGAATACTTGATCTTGAGTCGCTAAATGAAGTCCCAAAACAGCACCTTACTTGCTGAAATTGATGTCAAAATGGTCCAAACTCGACAACCCGACCTCCTAACATAATGGGTAACCTTGAATAAGATCTCACACATTATGGGTAAATTATTAAACACTAAAACAGTATCTAAAATCCACAAAAAGGCCCCTAAACTCCTCGAAAAGGTCCTAAATCATAGTTATCTAAAACCCAACAAATACTTAGTCTTAAATGTGTTGGAAAAATCGATACCCATGAAAAACTTACCTCAAAACAGTGACTAATCTTGCTGGACAAACCCGGACAGCAGCTTAAAGAGTCCAATTTCACCCAAAACGACCTTCAATAATAATGGGTAATCTAAATTCAAATCCAAAACACTATGGGCTCATCTCCAAAATTTGCTAGAACAACCAAAAAACATCATTATCAACCCAAAAATCACTTTGAATCAACATTAGCATGCTTACTCACTTCGAATCGGAGCCAATCGAAGCTATACAACATCGGGCTTGCAGGAAATCTCCCCCAAAATCGGCCCCCTGCTGTCTGTACAAACTGAGAGTGAGAGAGAGAGGAAACCGGCGAAGCTGCGCACTCTGGCGAGCAGTCGACACTCGCGAAATCGAATCGACCGGCGTGTATCTGCAGCGGTGGAACGACGGCGAGCAACTGCGGCGTGCCATCTGCGATGGAGACGTGAGCTGGGTTGAAGTCGGCGGCTCTGTCTGCTGCTTGCGGCGGGAGAGAGAGAGAGACACGGTGGCTGGCGTTCGTGTGAGAGAGAGAGAGAGAGAGAGATTTCGGGAGTGAGGGGAGAGCCATCGGAAGAGGGAGGGAAAAGGAGGAGAAGATGGGGAAGAAGGAGAGAAGAAGAAGATAAGTTTAAAAATATATATATATTTGTTTATTTTATTATTATTATTTTATTTTTTTTTCCAAAAATGGCCCCAACTAACTTATTCATTTCCAAATATGCCCTTTTTCTCATTCCAAATTTCAATTTAACCTTAAAATTTAAATTACCCAATGACAATCATTCCAACTTAATTTCCATAATTTGAAATTAATGCCTGTAAATAAGCCGGGCGTTACATAGAATGTCAAGGTGTAGGGTAGCGTCGAGACGTTGTCGCAAGTCTAGAACGTGCGGATGCAGGGTAACATCGAGACGTTGTCCCAAGCATCGAGACACTGTAACAGTGAGCGTAGGTCGACGCTGCAATGAGCCTCCCTCAATGCTAGTCTAATTAAGGGTAGCGTAGAGACACTGCTTGTAATGTCTTAATGCAACAACGATTTTTTTAAAAGGAAATTTTCTCCATCTAGGTCATTAAGTTCGAATTTGTACAACCATCATGGGCTTCTCTTCCTCCATTCTTTATTGTTTCTCTTAGTTTTAGGATAGATTAGTTTTGGAGGTCGATCCTCGGTGTTTGGAAGGCTCGGTTCGATGTCCGGCTAAGCATTCGATGCTGATTTGGGTTGTAAACTATGATATAATGTAATTTTTGTAAGATTATGCTTAATTTCCTTATGCTTTTCAATAGCTTATTGTTTCTCTTTATCCTTGCTTATTAATGTGCATGCTCCTAGTTAGTTTGACACTCTATATGCGTCGAGTATATACTTTAGGCTCATTTAAAGTAACGGATAACTCAAATATCAATTAGCATGTTTATTATCTCTTGATTCTTGCTTTAACGACTATTGTATGAACATGTTCGTTACGTTGATAGCCTGGCAACCTATTAGCGTCGAATGTGCTTGTAGTTTCTAGTTTGAGGTAGCAATAAGATCAGATCGTGTTTGCATCTAGAGGTTACTCTCTCGTGTAGTTTGCACTCCAAGACTTAAGAAAGAATCAAGAGAGCGAATCAGTTAAATTAGGAATGCATGCCTAGTTTAATTAGCTTGTCTTAATCAATCCCTAGAGCTTAAGGCGATTAGTTACGTTAGTATGGAACACTATCGTGCCCAACTAATTAGGGCTAATTAGGCTAATTAACTTGATGTTAAGTTAGGTTAATTGGGATTTAGGGGATCTAAGCTTGCTTAGAGGCTTGTTTGACTGTTTCGGCAAGTCAATTAGGTGATAAACTGTTGACTAGATATCTTGTTGGTTGTTTGTGATCGAAAATTGCAATGTTACTGGTTTAACCCCGAATCAGTGTCTGAGGTGAAACCGTAGTTTTTATCTTTACTACTTTCGGTCTTTTTGTCTGCTTTTATGTTTAATTCCCCCTAGTCCGTGTCATTTAGAAAACCAATTAATAGAAATTAATTTTAGTTCGATTCAATGTAGTTCGACTCGGTCCACTATTAATTACTACAAGTAGTTAATTTTAGATCGGTATTATAAATTGTATTTGATAAAGCGCCTTCGACAAGCTCTACTACCAAATTGTCACCGTTGTCGGGGATTTCATTTATTTTATTCCTCTAGTTCGCACCAATTCTGATGGACTATCAGTGTTCTAGTTCACTTAATTACCATGAATACAATTACCCAATTTTATTTATAGAAAAAAAATAGAAAGATGAATAAGATCAAAAATAAAAATAAAAACACAACATAAAAGATGGAGAACAATAAGGAGAGAGATATCTTCGGAAGTTGATTTCGCCAATTAGAAGAACGATTCAATTAATTAAACAACCAAGGTTTACATTCAAATAATCCATAAGTCAGGAAGCTAGACAAATGTAAAAACTACCTCTTAGAATCACAATTAAATGACAAGGGTAGTGATGAAACAAAATTTTAATGTTTTCCATCCCATACTTAACGATAAGGGTATTTTTTTTTAATGTTTTTGAAAGATCGGGCATACTTTTGAAACTTTTAAAAGTTCAGGAGTATTATTGAAACGAAGCTTTAACGGTTTCCATCCAAAACTTAACAATAAGGGTATTTTTGAATATTTTTGAAAGATCAGAAGTATTTTTTAAACTTTTAAAAGTTTAGGGGTATTATTAAAACAAAACTCATAACTTAGGGGTATTTTCTATAATTTAGCCTACATAGTATTATATACATGTAAAACTACCCCATACATGTAATGTGCATGTGTATGCATGTTGTATTATATACATGTAACCTAAACGTATGAAAATGTATTTGTCAAGTGGATGTATGAAGTTTTATGTACTTGGAAACAAACCTTTTCCCTTTTGTCATAGTATCTCAAATAAAGAGGGTATATTACAACATTGTATGGTTGCAAAAAAAAAAAAATCGTATAAAAGTTATAAAAAAAATGTATATTTAGCAAATAAATCTGATAAAACTTTAAAAATAAAAAAAAAAACTGTGATACGTGGGTCCTATAAGCCACATCATTTTCAAGAATTTGACATTCAATAAAGTCCCTAAAAAAATAGGGAGGAGTTTCAGGTTTAAATACAGTAGGTTTCATTTTTAATTAGCTAAAACAAAATCCAATTAAATGCAAAGATTGATATGCAAAATTCATCCAAAGAAAGGAAAAATCTATACTCAAGCCCCAATATCCAGAATGCAAAGTTCGTTCAAAGAAAGGAAAGAGAAAAAATCAAATAAGTGGATTGCAATTATTAGCCTAACAGGTAGGTGATTACTGATTTGATTTTTCATATTTGATTTTTGGGAATCACAAATCTACCATAATTAATGGTTTGAATTTTTTGGGTTTTTGGAGAATCATAGATTAAATTATGCATATTTACACCTGTAAGGGATTCTCTAGGGTTTTGTTCTTATTAGCATTTTTATTGAAATTAACTACTAATTTTTCCCTTAATAAATTCAATAGATTGCCCAATTAGTGTCTTTCAATTTTTTAATGTTAATTGTCCAACACTCACAAATTAGGGGTTACTAATATGATCATGTTACACTACAAGAAAAATCACTTGTGTCATCTCATATCCTTAGCAGTATGTTTTAAAAGATATAATCTTTGCAACCTTGTCTTCACTGGAAAATGTCTCTAACACTTTGTAGAATTTTTTTTCCTTTTTCATTATTCAATTTGTATCTTGACTCTCCACTATTAGATTACATGGGGTTCCATCTCAAAACCAATTGGCAATGAGAGGAGTAGCTCATGTATCTTATTAAGAATGTGAGGTCTCCCCATTTTTTCAATGTGGGATCCTCAATATGCCCCCTCAAGATTGTGCCTATTTGGGTTCACCATTCTTGAATCGGATCCCAATTTTAATTTTTTGACCGAATACCCGTTTGGGTTTAATGGGCTCTGATACCATATTAGATTACATGGGGTTCCATCTCAAAACCAATTAGCAAAAAGAGGAGTAGCTCATGTATCTTATTAAGAATGTGAGGTCTCCCCATTTTTCCAATGTGGGATCCTCAATATCCACAATGCAGACAATGGTCAAGTGATGCATATTCTTTCCAAAATAAAGTACAATCAAACTCACACATATGAATTGACTCATATCCCATCTCTAGGTCACGCGTAGTTTTTTCTTTGCCTCTAGTGGGTTGTCAAAGCCCTCCAAAATATTTTACTGATTCTCTAGATCTAACTTGTAGAAATAGAAGAACCAGATCAAATCCCAAAGAAACTAATTGAATTAATTTCTCAAAGTAAATAAAATAAAATAAGAGGGTTTGGATTGTTAAATAAAAATTGAAAATAAACAATGAATACAAAAATATCAATTTTACAAAACTTCCAATTCATCCAATTGTAATCTTGATTAGGCTTAAAAAAAACAATCAATTTCTCAATTCAAGAATTTAGTTAATTTATTTTTAAAAGCCACAATAAATGTAAATTTTCTTAATTTAATTGACTTTAACTAAGCATCAAAATCAAAACTTATCATTTAATCAACTGGGTACGATAACATTTCATATCGATTAAATAATCTCATAAAAAAATATTGGAAATGACTAGACCAAAAAATTAACTAATTGAGATAGCTACAAATTAATTAACTTTGTTTATTTGTTTCTCTAGAGTCTATTATGCAAGCTATGTAAAATGGAAAATTCATAATTACACACATAAGCCAACCCCTTGCTACATATTTTAATCAATTGTGACAATTACAGATCACAAAATCATAGATGGCAATAAATTAATTGATACTAAATTAAGGTGTCAATTTAATTTAATAACAACCAATCATAAAAATAAGAACAAGAAACAAAAGAATTCTTGAATTAAAGACAAAATTTCTATTTGGCCCACAAAATTAGAATTGAAAATTGAATCACCCTTGAATCAGAAATTACAACTTAGCCATACATAGTGGAAAAGCAATAAAGATTGTAAAGGAGAAGAAAGATTAAAAAAAAAAACTAAACAAAAAAAAAACAAGAAACTAAACAAAAAAAAAATAAAGAAATTGAAAATACAAACTTCACTCTAAAAAAGAACTAAAACAAAGAAAACACTCACTTTACTACAAAGAAACTAAAACACAATTCACTGATTTTTTTTTCACTCCATTTCACTACCCTTTGATACTTGAAGAAGGGAAGAAATTTTACTAAAAATATCTTATTTATCTCCCTCCTAAACTCAGGCTGAAAACTGAAGGAAGATGAAGAATTCTTCTTCTCCAATCATCCCTAAGAAGAGGTCCTTGTGTGTTTCTGTTCTTGTGGATCCACGCATGCACACTTGATCTGCTCGAAAAAAAAAAAGGAAACTGTGGGCAGTGACTAAAAAAATAACACGGTAATGACAAAAGGCTAAAACGGTTTTATATTTGGAGATATAACTACCATATATCTAGGGGAAGTTATCGAATAATTGGTCATTCTGATTATGCCCCTGGTATATACTCTTATTTACCACTCTGCCAGCCCAACTACGAAGATTCGTTTTGTTAAAAAGTTCAACGTACGCAGGATTTTTCTCAACGACAAGATTTTAAACATGCAGGATTTTAAGTTTTCAAATTTCATCTTAATAATGGCTTCCCACCACGTTTAGCTCTTGTATGATGGTGTTTGGAGTGAGGAGAATACATACAATAATTTCAAGTTTGGCATAGTGGTAGTTAATCATGGTTCGACCCTTGCTCACCTCACTGAATCCATTACAAACCTTATTAAACTAGGTGTTGAAAGAAATTTCACGAATCTCTCTCTTCAAGAATGGTGAAGACAAGTTTAGGATTATAACATTTTTTTTAGGACAGGGATCTTGCTTGGATGCTCATTGGGGTATTTGATGGGATGTACCATGATTGTTACCCTATTGTAGACATTGAAAGTGTGGATACTAGTATACATAGGGACGGTGCATGCATGAATTCAATGAAGAATACAAACAAATGGAAGAAGTTTGAGGATGACTAACTCTGAAAGTTTTGGTGCACTAACACAAGATATTTGCATGTCAGAGGGGTGTGTTTTTTTGGTGTAAGGATTATTTGAAAAAAGCAGTCTACACACTAGCATTAAAAGTGAGCTTCCAGTTTAAAACAGTAAGATCAAATAAAAAACAATTCATTGTTTAGTGTATCGACATCTCATGTAGATGGTATATATGAATACATACGCATACATCTCTCACCAAAAGAAAACCATAAGGATTGTAAAGGTATACACACATTACTAACAAGCTTATATGAAGTCATACAAAAACAGAACGGTATATACAATCGCATACGCACGCATGATCATCAAGGAACAATGTATATACATATGCAAAGGTATGTACGAGATGGTATATACAAAGTATACATATGTGGGAGATACAAAGCATCGTATGTCTAAGAGGTGTATACACAATATTATCAGTACACAAGGACAGACATAGTACAGGAGAGCAGTGTATGCATTTAGGATAGATTGAAGTCTATCTTGTCACAACAATACCTTCTTCAACTCTATTTCATCGACAACATTTTTCTTCCTTGCAACCACTTCTGTCCTCCCCTTTTCACCTTTATTTGGGGAAGATTCTTTCTTTACAACAGTCTGCACCATACATCTGGACATAAATATACACACACACATATAAGTTTAACATCAATAAGTTACTTTATTTCTTTTGCACCTTTTTTTTCACTTACTTTTGTTGGCCTTTTCTTTGCATGGTGGTCATCATCACTTTCACTTGAAGAATCTACATTGGATGCAGAGTTATTGTAACAACCCGAATTCCAACGACTCTCTAAATGCGGAAGCACGACCTAGTTACCTCGCTCATGCCCGAAATTTCGGCAGCATGACGGCGTAACTAGGAGAAAACCAAAACTTCCAAAGACCTGGAAAGAGGTATAAACACTTCTATAATTCAGGAAATAGACTCAGCACCCTCCAAACTACGATACATAGTGCTGAGCTCCACCAACAGACAGTCAAACCTAAGAACTTCTAACTAAATACACGAAAGTAAAGAATATTTAGGATTTACAACCAAACGCACATCAAGGAACAAAGAAACAAAACTAAAAGCTAAACATAAAAAATTTGTGATGGAGTCTCCATAGTCTCGTCAAGTCGTCGCCTGCGTCATCCACCCCGAGAATGTGCACAATCTGCAAAACAAACAAAGTAGCAAGGATGAGTATAAACATACTCAGTAAGTAGCCCACTTAAGGGTCCAATGTTTAAAGAAACCATACCAAGAAGAAAACTGCTCTTACTCACACTCGTGCTTAGATTTCAAGTACTTCCTTTTGTTATTCTAAAAGTCCAATTATCCTTCCACAACATTTACCACTTCCTGACCCTATCTTCGTGTCATAACTGCGAGTACTGTAACCTAGAATCCAATCTCGTGAAGATAGCAATCCTCACACTCATCTCAAAGGAGAATTACCTCGAAACTAGCATACAGGCAATAGGAAAACACATTCCCTATGCTCAACACAGTGGGGAATCACCCCTAAGCTAGCTCACAGGCAATAGGGAAACGCATCCCCTATGCTCAACACAATAGGTAATCATCCTAAGCTAGCACACGACAATAGGGAACGCATCCCTATGCTCATCATACTGGGGAATCACCCCTAAGCTAGCACACGGCAATAGGGAACGCATCCCTATGCTCATCATACTGGGGAATCACCCCTAAGCTAGCACACGGCAATAGGGAACGCATCCCTATGCTCATCATACTGGGGAATCACCCCTAAGCTAGCACACGGCAATAGGGAACACATCCCTATGCTCATCATACTGGGGAATCACGCCTAAGCTAGCACGCGGCAATAGGGAACGCATCCCTATGCTCATCATACTGGGTAATCACCCCTAAGCTAGCACACAGCAATAGGGAACGCATCCCTATGCTCATCACATCACATGCGTTCTAAGCTTACAAACTAGCACGAAACAACAAAATTAGGGTAGGTAGCACCAATCTAACGGGCTTTCGTACTTTCACAACCCGTTTGGAACCTTTTGGGTCAATCCACCTTACCACATTCATCCATCATGCCCAAATCACGAACACAAGCTGGCCCAAAGGTTTCAAACACTGTTAATGGGGAACCACCCCCTAATTCATATAAACAAAGAGAGGAAGCAACCCTCAAGCCCTTCCAACTTCTATAACATCTTACGCCTCATACATATCTATAGGCGAGACAAAAATCCTAACGGACTAATCCGAAAGGCTACCTTCTTCTTAGGCCAGCACTAAAACGACCCACTTCTCATTCTTTTAAGAAGTTATTCGTAGCATATGACCCAGGCCCACCTTCCATAAACAACTACAATCGCATCGTTGTGACCTTTCACTATAGATCACAACCAAAAATCTCACGTGAGAACTTATACTCTAGTTCAATGGTACTCTCAAACAAGAACTACACGTAGCCATAGCCCATACATATGCTAGTGGCATATAACCCTTCATTCACTTAATCCAGAATTCAATCCCCTGAACATTTTAGAAATCTGGTCGACCAACTACCCTTTACTCACAATCGGACCCATCCAAAACTCGTTAAATCAGTCCAAACATAAGACCATTCTGAACACATAAGATACGGTCCTCGACCCTGAGTATTGCATAACTTTAGGGTGCTCTACTTCAGCCTCTAACCCAACCTGAACCCAAAAGCATTGAACCCGATCAACCAATCAATCTAAAATTCAAGTTTTCTGCACTCCACAGCTAACCAAACATCTCAGAAGTCCAAACGATTACAACTGTTTAGTTTAACACAACTATCCACACATTTATACTTACAAGGGTAAGCTATAATCAAATTCATTTATAACCCCAGGCACATTTTCATCCATTCACTTGTAACTTTGAATCCCTTAACTAGAGTAGCAACAAGTTTCAGGCAATTCTTAAGCCCAGCACGATAATTCTTATATTGATTTAACCAACTACGACATCGCACACATACTCATAATTTAGGCAAGAATGACTATTCACAAATCACCACATTCATGTCCAAACTTGTCCAATTACAACCTCGAACAAATTCTGAAAGAGGTTCATATGCTAACATACTAAACTTGAAACTTTAAGCCACTAATTCCTTTATGACCACAACTTAGGCCGTTTTAGCTCAAGATTACTTCTAAACATAACCACTAACCTTTTCATATCTCATAACCACCGCTTTCAAGCATGCTTTCAAAATTAACAAACTATCAAACATACATTTCAATCAAAAAGGAATTTAAATGGCTTAAATCCAAATGACTACTTACATAAGCCGAATAAATAATTTACCATCTTGATTCTTGCCCAAATTTAGACTCCAAAGCTTGCTGAAAATTATAACAAGTTAATCAAAATTTAACAATTAGTTCTCCAATCACAATGGGCTTTCTAAAATTACATCCAACAAATCCAATTTACTTCCAAAGGCTAAGGGTAATCTAAAATAAATTCCAAACTTTATGGATAACTCAAATTCACAAGCATAACCAACCAATAGATTAAATTCAAACTCGGAATACTTACCCATTCCAATTCGAACCTATACACGGCTTGATCGAACACTAAGCTCGCTGGAAAATGACCCCGAAACAGCTTTTTCCTTGCTGTCTGTGCAGAAAACCGAGAGGCAGAGAGAGAAATGTGGCCGGCGGCGAAGCTGGGCGACGCTGGGCGTGCAGACGGGAGGAGCTTCTGGTTCACGGCGGACGTGGGCTGCGCGAGCGAAACTACAGCAGGGCGGCGGGCGGACGAGCTGAAGCGAGAGGCGAAGGGCTGGGCGGCACGGTGGCGGTTCAGCCTCTACGCGGCCGGCGTTCACGCGAGAGAGAGAGAGAGAGAGAGAGAGAGAGAGAGAGAGAGAGAGAGAGAGAGAGAGAGAGAGAGAGAGAGAGAATTCGGTGAGGGAGAGAGGGGCTATCGGGAGAGGAAAGAAAAAAAAGAAAAAAAATCTGAGGAAGAAGGAGAAGGAAGAAGATAAGGATGATATATTTTATTATTATTATTATTATTATTATTATTATTATTATTATTATTATTAAATTACTAAAATGCCCTTTGACCAACTTATCATTCCCAAATTGCCCTTCTAACTATCCAAACCTTCAAATTAGCCCAAGTTAAAATTGCAAAATTGAGAATTATTTCAAATTAAATTCTAAAATTTCAAAATTAACACTCTTGAAAAAGTCGGGCGTTACAGTTATCATCCTCATCCGAGTCAGTTTTATTCTCCCATTCGGAGGTGTTTTCACTTGTATCCTTGGTGTCCTTACATAGCATGAGTGTTAGGTATATAGATGGTGCAAAAAACTACCATAATGTGTAAATACATATACATACCACTCAAAGATGAGGGAGATGAGGAACTACAACAAAGGGCATCAGGGATTCGAGGTTTGGTGCATGTTGTTTTGGAGATAATCAAACTTCAAACCCAAATTGGTTCTTCGGGTGGGAGGCGAAGAGGTTTTCATCTAGAGCATTAATGGCTAAGGTGAATAATTACACCTATTTACTCCCTTTAATGAGTGATGTGATTGGTTTTTTTTTAAGTTTATTCATGCACATTGGGTGGGTCTTTACACATATTTCTATTACTTTTACATGTTCAGTCAAATGTTAGAGATGTATGTTCCAATATATACATTAAGATAGATGGTCATAGTTAGAGACTTTATCATTTTCATCCCTATACGTCTTTGATCTTTGGAATTTATGCATTTTAGCGTCCTCAATTATAATTTAGTATTATAGTTTAATTTAGGATAATTGAAAGGCTTTGATTAAATTCAAAGTTGTTACGTTTTGTCTACCAAAAATTCATCCTCTCTTCTTCTTAGGATGTTGCTATTTTGTAGGCTTTGATTGGTTGTTAGAAAGCTAAGAAATGTAGATAAGGGTATTTCCGTCCAGTAATAATTATAAAATTCAATTATAAATAATAGAAAATTAAGTTTAGTCATTTTTTTGAAAGCTAATAAATTTAGTTATTTTTCGAGTTGGCCTATTAGATTTTAACCATTTATTTGGTTGCTCCCAAAAAAAAAAAAAGTTTTGTTATGTTATGCCCATAAACTTAGCATGTAATTATCATTATTTTTTTTAAGGTCTAATATATAAATATATGTTACTTTTCTTTTCCTTTTTCATTTTCAATTTTTTTTTTGGAAAAAAAAAAAAAACAAATGCCGTCATTTTATTTCTCTTTCTCTTTTTTTTTTTTTTTAATTTTCTAATTTTCTATTTTTTTTTTCAATTTAACTTCCATTTTTATTATTTAACTTTTTTTTTGTTTAAAAAGTATTTTTAAGTTGAATTCTACCAAGCTTTTATATTTCACCACCTAAATCAAATTAAATGTAATTTCTACAATTAGGCGCAATATTTAATCAAAATAGAAGGAAATTAGACACAATGAATGCAATTAATTAAGGCATATCAACCTCATAGTATGAAACATGTAACCTTACACCCTCCAAAAAGGCTTCCTTCAATAATCCGAGTAACATATCAAATGATTTATCGCTCTAACGATTAAGCACCTTAATGTGCATAAGTTTCACCAAAAAAGTAAACAAAGTAAACTTCATACATCTTGGGTATAACTCTTCTTCTACTTCATGAAATTTTCCACTAAATCTACCGGTCTCATCTTGCTCATCTGATTCTCTAGTAATATCTTCAAACATTGGACCATGCAAATCATTCATCATTTCAAGCATCTCATCATCTACAGTATTTCTAACTCTAACGTGTGCTCTTAGATTCCCATCATCTTCTCTATTGTCAATTGAATCTGAAAATGTAGCACCAAAAAAACTTGAATTGGGCCTTAAAAAGGAAGAAAGGTCCACCTTATCTCCATTGGAATATCCATAGACTATAAGTCGTAGACATGCTATATTTAAATAAATGAAATTCTATGTCATCTAATTTATTCCAATTGATATTCAAACAGTTTGAATAAGGACATCCTGTTCTTCCTTCTTTATCTAAATAATTCTTAGCAACTTTAATAAAATTATCAACATCGCTTGAATATTAACTATACTTCCGATCTTTTAAATTTATCCAACTTCGATCCATTACAAGTATTAAGTACCTAAATTAGAAATTGAAGCATTAAATATCTAAGTCTTATATAAATAGCCAAATAGGCAATCAAAGTTAGATATCTTATTAGTGCCAATGCCACATCCAAGTAGAAATACTTCCATATGGAAAAAATATGCTCATGCTTCCATTTTCCTCTTAGAGTTCCTAGACAAGATATCTTGCATAGACAATATTTAGTCATGAGTTATCTTTGTCATCTTCTCTCTCCCCCTCCCCCTCCGCGCTGGTAGGAAACTGAGAATTAGACCGAAATAGTACTAAAAGGGAAAGTAAGGCATTCCTTTCAAGGTGTCAAAATGAACCATCTAGAGTACTTATTATTTTGAGTCTTGTAGCACACTGATTTTGAGAAATGAAACTTTATTTCTTGCCTCCATTTTTGAGAGTTGTGTTCTTATGCATATCTATTAGTTTTGCATGCCTAAGAAACATTCTAAGTTTAATTGAACATCAAACTTGTAGTCTTTCAAACTTAGGGTAAAGGATAATATGACTCTTAACTTTGTCTTTCGAGTTCATTCTTATTGTTTGGATGTTTTATTGATTGTGAGTTAAAGGTTCATATAGTTCGAAGGATTTTTAACTCCAATTTATAAAGGTTTATATATTACAAAACAATTTATCCAAGATTGTCTACTAAAGTCATTTGGTATTGTCCATGATGCTTAGAATCAATGTTTTAAAAGGCTTTTGAGGCTTACACCTTGAGGCTCGCCTCGAGGATAGCATCTAACTTTTAGCCTTGAGACATATGCCTTTTCTAGACCAATAGAGGCTTACGCTTCTATGAAAATATACTGAAGCTTAAAGTCTCTACGTCTTGACCATTGAAAAAATCTCTCAAATTTTACAAATTCTAACAAAAACCTAGCTTTGATGTCATTGTTCTATAATTCATTAAACTTACATAAGCAAGAGGAGCAAATATACCTTAAACTTTAAAGTAAAACAATAATCCATATTACAAAACTAAACTAAAGTCCTCCTTTAAATATTGAGCTTGAACGTCATTGATATCATGTTTGAATTTAAATCTTCTCTCTCTGTTGCTCCTGGGTGCCCAGAATAATGATCTCAAAAATTAAGATCAAATGGGTGCAGATTATATTTGATAGGGAAATCTCATTATAGGGGACCACCAAATCGATTGCATAATAACAAACATATTATATTTTTGTAATAAACCTTTCAAACACACCAAATACAATAGAAAGGAAAGAAGATGAGGTGGCGGCACCGCCTCCAATGTTTGAAAATTTTACCTTTGCTTCAAATAATGAACCAAAAAACGAACTTGTCTCAAATGTTTAGTGAGGATCATTATGCTATGTCTTCTTTTTGGGCTAGAAACTTGCATTTCTCATTTCAATGTTCCATTTGATATGAAATTGGAAGACCTAAGGTTGAGTTGGAATGATTTTTGAGGGCTTAAAAAAGAGTTTTAAGTTTACAAAAATATTTTTAAGCACTTAAAAATTCATTCCAAAGAGACTCTTAGATTCTTGTACTAGTTTCTAAAGCAAGTAAGATTTTGTTAAAACATACAACAAAACAATCCTTAGATTTCTGTCACTAAAATTTGGTTGAAAATTCATAAATGTAAATGATAAACAAAAAGAATTCAAATCAACTAAAGAAAAACATATTTTTCCCAGTAGCTTTTAAAATAGAAAACTAATGAAGCCAACCACACTTTTGATTGGATAGATAACTATATAGTTATAAAATTAAACCACACTATTTTGCATAGTCAAATGAGAACAACAAAACATCCAACACTGTAATAAAGTTGCCTAAGCATCCTTAGCCAGATTGACTCAGCATTAAGCAACTCAAAACTCCAACCACTTAGTACAACAATCAAAACAAAAACAACCATCTTCTTAGCCATCATTAAATATGCTGTTTTTTTTTTTTTTAAACTGATGCACCATTGCCCTGCTCGTCCTTAGTCATCTTCACTATGAGGACCTCGTCACAAGGATCCCTATTAAAATCTCTCCCTCCAAATTTAAGCATCAGCTAGTTTCCAGCCATTTTTTCGTGCTTTTTTTTTCATGCATTAGAACAGAACTGACCATGGAAAACTATCAAACTGTTACAAGCATTACTCTTCCTATGTGCTCTTGTCAAGATAACCCACCTTTGAAATCACCCTTAATCAAGGCTACACCAGAGGAATCCACCCCACATGCTTCATGGCCAAAGTGGAGTATCTAGCTTGTTTTTTTTTATCATTTGACAAACCCTTTGCAACGCTCCAATGACATGAATGATACCACAAATGGACTAAGTCCAATAATTGTACATATAGGGCATAGCGGTGACTAAAAACTCCACCAAATCAGTATCACTTGCGTAAATACGAGTAAAACATGAATGTAATCACAAATAGCTTTATACACCTCAATAATTCAACTAAACCAGGATACAAACAAAGACATGAACAAATTACATGTACGAGGAAGGGAGGGAAGATGGTTTTGCATATGGTTTTGCTAGATGATGTGAGAAGAGGGAAGAAGAAGCGTGTGGGAGGGAGAGTGAAATATTGGGTGAATTTGGGGGAGCGTTTTTGACCTAAGTAAGGTATATATATTTTTTTAAATTTTACTGACATGGTAAAACGTTTAGCGACCTAAGTTAAATGTTGCTAAAAAAATAAATTTTTAGCCATATGGAACTACACGACGCCTAGCGATGTCAATTTTTACTGCATCGCTAATAATAATTTTTTGCAATGTATATTTTACAATGTCACTAAAAAATAACTTTTATTGCGTATTTTGATGGTGTCGTTGAAAATGAATTTTCTTGTACTATTAAACGAGGATATATATATATATATATATATATTCAGCGAATTTTCTTGTAGTATTAATCGAGGATATATATATATATACATACATACATATATATACGTCATATTTTAAACCTACCTATTATGTAATTATAGGTGTAACCACAAATCTATACGCACACCATTTGTTATCTAGAGCACCATCTTTACTAGTGTGTTCATCTGAAAAACACCACTCTTGATCTCACCATTTTTACAAGCCTCTATGCACATTTTTAGTCATTGATACATATGATTAGGTTGGAAATTAATTTGAATTAGTGTTACATATTACGATTTAATATTGTTTGTTCCAATTTTTTTTCTTGTTAGTTTCACTTTTTTCCTCCTTAATATGCTAATCTACTGCAAGAATTTTTTTCGTCTCAGTCCAATTTGAAGATTCTATTTAAAATACGTGTAGCCATTTTTTCAAAATCAAATGCTTTTAGCTATTTTTCAGGTTGAATTATTTAAAGATTAGCTATTCCTCTTGTTAGCCCAACAGACAACAACTCCATGTTCTTGCGGCTGAAATAAGGGCTTTTAAATTTAGCCACACAAAAATTATCAGCATATCCTATTTATTGAAATTACGTAAATATGAAAATCCTTTGTATCTAAAATTTATTTTCAATATATATATATATAATTGTATCTAAAATTTTGTCATACGAGTTCCTACTATTCATGAACACAAAAAATAATAATTATATGAAAAACTACCAATCGTATTTGGTCCCAATTTTTATAATTATTCTATTTTGTCGTTTTTTTAAATACAATGGCCTAGGCCTAGGAAATTTAAACCAGGATTCAAAATCAAGATTTGATATTTAGGACATGTTATGGGAGTAGTTTTAGAATGGGTGCTTTTAGCAAACCTGATTTAATTATAATTATTTTTATAAAAAGAAATTAATAAAATAACAAATCTTAATGTTTGGCTCCACACTTAATTTATTTTTAAAATGATTTTAGAATTTTCATATTACTAAAAACGCATTACATTTGAGAGGAAAAAACAAAGGCTAAAACAGAATCAGACAAAACTTATAGAAAGGAAAAAACGGTTAAGAGAGGGAGAGGGGAAAAAATAAACAGAGAAACAAAATAGAGTAGGTGAAAAAGGATAAATTATTCGATGAGGATTCAATAATTTCTATGTTTCCTAATAACCATTGGATATAAATTCAATATATTTCTCTCTCTACATCCAACAGTGCCTGAGAGTGTCCACATGAGGGTTCCCAGTCTTAATGACAGTATTGACAATCCTCCTCCTGGCGAAATTTCTTTTTACTTAAGCATGTTCCATTTTGGTGTTCGTCTTCCCCTTCCTCTATTTCTTCAAGTTTTTTAACATTAGTCCAACTTGCTCCGACACAAATTCTTCCAAATGGATGGAGTCATCTCATTGGTTGTTATTCCCTTTGGAGAGAATACGGGGATAGATCACCTATGGACATCCAAATTTTTTTATCTCTTCACCAAATAACTCACATTCCCCCATATGGTGATTGTTTTACTACATAGAGATCAGACACTTATTGGTGGTTCTTCTTCAGTTAAAAAGTGAAAAAAAGCAATAGCTTTTTGTTAATGAAGATTGGTTGGTTCTTAATTCTACTGTTCACTCTTATGCGGTTCCACCGAGTTTCAGGGAATATGGTTAGTATTCTTTTTCTCTTTTTCTTGTTTGGGACCACTCTTGGCTTATGTGCTTCCTCATTTCTTCTTATGCTTGTCTATTTCAGTTCCTCTTCACTTCGAATGCAGTAGAGTTGCTGATAGGTTTGCAAAGGCCGTTGGGAGATTGGATTCTAAACTTTGCTTTGGCCTAAATTTTGTCACCCAAGATAATATTATTTCCCTCGATCTTGCATCTCCAATTTCTACTTCATGTAAGGGGGTCACGGTGCTCAACCTTTGATTTCCAAACCATTTTCGGCTCGAGTCGGCTTTCTTTTTTTTTTTTAAATCCTTTTTTAAATCCTTTCCATTTGTATGTTCAAGAATGGCTCGACGTGTTCCCTCTGTTTTTAAACTCATAAGAACAAGTGTTAGGCTCACTGGTGAGTCCTCTAGAGTCATCAATTGATAAGCCTTAGAATTAAGTCTTATTTAATGCTCATAAGCTTAAAATATGCTTGCTTTGTCTTAGAAATCAAAGGAAAAATTTAGTAAAATGCTTGAAAAACATCAATAACTTGTGAGAAGTGTTGGGATTTATGCCCTAAAGCCTCGTAATTAATGATTTATTTAATAATTAATAATATTTTTGATTATTTTATTTGCAATAGAATATTATCCATTATATGAAAAATTCAAGGTTATTAGTATAATCTTGAACAGTATGTGGTTGACATACGAGAGGATCATGTTCAAAAAATAACCTAAAGGGTCATAGTATATGGATAAGGTTGGGTGCCTTATCGTAGTAACACTATTGATACGACCCACTTTGTAATAGTTACAAATGATTTGATCCAAATCATTCATGTGGAGACATGTGAGTGAGGGTATCTTATACAATGAGTTTGTGTATGACTGGACTACGAAATATTTAATCTCTCTTTATAAATCCATTAATTGAGAAGATTAATATTTCATTAGGATGATCATATGCGACTCGATCTTAATCCTGAGTGAGTTATGAACTCCTGGTTGTGAGGGTTTGTCCTTTGATTTTTATGGGTGAGAGTGGCTTTTGTAGCCGATTCAATATGCCTACCATTTGGAGACTTGACCAAATAGGGAGCTGGGAACATAATCTCACAAGATGGAATTCACTCTTTCCCATATAGGATAAGTAGATGAGTAGTTCCCTTAAGTGTTGATTTTGAGACTTGAACAATGGATCCTCACCCTCTCATTAACTCAAGATAAACTTAGTTTATAATTAGAATATAAACAAATTGTTCATTAGAGGATCAGTGGTACTTAAGGTGCAAGAGGTAATTATAGGGGTAAAACGGACTTTTGACCCAGTTGTAATTACGAACAACTCGTGAAGGATCGACTTGCATGTAATGATTATATTTATGGACACAACTTGTCCTATAGTGCATAAGAGTGCAACTCTATGTTTATAGTGGAGTGGCCTATAGTTAATGAATGAAAATTAATTAATTAAAGAGTTTAATTAATTGATTTTGTATCATTGAAGCTTATAATCTGTAGGTTCATAATGTCCCTTTGCTAGATCATAGTAACATTAAAAGATCAATTTAGTTGAAAGAAAAAATTGAAATGTTCAAATTAATATTTAATATATTAGATATGTTAAATATATAAGAGGAAAATATATTTATTGTATTTGATACATTAAATATTAAAATAATTAATGTATATTAGATACATTAAATAAAATATATTTATATAATCTGAATAAGATTCAAATAAATAAATATGGTAGAAGATTTGAATGAGATTCAAATAAATATAAGATATATTTTAATATATTAGATATTAAAATATAATATTTTAATTATGACAAAGATTTTCCCTTGGTCTCTATAAATAAGACTCTTGGTTGAGCCATTAGACACAACACATATCTACTCAATAGAGAATTAGAGGATTTTCTCTAGACCTCTTCCTTTCCAATCTCTTGTAGATTTTCTTTCAAAAGGCTCCCACAAGCTTTGGTACTGTGTTCGAGTCATAGCTAGGAAGATTTTATGAAGGAGATAAAGATCCGCTAGAAATATCTCCATATTGAAAGGAATGAACTTTTCATCCCGCAGCAGAAGCATTGAATCGTTTTTGATTTATTTAGAATTAAACTAAAATACAAGGGTTAAACAATAAATACCTTCAAAATATGGAAAATCTTCTGGCGGATGTTTATCTCTTCCACAAAGTTTTTCTAGCTATGATTCGAACACATGACCAAGGCTTGTGGTAGCCTCTTGAAAGAAAATCTCCAAGTGATTGGAGACGAAGAGGTCTAGAGAGAATTCTCTAATTCTCTCTATTAAGAAGATGTGTGTTGTGAAGAATGACTCAACCCAAGGGTCCTATTTATAGAGACCAAGGGAAAATCTTTGCCATAATTAAAATATTATATTTTAATATCTAATATATTAAAATATATCTTATATTTATTTAAATCTTATTCAAATTCTATAAATATCTTTTATTTAATATATCAAATATACATTAATTATTTTAATATTTAATGTATCAAATACAATAAATATATTTTCCTCTTTTATATTTAATATATCTAATATATTAAATATTAATTTGAACACTTCAAATTAAAGATTAAATTTGAACATTTCAAAATACAATAAATATATTTTCCTGTTTTATATTTAATATATCTAATATATTGAATGTTAATTTGAACACTTCAAATTAATATTAATTTGAACATTTCAAAAAAATTTTAAACTAAATTGATCTTTAGTGTTACTGTGAGCTAGCAAGGGGACCTTATGAACCTATAGATTATAAGCTTCAATGATACATAATTAATTAATTAAACTCTTTAATTAATCAATTTTCATTCATTAACTCTAAGGTCACTCCACTATAGACCTAGAGTTGCACTCTTGTGCACTGTAGGACAAGTTGTGTCCATAAATATAATCATTACATGCAAGTCGATCCTTCACGAGTTGTTCGTAATTATAGTTGGGTCAAAAGTCCGTTTTACCCCTATAATTACATCTTGCACCTTAAGTACCACTGATCCTCTAATGAACAATCTATTAATAATCTAATTACAAACTAAGTCCCTCTCGGGCCAATGAGAGGGTGGGGCCCCATTGTTCAAGTCCCGAAATCAGCACTTAAGGGAACTACTCATCTACTTACCCTATATGGGAAGGGGTGAATTCCATCTTATGAGATTATGTCCCCAGCTCCCTATTTGGTCAAGTCCCCAAAATGGTAGGCATATTGAATCGGCTATAAAAGCCACTTTCACCCATGCAAATCAAAGGACAAGCCCTCACAGGCAGGAGTTCATAACTCACTCAGGATTAAGATCGAATCGCATATGATCATCCTGATGAAATATTAATCTTCTCAATTAACGGATTTATAAAGAGAGATTAAATATTTCGTGGTCCAGTCTTATACAAACTCATTGTATAAGATACCCTCACTCACATGTCTCCACATGAATTATTTGGATCAAATCATTTGTAACTATTACAAAGTGGGCTGTATCAATAATGTTACCAGGATAAGGCACGCAACCTTATCCATATACTATGACCCTTTAGGTTATTTCTTGAACATGATCCTCTCGTATGTCAACCACACACTGTTCAAGATTACAATAATAACCTTGGATTTTTCATATAATGGATAATATTATATTGAAAATAAAATAATCAAAATTATTATTAATTATTAAATATATTATTAATTACGAGGCTTTAGGACATAAATCCCAACAATCTCCCACTTGCACTAAAGCCGGCGAGACATGTATCATAGGGCATACTCTATACCCAACATATTCTCCCACTTGCCCTAGCTAAGACGAGACATGTCTCGTAATCCTAGACATTCTAGGTGACCCTTAAACACTTTAGCATGGAGAGTCTTTTTATATATATCTAAACGACTGTCATTAAAAGCTATCTTGGTCACTACCATGATGCTTTCTCTCTCTCGATATGATTCCCTATAAGTTGGTGTTTCATATATGATTTAGTTTATCTTCATATATGAAACACCTTTCAGATCTTCAAGGAAGTATTTGAGTCATACAAGTCATTTTGTTACTTCACAAGCAAAATAATTTAACTTGTATACCATACTCCACCACCTAGGGTAAAATTTATCTTTACATAGATTTCCTAAATCTTTGTAAGAACCAGTGTATCTTGTAAAGATCAAATCTTTAACTCCATACACAAAAATTTCTCATCATCCATAGATAATTTGAGAAAGTTTTTAATTTTCTACTCAATGGTCATACCATTCGTTTAACTAATATATGTTAACCAATTGTATATTAAATGTTCAGTCTCATTTATGCATATCATATACTCTCAACAATTGAGGTGTCTTAAGATACACTTTCTTAGACATAAAAATCAAATATTTGACAACAATTTTGTCAATATAAGATGTTTGAGACAAAATTAACATTTTGTCTTTAAAATCTTCATTTATGACATTTAAAATATACTAAGTCATTCTAAATCACTCATTTTGGAATTGGTTACTTAGTCAACTTTTTATGTTAGATAGACATTTTACATCATTCATAATGAGTAAAATATCATCAACATAAAACATGAGAAAAATCCATTAGACAATTAATGATTTTCTTATCTATACAAGCTTCATTAATATTTATCCAAAGTCATAGGTTTTGATACTTTTATCAAACCTTATATTCACAGATCTAATGGTAAAATTCATTTCATAAATGAACCTTTACAATTTGGCAAACTTTTTGCTTTTGATCTTTGAAAATAAACATATCTGATTGATTTGTGTAGATGCATTATCTAAGATTTCTTTTCATAAAAGAATTCTACACATTCATTTTTTTTTCATAGATATCACATATACAACAATGAATTAAATAATGCTTACAGACTTCAGTATGGCAACAAGTGAGAAAATTTACTTGCAGTCTACTTTCTCCTATTAGGTTTAACCCTTTGCCATTAGTCTCACTTTGCAAGTAATAAACCTTCAACTTTGTCATCTAACATGACAATTTGGGCTTCAATTAAGTCCTTGTAAAGGTTGAGTCATCTCATAACTCTCTCACTACGATGAGGCTTATCCAATTCATGACTAGGATCCATTTGACTTTCAAATATAATTAAATTGTTAACAACTTTTGTTAACTATTTAGTGGCTTCACTTGGAACCAATTTATTAACACTATCTCACCTTATTAAAGGTTTGTAGTCTTTTATTTGACATTTCTTATAAAAATGATATTTGTCATACAAATACCTTATTCGATTTGGGACTACATAAAAGACCACTTTATACTCCTTAGGGGTGGCCTACACTTAGGCTTATCTTTGAACATATACAAGCTTTTTAGGCTTGTGTTCAGCATGTGAACTTAACATTCCCAAATAGTGAAGTGTTGTAAACTAGCTTTACTACTCTTCTATAATCTTTAAAATTGTCTCGTAGACACTTTTAGAGGGAATCATGTTCACCATGCAATCTCTATTTCATTTCCTAATTAGAGTATGGTAATGGTGTGTAACTCATTACTGATGTGAACATGTTTAACAAGGTCTTGTTTCTCCTCTTACAGCACAATTTCACAAAATTGCACTTGGTATTAAGATAATTGGGATAAAAACCCATTTTCTATCAATTAGTTTTAGTACGTAAGGTTCCTGTATTTTCTATTATGATCTGATCATAATGTCTTGATAGATTTAATTACCTAATCGATTTTTTAACTTTAGTCTTAATTTTCTTGAACATTTCAAAAATTTAGACTTATGTTGTATCAGGTAAAGATACTTGTACCTTGAATGATCATAAACTAGAGTGACGAAATATTTATGACTTTATTTGACCCTTACATTCACCAGACCACTTTGGTCATAATATGTAAGCCCAAAGTATTCTTTGGCGTTCTAGCCCTATCTAATAAAGGCCCAATAATTATCTTGCATAAAAGGCAAGATCTACAGACAGGTAAGGTAATTAACTAACTTTTTAGAGAATTACCTCTTACTAGTCTTTTCATTCTATTCAAGTTGATGTTAATCAACCTTAACAGCCAAAGTCAAATATCATATTTTAGGAGAAAACAATATCTTTCTATTTTGGATTCTATAATCCTGAATATCTCAGTATTTTATAGTATAGTATATGCCAACATTTTTAACATATACAAATTGTTCTTATTTTCAGCTGAATATATTTTCAAACAATTTTGAAAATATAAACTTTCTTACTTCAAAGATTCATACTATATGAACATTTTTGTAATAAAGTTCGAGAAATCGAATTTCTTTTATGGTTACTAAAAACACCATATTCAGCATTATGTCACAATTTTTACTTAATGACATCTTAATGTCTCTCACTACACTAACTGAGATAGGCTTCCTGGTGCTAACTTGTAGAAACTATTCTTCATGTTAAGTATTTTCCAAGAATTACATATTAAATGTAATGAAGAATAAATCTTGATAGTGGATCTTATATCAACTATCTAGGTGGCATTATTCATTCTCCACCAAAAATCTAGTAAATCAAATTTACTTTCATCTATATTATTCTTCCCGTAGAGGTATTTCAAAAATTCCTCTCATTGTGACTGTCCTGACTAATTTAAGAACTATTCCTTGTATATAGCTTCAGTCATTTGGTTTGTTTTCTTAGAATTTTGTAATACTTAAATTCGAGATCATTTAGATAATTTTCTAAATTTAGCTTATATTGACGTCAACATTTCATATGTTGTTGTCATTTTCTTTATCTTCTAAATTTGACATCTAAAATGTCAACTAGGAGAATACGTACAAGCTATCTCGTTTACTTTTGATTCATTAATCATGTGCTTCACGAACAATTCGAATAGCATTAGCAACAGGTTTTGAGAATATTTCTCAATAAAGACAAATTCGAAATTTTACACTACCATTATAGTGTTAATGTTACTTTTCCAAGTAATAAAATTTCTCAATTTTGACTTATCAGTAATAAAATTAAAATTATGAGAAAACTGACATAATATTGAAATATATAAAATATATAATTTAACATTATGCAAACAATTATCCATTCAATTTTAGCATACAAATTGATAATTCTCAGTTATGAGAATTATTTAACTCTAAAACTAAGTTGTTCTTGCCAGTTTTGCGGATGTTGTTGAATAACGAGCAAGCTAAAAATAACATTTTTAAATAAATTCATGCAAGCTTGTTGGAATATGATAAAAGAAGGAATTAAGTAAGAAAGTTGGCTTAAGTTGAGTTTTTGTGCAGATTTGAAGAAATGAAGAAAATGCAAATGAAATGCAATTGCATTTCTTTGAGAGAGCAAAGGTCGCGAACAAAGAGGAAAAATGCAATTGCATTTTCTGCACCTATCAAGCATTACGGAAATCACGGGAAATCACCTCAATTAATGGAAATTACTTGATTGATGGGAGAATTTATAACCAAATCTCGTGCTCAATCATTTACCCACGAATTAAGGAGCCCAAGATAGAAGAAGAAGCCTCGGAATCTCTATAAAAGGGAGGAAGAGAGAAGAAGAAGGCACGAATTTTTCAGACTCTATTTTCGGATTGCATACTCTGTTTTTCTGGATTTTTTTGTTTTGGATAGCAGCTTTAGTTTCGATTTTTCTGTCATTTCTTTAGTAGTTCGTATTCATCATTCCCTATAATTCCTGAGTTTGATCGAAGAAGAAAGGGGGCATTTTCTTTTGGGAAGAACTCTGTTTTTCTGTTTTTAATTTTCTGTTTTATTCGAACAGTACCTAGCAAGTTGACAATTTCTATTGTTTCCAGTCTTTCATTCTTGTAATTTCGCTAAATTAAGTTCTGAGTTTGATTCATTTTCAGCCAGGAACTCAATTTTTGCACCTTAATTTTGATGGGTTTCTCTATTTTCTTAGTTTCAAACAATTGTTGTTTAAATTTTCATTCTCTGTTTTTCTGCCATTAGTTTATGTTCCGTTTTGGATTTAATCCCTTTTTGTTTAATGCTTCAAGTTTTGCTAAACTTTTAGTTATTGAATTAGTTTGGCTGAATTTCATTTTCTTATATGTGGAATAGTCGAATTTTAGATTTCAAATTCATCTCTCTCGAATAAAAGCTTGATTATTCCTAGGTTCTTATTTATTTACAAGGGTTGAATTTTTCAGTATCCTGATTTATGCAATTTTAATTTTAATTTAACAAAATCCAGCATTGTTACTTCTTTAAGGAAAATTTTATTTGACCATTTAAATCGGTTGCCGTAAGTTTAATTCCCTTAGTTAATTTTATTAATTATGAATCTTATGGCAAGTAAATTTTGGTTTTTCATTTCTTCCATAATGAGCTAAATTTTCTCTAGGGGTTCAAGTTGGTGAAAGCCCTAAGGAAAAATGTAAAAGCTCTAAAGCATAACCAATCTAGCTAGCATGTGAACTTAGTTTGCTTTTGTTGAGTTTAGATTTGGGTAAACCTAGTCGGCCAACTAGTGATTGCTTGTCAATGTTTGAACTTAATATCGAAAGAGCTAAGGGAAAGTCAATGTCACAAAAGCAATGGAGAAAAAGGCTTAGAAATAAGTTCTGAACATCGACCCTAGAGTTGTGTACGAAAGTATCTAAGTTAGATTAGCCATAGACATATAGGTTTAATCACTTAGTCTCCTAAAGATTTTGAATCAAAATTGAATAGGAGTTGAACTCGGTTTACTTAGTCTTCACATGTTTAGTCAAGATTGCAATTGCATTTGAATAGCATTTTTCCAAGGTGCTTAAATCACTTGAATCCCTATTTTAACTCATTGATTTTTCACTCACTCTTATTAACAAACCAATTCCTTATATTTTTACATCTTTGGTTACCACAATTGCATTTTGTGAACAATTTTGTGCCATCTTGGTAAGATTTGTTAAAACCCGTTCCCTTGGGTATGATACTCTGGAATACTCCAGTTTTTATTACTTCGATCACGTGGACTTGCGTGTAGCAAAAGCATAGCGATCAGAAATCAAACAATTTGAAAAATAATCCCTATAAATCATTTCTAATGCTATGGTACTTTAGTGAGTTAGAACAAGTGCCGCCGTAGGGTAGGTCAAGTATTCCTTCACTAAACTGAGACAATCTCAACCAAGTATTATACAAGAATAACTCTTATTCCTATAATATTTAGTTACCATTAGTTTTGTCAATGATATCATTAACAACTTTAATGAGCCATTTGTAAGTGTGACCCATAATTTTAGATCCTGTAGTTTTATCCCAACAAGTGCCGCCTTAGGGTAGGTCAAATATTGGAAACAAAACTAGAATCATATCCTTCTCAGGAGTTCACCCTGATATTGACTCATGCAAACACCTTCCGTAGGGGGACGGTCCAAAAGCCGCCACAAGGCCCAGCATGAATCTCACGATGTAAACTAATGATGGAGACCGTAGGATATGTTGACACATTTCCTTCTCCCACTTGCTATAATACTTTCTCAAAAGATTCACCCTGATATTGCTCTACGCAAACACCTTTCGTAGGGAGGACGGTCCAAAAGCCGCCACGAGGCCCCACATGAATCTCACGTTGTGAATCAATAATAGAGACCGTTGGATTTTTGACATGTGTCCTTCTCCCACTAAGTATTTTGAAATAGGGCTTTCTATTACTTAGAAAAATTAGGCTAATCTCATTTATCTAAGTTCCTCAATCTACCTTTCATAACTCTTATGTTGTTAGATTGATTTTAAGGTGAATTGCTAAGTTTTTAAACTATTTAAAAATAATAATAACATTATGAGCATGTGTAACGCCCGACTTATTTACAGGCATTAATTTCAAATTATGAAAATTAAGTTGGAATGATTTTCTTTGGGTAATTCAAATTTGAAGGTTAATATGAATTTTGGATTTAAGAAAAAGGGTATTTTTGGAGTTTAGTGTTTGAAAAGGGGCAAAATTGGAAATTTATTATTTTTATATAGAATAATTCCCCATCTTTATCCACTATTATTTTTTTATTATTATATTATTATTATATTATTATTATTATTTTTTTATTTCTCTCTTCTTCTTCCTCCCGACAACCCATCTCCATTTTTTTTCCTTCCTTTCTCCCTTCCGATTTTCTCTCTCTCTCTCTTTCTCTCTCTCTCTCTCTCTCTCTCTCTCCGACCGAACACCCATCTTTACCGGTATTCTTCTTCTTTCTCACCGAGCAGCAGCCGCCGAACGCGAACGCCGGTCGACGTTGCCCGTGTTAGCCTCGCCGGAGTCGATCCTCGCCGCCGGCCCTTCTCCTCCTTCCTCGTCTTCGTCAAGCAACAGCCGCGAGCAGCTCTCCGGAGGCTCATCCCGTTCGCCGGTTTCTGTAAGCTGGAAACCCAGATCCGTCGAAGCTCACCCTCGAGCCGCAAGTCTGAAGAACTCGCCGCAGACTAGCTGGATCTTCGAAATCGCCGGTGTTGCAGCTTCTGTCTCGTCGGAGTTCGTTTATTTCAGAAAATCGTCGGTTTCGGTAAGTTTGAAGCCCAGATCAGTGAGTCTCGCACGAAAACGAACCCCCACGCGCCGATCGGAAGTCTCACACGCCGGCCACGCGCCGCCGCACGCTCCGCCATGAAGCCCACGCGTCGCTGCTCGCCGGAGTTGGGTAAAAATTGCCATTTGGTCCGTTTCGTCGAGTTATTAATGTTAGAATGTGTTTTAGCGTAATTCGGATGGTTTAAGACACGTTTAGGAAACTTTTAAGGTGATTTGTTGAGGACCTTGGATTGTACTTGGAGTGGGAACTCGAGAAGCTCATTACTAGTGGAGAAAGGGTATTTTAGTAAGTAAAGATTTAAGGTAAGGGATCTCACAACGAAAGAAGTTTTCGAAACCGAGAGCTAGCTCTATATTTACTTTGAAAGTTTATGTTTTTCGTGTTAAGTATTTAAGAAAGAAAGTGTTTTATATGTATATTCCTTTATACGCTAGTTTCATGAGTTCTATTTGAGTTTTCATGTTAAAAAGAATGAAAATGATATGTATGTCTTTGAAATGCGATTGTCTTGATTTATGCATTCATGAGTATGATCTAAAACGAGCGGGACCTCATGCATGTGTTGTGTGCTCATGAAAAGATTTATGTAAGGCCGTGACGATAATTCTCCCAAAAGTTTTATGTGGGTTATGAGGGAACCCGAGTCTTCGGACTCTCTATGCTCCCGGGGTTCGAGAGTGCCCCACGATGGTAGCCTTCGGGCTTGAGTCTTCGGACTCCACGATGGTAGCCTTCGGGCTGAGTCTTCGGACTCCACGATGGTAGCCTTCGGGCTGAGTCTTCGGACTCCACGATGTATGTTAGCTTTCGAGCTCAACTCTCAGAGTTAGGGGAGGACTCTATTCGATGGAAAAACTATGTCTTCGGACTATTCACGAGGCCCTCGGGAGAATTTAATCGTTCACGAGAGCCGCGAGGAAAAGTACATGGTTTATAAAACGAATTTTAGGTCCCCTACTAAAGCGATGGTTTACGATGGTTTTATGATTTAAAATGACATGTTGCATGCGATTGAAACTATGAGTTACTTACTGAGTATTATTCGTTAATACTCACCATTTTCCTTTTTTTAAAAAAAATGTTTTCAGGTAAGGCTAAGATCGGCCCTAGAGCGTGACCGGAGATCAGCTACTCGAGTCATGGGAGTCGACCGATCGCTATTCCGCTTCTTTTATGTTTCTGGATGTACATAGAACTCATGTCGAGTTTTTAAATGTTTAGGAGGATGTTTCAAAGTCTTTTAACCTTTCTTTGTAAATCGTGCACGTGTATTTGGCTTTCTATGTTTGAATTCACTTGGTCTATGTTGTCTGAACCCTAGCATCATATTGAGAAGTTTGTTGGATGCTAGGAGGTTGTTAGAAAATCTTAGAAGTGTGTTTTTTTTTCTATGTCTTATCAGGTAAGGGTCCAAATTTTTGGTTTTCGCGTAGTTACGTCGTTATGCTGCCGAAATTTTCGGTAATATAGCGACGTGACTTAGTAATGACTCTTAGGTAGCGTGTTGAGCCTATAGGGTCGTTACAGCATGCTTAGTGAAAATAAATAAAATTTGACTAATTCAACTCCCAGGTCGGTTCCCAGTTAGAGGTGTTCCCTTTCGGTCAGCTTAAATACCCCAGTCTAGACAGAACCTTCCATAGACAGAGTTCCCTTATAGTCAAGTTTTATTTTCAAATTCATTAATCTTTAGTTAACTATTAATTATTAGATTAATGAACATAAATATTTTTAATCTTATTAAAAATAATTCACTTGGATAGTCTTAAAAATCCATCATTTAAAACCCTTTAAATTAAAAGATAATCCTGGATATTTTATTCTAATTTTATTAGAAAAATAGAAGATAAATTAAATTCAAAACTTAAACTATGGATAATCTTGAAATTCTACCATTTTAAACCATTTAAAACTAAATTAAAATATTATCCTAAATTCTAACAAATAAAGATATATTAAATTCAAATTTTAAACTATTTAAAGCATGATTTCAAAATATCTTTATTTTAAGAAAATCCTAATCTCATTAGGATATATCCTAATCCTATTAGGCAAACATGGATTTCATTTATGAAAGAAAATTTCCTAATTTAACTTTCAAATATAACAATTATATTCAAAGATATGGAAAATATAAGCATATTAAGAAAATATCTCAATTCTATTAGGAATCATCCTAATCAAATTTTCCAATATAACAATTATATTAAAAAATTAATCATGCTTAACCTATGGTGGGATTTTAAATTTAAATGGCATGCTTTATGCAACAATCAAATAATTTAAAACATACATCTCATGCATAATTAAATTAAAAATAGAAAAATTGACCGGCATATTTGGCATATCCTAAGAAATTAAAGACTAAATTCAAAATTACACTATTTGAATTTCCAAAACATATCTTGATCTTTAAAATCTCTCCTTTTTTTTTTTTTTGAAACATTCCAAATTTAGGTTTAAGAAAACCTAAATTATATGTCTTCTATATGAACTCACTGTTGCTGCCTCATGTACAACTTATCTTCTAAGGTTAATGTGTTGCCTACAGACCGATTGTCGGCGAAAACACAAGCACCCATGCTTTCACCGGAGTTCATATCAAAGAACAACCGTAAATGGGACTCCAACAAAAAGCACTCACCGCCGGCCTTTGGGTATTTGCACCACAAGTGGGTATATGCACATTCCACTGATGCATGCCAACTAAATCACATTGATCTTGATATGCATACATATATAGGACAAAAGTTGCCGTTAAGTAGAAAAATAATGAAACTTGTGCTTTTCTAATTTGAGTTTTCAAGCTTTTGTAAATCTGGAGGATGAACATGCATGTTGATTGAATTTTCATCTCATGAAATTTGTTTTAAAAAAATATGTTCTTCTTTCCAATTAAAAGAGTTTTACAAATGATCTAATCAAAAGTAAATTGATTCTAATGCCTCAAATATTCCTAAACAATTAATTTGTAAAACCACATATATCACATATATGAAATTAAAATACCCACCAATTTTAATTCTAAATAAACATCAAAGAAGACTCTGATACCAATTGATAGGAATGAACTCTTCATCCTACAGCGGAAGCATTGGATCGTTTTTGATTTATTTAGAATTAAACTAAAATACAAGAGTTAAACAATAAATACCTTCAAAATATGGAGAATCTTCTGGCGGATCTTTATCTCTTCTACAAAGTTTTCCTAGCTATGACTCGAACAGGACCAAGGCTTGTGGGAGCCTCTTGAAAGAAAATCCCCAAGGGATTAAAGAGGAAGAGGTCTAAAGAGAATTATCTAATTCTCTCTATTGAGAAGATGTGTGTTGTGAAGAATGACTCAACCCAAGGGTCCTATTTATAGAGACCAAGGGAAAATCTTTGCCATAATTAAAATATTATATTTTAATATCTAATATATTAAAATATATCTTATATTTATTTGAATCTTATTCAAATTCTATAAATATCTTTTATTTAATATATCAAATATACATTAATTATTTTAATATTTAATGTATCAAATACAATAAATATATTTTCCTCTTTTATATTTAATATATCTAATATATTAAATATTAATTTGAACACCTCAAATTAAATATTAAATTTGAACATTTCAAAATACAATAAATATATTTTCCTCTTTTATATTTAATATATCTAATATATTAAATGTTAATTTGAACACTTCAAATTAATATTAATTTGAACATTTCAAAGAAAAATTTAACTAAATTGATCTTTAGTGTTACTGTGAGCAAGGGGACCTTATGGACCTACAGATTATAAGCTCCAATGATACAAAATTACTTAATTAAACTGTTTAATTAATTAATTTTCATTCATTAACTCTAGGGTCACTCCATTATAGACCTAGAGTTGCACTCTTATGCACTGTAGGACAAGTTGTGTCCATAGATATAATCATTACATGCAAGTCGATCCTTCACGAGTTGTTCGTAATTACAACTGGGTCAAAAGTCCGTTTGACCCCTATAATTACATCTTGCACCTTAAGTACCACTGATCCTATAATGAACAATCTGTTTATAATCTAATTATAAACTAAGTCCCTCTCGGGCCAATGAGAGGGTGGGGCTCTATTGTTCAAGTCCCGAAATCAGCACTTAAGGGAACTACTCATCTACTTACCCTATATGGGAATGAGTGAATTCCATCTTATGAGATTATGTTCCCAGCTCCCTATTTGGTCAAGTCCCCAAAATGGTAGGCATATTGAATCGGCTATAAAAACCACTCTCACCCATGCAAATCAAAGGACAAGCCCTCACAGGCAGGAGTTCATAACTCACTCAGGATTAAGATCAAATCGCATATGATCATCCTGATGAAATATTAATCTTCTCAATTAACGGATTTATAAAGAGAGATTAAATATTTCGTGGTCCAGTCTTATACAAACTCATTATATAAGATACCCCCACTCACATGTCTCCACATGAATGATTTGGATCAAATCATTTGTAACTATTACAAAGTGAGTCGTATCAATAGTGTTACCAGGATAAGGCACCTAACCTTATCCATATACTATGACCCTTTAGGTTATTTCTTGAACATGATCCTCTCGTATGTCAACCACATACTGTTCAAGATTACAATAATAACCTTGTATTTTTCATATAATGGATAATATTATATTGAAAATAAAATAATCAAAATTATTATTAATTATTAAATATATTATTAATTACGAGGCTTTAGGGCATAAATCCCAACACATATTTACTCCAAGTAAGTTTTCTTAACCTTGATTTTTAGTTTAATTTTAAATAAAATCAAAGATGGTCCACTAGAAACGTTCATTCCTTCAAGAAGTGCATGTGAAAGCAAGGATGAGGAAAAGATAAAGATAAACTAAGAAGAGTTTCTTTTGTGTAGGAATTATGGAAATTGCATAATTGAAATTACAAAATGAAGTTTCAATTCTGGAGCAACAGAAAAAAAAAATCAAAAAAGGAAAGAATCTTCACAGAACCAATAAAGAAAATCTTTATTTGGTACATGATTTGGAGGTTCTTGAGCAAAATTTCTGAGAAATATTCAACCCTAATGAAGGCCTACAAAAGGAGAAGAAGAGAATGAGAGAAAGAGTGAGTTTTCATAGCGCATTTCTTAGAGATGAAGCCGTGGATTTTCTTTCCAATTTTTCTCTATTTTTCTTATAGTTTCTCCTCCGTTTTTTACCAAAAGTTGCTATAGTTTTTTGGTTCTATTTTTCCTTAGTTTTTTCGATCCAATCCAAACAAAATTTTAGGTTGTGATGATTCATTCTTCCCTAGATATAGAGGGGGCTAAATCGATTGAAATCTAAGGAAAAACAGTGGGTATTATTCAGTTCTTTTTATTCCAGCTTATTCTTAGTTTAGGTGAATTTGATTTGTGTTCTAGTTCATGTGGGTTGTAATTTTCATATTTTTTGTTCCTTACCTACGATATTAAGCATTGGAATTAAGTTAAGATCGATGAAGCAATTAAAGTTGATTTTCTGAAAATTTTAGTCCGTGGGTTTTTCTTCCTTCCCTCTGCTTTATTCCTTCTACTATTGAAATGAAGACCTCAAAAGAGTTTTGTTTTGTTTTTCTTATTTTAAGCTACTATTTTACATTACCCTTTGTTAGAATGAAAAAGGCCCATTATTCTTGCTTGATTTCTTTTACTCTAAATATGAGCTAAAGCTTCTTAGGGGGTTCAAGGATGTGAATTCCCTAAGAAGTAATTCTAGCCTAAATTACAATGAAAATCGAGCCTATATTTCAATTGTTCGCTTGTTTTGAATAAAATGTCGTTGAGATCCTAGATTGATCAACTAGAGTAGCAACTTAAGTTTGGATCTAATACAAACAGGGTTAGTGATAAGCGGATTTCGCACAAGTGATGGAGACAAGAGCTTAGACATAAGTCAATTCTTTACCTTAGACATAGAGATCAAAGACTCCAAAACCTAAGAAATTAATGAGCCAAAATTACTTAAGATAAAGAGTCTATAGATATATAGATCACTCACTTAGTCTTCTACAACCTAATTTAAAATTAATGAGCCAAAATTACCTAAGATAGAGGGTCTATAGACATATAGATCACTCACTTAGCCTCCTACAACCTAATATCAAGGTGAATAAGAGTAGTAATTTCGGTATACAATTGAATGTAGAATCGGTTGAAATTACAATTTTGGTTTGCAATTTACAACTTAGGGCAATGACATACTTGAGCCCCTCTTTTCTCTAAGGAATTTCCCTTGCAATTTTTATTAGCTGGTTAACATTCTGCGAGGGTTAGCTTTTGTTCAAACTACCATTTCTTTATCAAGTCCATTTTGTTTTGCTATTCTATCTTGTAATTTTCGATTCTGCAATTCAGTTATGCAATCTTTGTTTTCCTTACTTAACGTTTTTGTCACTTTAACTTGCAATTAGAGTCTGCAATTATTTTGTTTTTACCAAACACACCATCCCAACCATGTTTTTGCAATTTTTGGTTTCCAAGTTACAATTCTCCTTACATTTTGCTCTGCAATATTTTTGTTACATTATTCCCTATGAGATCGATACTTAGGAATACTCCTGTGTTATTACTTGCATCAACTGTGTGCACTTGTACTGGGGTTAAACGTATTTGTTTACTTTTCTTCACTCAAAGTTCACCCGATCACCGATGTTGAACCTGACCTGACTGACCTAACTGAGGATGAGACGATTCCTATGAGACCTCCAAGGGGGCCTCGAGGTAATCGTCGGGCAATGCGGTCCCAAAATGAACCATCATCAGGTGGAGGTAGGGGTCATGAATCCTCAAGCACATCTACCCGAATCTGTGCCTTTGTTCTTCTTGAGGATTATCCTGAGTCAACTAATGAAGTTGAATTGTTGAATTAGAGTTTTCGCTTATGATAGGGCATTGGGGATAACTTTGTTGGAAGCAAATCTGGTGCTTCTGACCCTTCAGAGGGCATACACAAGCCCTATATCATATTCATGAGGTAAAATTTCTTTCACAGTAAGATGAGATAAAACCTAAATAATATTTAACTTTGTTTCTCTCACTTTTTCTTTCAGGATTTTAGGAAAGTTTTTGTTTCCTCTCTTAGCATGGCTAACTACATCACTCATCTCCAACAAAACGTTGTCCCTTGGGCTGAGTTGATGCAAGTTCAACTTAGTCTGTACCACGCTAATCATCTCTTGACTGGGGGTTCGAGCTGAGCTAGCAATTGTCAAATCTAGTTTTGAGGTTCAGATTTCTGAGTTGCAGGGTCGGTTAGCTACTGTTGAAGTACACCTGAGAGATGCTGGATATTTGGCCAATGCATTCAAGCAGACACAAGAGTATTATAATATGTAGAATGAGATAATGGAAGATGGAGTAGCCTGGTCGGCTGAGGAAGCATCTACACAATATCCTGACCATAATTACGATTTCCTGAAAAGTCTCTTTGCATTTGTTTGAGATAATCCAAATGCATTTCCAGGAAGTTCTAATGTTGGTCCCTCTGGCACTAAAGGTCAGGATATGGAGATTGATAGAGCTCAAAATGATGAATGATCTGCTTTCTTTATTTCCTATGTTCTCTTCTGCTTTTCGTAGTCTCTATGTTTACTTAGAATATTTCAATGAAGAAATTCATGTATTTCATATCATCATTTAACAATTAATGAAGTTAGTATGTTTGTAGAATACCTGGCTTGCATAATTGATATGTCCTTGCATTGGTTCGACTTGGGGGAAGCTTAACTCTGCTCGGCCAATCTTTCCTCCCCTTGGCCAATCTTGCCTCAATTTGTCCAGGCTTGCTTCGGCTTTGCTGGGCTTGACTTGGCTCAGTAAGCTTTTATTTTTCATCTTCTTGCTTTATCACTTGTGTTTGCTTTTTGTTTAATAAGGAGGCATATCCCTTTTGTTTGCTTTTTGTTTAATAGGGAGGCATATCTCTTTTGCTTGCATTTTATTTAATAGGGAGGCATATCCTTTTTGTTTGCTTTTTGTTTAATAGGGAGACGTATCCCCTTTTGAGCCCTCTACTCAAGAAAAAATGCTGCTTTGAAAGAGATTTTGTTTGAGTACAAATGGATGTACTAAAACAGAAGCTAAATTTTATTGTTTTGATGAGATACTTGGCAAACTTCCATATAAAAGCAAATCAATCTTAAAAAAGAAAAATATAACCTATTCGGTAACCTTTCATTGATTTTGTAGAGTTGAGTTACAAGGAAGAAAAAGAAGCAACATTCAAAATTGAAGTAAAATTTGAAATAGAAAGTGGGCTCTACTATGGCTCGGCTCGAGCTCAGCCATATCACAAAAATGGACATTTGTCTAGAGAATCTTGTTTTGGTTTGCTTTCCTTCAAAGTTGTGTAGTAGAATTCCCCTGACATGTTTTGTGGGTTGGAAATTTCATTTCTTGGTGATAAGTTGATGGTACTACTTTCAACTCATGTAACGTTGGTCTTCCTATGATGGCATTATATGCAGAAAAGTAGTTCACAATTAAGAAGTTTATCATCTTTGTTACTGAGTTAGGGTTTTCTCCAAATGCACAAGTAATTCAATGCTTCCTGCAGGGTTAACTCTTTCTCCTCCAAATTCCATTAACAGTGTTAGACTAATTCTTAAATGTTCTATATCTATTTTCATACTATTGAAGGCGGCTAAACATAGGACATCTGTTGAACTACCTCATCAATCAAAACACGGTATACCTTGACATTTGCAATGGTTAATGCCACAACCAAGGCATCGTGTGTGGTTGATGGAGATTTTGTGCTTCATCCTCTGTGAACTTTAAATTTGGAATTGAGCTACTTACTTGGACAGAGTATATCCTATAGTCTTCTAGAGAATGCCATGCTTCACGGGCTCTTGCTTTTCTCTATTAATACGATTCTCCTCCGACAGGTCCTCCACATATTATTCTAATTTCATGAGGTGGTGGAGAAGCTCTGTCTTCTTTGTCGTCGTTGCCTTGGGTCAGCTTCGGCCTCCTCCAGGCGTCCACGTCTCTGTATACTTTCAAAAATCCATTCCATAGAAGGGCTTCGATGTCCTCTTTCAGTTGATAACTGATAACACTAATTTAGTGTTATCTTATTCCTTATATTAATGCTAGGTTTGTTATGAATTCGTGAGCTTTTATACATATTTTGTCTATTTTGTAGAAACAAAGCTAACAAAGCAAAATCGAGTGTTCGAGAATATTTTGATTGATATTGGATCCTTATAGAGCCTTTTTTTAAATTCAAGAAGAGAATAGATGATTAATAAAATGTTGAGCAAGAAATATTTCATTTTGAAGGTCAAAGTTTGAAGATTTTCAAGTTGAAGTCTAAAAAAAAAAAATTACGGCACCCAGGCGCCACAAACATTGCGGGAGGACAGAATCCTAGTACCTAGGCACCGTTTTGAGTGCCTAGGTGCTACGATTCAGGCAGGACGCGTGTTTTTAGACACTACTCGATCCTTGCTAGAAAAACAACATTTTCTCTTCGATTTTAGGAGGCCAAACAAAGGGGTTTTGCCCTAAACTCGACTCCATATTATTTTGAGAGGTTTTGGGAGCATTTTGTGAGCGGATTGGAGTGGTATTGAAGATTTGGAGCCCATATTCTTGGGATAACACCTTAGAAAAGCAATATTGTCCTCTATTTGCAATTTCTTCCCTTTTCCTTTCATTTATAGTTAATTTGGTGGCTGTAAAGTAGGGATTTTTGGGTTGTATTGACTGATTTTGTATGGTTTAATCCCTACTTACTTGGTTTGAGTTGTTAAACATTGTTTTATGCTTGATTGTTGGAAACTTTGGATTAATTTCTTTAGTAATAGATATTTATTGCTTTTAGGGCTTTGAATCATTTATGCAATAGTTGCTTAATACCTTTAATCATTGTTTCTCTAATTAATTGAGGTATTTCTAAGTTGAGCTTGAAAGATGATACTTAGTTTAGCTTAATGTGCAATTAATTAACTATTCGAATGACAACGAGATTAATAGTGAATTAATTGTAGTTGGTGATAAAGGTTAATTAGTCTGGAATTGGTTAATTGACTAGTTTTCTAAGTGGAAACTCAACAAATAGAAGCTTAGACAATAACCCAATTGCATAACTAGTGCTTATTTACTTGAATGACAGTCGGGGTTAATAAATAGACAATAGAAGTTCATAATGAAAAGTCTTAACGCCTTGTATGAGTTAGCTAGCGCTACGGAGACCTAGGTTAGTTAACTCATACTTGAGAATGGATGAGACCAAGAGGAGATTCCACGTCTTTAGAGTTTCTAGACTTATGAGTTCACTGTCCATTGGTTTGTAATTGTCTGTTAGCTTAGTAATTGATCATTTCCCAAGTTATCCCTCATGTTTGTGTCTCCCAATTATTTTCTTGTTTTCATTTTCTTGTCGTTATTTTATCTTCTCTTCATTTAGTCGTTTTCTCTAAATAAAGTTAAGTGAGAGTATTTGTAGTAATTAATTGAATTAAAAACCAATCTTTGTGAATTCGATACTCGGTAGGAATACCGTTTTATATTACTTACCTATGCGCTTGCGGAAACGTAAAAGTACGTCCATCAATAACAGTCTTTGGTCAGATGTCCATGGTCCTCGTGGTAGAGACAATGCTTCTATTTATCCCTCTTACCTGGTAGCGTTTGTATCTTATCAGGCCATTTTAACAAATATAGATGACGTACCTCCATTAGAATTTTCTCAGATGGGATAGTAGTCGGAGTGTACTTCTGAAATCTGCCAGTTAGATTATTTGGCCGAGGTGACCTCGGGTCATCCCTCTTCTGTCTTTTGGGATCCTGACGTAATTTATCACTTGTTCTCCCTCTGTAAGGTCGATCAGTCTCATTCTTGATCTCATCTACTACTTCTTTTGAATGGAAGAGCTCTTCTGCACTCATGTATTTTTGTGCATGAGTAATGAGTTCAATATATGAAATTGGATCCTTTTTTCCCAAAGATCGTATAAATCCTCGATCCCCAGTACATTGACCACAGCCATTAACGTAGCTCCATCGGTATAGCCTTCAACTTGTAGAGCTTCACTATTAAAACGAGTTATGTATTCATGCAAGGTTTCTCTCGATCCTTGTTTAATAGTTAGCATGTGAGTTGTAGGCTTCTTCTACTTTCTTCCTCCTAGGAACTATGTCAAGAATGCTCGAGCCAATTCTTTAAAAGACCCAATTGATTTCCTTTTAAGCTTCAGGTACCAATCCATTGCTACTCCTATGCGGGTAAAAGAGAAAGCCCTGCATCTGATGGGATCCTACACTCCATGGAGTTCCATCCATGATTGATATGCATTCAGATGTTCTATGTGATCTCTCTTTCCGTCATAGGGCTTGATCGATGGAACCTTGAATTTTGGAGGTAGTTGTACTTCCATTATGTTGTCAATGAAGGGAGAATCTACCAGTTCCAACAAAGCATCAAGATCAAAGTCAGTATCTTTTACCTTTTGCATGTTTCGGCCTATCTCGCTTTGTAATTTCATCAAATCTGCTTTCCAAAGTGAATTTTCTGCCTCAACTTCGACCAAAGCTTTTTTTCGTCTTTTTTTCTCGATCACGCTTCCTAGATCTGAGCCCTAGTGTGCTGGCTAATCCCTAAGGTTTTTTCATCCCCTCGGCCATAGTGGGGTCAACCTTGGCTCTGACTCCTCTGGTTGTGGTTTTCAGCCACTGTATGGGAAGTGGATTTTGATCCGATGGTCTAGCTAATTCTTCTTTGTTTATTTCATCGCTTCTTTCACTTGTTCCCTTCTAGGTTCAACCTCTCTGTTTCTTTCGGGTTTAGGATTTGGGTGTCTGTATCACCCACCCGTTCGTCCATCCGTGCTTTCCCTTTGGTAGGATATTAAATGAAGCCTAACTGCTCCATCTCTTTCTGTTTACGGAGAGTCTCAAGGTGAGGTTGATCCAAGATCTGCAGAATTTGCTTCAGGTTCTGATCCATCCCATCGACTTTCTTCTTCATTGCTTCAAATTCCTCAGGTTGACTTCCTTCGGATTGAGGTCGAGGTGGACTTTTCCCAAGCCGAGGAAGATGAGGGCTCTTCCTCAGTGGTTGTGTTGCCATTTCTTGGAAAATTCCTTCTCTTGTTCTCCCTAGGTGATGTTCTTAATCGGAGTTCTCACTCTCCATGGCATGATTCAAATCCATGGACTTCTTGTTCATCCTAGATGTCGTTATGCAAGTTTATTTGGTAAAAATCCTCTTGATCCACACAGACGGCGCCAAAGGATGATGCACAAATCTGGGAAAAGGGAACACACCTGATTTACACATGAAGCCAACAGTGAATTTGTATTCTGAGGGGAACAAAGTGGCCTGCAAAACAAAGAAAACACTGCACAGCAGTGTGGTGCTTGCCACAGCCACTCTAGTACTTAAGTCAGAGAGGAAATAAGTGTAGCAAGTTGTATTTTGAAACTGAAGACTGAGAATGAGCTACCTCCAATGGAGTTATAATGATGTATTTATATGAGGATGACCTAGAGCCTTCCCCTTCTCGAGTTGGATTAGGTCTAGGATCGAGATTGACCCTTTGGGGTATATTGGGTCAGAGACATGCATGGAGCACGTCTCCTCAGAGAAGAATCGGGTCAGCCAGTTCGGTTCAGCTCTGCTAGGGATGTCCATTTAACCCGGGGGGCCGGGGCCCCTCGGGGACCCGCCCTGAATGGGGTGGGGAATCCCCGATTACACGGAGAATGGGAGAGGGAGCGGGGAAGTTTTTTTCCCCGTTGGCTAAACGGGGACGGGGACGGGGAATATATTCCCCTCCCCGCCCCGCCCCGATTCCCTGATTAATAATATATATATATATATATATGTTATTACCTATAAATAGAATTTTTTTTAAAGAAAAAAACTATAGTAGGAATTAGTTTAAGACTATTTCATTATAAAAAAAAAAAATTAAAGTCTATGTTGTAATATTGAAATTTGAATTTTTAGAAATTAAGTTGTTTCGACATTATAGTATTTTTACTTATGGTATATTATTGTTTTTATTAGGAAATTTTATAACATTTACTTTAAATAGAATTATATTGAAAATTATTCATTTAGAAATAATTTTTATTATGGTTGAGAATAAATTTAAAAAAAAAAGATTAAAAAAAAAAAAAAAAAAAAAGAACGGGGAACCCGATCCCCGCGAATTCCCGGCTGGGAATCCCCGCCCCGATCCCTGCAAAATTAAACGGGGAATTTCGTGGGGACGGGGACTGAAATGGGGGGTGGGGATGGGGACGGGGAATCCATTCCCCGGCCCCGCCCTGCCCCGTGGACATCTCAAGCTCGGCTCGATTCGGGTCGGGTAGAGCCTTTCGGGTTTTTGGCTCTTCTCTTTCTTTTCTGTGCCCAATTTCATCTCGAACCTCTGTTTAAATCCTTTTGACCCAATTGTCTTCTATTTTCTCGGATTTGTTCCAATTGTCCAAATTTACCCATAACAATATCTGAGTAATAAATTGAGAATAAAGCAGAAATTACAATGAGAATTCTTGCCAGGTTCAAGCACATCATTATTAGTAAAATTGCATGTGCAATCATGAACCAATATCTATACATATAACATATTTTCATTCCTTGTGTGACCTTTTCAATTTATTTCTTATAATTAAAAATATTTATTTTGGTCCCAAATTTTTATTATACTTTCTTTACATCAATGCAACTCAAAAATACTTAAAGAGTGTATCCATATTTTAGAAATTTTAACAACAAATAGATAAATATATTTTTGTGTACAAAGCTTTAATAAAAATTTTAAAAGTTTAAGGACCAAAATAAAACATACCACACTCATAATAAGATTTAGGATAATACTAAACTAATTTATCCAGTTTGAATACAAAAAAAAATAGCACAATAGTTTTTTTTTTTAATTTGTATTATATTAATTTTTTTGACAAATAATTTTTCATGAAAATATCCTAAGTTTCTATTCTAAAGCAAATGAACACAAATTTTATATAATGAAAAGTTTATAGTAGAGTAGTTAAAGAACAAAAAATTAATAATTTCATTTATTTTTTGATTCATGAGCTTCCATGTTTATTATTTTTTACCTCTAAGCTTTCAAATAATATATTTTGATTCTTCAAAATTTTCATAAGAATTTTCTAAACTGTATCATTAATTTTTTATATATCAAATTATCAATTATCTGGTAAATAGTACTTTCTATTTTTATTTATTTCTACTTTTAATAAATCATAAAATTTAATTTCTTTAGTAATGTGAGGGTAGAGATTTGAACCTCAGACTTATAAGGACAAGAATATACTATACATAATTTTTTTTATATGATCACCCTCCAACATTAAAATTGCTATTATTTTCTAAATCTAAACTTATATATGTATTTTACCTTTCATATATTTTATCTTTTATCTTTCATATCTTTCATGCTCGCATGAGTATATATTTAATCATTTTCCTAATGACAGGAACTACAAATGGCAACAATCAGGGGCGAATTTAGTTAAGGCCCGCCCCCCTCAATTTTTTTACTTTAAATACTATATATAACCGAAACTAATATGAAATCTAAAAAAACCTAATGGTTTGGTGGTCTCGCCTCAAACCCCCTTGGCGTCCCGTGTTCAAGCCCTAGCTTATCCATTTTGTCTTTTTTTTTAAACCACGTGTTTCATGAATGCATTTCATATTTTTTTTAAACTGTGTGTTTCACATTACATGCGGCTGAATTAAAAAAAAAAATTTGTGGCATTACTTTTCTTTTTAATTCAAAACACCTTTTTAGTGTGGCTCATTCCTCATTTTAAGTTTTCTAAATTTCTTTATATATAATAAGTTCAAATGTTCTTTTTTCATTTTAGATTGAAATAGTATCTCTTTTGTAATATATTCACGTTTCATTTTTAAAAATTACTTTATATAAATATCTCAATCGGGAAAAAAATGGAGAAAGAGAAGAAAATATATTGGTGGGATATTCAAACCATAATTCTCTAAACCTAATATTATTTTTTACCACTTTCGAATGATGTAGCCACCGCCAATAAGATTTTAAACCTAAAAGAAACTTTTTCAATTATACACATGTACATTTGTCATCTCTCAAATCTAATTGTTGTTGGCAATTTTAAGAAGTCAAGGATTTGGAGAATAATTTTCTAAGGTACACTTAGTTTTCATGTTTCAATTACTCGTATTCATTTAGTTTTTATGTTTCAATTACGTACTCGTATAAATTATACATTTAATTTTTATCTTTCTTATTTTATGTTTTAGTTTCTTTATTTTCTATACTTTTATTATTGTATTGTAGATTTAATTTGAAATCTAAATGGAGAGGCATTACAAAAGTAAATCGATGGAGCATCTCCATTGAAGAAAAGTAATAGTAGTTATGATAGATATTTCACATAAGTAAATTCGGAAGATTTACCAGCAGATCCTAGACTAAGAACTAAAATTCTTGATTACAATCGTAATATTCGAGACCAAGTTCGCAGGGCATATTTACAGAAAGCACCTTGCCAGCCTCGAAATCATATTTGTCCTTTGAAGAAATTTGAGTTACAATCAAGATGGTTCAATCAAGCTTGGTTTGCTGAATATCCTAATTGGTTGGAATATAGTATTTCAAAAGATGTTGCATTTTGTTTATGTTGTTATTTATTCAAACCAGAAGTTGGAGAACAATTTGGAGGTAACCATTTTGTTGGTGAAGGATTTTCAAATTGGAAGAAAAAAGAGAATTACAAACTCATTTTGGAGGACTAAATAGTGCACATAACCAAGCTTGGGTTAATGTGAAGCTCTTTTGAAGCAAAAACAACAAATTGAAACATTTCTTTAATAAGATGTCTAACCAAACAAGAATTGAATATTGAACTCGATTAGGTGCAACCATTAATTGTGCTCGATTTCTGTTAAGACAATGTTTTCCATTTCGTGGACACAATAAAACTAAAGATTCAAAGAACCAAGGTAATTTTCTTGAGCTCCTACGATGGTTATGTAACCATAATAAGGATATTGAAGTTGTTTCTTTGAGAAATACTCTTGAAAACTTGAAATTGATTGCACCAGATATCCAAAAAAAAATTGTGAATTGTATTGCAATAGAAATTGTTGATGGAATCATTAGAGATATTGGTGATAAGTTAATTTCAATTTTGGTTGATGAATTGAAGGATATATCTTCAAAGGAGCAAATGGAAATTGTGTTGAGATATGTGGACAAAGGACATGTGATTGAATGATTTATAGGTATGTACATGTTACTAACACAAGTTCTCTATCATTCAAGGAAACTATTAATGGATTATTTTCTAAACATGGATTAACCATTGCTAGTTTGCAAGGAAAAGGATATAATGGAGCAAGCAATATGCAGGTATAATTAAATGGATCGAAAGCATTAATTTTGAGAGAAAATGAATGTGCATTTTACATTCATTGTTTTTCTCATCAGCTTCGATTAGCTTTAGTAGCTATTGCAAAAAATCATGTAGAGATCATTGGTCTTTTTTTTTTTTTTAGTTGCAAATGTGGTCAATGTTATTGGAACATCAGCAAAATGTCAAGATATTTTAAGAGAAAAACATAGGACTATAACTTTTGAAGCTTTGAATAATGGTGAATTGTCAAGTGGGTGAAGATTAAATCAAGAAACAATGATTAAACGTCCAGGAGATACACGATGGGGATCACATTATAATACTCTACTGAATTTTATTTTATTGTTCTCATCAATTTGTGATGTACTTGAGACAATTGTGGATGATGGGTCAAATTCTGAACAAAAGTATGAAGCAAAGGTTCTAATAAATTCAATTCAGTCGTTTGACTTTGTTTTTCATATGCATCTTATAAAAACTATCTTGGGAATCACAAATGATTTGTCTCAAGCACTACAGAGAAAAGATTAAGATATTGTGAATGCAATGAATTTGGTCAAAATTTGTAAAGAAAGATTACAATCAATGAGAGAATTACGTTGGGATTCATTGCTAGATGAAGTTTCAATTTTTTGTGATAAGCATGATATTCTAATACTTGAGATGGATGATGTGTTTTTTATTCGAGGGAGGCAAAGGCGAAAATCTCAAGAAATCACAAATATGCACCATTATTGTGTTGAGGTTTTTGATATAGTTATTGATATGCAACTTCAGGAGTTGAATAATCATTTTACTGAAACAAGTACTGAACTGCTTCTTTGTGTGGCATGCTTAAATCCGAGCAATTCATATGTTGCTTTTGACAGACAAAAACTAATTATCTGTCTTGCCCAATTTTATCCTAGAGATTTTTCAACTATTGAACTTGTTGTTCTTGAGAACCAACTTCAAAATTACATCATTGATATGCATTCAGATAATATGTTTGTTGAACTAACAAGTATTGGTGATCTTGCACTCAAAATGGTGATGACAGCTAAAGATAAAGTCTACCCATTAGTTTATCAGTTGGTCACCCCAGCATTGGTCTTACCAGTTGCAACAACTATTGTAGAGAGGACATTTTCTGCTATGAGTATTTTAAAGACTCAACTACTTAATCGGATGGGAGACCAATAGATGAATAATAGTCTTATAGCATATGTTGAGAAAGATTTATTTGATAAGATAGATAATGAAGTTATTATGCAACAATGTCATAATATGAGTGTGGTACGAAATTAATAGTGCAGTTTATTTACGAATTTTTATGAATTTTTGAAATTGTTTACTTATAAATTAGTTTTATTGAATTTTATATTAAGCCCCTATGGATAAAAATTCTAGATCCGCCCCTGGCAACAATTGATAATCCTTCAAATGCAGTAGAATGGGTGGCAAAGTTACGCAATCAACCAAAAATTCTCCAAAAAGCAATTGATGAATTAGACAAGAGAGCTGGAAAAGACCGACTTGTTCAAGAACCTGATATCCCACAACTTAAACATCTTATGGCATGCATGTATTACAGAATATTTTCGACTTCATCCATTTTCACCACTCAATGTGCCTCATGTCTCAAACTCTGATGCCATTGTAGCTGGTTACTTTAATTTATTCTAAAAGGTAGCCAAGCCCTGCTAAAGTCGTTTGGGTCTTGGTTGAAATTCAAGAATTTGGAAAGATCCAATGCGATACAATCCAAAACGTCATCTCAAGAACGAGACAATAGAATTAGGATTATTAGAACCAAGTCTACGCTTCATTAGCTTCAGTAGAGGGAGAAGAGGTTGCATGGGTAGCTCATTAGGCACAACCATTACTATGATGAGCTATTTGCTAGGCTGCTAAAATGGTTTTCATGGAGCTTAATGCCTGGAACCACTAAGGCAGACTTGTCTAATCACTTTGATGAACTTGCTCTCCCAAACCCACTGCACTTGTATGCAGAGCCACGTCTATCTCATAACATGTATCTCACCTTATAGATCATGAATCATAAAAATAGGTGTAGTTGATCTTCGTGCTAGCTTGCTTAGTTGCTTATACAATATTGTGTACGTTTTTCTACTTTCGCTCATTTCTTAAGTATGTAACAAGATGTTGTATAAGCATATAATCATTTACTAATAAATAAAGCTTGATTAATGCATGCTAGGCTTTCATTAACCTTTCTATAAGGAGACTAGAAGTTCCACTTTATGTTTTGGTTGATATTTATTTTAAGCCAATTAGATTAAATTAACCGCAGTAATAAAACACTAAGGTGATAGAGACGACGATACTCAAGTTACTTATATATGGATCAAACATCTTTTAAATAACAATTATTTAACTCTGAAAATACACAATAACGTTCCTATCCTATAAAAACTTCAAGGACAAACTATGGTAGTGATAAAAATAATGAAAAAGGAGAAAAGGTCGTTATTAATCATTTAACAAAAACTCTTAGCGGTCCAAAGAAAAATATTCTTCTCTAAAATGAATGGTCCTTCACCAAAAGAGACAATGTCGTTCAAAAAATAGCCAAAAAAAAAAAAAAAAAAAATAGCTAAAAAGTTACGTAATCCAACATCATGACAATAAATTTATTCGGAGAGGAGAGTGAATAATTCTTTATTTCGTTTATACTCTGAGTATATACATTTATTCACAGTTAGTCTCCAACCACTGGTAGATTTTTTAAAAACAAATCTTAACAATCTCCATCCAAATTTTGGTCACCTTTCTTTAGATTTATGGTTTCTTAAATCAATTTGATTCCCCCTCAAGTTTTTAATCTATTTTCAACTTTGCTGGATTTTGTTTCAAATCGAAGATATGGATGTGGTTTGGATGTTGTCAGTTTTGTCCAACAAGATGTATTGTTATGGCGTTGTGGGGTGGATACCCACTGTGTAAATATTGGTATATACAAAGACAGAAAAAAAAATACAACGAATAACCTTGCCACTACTACAAAATTTAGAATAGACTACACTTTAATTTAGACATAAGACCATGGTTTTTAAAAAACCATGGTCTAATGTTGTAGAGATTTAATTAACCATGGTCTAAAATAAATACACCTATTTAGAGACCACATTTAATAAAAAAACCGTGGTCTAAAAGTATGTTATAGACTACAAGTTTTTTAACCGTGGTGTAAATATTATCTTTATACTATGGTCAATAAAAACCATGGTCTAAAAGCATACTATAGATTATAGGTATATAAAACCATAGTCTAAAAATTAAATTTTCACCACGGTCAATTAAAATTATGGTCTAAAAGCCAACTATAGACTACCATGTTAAAAATTGTGGTCTAAAAATTAAAATTAGACCACTGCTAACGTTAACCGTGATCTATAGTAAAATTATTATTTTACTTAGACCATGGTTTGTTAACACCATGGTTGAAGGTGAATCATTATACCAAGCTTAATAAATCTTGTTGTTATTATAAACTACGTGTTTTTAAATATGTGGCATAAAAATTTACTTTACACCACGGTCAGTAAGACCATGATCTAAAAGCATACTTTAGACTATATAGGTATATAAAACCATGGTCTAAAATTTAGATTTACACCATGGTCAATTAAAACCATGGTCTAATTAAAAGCCAACTATAGACTACTGTGTTAAAAACCGTGGTCTAAAAATTAAAATTACACTATAGCTAATGTTAACTGTGGTCTATAGTCAAATTATTGTTTTACTTTAGACCATGGTTTATTAACACCATGGTGAAAAGTGTATCTTTATACCAAGCTTAATTTAAAATATGTGTCACAAAAATTTACCTTACACCACAGTCAATAAAAACCATGTTCTAAAAGAATACTGTAGACTACAAGAATATAAAACCATGGTCTAAAATTTAAATTTACACTATAGCCAATTAGATATGTGGTCTAATTGCCAACTATAGACTACGGTGTTAACAACTGTCGTCTAAAAATTAAAATTACACCACGGCTAATATTTACCGTAGTTTATAGTCAAATTATTGTTTTACTTTAGACCATGGTTTGTTATCAGTATAGTCGAAAATGATTCTTTATGCCAAGTTTAATAAACCCTATTGTTATTATAAACTATGGGTTTTAAATCCATGGCATAAAAAATTACTTTACACCACGGTCAGTGAAAATCATGTGCTAAAAGCATACTATAAACTATAGGTATATAAAATCATGGTCTAAAAATTAAACCATGTGCTAAAAGCATACTATAAACTATAGGTATATAAAATCATGGTCTAAAAATTAAACTTACGCCATGGTCAATTAAAATTGTTGTCTAAAAGCCAATTATAGACTACTGTGCTAACAATCGTGGTCTAAAAATTACAATTACACCATGGCTAATGTTAACTGTGATCTACAGTCAAATTATTATTTTACTCTAGACCATGGTTTGTAAACACCATGGTTGAAAGTGTATCTTTATATTAAGCTTAATTTTAAATTTGTGTCGTACAAATTTACTTTACAGGACAGTTAGTAAAAACAATGTTCTAAAAGCATACTATTGACTGTAGGTATCTAAAACCATGGTCTAAAATTTAAATTTAGCCAATTAAAACTGTGGTCTAAATGCCAACTATAGACTACAGTGTTAACATCTGTGGTCTAAAAATTAAAATTACACCACGATGAAAGTTAATTGTTGTCTATAGTCAAATTGTTGTTTTACTAGCCATGGTTTTTTAATACCATGGTCAAAGTATATATTTATATAATGCTTAATAAACTTTTAAAAGTATATAATAGGTTTTTAAACTTTTAATTTTTTATCGAATAGGACCCCAAATTTTAAAAGTATAATAGGTCTTAGCAACGACATATCCGGGGTTAGAGGGGCACGAGCCCCTCTCAAATTATTGGTTGTTTTATATATTTATATTTGGCTTTATATGAAATATAAAAAATAAATGCTTTGTTTGTTGGCTAGAAGGGGCACAAATGGTGTTGGGTTTGATATTTAATTAGCGAGTGTTTTCGTTTTAAGTTCTTTTTTTTTTTTTGCAATGTATGTAATTACATATTATTTTAATTTTTAGTACCTTGAAATCTAGCTATTAGAATTTAGTTCAACTTGAATTTTGCGCGCATATATTTATATACACAAATATTTTTGAAAATTATTTAAAAAAGTTTTTGCGTGCACATATACATACATGCACATTAAAACTTAATTAATTTCATAAACTATAATTTTAAATGATTTTGAGAGTTTAAAAATCTATTATAACAAAATTTTAAATTTTAGAGACTATACTTTGAATTTAACCTAATATGTAACTCCGTGACTTTCTAAGAATTTTCTTAGATGCTGAAAGGATGACTCGTGTTGGTTTGTGTAGATAGTCTTCACTCTCAAAAGTAGCTTAAGACAAGTAGGTAGTCGTAGGAGATGCAGGGGAATGTCAGAGCCGTCAAATCCGAATTGGAATTTTGAATCCTGTGGGTATGGGACGTTACATAATATCTCAATTTTAATTTTAAAATTTGATATCTGAAATCTAATTTCAAATATTTCCATGTGAATTTTTTATTAATTTAAAATAATTAAAAATCAAATGGAATCATGTAAAATATTTTAAAAACTATGTATATGGTAAAAACTAATGAATATAAATACATTAAAAAGTAATTAATTCAAATAATAATAATTTTTTCAATTGTTTTCTAGAAAGCCTTTTTTTTCAAATTTAATAAACTATAATTTGAGAGTTTAGAGGTTTATTATATACAAACTTGAAAATGGAGAGAATAAACTTTTAATTTAACCTAATATCTCAATTTTAGTTTAAAATTTTGCTATTTTAAACTTAATTTTAAATATTTTCGAGTGAATCTCTTTTTTTTTTCTAATTTAAAAAATATTTAACTTAAAATAATTAAAAATTAAATCTAATCATTTAAAATAATTTAAAAACTAATGAATACATATATAAAAATGAAAAATTAATTAATTTAAATGGTGATTTTATTTTTCAAAATCTAAATCTAACCCAAAATCCTAACTAATACCTCACTATTTGTGTAGTTGCATTTAGCGATAGGGAGGGAGCAGTTCATGAGAAAGACCAGTTCGCATGAGAGAGTTTGCAGTAGCTGTGAGGATGTTCGTGTTTAGCTGTGAGGGAGAAAAAGCATTCCACTGTCGCCTGCGTTTAGCCATCGACGCCCTTGACTAGGTACATTTTCATTTTTAATTAATTAATTATTTATTTATTTTAATTCCGTTGCTTGCTATTCTAGAGGGAGGAGAGATAATTTCAAAAGAGATAACGGTACACACCAGAATTTTTGTTTTAAAAAAGCGATTAGAGATGGATAAATTTTACATTGAGGTACATTCTTTTTCTCTTGTTTCTATCTCTTAATTCTCTCTTTTTTTTTTGTGTAGTTTTCCAATGAAATCATTTTTCTACTATCTAATGCAAATTCAATAGTGGGTTGAAATTTCCAAAGCATATAAGAAGAGTTAGGTAGAGTGTGCCTTAGTTTTCATTTCATACTGAATTGGAACATTTTCCAGGTTAAGGGATTTTTTGAGTTATTCTAGTTCTCTCATGAAAAATACTTGGAAGCTACTTTAGCTTCACATCTACCACCTCTCTTTATAGACTTGTAAAAAGTTGTTGGATGCAATATTTTTAATTTAGAATGTAAATGATGATCCTTTTTTTCATATTTAGATAATAGGATAGAATTTTTAGTGCAGTTGATGTTAAATTTTTGTTTAGAGTTGTTGGAACTGATGATGATTATAGCAAATATTATTTTCCACCCAAATCTAGTCTTGGCAATGACACCATAGGTTAGTTGTTTTTCTTTTTAAATCTTTAGATGAAATATTAATAATTTTAGTTAGTTTCAAATACAAAATGATTAAATGTTAGAATGAAGTTTTCATGAATGGGAAGGACATCAAAGTGAAATGGATATAGTCAATTTGTTTTTTAAAACTGTATCTATTATGAGCGTATTCTATAGTCAATTCTTTTTTTCTTTTCTTGGGGTTTATAAAAATTGTAACCTTGTTGTCGAGGGATTAAAATATATAGAACTAATACAATGAATTGATCATATAATTTATGTAATGCAACATTGTTGTGTCGTATGTATAATCAATACATTTGTTATGATCTTGTATTGCATTTTTAAACTCTCAATAGTCATTTTTTAATTTTGCCTAGTTAACTATTTATCAATCATTATATATATACAAAATCTAAAATGTTACCTTTGTGAGTTTTATTTTGAGTATGTTGCCATCATATTTTCCTAACCTAATTGTATCTCTTGATAAAATATTTATGTAGTTTATTCGCAATTTATTCGCAAGATAATCTAAAAAGTGGAAGGAATGCAATTTATTCGCAAGATAATTAAAAAAAACATTTTTTTTAATTTTATGTATGGCAGCGTACTTTTGCAATTGAAAAAATAGAAATTTATTAATTTTCAATTTGGAGAACCAATTTTTTAGTAGTGTTATACTATTAACCAATTTACTAGCATGAATTTAGCTTTGTTAGAATACACTTATAGATTGATCTAGGAAGCAAATGAAAATATTAGAGTAAGATAAATCATTCTTATTTTGTGGCAGCACATAATTAGTACTTATTTGCGAAATAATTTGTTTTATGCTATTTAAGTAGAATCTGAATTTAATTTTGTTTTATGCTATTTAGCTAGAATATGAATTTAATTATGTTGTACATTTATTTCTTTCTATTTGTGTTAATATACAGGACTAATTTATTTAGGTAAGATACTACAAATGTAAACAATAATGTATGTCATTATTTGTATTATCATTTGGTGACTCTACTTTAATTTTATTCATTCTTTAGCCTCCAATATATTAGGCACGACTAGAATATATATTGAAATGTTACTCATGATGGGGTTAAAGCTCATGTAAACATGTACGTAGTTTAACTTTTTGGTTATTATATATATAATATGCCCATAAAATGTGCATCTGATTGATTTTTAAAACAGGCCTATAAAGATATTTAGATCTAAGGGAGATTGGCGGGTTGAAAAGCAATTATTTGGAAACCTCATGTTAAAATAAGTCTTTTTTTTTCCTTACAATGGTAAAGTTATCTCATAGTTGTACATTTATTTTTACTTTAATCATTGTTATTTATATAGAGCCCTTGTTAACCTAAATTTGTATAATGTGGATACTATGTAATGAAATTTATGAGGGATATTGTGATAGATTAACACATTAATTCCTTTAAAGAGTTTGTATGATACGAACTATTTGGACTACCTTATTTATAATTTTAAATAACTTTGTAATGATATATATATATATATATACACACACACACATTTTTTTTCTTCTTCTTTTTTTTTTTTTTTTTTTTTTTTTTGCATTCTATCAGAAAGAAGAAATATGCTCAAGTTGAGATTGATGAAGTTCGCAATGAAGGGTAACAATTTCTTCAACAATACATTACTTCACAAAAATTATGTATAGTAGTTTTAGATGCCTTGTTAGGTTTAGCATTTTAATGTTGCTATGTTCTTACATTCTTTTTATGTATAAAAATTGGATTGGGTTTTAGTATATTCAAAGTTGAATTTGTTTGTGTCAATGGAAGATTTCGAACAAATAATAAAATTTGGATTAATTAAAATTGGAAAAAATAAATAAAATGCATAAATGGACTGTGATATATTAATGTATACACTAACGACGGACGTCACCTATAGTCTATTGTTGCAATAATCACAAGAAATGTCGACTATGGTCTATCATTACAAATCATGACTGATGTCAGTCGTGGTCTATACCAATAAACCACAGTTGTTGTAAACAGTGGTCTATTGGTATAGGCTATGACTGACATCAGTCATGGTCTGTAACAATAGACTACGACTGACGTTTCCTGTGGTCTATTGGTATAAACCATGGCTGACGTCAGCCATGGTCTATACGACCATAGACCACAGCTGACGTTAGTTGTGGTCTATCAATAAAGACCATGGCTAATGTTAGTCATAATCCATATGGCCATAGACGACGGTTGACGTTTGCCGTGGTCTATCGATAAAGACCACAATTAACATCAACTGTAGTCTATATAACCATAGACACCGCGGCTGACGTTAGACATGGTCTATAATATAGACCACGGTTGATGCTAGCCATGGTCTATAGACTATACCGGAGTAGGCCACGGTCGCAAAACCGTGGTCTAATTGAATAAACCACGGTCATATGACTGTGGTCTATATCAATATTTATAGTAGTGCTCAAGGAACATTCATCCTTAAATAGAAACACAATTCCCAATGTCAGCCATCTTCAAATATGTCATTCACATGCATTAGTATATAGTATTATATACATATAAAACTACGTCATACATGCAATGTTCATGTGTATGTATGTCGTGTTATATACATGTAACCTAAACGTACGAAATGTGTTTGTCAAGTGGATGTATGCAGTTTTATGTACTTTGAAACAAACCTTTTCCCTTACGATATTATATGGTTGCAGAAATTTTGTATAAAACTAAAAAAAATGTATATTTAGCAAATAAATCTTAGGAAAAAATATTGTTTTAGTCCCTCAGTTTTGCATTTGGTTCCATTTAGGTCATTGAGATTTTAAACTCAACAAATTTACCCTTGAGGTTTGCATTTAATTACATTGTTGGTCCTTCCATCCAATTATCCTTTAATTATAAATAGAAATGTGACATGGCAACTATTTTTATTAAAAAATATTATTTTATAATTTTATTAATATTTTCTATCTTTAATTTTAAAAACATTTATTATTATTATTAATTCTTTTTCTCTTTCTCTCTCTTCACTTTCCCTCTGATACCACTTTAATTGTGCTATTTATTCTCTATAATTCATGCTTGTTATGCTACTCTCAAGATGTTTTATTGTCTATTTTGTAGAGTTTGAGCAACTTGGAGCTATTTAAAGCATTTTGGATGAATCGGGACTAAATGGAAGCAATTCGAGCTTAAAACAAGCAACTGAGTGAAGAGAAATTGAAAATCAAGTCAAAGGACTCTAGAGGACAACGTCGAGACCCTGTTTTAATCGTCTTGAAGCTGCTACATACTCACTTCAAGCCAAAGAAACTGAAAGAGTAGCGTCTAGACACTCGTTCGATAGCACGTGTGTGAAGCTCGTTCGACGCTACGGGACATTGGGATTGATGCTTGTAGCATCGAGATGCTATTCCCAGCGTTCAATGCCACCATTATTTGCTTCATTATTTTTTCCTTATTTAGATGGCAACATCTTAATGTTTACCCTTGGCGTCTAGACACTTCCTCAACAACTATAAAAGAAATGTTTTGCCTAAGGTTTCAAAGGGGCCTCCTTTGTGTAATTTTATTAGACAATAACTCGAAGAGTTTCTTTCCCCTTTTCCTCTACTTTCTTTGCACTATATCGAACCAATGACAAACCTTGACTACATCGTCACAATAAACGACTAAGGTAAGTGTTCCGATTCTTAGATAGGTGTAGTTTGATTGCCATGTTGTGAGACCTTGGATTGTATTGAATTTCTTCCTTTTTATCTAAGTATTCTTGTTTTCCTCTTTCAATTCTTGTAACTATGCATTTATCAAATTGACGACTCGATTGCATGTGTTTACTTATGAGTTTGCTATGCATGAAATTTACAATTTGTAATTGTTGTGATTGTTTGCTTAATTAAAGTTGCAATAGGATTGTCTCATGTATGTTTATCAAAGGTTTTTCCTAAATACATAGCTTGCATGATAGATTCTAGGAAACAAAAGAAAGTTAATTAATTGGTTTGTGCTATCTCAACTAGTTAATTAATTTTAGTCCTCCAATCATTCTTAAAGTTGTTGCTCGATTTGTATGGAACGCTATCATGCCCAGTGAATTAAGTAATAAGTTTAATACAATGCTTTGCTGGAATTAATAATCTTAGTGGAATAGAATCTAATTTGGATTTTCCAATTAGGTTGACTAAGCATTTAGATTAAAGGAAATAATTTGTTTGATTAAGTCCATGATCAATATCGCAATTGACTGAATCTCATCTAAGAATTGGATTTTGGTAAGATTGTTTTCTCTTTACGTTATTTGTTTTCTCCCTGATTTATTTATCAAACTAAACTCCCCCCCCCCCCTCGTGTTTTCACTTTTCTTGCAAATTCAATTGAAAGAACTAATATATTGGCCCCCTTGGGATTCAACGTTGTACCACTTACTTTACAAGCTTGTGAGATCGATTTTATTTTGGTGAGCTTCGACAACCCAACTACCCTCATTCTTCTTCTTTCTTCTTTATCTTCCACACAACTACCGACTTCTTCCCCCGCCATTTCCGTTGTCGACCATAATTGCCACCCTCACCACCGCTGGTTACCAACCACCCCTACTGCCATTCCCATATTCTTCTTCTTCCTCTTCTCCTTCTCTTCTTTTTTCTTCTCCTTCTTTTCTTCTTCCTCTTCTTTCTCTCCTTTCCCCACTATTTTCTCAAAAAAAAAAAAAAGAACCAGCCAGATTTGGGCATTCGTTCCAGATCTGAGAATAAACACATCCCAAATTTTGGAAATAACGCTCAGATCTAGATGTTCTAGATCATGCTTTTATTATTTTTTTTTTAAGAGAACGATGAGGAAGGAAAAGGTATTTCTTAGAAGAAAAAAAATCGTCAAGAGAAACTTAGTTGTGCTTTCAATTCAACAAACTACTATTAAACTATGTATAAAGTTATATTTTATAGTATTTATATTGAACAAAGACTAATATCAAATATAACGGTTTGTTATAACTTATAGTTTGATAATTAATTTTACTTAATCCAAATATTATGTATCAAAAATAAGTATATATTTTGCATCATAATTGTGTACGAAAATTATATTTGTACAAATTCGTGCCCTCCTTAACAAGAATTTCTAAAACTACCACTATTATATTAGTAGTCTCTTTAGAGACTATGCACGTGTGAATTATACATATATATATATATCTCAAAAGACTATCACCCAAATGACTATATTCGATAACCGACTATAAATAGGGGTAAAAGTCGGTCATCGAGTCAGTCGGAGTAATTTTTTTCAAAGATATATATTCATAAGTCAATTTTTTTTTTAATTAAAGTAACTAAATGATTAATCCGCTGCCCAACACGCTGATTTCCAAAAGGTTTAGGAAACTATCCTGAACCACTACTAACTGATTGGCTAACATTTGAATTTACTCTGAAATTCGTTACTCCATGAGATCTCGGTTTAAAATTTCCACGACCCATTATTCCTGGAACAAAACTCCTATTGCCACTTCTAAATGATCTGTCTCCTGAGTTGTTTGTGGTATTAGATGAAAAACCACGTGCATTTCTAAATGCTTCCCTCTGATTCCTCGTTTCTGCCAAACTTTTCTCAACTTGCATAACTGTCTCCACTAGTTTTCCAAATTCTCCCCGGTCGGCACTAGCTGTCACAATAGTTCGAATTCCTTCTCGCAACCCATCTTCAAATCCCTTACATCTATCCATTTCATCCATGATTACTGTGGCAGCATATTTAGACAACTCAACATACTTTTTATGGTATTCAGTGACGGTCATTGATCCTTGTACAAGTTTCAAAAATTCATTCCGCTTTGCATCTTTATATGATCACGGAAAATATTCATCATAAAAGACCTTATGGAACTCACACCATCCGATTACTTCTGATTCTGATCTCCTACTCCTCCACAATCTCCACCAGTCATCCGCCCCTCCCTAGAGTAGAAAAGTAGCAAGCCTCACTTTTCTGTTTTCAGGACATGCCATCACACGAAAACATTTATCTAGCATGTGCATCCATTCTTCAGCATCTGCCGGATTCGCTGTCCCAGCAAACGTAGTTGCACCTAAAGCTTTTAATCTTTCTATATCGAAAATTTTCTCTGGGTCATTTCTAAGCATTTGCATCTCTTCTGCTATTCCCTGAGCAATTCTTGCTCTCAATCGTTCATCTTGATTGCCTACATTTTCAGGATGATTTCCCTGTTGGTGACTAGTTTCACCAACCGTTTCTTCCATCACATTTTGTTCCTCAGGTGCTTGTTGAGTTTCCAGGTCTCATAGCCTACGAACTCTGCCACCGCGAGGCATGTTTTCCTATAATGTAATGCATATTACACAATCATTATGTTAGAATGTGACTACTACTAACTATTGCATGCAAAACCCAAAAATCATGCTCTTATACCAAATTGACACACCCCGTCCCAGATTACCCTAACCAACCCAGAACGTGGCATGCCGACAATTGAACCCAACTATAATTAAATCCATTATCCGACTTAGCAATACAAATCACGTTTTTGGAAATGATAGGTGGTGAGCTAAGGTTTTATTGAAATTAAGTCCACAAAAATTTCGGCAGAGTTTCCCCTGAAAAATGGATGAACAATCCTGAATTTGAAACATTATACTCCTAAATAGAGAATAAACATATATAAACATATATATATAACTTCGTTACTCTCTTCAAATCCTTCTCAAACACATTATTCAGCATCTCTCCAACCATTCAAACGTAACTTCAGAAAGCCTAAACGTCGTTAATAATTTACAAGTACTAAGCCCAAGCAAACGTGAAACACAAAACATGATGCGCTCAAGCTCGTAATAGCCACTCTGGTTACAAAAGATGCATTCAAAGCATATGTACATACAAAAATGATGTGCGATCTAACAACCTTGGTGGCAGATATAAACTTCGGTAGAATCACCCGAAACTCAAACGCTACTTGGTAGGAAAAAGTAGGAAGAAAGAATGAGCTAAAAGCCCAGTAACTGGTAAGTTCATAAGAGAATAACTTTCAGGGAAACCATTTAAGCAATACGCATAATTTCAAACTCTATAGAAAAAAAGATTTATAATAAAAATCAAGAACAATTTTAAGTCTTCACGATCACTAAAAACAAAGTAAAATTCATAACAATACCTCTTAAAACATAACGTTCGCTAGTAACAGTATATATAAATTTAGGAGAGAATATGTAGTCACAACTTTGGAAAACATACGCATAAGCCTATAAAACTCATCACCCAACATGTACCCAAATCTATATCCTACTAGCGTGAAGTAATCTCCATACGCACAGCACAACAATCTCTGTCATACTATGTACCGAGAAATCTCAAGGTATATAGCAAATCTCTGTCATACGTGCACGCAGAGCTATCCCCCAAAGGGCTAAGCACCCTAATACACGGCCCAAAGCCTACGTGTTTGTTAGAGTGGGTCCCAAAGACCTCTCTCTCTAATATACTATAGAAACGCATTCACACAGTATATGGTAATCACCATGGGTACATCTATCTAGTGGTTTGAAAATCACTTTCAACATAAAAATTCTTATTCTCAAACTCTTCTTGAAAATCATGCTCTTTTTCTTAAAACAACATTTCATAAACTTGAGAGATTTTAAAATAATGCTAACATTTATAATTTCTCAAATAATCATCAAATCTCTCAAATAATATAAAACAATTCCAAAGTCATATTTTCTCTAAAACCACATCTCATAAACCTCATCCATTTTTCAATATACACTAAAACTCTTCCAACTTCTCGATAATTATGAAATATTAGAATTCTCAGTCATTCCTCTTAAAGTTCTACAATAATTTCTTCAACTCATACATAATTATATAATTATAAATTTCACAATATTAGTTAAATAATAAAATATTTAATAAAATAAACCACTCACAAAATTATTGAAGATAATGCTTCAGGTCCCAAGCTATTCCAATTGTTATTCAACCTAAATTCCAATAATTATAGCAAAAATCATTTCCCAAAATCAACCCATTATAACACTTAAAGAATGAACCAATCACCAAATTTCTTCTCTCTCCTCATTTATTTCATTGTACTATCAAACTCAATTTTTTTTTTTCAATTTCTCTACAATTTCCCCAATCTTTTTTTTTTCAATTTCTCTACAATTTCCCCAATCTCTTTCTCCTCCACTTCACGTAAACCAAACCAACACAAAACAAATTCCTCTCTCCCTCTTCTATTAATTATGATGTACTTGCATCATACTCCCATTTCTTAATAAAATATTTTATTAATTATTTTCTCTCTCCAACAATGCTTCACCTCTTTCTTCCAAACTCTTCTTCTTCAAAAACTTCATTTCTAACAATGGCACCCTCAAACCCTGAGATTTCATTTTCTACCCTCCTTGTTTTTGTTTTTGATTTTTAACCCAACTTGAGCCCTCCATGGAAGGGGTTAAAAGCTCCTCCACTTTTCTTCTCTTCTTTCATTACCACACCCTAAATTTTAAATTAAACACCATTCTTCTTTCATTTTAACACCCAAATTTTATGAAAGAAGAAAACCCATGAAAACATGAAATCCTTCATTGAAACTCTCAAGTAAACTTACCAAATTTCACCCTTGATCTATAGTCCACAAGTTGGCTCTCAGCTTCAAGCTCCAAACCCCAAATTCCAAAATAGGAAGTTTCTCCTATTTTTTTTTCCGAATTCTCCACAAACTCTTCATAAACGACCAACTCTCAATTTCCTTTTTGTTTGTTTTTTTTTAACTAGCACCACTAGCCACACGTCCAACATCCTCAACGCCACCTCCCTGCACACGTGTTCACCAAGCTTCTCCCCCAATATTAGCCTACAATTTTTTTTTTTTTTTAAAAAACAACCAATTTCCCAAAACTAACCATTTTCACATTTCTAATTTCTTTTTAATCCTTAAACAAAGTATCAAAAGACAGTTATGTCCTTATAAAATATTACCCCCTTTTTAAGAATTTCGTCCTCGAAATTCAGCAATTTTGATTAAGAGAACAATTGAGGATATTGAACACGCATCAACTCTTCACTTTCCCAGGTTGCCTCTTCCACTGCATGATTTTTCCACAAAAAATTTACAAGGAAAATAGTTTTATTCCGTAACACTTGCTCTTTTCTATCCAAAATTTCTGATGGCTGCACCTCATAAGATAGATTCTCCTTCAACTGCACTGGCTGTGACTTAAGGATATGTGTTGAGTCTGGCACATATTTACGCAACATAGAAACATGAAATACATCATGAATTCTACAAAGCTCCATTGGCAATGCCAGTCGATACGCTACTGGTCCAATACGCTCAAGGATCTCATATAGGCCAATATATCTTGGGGTCAACTTTCCCTTCCTACCAAACCTTAGCACTCCCTTCCAAGGCGATAACTTAAGAAAAACTTTATCACCAACCTCAAATTTTAAATCTCTTCGACGCTTATCTGCATAGCTCTTTTGTCGATCTTGTGCCTCTTTTAACTTTTCTCTTATTGCTTTCACCTTTTCTGCTATGATTTGTACCAGTTTAGGCCTCATCAACTTCCTCTCACCAACTTCATCCCAACAAACTGGTGTTCCACACTTCCTTCCATATAACGCTTCAAATGGTGTCATCTCAATACTGGAATGATAACTATTATTGTAGGCAAACTCCATCAAAGATAAATGAGAATCCCAACTTCCTTTGAATTGCAGAATACAAGCTCGCAACATATCCTCCAAGGTTTGTATAGTTCTCCTGATTGTCCATCTGTCTGTGGATGGAAAGCGGTACTAAAATGTAACTTAGTACCTAAAGCTTGTTGTAAACTTGGCCAAAATTTGGAAGTAAACCTAGAGTCTCTATCTGAGACTATAGATACTGGAGCTCCATACAAACTGACTATTTCATCCACATATAGTTTAGCCAACTTCTCAAGGGTATACGTAATTTTGATTGGTATAAATCGAGCAGCCTTGGTTAACCTGTCGACTATCACCCAAATTCCATCATGGCCATTTTGGGAACGAGGAAGTCCATAGTAATATGTTCCCATTTCCATTCTGGAATTGGAAGTGAGTTTAGAAGTCCAGCAAACTTCTGGCGTACTGGTTTTACTTGTTGACAAATTAAACATTTAGAAACATATTCTGCAATCTCCCTCTTCATTCCAGGCCACCAGTAATGCTCTCTCAATGTTCTATACATCTTTGTACTTCCCGGGTGCATAGTACAATGCGAGTTGTGGGCCTCTTCCAAGATCTCCTTCTTTAAATCCAGTTTATCCGGTACACAGAAACGATCATACTTAAGTAGAGCTCCATCATTTCTCAATGCATAATCTGTTCGCTGATTTTCTTTCACTTCTTTCATTAACTTACTCAAGGTCGAATCATTCAACTGAGCCTCTATAAGTTTATCAATTAGGGTAGGTCTTACATGGAATTGGGCAAGTAAACCACCCAAATCATCCACTGTTATCTCATCTCTCAAATTCTTCAGTTCGCCCAACAGAGAGAAACTGATTGCATTAAGCGAAGCTTTCACATTAACAGACTTTCGACTCAGAGCATCAGCTACTACATTAGCCTTCCCTTGATGATATTCAATAGTGCAATCATAATCTTTTATCAATTCAAGCCACCTTCTCTGTCGTAAGTTTAGCTCTTTCTGATCAAAGATATATTTAAGACTCTTGTGATCTGTGTAAATATGACACCTTTCACCAAAAAGATAATGTCGCCAAACCTTTAATGCGAAAACCACTGCAGCTAATTCCAAATCATGAGTTGGATAATTACACTCATGCTTCTTTACCTGTCTCGACACATAGACTATCACTTTTCCTCTTTGCATCAACACACACCCAAGACCTTGATGAGAAGCATCACTATAAATAATGAACTCTACACTAGGCGTTGGAAGTGATAATATTGGAGCAGAAACTAGTCTTTTCTTCAATTCCTGAAAGCTTTGCTCACACTTCTCCGTCCACACAAATCTTGCATTCTTCTTTGTCAAGCTAGTCAATGGGAGTGCTAACTTAGAAAATCCTTCCACAAATCGACGATAATAGCCAGCCAACCCAAGAAAACTGCGTAGTTCTGTAACTGTGGTAGGTTGTTCCCACTTAACCACCGCCTCAATTTTCTGTGGATCAACATAAATGCCTTCTGCGGAGATTACATGCCCCAAAAATACAACTCTGTCTAACCAAAACTCACATTTACTGAGCTTAGCATATAACTGCTTATCACGTAGCGTTTGAAGCATTATTTTAAGATGCTCCACATGCTTCTCATTACTACCGAAATAGACTAGTATATCATCAATGAATACAATCACAAACTGGTCCAAAAAGGGATGAAATACCCTATTCATAAGGTCCATAAATGTTGCTGGCGCATTGGTCAAACCAAACGGCATGATTAAGAACTCATAATGCCCATAACGTGTTCTGAACGCAGTTTTTGGCACATCTGTTTCTTTTATTTTGAGTTGATGGTATCCAGAATGCAAATCTATCTTTGAGAACACTGCAGCACCTTTAAGCTGATCAAACAAATCATTTATTCGAGGTAATGGATATTTATTCCGTATCGTCACTTTGTTTAGCTGTCTGTAATCAATGCACAATCTCAATGTACCATCCTTCTTTTTAACAAACAACACTGGTACACCCCAAGGTGATACACTGGGCCTAATATAGCCTTTATCTACCAACTCTTGTAGTTGTGTCTTTAATTCCTTTAACTCTTTGGGTGCCATTCTGTACGGAGCTTGTGAAATGGGTGCAGTACCTGGTATTAGATCAATAGTAAACTCAATCTCTCTATCAGGCGGTAAACCAGGTAAATCATCTGGAAACACATCTGGAAAATCTTGTACAACTGGTTGATAGCATTAATTTAGTGCTATATTTATGCCCAATTATTGGCTAGTTTTGTATTGAATTAGTGGACTTTGAAGTATATTTCTCTTGATTTTGTAGAAACTGAGCTAACGAAGCAAAATCAAGTGTTCGAGATTACTTTGATGGATATTGGAGTCTTTTAGAGCTTTATTGAAGATTCAAGAAGAGAAGAGAAAATTAATAAAATGTTAGGTAAGAAAGTTTTTATTTTGAAACTCCAAGTTTAAGACTTTCAAGCTGAAAGCTAAAAAAAAATAAAAATAAAAATAAATAAATAAATAAAAATTCTCTGCGCCTAGGTGCCCGAGACAGAAGCAGAAAACAGAGGCACAGCGCCTAGGCACTGTTTTGGGCTCCTAGGCGCTACGGACACAGCATAACCCGATTTTCCTGATCTGTTTCACGATCTGCTATAAATACATCTTTTTCTCTTCGATTTTGGGAGGCCAAACCGAGGGTTTATGCTTTAAGAACAACTCCAAGCTATTTTGAGAGGATTTGGGAGCATTTGTGAGCGGATTGAAGCAATATTGAAGATTTGGAGCTTGGATTCTTGGGATAACACCTCAGAAACTCGAGATCTCCATTTGTTTGCAATTTCTTCCCTTTTCCTTTCATTTATTGATAATTTTGTGGCTGTAAAGTAGAGATTTCTGGATTTTGTTGAATGATTTTGTATGGTTTAATCTCTACTTACTTGGGTTTATTGTTAAACACTGTTTTTATGCTTGATTGATGGAAAATTTGGATTAATTTCTTAAGTAATATATGTTTATTGCTTTTAGGGCTTTGAATCATTTATGCAATTGTTTCTTAATGCTTTTAACCATTGTTTCTCTAATTAATTGAGGTATTTCTAAGTTGAGCTCGAGAGAGAATACTTAGTTTCGCTTAATGCGCAATTAATTAACTACTCGAGTGACAGCGAGATTAATAGCTAATTAATTGTAGTTGGTGATGAAGGTTAATTAGTTGGGCATTGGTTAATCGATTAGTTTTCTAAGTGGAAACTCGAAGGAGAGAAACTTAGACAATAACCCAATTGCATAACTAGTGTTTATTTATCGGAGTGACAGTCGGAATTAATAAATAAACATTAGAAGTTCGTAATGAAGAGTCTTAACGCCTTGTATGAGTTAGCTAGCGCTAGGGAGACCTAGGTTAGTTAATTGGTACATTGAGAGTGGAGGAGACCGAGAGGAGATTCCACTTCTTTAGAGCTTCTAGACTTATGAGTTCATTGTCCATGGGGTTATAATTGTTTGTTAACTTAGTAATTGATCATCTCCCAAGTTATCCCTCTAGTTTGTGCCTCCCATTTATTTTTTTTGTTTTTATTATTTTTTTTTTGTTAGTTAGTTTATCTTCTCTTGATTTCGGTTCTCTAAATAAAGTTAAGTGAGAGTATTCGTGGTAATTAATTGAATTAAAAGCCGATCTCTGTGGATTCAATACTCGGTAGGAATACCGTTTTATATTACTTGACCCGTGCGCTTGCGGAAACATATTTGTATGCTCATCACTGGTATATCTTCAAATTTTAGTTTGCCAACCTATGTGTCAACTACATGAGCGAAATACGTTGTGCATCCTTTTCTTAGCAACCATTGGCTTTCAATGCTGAGATCACAGATGACGCCAATACTTTTCTCTCACCCTTAAAACTAATCCCAGCCTCACCAGGTCGTTTAAATACAACCTCTTTTTGATAGCAATCAATAGTCGCATGATGTGAAGATAAGAAATTCATTCCCAAAATAAGATCAAACTCATGGATATCTAGTGGTATTAAGTCCACAGTCAACTCCTTATCCTCTACTCGAACTATACACTGTTCGCAATCAAAGTTTTTCCAACAGGTGTAGCTATTAATAACTCACTAGGCAGTTGCTCTAACTTTTTGTTCACCCCAACCGTAAAATTAAAAGAAACAAATGAATGTGTAGCACCATGATCTATTAAAACATGAGCATTCTTATCGAAAATAGATAACGTACCCATAACAACTTCAGACGAATCTCGAGCCTCTTGTTGCGTCATCACAAAAATCTTTCCCTGACTACGTGGTCTGCCTACTTGCCCTTTAAGTTTGGTTCCATCGGAGCTTCCTGCATTGCTTTGTCCTTCACCACTTATCATGGTAGGCTTTGCTTGTGGATCGGAGTACCATTGACCAACATGTTGAGATGAGCCGCCCTGTGAAACACTTCTCTCTTGTAGTAACTGAGGACACTCCCTCCTCAAATGTCCTGTCTGCCCACAGTTATAACAAACTCTGGTTCCCCACATACACTGGCCTGGATGAGCTCTACCACAGTTTTGACATGCAGAACTCCTATTTTGGCTGGATACAAATTCTCCTCGTTGCCCAACACGCTGATTTCCAAAAGGTTTAGGAAACTGTCTTGAACCACTACTAGCTGATTGGCTAACATTTGAATTTACTCTGAAATTCGTTACTCCATGAGACGTCGGTTTAAAATTTCCACGACCCATTATTCCTGGAACAAAACTCCTGTTGCCACTTCTAAATGATCTGTCTCTTAAGTTATTTGTGGTATTAGATGAAAAACCACGTGCATTTCTAAATGCTTCCCTCTGATTCCTCGTTTCTGCCAAACTTTTCTCAACTCGCATAGCTGTCTCCACTAGTTTTCCAAATTCTCCCCGGTCGGGACTAGCTGTCACAATAGTTCGAATTCCTTCCCGCAACCCATCTTCAAATCTCTTACATCTATCCATTTCATCCATGATTACTGTGGCAGCATATTTAGACAACTCAATATACTTTTTATGCTATTCAATGACGACCATTGATCCTTGTACAAGTTTCAAAAATTCATTCCGCTTTGCATCTTTATATGATCGCGGAAAATATTCATCATAAAAGACCTTCTGGAACTCACTCCATCCGATTACTTCTGATTCTGATCTCCTACTCCTCCAAAATCTCCACCAATCATCCGCCCCTCCCTGGAGTAGAAAAGTAGCAGGCCTCACTTTTCTGTTTTCAGAACACGCCACCACACGAAAACATTTATCTAGCATGTGCATCCATTCTTCAGCATCTGCCAGATTCACCGTCCCAGCAAACGTAGTTGCACCTAAAGCTTTTAATCTTTCAATATCGAAAATTTTCTCTGGGTCATTTCTAAGCATTTGCATCTCTTCTGCTATTCCTTGAGCAATTCTTGCTCTCAATCGTTCATCTTGATTGCCTACATTTTCAGGGTGATTTCCCTGTTGGTGACTAGTTTCACCAACCGTTTCTTCCATCACATTTTGTTCCTCAGGTGCTTGTTGAGTTTCCAGGTCTCGTAGCCTACGAACTCTGCCAACGCGAGGCATGTTTTCCTATAATGTAATGCATATTACACAATCATTATGTTAGAATGTGACTACTACTAACTATTGCATGCAAAACCCAAAAATCATGCTCTGATACCAAATTGACACACCCCGTCCCAGATTACCCTAACCAACCCAGAACGTGGCATGCCGACAATTGAACCCAACTATTATTAAATCCATTATCCGACTTAGCAATACAAATCACGTTTTTGGAAATGATAGGTGGCGAGCTAAGGTTTTATTGAAATTAAGTCCAAAAAAATTCCGGCAGAGTTTTCCCTGAAAAACGGATGAACAATCCTAAATTTGAAACATTACACTCCTAAATAGAGAATAAACATATATAAACATATATATATAACTTCGTTACTCTCTTCAAATCCTTCTCAAACACACTATTCAGCATCTCTCCAACCATTCAAACGTAACTTCAGAAAGCCTAAACGTCGTTAATAATTTACAAGTACTAAGCCCAAGCCAACGTGAAACACAAAACATGATGCGCTCGTAATAGCCACTCTGGTTACAAAAGATGCATTCAAAGCATATGTACATACAAAAATGATGTGCAATCTAACAACCTTGGTGGCAGATGTAAACTTCGGTAGGATCACCTGAAACTCAAACGCTACCTGGTAGGAAAAAGTAGGAAGAAAGAATAAGCTAAAAGCCCAGTAAGTGGTAAGTTCATAAGAGAATAACTTTCAGGGAAACCATTTAAGCAATACGCATAATTTCAAACTCTATAGAAAAAAAAGAATTATAATAAAAATCAAGAACAATTTTAAGTCCTCACAATCACTAAAAACACAGTAAAATTCATAACAATACCTCTTAAAACATAACGTTCGCTAGTAACAATATATATAAATTTAGTGAGAGAATATGTAGTCACAACTTTGGAAAACATACGCATAAGCCTGTAAAACTCATCACCCAACATGTACCCAAATCTATATCCTACTAGCATGAAGTAATCTCCATACGCACAGCACAACAATCTCTGTCATACTATGTACCGAGAAATCTCAAGGTATATAGCAAATCTCTGTCATACGTGCACGCAGAGCTATCCCCCAAAGGGCTAAGCACCCTAATACACGGCCCAAAGCCTATGTGTGTGTTAGAGTGGGTCCCAAAGACCTCTCTCTCTAATATACTATAGAAACGCATTCACACAGTATATGGTAATCACCATGGGTACATATATCTAGTGGTTTGAAAATCACTTTCAACATAAAAATTCTTATTCTCAAACTCTTCTTGAAAATCATGCTCTTTTTCTTAAAACAACATTTCATAAACTTGAGAGATTTTAAAATAATGCTAACATTTATAATTTCTCAAATAATCATCAAATCTCTCAAATAATATAAAACAATTCCAAAGTCATATTTTCTCTAAAACCACATCTCATAAACCTCATCCATTTTTCAATATACACTAAAACTCTTCCAACTTCTCGATAATTATGAAATATTAGAATTCTCAGTCATTCCTCTTAAAGTTCTACAATAATTTCTTCAACTCATACATAATTATATAATTATAAATTTCACAATATTAGTTAAATAATAAAATATTTAATAAAATAAACCACTCACAAAATTATTGAAGATAATGCTTCAGGTCCCAAGCTATTCCAATTGTTATTCAACCTAAATTCCAATAATTATAGCAAAAATCATTTCCCAAAATCAACCCATTATAACACTTAAAGAATGAACCAATCACCAAATTTCTTCTCTCTCCTCATTTATTTCATTGTACTATCAAACTCATTTTTTTTTTTTCAATTTCTCTTCAATTTCCCCAATCTCTTTCTCCTCGACTTCACGTAAACCAAACCAACACAAAACAAATTCCTCTCTCCCTCTTCTATTAATTATGATGTACTTGCATCATACTCCCATTTCTTAATAAAATATTTTATTAATTATTTTCTCTCTCCAACAATGCTTCACCTCCTTCTTCCAAACTCTTCTTCTTCAAAAACCTCATTTCTAACAATGGCACCCTCAAACCCTGAGATTTCATTTTCTTCCCTCTCCTTGTTTTTTTTTTTTTTTGATTTTTAACCCAACTTGAGCCCTCCATGGAAGGGGTTAAAAGCTCCTCCACTTTTCTTCTCTTCTTTCATTACCACACCCTAAATTTTAAATTAAACACCATTCTTCTTTCATTTTAACACCCAAATTTTATGATAGAAGAAAACCCATGAAAACATGAAATCTTTCATTGAAACTCCCAAGTAAACTTACCAAATTTCACCCTTGATCTATAGTCCACAAGTTGGCTCTCAGCTTCAAGCTCCAAACCCCCAATTCCAAAATATAAAGTTTCTCCTATTTTTTTTTTCCGAATTCTCCACAAACTCTTCATAAATGACCAACTCTCAATTTCCTTTTTGTTTGTTTTTTTTTTAACTAGCACCACTAGCCACACGTCCAACATCCTCAATGCCACCTCCAAGCACACGTGTTCACCAAGCTTCTCCCCCAATATTAGCCTACAATTTTTATTTTTTTTAAAAAAAACAACCAATTGTCCAAAACTAACCATTTTCACATTTCTAATTTCTTTTTAATCCTTAAACAAAGTATCAAAAGACAGTTATGTCTTTATAAAGCTACACCACCTTTAAATAATTATATCTATAAATATTTACAATTTAAAAATATTGAATAAGAACCTTTAAACTTATTTATTTATTCTTGATATCAAATATAAATGAGAAAGGAAGAAAAATATTTTTAAATTTTATTAAATTATTTATAAGACATTAATTCTATAAAAAAAACTATAATTCTTATTAAACAAAAAATTCTACTTTTTATTTCAAATTTCATGATGAAAATAACAATTTAGTCTCTAGATTTCTTTCAATTTTAGAACAATTTAGTGTTTGAACTATAGTATGTAACAATTTAGTCTCTAAACTTTAAATTTTGTTACAATTTAGTCTCTATCATGATATATATTGTTAAGATTTAATGAAATTTCTTACATACGTAGATCGATAAACTTATTAGGAACCAAATGTGTTTATAAATAACAAAGCCTACGTCATTACATAAAAAAAAATTGACACTTAATTTTGATTAAATTTTTCATAGTAGTAGGGTTATATTGTTATAAATTTTAAAGTATAGAGACTAAATTGTTATAATACATAGTTCAAGGACTAAACTGTTATTTTTATGAAAGCTTAGGGACCAAAAGTGTTTTTAACCTATAAAAAGACAGTTATATTTTCTATTGGACAAACTAATATTAAAATATATTAAGCCCCATGACATATAGTTTTAGATGATTTGGGTATCTCTTTGACATAAAGTTCTAGATCCGCCACTGATTTGGATGTTAGTGTTACAACCAAAGAATGTGGATTTGGGCGATGTATGTGGTAGCTAAGAGAGAGGTTTGGCCTTATGTGAGTTTTTTTTTTTTTTTTTTTTTTTTTTGGGGGGGGGGGGTGAGAAAATGGTATAAGAATAGCTTATTAGGCACTTGCATGTAAGAGAGAGTGGAGAAAACAGAGAGAATGGATGGGATTTTGGCTCTTGCATATGTAAGAGAGAAAAGAGATTGAGAAGAGATAAGGATAGTTAGAATTTGTATGTAATTTGGAAAGGAAGAGAAGCTGGCGCTTTGCAAAGTTAGAGAGCGATAGAAATGAGATCAGTTATAAGAGATAGATCGAGATTGGAAAGTTAGTCGGATGGAGATTGTGCAAACCCTATGTGACAAACGAACTAATCAATTTGCATAGTACATTATGGATCGGACCTTCGACCACTTTTTGATTGAGATTGATCAAATCAATATTGATTTATTAATTATTTTAAGTGTTTTAATGTCATCCCTAGACTTTAGGTTAAATTTCATATAATATCGACCTCCGACCATTAGTTGGTTGAGATTGACCGATCATTATCAAATTAATCATTATTTTAAATATTTTAATGTCATCCCTAGACTTACTTTATCCTCAACAATGAGTTACTAATGGTCTAATGGAATCTAATCCTAAAAAATTAGCAAGCAACTAAAATAATTTTATTAAACAAAAAGTCAATTTACTATAATAATTAAAATGTACTTAAAGATACTATAAATAATTAAAAGGATAATAAAGTTCATGCAACAATTCCTTATAAGGGGTAGGGATTCGGTCAAACTTTTCAACCTACTAAGGTATTAACTATTGTCATTAAGCTCTCTCACTCCAATTGGATTGTTTGAGTAATATTAATTTATTACTATATTTGATACATAATTTATTAATAATATACATATTTGGATACCAAATGTTTTTATTGCTCGAAAAACATACCATATGAAAATCCAAACGAAAATCTCCAAAATTAATTTGATCCGTAGCATCAAAAAATCAAATTGATCCTTTCATTATTATCTGCAATTAGAATGCTGCATGCTATGTTTAAAGACTATGGATATATAATGATCTGAATGGCATTTTCTGCAATCATAATTTGTTTCAAGAGCTGTTCCTTTTGGTCTTTTCCATTTTTTTCCAATGGCAGCCACTGCCCTAGCTCTGTCTTCTTCCACCTTTTTTCTGGTTATTTGTAAAAGCTGCATGGTCTTCTTGACTGGCTCAATCATGGCAGCTGTTTTGATCTGGTTTTTTGCATATTTTAGGGAAAGGAAGCAGTCTGTTGTCTCTGCAGCTCTCCCACCAGGCCCATCTCCATGGCCTCTCGTCGGCTGCCTCCCGACGGTATGGCGGAGAAAGCCGAGATACCGATGGGTTCATAAGGTAATGGAAGAGCTCAACACTGAAATTGCATGCATCCGTCTCGGAAAAATCCACGTCATTCCGGTGACGTCTCCAGAACTCGCTGTGGAGTTTCTAAAGACGCATGATTCTGTCTTTGCTTCGCGACCCATCACCGTCACCACCGATATGTTCAGCGACGGGTTTCTCACCGCAGGTGTCGCGCCTTGGGGAGACCAATGGAGGAAGATGAGAAGAGTACTCACGTCGGAAATACTCAGTCCAGCTAGACACCGTTGGATGCTTGCAAAAAGAACCGAAGAAGCTGACAATCTCCTACGTTACGTGTTCAGCCTAACGACGATGGCGACGACGGCGAACGGCAACGACGAGGGGAGAGGTGGCGCAGTGGTGAACGTGAGAAGCATAACGCAGCATTATTCTGGAAATGTGATGAGAAGAATGATGTTCAATAGAAGATACTACGGTAAAGGAAGAGCAGACGGAGGGCCAGCCGAGGAAGAAGAAGAACATATTCAAGCATTGTTTACGATGCTTCAACATGTTTATGCATTTTGTGTATCGGATTACATGCCGTGTTTGAAGCCATTTGATTTGGACGGTCACGAGAAGGTCGTAAAGAAAGCTTTAAATGTTATTAGAAAGTACGAAGAGCCGATCATTGATGAGAGAGTGCAACAATGGAAAGATGGGGCGAGGATGGAGGCGGAGGACATGCTGGATATCTTCATCTCACTCAAAGATGGAGATGGGAAGCCATTGTTGTCAGTCAGGGAGATTAAAGCACAAATTACCGTAAGAATTCATCAACTGTTTCCAAGTCTACTTTTTCTTTTTTTGAATTATCTAGCTATTTTCATGTCTCATATGGTGATGATTATTAGGTTTGAATTTAGTTTTCGTTTCTGAACTTTGGAATCTTGTCTGATAACTAATTTAATATGTTGTTTTTTTATTTCTAGAAAACGATTTTGAAATTATAAGTAAATTTCAGAAATTTTAAAAATTAAAAATAGATTTATATTTTTCAAAATTCCACAATTTTTTTTTCCTCTTTGACTTATCTCCCCCCAAAAAAATCTAACTTTTCTCTATCTAAAATATTTTTTTCTCCTTAAATTTCTCTATCTAAAATTTATCACTCTCTAATCTCTATCTCTCTTTTTTGGATACAATAATCTTTATCTCTAAGCTTTTATTTTCATCTATCTCTATAACTTTTTTAAAAATCAAAACTTATTGTCACACAAAACCAAAAATAGAAAACAGAAAATAGTAAAAATAAAAATCTAAAATAGTTATAAACCGGATCTTAATGAAAATCTAAGTTTATATTGAAATCAGAGATAAATTAAAACAAAATGGTTGATTATCAAAATAAAATAAATAAAAATTTAAAACATATTACTATTATTTCTAAAGTTCAAATCTATATCATACTTTGGCCACTTTTTTTTCTTTAAGTTGGTTGGATATAGAAACGTTTTCGTCTTTGCTATTGAAATTTGATTAAGATTTTTTTTTTTTAAATGTAAGAAAGGAAATAAATAAATTATTTGTAACTATAATGTTTTTGTTTTGTTCTTGTTTTATATATTTTTTATAAAAAAAAAAACATGCTTTTGTTAATGTTTTTCTTGAGTTATTTTTATAAAATAAAAATTTGAACTCCTAACCCAATTCTGATAAATAAAAAAAAAGTAGTTTACAATTTCTTTTTTAAAAGAAATGGCCAAGTTTAAAAAAAAATATATAAACAATTAAACATATAAATTAATAGTTTTAAAAGGAAAAACACATATATTAGGTGTACATGAGAGTGCGATTATAGGAAAAAAAAATCAATTCCAACCCCTAAACTTGTTAAATTTGTGTCTCAATTTTAACTATAAACTTTCGATTTCATCAAATTGCATCTCAAACTCAGATAAATGTTCCAATTTTAACTTCAAACTTTAAAAAGTGTTCAATTTTAATCATAAATTCTCGCTCTAAATATCGTAAAAATAAATTTTCTCTTATACATTCAATAAATTATAAAACATATTTAGTATATATGATATTGATAAAATTTATAAATTTTTGTAAAGTTATTTAATGGTTAATTTGTGCATTGATCAAACTTAATTTTGTGGAAAATTTTATTTCATTAAAATTAATGAGTTTATTACACTATTTTTTTTATGATTAAAATTAGTGGTCAAATTTGATTTTAGGGTCAAATTGATACAAGTTTTCGAAGTGCTTTCTAGACCTGTTGATCCTCTCCAAGTATCTTCTCAAATGAGAGTTAACATAAAAGTGCTTTTGGAAGTGGAACAAAAGAGGAGATTGTAGCGCTCTTAAGAATACACTTTAAGAGGATCAAAAAATTCTAGAAAGCACTTCAAAAAAGTGTAGAAGTAAACAGTAAAGTGATTTGTTATTGAGTTATTGAATGGTTTTTGCCTTTTACCAAAAGCAGTTGGCCAAAAAACATTTAACAGATTGCAAAATGTTGTTTTTATCTTGTTGAAACGAAATTTCAGGAACTGCTTCTTGCAACAGTGGACAATCCATCGAACGCAGTGGAATGGGCCATAGCAGAGATGCTAAACCAACCCCAAATCCTCCAATCAGCCACCGAAGAACTCGACAGAGTCGTCGGAAAACAGAGGCTCGTTCAAGAACCCGACCTCCCCAACCTCAAATTCCTCACCGCCTGCGCCAGAGAGGCCCTCCGCCTCCACCCAATCGCCCCCTTCAACCTCCCTCACATCGCCACTGCCGACGTCGTTGTCGCCGGCTACCTCATCCCCGCCGGCAGCCACGTCCTCTTGAGCCGCCTCGGCCTCGGCCGGAACCCTAGGATTTGGCCCCACCCGATGCGATTCGATCCCAACCGCCATCTACAAGATCCGGCCGCCGATTCGGGCCTGGGGGAGCCCGATTTGAGGTTTATTACGTTTACCAGAGGACGGAGAGGGTGTATGGGCGGCGTTCTTGGGACGGCCATTACGATGATGCTGCTTGCTAGGCTTGTGCAGGGATTTTCTTGGCGTTTGCCGCCTGGTGCGGAGGCGATTGACTTGTCGGAGTCGGATCAGTTGTTTTTGAAGAATCCTTTGCTTGCTTTTGCAGAGCCGCGCCTGCCGGAATCTCTGTACCCTAATTTCGAACCAGGGGAAAAGTTTTTTTGACTTCTTAATTAATTCTCTATTAAAAATGGTTTAACTATAATATTGGGAATAAGTTATGTCTTTCCTTAGCTCAACTAGTGAGGAAAGATAGTGCTTTATTTTTTTAGTTATGTTTGAATAGGTGATATTGACATTATATTGATATTTGATATTTTTATCAATATTTTCATAAAATTGAGATATTAATATTTAAGTATTTCCTCATGCCTAAAGCTAAGAGTTTGTTTATATCAATATGTTTTTTTAATTCTAAGTAATGTTTAGCTCTCATATTAGACTTCTATATTATGAGAATAAAAAGTAGTATAGAAAGCACTTATCGGACATGGATACATCTAGACACGTGTTCAACATGTGAAATTCTACATTTTTTATTGGTTTTTTTAAATTTCAAATACGTGGTAGACACGTCACGAACACGCATTCAAAAACTCTAACCTTTTAGCAGTCGGCGGCACGACATTGTTGGAAGAGGCAGTTGGCAGCGAGCATGGAAGGTGGAGGGAGAGAAATTGCCAAATGGGGAGGAAGGGAGAGAATCGGGGGAGGGGTAGTTTTTTTGGTTTTACAGAAAGCATAATGGGGAGGGAGGGAAAGAAGACAGGGGAGGGGTAGTATTTTAGGAAAATTTGCACAGAAGACTCGCTTTCACGCGCCTTGATGCCATTTGACCCGTGTTTTAAAATTAATGACATATGAACATTTTCTGTACTCTGCATCCCATCTAAATTATCGTGACGGCATCGTAATTTCACTCTTGATCTAATTCTAGCTCTCTAGTTCGCGATCTTGCTCTCTCGCTCTCGCTCATGATAGTAATGAGTGGTCCTCATCTAGAGAAAAGAAAGAGAAAAGGAGAATCGCTCTCTAGTTCTCTCTCTCGCTCATGATAGTAATGAGTGGTCAAAATTCTAGAGAAAAGAAATAGATAAGGAAAATCGCTCTCTAATTCTCACTCTCGCTCTCGCTCTCATTCTCACTCTCGCTCTCGCTCTCGCTCTAGCTCTCATTCTCGTTCTCGCTCTCGCTATCGCTCTAACTCTGCTACTATAACACTTCTCTGACGTGATTTTTTGCTTGTCTCTTTTTTTTTCCTCCAGATTTTCAACCACTTATTTGAGCAAGAGGGAGAGAGCTGAAGCGATAGCGTTTTCGCGTACGAGAGCTTGAACAAGCAAGACCGCCTCATGCTGCCCTCATGTGTAATTTTGAGCCCATTGCCACGTCAGAATGGGTCATATTTTATTGTTTTTAAAACGTAGGTCATCAGTCATTAAAGTGTTGGGAAATGGGTCATCCGTACAAAGACTCCGGTATTTTAGGGTTAGGGTTTTTTTTTTCTAAGTACAAACTTTTTTATACATTTTATGTGGGCCTTTAATAGGTATTTATAGTATGTTGGGCTTTTGTTTTTATAAGATTTAAGTGGGCTCATATGACTTATTGAGTTTTATGTACATTTAAATTTTAAACTAAATTCAAAGGCTAATTAAATTTTCATTTACATTTTTTTGTTTTTAATTATTTTTAATAGTTAGTGAAAAAAAACTAAGTATTTTTTGTTTGATCTTTTAATATTATCTAATAAAAAATAAAAATAAAAAAGTAACGTGTCCCCAACGTGTTCGTGTCCTACATTTTTAAAAATTGGCATGTTTCCTATTTGTGTCGTGTCGTGTCCGTGTCTCGTGTCCATGTCCATGCTTTTTAAGATACGAAGTTGAGCCAATATTTGATATAAGGATTTGTTAGTCCTACATATAATATAAACTCATATATATTATTTCAATTATCTAAGTTTATGGAAACTCGTCTTATATATTTCATACTATTTTTTACAAATAATAAATTTATAAATTACAAACTTAGATTTGTTTGGCTAATTATTTTGTACAATTCAAACACAAATTGTGCCAACTCAAATTTATTAAAACCAAGATTGGCTAACACATCTTCTAGAATGTGTGTTAAAGTGTATTTACTAATAATTTCTTTGTTTAGTATTTCACAGAAAAAAAAAAGAATAAATCATTTTAATTTTTAGAATTTAGCTAAGAATTTTGAAAATGTTCATCATTTGTAAATGTTAGCCAAGGAATTTTGTCATAGTTGTCTCCAAACACTTACTTAGAAACTTGAATTACTAAATAGAGAGTTCATGCTTCGTAAATATGAGCCATGATTTTCAATATATTTTTTTTTATTACCAATCCATCTTTACATCAGCATAGATTTTTTTTTTTTTAATGGGCCATGCAAATTGCAAAGTTCACAGACAAGTTAAAAAGTGAGAGAATATTTTTAGTTAGAAGATTTTAGGTTGAAATACCATTTTGGTCATGTACTTTGGATTTCATTTCATTTTAGTCAATGTACTTTCAAATGTTCAATTTTAGTCTCTATACTTTCAATAAATCTTAAAATTAGTCATTCAAAATAAAATTTTATTGAAATTGGTTAAAAAATAACAATAATTTTCATACAACAAAAGACATCATCTGAATATGTTTCCAAAATTTATAAAGAAAAAACTAATAGAGATTAAATATTTTTTAGAAAAATTAACAAAAAACTAACTATATGGACTAATTTTAAGATTTATTGAAAGTACAGGAACTAAAATTAGACATTTGAAAATATATGAACTAAAATGAAATAAAATCGAAAGTACAGGAACTAAAATAGTATTTTAACCAAGATTTTAATTAGGGTTGGCATGATTCTTGTCATATTGATCCAAATCACCCAGTTACCTAATAAATATTAAACATTAAAGTAAGAAGACATTTTGGTAATCAACACGGGTACTTTTTATAGTGGTTAAACCGACCTTTTTCAAGTATTTCTTTTTTAATGACCAAAATCTAGATTGTCACAAACCAACATGAGTTGTCCATAAGTGACCCAATAGACCAATTCTTAATAGATGGACTCTCAAAAAAGAAAGTGCAAGTTGTTGATATAAATAATATATACCTATTGAGTACATCTCAAATCGATGGGCATGATCGCTACTCATTCTCTTATCACTACAATTTGCGTTAAATTTAAGTTGCCTTACATTATTTAAAAGTGTTGACCTAAGCATATTATTTGAACGATAACTCTTTAAGAAACGTGTGGACCATGTTCATATTCTCAATAGGTTGATTAAACAAGGCCTTCATTAAAAAAATATACTTAAAAAAAATAAAAGAAATATACTTAATTTAACTAAGGTTTTGCAAATTTGGTCTTTATAATTTTGAAAAAGTTAGAATTTAGTCTCTATAGTTTTAAATGTTAGAATTAGTCCCTATAGTTTGATAGGAACTATTTTTTAGGATTTTATCAAACAGATAAAGACTATTTATTAGGAATAAAAATGACGAAATTCTAACTTTTTAAATTATAGAGATTAAATTCTGACTTTCTTAAAATTATAGGGACCAAATTTGTAATTTAACCTTTAACTAAATATAGGATCATCATAATACATAATTAAATTACAAAAAAAAAATTCTAAATTCTTCTATGTCCGTTTAGCTATTTAATTAATAGATTTATGATGAGAAAATGTGTAGAACTAGATATGGAAAGTGAAAAAATCTCTCTATTTTCTAACACATCACAAATTCCAATGGCGGCTAGATTTACAACAAATCGAATCCCCAAGTCTATGAGCATTAAGACGAAAACAAAAAAAGTTGAATGCCCAAAAAGAATCTAAGCTGAAAACCTAACAGATCAAATAAAACCTTACCAAAATTTACAATAATTCTCTACTCCAACAAATTTGTCTGATTTAAGAAGTTCATCTCTAATTATTCACAATCAGAAAGAATTTACCTCCAAGGCATAGTTTCTTTTCAACGTCATCAATTTTCTTACAGCTTCACCATATGCTCCAAGTTTCTCATCTTCTTCAGCATCAAATTCATCTCCCATTTTATCTAATCCATCTAAAGCCATACCTGCAGCACTAGGCCTGATCACGACGAGAGTCGCCGCCGTCATCACGAAGCCGGAGGCCGGTAGATCCAGCACCGGCACATGCCACATCTTCATGTTCAGATCTGGAATTACAGTCCTCTCTACCGGAGATTGAATCGAAGTGGCCGAGGATTTCATCGAGTCTCTGAGTTCGGTGAGTTGTTTCTCCTCCATACAGAGCCTTCCTTGTTTGGTTGAATCGGTGATCACCACGCTCTGTAGCATCGGAAAATCGGCCACCATCTGTTTGACCAAATAATGTCTCATGGAAGCTGCAATTAGGGATGAAATCGTCCATACAATTCGTAGTTTAAGCTCTTCGTCTCCCATTTCCATTTCCGATTCTCCTTCTACGCGTTCTTCCTCTGTTTCTTTGGCCTCTGAATCAGGCTGAACAATCGATTTCCGCCGTAACGACGACGCTCCCAGAACGACGCAACTCTTCAATTCGGCACCGAACTCGGCCTTCCACTTGAGCAAGGGACCACCGCCGTGAATTGAGCCGATCTCATCGCCGCAGCAGGGGAGTTCCATGTGAACGAACTTAATTCCTCTCAATTCCTTCAACGCAACGCTCGGCCAGTAGTACCAATCGCCAAATCCAGAACTCGGCGGCGAAGTACGAGCAATCACACGCCGGATCAAACGAATAGGCGTAAACACAAACTTACGAAACAAAAACCTAATCATGGAATTCGGCGGCGATCGACGACTGACTCTCGATCTCCGCTTCGAATCGAGCATCGGACGAGGAATCGCGAGAAAAACGGTGTCGGATTGCGAAATGAGATAGGCGAATCGCTTGGAGACGGCGAGGCATCGAATCAGAGAACGAGCGTCGATCAATTTGTTGAAGATAAGATGAAGAATCGCATCGGGAAGGAGATCAAAATAGTCTTCATCTTCATCTTCTTCTACTACTACTACTCGTTGTTGCTGTTCTTGATCTCGATTTCGAATTTGAATTTGATTCTTGCTTGGATCCATGGGCATGATGATCTTGATTCTGGATCTTGATTGTTCTCGTTGTTGTTGATATTGATTTGAAGGAAAGTTGGGTGAAGTTTTAAGGCAGTGATTGGACGGTTTCTAGAGAGAGAAAAAGAGACTCCGTGGTTTTTGAGTGGTGTTTGAGTTTGTTTGACCATAGATTTGTAAGAGAAAAGGTTTTTAATTCAAATTTTGCTGACGCTGCAAAATGTGCAACCATATCTCTTCCCCTTTTCATAGGATACTTCTTTTCTTTTTCTTTTTTTTCTAAAAAAAATTAGATAGACATCTTCTTGTTGTTGTTGGTGTGGTTGAACTTTATATTTATTTGGTTTTTAATTAGATTCTCGATTCAAGTATAATTCAAGTGGTTCGATTGAAGCAGTTGTAAGTTCAAATTTGTAAGTTGCATGTTTTGTGAGGGTTTTATTCAGTAAACATGCATATGTACGTAGTTTATAAGGATCTTCAATATAGTGACATTCTCGTTTCTTTTTTTTCTTTTTTTCTTTTTTGATTAGAATGAATGTGGAGTATAGGGATTTGAATATCTGGTCTCTCAAATAAAGAAGTACATGCTGTTTACACGATATTTCAACAAAGAAAGGGAAATGAGATACGTGTAAATGAATTTAATTTGTATTAATTTCAATTTAGTGGAGCACAATCTCCAATGTTTATTCTCTGATTCTTTCTCTCTTATGTACAAATGTCTCGAGGGCTTTGCAGCTTATTCTCGAATGTATACTTGTCTTGAGGACTTTGCAGCTTGTTCTCGAGTGTAGATTTGTCTCGAGGGCTTTGCAACTTGTTCTCGAAGGTGAATCTGTCTCAAGGGCTTTTGCAGCTTATTCTCGAATGTAGATTTGTCTCGAGGGCTTCGCAGCTTGTTCTCGAATGTGGATTTGTTTTGAGGCCTTTGTAGCTTGTTCTCGAATGTGAATCTGTCTCAAGGGCTTTTGCAGCTTATTCTCGAATGTAGATTTGTCTTAAGGGCTTCGCAGCTTGTTCTCGAATGTGGATTTGTTTCGAGGGCTTTGTAGCTTGTTCTCGAATGTGAATTTTTCTCGAGAGCTTTTGTAGCTTGTTCTCAAATGTAGATTTATTTCGAGGGCTTCGCAGCTTATTCTCGATCTTCAAAGGTTTAGGGAGTTTTCTGGTCTTTCTTTCTGAATTCTCTCTAAGTTCTCTGAAGAGTTTCAACTTCTGAACCTCCAAAATGGAAGAGGGAGCTCTCTATTTATAGAGTTCCCCAGGTGGGCTTGGGCTTGTCAGTCGGACTGGGCCTGGTTGACTTTGGGCTTAACCTTTGGACTAGGTTTGGCTAACTTTAGGGCCTAGCCCTTTAGATTTTCGTCTAAAATTAGCCCAAATTTCACATAACTCAATTGTATATTGGGATTCGCCATAATTTAATTTAGGGATCCTTGCTAATTTAATTAATCACTAATTAAATATAATTTAATCATCAATGTTGGGTAATGACGTGAAAATTTTTGATTGGCCAAAATTTCTATTCCAACACATGCTAATTATCGTCAAGCTCACTTTGGCAACATTCTTACTTCTTGTTTTTTCTACTCAAAAAAGAAATCAATTTTGATAATTATTTCTGTTTTTTTGTCTTTTTCATTGAAAACAAGGGATGGAAATGTGTTAGGTATCAATTTCTTGTTTCTTGTTTGCTCAATTTTTAAATTAAAAAAATAATATTTTTACGTAAAATTGGTTTTTAAAATAAAATATTTGAATTTTCTTTTTTGGCATATTACTAGTAAAAAATGATAAATTATTATTTTTTATTTATGTTTATGAAAAAAAATTAGAAATAGAAACAAGAAACTAGATTTTTATCTTTCTAAATTTGATATACAATTATGATAAAGTTTATTAAAAATGAGAAATAAGATAATGAAAACAATTATAAAATATTTATGTTTCTCAGAAACTAAAAATAAATAAACAAGAACAATACCAAAACACAACTTCTAAATTTTTAAATCTTACCATTTAAATATTAAGTTCACATAAATAAGTTTAAATAATAATATACAAATTAGAATTGGAACATTTGGTCATACACGTAGGTAAGTATTTCTAATTACTTTTTAAACTCATCTAACTAACTAATTATTAGATCATTCAAATTTTTAAAAAAAAATATTACATGAATAAATATTGACACACTAAAATTAAACATATGAGTTGAAAATGCAATTACAAACCCTAGAAATTAAGAAATTAAAGAACAAAATATTCAAAGTAGAGAAATTAGAGAAATTACTAGGGGTGTTCGTGGGTTGGGTTGGGTTGGGTTGAGGTACGTTTTAGACCCAACCCAATTATTCGGGTTGCAAATTTCTTCAACCCAAACAACCCTTATTAAATAATGAACCCAACCCAACCCAACCATGAAATATTTGGGTTGGGTTGGTTCGGGTTGGTCGGGTTATAAACTCAAATTTTTATTTTAAGAAAAAGTTAAGTATTGATATATAAAATATATATATATTTATTTTTAAATATTGAATTAAGATCAACAATTCAATTTCAATTTATATCATGAATTTTTACCTTCCAAAGACTCAAACTTATTTTAAAAAGTTGTTGAATAATAAATAATCTCAAAATAATTATAAAATTAAAATAAATATATGTACATATAGTTGTAATATAAGTAAAAAAATTATTTTTTTAAATTAATAAGAAGTTCGGGTTGGTTCGGTTCAACCCAAACTCCTTTTTAGTGAACCCACGAACCAACCCAACCCATAAAGTTTTCATTTGTTTGAACCCAACCCAACCCAAACAAGTTGATAACCCAACCCAAACCGTTGAATTGGGTTGGGTTGATCGGGTTTTTCGGGTCATCGGGTTTTTTGAACACCCCTAGAAATTACTAAGTAGTTTAACATGGTTTTGTTTTTGTGTTTGACAAATTCAAATGTAGGAAACTTGTTTTGATAAAAGTTATGTAGGAAACTTCGAAGAAGCGTGGCATATGTGGACTGAGCATTCACGCATGTGTCTCATTCTTCAATAGTTGACTGCCTTCTATTCTTCGTTTTTTTAATACCACGTGGATTACACTTTAATGATTACCATTTTACACAAAGTATATTAATTTAAAATCATTCTTTTTAGATTTACCTAATGTTATTTAGTATTATTGTAGTTGTAGCATTTATGTATTAATATTTCTTTCTCTTTTAAACTAAGTGTTAAGTCTATACATAGTTTTATAATTGAGGGTTTTTTTTTTTGTACCTAAACATAATTCAACTAGTCATAATATTATTAACTTCTCCTAAAAATTATAAATTTAAACTCATGTCTTCCATTTTGAATCGCAATACTAAAAAAAATCTCTCTAATAATCGTCTTTGGCTAGATACATCGCTACAAGAAACAGTAGATATAGCGATGAAAAATTAGGGTTGAAAAATGTCGCTATAGATTAAAATCAGCGATGACATATATATCGTTTTCGTCACTAAAATTGCAGTTAAAAAGCATTTTCGTCACTAGTGCCTTCATTATGCGCCGGTCTTTTTGGGTAAAGAAACCCAGTTTCATCGCCAAACTTCATTTAAAACCCACTCTGTTAGGTAGTCCCAATGCAGAATTAAATCATATTGTTTGTTGAAGATATAATGAGTGACTAATTATATTTCTCACACTCTCTTTTAGGAGAATACATCTTAGTAGCTTATTTTGTAAACGTTCTTCTACCTTCTTGGTGCACATACTTTTACGTATAACCGCTAGCGCACGAGTCCTCAAGTAATATAAACGGTATTCCTACTGAGTATCGAATCTACAAAGATTGGTTTTAATTCAATTAAATACCACAAATACTTTCACTTTACTTTATTTAGAGAAAACCACCAAAAGATGGTAAACTAAACTAACCAACAAGAAAATAAATGCAAGAAATAATGGGAAGATACAAATATGAGGAATAACTTGGGAAATGATCAATCATTAAGCAAACAGACAATTATAACCCAATAGATAGTGAACTCATAAGTCTAGAAGCTCTAAGGATGTGGAATCTCCTTTCGGTCTGCTCCACTCTCAAGTACTAATTAACTAACCTAGATGTTCTTAGCGTTAGCTGACTCATACAAGGCTTTAAGACTCTTTATTACGAACTTCTCATGTCTATTTATTAATCCCAACTGTCACTCAAGTAAATAGACACTAGTTATGCAATTGGGTTTTTGCCTAAGTTTCTCTTCATCGAGTTTTCACTTAGAAAACTAGTCAATTAGCCAATTCCCAACTAATTAACCTTCATCACCAACTATAATTAATTAACTATTAATCTCACTGTCACTCAAGTAACTAATTAATCGGACATTAAACTAAACTAAGTATCCTCTGTCGAGCTCAACTTAGAAATACCTCAATTAATTAGAGAATCAATGATTAAAGACATTAAGCAACAAATGCATAAATGATTCAAAGCCCTACCAGTCATAAACATCCATAAACTAGTCAATTGGTCCAACAATTCCAACAATTAAGCATCTAAACAATTAAATACAATAAACCCAAGTAATTAGGGACAAGGATATACAAATGCATTCCAAACAACCAACAAATCCCTAAATTTTCAGCCTATACAGTAGCTAAAAGTGAAAGAAAAAGGAAGAAAATGCAAATGGAAGGTCGATCCCGCATTTCCGTCATGATTTCCTCAATCCTCGAGCTCCAAATATTCAATTCCGCTCCAACCTACTCACAAAATACTCCAAAAACCTCTCAAAATAGCATGGAATCAAGTTTAGGGAGAAAAAAACCCTCGGTTTGGCCTCCCTAAATCGAAGAGAAAATGATGTTTTTATAGCAGGAATCGACGCATAGTCCAAAAACAAGCACGTTGCCAAAATCGTAGCGCCTAGGTGCCAGCTCTAGGGTAGAAAAGCCCCAAAATTGCCTTTTTGAGTGTTTCGACACTCTTGGCTCTTGCTCAAGTTTTTATTCTTCATCTCTTCTCTTCTTGGATCTTCAATAAAACTCTAAAATGCTCCAATATCCATCAAAATAATCTCGAACACTTGATTTTGCTCCGTTAGCTTGGTTTCTACAAAATAGACAAAAACATGCATAAAAGCTCATGAATTTCATATCAAAACTAGGATAAATATAAGGAATAAAATAGCACTAAATGAGTGCTATCACTTCTTAAACATTATTTTGTTCTACTTTATTTTGTAACTTTGCAACCTTATACGAAAGCTAGTATATGAATGTTTTAACCTTGCACATCTTATTTTCTTTTTTATTAATTGTTAAGTGGTTTTATCTTATTCATAGAATGTTTATCATGATGTACTAGATCAATTTAAAGATAAATTACAAGAAAGACATGTAAAGAAATGAAATTGATAAAAACTTAACTTTTTAGATTTAGCGACAAATTTTTAAAAAATATCTTTATATTTATGATGAAAATAAAAACACATATTTATCTAAAAGTATTATTTTTTGCAATATAAAAAATGTGCCATCATAAAACATTGGCGAATAAATTAAAACGTTGCAAAAGAGGAAACGAAAATTTACGATGAAAATCGATCTTGTCGTACTCTAATACTTGTGATGGAATTTATATTTGCATCGCAATTGTGACGAAAAATATTTATTTGTTGCAATTGTAACGAAATCTAAATTTTTGTCACAACTGCAATGAAAATCTCTTTCGTCGCAAATTTGCAACGTAAAAAAAAAAAAAAGTATCACTAGTCTGTGACTTCTTAAACTAAAATTTTCAGCGACCATTTGTCAATGACATTTTTGGTGATGCTTTACTTTTCGTCGCTGAAAGTTTATAGTGATGCTTTTTTGGCCCATAGCGATTTTTTTTTTGTCACAAAGGCTTATCTGTTAGTGTATATAGTCTATAAAAATATAATTGTGTGTGAATTTAAAAAGAATATTTCATATGAGACAATCACATGTTAGTATAATAGCATCTTAAACGAGTTTGTTTTAAATAACAAGCTATTTTGGATTAGAATAAGTTATTAAGGGTGCGTTTGGCATATAGAATTGAATTTAGTTAATATGTCTGTGGAGTTAATAAATTTGTATTTGGAGTGCAGAGTTGAATTGAGTTGAGTTGAGTTGAGTTGAGTTAATATGTCTATGAAGTTAATAAATATGTGCTTGGGGTGCATAGTTGAGTTGAATTGGTTCAGGAAGTTTGTGTTTGAAGTGCATAGTTGAGTTATTAAATCAGGAGTATCTAATGCAATTTTTTGTAACCTAAAGAAGCCTGATTTTTTGCTGGCTGCTTTTGTTTGCTTAATTTTTTTTTTCCAACCATTCAATTACAAACATACTTTCAACTTTTCAACACTCAATTGAGATGTCAACTTGAACATTTCGCACATATTTTACAATTTTTTGCATGTAATTAACCATTGTACTTGAGGTAGACAAAATACTATTGTTTCATATGAACAATAAAATGACAATATATTTCAACATTAGTGGAATGTATGAGTAGAATATTCACAAAAGTAATGTTTCCATGCATTGAAATTGATCTTTTCAAAAAAAAAAAGAAAAAAACTTCATTGTTCATCTTTTTTTTTTTAGAAATTGACTTCTTTCATACTATAGAAAATGTAGCCTTATTTTTTCTTTGTACCACACATTGAACTTCTTTCAAATTATATAAATCTAATATTTAATTCTTGAAAGAAATAGATGGCAATTGTTTAATGGAAAAAAGGCAATGTAGCTTTATTTTTTTAAAACACACGTTGAACTTCTTTCAAAATATAAAAATCTAAAGTTTCATTTTTTAAACACATATTGAACTTCTTTCACACTTACAAATGATGTTTGTATTATGACTTTTTTCAATTACTAAGAAGGTCTTCGTTATGAAGGAATTTTTTTTTTAACACACATTGACCATTACTTATTTATTTTTTATCATTTATTTTATATTTTTGCAAATGACCATTTTTTATTTACATTTGTTTAAACACATGTATTAAATTGAATATCTTTAGAAAAGAGAATGTCAGTATTTTACTTTTTCAAGATGACAGGAAAACGACTATATATTTCAACATTAGTGTCATGTAGGAATGGAATATTCACAAAATATTAGTAGGCCATCAAGGGGCTATTTACATGATTCACAAGAAATAACTAAGGTTCACAAAAAAATAAGTAATGGCCAATAATGGGTCGAGTTCGTAAGTCCGAAGAAAGATTGTTGGAGCAAAGAGTCAAGTCAACCAAGTACATGTGCATTTCATATTATTTTGAGCCATGGGAATACTATTGGTTGTCGAAAATTTTCTTCGGAGACGATCGCAGGTGGTGGACGTCGGTTGCCGGATATGGTCACCAACGATTGCCTCCGATGGTCAGAGAAGGTAGCCGATAGTGGCCGTCGATTATCGGATATGGTAGTTAGTCGGGAGAGAAGGTCGTCGACAGTGGACGTTGGTTGCTGGATATGGCCGCTGATTGCCAGAGAAGGTCGCCGAGGGTGGCCGTCATTCGCCAGAGAAACGGTGATAAAATATGTTAATTGAGTTACTATTCTCAACCCCACTGAGTTGGTAAATTAAACCGGTGATAAAATATATTAACGGGCCAAACATTGGTTGGCTTAAAAACAACTCAACGGGCCAAACAACCCCTAAAGATCTGGTTATGGGTGTACATTGGCTTATTGGCATCAGTTTTTGTAACGCCCCGCGTTTTCAGGTTCGACTAATTTTGTCATTTGGAGTTATTTTGGAATTTGGAATTAAGTGATTGAATTAAGTTAATTAAATTCTTTTTGGATTATTGGGTAATGCTTTTTTTTTTAAAGTCCCAAATTAAGTATATATTGAATTTTATATTTAAGTTTGAAAACCCAAAGATTTACCCAAAGATTTCCTCCTTAAATTTACCTAGATTAGAAGATAAATTATTTGTTTTATGGTTTTTAATTGGACTTTATGTTGGCCTATTAAAGAAAATGAAAGTAAAAGAACAAGAAAAATATCCCTAGTCTTCCATCTTCTTCCTCTCTCCCTTTCACGTTTTTTTCTTTTGGAACAACACATACCCATCTTCTTCTTCTTCTTCTTCTTCTTCTTCTTCTTCTTCTTTGACCAAGCTGACACCATCTCACCCCTCTCTCCGGCGACGTCACACGACAAGCACCACGACGCCGGCGACCTCTTCGGCTGCCAACGAACTCACAGACGCGAGACCCACGCTTTTTCCTTCAATTCGACGAGGTATAACTCATACCCTTGCTAAATAAACTTTAGTTTTGGATTACCCATACCCTAAACACATTTGATTTACAATTTTAGCTTGTTTGGAGTCAAAACAACCCTCATTTGAAGCAATTTTCTGTAAAAAACGGGATTTACAGCAGACTTACCCGAACTTCTTTCTGTTTGACGAGGTTTGTCTCTCACCCATGCTTAATTGACTTTAGTTTTGGATTACCCATACCCTAAGTACCTTTGATTTGTAGTTTTATCTTGTTTGGACTCAAAACAACCCACATTTGAAGCAGTTTACTGTCAAAAACGGGATTGACAGCAGAGTTTTAGTCAGTTCGGCACTGTTTGGTAAGTTTTGACACGCTTTAGATCCTTTCAAAATCATTTAAAGTACCTTAGTTCAGTTGCTAACCTTTGAGACTTTTGTTTGTAGTTCCTAGCCAATTCGAACTCGTTCGAATAACCTTCCAATAAGGGATCAAGTTCGTATCGGTGAGTTTTGGTGAAAATAATTAGTTTAGACCTTTTCGCAACCTTTTTAAATGCCTTAACTTAGTCTCGTTCCTTGTTTAGGATTGGAATTAGTTTCGGACTATACAAACTAAGTTTAAAGTCGTTTTTGGGAACCTTATCGACTTACTTTAAGGGCGCTTTAATACATTTAGTAAGTAGAATTCTACCTGATGAGTCTGTTTGATTGTGTGCATCATGTTCTATGTTTCTTGTTTAATTTGTGCCCGTTATGTATATTTTGTACTTTGTCGTATCTTTTGATGAGCATGTTTATATGTGGATTTGTGAAGTTTACATGATGTTGGTATGTTGATTAAATGAGTTTGAAAGTATGTATGAGCATGTTTGTTGGGCATGAGACATGGTTTAGTAGCATGCTTAGGGAACATGCATAGGGTGAGGTTGTGAGGAGGTCAGTGGACCTTGTGAGTTTTACTAAGAAGTATAGGGTGAGTACCAGTGAGCCTCGAGTACAAATGGTCGAGGGGTGGTATTGTCACCATTGGAATAAGATGAGCATCGAGGCCTTGGGTACAAATGGTCAAGGGTCGGTGTGATGAATCTAAAAAGTATGTGTTGGGTGCCGGAATTGGGCCAATGCATTGCTAAGTCATCGGTGCACCTTGGGTACAAATGGTCAAGGGGCGATGCACAGTTCGAGACCTTGGTAACATTGGACAAGGGTCGAATACCGAGCTCCATAGAGAAGTATTGAGGCTTTGCTAACAGTGGTCAGGAGTCGATGCTTCTCGAAGGGTCAGTCTTGGAGAGCTTTGGTGAGGGCTAAACATGAGTGTTGAGTAGAACCGAGTGAGCATGGCATGATGCTGGAATTCATGTGTTAAGTGAATCTGATGCATAGTTTACTTGGTTATGTAAGCATGGCATAATGATGCATAGTTTACTTGTTTATGTATGCATGACATGATGTTGGTTAATTTACTTTGGATAAGCATGTTGAATGTTGTGTATAGCATGTTGTTTGTTGCTTGATGTTTGGTGGCTCATCAGGTGTGAGCTACTTATTGAGTACTTTTGTACTGACTCCCCCCCCCAACCAAAAGATTTTGCAGGTGAGGAGAAGCTCTACGAAACTGGTGATGCAGACGAGGAGACGTGATGAGAGGACACTATTAGATTTACGTGCTTTCTTAGTGTTGATTTTCTTTGAATTGCATAAATAGGATTCTAGTTGTTTTGTATAGGTGTTTGGCGTAAGCCTTTCCATTCTTTATTGTTTTCGAAGAATAGATAGGTTCTTTTGGTAGAATTAGGTTACGAGCTTAAAGTCCTAGTTGCTAAAACTTTCTTTTGTTTCTGCTAACCTATTTGATTTAAGTTTGTTCTAAGTTGTTGAGATTCTGTTTATTCTGGGAGTTTGGGTGTGCTGAACTGTAGCCAGAGGATGTGGATGTTGTTCTTAGTTACTTTGGATGGTTGAAGTGTAGATTTCTTGTTTAACAGGAGCCAGAAAAAAATTGGTTATCTTGTAGTTACGCAGTTATGCTACCGAAATTTTCGGGGCATATAGGTTGTAAGTTCAGTAATGTCCCTAAGTTAGGCCGAAATTTGGGGTCGTTACAGTTTTTGGCTAAAACTGATGTTGAAAATTGACTTGTTAGTTTGCGTCAGTCGATGATCATCAGTTTTTTGAGATTTCGTAACATTGATCGATCAATTATGGTGGCATTCGGTCAGTTTTGGGTAAAGAGGAAGAGAGAAGAAAGAACAGAAAGAATAAGGGGGAAGAAAGCAGAAAGAAGAAAAAAAAGAATGGGACAAAGAATAGGGAAGAAAGAAGAAAAAACGATGGGGAAGAAAATGGAAGAAAAGAAAGAAGAAGAAAGAAGATTTAAAAACAAAAGAGGAAGAAAATCTAATGAGAGAGAAAAAAAGGAATTGTAATAGGTAGCAAAAAATATTATGATATTTGCAAATCTAACTATGGTTTTTGGAGATTTGCAAATATAGCAAAAAAATTTAAAATTGATTCCATTTTTTTTATCATTTCAGTTTTACCCCATTAGTGTATCAACATGTATACCAATAGTATATCTAATATACTTTATATTCATAGTATATAAGTAGTACATTTGGTTTATCAGTCAACTGATATATATCTAAAATGAAGTATATTAGTAGTATATTACTAATATACTACTGATACACTTCTTTTTAGGAATATCAGTTAAATGATAGACTCTATATGAAGTATACCACTAACATATCAAGGATATTATTTGGTATATCACTGATATACTTAACATTGAGTATATCAGTAATATATCAGTGATATGCTTCATCACTTTTGACAAATACTATATCATTCATTCATTACTGATATAGTGTATCGACTAAAAACAAGTGTATCAACAAAAATGTAGTGACCAAAAACAATTAATAAAGTCAAAAACTAAAATAAGGTATATCAATTGTATATCACTAATATACTTTATATTACGTATATCTCATTTTATTTGGATATACTTAAATAAAGTATATCAGTAGTATATTGTAAATATACTTCATATTAGATATATCTAATATACTGAATATAAATCACTATTATACTTTTGATATACTTCATATTAGCTATTTTTGATATACTGTTGATATATTGAGTATTAGGAATTTAAGTTCATTGAGATACTTAAATAAAATATATTAATAGTATAGCACTGATATACTTCATAGTAGGTATATCAACGGTATATCAACGGTATATCATTGATAGACTGTTGATGTACCTCATATTGCAAACATGCGGGATTGCACAGGAGGGTTATTTTGGACATTTCCCATACTCCAACTGGGCTGAGCCGAATTTTTTTGCTACGTTTGCAATAGGAATAAAGGGTAGACATGCGCACAATTAAGCTTTTATTTTTTTGTCATTTGTGCAACTGGCCTAAAAATATATATTATATATTTTTTAAAATAATAAAACCACTTGAGAAACAAAGTGGTTTCTCATGTGTTTTTGCACACTGGGTTTCTCAAGTGGTTTTGCACACAGTAATTAATTACCATGTTAGATTTTTGGAATGTGTATATACTTCACTCTAGGGTGAATTTAAAATCAGAGAGTTTGAGGAATCAAACATACGTATAATTAATTATTGTAACAAATAAATTAATTAATAAACTGAATAACAGATATGTACTCAAATTTTTTTTTTGAATAACACATAGTTGAATAATTTTAGTGAGCAACTATTTAATAAGTTTGTATAATAATTAAGTACAAGAAATTAAATTTCTTATATTTATTTTTGGTTTAAACTTTAAAATAATAATTTATAATTCAACAATTTTGGTGATTTTTTTTTTAAAAAAATGGTAATTCTACAAATTTGGTGATTTTTTTTTTAAAAAAAAATTGGGAGCCATAGCCCCTTGGTGCTCCAATAACCAGTCGTCTCATTTAATAATTTTTTTAATGACGAAGTCTTTTTGAAAATAGTTTATAAGTAAAACGATTAGTTTTAAATTTAGAGTAAAAGTTGATACAACAATGAATAAAGAAGAGAAGAGTGATAGATGTCTATGATTAGCGCGATGGTGAGTAGAGAGGAAGGGGACGAAAATTAACGCGATGGCATGAATCTACCACATCAAAGGAAGAGGAGAAAGAGGAGGAAAATGAAGAAGAGAAAAAAAAAACAAAAAAAAAAAGAAGAAGAATTAGTCGATGTGAAATGAGGAGAAAATGACACAAAAGAAAGAGAATGCCGCCTATTTAGAGTTTGCAGAAAAGTCTACTGCCCAATAGTAGACTCTTATTATAAATCATAACTAGAACTATTATTCTTATAAAACCTTAGAGATAAAAATATTGCTAGAAAATAAAAGTCAACATGTCTATATGTCGTTCTTTCAAACTTAATCTAGACAAACATCATAATCATCGCCACACTTATTTTTCATCCAACATTCTAATGAATTTCTATTCAAAGGTAGTTTTGAAACGTTTATTAAAAGTTAAAGATAATAATGCAACTTTTGAAATAATAGGAGTTCATTTAAACAAGGAACAAAGTTTAGGAGTATTTTTTATAATTTAGCCGAAAATTGATCTCAAAGCATAAAGATAAAACTACAACTTTCGAATGATGAATTAAATGATGATTTGATAGTTATAGTCTCTATTTTGTTTTTTACTAATTGATGCAATTGCGATAATCAGGTGTTTATCATTCGTTTTCCTCGATCTTATAGAAGTATTATGATATGAATCATTTAACCAATAACTCGTCAAAAGGATACATGCAAAGGACCGTCATTAAGTTTCAAGATGCCTTAATCAAGTATATGCAAACTATGGAATGTTTGGCCAAGGAGGAATAATCCATGGAAGGAATAGAGCTTCAAGTGAATTAGCTTGATAAAGCAAATTGACATTTTATTTATTTATTTTGTAATGACTTTGAAGGCTTATTTTGAAACTTATGTTGGGTTAAAATGTTGGAAAATTGTGGGTATGTCTACAAATAAATAACTATAATGAAAAAATGATAAAAAAAAGTTTCATATTTGGGATTATGTCTACTTGATTTAGAGGAAAAAATGTGAATAAAAATAATTGTCCATCCTACCCCTGAAATATATCGCTATCTACATTCAACCTAATTCAACGCAAGATCTTCTAAAAACAAATCTCCCTAATGTTTTGCAACAAAATTTGTTGATATATGGCCTTTTTGGTGGGGAAAAGCAACAAATTCTTTCAAACTAAATTTCAGAAGCTTTCCTCCAATCTCGAACTTGAGTTCCAATGACTCTTTGGGTTTGCATTGACAAACCTCCAACCCTTCTTCATGATGTTTTTTTTTTAAATTTTTAAAAATTATTCTTGGTGTGTTTAGGCAGCCATTATAGAAGTAAAAGCTTAGGTTGGTGTTGTAGATATTGAAATATGTATTTCCCTCTAGAGCTTAAGGTGAAGCGCAAGAGGAGCACTTTGAGGGAAGAATTGAGGAAATTATCTGGCAAAATTCGAAGCCCTCGCCTGTGAAAAGAGAGAGAGAAATGAAATCGATTTTTTTTTTATGGACGGAGAAAAAATAGATTCGACAGAGGAGGAGTTGGGAGTTTGTAGCAGAAGTTGGGATGATTTTTTTTTAAGAAAAATTCCACAGATGGCCAAAACACATACTTCAAAAACCTCTCCTCATATAAGGTATATATAAAGAGAGTTTGCAGCAGAAGTTAGGAGGGTGTATATAAAAGCAAGGCAACTCATAGATAATTAGTATACAGAGGATTAACAACAAATGTAGATGGTATATAACAACATGTACACAACATCTCTTTCTAAACTAAATAGTGTGTGTATGTATAGTACATACAATGATGTCGTGCGTAGATTAGTCTAACAAAGACACAATGGCAAATATGATGTGTACATGCTATGTATATAAAGGTAGGACAACTCATATATAATTGGTATATAACAACAAATACAAAGGATTAACAGAAAATACAGGGTGTATAACAACATGTATACAACATCTCTTTCCAGACTAAAAAATGTGCATATATCTACATACAATGATGACGATCGAAAAGCCCCAACGGAATGGAGCAAATGCAATCATAATGAGGGTTTCAACCATAAGAAAACGGTTTGATGGAATGGGAGGAAAGAGGGTTTCGTGAGCCTCCTTTTTGGTTGTCAACATGAAAAATCTTCAAATGCTTGAGGTTTGGTGAATGTCTCGAACTGATGCATTAAATGAAACCTGGTAAGTGTGACCTTGATTTGACACTTTTTCATCGTTTAAAGCAAAGTGGTTTTATTAAGCAGCCATACTTATGTTCACAGGGGTAATTACGTTTTTAGGGATATATGAGTCTGTGTAATTAATAGCATTGAGACATTTATCCAAAATCCCAAATATGAAACATATTTGTCCATATTTCATTACCCTTTTTTTAGACATTACTTACAATTTTTCAATAATATATTAGTGGTTGAGGTGCCTTGATTATGAATTAATTAATTTACATTAGGGGGAACTAGCATTATTTACTAAAATTTTGTTCGTTTGTGGATGCCTGGACTATAAATACATGTATATGCAGATGTTATGAGCTACTATTTTTATGTTTTAATTTAGACATTTGTTTAACTTAGTTTCATCGAGTTCTAATTGTTCTTTGTGTGCCAGTTTTTTTTTTTTTTTTTTTTTTTTTTTTTTTTTTTTGTGTTCATCTAAAAACTCATGTAGTCACACTATTGTTTGAATTAAACAAAACAGAACGATTATTTGAATTGTTACAATGTTTTTATTTCCATCTATTATTAAAAAAAAAAAATCTACACAATTTCCTCCTAGATACACTAAATGTTGTTAGCCACAATTTTAGGTACTAGAAACTCATAAATCTCTAACAAGGGTATTTAGTCCAAATGCTTATAGTATATTTTAGGAAAAAACTGTTCTAGCCATTTTTGCAAAATGAAACTTGTTTAGACATTTTTCAAATTGAGTGGGTTAGATTTAGACATTTTTCTTGTCGCCCCTAAATTGTTCTTTGTAAGGGCATAAGCCTATTCTTCATACTTGACCCAGACCCCTTTTGATTAGTCTTTATTTGCATGTAATAGTCATTAGCTTAGTTGTTACCTTTCATTAGCAAATTAGGATTTCTTGGCATATATAAACCAACTTTTCATCATTTGTAAATGAGAGTTGAATGATGTAGATTTTTAATAAAATTTGAGTGAGAGTGAGTATTCTCTCCTTTTCTTGAGCTCCAACGAACCGTGAGTTTTATCTTTTTTTTTGTAATTCATGGAATTAGTTGCAGGCCTAAAAACAAGCAAACTGGAATGATCACCAAACTTGTGGATTATTTCAAGGTTTGGTTAATTAAGGAACTCGTTCTCCTTATAACTTGGTGTTGATCATTCAAAGCTAGCCCCTTCTTGACTTTTTGTTTGAGTCTTTATCTTGTGTATGAGTGGCCCTTGTCTTGAGTGTGTACTTGGTAATCATATAACCAAAGGTGTCAGTCAAGGCCACCATTCAAAGGAAGTTTGTATCATATTAAACCCTTACCTTATGTGGACAAACTTTGCAGAGGGAAGGCCTGTAGTGTCCCAAGCTTTGGATTTCGAACCTGACGACCCTAGCTTTCAACATGTTTTGTCCTCACTCACATGTTTCCTAGGAAAATTTTCAAGAGGTCACCCAATATATGATTGCTCCAAGCTAAGCACATTTAACTTTGAAGTTCTTATGATTGAGTCACCAAAAAAGAAGATACATTTGTTGATATAAGTAGTAACTATAAAGTCTTTTAAGCCTTCCTTAGCCATGTCTTTCATAGCCTCAAGATCCATCTTCATTCTGATGTGGTGTCGGTCAAGGACGGAGGTACGTTAGGCTCGGGGGGGTTGGAGCCCTCCCTCAACTTTTAAATATTAAACATTAGTATTATAGATCACGTCCCATTTTTAACTGTTTACTATATAGCCCGTTGGAATAAGCTCCTCTTGAATTCCTTCAAATTCCTAGTTCGACTTCCTTGCACGATTAATTTTTTTTTTTTTTTTCTTTTCGTTTTTTCCTCATTTTTCGTTTTTCTTTTTTCTTTTTTTTTTCCTACTTGTTCCCTCCTTTTTCATTTTTCTTTTTTTCTTCCCCCTTTTTTTGTGTGTTTTTGTTTCTTTCTTTCTTTTTTAGTTTCTGGTTTAATTTGCCTTTTTTTTACAAAAGTAATATTTGTTTTCTCATATTTTTTGGGAAAAATTTTAATTTCACTACTAAATTTGTGTAGTTGTATCAATTTTTCCTCTAAACTCTCAATTTCATCAAATTAGACTCTAAATTTAGACAAGTGTTGCAGTTTTTATCATCTATTCAATTTTTACTAATTCACCCACTAATTTTAACAAAAAACACTGTAAAAATATCCATAAGTCACTAATTTGAATAGAATCAAACTTTGCACAAAATTAAATTTGGTCAATGCACAAATTAACCATTGACTAGCCTTGCCAAAACTCACAAATTTCAACAAAAATTTAGCTCTATTGTCATTTCTCTTTGAAATCTTATCAATTTTGTACCATATATATGTTTTAGAATTTAAAGAATGCATGTAAGGATACTTTTATTTTTAATGATCTTTCAAACGAAAACTTATCAAAGAGTTAAAATTGCAACACTTTTTAAATTTAAAGTTAAGATTGTCATACTTATCTAAGTTTGGGGTGGAATTTGATGAAATTGAAAGTTTAGGGTAAAAATTTATGCAACATAACAAGTTTAGGGTCAAAATTGATTTTTTTTTCCTAATTTTTAAATAATTTAAATTTATACATAATAAAAAATATATATGATATTATAATTCTTTTTTCAATTTCCTTTTTTAATTTAATTTTTCTTTTCTATAGTCAAATAAAGATGGAACAATAAAATTATTTTTTACTTTTAGTACATTATATTTTAAAATTGATTACATAAAAAATTTATAATTCTTATGAAAAAGAAAAAAAAAATCTATTTATAGTTTTTATGGAACAATAAATCTAGTTTGATCTATTCTAATAGACTTTTGAATTAAAAAAGTATGCAATTGGTCTTTAAACTTCCAATTTTATATCTAATAGGTTTCAGAATTTTCAATTTAATGTCTAATAGATCCGTAATCTAAGAGACTTTTTTTCTTAAGTTCAAGGATCTATTAGATACAAAATTAAAATTTCAATGACCTATTAGACAGAAAATTGATAGTTCAATGACTTAGTATAAACTTTTTAAAATTATGGACTTATCAAATACAATCTTGAAAATTTAAGGACCAAATTATAATTTAGCCTATATAAAATCAAAATATACAAATGATATCAATAAATATCAATATATCAATGTGTTCAAAATTATATCTATATAGCCCACCCGACATATAGTTCTAGATCCGCCACTGGTGTCGGTTCATTTATGTACCCCTCCTAACTGGGCATCACAAGGCCATGGAGACAGCAAACTCACCAAACATACATTTCAATTTTATGTCTAATAAATCCATTAATTTTAAAAATGTCGAATAAATTATAGACTTATTAAACATAAAATTGAAAGTTCAGAAACGTTTTAGATACTTTAAAGTTTAAAAAACCTATTATACATAACATTATAAGTTTAGGGACTTATTAGATACTTTTCAAAATTTAGAGAACTATTAGTTACATATTCCCAACCTTAAAAGTTTAGAGACTAAAGTTATAATTTAACCATTAATTTCAAGTAGACGGTAACATGAATTTTTACGGGTAAAAACAAACCAGAAATTTTCTTTGAAACAATTCTAAACCAGTCCAAGCAAGAAAATTATGGAAAGGAAATTTTATTATTCTGTCTTTTCTTATAGATCAATCATAGGGACTAATTTTGCATATATGAGGTTGGATCCCTACCCTTACACTTGTTGAATTTAAAAAGAAAAAAATTAAAAGAAAACTGCTGATCTTTGAAGGATGTCATGTGATAATGAGTAAATTAAGCAGATGATTATGTAGTTTTTTTTTTTTTTTTTTGATAAGTTCAACAACTTTTAAGGTGGGAATTCGGACGTCTAACCTCTTAGTCTAAAATACATACTAATTACTGCTAAGCTATGCTCATTTAGCAAGATTATGTAGTTTTTTGATTTGACAATTATGATTTGTTTCTCTAAGATTTTGAATGATTAAATCTTGCAAATTTCAACAATAAATATATTGTTAGTATCACGTGAAATATAATCAAATTAAAAAATAATTTTATATAAATGTTTCGATTGACAATTCTAAGAGAGAAATTAACGGGATAAAATGAAATGGGGAGAGTGAGTGAGATTGAAGAGAATTGAGTGACGAGTTTGTTTTGAGCTCAACTAATGAAGACATATATATTGATCAAGAGATTAGATATTTGAATTCTTCAATTCACATGTTATTGAACTAACAAATAATAACAATAAAGTGGTCAAGTTTTTTTTTTTCTTTATTAGATTATAAATTTGGTCATTATAATTTCAGCTAATATTCAATTTAGTTGTTCTAAATTTAAATACTTTTCCAAACTAAAACTATTAAATTTTGTAGGACTGTTCATAGAATTTTAATGTAAATTACTGATTTTGACCGTGTCATATTTTAATTTTCTACTGATAAATCAAGATTAAAAGTCTATAGCATAATTTATTTTTTATTTTCTTTTTCTTTCAAACGAATATCCAAATAAAATAAAATAAAACGTTCCTTTATTAAAATTTTTAAATCATTTCTTAAAATTTTTATATCATATCCAAATAATTTTTATAAAACTACATTCCTTTATTTTTCATTTCAAACAAGATAAAGAATCCAAAACCATTTCTCATATTATCATTTCTTAAAAGTTTTTAGATTCCATTAATTATAGATCTCTTGCCTTGTACGTATTATTTTTAACTTTCCCATTTTCAAGATGCATTTTGAAAGGTATGCCTAAAGGTTAAATTTATCTTTTAGTCCCTAAATGTTTGGGTATTTTTTCAATTTAGTCATCATAGTTTAAAAAGTTTCGATTTATTAATCTATTACGTTTTAGCATTTTTAATTATATCTTTTCTATCAATGATTTTTTTTTAGTTCAACATGCGAGAGTTGAGATTCAAACTTCAAACCTCTTGATTTAGGATATATGCCTAAATTACCAATTAAGTTATACTCATGTTGACACCAATAATGAATATTAAAATTGGCTAATGATGAACTTACATGACATAATATATTTAGTGAGTTAGCATAAACTTAGAGAAGAAATTAAGTCACTTAAGATAATAATTTTTTTTGTTCCTCCTCCACATTTCTAAGAAGCGAGATCGGACCTATGCCCAAAATATATAAAATTATATATATTGGAGTGTTTAGTAGCAAGAAAATCTAATATATATATATGTACAACATGGTTTGACTTAAATCCCAAGATTGGGTCATTGGTTTATTCGTAGATAAGTCTTTTTCTGAGTGTGTAGCACGGCCTAGATCAAAATTTTTTTTTTTTTTGTACAATAGGAGTTGGAGGGATTCAAACCACAGATCTCATGGTCATTAATACTTTCAATATGCAAGTTGAGCTATGTTGTCTTTGGCGCCTGGATCAAATCCTTACCTCTTATGTTTTTGCCGATATTATCAAAATATAATTTTAAATAAAAAAAAACATCATTATTTACAAAATTTACCAAATCTCAAGTTTTATATATAAAGAAAATAAGTGATATTCATTAATAATATATCGATTTTAGTTGAACTCAAATATATATATATATTTTTTTAAAGATGTAATACAATATCTTTATAAAAAAAAACTCCTCATTTTGATATTTTAAAAAATGATAAAAACTCACTTTTAAATTTAACGTAGGTAAATTTGCATTATAAACTCTATTTTCTTTAAAATTCAAGTCAATGCTTAAAATGTTTACAAATATAAAATAATAATAAAAAATATTATATTTTTTGCTTTAGTTTATTTTTTAAATTTGATTTGTTATATCAAATATAAATACCAATAAATAAATAAATAATAAACTTTTAGTACATGGTTAAAACGTAAACTTTCATTTCCAATTCTTGTATATTTATCTACATAAATCGGTCTTATTTCTAATTGAATAAATTGGTAGCAATATATATCAATGCGTTTATTTTTTTTTTTTTTTGAAAATGTGTTTAAAATTATTTTTATAAAAATTTGTGCCCTCATAATCTTAACATAAATTTTTGGATCCACAGACTAAATACAATTGTTAGTTGAAGGGAATGAACGTTTCACTCCACAACGGAAGCATTGGATCGTCTTTGATTTTATTTAAAATTAAACAATAAAATTAAGGTTATGCAAAATATACCTTGAAAATAATATTATGCAGAATATTCTAGCAGATCTTTACCTCTTCCACAAAGTCTTCCTGACTATGACTCGAATACAGGACCAAGGCTTATGGGAGCCACTTGAAAGAAAATCCACAAGGGATTGGAGAGGAAGAGGAACTCTAGGGTCACTCCACTATAGACCTAGAGTTGCACTCTTATGCACCGTAGGACAAATTGTGTCCATAGATATAATCATTACATGCAAGTTGATCGTTCACGAGTTGTTCATAATTATAGCTGGGTCAAAAGTCTGTTTTACCCCTATAATTGCATCTTGCACCTTAAGTACCACTGATCCTCTAATGAATAATCTGTTTATAATCTAATTATAAACTAAGTCCCTCTTGGGCCAGTGAGAGGGTGCGGCCCCATTGTTCAAGTCCCAAAATCAACACTTAAGAGAACTACTCATCTACTTTTCCTATATGGGAATGAGTGAATTCCATCTTGTGAGATTATGTTCCTAGCTCCCTATTTTGGTCAAGTCCCCAAAATGGTAGGCATATTGAATCGGCTACAAAAGCCACTCTCACCCATGCAAATCAAAGGACAAGCCCTTACAGGCAAGAGTTCATAACTCACTCAGGATTAAGATTGAGTCGCATATGATCATCATGATGAAATATTAATCTTCTCAATTAACGAATTTATAAAGAGAGATTAAATATTTCGTGGTCCAGTCTTATACATGAAGGGAATAATCGAATTAAATCCACAGTGGAAGCATAGGAATCGTCTTTGATTTATTTAGAATTAAACTAAAATACAAAGGTTAAGCAATAAATACCTTGAAAATAATATTATGGAGAATATTCTAGCGGATCTTTATCTTTTCCACAAAGTTTTCTTGGCTATGACTCGAACACAGGACCAAGACTTGTGGGAGCCTCTTGAAAAAAAATCCCTAAGGGATTGGAGAGGAAGAGGTCTAAAGAGAATTCTCTAATTCTCTCTATTGAGGATATGTGTGTTGTGAAGAATGCACAATGGCTCTCCCCTAGGGTTCTATTTATAGTGGTCTAGGGAAAATAATTAAATAATATATTTTAATATCTAATATATTAAAATACATTTATCTAATCAATTTGAATCTTATTCAAACCGTTTAAAATTCTCCTACGACATTTATTTCTTAATTTGAATCCAATTCAAATTTAATAAATATCTTTTATTTAATGTATCTAATATACATTAATTATTTTAATATATTAATGTATCAAATACAATAAATATATTTTCCTCTTTTATATTTAATATATCCGATATATTAAATATTAATTTGAACACTTCAAATTAAATATTAATTTGAACATTTCAAATTTTAATATTTAATGTATTAAATACAATAAATATATTTTCATCTTTTATATTTAATATATCTAATATATTAAATATTAATTTGAACACTTCAAATTTTTCTTTCAACTAAATTGATCTTTTTAGTGTTACTATGAGCTAGCAAGGGGACCTTATGGACCTACAGATTATAAGCTCCAATGATACAAAATCAATTAATTAAACTCTTTAATTAATTAATTTTCATTCATTAACTCTAGGTCACTCCACTATAGACTTAGAGTTGCACTCTTATGCACTATAGGACAAGTTGTGTCCATAGATATAATCATTACATGCAAGTCGATCCTTCACGAGTTGTTCGTAATTACAGCTGGGTCAAAAGTCCGTTTTACCCCTATAATTACATATTGCACCTTAAGTACCACTGATCCTCTAATGAACAATCTGTTTATAATCTAATTATAAACTAAGTCCCTCTCGGGCCAGTGAGAGGGTGGGGCACCATTGTTCAAGTCTCGAAATCAGCACTTAAGGGAACTACTCATCTACTTACCCTATATGGGAATGAGTGAATTCCATCTTGTGAGATTATGTTCCCAGCTCCCTATTTGGTCAAGTCCCCAAAATGGTAGACATATTGAATCGGCTACAAAAGCCACTCTCACCCATGTAAATCAAAGGACAAGCTCTCACAGGCAGGAGTTCATAACTCACTTAGGATTAAGATCCAGTCGCATATGATCATCTTGATGAAATATTAATCTTCTCAATTAACGGATTTATAAAGAGAGATTAAATATTTTGTGGTCCAGTCTTATACAAACTCATTGTATAAGATATCCCCACTCACATGTCTCCACATGAATGATTTGGATCAAATCATTTGTAACTATTACAAAGTGGGTCGTATCAATAGTGTTACCAGGATAAGGCACCCAATCTTATCCATATACTATGACCCTTTAGGTTATTTCTTGAACATGATCATCTCGTATGTCAACCACATACTGTTCAAGATTACACTAATAACCTTGAATTTTTCATATAATGGATAATATTATATTGCAAATAAAATAATCAAAATTATTATTCATTATTAATTACGAGGCTTTAGGGCATAAATCCCAACAATCTCCCACTTGCACTAAAGCCGGCGAGACATGTATCCTAGGACATACTCTATACCCAACATGTTCTCTCACTTGCCCTAGCAAAGATAAGACATGTTTCGTAATCTCAGACATTCTAGGTGACCCTCAAACGCTTTAGCCTAGAGAGTCTCTTTATATAGATCCAAAGGATTGCCATTAAAAGTCATCTTAGTCACTACCATGATGCTTTCTTTCTCTCGATATGATTCCCTATAGATTGATGTTTTTTATTTTCCTTAATATTAGTCTTTGCACCATTATTATCATGATAAAGAGGATAGACTAAATCATATCTGAAACACTTTTCAGATCTTCAAAGAACTATTTGAGTCAGACAAGTCTTTTTGTTGCTTCACAGGCAAAACAATTTAACTTGTATACCATACTCCACCACCTAGGGTAAAATTTATCTTTATATAGATTTCTTAAATCTTTGTAAGAATTATTGTATCTTGTAAAGATCAAATCTTTAACTCCATACACAAAAATTTCTCATCATCGATAGATAATTTGAGAAAGTTTTTAATTTTCTACTCAATGGTCATACCATTCGTTTAACTTATATATGTTAACCAATTGTTATTGTGGAATGTTTGGCCATAAATTATTTATTGAAGCTTTGATTATGGTCTTCCTTCCTCTCTCTTGCCTCATGTTTTTTTTTTTTTTTGTTATAGAAATTAAAGATTTTGTTATAATTCATGGTGGAGTATGGGATGACAAAGAAAGAAAATATGAAGGGAGTTTGTTGAAAGGTGTTATCGTAAGTAAAAAAATCACGGACAAAGATTAGCGGTTGAAATATATGCTCTCACCGAAGTTGACCCTAAAGAGTTTGATATCAAACTGAGATGCATATATGAGATAAAATCTGAAAATCAAACTCCTCCATTTGAGATAAGTAATGACCGTGATTTGAAATTTTATCTTATGGGTGAAAATATGTTTGAAGTCCCCCTGTACATCTCATTTGAACCTAGGTACAACGGTTTGACCTCAACCAAAGATTTACATGTTGAAGGTAATAAATCTATTTATGGGGGCAATCAAGTTAAGAACACAACTGTTTCGATTCCAGTGCATGCAACATTAGATGATAATGTAGTTCAAGTTGGCTTAGGTGATAACAGGAATGAGAGCACTACATGGGAATCACATGATTCAAAAGAAGCTAACTTTGTAATGGAGTTTGATGAGGCCAAGAACTTTACTTGTCAATCCTATGACATCCCACATGAAAGAAATACTTCAAAATATTGTAAAATAAAACGTGTCATTGAATGTCAATCAGGTAGCTAAAAGACATACATGAATACAAATATTTGGTCATAATGAAGCTCTACAAATGACGAGTTAGAGGTCGGACAAATATTTTTTGGTAAGAAGGACTTATCCATGAAATTAAGTGCGATGGAAATGAAAAAGAACTTTGAATTTAGGGTAAATAAGTCTACCAAGGAGATTCTTTATGTTAGATGTGTTGATGATAAATGTAAATGGAGACTATGGGCATTCAAATTGAAGGGTTCAGACATATTCAAGATTTCAAAGTATGTAAATGTTCATTCATGTTCACTTGATATTTTGAACCATGACCATAGACAAGCAAAATCTTGGGTAGTTGGGGAATTAATAAAATCAAAATTCAAGGGAATTGGTCGTCAATACAAACCACAAGACATCATAGAAGACATGAAACAAGATTATGGTATAAATATGAGTTATGAAAAAGCGTGGCGTGCTAGAGAAAATGCATATATGCGAGTACGTGGATCACTAGAAGAGTCATATAATCTATTGCGTAAGTATGGTGAAGCACTTAAACTGGCAAATCCAGGTACATTTTATGACATTGAACTTGAAGATGGGCGTTTCTTCAAATATGTTTTCATGGCATTAGGTCCATGTGTTCGAGGATTTTTAAATTGTATGCGACATGTTATAGTTATGGATGGAACATTTTTGAACTGTAAATATAGGGGCTCTTTGATAATTGTCACTTGCTTAGATGGTAATAATCAGATTTTTTCCCTTACATTCGGAATTGTAGATAGAGAAAGTGATGATTTGATAAAATGGTTCTTGGAAATGTTAAAAGGTGCAATAGGTGAAGTTAATGATTTGGTTTTTGTATCAGATCGAAATAAAAGAATAGCAAAGTCCATTGCTTCGGTATTTTCCACTACATTTCACGGTCTTTGTGCGCAACATTTGAGAGAAAATTTGAATACTAAATTCAAGAATGAAACAATAGAGCATTTGTTTTGTAATGCTTCAAGAGCATATCGTGAATCAAAATTTTAAGAATTATGGAGTCGCATTCTAGCATTTGATAATGGTGTAGGAAAGTATTTGGAAGATGTTAACCTTTCACATTGGGCACGTATGCATTGTCCAATAAGACGTTACAATATGATGACTACGAATATAACAGAGAGCATGAATGCTCTTTTGAAAGAACCCAGAGAATTACCAGTTGCTACATTTGTTGAACATTTGAGAGCTTTACTACAAAGATAGTTTTGGGAGTGTCGAGATTAAGCTTCAAAAGTTACATCCATCTTGACGAAATGGGCATAAGGAATTGTACAGAAAAGCCAGGAGCATTCTTTAACAATGAAGGATGATTCAATTGATTGTTATCAATTACATGTGAAGGATGTGGATGATGAGGAGACTGTTGACCTTAATACTCTAGAGTGTAGTTGTAAGGAGTTTCAACTAGAGCAATTACCATGTGCCCATGCAATTGCTGCAGCAAGAGCTCGGAGTATAAGTGTATACAGTTTATGTCATCGTTATTATACTAATGAATGTTTGTTGGCTGCATATGCAAAGCCTATTTATCCAGTTGGTAATGCCTCGAAGTGGAAGCACCTATAGACTATGTGGAAATGAAGGTCTTGGCCCCCAAAGTAGCGGCTAGGGTTGGTTGGCGCCAAAAAAAGAGAATCTCATCCATTGGTGAAACTCCCATATTGCATAAATGTAACAGATGCGACAAACGATGTCATAATAGATTGACATGTCATAATCCTATTGCATATGCCGAAAAGTAAAATATGAGATTAATGGACCACTTGTTTGTTACGTTGAACGCTTTAGTTATATTAACTTTTTGTTGTAGTATTCAATGCATTTGTTATGTTAATTGTTCTATTTTATCTTAGTATACAATTGACTACTTTTGCATTCTAGTTTTGTTTGTGTACTGTTTTCTTTTCTCGCAGTTTCTCGTACCTACAAAGCAAGCAAAAAAATGGGTACTTCTAAGAAAACTTTTTTTTCTCATAGTTTCTCGCAATCTCTCGTACCTACAAAACAAGGCAATATATTAAAAAGTGGGTACTTTGCATATTTTTTTTCTCGTAGTTTCTCGTACCTACAAATCAAAGTTCCGAGTAACAAATCATATCTAGACATTCTACAAAAATCATAACAAATGAGTTCGTTTAAAAAAAAAATTCTCGTAGTTTCTCGTACCTAAAAAATAATCCAATATATCAATGTGGGTACTTTGCGTTCTGTTTGTTTTCTCGCAGATTTCTCGCACCTAGAAAACATGACAATAAATAGGGAGCAAGCATCTTGACATTCAAACAATGTACTCAAAATAATGAAATTCTCATTATAATATATATTGAAGTATTAGTAACTTAATACATCGGAGTATTTGTCATTAGTTGGAAAGCCAACTATTTTCTAAAATATGGCATGTTTTCTTGACATAAATGATCGAACTGAAATGTGGGGCTTAAAGAAAATATTTGTAAATGAAAACAAACTCAGTTCAGTGCAAGTGCACACTGTCGATGCAAGTAATATAAAACTGGAAGTATTCCAGAGTATCGATCCCACAGGGAATGGATACAACAAAATTCAAGAGAATAAGCAAAGACGTTTTCAAATTGCAATTTCGGTAACCAATGTAAAACAATAAGTGTGATGGTTTTTGTTGTTTTTGAAATAAAAAGAAATAAAAATGATAAAAGAGGGATCCAAACATGTTTTTGCCCCATTGAAAGAAATTGCGGCCTAATTGCAATTACAATTAATCCTTTGACTCAACACTTAAGCTTTGTAAACCGAATTCAACACCTATTCAACCTTCTATGAAGTATCTTTAGGAGGCTAAGCGATTAAACCGATATTTTTATGGCTAATACGAACTTAGTTAATTTTGAAATACAATTCTTTTGGTTTTAAAGGTTTTGCCCTATGTCTAGGGTCAAAAACAAATTCATATATCTAGGCTATTTTCCTTTATTGCTTTTATGAAAACTAAATTTTTATCTAACCTTTTCAGAATTAAACTCAATTTTTGTATACTAATCTAGGTGATCGATCTAGACTAATAATAAGCATTAAAATCAATAAAAGCAAACAAGCTATAGAGGAAGCAAGGTTGCTCTCACAATTAGGCCTCTATTCTTATCTTTATGGCATTCACATGCTTGAATCCCAAAGAAGGAATTAGCTCATTATAATGAAGAAAATGAAAAATAACAAATTCATCAATTCAATACTCATAATTAAATAACTGAAGTAAAGTAGATAAAGTTCTAGAATAAAAAGAACAACCCAAATCTGAAATATTTATTAATGAAAGACTTGAAAAATAAAAATAAATAAATAAAAAACTTCAACAACAAAGGCAAGACAGTAGCAGTACTTTAAAGGAAATTTGCAATTTTGTGGAAAATGCCTCCAGGTACGAACTGTCTTTTACTAAATGAGGAAAACCAAAAATCAAAAGAACATTTCACTTAACTAAACTTCATAAACTTACAAGAATGAAAATTGAAAATATCATCTAGCTACAGAAATAAAACTAACAGAACAAATAACCCACGAAAAACTAGTGTATTCCTTGGTTGATCGATCCAAATACCCATTCAAAGGCAAATGGATCTTTACCTCATCGAACTTTCATTAAGAAAGGGACCAAAGTCGGAAATCACAGAGCAAAATAGAAGAACAAGATGCTGAAAAAATGACAGAAAAAACGTGAATTACAGATTGTGGGCGAGTAGAAGAAAACCCAGCCACGTTTTGGATTGTTTTCCTCATTTTTATATGCATTGAGGGCTAGGGTTTCCATGTTTTTGCTCCTTCAATCATGGGTCAATGTTTGGGTATGAGATTAGGCTGAAAATTCTCCAAAAATCGAGTAAATCCCGTGGATTTTGGTGTTTTCCTGAGATTCCCCAGCTTCCAGATTTTCCAGAAATGCAATTGCATTTCTGTTTTTCAGATCTACCAAAATTTTCCAGAAATGCAATTGCATTTCTGTTGCATTATTTTTCAGACTTGTTTTCCAAAGGAATGAAATTGCATTTCCAAAATGGAATGCAATTGCATTTTGTGCTTGTTCACAAACTTGTTTGCCCGAAGAAATGCAATGCTCTTGCGAAGGAATGCTATTCGGAATGCAATTGCATTTTTCTTTTTTGCTCCAAATCTACACAAAAACAACAAATTAGTTTAAATTCCATTCTTTTTTCAACTTCTTTTCATTTTCCACTACTCCAACAAGCTTTCAAGAATTTCACTCATCAACACTATCTTTAGCTTGCACGGTAATCAATAAAGCATACAAAAATGACAAACATAACTTAGTTTAGGGTTAAATAATCCTCATAAATAAGAATTATCAATAAACTTACAAAATCAGAACCAGTTACAACGTATTCAAAAACCTTAACGGTGAATACACCACGATCACAACAATTACGTTGAATTGGAGCCGACTCTACCATTACAATGGGCCAAGGTTCTGTATGTCGAGACTCTCCACCCCGTCTTGTAAAAAAACCGGTACATTGCAATATCAATGGTACTAAAGTTCGCACTGACTCCAACAGCGTTGTTATCTCCTCGATCGTAGTGTATGATGGGAGGGAATCACATACTTTAATCTCACACTGAATTAGATCAAAGTAAATTAGTAACCAATGGTTTCCCTTTACGTTGAACGGTGCATACACAACATCAACATCGACCCATGCATCCTTGAAGTTAATGTTACATCTGAGGACATAATCGACCAATCGGTACTCAACTTGTCAATCGAATGAGCGCTTCTCCTCTGTGCACTGTTGATTAGGGGCCACTTTGCTTGTAGATGGAGCTGCACACACATATATTAGTGAATATGATAAACATATATACATTTAAATATGGTTTAATCAACTGCACATACCATGAACACCGTGTCTGCAATTGTAAAGTTCTATGAACAGAAGTTTTCATTGGCCTTCAGCTTCAACCGAATGAATAGGAAGATCGTATCTAGGTGCTGTATAAAAAATGCATCATAGTTAATGCCAAATTTAAATAACCTACCAATGGTACCACAAAAAAAAAAAACCAGAAGTTAAAGGTTAAAAATATTACTTTACCTTATAACTCAGCCAATGTCGACACATGAACAAGTCTTTAAAAAATGACTTTAGTTTTTTTTTTCAGTGATTGTGTGCCACAAATCACTATTCGTGTTCTTGTTAGTGATTCATCACCTAAGTCTTTCCAACTCGCTTGTTGGTATGTTGTGCATTGGACTGTACACATTTGCATCATCCATTAGTGGTTGAACATTGTTAAAAATCTTAGGTCGTTTACTTAGGGTCGTAAAAGGAGTAGAAATATGAACACTTGCACGTTTCTTATGTGCAACGCGAACATACAGACGTACAACTTTGAATGGTGATATCTCTGTCACATCTGACTCCTCACGATCTCTGGTTGAAGTATTTTTGGTTGGTAGCTCATTAACAGGGGCACTCACCACAACCAAGTCATCTTGTTTGTTTACTTCTTGTACCTCATGTTCAATGGCCTCGTAGTCATCCTTTGGCATTTTCAACCATGATGGTGTACTTGGCATTTCAGCTTTAGAAAAATTTTCTTCCATCGTATGTATTGTTGGTGTGCCCACAGCTTCATCCACTTTTATTTTTTCATTTTCTTCATCTTTTTCTTCACCGTCCTATATTGTAATAATAAAGTTTGAGAAAACATTCATATATTGTTGAACACAAACTTCTTTAAATGTATAATAAAATTGCACATCTGTTCCTCTAGGCCAAGGCTTTTTAAGATCCTTGATAACATCAATTTGAGTTCTGCAATACTGGATGTCATTCGCTCCATACCATTCTCCAAGTTCATGACTCGTTCTTTAAGTCTCTATACTCCTCCGAGGACATGGATTTGGACTTATGTTTTTTCTTGGAGCCACATATTTTCTTCATTGATATTTTTTCTGGCATTTCATGTCATGTCACATTCTCAATGGGAATGTTTGATGTTTGGGCCAATGAATCCTTGAGACCCAAGAGGCAGGGGTGTGGAGGTTGTTCGCCCCTAATTACATTAGCGAATAATCTTTCCTCTTCTGTTGGCTCAAGGAACGCTTTAATTTTCATCTAGAAATTTGAAAAAGAAAAAAGTAAGTGCAAACAACATAATTAAGTAATATAAGAATGTAAGAAATTTACTATGTAGATGTGATATACCTTTTGTAAGTCAAACACTTGACCTTATATAACATTGGATGATGGAGATTGCATGCAAGACTATCGTAACATACGGGGGATAGCATCGTCACTTATTTTCTTCGCAATACAACCATTTATGGTTGATATTGATTCGTATGCCCATACCTATGATACATAAGAAAAAACAATTATTTATAAAAGCTAAGCATGTAAAATTTATGTAAAATATTGTTTATACTTGTAACGCATGGGGAAATCCAACTACAGTATATCTGTAAATGTTGTCTTTCAGTTTCTCCTTCACCATGCTCAAGATTTTTTTCAGCCCCCATAGTGTACGTTCAAAAATGAGGAGCCCCAGTCATAACTATTGAGTGTAGGCCAATCATCAACGATCCCCCATAACTTCGTGTCGACTTTTAGTTTCTTCTCTTTACCTAACAAACCCAATTCTAGAAGATATAGTAAGGCCAATTTTACACAGCCCTCATCATCACCTTCGTATTTCAAATAGATATTCTCTAACTCACTTGCATTAATAGTGGTCTTATCTTGAAAAACTTTTTCCGCAGTCTATGATTTATTTTATGCTGGAAAGAATAATTTTAAAGACTGCACCACAAACCAGTTACTATATCAAACTCTAATCGTCCAAAGGTACAAACCTCTCCTCCAACCATGAAACTTATGCAACTATCCCTATCCTCCTCCACTTCTCTCAATAAAATTTAGTCGATGAGTTGTCTGTTAAATGTGACATCTAAATCAAGGAAGTGACCAAAGCGAGTACATCTAAACATTTCTTGTTGATCAGGAGTTAGCTTGGATTTAATGTTCTCAATTGTCTTCCCAATGTGGGATTGACTAGTAACTTGAGATCGAAAGTGACCCGATGGCTTTATCAAGTACTTGGGGGGGTTTCTCAACGCCATGGATATCTAAAACGTAAAAATCAACAAGAATTCTATTGTCAATATAGAGAGCACTCAAACATATGCACACACTACTTATTGGGCATAACACAAGTGAAATATTTCAAAAACGAACTCATTTAGCATGCTGTTTTTTTTTCTTGCAGACTTCTCGCACCTAGAATAGAATGCACTAAAGAAAGATAAACAACCTAGCAAAGCTATCCAACACCCAAACATATACATACACTACTTACTGGCCATAGAACAAGTGAAATATCACAAAAAAGGCATTTTGCATTCTGTTTTATTTCTCGCAAACTTCTCGCATCTATAATAGAATGCACTAAAGAATGATAAACAACCTAGCAAACCTATCTAGCACCCAAACATATGCAGACACTACTTAATAGGCATAGCAGAAGTGAAATATTTCAAAAAACAACACAATTTGCATTCTGTTTTTTTTCTTGCAGACTTCTCGCACCTAGAATAGAATGCACTAAAGAAGGATGAACAATCTAGCAAAGCTATCCAGCACCCAAACATATGCAGACACTACTTAATGGGCATAACACAAGTGAAATATTTCAAAAAAGAACTCATTTAGCATGTTGTTTTTTTTCTCGCAGACTTTTCGCACCTAGAATAGAATACACTAAAGAAAGATAAACAACCTAGCAAAGCTATCAAGCACCCAAACATATACATACACTACTTACTGGCCATAGAACAAGTGAAATATTTCAAAAAAGAACGCATTTTACATTCTGTTTTATTTCTCGCAGACTTCTCGCACCTAAAATAAAATGCACTAAAGAATGATAAAAAACATAGAAAAGCTATCCATCACCCAAACATATGCAGACACTACTTAATGGTCATAACACAAGTGAAATATTTCAAAAAAGAACACAATTTGCATTCTATTTTTTTTCTCACAGACTTCTCGCACCTAGAATAGAATGCACTAAAGAATGATAAACACCCTAACAAAGCTATCCAATTCCAAGACATATGCACACAGTACTTAATGGCCATAGAAAAAGTGAAATATTTCAAAAAAGAACTCAATTTGCATTATGTTTTTTTTTTTCTCGCAGACTTCTCACACCTAGAATAGAATAAACTAAAGAACGATAATCACCTAACAAAGCTATCCAGCACCAAGACATATCTAGACATTACTTAATGGCCATAACAAAAGTAAAATAGTTAAAAAATTAACTCATTTTGCCTTCTGTTTTTTTTTTCTTGTAGTTTTTCTCACCTACGAAACAAGGCAAAAAATATAGAGAAACCATAGAAATCAAAGTACCCAGACCCAAATCATAACTAGACGTTCTAAAAATGATCATAATAGGAGTATAGATTAAAAAAAATACAACTTTTTTTACTTAATCTATGGTTTCTCGCAGTTTTTCTTACCTAAAAGAGAATGCACTAAATAAAGATAAACACCCTAATAAAGTTATCCAGCACCAAGACATATCTAGACATTACTTAATGGCCATCGCAAAAGTAAAATAGTTAAAAAAAAATGGACTCATTTTATATTCTATTTTTTTTCTCGCAGTTTCTCGCACCTAGGAAACAAGGAAAAAAATAGAGAGAAACCATAGGAATCAAAATACCCAGCACCAAATCATAGCTGGACATTCTAAAAATAATCCTAACATGAGTATAGATTAAAAAAAACACAACTTTTTGACTTAGTCCATGGTTTCTCGCAGTTTCTCGTACTTAAAAGAGAATGCACTAAAAAATGATAAACATCGTAATAAAGTTATCAAGCACCAATACATATCTAGACATTACTTAATGGCCATAGCCGAAGTAAAATAGTTATAAAAAAAATGGACTCATTTTGCATTCAGTTTTTTTTCTCACAGTTTCTCGTACCTAGGAAACCAAGCAAAACATAGAGAAAACCCATAGAAATCAAAGTTCCCAGCATCAAATCATAGCTAGACATTCTAAAAATAATCATAACAATGGATCTATTTTATTCTCTCTCCACCTTGGCTCTAATGAACATTGAATAAAATGTTGCAACCTCATATACACTGATGGGACCAACCTCTATAACCTTAGCTACCTGTGTCAAACATAAAAGTACCTTCACAACCAAATATTGACATAACATCCATCATAACCCAAGGGCACCTACACTCACCCCAAGTCCCAGACCTAGAAGACATCAATGGTTTTTATTTATTAAGCTCACTTGAAGGATCTAACCTGAGACCTCTAAGCCGATATGACCAAAAGCCCCCAAGCCCTTACCAACAAAGCGGCCATTTGGAGCTTAAATAAGTTTCTCACTTAATACACTTAGAATCAACTTCCAACCAAATAATGGTGCAGACTTGTATTTAACTGATAATCAATCAAAAAAATCATTGAAAATCTAGAAAGTGCATACTTTTGTGATTAAGCACTAATAGAATCGAAGGTCTTTCCCTTTTGTGATTAAGCACTAATAGAATCGAAGGTCTTTCCTTTATATTACGAGTTTTGCAATCGACAAATGTAAATACAGATACACCAGCAAGGTTATTCTTTAAGAATTTGGAGAGCATGAATTTCATATGTAAAATATCACCTAAATTTTGTTTTTAGGCTAATTTCCTTTAGAAGATGCTTCTAGTTGGGAAATGGAAGGAGTCGTCGTCGTAGTCAGTCAAACTCAAGTCGTCATCGTCGCAACCAAAGCAATGCCTATAGTCGAAATCGGAGCAACACCTTCAGTCGAAATCGGAGCAACCGAAACCGAGTTGTCACAATCAATCGAACTCGGAGCAACAACCACCGTCACCGTCAGTCAAACTCGGATTAACTCTCTCCGTCGCCGTCAATCGAACTCTCGTTGGCGTAATCAGTCGAACACTCGTCATCGCCGTCAGTCGAAATAGAAGGGGCCTTCGATCAAGTGAGAGTACATGAAGAAAGTAAAAAATTAGGGCAAAATGTAATATTTGGGATTTTTTTTAAATGGACAAATTGGTAATTTCATACCCTTAATAGTCATATTTCTCTTTAAATTTAAAACTCATCCCAAATCTATTTAATACCCCTTGAGTTGTCCTATTTTTGACAATTTTCCTATAATCTTATATATATTAAAAAGCTACAATCTTGAAAAAATATTTTTGGACCATTATGTCCTTTTATCAATTTATGAATTTACTAAGTATGCCATTTAAAATTTTAAATTAAAGTTTAAATTATCTTAATTAATTATTAAAATGTTAAAACTTAGGAATAGAAAGGGTTTGAATATGAAAAGTTTTACTTATTTATTTCTAATCATTTATGATTTTATATTTAATTCAAATTAATAGTAGAATTTCAAAAGTTTTCTAACCTATCAATTTCTATGCGTGTATATATGGAGTTCTCCCACTTTTTATACAACAATTATGCTATTTCGAGAAAATTAACTAACCATGTGTAGACCCCAAAAGAGCAGTGAAAAGAGATCATCTTAAATATGGTTGGAAGACTAGTTGAAAAATATCACATCAATTGACGATTGGGGTTGGATTGAACTTCAAATTGTGAATAATATACCATGAAATTGGAGGAAGAAACAGGCGTTCCAACTTTCAACTAACATAAGGAAAGTTTGATCAACAACAACATGATTGAGCTTCAAATTGTGAATGATATACCATGGAATAATTGGAGGAAGAAACAGATGTTTCAACTTTTAATTGGCATAAGGAAAGATTGGTCAACAACAACATACACAATTTGAACAAGGAGATCCAAGGGAGCACGGGAATGAGAGTCTGATTTTACATGAGGTTTTGAGAGTTTCTGTTAATGAAAATGAGGAAAGTCTTAGGGTGAGGACTAATCAGGAAGTGGGAATCTTCTCTTTTTTTTCTTCTTCTTCTTCTACCCTTTTGGATCATTTTCTCTATAAACAAAACAAAACAAAACAAAACAAAACAAAAAAAAAAAAAAAAAAAACCTAGCTCTCTTTGTTAGTTTGTTTCTTTTCAACTCTGGATTTGCGTTCTTCTCAAATTTTTGGGATTTAGTAGTGTCATGTAACACAATGATATTTATCATTATTATTGGAGAATAAAAGCAATCATCTTTGAATAAAAAATTTATACCATTACCTTGCAAAAAAAATTCGACTATCTTATCTTTCTTATTTTTCATGAATTACAAATATACCAGTTATTTTAAGACCATATTTTTCCTTTTAGTCCATCATGAATTATAAATACAAACTTTTTTTTTTTTTTTGCAACCATACTACCTCTTTTATTCCTAAATAATAATTAATTGATTAATAAATTTCACATATAATTTACATTAATTCAAAACATAACAACTCCATACGCTTATTCAAAAAAAAAAAACAACTCCATACACATTATCACAAGCATTAAAATTAATTATTCAATATAAAGTATTTATTAAAATAATAATAATTAATCCAATCAAATAATAATTTTTTAGAAAATACATTCTTTTACCATGGTAATAAAAAAAAAACTAATTTTTTTGTTTTATTTTGAAAACTTTTTTAAAAACATATTACAAACTACAAATTTGTTTTAAATATTCAATTCAATTTTCTTTTCTTTTTTACGTTTACATTTTATATATTTTAATGGTTATAAAATTTAATTAAAATTGTAAAAATTTTATTCAATTGAGTTATTTAAATTTAAAACAAATAAAAGAAAAATCTACTTAATTGCATTGGAACTAATTTATTATGCCAAAGTGAGCATAGTTCAACTGGCATAAAGTATGTGTTAACAACCAAGAAGTCTGTGATTCGAATCCCCCCAATCCCATATTGTACCCAAAAAAAAAAAAGAATTAATTTATTACGTTTGTAAGTTTCAAATTCAATATTGGTTAATTATTAGGAAATAGTTACAAATTTAGTGTTTAAAATTTATTACTTTTGTAAGTTTCAACTTGGTAATTATTAGCAAAGGGTTACAAATTTAGTTTTAAAAATCAATCATCAATTAAAAAAAACAATCACCTATTCCAACTGATGAAATATATAAATGAAGTGGAGGTAAAATTTTTTGTACATGAGACAATCTCTACAATTGAGCCTTGGTGTAAGTTGTAGTTATGTCATATCAAAAAATTAAAGAATAAGCTATCACATGAATTGGCTAAAGAAGCTACTAAGGGGGAAATGAAGGAAATGTGGGATGTCAATTTCCACCATGGTTCTTGCGATGAAGTAGAAAGTTTTTTGTTATTTCATTTATGTTCAAATTTATTTTTGTTAACAATGTAAAATATTTAACATTTTAATCACTACCTACATCACTAACCAACCAAAGCAATACCACTTTGATGCCAGTTTCACACATGCAATTAGACCTCGACCCATGGCTTTACAAATCCTTGGACTTCTCTCCTTTTTCTTTTCTTTTCTTTTTTTGTAATTTAATTGTTCTCCAAAGATTCTTCATTGTTGTTGGACTAGGAATAAAACTATAATTCCTCCAATCAAATATTTTCTTTATGAAATAAATATTATATTATGAAATAAAACCCCCTATATTAAGGTGTTGTCGAACATGGGAGTAAGTGATCTAATTGCTTTTTCTTAGATCAAATTAGTATATTTTTGTTGTTGCTACTACAATTCGTTATAAATTAAATTTTAGTTATTTAGGCTTGGTAAATGATCTATTTAATAAACTTGAATTTAAGGACAACTAAACAATGGCATCAATATAAATTAAAAGTGAAAATTTTAAGAATTTCACACCCTATTTAACTAAAGTTATTTATAGAATAATCTTAAATTTCAAATCTCATTTTTTAATTTTACTTTTTCAAATATGATGATTATTTATTAATACATTTTGTTTAACTTATGAAGCCTAACCAAAATTTGTTTTTAAGAATATAAAAATGTAGTTCTTTATTTTTCAAAATCAAACTTAGCCATTGTTTAAGTAATCAAATTAATTTTAACTGGAATATAAAAACATTCGAAGAATAAAGTAAAAGAAATTATATAATAAGAAATTAAAATTAATTTTGATATAATAATAATTAATAACAATATTTTATCTAAATTATTTGAGAATTAAGTTATTTCAAGATAAATATATATATACACGTGGTAATACACTAGTATATTAAAAGCTACAACCTCAATCCCAAAAAAAAAAAAAAAAAAAAAAAAAAAAAAAAAAACTACAACCTTTAAAAAACTTTTTGGACTATTTTACCCCTTTGTCAAACTTAAATTTACAAAGTATGCCACCCATAATGAATTACTAATAATTATTAATTTTTTGGTACTCAATGATTATTAAATTATATAGTAATTTAACTCACAAAGTAGCATTTAAAAGTTAGAATAGCAAAAGTTTTATCTTTATTTATATAATTACTAACTTTTAACAAATTTAATCTAATTAAAAAAGATTACCAAGAATCTTGAAATCTCAAAAGTTTTGACAATTTCAATAAATTATATGTTGAATTTAAATCATAAAATCTATAATCTATATCTATAATATATATTTAAAAAGGACAATCCTAGAAAAATATTTTTGGATCATTATGTTCAATTTTAATTTTTCAAATTACTAGACATGTCACTAAGAGTTGCAAAAAAAAAAAAAAAAAAAAAACCAACTAATTTATCTCTCATAAATTAATTAATAATTCATCATTAATTCAAACTATATTTATTTACAATACAATAAAAATTATATATAAAATAAATAAATAAATAAAACCTTGATAAGTTTAGATTTTATTTTGTAACCCAAACAAAACTCTACATTAAATTTAGTTTTTTTTCCTATTTAACATTCTTTAATTGGATTTAAGATTTTTATGTAGAGATGTTACAAGTAATAAAGATCGGTCTTAAATTCATTAAGATTTATCATAAACAAATTATATATATATATATATATTAAGGATATTACAACTCAAACAAAGAAGTGGAAGAATATGAAAAGAAAAAGGTAAATTAGTGTTAGAATATGAAAAGGTTTGCATTCATTTACATAAATCAAGTATAGGATTAAATATGCTTATTTTTAATTACATTTAATTGTAGAATATCAAAAGTTTTAGAATCTCAAAAGCCTTGCAACTTCTTCATTTCCTATAGTTATAAAATGACAATCTTTCCTTCACTCTCTAGAACAAATTGAACTCCATCTTTTCTTTCTTTCTTTCTTCTTCTTCGTTTTCATTTTATTTTTACATTTTTCCTCTCAATTCTTTATCATAAAACTTTTTACATGGTGTGGTATCATTTTTAGTTTTTCAAACTATAAAGCAATGTACTAGCAAAAACAATAGTTGATGAAGAATGACAAGGAATCTGGAAGGAAGAGTTATAAAAAAACCTGTCAAAATAGATTTCTCAATGGTTGGAGGAAGAAGCTCAAGAGGCAATTTGTTTTCGAGTTGATGGACGCTTGGAAGAGATTAACTATGTGGCTAGCGAGGGACCCAATATTCCTTCTTATTTTTGTAACTTTATTTGTTCTTTTTTTCAAATAGAAGAAGAAAAAAACAACTATAGAGTAATGTTATTTTTAGAAACTTTAGATATCATTGTATTTTGAGAAGCTATCATCAGCTTGATCTCAAGCATTGACTAGAGGTAAAACTACTTCAAGAAAACCATATATTACATATACATTGATTTCCTCATTTGCTATTATTATTTTTAAATTATTTTAGAATTAATCTTTTAAGATTTTTTAAGGTTTATGTGGACTTTGGATTTTTTTTTGTTTTATTTTTTTAGTATGTTATTATTTTTATTTAAATAGAATGTAATTATTAGTTGATTTTATCTTAATCTTCTAACGAAGAAAAAACTATCTTTCTTTTTTAATAAAAAATACTATCATCTTTATTTTCTTGTATATGTTTTTAATGAATGCTACATGACTTTTTAGTTACCATAAAAATGTCCTTAAAAAAGTTAGTTAGAATAAAAATATAAAAAGTTAAAAACAATGTCGTGCATTTGAACATGGTAATACACTAGTCTTAAAAAGTGGCTAAAGGGGGAATTATTTTTGGACTATTTGGTCCAAACTCTTATTATATAATATCTAAGTTGTCCTTACTTCAAATTTTTAAAAATATTAATTAAATTAAATACTCTATTACCACCTCTCTAAATTCTTCTTTTTTGAGTTTCATTTTTCTCTCCCTCCATCCTTTCCTACCCACTCTCACGAAAATTCACAACAAATTTCACTAAAATTTATTCTCTCATTAACTTGACGGCCTCTCTCTCAACCTTTTCATTAACTCTTGAGAAATTAATCTTTAATCTTATCTTATCTTACTACCTTAAAAAAAAAATTAGACTATTTTGTCCAAACTCTTATTATATAATATAATACCTAAATGCTCCTTACTTCAACTTTTAAAAAATATATATTAATTAAATTAAATACTAACTCTCCAAATTCTTTCTTTTTCAGTTCCATATCTCTCTCTCCCCCTCATCTATCCTCTCCCTCACCAAATTCTACTAAGCTTCACTCTCTCTCCCTCCCTTTTCTCTCTATTAAAACCCACACCCCCATTCATTAAAATTAAACCACTTTATTTTTTAAAATATATATATATATAATAACTCACACACTCACATAAATAACTCTCTTTTTCTCTCTACCTTAAATTCTCTCTATCATCTCAACTTAAGGAAAGAAGATACATTTGAGGGAAAGATTGAAAGAGATTTTTTTTTAATTTTTTTTTAAAAAACTAATTAAAACCCACTTAAAAGAGACATATTAAAACTCACACACTCATGTAAATTATAACCTCAATATGGTCCTTTCAATCTTCCTCGAGTTTTTATCAAAAACTTTTCATTTGCTCACTTTATCACTATAAATATAGACACATTTTCTAGGTTAGAACCAAATAGTATTCATCATTTTTTTCTCTATTCTCTATTCAAATTACAACTTTGTTATTTCTATTTCCAATTGTTAATCATCATGTCTTTAGAAGTTTATATCTTTTGGTTTTGTTTCAAAAGGAAGGGATTGTAAAAATCATGATAATTTGAAGAGAAACAGTATTTCAAACATAAACAAACCATCAAGGTCCACATAAACAAACCATCAAGGTCCACTTCAAATGTAAGGTTCTTTCTGATTCTAGAATGAAGAGGTATTATTTGTTTATAATATATTGTTTTTGTTTGAATTCTTTTTATGGATTTTAGAGTATTAAATTTCAACAAAAAATAAAAATAAAAATGTTCACTTTCATGCACTGATTTGTTATGCGTTGAAGGAAAAAAAAATAGTAAATCTTGTATTATATCTAATTTGTGATCAAACTGTACTTCAGAAAGATTTATGTCTCAAAGATTATATCTACTACTTTACATTTTGGATATTTGTAAACTAATAATGTATTATTTTTTCTTTTTAGTTGGTTTGATTTATGTTGGAGACAATATGTATTAATGTGTTCAAAGTTCATTTGTTTAAGGTTTTTCTTTTTTAAATATGTAATTTTCTCATGTGCTGGAAATGTTGAGAATGTTGAAATTAATTGAGGGAATATACTTATTAAATTGGATGATGGAGGTGTGAATGATTTATGTTCATATTAATGAAATTCGTGGAGTATTGGATATTCAGCAAATAGATCAACAACTTATCGAGTTGTATATATTTCCTGATAAATTAGACTAGAGACAATGTTAAAGTTAAAAAAAAAAAAAAAAAAAAAAAAAAAAAAAAAAAAAAAAAAAAAAAAAAAAACTAAAATTTGGACAAAGAAGATATCATATAGAGACACTCAGCCAATAGAAAGCTCCAAACTCAATCTAATACAACATATTTGAAAATAATTCCATAAAAATTCAAAAATCTATGAAAGCTTTTATATTCTATATATATATTTTTTAAAAATCTTATATTTTTAATGTTCCATAACGTTCTAATTACAATCTAAGAAGTGTTGGCTATTTATAGTTTTACAAGAAAATGCAAATATTTTAGACTAGAGACAATGTTAAAGTTTAAAAATAAAATAAAAAAATAAAAAAATAAAAAAAAAAACTAAAATTTGGACAAAGAAGATATCATATAGAGACACTCAGCCAATAGAAAGTTCCAAACGCAATCTAATACAACATATTTGAAAATAATTCCATAAAAATTCAAAAATCTATGAAAGCTTTTATATTCTATATATTTTTTTTAAAAAAATCTTATATTTTTAATGTTCCATAACGCTCTAATTATCTAAGAAGTGTTGGCTATTTATAGTTTTACAAGAAAATGCAAATATTTTTTTTAATTAAACTAATAAATCCTAAAAAAAATTAATTAAAAAATCCAAAAATAATAATTAATGGAATTATTTTGTTAACTAATATTAATTAAAAATAATCAAATATGTCACATATTGTGACAATCTTTTGGGTGTTCACTCTCTTTCAATTAGAACTTTTTTTTTTTTTTGGAAAAAAATATTTTCTTCAATAATCAAACATTTAGGGTGTATTTAGGTCATTTCAACTTCTACTCATTCTCAATAAAGTGAATAATGAAGATAATTCTTTGGGTGCTCTCTCTTAATTATAATGTTATTACATCTTTTTAAGAAAAATCTTTCTTTCAATTAAGTGAAATGTCAATAAGAAAATAACTTACAATAAATAAATATATAACCCAACAATTATAATAAAACAAAAATAAATATGTTGAACTTTTTTACTCAATTTATGATTAATCCCAAGAGGTTAAAAAAAAAAACTCCACACACACATATATAAATACAAAAAAAAATGATTAATTCCAATATTGTAAATAGAAAAAAAAAAACAATACAAATATTGTGTTCAACCATTTATCCATTATGTTTATCTTCCCTCTCTAATATCACTCTTATTTTTTCATTTAATTGTTTGCTACATTATGTATTTTCATTTCTTGGTGATGTAACTATAGGTACATCAATAACTAAGTTTTTGACAATTTTTTATTAATAATAAATAAAAGTTTACTCAATATACTAATAGTTAATTAATTTAGTTTTACAAATAGCATTAACCATTCTGTCTAATAACTTTTCCATCAATTTGAATATAATTCAAGTATTAGTCTATATTTTTATAAATATTTAAGGAAAAATTACCTTTTTGGTCCATGAGTTTTTAGGTATAGGTGCGTTTGGTCCCTGAGTTTTCAAAACGTACCATTTTAGTCCTCGAGGTTTGAGAAATAGGTTTAAAAGGTCCCTATGTTTTTTTTTTCATTTATTAGTAATTTTTATAATTTTTAATACATTTTATATTTTAAAAAATTCTCTCTCCCCTCTCTCACCACATTCTCTCTCCGCTCTCCTCCCTCCACCCTCCTACCCTCTTCTTCTTCTCCCTTTCTCCAGAACATCTTCTTCTTCTCCCTTTCTCCAGAACATCTTCTTCTTCCTCTCCAAATGCAAATCATGATTTAAATAAAAACTAACACTCCTAGAACAAAATACATCATGGCAACAAAACATACCTTTCATCTTCAAAACTCAAATTTTACATTTTTATTGATTTAATTTTGTTACTTTTTTTTAATGTTTAATTTTTTTGTGATTAGAACTTGAAAGGAAAAATGGGTTTTGCATTTCTATATTTGTTAGTGCTTATGGGCTCGTTTGGGTTGTTCCTAACAGCGTAAACAAAACGTTTAGCCCTTTAATTAATGGAAAATACTTCTCTGTTGAGTGTTAATAGGCCGCAATAATTTTTTGTTGATTGCCACAAAGTTTGAAGCTTGCTATGGTGTATTTTCTTCGATTTTCTTTCAATTTTTTCAATTTTTTTTATGGATTCGTTCAATCCAGTCTTGAATCTTGCATAACATAGCCAAAATTAGCTAAGATGAACGATTTTATGACAAAATCGTTCCTAAGTTATGTGAAATTAAAGAAACTGAAGCAATCCAAGGAAGAATTGAACCCGTCTCTGTTTTTCAAACAAGTCAAGGAAATCAAGATCCAAATAGAAGAGACACCAACAACACCTTCATCTGACATATTCAACCGCCCTGAACGGCCAAGAAGAAGTAGAAGAAGGTAGAAGGAGGAAGGGGAGAGGATGAAGAATATGATGTCGGAGAAGGGGAGAAGAAGGGTGAGGGAGGAGAGAGGAGAGAGAATGTGGTGAGTGGGGGGAGAGAATTTTTTTTTTAAATTTAAAAGGCATTAAAATAATAAAAAACTACTAATAAATGAAAAAATACCATCAGGGACCTTTTAAACCTACTTCTCAAAACTCAGGGATTAAAATGGTACATTTTGAAAATTCAGAAACCAAACGCACATATTCCTGAAAACTCAAGGACCAAAAAGGTAATTTTCCAAATTATATTGTTATGTTAAATTATATAATTACGACTTTTTTACTAATTTCAAATTTTATAATACTAAAATTAAATTTTAAAATAGAAAAACTACGTGCAACGTGTGAGAAATCTAGTAATTAAAAATTGTTGAAACATATAAGAGCCTAAATTGAAAAAAAAACACTAAAATATCAGAGACTAAAGAAATATAATTTGCCAATTTACAAATTATGTGAGTCGTGTCATTGTTTCAACATATTCAATAGGAACTGCAAATGTCATTGACTTAGTGGATCTCTTTCTTCCAAGACTTCAGAATTGAATTGTGACTTGTGAGTAGCAAAGCTTATGGGCCAATAATATTGGGCTTTCTAAGTGCCATAGGACTTGGGAGGTGTCTTTTGATCTGAGTGAATTCAATAATTTTTTGCGCCTCGTAATAACTACGGGATATAAATTTGAGATACTTCTCTCCCTCAATCCAACTATAAAAAATTGTCAGCCACATTGTGGCAGCCTCACCGAATAATTTCTCGACTATGAGACATAATAATACTTTTTTTTTGTCAATAACGGAATTTTTGCTTCTTACATTATTAGTATGTTTGGAATAATTTCTGAAAAAAATATATTTTTTTTGAACAAAATCAATTTCTCTATAAACACCTTTAAAAAAATAAATAATTTAAAGTGTGCTTAGTATTTTTTTTTTTTTTCATTATTAATGTTTGTTTTCAAAGGTGGTTTTAGAACCATCAAATTACTAAAAATAGTTATTACATTTTAGATTTTAAAAAAAATAGATGGTGGTAGACAAAAGTTATACAAAGAGAGAAAAATTTAAGAGAGAAAAATAGAAAGCTAGAGAGAAGATAGAAAGCTAGAGAAAAGATTCAAAGAAAAAAAAAATTATATATATATATATTAGAGACCAAGAGGGATAAAAATTTTGGAGATACAGAAACAAAATTTAGAGAGAGAAAAAATTAATAGATAGAACGAAAATTTGAAGATAGAGAAACAAAGTTAGAGAGATATACAAAAAAAATTTGGGGAGAATGACAAAAATTTTAGAGAGAAAAACTTTAACAAGGGGAAAAAATGGTTAAGAGCCGGGGATAAGAAAGTTTAAGAGCAAAAAGTTAGAGACAGAGGTAAAAAATTAGAGAGAAAAAAGTTAAAAAGATACAAAAATTATAGAGAGAAAAAAAATTAGAGATAAAAAAGTTAAAAGGAAGTTAAAAACCATTGGAGAGAGAAAAGGTGAGAAAATGAATAAAAATTTTAAAAAGAGAATAAAGTTGGAGATAAACATTATAAAAACTTTAAAGAGAGAAAACTCGAAGAGAGACACAAAAATTAGAGATAAATAAAGTTAGAGATGGATAAAAAATTTAGAAAGAAAAAAAATAACATTTCTCAAAATTTTAGGACAAAATAAAGTGAAATATAAGAAAAAAAAATAGATTTGAAATAACAGTCATTTTGAAAACAAAATCTCTTCGAAATCATCTTTCAAGTAATCGGGAATCACTTAAAGTGATTTTGGATGTCTTTAAAATTACTTATTCACCATTGCCAAACACCACAATTTTGAAATGGAAGTGATTTTGGGCATGTCAAAAGTGATTTTGGTCATTCCAAAATTACTTCCAAACATGCCCTAAACCAGCTGAGTTAGGTGCTCAAATTGGCGTTGTGAATCATCATTGTATATTGCAGTAGCAGATCCAGAACTTTATGTCAGTAGGCACGAATTCATATAAGATTAAATTATAAATTTAGTCCATGAACTTTTAGATTTGTATGTGTATGGTCCCTGAACTTTAAAAAGTGCCTAACAGGTCCTTGAATTTTTTAGTTTTTGTCTAATAGATCCTTGAAGTTTCAATTTGTATCCAATAATTTCTCGCACATATTCAAAACTTCTAAACTTAAATGTTATATTACACATAAAATTAAATTTTTGTGTATTAGGTCCTATTGGACTTTTCTTAAAAAAAATTAATATAGCTATTAGTTACAAAATTGAAAGTTTAAGGTTCAATTAGAGATACAAAATTAAATTTTATATCTAATAGAACAGTTAAATTTTTAAAATTTTGAATATGTGTGAAACCTACTAGATACAAAATTGAAAGTTCATGGATCTATTATATATTTTTAAAGGATTTACTAGTCACAAAATTAAAAACTTCGAGATCTATTAGATACAAATTTATAAATTCAAAGTCTAAACTTGTAATTTAACTTTCATATAAATATAATTTAAATGCGTTGATATATAATATTTAAATTGAGTAATATTAATTACAAAATTATAATAAACTATTATAAAATTATACACCTAAATATATAAGCAAAAGAATGAAATTTGAAATATTTATCAAAGATTTTTGGATAAATTACACATTTAATCCCTGAACTTTGAGGTTTGTATCTATTTAGTCTTTGAACTTTTAAAATTACAAATTTAGTCCTTGGACTTTTGAATTTTAAATTCACGGGTCTAATAGACACAAAATTAAAATTTTAGGGTTCCATTAAACATAAAATTCAAATTTATATCTAATAGATCAATTAATTTTTAAAAATTTTGAATTTAACATAAGCCTATTAGACACAAAATTAAAAGTTTAGGGACCTATTAGACACAGAATTGAAAGTTTATGGACCAAATAGATACAAACTTCAAAGTCTAGGGACTAAACTTGTAATTGAACCAAGATTTTTTAAAATAAAATTAAGTTTTTTCATGCAATTAATTTTCTTAAATAATATACTAAAGATTAAAAAATATTTGTATATTTGTATATGTGTACATATATGTGAAAAATTAAAAAATAAACTAAATTCTGACTAGTTGTAACTTTGTAAGTATACCAAAAACTAAAATAATATATAAATATTTACATTGCAAAAATTGAAAGTTGAAAATTAAAATAATATATAAATATTTACATTGTAAAAATTAAAAGTTAGAAAATTAAAATAATATATAAATTTTGAAATTTTAAAATTTTAAAATTGAATATATATATATTTCAAAATTGAAAATTAAAATAATATATATAATATTGCAAAACTAAAAATTGATTAATGGATATGCGTTACCCAAGATTTATTTTCAAATTAAAACAATACATATATATTGCAAAACTAAAAATCGATATAAAAAAGAATGGATATAGCGTTACACTTACACAAGATTTTAGCTCACGACTTGCCCAAGCACAAAAAATTTGCCGTGCCCCTACCAACAAATCAACAAGTTGATAACCCCATCGTAGATTCGCCCCTGGTATATAGGAATATAGGATAAAAGTAATATTAGCTCAATAAAAGATTGAAATTAAATTGCATCATGAATGACTTATTAGATTGGTCATCTCATTCTTATCTTATACAAATCAATCTACCTAAATTGACCAAACTGATGTGTTTTAATTCTGATAAAGTACCTTTCGTTATAAAGTCAAAAGTTAGTAATGGTTTGAAAGGAAGTAGTTAAGCTCGTGTGTATAGTAAGGAAAGAAGTTCCTCCAAGATATATCCTACGTAGGAAGTTTGTAGAGACTTTTTTTCAACCAGATAAGAATTCACGATTATTTATTTTTAAAATATTATTACAGTTCAACCAAGGAGGTGCGGGTTTGAACTAACCATCGGTAAGGGAGATTACTAATATATGGACAAATAAAGTTATTCTTTTGTTGTGGTTGTTTTTTTTTTAATGTATTTTGCATAAATCAATTACTTGTTATATTTTTTACTAATGTTTATTTGGAGTGAAATATAAACCTAGGTTTTGAAGAAATAAAAAATGAACTTGGTGTGTCACTCTTTCTTTATATCTACGGTTATTAAGTAATTAGGATCAATGTTCTCCCTGTCGCCACGTACCTGCAACGCGGAGCGGTCGATATCCTCAAAAAAAGAAGTTTTAAAAAGAAGTCGCCACCAATCTTTTTTATGGTGTGATTGGGCACCAAAATAAAATAAAACAACTTTTTTTGAAAAAAAACGTTATGCGAAAATCAAATTTTGGGCTCGGAAGTTACTTGTGTGTGGGGAAGGTGTTAGTACCCCACAACACCTGTTAAAAGAATGGTGGCCAAATTTAAAATTGAATTGCAAAAGATTTTAGAAGAAAAAAAAAAGCTTATTTAGGGAAAGGGGGTCTTTTTAGAACAATGTCTTATTTTACTTCTCATTCTCCAATATTTGAAGTCATGATCCCATAAAATAAGTGGATAAAAATCCATCAATTTGACTATATTAGAAATATTCTCAAAAAACTTAGAAAAAATTCTCCACCTCAAGAATATGAGAAAATTTTACAATTTTTCAACTCCGTCATAGAATAACCTTTTATAAAAGAAAGTTTTTTTTTTTAAAAAAAAAAACAATCAAAATTTTGTTTTAATTAAATTCATTTTTTCTTGGGACCAAAAGCTCGAACTCCCAAAGATAATGATCCCTCACTTCAAGAATTTTAGAAAATCGGACTCCCAAATATTTCTAGATTTCATCGTAGGAATTTTTAGGAAAAATGACCTAAAAAAACATTTTTTTAAAAAGATCACAAAATTTGAAAATAATGTTTTTAATTATAAAACTTTCATAAACACGAAAGAATGCAATTTTGAAGACTTGAAAATAAGTTTGCAATAAAAAACGCTTAAAAAGGATTTGAAACCATGGATGGTAATCAAGATAAATCAAATTCGAAGAAAAATCAAATTCGAATCATAATATGCAAAATGCAATTTAAAGATAGATCACGCTCGCATGATAAATTGATCATAGCAAACAAGCATGTATAAACATGTTAACAAATTTTTTTAAAGAAAAAAACATATTGAAATCAATCTTGGATTTCAAAAGAATCGATTTCTCACCTCAGGAGAACTAGAAAATCAGACTCCCAAATATTTCTAGATTCCGTCGTAGAATAGTTTTTTTAATAAATAGTATGGATTAAAATATTAAAATCACATACTAATTAATATGCAAATATTAATTTCACAACAACAATAAATAAGAAACATGTTCACATTTAAACTACACGAAAATAACACAGAAGAAAAAATGTGTTAATAAAAAAAAACATAACATTTAAAATAAGGTAAACATATCCTTTCTAAAAAAATAATAATAATAATGAGTATATATAGACACAATTAAAAAATATTAATAATAAAATAATATAATATAAATTAAAAAAGAAAAAAACAACTTGTGTCAGTGGCAGACGAGACAAAACCTAAAAAAAATTTTAAAAAAAATACACGGACTGCAAAACAGCCGCCCTTAAAAAAATGTATATATATATATATATATATATATATTATAATAATAATAATAATAATAATTTTAAAAAAAATACATGGGCGGCAAAACAGCCGCCCTTAAAAAAATGTATATATATATATTATATTAATAATAATAATTTTAAAAAAAAAAGAGTTTCCGTGCCTGCATGCATGCATATATATATATATATATATATATATATATAATGAAAATAATAAAACTAACATTTTTTTTTTTAAAACCAACCTATTTCTTTTTGGCTCCACCTTTTCCTTCAAGATATGTAAACAACATTTTCTTTTAATTTTACAACGTTACTTCTCTTTTTTTGTTATTTTCATTTTCTTTTTTTTGGTACCTATAACTTAAAAGCCAAGAAGGAGAAGAAATGAAAAAAAAAAAAATAGTAGATTGGTAGGGAAGATGAACCATAAAAAAAAAGAAAAATCAGTGGCATCAAACAAAGATCTAAGGCATAAAGCAACACAAAGATGAGTAAAGATTCACATTGTAATAAAATTAAGAAGAGATATAATAAACAATAAAAATGAAAGAAAACTCATAACACCCTTACTCAACTACTATTTTTCAGGGGCATTTTGAGATAGAGATGAAGATCTAGAAGTTGAGATCAAGAATAACCAACTAACTCGTTGTTTGAGGCGCGGATCCTTGGGACAAGCCCTACCAAATGCAACCTCCAATTAAGTTAGGGTTTTTTTTTTTTTTTTTTGTGTTATGAATTTTTGTTGGCTTTGAATGAAGCTCATTGTTTTTTTCTCTCTGCCTCTCAATACATGTGTGGTTGTGATATGTGTTTGGATGTGTATATGGATATAGGGCTTGTAGGGTTTTTTTTTTTTTTTTTGAGAAGATGGATGTAGTGGTGTGTTGTGAGCGAGTGTGGATGGAAGTAGGGTTTCTTGTGTGTGTAGATCCCCTTTGAAGAAGGGAAAGAGAGGTATAAAAAGCCCAAAACAATTTTCTTTTTTGTGTATTAAACCAAAGACCAAGTTTTTGCAGTTTTGAAAACATGCCAAAAGGAACTTAGCACCAATAAAGACCAACAACTTTTAATCAAGCAAAACAAAATACCAAACTTACTCATTTAACCAAACTTTGTTTTTATCCCAAAAAATTATGGCTTTTCCAACTTAAAATAAATAAATAAATAAATAAAAGGCATAAAAAAAGTAAATTAGCAAATAACAAACAAATATCAAAGTTGAGACATTCCAATAATGAGCAAATTTAATAACAAACATTAAAAAAATAAACTAGCAATCAATTTTATAAAAAGAAGCCAGGCAGAAATAGGTGGCTACACTCCCCTTTTAAGTTTCCTATTTAATTTTTAATTTAAATTACAAATTTGGGCCCTGTGGTTTGGAGAAAGTTCAATTTTAGTTCCTATGATTTTAAAAGTTAGAATTTCATCCTTATAGCAATAACCTCATAAATAGTCTCTATGGTTTAATAAAATCTTCATAAATAGTCCCATGGTAGGAATAATTTATGAGAGTTTTATCATCATAGGAATTATCTATGAGAATTTTATCATACCATAGAAACGAATTCTAACTTTTAGAACCATAAGACTAAATTCTAACTTTTCTCAAATCATAGGGACCAAATTTGCAATTTAACCTTAATTTTTTGTTTAAACTATTATAATGCTATGTGCAATTTTTTTTTTTTTTTTGGTAAGAATGTTATATGTAATTGTTACAACAGTAATAAGATCAAACATAGAATTATAGATAGACATTATTGAAATGTAAGGATAGACATTATTGGAGTGATTGTTTGTTGAAATTCTCAAATAATACAATGAAGATGACCAGTCATGTCATGGGTTATATAATTATTGTAATGTAATGTTTTGTTTTATTAAAACAAAAATTAGATAAATATTATGTGGAGATAGGCCCTCACAATTTTTTTTTCTCATTGCCCAAAATTTTCCCAATCTTAAAAAAAATTTAAGGATAAAGAAAGAAAATCAAGTGAAAAATAAAGTTGAAAATTATATACATTAAAAAATAATAATAAATGTGATGTGTGGCCAGAATTTCGAAAAATGAGAATGTGGCCGACACTCAAATGGAACATTATCACGTTATCTTTGATATTGCTGTCTCAACCTCAAGCGTCTCCTTTGCTTTTTTAAGGAATAATTAAATAAAAAAAATTCAGAGCAATTATCTCTTTGAATTTGTCTTAGATTTCAAAAATTATATAAAAGAAATAAGATTTTTAATTTGGATTTATATATAAAAATGTAAAATTTTGCCATTTCTTATGAAAATTTATGGCTTCTCCTTTGCCACATAGTGAACAATAAATACCATCTTTTTAATTCTTTATTTTATTTGAACTTCTTTGATCATTTTTTTTTTCTAATTTTAAGAATTAAGTTTGTTTACTAATTAATTCTCTGTGTTTTTTTTTTAAAAAACTGTTTTTGAAATTTTATCCCAGTTTTAAAACTATAAAAATAAGTATTCGAAAAGTATTCTCTTTTTCACTTTTAAATTTTAACTGTTATTTTCAAATATCTTAAGAAAGTAGATAGAAAAATAAAATTTAGGTTAGCCGTGAACTTTGAGATTTGTATCTATTTAGTCCCTAACTTCTAAAAGTACAAATTTAGTACATCCCTGCACTTTTAAATTTTTTAAAGTTTATGGATCTACTAGACACAAAATAGAAATTTTAGGGCTCAATTAGACATAACATTCAAATTCATATCTAATAGATCAATTAAATTTTCAAATTTTCAAATCTTTTTGGGACTTATTAGGCACAAAATTAAAAGTTCAGAGACCTATTAAATACAAAATTGAAAGTTTAGGAATCTATTCGACATTTTTAAAAATTCATGAACTAAATAAATACAAACCTCAAAATTCAGGAACTAAATCTGCAATTTTACCTAAAATTTATCTTTTAACCTAACCTTACTCCATCAATTTCATCAAATTGAATAAGGGGTAAAATTGATAGTTTCAAATAGTTAATTTTTCTAAAGAAAATAATTATGACCAGCCATGAGTATTATTTGCTCATGTGTTAGACTCATGCAGTCTAAAATTTAAAAAATCAGGTCTGCATGCCATGTAAGAGATTAACCCCAAAGTTTTATTTATTTATTTTTATTTTTTTTATTGGAGATTAACCCCAAAGTTATGACTTTGTTAATTTCAAATAAACTGCATAAACTCATGTTACATAAAACCAATGTATAAAATTTCTCTTTACACTATATATACTAACTTTTACAAATTATTAGGTAAGACAAACTCAAGTTTTTATAACTCATCTCTTCATAGAATTAAAACAAAGATAATATAAACTCAAATTTCGGAACCGTAGACTTCGTAAGTTCAAGTTCATTAAAACCACTAAATATCCTCTACTAATTTAAATGGCAAAACTATATTTAAAATCTGAATATAAAGCCAGGTTTTTCTTTAAAAAAAAATGTATAGCATTATAAATATAGAGATAAAGATTTAAACTTTTAACCTCTAAAAAATATTATTATTTTTAGTTCCACAAATATGGGGTAAGAGATTGAACCTTCAACCAAAAGAAAAATAATAAGTTAAATTACAAATTTAGTCCAAGAACTTTCTAGTTTGTGTCTATTTGGTTTCTAAACTTTAAAAAGTGTCTAATAGGTCCATGAACTTTGGAAATGTCTAATAGATCCCTGAACTTTTAATTTTGTGTCTAATAAGTCATTGACATATTCTAAATTTTTAAAAACTAACTGAGCTATTAGATATAAAATTAAATTTTATGTCTAATAGAACCTTAATTTTTAAATTTCATGTCTAGTAGGTACATGAATTTTTAAAAAAAAATCAAATAGATCGAGGACCTAGTAGACACAAAATTGAAAATTCAAAAACCTATTAGATACAAAATTGAAAGTTTAAAGACCTATTAAACTCTTTTTAAAGTTCAGGGACCAAATAGACACAAATATGAAATATCATGGACGTATTAGAAATTTTTTGAAGTTTAGGGGTCAAAAACACACAAACTTGGAAATTTATAGATTAAACTTATAATTTAATCAAAATAATAAGTACCTTATTTTATTTACTAAGCTAGATTTAGATTAGCATAAAAAGGTAAAATTACAAGTTTAGTCCCTGAATTTTGAAATTTGTGTCTATTTGGTCCCTTAACTTTAAAAAATGTTTGATAGGTCCTTGAACTTTTAATTTTGTATCTAATAGGTCTCTGACAAATTCAAAATTTTTAAAAAAATAATTGATCTATTAGATATAAATTTAAATTTTATGTCTAATGAATCCTAAAATTTCAATTTTGTGTTTAGTAGATTCATGAATTTTAAAATTTTTTAAAGTTTTGGACTAAATTTATAATTTTGAAAGTTCAGAGACCAAATAGACACAAACTTCAAAGTTGAGGATTAAATTTGTAATTTAACAAAACAATAATAATAATATCTTAGCTGTTGAATTATAGGATTTTTTTTTTTTTTTTAACTGGGTACATGCTAATGCTAATTAAAGCTGTGGTAAGTGGACTTGGGCAAATTTTAGGATGTTTGGCCTAGAAATCTTGGTTTGAATTGGATAAGAGATAATTGAAGCGAAGGCAGCCATGCAAAAAACGAAAGGGACCCATTTGGTGGGGGTCTTATCTGTCACGGCTACACCTGAGTGGAGCTCCCATCTTCGATTCTCTCTTATAAAAAACAATTCCCAACTCTCTGCTCTTCTTTGTCATTTCTCAGTTTCTCTGCCCCAACTTTCACGGAAATCATTTGCAGAACACCATTCTATTTCTCTCTCAAGGTGCCTCTTTCTCTCTCTCTCTTTCTCTTTTTCTTTCTCCTTGTGCTGTTTAACTTCTGATTGCTTCTCTTTGTTCATCTTCATTTCATTTTACTCTCTGTTGGCTTCGATTGTTGTTTTCTGGGAGTTTCTGCTTCTGTTTCTTTGTTGATTTATGTTCTGAATCTTCATTTTGGGGTTTTGGGTATTTTTCTCCTCTTTCTTCTCAATTCATTGGAACAAAATTTCTGGAAAATGCACTGTTGTATTGGCATATTGTGTTGGGATTTTGAAAGTTTAGAAACCATTTAAAGCATAGGATTGGATGGATACTAATTTTGAAAGTTTATGGACTAAACTTGTGATTTAGTGCTGAGTTTACTTGATGAAAAGTTCATAAGCCTCCCTCAATAGGTTAGTGAAAGATAGCATCAGATTCTGGTTCATGCTTTGATGCCTCTTGGGATCTTAAGCCCAAAACTTAATGGCTACAAAGTATGAAGGGGAAAACTTAGGAGACGTGAGAGATTAGTTAAGTAAAAATAGCATCATGCTTGTTGATTGGATCCTTGTCTTTGTTTATGTATTTAATCAACTCACCCTCTTTTCCTTAACAACATGTTGTAATGCAAAAAATGAAGTATTATGTAAGAAGACAACACATCTACTTTTAAGAATATGCGTAAAAGATTTCAGGTTAAATTACAAATTTAGTTGCTGAGTTTTGAAGTTGTGTTTTCAGACCTTGAACTTTTAAGTTTCTAATATGTTCATGAACTTGTGATTTTGATTCCAATGAATCAAGAATTTGGAATTGAAACTTTTGAAACTTTTTGATAAGTTAGAATTAAAATCAAAAGTTTTGGATGTAATTAAAACTTTTTAATGCTCAGGGACTAAATGAACAAAACCATCAAAGTTTTGAGATTAAGTTTGTAATTTAACCAAAGATTAAATATCTTACATTTTTGTGTATAGTGGTAATTTGAAATTGTATTATAAGACATCTTGAGTTTAAACCTTTCCAATGTCATCTCCTGCTCAAATGATATTAATAGTTCACATGTTGGAATTTATAAATCAAATTAATATATGAGCTCACACTTGGAGAGGAGTGTTAAAGAATGTATACCAAAGATTCAATATACTCTAACCTATTAGTTAAACTTTTGAGGACAGTAATAATTTAACACCAAGAAGGTTAGGGATAAAATCTTGAACAAGCCTTTTCTAGTGAAGCCCCTTTTCTTTCCATGTGTGGTTGCTTTGCATTACAAATTAGGAATTTCAACATAGTAATCCATTTCCAACTCAAAAGAGTAACTTTCTCTACTATTCTGTAGCTGAAAACTGAGAGAGAATTTTGAGAAGAAGGAAAAATGGATTATGTTTATGCACCTGGAAAAAACCATCTCTTTGTCCCGGGGCCAGTCAGCATACCCGAACCAGTTCTGCGGGCAATGAACCGAAACAATGAGGATTATCGTTCTCCTGCTATTCCTGCATTGACAAAAACTCTTCTTGAAGATGTGAAAAAGATTTTCAAATCTACTACTGGAACCACGTTTCTGATTCCCACAACAGGTAACTTTCTTTCGCTTTGAAAACACCAACCAGAACAACAACAACAACAGCAAAGTTCTATGCTGATTTTCATGTTTATGGCTCAGGTACTGGTGCGTGGGAAAGTGCTCTTACGAACACACTCTCTCCTGGAGATAGGATTGTGTCCTTTCTGATTGGCCAGTTCAGCCTGCTCTGGATTGATCAGCAGCAGCGCCTTAACTTCAACGTCGATGTCGTGGAGAGCGAATGGGGTCAGGGTGCCAATCTTGATGTCCTGGAATCTAAGCTTGCAGTCGATGGTGGGCACACGATCAAGGCAATTTGCATTGTCCACAATGAGACAGCCACCGGTGTCACCAACGACTTGTCTAAAGTCCGGTTCCTACTTGGTAAGCAAAGAACGAATGAAGAAAGGAGGGGAGCAATTGCCCCTCCCTCAGTTCATCTTATCTTAAGAAAATTATATAAAAATATTTATGCCCTATTTGATAACCATTTGGTTGTTGGTTTTTGGTTTTTGAAAATTAAGTCTATAAATACTACCTCTACCTATGGTCTTCTTTATTTTGTTATCTACTTTTTACCTATGTTTTCAAAAACCTAACCAAGCTTTGAAAACTAAAAAAAAAATAGTTTTCAAAAATTTTGTTTTTGTTTTTGGAATTTGGCTAAGAATTTAAATGTTTTCTTAAGAAAGATGAAATCCATGGTATAGAAATGATGAGAAAACAAGCACAATTTTTGAAAACCAAAAACCAAATGGTTATCAAACGAAGCCTTAACTTTTAAAGTTTTCTCTATGTTTTGTCCTCTTTAATTTTCAAAACTAAAAGACTATATATATGAAAAGTTAAATTGTAAAATTTTGCTCTAAGAAAATTTGTGACTTCGCCCCTGTTGGTAAGAACTACCATTCCCCTTTGTCTCCTATCTGAAGGTTGATCTGAAATTTTCTGCTGAAAAACACAGATAAGTACAAGCATCCTGCTCTTTTTCTGGTCGACGGGGTGTCTTCAATATGTGCACTTGATTTTCGGATGGACGAATGGGGAGTTGACGTTGCTTTAACTGGTTCCCAGAAGGCTCTCTCTCTCCCTACAGGAATTGGAATTATATGTGCCAGCCCCAAAGCACTAGAGGCATCCAAAACTTCAAAATCAGTTAAAGTTTTCTTTGACTGGAAAGACTACCTCAAGTTCTACAAACTAGGAACATACTGGCCATACACTCCTTCCATTCAGCTCTTGTATGGACTAAGAGCAGCTCTGGATCTGCTTTTCGAGGAAGGTCTCGACAATGTGTTCGCTCGACACGGCCGTCTCGGCAAAGCAACAAGGTAGCACATTGAAGATACCAAAAGTGAATTACCAAAAACTTCATTGCTGTTATTTGTGTTCTGAAATATTTTTATGTTGAAATTGAAATGTAGGCTTGCTGTGGAGGCTTGGGGGTTGAAGAACTGTACACAAAAAGAGGAATGGTTCAGTGACACTGTGACTGCTGTGCTTGTTCCTTCTTACATTGACAGTTCAGAAATTGTGAGAAGGGCATGGAAGAGATACAATATGAGCTTGGGACTTGGCCTGAACAAAATTTCTGGCAAAGTGTTTAGAATTGGCCACCTTGGAAACCTTAATGAGGTAAATTATAGCTTTCTTACATACCTTGATGTGTCTTAAGCACTGATTACTAGCCTGCCATTTGCATACTAAAATGTTGTTTTTCACACTCGCTTCTATCGGACTAATTTTCGACGTTTTCAAGCAGTTCCTGCTTTCTCGAAATGTGCAAATATGCCTTGGTTTTAGTTCAAATGCTAGTTTATTGCAGTCGAAAAATGTAATTCCTTGTTTCTTGGCATGTTTTGTGGATCATGGCAATGAAACAAATTGATCTATCAAACTTATTTAGTAAAACTCTCGTTTCCTGTTTCTTGTTTCTAATTTTTGGAGAAATGGATTTGTAGAGTATAACAGACACGGGAAGATTTGTTTCGGCGACGAGCTTTAACCATTTTTTATTTTTCAGTTGCAATTGTTGGGATGTCTTGCTGGTGTGGAGATGATACTGAAGGATGTAGGGTACCCAGTTAAACTAGGGAGTGGAGTTGCTGCAGCTAGTGCATACTTGCAAAATAACATCCCTCTCATCCCTTCAAGGATTTAATGCATCTGCCATGCCCATGCAATTAATTTCCATTTTCTTATCTCCAATACTCTGTAAAAAAAGCTTCTCAATATGCTACTTCTGTTATATATTTCAATATTTTTTACGCTGCTATTTGTTTGATCACCTGGAAAACTTACTTGGTCTACACTAGGTAGTTTTTATGCTAAAGGATAAGGGTGGGAATGTGCAAAGAGGTCATATATATTAGCAAAGACTCAGTTTCTAGTAGTTAAAAGGAGGAATTCTATTGAAAGTAATGGGTAGTGATAGCTTTAATGCCATTTATCTCTAAATTAATATTGATTTTCACTTGTGGATCTTCTACAAATTTTCAAGCCCACAAGTGAGTGAGAGTATTGGAGTGTTGATATAATTAAATTTATTATAACCTACCAGCCTAAGCTTTTGGGTTGATTGATGATTTAACATGGTATCAGAGCGGGAGGTCGAGAGTATTGAAGTGTTAGTCTTCAAAATGTCTAAATTTAGTCTTTACACTTTCTGTAAATCCTAAAATTAGTCTTCATCGTTAGTTTAAAGTTATTTTTTTATCCAACTTGGTATAATAATGATGATTTTTATTCAAGAAAATGCACAATGTAAGTATGTTTCTCATATTCCTAGTAGGAAAACTCAAAGGGATTGATTTTCTTAGTAAAAGTTATCCACAGACATGGTGGGGACTAATTTTAAGTTTTATAGAAAGTATAGGAACTAAAATAGAACAAGTCTCAAAGTACATGAATGAAAAGAATATTTTAACCTATTATCGTGCTTTGCCCTAGAACTTGTGGATGCACAAGAAATTATTGTGGCCTTCCAAGATGGAACTCAGCACTTTATAACATCTCCCTTCTCCATTGGATTATGCTTTAGCATTTCAGGTAGTAATAAGCCCATAAAACAACAGTCAAACTAGCAACACTCCCCTAGTTACACTAGATCATTATGAGATAGTTATGGAACACATCATTAAGGGTTGTCAATGCATGTTTCAATTTGAATTACGGTAAGAAGGGACGCATAATTGGGGATTGTCTAAGTCTGAGGGACTAACTGACTTAGAGTAACTTCAAATGCCCTTTTGCAAAAGGGAAAAGTCTTTGTCATTACACATCTAGAGACAAGGGCAGAGCAAAGAAGGAAGTAGGAGAGGCAATTGCTCCCTCTCAATTCGTCTTAGGTTAATAATATTTTATAAAAACATTACGAGACGTGGGTTATAATAGCATATGTTATAATAACTTGTGAAGTACTCTACATTCCAGACTAAACAACTCTGAATTTTAAACAATATTATATAATTTCAAAGATTATTATAACCTACAGACTATTATAATCCATGTTATTATAATCCACTAAGTGTCCAAACAGCCCCTAAAAATTATAAAAAAAAAAAAATCTCTATTCTAACTCCCCTCCCCCTCCAAGAAATTTTTTGGCTCTGACACTACCAAGAGGCTAAGAACATGGAAACTATAGTTATTAGTATATTATTAGTCTTTTTTTTTAGTTCAAAAATTTGAATGGTAAACAAACTATAAATTGCATATTTGCCGGATTAAACAACAAACAATAAACTACAGTTACTAGTATATAATTAGTCCTTAACTGCTCCACATTCATATTGTTTGATTCAATTTTCTAAGTCACATACTTTTATATGCTTCATTTGTGTAAGACAAACTAGATTAGATTTAGACCCTTTAAATAAAAAAAGATTTAGATCATGTAAGCTTTGTCATGTGAGTGTCCACACTTGCATTAATAGTGACTTTATTAGCTTGTTATATATGGAAAGCCTATCAATTATTTTTATATAAATAATATTAAAAAAAGTGTATCAACTGTTTCTTTTTATTTAAGTTCAACGTAATGTGAGATGGGAGATTCAAACCTCCGATCTCTTGGTCGATGGTATATGCCTTAAATAATTAAGTTATGCTTAACTTGGCAACACATATCGATTGTTAATATCACATTGGTTGTTGGATGTTACTTTAATGGCTAAATTATAGAAAATACCCCTGAAAATTATACTTTGTTTCAATAATACCCATAAACTTTAAAACGTTATATTAATATTTTGACTTTTCAAAAAATTTCAAAAATACCCTTGTCATTAACACCTGCAATGGAAAACCCACGTGGCATGTTAAAAATTCAAAGGTAGCTTACGTGGTAAGTGAACATGGAGATGAAATCATGAAACAATGTAGTTTTGCTATGAGTTAGTTTTTTTTAAAAGAAACGCAACATTTTGGAGTTAGGTTAGGGTTTTGCTAAATTGCCCCCACCCCCTTCATTTTTGTTGTTGGTGATGCATGCTGTGAAGTTACTACCCCCTTCATGTTGTTGTTGGTGCAGCTGTAAACCTTCTCTCACCCCCAATCATTTGGATGTTGGTGTTGCTATAAAAATGATGTTGTAAAAATGGGACTGTTGTAAACTGCCACCACTCTCTCTTCATGTTGTTATTGGTGGTGTTGTAAAACTAGGCTGCCATAAAAATATGGGGTTGTTGTAATATTGTTGGTGGTTCTATTGTGATTTTGGGTTAACTTAGTTTTGTGGGTGCTTTTGTTGGTATTGGTTTTTTACTAGGGGCAACAAGAAGAATGTCTAAATTTAATTCATCCAATTTGAAAAATGTCTAAACAAGTTTTAATTTGTAAATATGGCTAAAACAATTTTTAACTAAAATCTACTAACTGTATTGTGATGAAAATACCCCCATTGGATATTTATAAATTTATTCTACCTAAAAAAGGCTAACAAAAAGGAATGCATTAAGGAGGGGAATACGTTGTGTAGACCTCATATTTGGTCCAGGTGGAGTTGATATATGAAGAGGATTTGAACCCAAGACTTTTAAGAATAAAACTAACATGCATGTCATTGGGCTAGAAGTAAAACTTTAAATAAATTTTATGATTAAAATTTATTAGAGCATAATTGTCATCTCTTTATTTAAAAATCTAGAACTTTCCCAACAAATATCAAGGTGGTTATAGATTTTCTCCAAAAACATCTCTTTCTCTTCTTTCTCATGCAAAAACCTCCTCTCTTCTCAAAAAAAAAAAAAATCTTTTTGTCTTCCCCAAAAATCTTTTTCTCTTCTTCCTTCTCTCCCACGTATTCCCCCTCTCTCTAATCTTCTTCTTCCTCATTTTTCCTCAAAAGCAAGAAAAAGGGCTTGGATTTTCCCCCCACAATGGGATCCTTCTTCTCCATTTTTTCTCTCTCTAACAACTTCATCTCCACCATTTCTTTTTTATTTATCATTCTTCCACTTTCTTTTCCTCCAACAACTTCAACTCTTTTTTTTTTCTCCCACATATTTTTCTAAAAAGAGGGATCCTCTTTTCTTCTCCCACCATTTTTTTTCCCAAACACAACATGAGTTTTCATCTTTTTCTTCTCTTCTTCATACCCTTCACATTACAACAAGCAAGCCACATTTTGTTTTCTCTATTTTTTTTTTCAGCCTTACACCATTTTTTCTCTCCTCCATCACATTCACCTCCAATTTGGCCTTCATCTTCTCCAACGGGCCTACTTTCGAGTGAAAAGTCGATCACTCTTTGGGACATTCGTTTACCATAGTCAATCTGGACCACCACCATCTTGCAAGATCAATGTGTAGGAGCTTTTGAAAGAATCAAGGTATAATGTTTTTTTTCCTCTCATATTTTTTTTCCATTGTATTAAATGTGTGGTTGGTTTCTATTTGAGTCATTGTACTCTAACTTGAAATGCATAGTCACTATTCTGTTCTAGTTCTATTGATATTTTGTTGGCCTTTTTTGTATGCTCTATGTTATGTTTGAAATTATTGAATGAGTGAGAAGTTTTTCTTTAGTCAAGTTTATTGTGCTTCGATTGAAAGTCTTTTGTCGTAATGTGATCGAGTAGAGCTTCATAAGTGCTTGAAAATCTTCACCTAAAAAAAGAAATCAAAGTATTATATTTTTACACAAGCTTAAAGTATAAGAAAAATGATCACAAAAAAATTGTTAAAATGAAATTTATTTTGAGAATAAAACTTTTTTTTTTAGAAAAAAAAAAATCATTGAGTTTTTATTAAATACAAAAAAATCAAAATGTTTACGCAATAACACTTTACCAAAATAAAACTAATGTCTCTTCTAAAATCACTTTTTTCACTAAAAAAATTGAACATGTAATTTTATCAAAAGGTAACTTGAATAAACTTTTTTTAACATTTTTCTCATTTGTATAAATAAAATTATTTATAATCACAGTTTTTTTTTTTTTTAATTTTCAATCCATGAAAACTCCAAAATACTTTTTTCGTTTACTATCTTTACCAAACCGATTGAACTTCTTAAGTTCGAAAAACTCTTTTTTAAAAGCAACTAAATTTATCCAACAAACTTTTCAAGAGTACCTTTTTTAAAGTCTTAATTAGCAACAAAAATAAATACCTTTCAAAATGTCGTTTTCTTAAAATAAAAAAAAACATAAAGAGCCACATATTTTTTTGTTGTAAAATTGACCTTTTAAAATGGCTTAAGTAGTGTACTTGAGATAAATTCATATTAGTCTCAAAGTGCATGAAAAATCCTTCAATTGAAAAAAATTAAAACTACAAAATAAAACAAGATTAAAGTAAATGCAATCCTATGATGGATTTGAGAAAAATATAAAATTTCTTAAACTCTTGAGGTGAGGAATTTTCTTATTGATTGTAATTCCAATATTGCATCAATTGATGGCTAATAACCCCACTCAAGTTGGTCAAATTCTTGCTTCACTCTTGAAGTTTAGGATATGACTAATTGAGACACTTTAAAAATTAAATCAACAAAACAAGTTTTCTTTTAATGTCAAAGGACTTTGTTTTTTTTTTCTAATTAAAATTAATCAAGATACACATGAGATAACCAAGATTTGGTAACCGTCTTTATGGGTGTTGTAGGGTGCTAATACCTTCCTTACGCACAAAAGACTCCTGAACCTAAACTCTGTTTTCGTAGACATTTTCTTTTTAAATCGGGGACCAATCACACCCTAATAATGATTTGTGGTGACTCCAAATTCTTTTCTAAAAGATTCTCCTTTTAGATGGACGTCGGCCGCTCTGCATAGCGATATGGTAGCGACACGTTGAATTTTTTTAAATAATTAAATCTAGAGATTGAAAAGTTGAAACAAAATCTAAGGATGAGAAAGATGGAGGTTACAAAAACAAATGTAAAAACCATGAATAAAATCTAGGAGTTGAAATTTGAAAAAAAAAATCTTGAATTAAGATAAGATGTATAAATTGTAATTTGTTAACTTAACATTATTTCAAATTAATTTCTAGACTCTTAATATGGAAAATTCAAAGACTAATTTCAAAGACGAAAATGTGGATAGATAGGTTCCACACTAGTGAATTAACAAAGAAAGTGATGAGCACACTGATAAAAATGATAACCTAGATAAGTACCAGTAAGGAGTATATATTCGGAAATACGTCTATATTCCGCATTTAACTTGAAGTTGGTAACACTAACCAATGAGCTATATGAGTATGAAAATATGATGCAGTAGTGTGTAAGATCACATTTAGTAATATAAATAACAGTATATAGAGAAGCATACCTCTCCCATTGATTTTTCCAACGAACTCAAGTAATATAAATATGTTCAAATACCCATTAAGCATGTAGAAACAAAATAATGACCCACCATTTTTCGATTTCCCCCGATATATGAATCATCAATCACATTAATCTGCCATCATTTATAAAGATGTTCCATACTTGAAAACCTCTCGTGCCTCATCGACAGATATTACTGTATTTCCATTCATCTATGGATGTTGTTGAGTTCATGAAGATAAACCTAAACCTATCATCAACATCAACCTATTGGGCAATGTATGTCTCTGACAAAAAATGTCGTAAATATCAGTATATACACAGTGTATAAATACTAAACTTAAAAGGTATATACCCAGATTTTCTCAATTAAATTGGCTGCAAACCAAAAAATGAAGGCGTATGCCTCTTCAAGTTAACCTCTAATCAGGTTTACTGTCTTCTCTCTCCCTCCACACTTTTTCATAACCAATCCTAATCCTAGGTGAACATATTCTTTCTACTGCAGTTGGCTAATATTAGATCGATTTCTCCCATTTCATAGCTCCCAACACATCATAAGAAAAATTTTCCAATTATCAGTGTCAAGCCTTGCACCAAACTTAGAAGGTCATCAAAATTATAAATTGTAGATAGACAATTCATACAGTAGAAAGGAATAGATTTTCAGAATTTTTTTTAACATAAATACAACCTCAAAGTGCATGGAAAACGTATTCATCTATTGTTTTATACTTTTGCCAAAATGATTCTGCATCCATGCCATTTTTTTTTTAGTTTCAAAAGTATGTAGGCACATATTCAAATTTTAATTCTTGAATCAAACCCTAATTTCTATACATCCCCTTTTTTATCTCTTCTCCATCTAGAATCTTTCAAACACCATCTTTGTGTCTCGTGGTTTCTTCGAGTTTCTACATATGTTGAGGATTACGATGAGTATTTAGCTTTTCCCCCAATAGCTGCCAACAAACTACTTCTAGGTCTTATATAGAAACAAATTGCTATTCTCTTCATTGGCTCATCGGAAGATCGATCCATCATTGCGGCATCACTAGTTTCTTTGGTGAAAGATAGCAAGAGATATGGAAAACAAATACGACTGTCACTTAAACTCTTTTTATTTTTATAGATTACGATTATGATTGTCACTTAAACTCTTTTTATAGATTACTATTACGATTACCATTTAAAAAGATATATATTAGATTTTGAAAATTCATTTTCCATTTAAGAAGATAAATATTAGATTCTGAAAATTCCAACGTATCTTACAAGATATCAGAAAAACTATATATATCAATTTTCTATTAGGCTGGTTTGATTGTAAATACTCCGATATACTAGGAGTGTAAATGGAAAAAAAAACTTTTCACTCTCCTCTCCTAAAATCACATTAGCTAAAACTCCAAATGTGAAACATTTTTAGCCATTTTTCATTATAGGTATTTATTTGTAGACATTACTTAAAATTTCTTTTTTATTACTTTGTTGATTTGGGGTTTATCTTAAAGGCTACAACTAGTGAATTGTTGACTTTTTTAAGTTTGCGCAATTTTGCCCTAATCTCCCTTTTAAATTGATGAACCCTTATTTTTCAGAATTTTTTTTTTATAGTTGTTTACCCAAATTATCCACATTTTTCTTTTCCACATAATACAAAGTATTCGTTAAGATTTAATGTGCCACAAGAGTTTTTCATTGCAATTGTGCCCCCATGGCTTTGAATAGTGCACTCCAAACACTAATTTTTTTTATTTCCAAACTTCAAAACACTGCACCCCAAACACTGTTTTCTGATTTCCAAGCTTTCAAACCACCCACGGTTCCAATTCCAAGGGTTCTGATTTCAAAATGATGCTCCAAATACCACTTAACATACTTAGCAACTGTAATTAATGCTCTAACAACTATGGTAACAAACACGAAGAAAAATATCAGTTGATGTTTGTCATGGAGCATAATTTAACTTATTAAAGTATTAGCATAATCTTTCGTTACAAGGGTATTTTTTACTTTTTTTCTTTAAAAGGTCAAGGTACAATATTAATGCAACTTTTTAAAGTCTAAGAATATTATTAAAACAAGATCCAAAGTTCATGACTATTTTCAATAATTAATTAGTCTAATTAATTTTGAGTGTGCAAATCACTTCAATTTGATTTTAAGAATGATTTAGTTAGGTATCGATTACACCACGTCCACTATCCCCACATCCACAACCTTGTTTGAACTTTTTTTTTCTTTTCTTTTCTTTGGAAAAAAAGGCCAAAGTTATTCATTTGATCTCTACACAAATGCCTAAAAAAGATTCTCAATCATGAGACAAATTATTCAATGAGGCTGCATAATGTAACTGTCTCATAATAACAGTTGAATGTGGATTCAATGATTTTCATGTCCCCTAACAATCACTAGATATAAATTTTGGTGAAAAACTGTTAGCCACATTGTGGTGGTCTCACCGAATAATTTCTCCAATCATGGAGCATGTGATTTCTTAGCCATCATGGTTGACTATGGTCTTCACCCTATTAATATTAATTAATCAAATCTATTCATTATATATATATAATTTTTGAATTCAAAAGTCAACTAATTTAAAATTCATTAGTTTTTTTATGTTGAGTTCAACAACATTGGGAGTGGGGATTTGAACCTCTAACCTCTTGTCGAGGGTATATGCCAATTATTACTAAGTTATGCTCACTTTGACATTTATTAGTTAATAAACTACACCGATCATTTTCATAATAAAGTATGCTTTAAATATTTAAAGGATTGGAACACTATCATATTTCAATCATTCTTAAATTATAAGGGTGTAATAATTGATCAAATTATATTTAAAATATATATATTGATCAAATTAAAAGTGAATTAAAAAAGTTATAACTATACCAAAACTGCCCTAATAATTCAAAATAGAAAATTTCAATTTATCCAATATTATTGGTTAAATTATAAATTTGGTTCCTATAGTTTAGAGAAAGTTAGAATTTAGTCCCTATGATTTTAAAAGTTAGAATTCCATTCTTATAGTTTGATAAAACCCGTTCCTATTGTTTGAACCCTCACAAATACTTTTTTAATATTTAAAACCATAAGGACTAAAATTCTAACTTTCTCAAAACTACATGGACAAAATTTGTAATTTAACCTATATTATTTTTTTAAATTGTTTTTTTAAATCAGGTGTTCTTCAACCTCATATCTAAACAAAGTGCTTAGTTTGTTGAACTCAAAAAAAAAAAAAAAAAAACAAACAAAACAAAGCCCTTAGTTTTCAATGGTCAACATTTTAATAAATCAATAATTAATTAAAGTGAATTTTATTGTCCTTTTTTTTCATAATAGCACAACGATAATTGACATGTACTCTATTTCATAACAAAGTCTCTTAAAGCCTTATGTATTTATTTGTTTATTTATTTTGACAATGCCCTAAGCATTTTTTTTAAAATTATTATATAAATGATGTATTTGTTTATAAAATTTATCAATTGATCAGTCTAATCTTTTTTCATTTAATTTAGACATTCATCGTTATCTATTCTTATACTAATGCATATGTTTTACTTTTAATTATTAATAGACGTACATAACATAATAACTTATAACTTAAATGAGTTATTACTCAAATTTTGATTAAATTATAAGTTTAGTCTTTGAACTTTTAAGTTTGTATCTATCTGATCCGTGAACTTTAAAAAGTGTCTAATAGGTTGTTAAACTTTCAATTTTGTATCCAATAAATTCTTAAATTTTCAATTTTTTTATCTAATGGGTCTTTGACCCATTTGACATTTTTTTTAAATTTACGGACGTATTAAACACAACATTGAAAGTTTAGGATCACATTAAACATAAAATTTAATTTTATATTCAATAACTCAATTAATTTTTTAAAAAAGAATTGAACATATCAAAGACCTATTAGACACAAAATTGAAAGTTAAAAAACTTATTAGACATTTTTAAAGTTTAGGAGCCTATTGACATTATTTTAAAGTTTAGGGACTTAATAGATACAAACCTAAAAGTTCTAATGTGAACTTGTAATTCAACCTAAAATTTTTCTTTAAGAAACTCACAAAAAATTTATAAATTTTAATGATATCCATAGTTTTATCAAAATATTCATCTATATCCAAATATTAGTCTGCATAAATTCGAGTAATCAAATTACAACTATCAAACAACAATATCCATATTTTCATCTTTGCTTTAAATAATAAGGGGGTGTTTGGTTCCCTGTTTTGGAAGTGGTTTGGTTGGTTAACCCATGTTTGCTACAGTTTATACTATTCTACCCCTCATGTTTGCTACAGTGTTTTACCTTACTCACCAGGTTTGCTACAGTACTTTATTCATACTTCTCAAGTTTGCTACAATACACATTTTATCTTTAATCACGCTTTTAAAATGAATTAAATTTTTAATAAAAATATATTAGTTAGATAAAAATAATTAATTAATGATAACTTTATAATAAATAAGTAAATAAACTTAGTTCAAATTCAGTAATAATTAATATATAAACCGATATGTCGGCTTTGTCATACTTCATGTTTTAGAGCAATTATAATGATATATTTATAAGAATGAATTTCTTTGTATTTTGTTCCTATATTGACAAATATTAGGAAAAAAAATAATTACAAAACTAACTAAATATTTATTTTACAAAATAATTATTCAAAAAGTGTTCAGATTAACAATAATATTAAAAAATAAATTCTTCATTTACAAAGTAATAGTTCCTAATTTATAAGAAACTTATTATTATAGTTTAAAATTTTTATTAACATATAAATTATAATAAAAATTATTTTATTATAAATTCAAAACTACACACGTTATATAAACTTAAATTTAATATGTCAATTTTCATATGATAAAAAAAAAAGTTCATTTCTCTAAATTCACAATTTTCTTAAACTCATTTTCTTGTGAAAATGTAAAAATTATGTTATCATAGTCAATTAAATATATAATATTTATAAAATTAATTAATTAAACTATTTTGGTTAGTGTATCTTGAAGTTAATAGCTTTAAAATAATATTATTTAAAATACTTTAACTTTATAACTTTATGTATTAGTTAAATATAGAAAGTTAAGTTTAATAGTAATTTTCATGATAAGCAGTAAATAACTATTGTTAGCACAACAAGTTATAAATCATTAAATAAACAATTGATAACATTTTCTTTATGGTTAATTTTATGTTGAATATATTTACATAAAAAAATTTATTTATATTTATTCACACTTTGGTAAATAGTCTGAAAATATTTTCATGAATAATTAAATATTTATTCTATAAAATAATTATTGAAAGAAAATTGAGAGGAAAATGTATTAAAAATACTTTATTTATTATTAAAACAATACTCTCTAATTTTATAATGAAAATTACATTTTAAATATAATTTAATATATAGCTTTTATTACTTTAATTAAATAATTTATTATAAATTTTAAATTTACCAACTAAAAACACTTTTAATAAATTCAAGTTTCACCAATTAGAATTCAAATACAGATTTAACAAACTTAAACTTGACACTATTCAAATACTGATTTAACAAATTTAGACTTAGCAAATCTATTATGCACCATCTAAATATAGATTTAATAAATTTAAACTTAATAAACCGAAGTTTAACGATCTAAGTGTTGCCAACCAAACGACCCCTTAACATTTTACCGTCAATTTGGCTACCAATTTGACCACGTGGATCGATACGGAAATCCAAAATCCTACTCTTCCAGAAGCTCAAACCCCAACAGTCGATCCAAAGAGACCCAGAAAAGGGAATTTTGGTTAACGCAAATGTTGCAACTTAACCTTCATTGCAAGCTTTGCCGTCATGGGTTCTTGTTCTCGTTTATCCTTCTGCCTTCCCTTCAACTCTCCTCCATTTTCAAGCAACTGCAGCATTAAAAACAAGTGTAAAAGAGCTTTCGTTCCAGTCTCTGCAATTTCATATCAGAAATTTGTTCAATTCGCTTTGGATGAAACCAAACTGCACACCCGTCTCTTCCCCTCCCCTTTACAGGTAATGGGTTAATTCAATTGATTCTGTACTTGGGTCTTCTGTTTTCGCTTCACTTTAGCTTCTCTAATCTATTTTGCTTGCCAATGCTTCAGAAAATTGGGTGTTCTTCTCTCCAGATTGGTATTTTTCTCTGTTAAATAGTGTCTGTGTAGGAACTGAAATGCTTTCTGCTGTGTTTGTTGCAATTTTAACTTCTTCTTCCCTGTTCTACTGTGAGTTATTGAATGATGAGCTTTTTTTCAGGGCATTTCTATATCAAGGGTTTTTATTGATTCTGTGTAAAGTGGCTTGATGGACTTGTTGTTTTAGAGTAGTTCTCTTTGCTTTATCTTTTAATGGAAGACTGGCACTGACTTTATCTAATGAAGTGTTGTGAGTTTGTAACTTGTGATAAGAATGCACCCAAAATAATGTGTCTTTTGAGTCCTATTATCATTGGTCTGTTGCTAATGAATTAGACATGTTGTATACTAACTATATTAATAACAGGGTCTACCTAAGATGTAATTGAAACTTTTGAAAGTAAATAGACACAATTATCAAACTTTACAGACTAAATTTGTAATTTAATCTTTTTTTCCTCTATCTCGTCTGAATAAATAATCCTAATTGTCTATTTCCTCTTTATGTTTATATTTCTTCAAACTTGCACATCCTGCTAAGGAGATTGTCAGATTGGTCTCTTGTTCTTATTAGTTCTTGTAATTCTTACCATGCTAGATTATAACAGCTGTTTTTTATTTTTTCAACATAGATTCCATATATCTTGTGTTAGGATATTGAAGAAATCTGATGGTTCCTCAACCATCTCTAAACTATTGCTTAAGATTATAGATTATGTTTTCATCTAGAATGCAGGTTTTCAACACACTGATTACTGCATATTTATAATGTTCTAACTGATTATATGATTTTATGTCAACTTGAGTTAATGCAATGCAATGATTTCATTCTTGCATCTACGTACATGGTTTTGTTATAAACTTCTGTATCTGTCTTTGCTGTTAGCATTCTCGATATATCTGTGGTTGAAGTTTTAAAACCTCTATTAATAAACTTTTGGAAAATGTAAGAATTCAAACACTAATCATTGTTTTTGCTATCATAATAATATAAATATCTTTATCCTGCAGGTAAAGTATAATTCCATGATTTCCATGGACAAACAAGCCAAGCTTGAAATGTTATCTTTCCAAGCTCCAAAGATCAGACTTCTTCGCAGTTTGAATATTGAGAGTGAAACGATGCAGGTTTTACTATATTTCGACCCTCTTAGCAAGAATTTTCGATGCCTTAGTTCATTTAATGTAATTGGAAAATGACTACTAAGAGAATTTGAGCTGTATTATGGTAAGTGACTTAACAAAGGAGAATTGAAGGATTCCAGATGATAACTTCTTTCTGTTTATGAAACTATGGAGAAAATGCTTATTTTATGTTGTGAGCTGAAGTAAGGTATTTTAGTAACTTAAGAAAAGTCATTCTCTCATCCCCTACCACATAGTAAAATCTGCACCATAATTGTCACTGTAATGTCCACAGAAAAATGAATATCACTATTCAAGCATATCAGACCAGAAATAGTTTAGCATACTTCGTTGGGTGGTCAAACTACAAAAAGTTCTTCTGTAGTTATAATATGTTCATTATGATCGGCTATTGGAAGGCTCTTTCGTCTTTTGTAGCTTTTTGGGCAGGGATTTTCTCTACCTCTGTTTTGGTTAATATACCATCTCTCTGTTTCTTATCTAAAAAAAGAAAAACATATCAAACCAATTAGCCAGATAATATTAAATTCCTTCTGCATCAGAATTCTTCTAAACAAACAAGCAGTAACCCACCTTTTCCAAACCCACCCAAGAGAACTAAGTTATAGTGCAACACAAGATGTTTGACATTTTTTGGAACTACTACCATGTAAATGTACCTGAATATGATTTCAAATTTGAGGAACCTTCGTGCTGTGATATTCTTTTTTCGTTTATTTCCTTGTCAGAGTTATTAATTCTCCAGTCGTGTTTCCTTATGGCCTTCTTTATTTTTCCTTGATGAAAATCCCTGCTTCTCCTTAAATTTAAATCTAAAAAATATTAAAAAGAATAACCATTCCTTGAGAAAGCTTTCCATGGAACTCTAAAGTATTGTTGTACTTTGATGATGATAAGAGGCTTAGTCACAGTCATGGACTAACTGGTTATGGTTATGAAAATACTGATCATGTTGCCACTCTTTGTAGAATAGAAACTCATTATAAGAATTAGTGTCAGTGCTTTTGAGGTTTCTGAATAATTTGAGTCAGCTTTCAACGAGTTTCTAAACTGCAGTTTGTGTGGCTAGCCCAAACGTAAATCTTAATTGTTTTTGTAACTATTTTCTGCAGTTTAGAAACGAAAACCTTATACTGCTGAAATTCACTTCAGAACTTGTGTGTGTAAGTTCAGTAAGCATATTTAGTATCTATGCTTATTTTCTAAGAACTATTTCTATTCATTTATGGTGCAGGTTTTAGATTTTGCTGCATTCCCAGAACCAGAGTTTGATGCTCCCATATTTTGTGCAAATATTTTCACTGCTGCAAGTTCAAGTATAGTAGTCCTGTAAGTTTCTTTGAACTTTGGAGTCTAATGAGAGATAGTAACTTATAGAATAAATAGCCTAACATTATTTGTATGAAGTATTGTGTTTCAAAATCTACATAAATTATAATCATAGGTTCAGCCTAGTAGTCATTGGGGCCAATGAAAAATGTGAAGTGCTTTAGAGGAAATAGGTTCAAAACTTCAAATCACGGTGACCTTTTATCTGGGATTTAATATTTTATGAGTTTCCTTGGCAACCAAATGTAATTGAGTCATGCGGTTATCTTCAGTGAGATTAGTTAAGGTAAGTGTAAGTTGGCCTGAATACTCATGGATATCAAAAATTTACATGAATTACTACATTGGCTACCATGGAGGCATATGATCTGCTTAGATCTGATAGTTTTTTTTTCTGCCACCTCATCTGTTCACAGACATCTGCAATTTCTCAAACACTCAATAGCCTTAGTAAGTTACATAGTCGAGTGAGCTTTCTCAAACACTCAATAGCCTTAGTAAGTTACATAGTCGAGTGAGCTTTCTCAAGTATTTGCTCCTAGGTACTTGTTAGAAACTTTAATAAGAGATGAATGGCAATGAAAATGACCAGAAATGATCCGATAAGTAACCTTAATAGAAATCTAAATCACATACCTGGAAAAAGAATTGATGTGGATGGACATGAGTTTGCCCTCATTCATGCATCAAGCCTGGGTTTTAAAGCAGATGCCTACAGCACTGGACGCATGCACCAAATCGTGCTCTGTAAACTTCTTATTCTGTGTGTCCAAGTTTTATGTTAAAATAACTTCTCTAACTGGACTAGTAAACTTCTTTTTCTTGCTGGAACCTATATTCGCATCCATTCGGGTCACTAACTTGATTTTTTGTAGGGATCTCAACCCTTTGCATGATGTCATCAGCCAAAGAGATTATAGAGAGAAGTACTATAAAAGCTTATTGCATCTTGGAACTAAATATGCTGAGGTGAATGTTTCTTTTTCAACATTAGTTACTTTACTACTACAGGCACACTACACTTGTTTCTTGTATGACATTTGTTATATTACTTTTTTCCTTAGTCCGTTCTAAATTTGATGTTATGATTACTGAAAACAGACTTCCTGCAGCTCTTACCCTGGGGCGGAAAGCTTACGAGCGAATCTTTGAAATTCTTCTCTCCAATTGTGATATGGACCAAGTTTTCCTCAACCGAGTACAAGTATGATATATTATTTTCTGCATTCGTGGATTATTACAAGGTATTCAAATTAACTTAGTTTGTTGGTATTTTGAAGATCTTTTAGTAGAATCCATTTGGATCTTATTTTGATTTTTTATTATGTTACTGAAAGTTCTAGTTTACTTCTAGGCATGGCTTGAGATCATGAACAATGCTGGGGAGGAAACGGTCCCATCTCGACGTATGGTTAATCGAGAAGCGCAACACAGATACCTCTCGTGGAGGGCAGGAAAGGTCATTACATTTGTTTTCACACCATGCATCTCTTCTTCTCTCCCTTTATGTTTCTGTTTTACGAAAATTTCCAACTTAGCTCGGATCGAGGGAAAAGCTCTGATTGTATATGGATGAATATTCCCATAACTTAGCTGGATAACTACCAACTGTTGAACTTTGGTATTAGTTTGTTCAAAGTTAGAGCTGCAAGATCATTTGAGTCTACTGAATTGTCTCTCTTTACAACTTCTGGAGTAAAATTTCTTTTAGACTATTAAGTTTCATGAAACTTTCTCCTTTGTTTGAATGTCTGCTGACTTTTTCGATGTAAAATTTGCGATACAGGATCCGGGACACGGTCTTCTAAAGAAGTTAATTGGGGAGACCCTTGCAAAGGTAACATACATGAAAACTGTCGATGTTCCTGCATCATGTAAGATTTGTTTTCTCACTTCACATCTAACCATTAGGACTTGATGAGAAATTTCCTGTTCAATGGCGTCGACGAGCTTGGAAGCAAAAGGTTTCTGGATTACTTTCCAGAGTACTACTGTGAAGATGGTACTATCAACACGAAACGCAGTATGGCCGGAAAGTCTTACGAACATCGACCTTGGGATAAAAGGGGTGAATTTGTTGGAGACTTTATCGAAACCTGATGTTAGTTGTCTTCCTTACTGATGCTTTTGGTTTGAACTTTGCTTTAGATTTGTAAAGTAAATTGGTATAGGTGTACTACGTGAGAAGTTAGATACTATGTAACCTGAACATTAGACAGCTCAAATTTTGCTGAGTTATTGTAGTCAAGTAGTTGGATGCAGTTAAGCAGGCCATTGAAGCAATCAAATTTTCAATTTGAGCCAAAATAATTTTAGGTTGACTAAAGTTCAAATGCTCAAACATTCAGGTTCTTTGCATTAGGGTGAGTTGGGAATGCCTACTAATATAAACACTTTTTTGAAAAATATTTTTACTTAAAACTCTTTTAATGTAAAGACTAGTAGGTTTGGTGACATATTCTTAAAAGTGATTTTAATCACCTTGTTTGATTGCACAAAGTAATTCTACAAATATCAAATTACGATAAAGAGAAGAGGAGAAGAGGAGAAGCTTTAAATTTGAGAATAATTTTATAGTTTCAACATTCTTTTAGTTTTTTCTCATGTGGATTTTGATTTTTTTTTTTTTTTTTTTAGTGATTAAACAAGAATCACTTTAGAATCATTTTTTCAACCATCACTTTTAAATTGCTTATTGAAAAATAATTATTAACCAATTATTTTAAAAGTGATTATTTTTGTTACTAAATACTCATAAATTTAAAAAAAAAAAAATGGTTGGTCTTTCATAATCACTTACAAAGTTAATCTGAAGACACCCACCCTTAAATGAGTTTATGTGAGGGGCATAGTCCCTAGGAGCTAGTGTACTTTTAAGCTTGAATATATATAGGTTAAAAAACACTTTGGTCATTCACTTTGGTCCTTAAACTTTCATGAAAGTAACAATTTAGTCCATGGATTTTAGTATGTAACAATTTAATATTTGTACTTTTAAATTTGTAACAATTTAATTCCTACCGTAAAATTCTTTCAAAATTAAATGTCAACTTATATTAGTTAATAATTTAGACTTTGTAGCTTATAAACATATTGGATCCCTAATTAGTTTATTGATAAGAAATTTCATTAAATCTTAACAATAATTTTCACAATAAAGATTAAATTGATATAAATTTTAAAGTACAAGAACTAAATTGTTACATACTAAAATTAAATGACTGAATTGTTACAAAACTGAAAGTACAATGAATAAATTGTTACAAATTAAAATTCATAGACTAAATTCTTACTTTCATGAAAGTTTAGGGACCAAAAATGATTTTTAACCATAAATGCACGTGGTTTCAATTACATAATCTAATCCTCTCCTATCACAATATGATCTTCCTGTCTATCCTTGGCTCTCCACCCTTCCATATCACTTATTTCATTGTAGTCCTATTCAAGTTTTTGAACTTTGCATAAAAATTTATTTTGATTTTTGTCATTAAATATTTATATCACATTTAGAGGAGAGAGAGAGTTGGAGAGAGAAGCAAATCTCAAATGAAGATATCATGAGAAGTGGAGAGAGTGAATGATATAAATATTTACAGTAAAAGGAAGAGAGATAGTGATATGTGGGGAACCAAATCACTGTGTCTGAGCAGCTTTGAATAGTTCACTCCATTTCTGGGGATCATTCCCTGGACCTTCCCCCTGCAAATGTTTCAAAGCTTCATTACTTTCTCAAAAGAGAGATAGAGAGCTCTACCAAGAATTGACTAGTTTTAAATGGTTTTTTAAACTATTTTTAACAACAATAGTCAAGTGACTTGTAAAGCAATGAAATCATTATTCACAGACTCATGGTTTGGGACAAAAGAACAATGTTACTTGTTCTAAAAATTATCTATGAAAATAGAATAAAGGGAAGCAAGAGAAATGATTTTTTAGAGACAATTATTCAAGTAAGTTTTAACTTGAGTATCTTTAAAAATAGAAATTTGTTTAGAAACAGTTCTCAAACAAGCCTTTATTCTCATAAACTGCAGCTATCTTGGAAGCTCACCACAACTGAGTTAATTTCGTATGCTTGCCCTTCAGTGAAATCAATGTCCAGAGCCTGTATGCAAGCTTCAGCAACCACAATCCTACTGGCCTCTCCAACAAGTTTGTCACCTGAGATCCACGAGAGGAAAAAAGAAGACATTGACATAATTCGACGTGATTTTGATTATGTTTTTTTTTTTTTAGTTCAACAACATGTGGAGGTGGGGGATTCAAACCTCTAACCTCTTGGTTGAAGATATATACTTTAATTAATTGGGAATTCGATTATGTTAACTAACAAGAAAGGAATGAGAATACAATGACTGGAAATGGAAACATGCTAATTGGAAAGTGTATTAAGATGTGTGTGTATACGTTTCTTCATACCGCATTCTCTACAGTGGCAATGCAACATTTGTCATTTTTAGAAATTCTATAAAGTCATACCTTGACCAAGGAGGACGGCATGCCGTTGCCCTGCTGTAGCTTTGAGCAAACTATTAAAATCATATGAGGTGTATGGTCCATCAGTCAACTTACCAGCTCTGGAACACACATATTTGTACATGAAAGAGTGAGAGAGTAGGCTCAATGTTGAAGAACTGTCTTAAATGTCTAGAAAGAAGAAGAAGAAAAAATTAGCTCCGGTAAAATAAGAAGTTCATCCGAACTACACAGACCTGATTATTGTGAACGGAAGACCTGAGTCACGAAGAAAATCCTCCCCTTGCTTTTTGTATTTGAGAACACCAAAAAGATTCATAATGCTAGGAAAAAAAGAAACCAATTAGCGAACTGAAAGCATAGTTTGTACATGTGCCCCCCCCCCCAACAAAAAACAAACAAACAAAACAAAGAAACAAAGAAACAACCGCAGTCACTGACTTGTCTGCTTTCTAAGAACACATTCTTAGAGTCTATGGTTACACGAGATAAAACTAAAATTGATCTCTTCCAATAATGCAGGTTATGCTTTGTAGAAGAAATCACCTTTTAGCAAAGTCGCACCAATTGTTATTATTTCCTAGAAGAATCATTCTTGACAGGGAAAAGATTGACAACTTTTAACAGGTTTCTTTATTCCTCTACCATATAATGCTGCTTTGTAGAAATAAACTGACCTACCTCCACGGAAATTCATTGAATTTGGTTACGCCTATTGATGAAACAAGAACTACTCTCTTTACTGATCGAGGAAGTGCTGATATAAGGTTTCTCACACCCTCCCAATCTACAATTATAAAGCCATAGTCAGTTGCTCAGAAGCATAGGCATAATTGAATGTGTGTTAGTGTGCTTATGAGTATTTCGAAGATGTGCAACTTCAATCTAAAGAATGGACAAAAACAGTCCGATTTTACATTGATTTTAACAATGTTGTTGAAAACAGAAGCAGAGATGTGCTAATGATATGTAGGTTTAAATTTCTAGCCAAAACACAAAGACGTAATATCTGATATTAACAGTATAATCCTAACCTACTCTTTCAGGAGTGTTATCCCCATCCCATTGCTTTGAAGGAAAGGCTGTCGTTCCTGTGCAGCATATCACATGCGTGACACCCTAACAAATGATTATCAGATAAATCAAAACAGAAATTTTAAATTTGTAAAATGTTTTTTTTAATAAGAAACAACAATAAAAGTTATATCTATCAATAAACATTTCTTCTATAAAAAACTAAAATCAAGAAACAATTACAATCCAAAATGGGGACTACTTATTCTAATCCAATCTAACTTAAAAAGGAATCTGATAAAATAAAAATTAAATCTCTAAGTTACCAAAAGTGAGAAAAAATTGAAATTAGTGGTGACAAGGAGGGATCAGACTATTAAGCCTAATAAGATCATAGCCCAACACTAGCCTTCTTGGGAATGCAAGAGCAACACCCAAATTGTATGGTTTATTATTTAGGTTCACAAAATTTTCAACCTGATTTATATTGTAATTTTTGGTTTCTAGCTTCTTCTTTTTCTTTTTCTTCTAATTTTCCATCTTCATCTCGCATTTCATTACAACTCAAAGCAAAAGGAGGCACTGAGGTAAATCTATCTCAAATCTCAAATGCTAAAAAACTCCATCGAGGGTTAAATAGTTCTCCCATTTCTCTATTTCAAATCTTGCATACAAACTACAAAGAAACTATTAGTTGGGCCAACCGATAAGATAACTCTCTAGTACCCACCACCACACCATCGTCAGCCTCCAATGTTAACTGTCACCTCACTTCTCCCAGTCGCCTCTACTCTCTCCTTGTATAAGGATATTTTCCTCTACACGAGTAAAGAGGCAATCTTCCCTCCTCACTTAAGAGGATCTCTCTCTCTCTACCTATGTTTCATTTCTCTTAAACAGGAGGAAGGAGCCACTTTTCACTATGCATGAAGAATAAGGATTCATCCCACGCCAGAAGGCTGCTTCCTCATAAGAGGGCTGGTATCCAGTGAACAAAAGGTACAATTTCAAGCAAGGTTAGTTTGGTAATATAAAAGGATTGCGAGTGGCTGAAAGCTGATAATTTTATGTCGTGAAGCTGTGCCAAAGCATTGGGGTGCCCAAGAATAATCAAATGAATTCAGGAGTTTTCCTACAATTAAAGCATTGGTAGAGAATTTGATACAAATACAACGTGGTAAGGTAATGTAATCTAATCTAATCAAGATCACAAACCTCGAATATAGACGGATCTAGGTCTTCTGGATTCCTTGTGTTGCCTTTGCGTACCTGTCAAAGTTAAAACTCTCTGTAACAACAAAGTCTACCTGAGAGTATGGTGAAACTTTTAAGAATTACCTTCCAGACCCACATAGTGCAGTGAATAAGAAATTGCATAAAACATTCTAACTTGTTACTAATCACATCAATGGTAATAGAAATTGAAGCCAATCGATTAAGCACACCAAACTGATCTCTACTTTAACAACAATAACCTAAAAGCTCCCAAGTCCTCTCTATATGCTATACTCAACCAAGCAAAATGGAACACAAAAACCATTAGCTTCCGTGCCATGACCTTGCATAACTAAGTCTAAGACAGGCCATGGTACCTGTAACAAATCTTCGTCTTGTTCACCAAATAATGTAGTTGCTTTCTCCGGGTCTCGCAGTAACAGGCGTAATTTGACATTCCGGTCAAGCAAAGCTGTTGCCACCAACTGTCCTATTTAAGAAAGTGAAACATCAAACCAAGAACATAAATCACCCAGTGGACAAAACAAATCCTCCAATATAGCTCGCTGATTACTCATTTAATCCCAACATGCAATAATTGGTCAGACTAAGAGCGAAAAACTTCATCAAAATTACCAGTACCTTTTCCACTAAGAACTACAACCAATACACTCAATTTTAAGAGATTCATGACGAGATTAACATTAAACTAACTACTTAACACTACCTGATTCAGTTAATTTAATCTATTCATCATGTACGTCCATGTATATTCAACGGAAAGACGCAGAGAATAATACACAGATAGAACCTACCGACGCCGCCGGAGCCGCCGACGACGAGTACGAGTTTAGAAGATGCAACAGGATCAGTTTTCGAGTCGCGAATCGACTCTGAACTTGGAGACTGAACCACTTCCTGATTGAATGGACGAATGGCTGCGGATCGTCCTCTACAGCTTGAAATGCTCTTGCGAAATTGATTATCGGAAGATGAACAAAACGGCGGAAGGCCAAAGAGAGGAACTCTTTGGAATGTTTTCTGAAAACTGCTAGCTGGAAGAGGAAAATCAGGGATGAATGAGAGAGAGAGATTGGTAGCCATTGATGAGATGAGATTAGAGGAAACAAACTGCAAGAGGAAGAGAGAAGAAGAAACTGATTATCCAAAGATTTTTCCAACTTTTCAAATATTTTGCATTGAAAATTTGTGTTTTATTCTACTAGAATTCCATGGATGATTTTGTGTTTCTGAATTTGATTGCAAGTGAAATTTACTGAATGGCTCTGGTGAAATGAAATCTAGATAAAAGCTACAAGCTTAGAGTGTCAATTATTGTGAGGGTATTAGCAGCATGGTAGAAAACAACCCATCAGTATGTCCTCATATTTTTCAACATAAATATAGTTTTTTTTTTTTTTTTTTTTTTTTGGGGGGGGGGGGGGGGGGGAATCCAACCTCAAACCAGGAGGACGATAATACAAACTTAATGACAGTTAAGCTATGTTCATTTTGTCACCATAAATAAAGTTGAATGAGTTACGACTTACGATATTAATACCTATGTTAAATTCTACATTTAGTTTTTGAACTTTAAAATTTGTGTCTATTTGGTTCATGAATTTTTAAAATTATAAATTTAGTCCTTGAACTTTTAAATTTTTTAAAAGTCATGATTTATTAAACACAAAATTGAAATTTTAGAATTTTATTAGACATAAAATTTAAATTTATATTTAATAGATCAATTAGTTTTTTAAAATTTTCGAATTTATCAAGAATCTATTAGACACAAAATTAAAAGTTAAAAGATTTATTAGACACAAAATTGAAAGTTTAGGGATTTATTAGATACTTTTGAAAGTTCAATGACCAAATAGACACAAACTTCAAATTTTAGGGACTAAACTTGTAATTTAACTTAATAACTCTTTAATTTGAAATTTGAAATTTTATTCCAAAAAAAAATGAATCTCCACTCTCTGTATATATATATCTTCTATATATGAATTGCTCTATTGGTCAAAAAATTACATGTCTTTAAAGGTTGAGAATTCGAGTTTGGTCAAGACATGACTTTACTTATCTCTTAAAAGTTGACTATTCAAACATGCTACCTATTGAATTTTATATATATGTATGTATGTATTACAACTATAAAGTTCAAATATTCAGATAATATAATATTATTCTATTAGAATTTCATTTTATACCAACTTAAATGAAGTTATGGATAGTTAGGTACTAGTGCTTCGAGACTAGTAGATTCAAATATCTTATCCATATTTGTAATGTGCTCTCCTTTTAAGAAAAAAAGGTTTTTTTTCCTCATTTTCTCCTTAAACTTTTAAATAAAATTGACTCATAAGGAGTGATCAAGTCTATTTGAAATCATTATACGTATACAAGAGGTGGAAAATGTATTGTTAAATTCTAGTGACCGTAAAAGAGAGAGGATAGCTTAGTGTTCAACCAACAAGATGTTATGATAACAAGTGAAAAATGAATTCAACAAAAATTAGGTGTGCAAAAAGCATATTTATAATGATTGTAAGAAAAATATTTTATAAGAGAAAGTTGAATATATATAATCTTGACATGGAAGAGCTAAGAATCTCATTTTGGGGTTTGGACTATAAGTAAGATGTTGTGCTATAAAAGGCAAACTTTTGGGATTAATCCTACTTGTTAATTGAGAGGAACAAAGATATGCTACATTCCGAGCAATAGGATAGTCTAAACTAAACTAAATAATAGTAAGGTTAAATTATAATTTTCGTCTTTAAGGCTCCGTTTAATAACCATTTGATTTTTTATTTTTGAAAATTAAACCTATAAATACTACTTTTACCTATGGATTTCCATGTTTTATTATCTACGTTTTACATATGTTTTCAAAAACCAAGCAAAGTTTTGAAAACTAAAAAAATAGTTTTCAAAAATTTGTTTTTGTTTTTGAAATTTGGCTAGAAACTCAAATATTTCTTAAGAAAAATAGAAACTATTGTAGAAAAATTGTGAAAAAAGCAAACACAATATTCAAAAACCAAATGATTATCAAACGGAGCCAAAACTTTTAGGTTTGTATCTATGTGGTCCTTGAACTTTAAAAATGTCTAATAGGTTCCTAAATTTTAAAATTTATGTCTAATGAGACCCTAAACTTTTAATATTGTGTCTAGTGAGCCCGTGAATTTTTAAAAATGTTGAATAGATCTAAGACCTATTAGACACAAAATTGAAAATTCATAGACCTATTGGATACAAAATAAAAAGTTTTGAGGACCTATATGACATTTTTTTAAGTTTAAGGACCTATTTGACACAAAATTGAAAGTTTACATATTGATTAGATATTTTTTAAAGTTCAAGGATTAAATAGATACAAATTTAAAAGTTTAAAGACTAAACTTCTAATTTAACCTAATAGTAAATAAACAATAGTGATTGTTGGTACTTAACTCCTATATATATATATAGTTTATTTAGTTTCACAAAAAAATATATAGTTTATTTACATTGTCATGTCGAGCAACCAGACTACGAATAATTCACGCCAAGTCTATCCATTAAGACTCGGTATAAAAGTGCATCTAATGCTCTTTTTACAGGTCATAAATTCTAATATCCTCATTTATTATGTATTTTTGGAGTTGGAGTAATTATTGCTTAGCAAATCACTAATAATTATCTCTTCAAAAAAAAAAATCACTAATAATTATTTATAATATAACCTTATTTATAATTTTCCTCGTCTAGAGACGGTAAAAAAAAACCCATAAACCACAAGGAATTTATTGGGCAGATATTAAAAGTGTGATTTTGTGGTACGATTTTGGAGTGACTTTCTGTGGCCATGGTGCTTCCACGTGGCTGGTTATATCCATTCCACGCTGTTCCACTTCCACCTCAGCTCCCCCCACCAAAACAGAACATTTAAAAAAATTTCAATGGTTTTCAAATTTTGATTTAAATCTCATTTTGGTGCTATCAATTTTAAACCTATCTATTTTAGTTCTATCTTTATCTCTAAATTTCTTCAAATCTATTTCAATCACCGATTTTTTTTAAACAATTATTGTAGTGGTTGTTATTATTTTACTACTTAATATTTGTCTACTTTAACCAACATATGTGGCTCGTATATAAGCTCACATTTAGCCATTAGAACATTAATACATAGATATTTAATTCACATTATCTATATATTAAATAATTATTGACAAGAACTTTTAAAAAATTTATTGACAAAATAACGACCTAAGCAAAATAATTGTTTTTTAAAAAATAGAGATTAAATTAAACATTTTGAAATTTCAAAAATCAAAGTAGAATAAATGTGTGAAAGCTTAAGAATTAAAATAAAAACGTTAGAAGTTCAAAGACAATAATAAAATGATCTTGAAATTTTAGCGTGATATGAAATTTCAATCTCAAACTTTTTATGATAGAAAAGCAAATTTTGAAACAAATTTTGATCCTTAAACTTTTAAGTTTATAAAAAATGTCTATTTTAGTGTTTGACCTTTTGACCTTTACAAACATAACTCTTTTGGTTTATAATTTTTCAAGATGCATTATTTTAGTTCTTGAACTTAATACCATTTTGGTCATTTTTATTATTTTGTCCTACAATATCCACCCAACCAACAGGCAAACACTCCCTTGGCTGACTTATATGGCTTTGATAAAAGCTCACATTACCATTCAAAATCATGTTATTTATTTATTAATTTACTAAAGAAAAATAATGGCAAGAACAAAAAATGATTATTAAAAAAACATAAAAGACTTAAATAGACATTATTTTAAAAGTTTAGGGGAAAAATGAAATAAACATAAAAACTTATGGACTAAAATAGAAAATTTGAAAGTTTTAGACAAAATAAAATAATTCTAAAGCTTAATTAAGGATTCAAAGATTTAAACACAAGTGAAAATAGATTTGGTTAAATATCTTTTATCAATAAATTATCATAATATAGTTATTATTTCAAAGTGTAGTATTCAATAGTATTCAATAAATAAATATATATAGGTTAAAAATCACTTTTGGTCCCTGAACTTTTATAGAAGTAACAATTTAATCCCTAAACTTTTGTTTGTAACGATTTAGTCCATGTACTTTCAATTTTGTAACAATTTAGTTCATAAACTTTAGTATGTAACAATTTAGTCTATAAACTTTAGTATGTAATAATTTAGTCCATGTTGATAAGTCTTAGTATTGAGGCTTATTTAACTCTCAAAGGCTTAAGTTATGCTTAATTTTCTTTAGAATTATATGAAGAATTTAGCAAATTTTTGGAAAACGTCAATAATTTTGTGGGAAATACATTTGATAGGAAGATTGAGTAAAAGAGGAAAATATAGACTAAAAGTAGTGTTTGGTTGTAGGACATTGGAACATTGCAATTTCGAATTGCAAAATCAAAATTTCAATTTCGATTCAGCAATCGAGCAGCAGCAAAAAAGGAAATTCTTTGGTTGAAGCAAATATGGAAAGCACCTGATTCTCCCCCAATCTTTGCACGATTTCTATGGGAGTTTGGATGAAAATGAAGAGGTCAAAAACCTTAATTCGAAGAGCATAAAAAAAAAGAGGAAGCTACGGCAAAGGATCGATTTTCTCCTTAGGCACAAACGAGTTTTCTGGGTTTTCTTCTTCATACATTCTGTCCAGCTGCGTGGTTTCATCCACGAAATCTTTTTTGTTTTTCCTTAGCTTCAATCCAATCCAAATGAAAGTTTGGACTGTAAAGATTCATTCCTTCTCGACAAAGAACATGGTTGAATCAATTTAAATTTAAAGAAGAAAAATGGGTTTTGTTCAAGATTTCTTTATTTCAACTTGTTCTTAGTTTAGTTTGAATTTGATTCTTGTAATTCAGTTGGGTTGTGTCAATTTTGTTCTGTTCCTTTACTTCTTGTATCAAACATTTTGGACTTGAGATTTAAATGGAAGGAAGTATTTTTATTAATCGAAGTTGAATTTTCTAGACAAATTGCTTACGGTTTGATGTCCAACAAGTGGGTTTTTAAGTTAATGAAGTTTTGATTATTGTTTCTTCATCTCATGCTTCGGTTTTAATTTTTTCTATTACAACAAGCACTTCCCATTCTCTTTTATTCTAGATTAGTACAGTAGATTACTCCTTTTGTTGTGGAAATTATTTTCAAGCCTTACTAAGATGCTTTTTGAGTTAGTGATGAGCTAAAACTTCTTAAGGAGTTCAAGGATGTGAATTTCCTAAGGAGTAAGTTGAGCTTAAATTGCAAGAACAACCGAGCCTACATTTCGATTGTTTGCTTGTGTTGAATTAAATGTCTTTTGTGATTCTAGATTGATCAACTAGGGTTACAAACTAAGTTTGGATCTAATATCGACAGAGTTAGTGAAAAGTAGATCTCGCACAAGCAATGGAGACAAGAGCTTGGACATAAGTCAATCTTTACCCTAGAGATAGGGCAAAAGACTCCAAAACCGTACAAAATTGTATGAGCCAATTGATCTAAGTTAGATGGACTATTGACATATAAGTCACTCACTTAGTTTCCTAAGAACCAAACTGTAAGGTGAATAAGAGTAGTAATTTTGGTTTACAATTGCGTGTATGTTAAGTTTGAATAAGAGTAGTAATTTTGGTTTACAATTGCATGTAGGTTAAGTTTGAACTTGCAATTTGGTTTGATAATTTACAACTTAGGGCAATGACATTATTCAGCCATGTTCCTTTTCATTAAGCATATTTCTTTGCACCTTTTGTTTCTTGTTATTTCGCATTTCTTGCAATTTTGATTTTGCAATTTTGATGTTGAAATTTTGATTTTGCAATCTATTTTTGCATTCTAATTTTATTTCCATTGTTGTTTCATACCAACCTAATTCTGATTTTGCAATTTATTTACCAAATTGCAGTTTTAAATACAATTTTCTATTTCTGAAGGAATAAACGTTTTCACTCCGCAATGAAAGCGTTGGATCATCTTTGATTTTATTTAAAATTAAACTAAAAAATAAGATTAAGCAAACTTACTTGGAGTAAATATGGAGATATTTCTAGTAGGTCTTTATCTCATCCACAAAGTCTTCCTAGCTATGACTCGAACACAAGACCAAGGCTTGTGGGAGTTTCTTGAAAGAAAATCCACAGGAAATTGGAGAGGGAGAGGTTTAGAGAGAATTCTCTAATTCTCTATTGCGGAGATGTGTATTGTGTTGTATCTAATGGCTCAACCCAATGGTCTCATTTATTGAGACCAATGGCAAATCTATGTCATAACTAAAATATTATATTTTAATATCTAATATATGAAATATATCTTATACTTATACTTATTTGATCTCATTCAAATCTCTTACGATATTTATTTATTTGAATCTTATTCAAATTTTATAAATATATTTTCTTTAATGTATCTAATATACATTAATTATTTTAATATTTAATGTATCAAATACAATAAATATTTTTCTCTTTTATATTTAATATATCTAATATATTAAATATTAATATGAACATTTCAAAATTTTCTTTCAACTAAATTAATCTTTTAGTGTTACTATGAGCTAGCAATGAGACCTTATGAACCTACAGATTATAAGCTTCAATGATACAAAATCAATTAATTAAACTCTTTAATTGATTAATTTTCATTCATTAACTATAGGTCACTCCACTATAGACCTAGAGTTGCACTCTTATGCACTGTAGGACAAGTTGTGTCCTGTTGTGCAAAAACTCACTACGCAAGCATACGCAATCGTAGGTAGTAATCGGTGGACAAGGTCGATCCCACAAGGACTAAAGTAAGCAAAGTTTGTAAACTTGAATATCACTAATGCTAATTCTAAAGCACTTAAGAGATATAAAGTTAACAAAAAGCAAGCACGACACACGAAAATTAAACTCTAGCAATTTAAAGGAAATAAGCAACTAAAATTGATAACAAACAATTCAAGAATCAAATGAGTAAGGTGCTAGAATTTATGAAATCACTGCTAATTTTCGCTCCCTAATGCTATGTGATGCTATAGCACTGTGCAGCATTACTGCACTGTGTAGTAACGAGAAATCTGAAAATTAATTCCGAAAATTAATTCTAATCCTCGAATTGCAGTTTTAAAGCAAGGTTTAACATATGTCTATGAAAACCCAGCTTCCAAACACATGGATAGACCAACCTCCCTAAGTTTACAAGCCAAAAGTATATGTCTATACCCTTGAATTCATCCCTAATTGAAGACATGAACCTACTTGCATTGCCTATGCTAGTTCCATTTATTTTAACCTTTTCAGAATTAAAACAAACTTTTATTCTTTCCCAAGTTGATCATTCTCAAGAAGAACAATAAGAAATAAAAGACCCATAAGCAAACTACACTTCTATAACATTTCATAGCAAAAGGGCTCCAAAACTAGAGCTATGACTCCATAAATTCCAGCCCAAAGAAAATTAGCCCATGGCTTTTACACAGAAAATAACCAGAAACGAGCTACAATCCATAAACATCTTAGGTTCAAGTGAAGATTCACAAAATAGAAACCCTAGGAACAACTTAGTCTACTAAAGTTTCAAGAAAACTAAGAGCAAGATACATAAACTTAAGAAGAAGAAGAAAAATAGAATGGGTAGCTGAAGAACAAAATTCTGGAGAAGCTCATTTTCTTTTTTGCTGCTGCGTTTTTTCTTTATTCTTCTCCCCTTCTCTGGTTTTTGCGATAGTTCCTCCCCCTCTCCTTCACGTTTTTTTCCATTTAGGTTTTCATTATTCCAATAATTGCTTTGGGCTTTTTTTTCTTTCCATTTTCGGCCCATCAGAATGGATCTAAAGACTAAAAGCTACTATTACGTCATCAAAAATGGGCCCATATTTCCGTTTTCTGCCAGACTGCCAATGCTGCAGGATGCTGAGCAATGCTGCACAATGCTATAGCATCCGTACCTCAACGAGCATTTTTTCACTTCTTAGACTGCAAAACAAAAGGAAAACAAAGCACACTAAGCCAACTACAACAAAAGACTAAAAAGAGTAAAAGAAATAAGAAAAAGGAAAACTAAACAAAAACCCAACTCTTAATTAAACTTAACATGAAACTTACTAAAAACAAGATAAAAGTGTGCTTTCCACTCAATTTTGACCAAGAATATGCAAGAGAAGATGTTAAACTAATCCCATTTCATGGCATTATCATGTCCATAGATATAATCACTACATGCAAGTCGATCGTTCACGAGTTGTTCGTAATTACAGCTAGGTCAAAAGTCCGTTTTATCGCTATAATTTCATCTTGCACCTTAAGTAGCACTAATCCTTTAATGAACAATTTGTTTATGATCCAACCATAGATTAAGTTCCCGTCGGGGCAGTGAGAAGGTGGGTCCATATTGTTCAAGTCTCGAAATCAGCACTTAATGGAACTACTCATCTATTTACCCTATATGGGAAGGAATGAATTCTATCTTGTGAGATTATGTTCCCAACTCCCCCTATTTGGTCAAGTCCTAAAAATGGTAGACATATTGAATCGGCTACAAAAATCACTCTCACTCATGCAAATCAAAGGACAAGCCCTCACAAGCAAAAGTTCATAACTCACTCAAGATTAAGATCGAGTCGCATATGATCATCCTGATAAAATATTAATCTTCTCAATTAACGAATTTATAAAGAGTGATTAAATATTTCGTGGTCCAGTCTTATGAAAACTCATTGTATTAGATACCCCCACTCACATGTCTCCACATGAATGATTTGGATCAAATCATTTGTAACTATTACAAAGTGGGTCGTATCAATAGTGTTACCAAGATAAGACACTTAACTTTATCCATATACTATGACCCTTTGGGTTATTTCTTGAACATGGTCCTCCCATATGTCAACCACATATTGTTCAAGATTACACTAATAACCTTGGATTTTTCATATAATGGATAATATTATATTGCAAATAAAATAATCAAAATTATTATTAATTATTAAATAAATCATTAATTAAGAGGCTTTAGGACATAAATCCCAATAATCTCCTACTTGCACTAAAACTGGCGAGACATGTATTCTAGGGCATACTTTATACCTAACATGTTCTCCCACTTGCCCTAGCAAAGATGAGACATGTCTCGTATTCCTAGACATTCTAGGTGACTCTCAAACACTTTAGCATAGAGAGTCTTTTTATATAGATCCAAATGATTGTCATTAAAAGCCATCTTGGTCACTATCATGATGCTTTCTCTCTCTCGATATGATTCCCTATACGTTGGTGTTTTCTAATTTCCTTAATATTAGTCTTTGTACCATTATTTTCATCATAAATAGGATATATTAAATCATATCTGAAACACCTTTCAGATCTTCAAGGAACTATTTGATATAAGTCCTTTTGTTGCTTCACTAACAAAACAATTTAAATTGTATGTCATACTCCACCACCTAGGGTAAAATTCATCTTAACATAGATTTCCTAAATCTTTGCAAGAACTAGTGTATCTTGTAAAGATCAAATCTTTTACTCCATACATAATTTCTCATTATCCGTAGATAATGAGAAAGTTTTTAATTTTATAATCAATGGTCATACCATTCGTTTAACTGATATATGATAACCAACTGTATATTAATTGTTAAGTCTAATTTATGCATTAATTGTCTCCTACTTAGAGTAGATAATTGATCATATGTTCTCAACATTTGAGGTTGTCTTAGGATATTCTTCCTTAGACATAAATATCGAATATTTGACAATAATTTTGTCAATATAAGATGTTTGAGACAAAGTTAACATTTTTTCCTTAAAATCTCTATTTTGGACATATAAAATATACCGAGTCATTCCAAATAACTCATTTGGAATTGGTTACTTAATCAACTTTTTATGTTAAATAAAAATCTTACATCATTCATAATGAGTAAAATATCATCATTATAAAACATGAGAACAAACCCACTAAGCAATTAATAATTTTCATTTATGATTGTTCATTTACAATCACTCATAGTGTTTGTTCATTTACGATTCCTTTGTTTGTTCATTTATAGTGTTTGTTCATTTACGATTCTTGTTTCGCTCTATTTTAGCAAGTGTTTTGTTCCAGCATTGTTGATTTATTTTATTTCGGTTCCTTGATGAATTTTATTGGTTACAATTTGAGTTACTGAGAGTTAATTAGTGGTAAATTAGAAAATTACTGGTCTCTGTGGATACGATAATTTTACTTAGCACTTGCTACATTTACATGTGTACACTTGTGCATAAACAATCATATTATTGCTGATTTATTTCCATTCAACTTGTAGTTTTCAATTGATTTGTTGTGTTGCCATCTTTAATTGGGTTGAGCATCTTCAATTTGTTGTGTTGCCCCTAGTAGGGATGAACAACTTCAATTTGCAATGTTATGCTTCAATAGTTGTGACATACATTTTTTTTTTGTTTGGAGAGACTGAACTTAAAGTTTTCTTTAAGTTGCCTACATACCCTTGAAGAAAAGGGATCAAGTCATAAAGTAGTTTTTTTTTTTTTTTTTGTATTTTTTTTTTTTTTTTTACCATTCACCTTTTAAGCTCATGTGGGCAAGAGCATCATGTAGTTTAGGCTCTTACGATAATGAACGTTTTCATTCTAAGTGCTCTCTTCCACTGATTGAGCTATTTCATTGAGATTCAACTCAATATTTCCTTCTTGAGCCAACTTTAAAACCAGATCTTTTAAGACAAAACACTTTTCCATTGGATGACTGATGACTCGACGACATCTAGATTTTGAATTCGGCTCTTGAGAGAAGCAATTTCATAGTTTTTTTCTTCAATTGTCTTCAATAACAAGTTGATCTTCCTTTCCACTTCGATCATCCTTTCCTCACTAGTGTCCACATAAGTCATCATATCAAACATCAATTCAAGATTGATGTTTTGCTTGGTTGACGAGAAGGAAAGCAAGTTTATCAAACACAAGATTTTTTGCAATGGCGACATCAACTGGAGCAGATTTTGTCATACGTCTGAGCATTTTGTTTGCAATGACAATTGTTTGACTTTCTTCATACTGGATTCCCATGGAGCGACTACGCATAACTGGCCCTATATAGGAATTTCTTGAAGTAGCCATGATAAGGTAATAAATGATCGAAGAGATGACAAGGGAAGCCCACAAGATGAACTCCAAGTTCAACCAGCTCAATCTAGCCTAATCAAAGCTCATATTCAAAGTCAATGGAAATCAACTCAAATTCCAACCAATGATGAGCAAATCATTATGCTACAAAGTCTAATCATTTAAGCTAAGAGACTTCAAGAAGCATTGAATATCCATCTCCAAGCTAAGTTGTCTATACAATGTGAAGAGTTGCAACTTTTCAAGCTTGATGAAGCACATTTTCAACCAAGAGTCATAATGAATCTAAAAATCCAGATTCATTCACATTAATAATGCATTATGTATCTATTTATTCCATGTATTTACATTTAAGAAGATTCATGTATGGAGTTTGATAATTCTCATTCATGAGGATTATTTGGCCTTTAAACTTAGTTATATTTGTGATTTTTATTCATATTATTTGATGAAAAATAAAAAAAATGCTTGAATTTAATCACATGATTGATGGAAGACCTTTAAAATAAGTAAGTTGAGAAAAGAAAACAAAAGAAGAAAAAAAATTCATACTTACTTAATGTTTTGATGCAGGATTTTCGTGGAATGCAATTGCAATCTGGCAGATCTGGAATTTAAGTAAAAAACGAGAATTTCGGGATTTTGAAGGAAATTTGACCCACGAATTCAGCAAGATGATTAACCATGATTGTCCATCAACCAAGAGGGAAACCCAAGCATGAGATCCCTATAAATATTGAACAAATAAGCCGAACAAAGGGAGCTCGATTGGAGAAGATTTTAGTTTATGTTTTTTTGGGTTTTCTTACTTTCTGGAATTTTTCATTTTTAGTTTTTAGTTGCTGTTTTATTTTAATTTCTTGTAGATCTCAGTCCGAATCTCTTCCTCAATCCCATCACAACAAGAGTTGGCATTGGCTATAAACAAATTCTTGTTGATTGAGCACGATTTTTGGAGGAAAGTTTGTTTCGTTTTGGGTTTTGTCCCCGACAGTAGCAATTTTGTATTCATTTTCTGGATTTTATTTTTCCATTGTTCTTCCTCTTAACATCCAGAATCCTTTTCTCAATCCCATTCACCTAAGAATTGGGGATGGTTATGGACAACGACTTGGTTCGATTGAGATACGGAGAATGGGTTTTTAAGATGATTGAAATTTCAATTTCTGCACTTTTGAAATTCTGCAATTGGGTGAAAATAGCCACTGGTTTGTCGTTCAATTCAGCAAATTTAATTTATGTTATTGAACTTTGATGACAACTTGTTAATTTAAGTTTTGATAATTTTACTTTCTGTTATTTGAACATTTTGGATGCTATTGGAATTCGGTATTTGCCTATATATAATTGCAAGTTTCTTCAAATTTTGAGCTACTGGTTCTTAATTTCAATTTTCCGTGGGTTAATTTGTATCTTGAATTCTTGGAATTGTTTCTTTAAACTACTTACTTGGATTGCATTTGCAACTTGATTGCATTATTTACTTTGATTTTTCAAATGAATTCCTACAATTCTAATTTACTGTTTTCAATTTATTCCATCATGAAGAGCTAAATTTCCTTTGGGATTCAAGTTTGTGAATGCCCTAGAGGAAAATTGTAAAGCTCGAAAGTAAAAACAATCTAGCTAATTCTTGAACTCTAGTTTGCTTTTGGTGAGTTAATTGTTGGGTAAACCTAGTTGGCCATCTAGTGTTGCTTGCCAAGCTATAACTTAATACCAAAAGGGTTAAGGGAAGCGGATGTCGCAAAAGCAATGGAGGAAAAGGCTTAGACATAAGTCTGAAACATCGACCCTAGACATAGGGCGAGACTCCAAAACCACTAGAATTGTGCGCAAAAATATCTAAGTTAGATTAGCCATAGAAATATAGGTTTAATCACTTAGTCTCCTAAAGATACTTCATAGAATGTCGAATAGGAGTTGAATTCAGTTTACTTAGTGCTCGAGTTAGCTACGATTGCAATTGCTTTCGTGTTGCATTTTCTTTCCAAAGGGGCATTAGCAACTTGAATCCCTTTTTCATTTCCATTGAATTTTCAAATAATTTTATTTTAGTCAAAATACCTCTCAAATCATTTTCACCCTCGGTTACCTTAATTTGCAAATTGGCAATGATTTTGTGCCAACTAAAATTCATTTTATTAAACCCCGTTCCCTTGGGTACGATACTCTGGAATACTTCCAGTTTCTTTATTACTTCGATCACGTGCACTTGCGTGTAGCGAAAAGCACCGATCAGAGTTGAAGGGGTTGGGGAGATGTATTTAGACCACATTGGTGAAAGGTTGTGTCCTTTCAAGATGACTAGTATAAATGGGGCTGTAACTTTGTCATTTGGCGACATGATTTAGTTGAATGAAATTTGTTCTCTCAAGGTTGAGACCCTTCCAAGCATTTCTTGTAATAGAATGCAACCGAGCCATTCAATCCAACATTAATCAAGTTAGATTGTGGAGTGAATAAATCTAGAACAAGATTTCCCAATCTTACTTCTTGATCATTGATCTTAAAAGGCAATCAATTTCTGGCCCTATCTCTTGGTTGATCCCAAAATTCGTATAAGGAGGTGTTAACTTCTTAATCCAAGGGTTCTTGCTTAATCAAAGTTTGGATCTTTGGGCTGAGAGTTAGGATTGCCTTATCAAGCCAACTTTAAAGAAATTTTTTTCTATGTCATAACTTCTTGGAGAGAAAAAGAGAAGAGAAGTAGAGATTGTCCCATTGGGCGTGCCAATTTGTTCATACGAGATTTCAACAAATAAATTTGATTTGATTGATTTTGTATAAATGTTACAATCTCTAATATTTATCCTTTGATTCTTTCTCTCAAGTATGTAAGCTTTGGGCTCTGGTTTATTAATTTTCTTAGATTGACCTGTTAGCTTGTTGATCTTCTTAGATTGACTTGTTGGTTTGTTGATCTTCTTAGATTGACGTATTGGCTTGTTGATATTGGATTGGCTTATTGACTTGTTAATCTTCTTAGATTGGCATGCTGGTAGAGATGTCCACGAGATGGGGTGGGGTGGGGATGGCTTCCCCGTCCCCGTCCCCGCCCCCCATTTCATTCCCCGTCCCCGCGAAATTCCCCATTTAATTTTGTAGAGATCGAGGCGGGGATTCCTCTCGGGGAATTCGCGGGGATCGGGTCCCATGCATGGAATTATTCCTCGTTTATATTATTTATTTATTTTTTAAATTTTTATTAAACAAAATATATTTTTAGAAAATTTCTATTTAAATTATTAAATACTAATGGTAAATTTCTATTTAAAGATTTTTTTTTTAAAAAAAAAATCTTTATAAAAATAAAATAATACATCATAAAATATTAAATTTAGCATTTATTATATATATAAATATACATATTTAAAAAATTAAAGCAATCGGGGAGGGGCGTGGGCGAGGAACGGGGCGGAGATGGAGACGGGGAATACATTCCTTGTCCCCATCCCCGTTTAGCTAATGGGAAAAAATTCCCCCCATTCCCCCCATTCCCTCCCCCATTCCTCGTCTAAACAGGGACGGGGCAAGGCCCTGAGCGGAAAAAATGAACGTCTCTAATTTGTTGATCTTGGATTGGCCAGTTGGCTTGTTGATCTTCTTGAATCAGCCTATTGCCTTGTTGATCTTGGATCTGTTTGCTGACTTGTTGATCTTATTGAAGTCTTTTGAGTCTTGAACCTTTTGAATTTTGAATTTTGGATCTTTTTTTAATTCTCTGGATTCTGACTTGAATATGAGTTTGAATTTGAATTCTGATTCTTGGAGCTTCTGACTTTTGAAGCTTCTGAATTCTCTGACTGAATACTATGGATTCTGTCTCCTCTAAATGCCTTCAAATGAAGGGTGACCTCCTCTATTTATAGAGTTTGATTGAATTTGTATGAATTTGGGCTTGGCTGACATTGAGCCCAACTTTTGGGTTTGGAATTATTTGGGCTTAATCCAATTTTTTTTAATAGGTTGGATGATTTAAATTTGGCCCAATCTATTTTTAGTGATCTCGGGCTAAATTAGTTTCAAGTCAAACCGTCACATGACATAGTTGGATTGGACTAGCTTAAGTTGTAGTGGATCAATTTAGACAGTTGACATTATTTGATTTGCCAAATTTTTATATTATTTAATTTAATTTGAGGACACATGTAAATTTGTAATTGGTCCCAAATTTATAAAAATATATTTTTATTATTAATTTAAATTAATAACATGGCAATTTGTGATTAGTCGAAATTCATAATTCAACCATTATTATTGTTATAATTTTTTATAAAATGATAAATGCATAACAATAAAATGCTGCTAAAATGAGCATTGCTAAGATAAAATATCATCAATCAAGATATTAGACGTATTCTCGAATAGCGAAACTAAAAATAAAATAAAATGCCATGCTTTCTTTTCATCTGAGCATCCAACCCAATTTGGCATTGCTACCCGGCCTTAACTCATCACACTGCTCGGTTTTCAGTGGGAGAAAATAAAAATGGCGTCGTCTTCTTCTTCTTCAGCTCTCTCAAGAATATCTAAACTCAGTAGACACTTTCACTCACCAGACTCAAAAAACAGAGATAACCCACAGGTCAGAATCATCAAAATAGTCTCTTAAAACTGCTTTCTCCAGCTTTTGCTTACTGTTTTGTCTTCTTTAATGTTGAAGGGTGCCATTGACGCTCCAGGTGTAGGCCTTATTAAGATATCTGCCGAAGTTTCTGTTGCCTTGTCTTGTGGGCATCCTGTTGTTGCCCTTGAATCAACCATCATCTCACATGGTGACTCTGGTTTTCTTTGCCATTTCGATAGTTTCATGCCATGGAGTCTTGGTTTTTATAGACATTTGAAACCATAAATCCCTTTTGTCAACACTAGTTTTGTTTATCCTTATGATGGAGAATGACATGATCATCTAGCGTTGTACTCTCATTATCTGATTCCTGTGGAAACTTGAACAAAAGGAAACAGAAATGAAGGGACTCTTTCTATCCTTTTTATGGATCATCTCTGTCCCATCGAGTACTGATGAATACGTAATCGACCAAACATTAATATTGTGTATGATTCTTAGAGTAAGAGTTATTGCATTTGAAAATCATTGGTTTTACTCTAGGAGTTTGGAGCAAAGATGGGGGTATTACAAAAATGAAGATTCATTTCTCATTTAGGTTGTAGGATTCAATACTGTTCTTAGTTTGAAAACAGGAAAACTTTTGAAGGTTGACTATTTTTGGATATTCAAAAACTAATGAACAGGAAAAAATTGTCATTTATTTAGGCCACGATCGATAACTATTTGATTTTTGGTTTTTAGGTTTTGAAAATTAAGCTTGTTTTCTCATGATTTATCTACAATGGTTTTCATCTTTCTTAAGTAAACATTTAAATTCTTAGTCATATTCTGAAAACAAAAAACAAGTTGGTTTTTGAAAACATTGGTAGAAAGTAGATAACAAAACAAAAAAAACTAAAAGTAGGGTTTATAAGCTTAATTTTCAAAAACCAAAAACTGATAACCATAAACCAAAAACTAAAAACCAAATGGTTATCAAACGCCCTCCTTAACATTTAGATGGAACATCTTTTCATTCATTATGAAATAGTTGAGAGCTCTCAGTTGTTTTCTCTCTTTGTATCTAGGGATGCCCCATCCGAAAAATTTGGAAACTGCAAAGGAAGTAGAAGCAATAGTGAGGAAGAATGGAGCAGTTCCTGCAACTGTGGCAATTTTAGATGGAACACCGTGCGTAGGTATTTATTAAACTACTTGATCTCTATATCTGTTGACAGCTCCTGTGCTTATGATGGTCACATTTTATGCAATTTATGATTAGTAGTTGAACCCAGAAAATCTGATGTTATGATCCTGATAAAATTGAAGGCCTTGAACTTTAATGTAATAAGTGGACTAAGTTTTGTTTCTTGGTATGAACTGATTTATATTTTTGATAGTGTAATGGTAAAATTTTGCGCGATATGTCTCAAAATTGTGGTCTTCAATATATCTGTTAGACGTCTTTTTTGCATAATGTATGTCTCTGTAAGTGGGAGTCTCTGTTAAGTGGTAGTTGTAGTTTTTCAACATCATTCTTGAAGATGAAATTGTGTTGCTCCACATACCAAATAATGCTACTATGTCCTGTCTATTGATTTGGCCCTCAAAGCACGTGGTGTCTGGCTCTGTGAGGCCTACCAACTAAATAATCTCCTCATCCTCAACTAGAGTAGTGACTGCAACATTTGTTCTTGCAGCCTTACCATGGAGCAAATTTTTAATCACAATTGAAGGAACCTTTCTCTTGGAGACTTCAACTCCAATTCAGACAACTTCTTAAATCCCCCTATTGTTTATGTTGTGTTACTCTTCCCCCCTGCTGGCAACCGGAACCATAGGGTCCTCTATCATAGGCATGAATAGGTTGGTCTGTAGTTAGGAATGAGCCCAAATCTTTATGATGTCTTGGATGTTAACTCCCCTCTTGGGCATGTCTCAAGACTTAACCTTGACCTATCTGGGTTATAGTTGTTTGTTATTCTACACTCACCCGATCACCTATATCATTTGATCTAGTTCATTTGGATTCAAGAGCTTGAATTAGCGTTGACCTCTTGGTTTTATCTGTTTATGAAATGCTCCTCCAGCACATGCTCTAGTACATCACCATATATGGTGCAACTACTACTTTGAACGGTCATTGGTACTTCTTAGTGCTCTCCATGTGTCAGAGCGCTAAAAACTTCTCTCTAATTGTTTCTTTTTTTTTTTTTTTGAATAATTAAACGTTCATTGAGAAAAAATAAAAGAATATAAAGGCATACAAAAATAGAGCCCACAAAAGGAGGCAAACTGAAGCAAGGGTCTCCAATCAAGTAAAACAAGACCTAATGGGTAATTACAGCAAAGCTACCATTGAAGCCCAGCCCACAGAGACGTTGAACCTAATGAGGGCAAATGTCACTCAAAGACCTCTCGAGCCCTCTAAAGTCATTGAACTTCTCTCTAATTGTTGCCTTGTACGACAATTGGAATTTGTGAAGTATGAGAGAGTTTTGAGCTCATATTTGGATTGGATAAGTGCCCTCCCATTCTCCAATCAAATCTACGCAAGTGCCCTCCCATCCAATCAAATGATCACCATGGCCAACTAATCCGTCCCTCATAGTCAATGAACTCGTTCAGAAGAATCAACCCATCCAAACACTAGTCTTTCCAGCTTTCTCAGTCTCAACTTGCTCTTGAGAGAAGTCTCCCCTCCAAGTTTCCCCATGTAAACATTTGCACTTGCAAGTGCCTCAACTTCTTCATTGGTTTCTAAAGCTTTTGGAGCTTCCACTTCCACTAAAGTAGTGGAGGCAGAATTATACATCATTGTTTCTAACTTCTCAGGTAGAACTTCCATGCTTCTCTCTAGGTCTACTCTTTATACATGGTCTTAGGTTGTAGTGTCCTGATACCAAATGATATGTACTTTACTTTTATCTTGAAGTAGTCTCTTAAGTATTATTATTGAGATCAGAAGAATTACAGTTAGGTTTAAAATTTTTTAGAGAGTCCCGTCTCCCACAATAATCTCACTTTCGAATAATTACCTATATTGCCTTTCCTGTCTTCTCCCTTTTTAACCTAGGTTCCTCTCTCTTTCCCTTGTTCATGTGCATGGTTTCCAAAGAAGGTCAAGTTCTTTGCGTGGCAGGTTTGGCACGGAAGGGTTAACACCTTGGATCGTTTGTTGGCCAGGGGGTCCCCCTTGGTTGGGCCATTTTGTTGTATTCTGTGCAGGCGGGCAACTGAGGACCTTGATCATATGCTCTGGACTTGTGACTTTTCCTGAGATGTGTGGAACTGTTTCTTTCGGCAGTTCAACTTCAGCTTTGTTGGTCAACATGATAGTAGAGAGAGGTTCACGGAACTTCTCCTTACTTCGCCTTTTCGTGAGAAAGGGTTATTTTTGTGGCAGGTCGGGGTTTGTGCTATTTTGTGGAGCCTGTGGCGGGAGAGAAATAATAGAATCTTTCGGGGGAGAGATAGTTCTTTTATTGATGTGTGGTCCCTTGTTAGATTCTATGTTTCTCTTTGGGCTTCGGTGTCGAGGATTTTTTGTAACTATTCTTTAAGTCTTATTTTGTTTGACTAGAGTCCCTTCTTTTAGTTGGCTCTCCCTTTTTTTGTGGGCTTCTTTTTTGTATGCCCTTGTATTCTTTCATTTTTTCTCAATGAAAGCTCGGTTATTCATCAAAAAAAAAAAAAAGGACATTTCTACCACTAATAATTAACTAACATTTATTCCTCTGTAAAAAACTTTTTTTTTTTTGGGGGGGGGGGGGTCTATCACATGCATTTTGAGGAAGAACCCCCTCCACATTTCCAGGTGTAAATGGTGTGTGCTTTCCTAAATGGTCTACTGGGTTGGTGACATAGACCATGTTTTTTATGCATTGCCCTTTCACCTTGTGTGTGTGGAATTAATTTTTCCTGTTGTTTTGTATCTTATGGGTTTATCGCTGCGATAGTGACACTTTGTTGAAGGAGCTTTAAAGCCATTATTGTTTTAAAAAATATCTTTTTGAGTGTGGTATTATAACAGCTTTCATCGAGGAATTTGCATAGGGATGCAATTGTTTCTGAGTACAAAGCTTTTGGATGCATTGAATTGGAACAGAGTCCATTTACAACTTCTGTGAGGGTAGTCATTACAAGAGTCTTCAAAATATGCCACTTCTTTTGATAGATGGCAATTGGAGGGCACACAAATAGTTTTTTCCCGACCCTTTTCAACCTTGGCATTTGTGTTTGCATAGTCTTCTTTTTAGCATTTCTTATCCAATTCTTCTAACAATTTCACTTCCTTATTGAAAGTATTCATTCAAAACTAAAACCTTCAAATTTTCCTTACTGTTTTTTTTGACTTCCCCAAATGATTATCTCATTGATCGCTATTTTTTCACTTTTATTAGATTTCTAATTCTGTGGAGCTCTCTGTATGCAGGCCTGAATGAAGAAGAATTGGAGAGGTTGAGTATTCTGGGTAACCGAGTCCAAAAGACTGCTAGGAGGGACATAGCACAAGTTGTGAGTATTTTTTATTTTTTATTTTTTGATAGGAAACAGAAACCATTCATTGATATGATGAAATGGAATATGAAAGAAGCTGCTATTGGATAAAAATTACAAAAAACACCTCCATTGATTAGCGAGGGTAGATAAACTATAATTACAAAAAGGAGGAGTCAATTTGTTCCAAGTAATAACTAAGAGAGATGTGGATTCTATAAAATAATTGATATTACGATTCTTATCCGTGAAGATGCGGCCGTTGCATTCCAATCAAAGGTTCCAAAAGAAAGCTCGAACGTGATTAAGCCAAAGGATCTTTGTCCTCTTTGTATGGATGACCCAAAAGAAAAAGAGAGAGAAGTGAAAAAAATGTCACCGTGTCTTGGAATTTCCCAGCCAAAGGTGTCTTGTAAAAAATTCCAGAAATTTGATGCAAAAGCGCAGCTACTAAAAAGGTGGATTTGTGATTCTGCATTGGAAGAGCACAGGGCAGCAGCTGGGAGATATATAGCCATGGGGATCTCCTCTGGAGCTTGTCAAAGGTGTTCATGCACGAGTGACTGAGCTACCAAATAAAAAACTGCACCTTTTTAGGATAGCGTCCAGACCATATATGGTTATGAACTTTGTCAGTTACTCCTCTTTTTTATGGTAATATCTCTTTAGTTTTCAAACATTTTTAGTTCTTACAAGACCATTCTTTTGTTATTGATCACCAATATTCATATTAGAAATGTGAAGAAACATCAATTCCAAAATTCTACTGGTTGTATGGGCTTACCAAATTTAGATTCCATAATGATCCAAGGTTTGAACTTAAATTGTACGTTTTGTTAAAGCTAAAGGTTTGAGAGAATCAGAATAATCTATTCCATTCACTAAAGAGATATATATACAAGTGTACAAGGTTAACCTAATTAGGAGAAAGTGAAAAGACAATAAAGGACAACCCAATTATTATATTTACAAAAATACAATTATACTAATATAAGAACTCTAACACTCCCCCTCAAGTTGGAGCATATATATTCATCATGCCCAACTTGTTGGAAAGGTAATCTATTCGTGCTCCATTCAATGCCTTGGTGAAGATATCTCCTAATTGCTCTCCAGTCTTCACGAATCCTGTCGATACCAAACCTTGTTGTATCTTCTCACGTACAAAATGGCAGTCAACCTCAATGTGTTTAGTTCGCTCATGAAATACCGGATTAGATGCTACATGCAGAGCTGCTTGATTATCACACCATAATTTTGTTGGTGTTGTGATATCAAATCCCAATTCAATAAGAAGTTGACGTATCCAAACTAATTCACATACAGATTGTGACATTGCTCTATATTCTGATTCAGCACTTGACCGTGATACCACATTTTGTTTCTTACTCTTCCAAGAAACCAAATTACCACCCACGAATACACAATATCCTGAAGTTGATCTTCTATCTTCCTTAGATCCTGTCCAATCAGCATATGAGAAACATTCAATGTTGATATGCCCATGACTCTTATATAATAAACCACGCCCAGGAGCTGCCTTCAAATAACACAAAATTTGTTCAACTGCAGCCCAATGATCAACAGTAGGAGAAGACATATACTGGCTCACAATACTCACTGAATAAGCTATGTCTGGTCGAGTTACTGTAAGATAATTAAGTTTTCCCACTAACCTCCTATATCGTTCAGGATCTTTCAGTAATTCTCCCTCTTTTGTGAGCTGTAAATTAGGCATCATTGGGGTACTACATGGCTTAGCTCCTAACTTCCCTGTTTCAGTCAACAAGTCAATTACATATTTTCTCTGTGATAACATGATTCCCTTCTTGCTTCTCATTACCTCAATTCCTAGAAAATATTTCAACATTCCCAAATCTTTTGTGTGGAATTGACTATGGAGAAAGGTCTTGAGTGATTGGATGCCCAATGTGTCATCACCTGTAATAACAATATCATCAACATACACAACCAACAGGATGATGCCACTCTCAGACCGCTTATAAAAGACAGAATGATCTGACTTGCTCTTTTTCATTCCAAAGCTCTCAATCACCTGAGTGAATTTTCCAAACCATGCCCGTGGACTCTGTTTTAATCCATACAAGGATTTACGAAGGCGACATACCTTTCCATTCTCCCCCTGAGCAACAAATCCTGGAGGTTGCTCCATATACACCTCTTCCCTAAGATCACCGTGAAAAAAGGCGTTTTTAATATCAAGCTGATGCAACGGCCAGTGATGAATGGATGCTAAAGAAATGAATAATCTGACAGAAGTCATTTTAGCAACAGGAGAAAAAGTGTCAGAATAGTCAACCCCATAAGTTTGGGCGTAGCCTTTAGCAACAAGACGAGCTTTCAACCGAGCTACAGACCCATTTGGATTGACTTTAACCGCAAAGACCCACTTACAACCAATAGGCTTCTTTCCTGCAGGAAGAGAAACTAAATCCCAAGTACAATTGTCATCTAAAGCAGTCATCTCCTCTACCATTGCAGCACGCCAACCAGGTTGAGACAAAGCTTCATGAACAGTCTTAGGAACAGATAAAGACTGTAGGGATGCAATGAAAGAACAGGTAGAAGATGACAAATGGTTATATGAAACAAAAGAGGAAAGAGGATATGTGCACTGGCGCTTACCTTTACGAAGAGCAATAGGAAGATCATCGCTTGTGCCTGGATCCACTGATGAAGAAGCCTCTGGTACAGGGCATGAAACTGAAGATGGTGGTCGTCGAGAATAAACCTGAGTGATAGGTGGGTGAGGAGAAACAGGAACAACTGGAGATGAATTTCTAGAGGGCTCACATGAGGAGAGAATTGTGTAAACAAGAAAATCATCATTGTCCTCTTTATGCTCCCCCTTACTCTGACTCGAAGAAGGAGAAAAGAAAGAAGAGTCTTCAAAGAATGTGACATCAGGAGAGACAAAGTAACGATCGAGACTAGGACAATAACACCGATACCCTTTTTGGACACGAGAATAACCAAGGAATATACATTTTAAGGACTTTGGATCTAGTTTGGTGAGTTGAGGGCGAACATCCCTAACAAAGCAAGTACAACCAAAGATTTTGGGTGTAAGAGGAAATGAAGGTAGTTTGGGGCACAAAATACTATAAGGTATCTCACCCTTTAAAACTGAAGAGGGCATGCGATTTATTAAGAAACAAGCCATCGATACAGTATCAGCCCAAAAGTATTTTGGGACATTCATCTGAAACATTAAGGCTCTCGCTGTTTCAAGGAGATGTCGATTTTTGCGTTCTGCAACCCCATTTTGAGATGGAGTATAAACACACGAGGATTGATGGAGAATTCCATGTTCACTTAAATAGGAACTAAGAGCATGGGAGAAGTATTCTTTAGCATTATCACTCCTTAGAACTTTAAGAGAACCGCTAAATTGAGTTCGAATTTCAGCATGAAAGTTACGAAAATGAGAAAGCAACTCAGAACGATCTTTCATTAAATATAACCAAGTTACACGAGAAAAATCGTCGACAAAAGTAACAAAATATCGAAACCCTCTCTTAGACTCAACAAGACACGGACCCCAAACATCAAAATGAACGAAATCAAATGGAGCACTAGCTCGTTTATTGACTCTGGGATACAAACTCAAACGATGAAATTTAGCAAACTGACATGACTCACAATCTAAAGAAGACAAATGATTAAACTGAGGACGAAGACTCTTCAAGACGGAAAGAGATGGATGACCCAAACGACAATGTTCTTCAAAGGGAGAGGACACTTTAGAGCATGTAACAGCTGTGGATACTTGTGGTTCAAAAATGTAGAGACCTCCAGATTCACGCCCTTTACCAATAGTCCTCTTCGTCAAAAGATCCTGAAATAAGCAATAACCAAGAAAGAATAAGACACAACAATTAAGATCGCGAGTGAGTTTACTAACCGAAATCAAGTTAAAGGAGACTGTGGTAAACTTAAAACAGAAGACAATGAAATTGAGGTGGTAAGATTGACAGTGCCTGATCCTAAAACATGAGAGGTGGTGCCGTCGGCTATAGTAACATTAGGTGAAGATGTAGACGGACGAATGTTAGAGAATAAACTGGGATTACTTGTCATGTGATCAGAAGGGCCAGAGTCTGACCCATTTCGAAGAGGAGGAAAGAAGACATGTAGATGTGTTACCTGTGTCGGCAATGGCAGTAATGGGAGTAGAAGATGACGTCTTTAATGACTCTTGATACTGTCGAAATTTAGCAAACTCCTCAGCTGAAATCGAAATAGACTTGTCAAGGTTCTCAGGAGCAGAGGCAACATGCGCAGATGGAAACCTCTGGCCCTTATTCAGCAATTTTCTGCAATCACGTTTCATATGTCCAGGTTTATGACAATAGTGGCAAACAATATCGCCTGAATTTGCTCTCTGAGTGTTCGAATTTCCTCTGGACGTGTTGGGTCCGACCCCTCTATTTCCTTTATACTCACCTGTCTGACCAACCAAGGCGCTATTAGACTCAAATGGCAAGATCGCTTGCGACTTCTCAGTACGAAGTATTCGAGTATAAGCATCTTCCAACGAAGAGATTTCTGAGCTAGACAGAACTTGATCTTTGGCCATATCATATTTAGAGGCAAGACCAACCAAAAAACTCATAATGAATAATTGTTCACGTTGGGCAGTCTGAACTTTCACATCAGTACTCACGGGCAACAAAGCATTAAATTCTGCATACGTAGTTTTGCACTCCATAAAATAACTCGTTAGAGATTTGTCGCCTTGATCAGGTTGAAAGAGATTCTTACACACATCGAACACTCGACTGATGTTCCCTTTCTCAGAGTAAAGAAATTCCAAGTACTCTAAGAGTTCCTTAACAGATTCACAATGATTAACCAACCCAACTATCTCACTCTCAATGGAGTTCTTTATCTGGAGAATAAGTCTAGAATCATCTCGTAACCAATTCTTCTTAGTATCATCAGTCGGTGGGGAATCGGCGGTGACGTGATCATCCATATCAAGACTCCGAAGATAATGACGAATATTTGTTCGCCATGCATAAAAGTTAGATCCATTAAGCTTATGTTCCGTAACCTTTAACACCATAGGAATCATCTCCGACATCACTATACCTTTCTTTTCAGCCATAATTTCAAAAAAAAAACAGAAAAACAAGAGGTGAGATCTGAATCACAGCAAACCCTAAAGGTTCCAAACAAGATATGGCTCCAAACACTATAAACCGAACGCCCGATGACCCAAACCAACACAGAACACGAAAGAGGAGACCACGGCGAACTGACCCACGCAAGACGGAGCAATTTCCGGCGGCGCACGCCCCTCCACGCGCCAGCGCGTGAAACTGGCGGCGATTTTTCCGGCAGCGCGTGTGGTCCACTCGCCGACTATTTTCGGACCAAAATTTCCGAACCTGCTGATCGGCGACTGGGCTTTCTAATGGGCCGGGCGGTGACGCAAAATTAAGTCGTTGACAGACCTCGTGGTGGCGGCGGCAGCGGATTCCGGCGACAGATTCTGTGATGATGATGGTTGAGTTGATGCACAAAGCTCACAGCAAGACCAAAACCCTCAAAGAAGGTGTTCTAAACCTCAAACCCTAATGATCACAAATCCCTAAGGACGAAAAATTTTCCAAGAGAACCCTAGGGCTCTGATACCATGTTAAAGCTAAAGGTTTGAGAGAATCAGAATAATCTATTCCATTCACTAAAGAGATATATATACAAGTGTACAAGGTTAACCTAATTAGGAGAAAGTGAAAAGACAATAAAGGACAACCCAATTATTATATTTACAAAAATACAATTATACTAATATAAGAACTCTAACACGTTTGAATAATAGTCATAAAAATATTGATCTTGGTAGTTGTACGATACAATAATTCTTTTCTTTTCTTTTTCCATTAGTTTTAATTATAGGACCATGCACTTAATTATAAACTACAAGGTATAACTATGTGAAGGTAATGTTTTTTGAGTTGTGTGTATTCTGCATGGATAATTTTATGCTATCTTGTGTCTTACAAGGTGGCTAGCAGAGGAAATGGTGCTACTACTGTTTCTGCAACAATGTTCTTTGCTTCTAGGGTGAGTACGTCATGGTGGTTCTGTTGTATTCCGCATTTGATTCTATAAACATACTTCATAATTATCAAGTCTTTTTAACCTTCTCACCAGCTATACATGGAAATTTATCGCAGGTTGGCATCCCTGTGTTTGTAACTGGGGGCATTGGAGGAGTTCATAGACATGGTGAGCAAAGTAAGATACTGATGTAGGCTTTTGGTTAATTGTTAGTTACTGTGGGCATTTACCATTAGTCTTTTATTTCTTTATAAATATAAATATCCTTCCAACCGAATGTTTGTTAGTTGGATAAGGTTGGTTAGCTTGTTTTGGTTAGTCGTGGTTAGCTTGTATAAGTAGACTGATTGGGCATAGTCTTCAATTTTGATTGAATTCTAATAAAATCTTGGATATTTGATGCATCAGATACTTTTTGTATGGATGAATGACAAGAAACCCATGGCAAACAAACTAAGACATTTTTATGAGAGGAGGGGGAAGGGTGGATGAGTGAAGATACTTTCATGTATAAAGCTTGAAAGAGAGCAAATGACTGATAAATGATGCACATGATGAAAAAAAATAGGAAGTAAGATATGGAGGATAACAAACAAATAATAGATGATATTGCATGGTGAATCAAGATACTTTCTTGCATATGCTATATATATATATAGAGAGAGAGAGAGAGAGAGAGAGCTGGTGAACAAATTAATATACTTTTATGCATATAATATAGAGAGGAGGGAGGAAGGTGGGGTGGGGGAGGGAAGATACTTTCCATGTACAAGCTAGGAAGTGAGTAAATTACCGATAAACGATAGCAAATTATGAACAAAATAGGAAGAAAGAGATATGAAGATACTTTCTTGCATATGCTAGAACGGAGAGCTTATTGGGAGTCTCCTTTCATAAGGAGCTGGCAACTGATACTTCATTCTGGGATGGAAAGATGTTAGTTGGGTGCTTTGCGATGAACTTTGCTCCTAAGAGTCTCTGCTAAGTCAATCTTAATTTAGACTTTTACTGGATGCTCACTCTGAGATTATAGATCATCATTTCAATTTTTCATTGGAGCATTGAACACAAAGTGCTTACATATTATTGTTTCAACTCAACTAAAATGGAGCTTTGAATAACTTTTTCCATCTCTTGTACTTATTTTCAACTGCTTTTTGCAGCGATGGATATATCTTCTGATCTCACTGAGCTGGGAAGAACCCCTGTAGCAGTTATCTCAGCTGGTGTAAAATCAATATTAGACATTCCCAGGACCCTTGAATATTTGGTATAGTTGTCTATTTCCCTCCCTTCAGTCATTTTACACATCATGCAGCTTTCTTTTTAATTTATTCACTGTCCCAAAAATGTTATTGACAGGAAACCCAAGGAGTGTGTGTTGCAGCTTATAGGACGAACGAATTTCCTGCTTTCTTCACTGAAACCAGTGGCTGCAAGGTATTCACAGAATCACATGTAAAACAGCTTTATGCTTATGCCTTCTAGATCTCTACACATTTCTAATGACTGTTCGTAATGTACCAAAGCTAAAATGTTTCTCCACTTCCTCAATTTAGTCTAGAAGGTATTGAATTCCAGTTATACTATTTCTGATATATGATGTTATAATGCCAACTTGAGCATAGTTCAACTGACTAAGGCATTATACATCCGTCCTAAAGGGCAAATATTCAAATCCCCACCTCTATATAGATGAATAAAAGAAATGATGTTATAATTGAAGATCATCTCAAGTTTGTTGTTATCTTCACTCATGGTATGGGTAAGGTGTGTAGATTTTTGCTAGTCGATGGGCTAGAATTTTATTATTTGAAACTACTATTCTTTTTTTGTTCATGACATATAAAATGCAGGCACCTTGTCGTGTTGATACCCCTGAAGATGCTGCAAAGCTTATTGGCAAGTCACTAGAGAACTTTCTACCTTTCTTGATTAAAAACTTAATTCGAAGACGAATTTTTCTTTCTCCACTATTTACTAGGCTTAATGCCAAATATATACTTTCTCGAACCTAGGAAAATTGTAATTGTGTCAAAGTGAAACTAAAGAGGAGATATGAGAAAGAGAGAGTATTGATCACGAACATCATTCTCTTCTCATTAAAGTGATCAAGAGTCATCCCCCATTTATAAACGGTGGCTGCTCAAAGATATTACAATTGTCAAGAAACAAAAATAACCAAAGAATAACAAATTTAACTATAATAAAAATAGAGACTTAATGAGCTGTCTTAATATCCCCCCGCAAGCCGATGTCATTAGCATCAATAACACAAAGTTTAGAACGTAGTGGTAGGAAAGAATGCGCAGACAATGGCTTGGTGAGGATATCAGCTATCTGGGCTGTAGCTGAAAGATGTAGAACATTGATTTTCTGCTGCAGAACAAGGTCTCTAACAAAATATATATCAAGTTCCACATGTTTTGTTCTGGAGAGTAAGATGGGATTTGCACTTAGGTGTACGGCTCCCAAGTTGTCACACCATAGTATTGGAGGTCTTGCAAGGGAGATATGAAGTTCTTTGAGTAAAGATGATAACCAAATCAGTTCTAAAGCAGCATGAACAAGACATTGAAATTCATCCTCTGTACTTGATCTTGATAAGGTGTGTTGTTTCTTTGATCCCTAGGTTACCAAGTTTCCTCCAAAGTATACACACACAACTGATGTTGATTTTCTATCATCAGGATCTGATGCCCAGTCAGCATTAGGAAAGGCTTGTACAGAGAGTGTTGTTGGTTTGGAGAGTAATATGCCAAATGTGGAAGTGCCCTTTAAGTAACTCAAAATGCGTTTGACTGCCTGCCAATGAGTAAGTTTCGGTTTGTGCATAAATTGACAAGCACGATTGACAGAGTAGGCTATCTTAGGCCTTGTTATTGTGGCATACTGCAGGGCACCAACGACACTCCTATAGAGATGTGGATTAGAAAATAGTTCACCTCCTTGGGCTGATAAAATAGTATTGCCGACCATTGGTGTGGATATGGCATTGGCAGCAGTCATCTTAGTTTTTGATAAAAGATCTGCCATGTACTTTGATTGAGATAGAAACAACCCCCCTGCTTTGGGATAAGATACTTCAATCCCCAAGAAATAACTGAGTCGCCCAAGGTCTTTCAGCAAAAAAGTGGCATTGAGAGTAGAGATGAGGGAGCTAATATCAGTTGAAGAAGATCCGGTGATTACAATGTTATCAACATATATGAGTACATAACAGGTTGCTATATTGGTGATGCGCATGAACAGAGAAGAATCAGCTTTTGAGTTATCAAAGCCATTGTTAATCAGAAATGTCTTCAACCGATCAAACCAGGCTCGCGGAGCCTGTTTTAATCCATATAGTGCTTTCTTCAGTTTGCACACTAATGGTTTTGAAGAGTCAGAGGAGATGGTGAATCTCGAAGATTGCTTCATGAATACTTCCTCTGATAGAATACCATGTAAGAAAGCATTATTGATGTCTAGTTGGCGTATCTCCCAATCATGAGCCAAAGCCATTGTAAGAAGTACTCGGATGGTTATAGGTTTCACAACAGGGCTGTATGTTTCTGGATAGTCTATGTCAGCTGTTTGGTGAAAACCTTTGGCAACTAGTCGTGCCTTGTAACGTGAGATTGAACCATCAGAGTTTCTTTTTATTTTGAAAACCCACTTGCAGCCAATAATCTTTTTATTTGAGGGCAGAGAGACCAAATCCCAAGTATTGTTTTTCAAAAAGGCTGTGTATTCTTCTTGCATTGCAGCTACCCAATGAGCGCATAGCGCATTGTAAGGCCTCTTTTACAAAAGATGGTTCTGTTTCAAGACAATCAGTCAAGAAGACCTTTGGTTTTCGAATGCCATTCTTAGATCTGGTAATCATTCCATGATTGTTGGTTGTGGACTGAGGTGTAGGCAATGGAATAGAGGACTCAGATATTGGTTGGGAGCTGGATGAAATGATAGGATTATTAGGTATTGATGCATTTGGGAGGGATATGTCAGAATGAATAGGTGTACGTTCAACTAAAGATGTGGTTGTGGTGTTTGAATCTCTAGCTGGGGCAGAAGGAGAAATGATAGGTATAGATGGAATGGACACAGTCAGTGCTGTTTTTGTGGTGGAGAACATGAAAAGGGGAATTTAGTTTCATCAAACAAGACATGGCGAGAGATGAAGAGTTTACCATTGGTGTCAAGACATTTGTAACCTTTGTGCAGTGTACTGTATCCGAGGAAAGTACAAGCAGAGGACCTGAGTTGAAGTTTATGATGATGTAAGGGCCTGAGATAGGGAAAGCATAAACAGCCAAAGGTTTTGAGAGATGTATAGTCTGGTTTTGTGTTAAAAAAAACTTCCAGTGGACTTCTACCATGAAGGGTTGGTGAAGGTAACCTGTTTATTAAGAAAACCGATGTGGAGAAGGCATCATCCCAGAACTGTAGAGGTAATGAGGAGTGAGAAAGTAAGGTTAAGCCCATATCAACTATGTGTCTATGTTTGCGCTCAACTACACCGTTCTATTTAGATGTATGAGGACAGGTGAACCTATGAGCTATTCCATGTTGTTGGAGGAAAGAGGTGAAGGAGCGAAATTCCCCTCCCCCATCTGTTTGCAGCATTTTAATTTTGGTATTGGGAATATTTTCAACTTGCTTTTATAGGCAATAAAGGTTGGAAGAGCTTCGGATTTGGTTTTAAGAAAGTAAATCCAGGTATGGCGAGAAAACATATCAACAAAACTCATGTAATAACGAAAACCATTACGACTAATATGATGAGATGGTCCCCATAGATCAGATTCTATGAGTTCAAGAGGTGCATTATAAGTAGTTGAGTTAGAGAAAGGTAATTTATGAATTTTTCCAGAGGCGCAAGAGGAACACAAAGAAGGATGTTTATTAATAGGAACTGAAAGATTACATTGATGTAGCACATGATTTACAACAGAAAGTGATGGATGTCCTAAGCGGTTGTGCCACAAAACATGATCAACAGAATGTAAAGGATAAGGAACAGAAGACTTAGTCGTAAGAAGGGCAGATACATCATATGGGGTAGTATTGGATGTTGAAGAGCTAGAGCCTCTAGTTTTGGGATGAGCCTTCTCCAAAAAAAATCTATACAGCCCTTCATGTAGATGGCCTTGGAGTAAAACTTTCCCAGTTTCCTGAGATTTCACAAAACAGACATTAGAATGAAATTCAAAATAGCAGTTGTTATCTTTAGTAAATTGGCTGACACTTAACAGATTCTTTTTCATGTGGGGTACATGAAGTAGGTTTTGTAAAGAGAAAATATGAGACGAAGGAGAGATAGAAATATCAGAGGGAACAAGAAAAGTTTGACCCGTATGAAGTATTTTTAGACCTGTTCCATTGCCCACAAGAACTCGCTCACCTCCATTGTAATCAGATTGGAATGAGAGGTTCTTTAGATCATTTCTTACATGGTTTGTTGCACCAGAATCTGGATACCATCCAGAATTTTCATTGCTTTGTGAAGTAGAGGCTATCAAAGCTTGATAAGGTGGTTGACCAGACTGATTCGGATTATTATAGAAATATCGCTGTGATCCTGAGGGATGATTATGAGAATTGCCAGGAGAAGATCCTCCAAGAAGTTGCTTGTGAAAATTTCGATCGTATAATGAATAACATTTCATGGCTGTGTGTCCAAATTTTCCACAAATTTGACACTGAGGTTTAGAGTTGTTCCAGAATCGTCCTCCTCCTCTGCCATGGTTACCATTTCGTCGTCCTCCTCCTCTATTTAAGTATTCCATTGCTGCTGATTAGAAGATTTGGTGTTTGAAATAGTACTTGGCTTCTTTTCCAGACTTGCAGCTGCTAGGTTAGCTGTGGGAAGTGTCCCATCTGAATTTATGGGCGAGTTTCTCTCAAGTCTAATCTCATGAGTCATCAGAAGTGCATAGATCTCATGTAAGGGTTTTGGTTTTGATTTGGCAGATATTACTGACACAATTGAGTCATAATCTGGGCCCAATCCTGATAGAATGTAAAATATATGTTCATGAGTTGATACTGGATTACCTACCTCATTCAATGCGCATACAAGATTCTTGACTTTTGCCACATAATCTTTGATCGATTGTCCCCCTTTCTTCAGCGTTTGCAGTTGATTCTTTAATTGCATAATTTTTGCAGTGTTTGATATGGAGTAAGTTTGCTCCAAATTGACCCAGATTTCTCTTGTGGTGGTGCAACCAACCATTTGCGAAACAATATCTTCACTCATCGAGCCAATTAGCCAAGAACAAAGAAGACAATCTTGTCTTACCTAGGTAGGTATTCTGGATTATCGATAAAGGTAGCAGTCTCACTCGATTCCTCTTCTTGACGAATCTTTTCCTCTGGTCGATCATCATCGCTGAGAATATGCTTCTCCAACGAGTGCCCATAGACCGTATTCAACACTTGCAATTTCCATGACAGATAATTGCTCTCAGTCAGTTTAATCACCCATAATTGATGTCCCGGATTGATCACCAACATATTGTTCCCAAACGATGTGCCAGTACTAACATTTTTTTGGGTGGAGGTTGACGACGCCATTGCTGTTAAGTGAAGGCTCTGATACCATCAAAGTGAAACTAAAGAGGAGATATAAGAAAGAGAGAGTATTGATCACGAACATCATTCTCTTCTCATTAAAGTGATCAAGAGTCATCCCCTATTTATAAATGGTGGCTGCTCAAAGATATTACAACTGTCAAGTACAAAAATAACCAAAGAATAACAAATTTAACTATAATAAAAACAGAGACTTAATGAGCTGTCTTACAAATTTAACTATAATAAAAACAGAGACTTAATGAGCTGTCTCAATATTGTGAAATGAAGAAAATCCCAGTTGCTGTAAATGTCTTATAGAGATTAGGACACTGGAACCTTAAACAACAAGAACTGTTCCCTTCTTTGCAAGAGAATTGAATAACCGTACTTCTGAAGTGTGATGCCAACCCTTAAATATTTCTTCACGTAGTTGGTAATTTAAAGTCATATTGATGTTCATTCCGTTGCTCTCTTTATTTTTTACTTTTTGATGGCCTTCCTCTGCAGGTGCCAACTTGAATCTTGGGCTTGGAAGTGGAATTCTGATTGCTGTTCCAATTCCAAAAGAGCATTCAGCTTCTGGAAGCTTAATTGAGAATGCGATACAAAGCGCACTGCAAGAAGCTCGGTAAGTAATACACAAGTCAATGCTACTCAGGTTTCTTAATTGCTGGCAAGAAAAATTGGCTTGAACTTTGATGTTTCGGTTTCATTGTAAATTTTATTGCAGACTTATCTGTAATTACTTTGTAAACATATATATATTGAGAAAATAGCATTAAAAATTAAGGGAAAAGATTCGATTGTTACTAATGCATTAACCGTTGAGCTATGTTGAACTCATTTTATTTTGTATACGCAAATTATAGGGAGAAGAATATTGTGGGAAATGCTGAAACTCCTTTCTTACTTAAAAGGGTGAACGAACTTACCGGAGGAGCATCGCTAGCTTCAAGTATCCTTCAACTGACCATTTTTACAAACATTTTTAACACAATAAATATGCATGCATTTCTGATTATATCAGGTTGAAAATGAAAAATCTCCGTGGTATAAAGATATGACAGACTAAGCAAAACAAGTTATTTATTTCTTTTTACTTTGCAAGTTATACTCAGACTTGGATTTTTGTTTTATTTCTTGGTTTTCTTTAACTTCCCCCAGATATTGCACTTGTAAAGAATAATGCTGCTGTGGGTGCTAGGATTGCTGTAGCCCTTGCTAAACTCAGTGTGTAATAGCAGGAAGGTACTTTTCAAGTCCTTTTAGTTTTGGATCACAATTGCAGATTTTTTTTTTTTAATAATCAAGGTGTTGGGAGTTCACTCTTTACATTATGCTCAGGGTCCACTCCACTAATATTTGAGGAGGCTTTGTCCACTTGAACACCAACTTCGAAAGACATGAAAAATTGTAAGTTATCATATAATTTATAAGTTATTTCTCCACCAAGTGTTTAACAAATCTATCCGATTAAGAAATTCCCTCGCTCTTAGAGAAGTTAAAGCCAGTTTCTTTTTGGAGTTCCTCTATCTTTGGTTTTGAAACTTTTATCAATAAAATTACACTCTATTTTTCTAAAAGGTTTATGACTGTAACGAGTTTGGTAGATTTTGACATTTAACTAAGCATGCATCATCGAAATGACTGAATATTATTCCCTCTTAATTGGTGGAATTCCCTTGAAAACATATCTCAATTCACTTTTGTTGTTGGAAAGCCTCAATTATAGATACACTATTGGCATGTGCTACAATTATGTATATTTTGCAAGATTGGGACGGGAAGTACATGCCATTTATTTGTTTGTACAATCACTTACAAATTGGATATGGCCTTTTAGCAATTGCTGAAGATGTTAGGGCGAGAAATAGTGATCCGTTGTCTGTAGAATTTGTTTGGATATTAATGACTCGGGATTGGCCTAGTGATCATAAAGAGTTTAGACAGCATGGGTTCAAGCTAGCTTAGATACTCACGAATTTAAAAAAACATAAGCAAAATTGTTGGGATATTTTTGTTCGACATTTTTTTTTGAAATAAATTGGACAAACATCTTGAACTACAGGAAGGATTCAATCTTAATGAATCATTGACTCTTTTTTTTTTCTTCTTTTCCTCTCTTTCTCCTGTTGAGTTTTTTCCCTTCTTCTTCTCCCTTTTATTTATTTATTCTTTCTTTCTTTTTCTGATGAAAGCGAGGTTCCTCGTTAAAAAAAAAGAGGTTAAATTATAAGTTTAGCCTTTGAACTTTTAGGTTTGTGTCTATTTGGTCTATGAACTTCAAAACGTGTCTAATAGACCCCTCAACTTTTAATTGTGTCCAATAATTTCTTGAACTTTAAAAAGTGTATAATAGGTCTTTAAACTTTCAATTTTGTGTCTAATAGGTATCTGAATTTTTAATTTTGTGTCTAATAGGTTCTTGAGCTATTCAATATTTCTTAAAATTCACAGACCTATTAGATACAAATTGAAAGTTTAGGGTCTCATAGACATAAAATTAAATTTGATATTTAATAGATCTATTAATTTTAAATTTTTTTGAATATATCGAGGACTTACTAGATACAAAATCGAGAGTTCAAAGACTTATTAGACATTTTTAAATTTTAGATACCTATTAGACACAAGATTGTTCATGGACTTATTAGACACTTTTAAAGTCTACTGGCCAAAGAGACACAAATTTGAAAGTTCGGGAACTAAACTTGTAATTTAACCAAAAAACAAATAATAATAAAGGTGCGCTAATTAGGGGTGTAAGCAAGTTGATTTGAGTCCGTTTTCGTCAATTTTTTTTTTTTACCAAATCAAAATTGATATTGAACTAACATATTGATTTAAGGCAAATAAAAAATTAAAGTTAAATTATAAGTTTAGTCCTTAAACTTTTAAGTTTGTGTCTAAAAAGTTCTTAAACTTTAAAAAATGTCTAATAGGTTTCTAAGGCCTCGTTTGATAACCATTTGGTTTTTGGTTTTTGGTTTTTGAAAATTAAACTTGTTTTTTTCCAATTTCTCTACAATAATTTTTATCCCCCTTAAGGAAGTATTTGAATTCTTAGCTAAATTCTAAAAACAAAAACAAGTTTTTGAAAACTATTTTTTTTTAGTTTTCAAAACATGGCTTGGTTTTTGAAACATAGGCAAAAAGTATATGACAAAACAAGTAAAATCATAGGTGGTACTAGTATTTATAGGCTTAATTTTTAAAAATCAAAAACCAAAAATCAAATAGTTATCAAACGGGGCCTAAATTTTAAATTTTATGTCTAATAGATCTTTGAACTTTTAATTTTGTGTCTAGTAGGTTTCTAACATATTCAAAAAAATTTAAAAATTAGTTGATTTATTAGATATAAAATTGAATTTTATTTCTAAAAGTACTCTAAAATTTCAATTTGTGTCGATTAGGTTTGTGAATTTTAAAAATCATCGAATATCAAGGACAAAATTAGCACAAAATAAAAAATTCAAAGTCCTATTAGACACAAAATTAAAAGTTTAAGAACTTATTAGACACTTTAGAATGTTTATGGATCAAATAAACATAAACTTAAAAATTCAAGGACCTATTGGATACTTTTAAAGTTTAAGGGCTAAATAGACAAAATTAAAAGTTTAGAAATTAAACTTGCAAATTAACCAAAAGTTAATATAAGAATCATTTTTTGAAAATTGAACGGCATAACCAACGAAGTGGATAAAATTGATCATCAATTCAATTGAGTTAGATGGATTACTTTTTGTTTTTTTTTTTAGTTCAACCACATGGGGTGGAAGAATTGAATTTATGACCTTTTAATTGAAGGTGCATGTCAATTTTTATTGAGTTATGCTCGCTTTGACGATTACTTTTAGTTTTATACTTCAAAAAATTGAATTATTGAACCATATAAAGACAGTTCAAATTAATCGAATTAAGATGCTGTAATTGATCTAATTAGCTTTTTCAATTTTAGCCTGAAGTCCTAATGTTAGTACATTGATTACATCTTCTTACAAAATTAATAGCAAAATAAAAGGCCAAAGTCCTTTTTGATAACTATTTGCTTTTTTGTTTTTGGTCTTTAAAAATTAAAGGTTAAATTATCAAAAATACTCATGAACTATGGGGTTGGTTTCAATTATACTCTTGAACTTTGAAAAGTTTTATTTTAACCTTGAACTTTGAACTTTGTTTCAGAACAACCCTTGAAGGTTTTTTTTCGTTAAATTCATAGACGAAAAATGATGTTTTTGCATTTATATTGTTGCTTATGTGAACATATTTAAACATATACGTTGAAAAAAAAAATCAAAAAATATGCAAATACGTCATCTTTCGTCCATAAATTTAACGGAAAAAACCTTCAAGGGTTGTTTTGAAACAAACTTCAAAGTTCAAGGGTTAAAATGAAACTTTTCAAAGTTTAGGGGTATAATTGAAACCAACCCCATAGTTCAGGGGTATTTTTGATAATTTAACCAAAATTAAACTATCTATAAATACTACTTCCACCTATGGAGTTACCTTATTTTATTATCTACTATTTACATATGTTTTCAAAAACCAATTCAAAATTTGAAAATTAAGGCCCCGTTTGATAACCATTTTGTTTTTTGTTTTTGAAAATTGTGCTTGTTTTTTCACAATTTCTCTACAATGGTTTTTATCTTCTCTATAATAGTTTCCATCTTTCTTAAGGAAGCATTTGAGTTTCTAGCCAAATTTTAAAAACAAAACAAGTTTTTGAAAACTATTTTTTTTTTTTAATTTTCAAAACTTGGTTTGGTTTTTGAAAACATAGGTAAAAAGTAGATAAGAAAACATGGAAATCCATAGGTGGAAGTAACATTTATAGGCTTAATTTTCAAAAACTATAAACCAAAAACTAAGGTCCCGTTTGATAACCATTTGGTTTTTTGTTTTTGAAAATTAAACCTATAAATACTACTTATACCTATGGGTTTCTATGTTTTCTTATATACTTTTTAAGTATGTTTTTAAAAACCAAACCAATTTTTTAAAACTAAAAAAAAGTACTTTTTAAAAACTTGTTTTTGTTTTTGGAATTTGGTTAGATACTCAAATGTTTCCTTAAGCAAGATGGAAACATTGTAGAGAAGAAGAAAACTATTGTAGAGAAGAAGAAAACTATTGTAGAGAAATTGGAAGAAAAGAAGCACAATTTTCAAAAACCAAAATGGTTATCATTTGGTTTTTGAAAATTAAGCTTGTTTTCTCTCAATTTCTCTACATAGTTTTCATCTCCATTAAGGAAGCATTTGAATTCTTAGCCAAATTCTAAAAACAAAAACAAGTTTTTGAGAACTGTTTTTTTTTAGTTTTCAAAACAGGGCTTGGTTTTTGAAAACATAGGTAAAAAGTAGATAACAAAACAAGTATATCCATAGGTGAGAGTAATATTTATAGTCTTAGTTTTCAAAAACACAAAAACAAAAACCAAATGGTTATCAAACGGGGCTTAAAAAAAGTAGTTTTCAAAAACTTGTTTTTGTTTTTTGAATTTGGTTAAGAATTCTAGTGATTTCTTAAGAAAGATAAAACTCATTGTAGAGAAGAAATGATGAGAAAATAAGCACAATTTTTAAAAATCAAATAGTTATAAAATGGAGTCTAAAAGTTCCATTTGGCTCGTGATAGAAAATACATGTTTTTGAAAATGGGATATGAACACAACAAAATACATTTTTGGATTTATTGAATTTGAAAATGTATAGCCCTTGCTTGTAGAATTTGGAAATTGAATCTTGAATTCAAAAATTGAAATTGTGTTTTGTAGTGTGAAAGCTGTAAAGCATAAACAATAGAACGAGGAGAAAAAACCGTATACAATGGAATGTTTGATAGAATTCAAATTTGAACGTTTTTTTTTCTTCTTCATATTAACAAACTAAATTAAAACTAAGATGATTTTGTTAATTTTAGAGAACGAGAGAAAATGCAAAACTGCTAGGTTTTTATTAAATAGAATTGTTGAGATACAAACTTAAAAGGCCTATTTATAGTAATCAAAAGTAAATCAAATCTAAACCAAATACTTAAACTGAAACAAACTTAATTCAAATTACAAATTTAAATTAAATCTAATATAATTTAAATAATATAATCTAAAAAGATTTCATTAAAACTTGCAAATTTGATTTCAATAATGGTAATAAAGGAATTTTAAAAAGAAAAAAAAATAATTTGTTTACTTTTTTTATATATAAATTTATTGAGAATCATGCTTTTATCCCATATATTTATTCATCACAACGACTTCAAAATATTTTTTAATATTTACTTTTAAAATTTTAGTATTGATATAAATTTAGATATTTGCTACAAGTACAAAGACATAATTTCAAGGTTAAATTATACTTTTGCCCTTAGACTATATATGAACTTTCTATTTTGTCCCCTAAAAGTATTAGAAATTTCAAATGTACCTATCAACTTTTCAATTATTTTGAAAATGTCTTTTGAGATGAAAGAAAGAAAATTTAACAGAAACATGAAGTACAGCACACGTGTATGTTTTAACTTTTAGATTTATGCTTAGATATATATGACGTTTGAACTTTGTTCTTAAAGGTAGAAAGTCAACTAAATATTAAAAAATATCAACAAAATATTATATTATATTATATTAATAATAAAAGTTTTAATTTATTTAAAAAGTGTGAAATGCTTAACTGTTAATTTTAAAAATCTTATTAAATTTTAAAAAATATCTATCAACATCAATATTTCTAAAAAGTTATCTCAACTTTCTTTTTTTTGTCAACATCATATTTAAAACTAAACTTTTCATATACTCAATTTTTATAAAGGTTAAATTATCAAAAATACTCATGAACTATGGAGTTAGTTTCAATTATACCCAAAACTTTGAAAAGTTTTATTTTAACCCCTGAACTTTGATATTTGTTTTAAAAATACCCTTGAAGACTTTTTTTTCATTAAATTCATGGTCGGAAAATGATGTTTTTGTATTTGTATTGTTGCTTACGTGAACATATTTGATGGAAAAAAAAAATCAAAACATATGCCAATACATCATTTTTCGCCCAAAAATTTAACGGAAAAAAACCTTCAAGGGTTGTTTTGAAACAAACTTTAAACTTCAAGAGTTAAAATGAAACTTTTCAAAGTTTAGGGATATAATTGAAACCAACCTCATAGTTCAAGGGTATTTTTGATAATTTAACCTTTTATAAATGATGATAGAAGGAAAAGTGAAAAAGATGCAATAAACCAAACTAGAAGAAATCTATTAGTCAGCCTGGTTTGTTTGTTTTTTTAATCATGTAATTTTGGTTTGGTTCAATTTCTTATTTAATAAATCAAATCAATCAGTTCCAATAGTGTGATTAAAAATAAAATCAAATTAAATTGATAACATTATATGATAATAATATATTAATGTGTGAAGTTGTACCTAACAAAATACCCCAAAATTGAAGGAGAGTCAGAATGAAGGAGTCGAAGTGGAAAGTCCAAACAAGCCCAGTTTAAATTACATTGTAATTAATGAACTAGTTATTAAACGTTTAATTATTATTTTAGAGAAAATTTAATGAGTAGCATAATTTTTTAAAAAAATATTTACAAATATGTATTTTTTTTATAAACATAACGGTAAATATAACATTTTTTGAAAATTATAATCGTACTTTTAAAAACAAAAATCCTATAAGGTTATTGTACTTTTTCTATTTTGATCTTTATACTCTCAAAATATCTATTTTGATCCCTATGATAATATTTCAATAAATTTATTGAGTCTATTGTGCTGAAATTATGATTGAAAAAATAAAATGAAAAAAACAAAAAGGACTAACATGGAAAAAAATTGAGTGGATGTTGAAATTATGATTGGAAAAATAAGATAAAAAACAAAAAGTCTAAAATGGTAATTTTTTTTGCCAACACGAGCATAGCTCAACAATTAAGATATACTATATATATTCTCACATCACAAATGCGGAGGTGAGGATTTGAACCTTCAACCTCTAGGAAGAATTATTAATACCTTTACCGTTGAGCTATGCTCAAGTTGGTAACTGTAATCACTAGTATATTTACTAATTGATATTATATCTTAACCAACTATAATAATTATATAATTTAATTAAATGTAATAATTGGTTAACTAAAATCAATAACATATACATTCCCTAACTTTTGCTATATTGTAAATATTTATTTTAGGCTCTACTTTTGTAATACTTAGAGGTAGAGGTAAATTATCCTAGACTAGACATCATACCTATAATTTAGTTCGTGCACTTTGCATATAAAGCTATTGTAGTTATTGTCATTAATTTTCTTAAATCAAATATGTTTTAAAACCCAACATCTAACTCATGAATTCAAACAATATTTATCTGTAGTAAACATTTAGGTAAATGAACAAACAAACATGTATATGTTAAGTTTTGGTTAATTTATTAAACAAAAGTAACGATGAGTACTGAAATAATTTTTATGCAAAGTTTAGAGACTAAAATAAAATATTTAAAAGTTGGTTAAAATGAAATAAGCATAAAAGTTCAATGACCAAAATAAATATTAAAAAAAATGGACTAAAACAAAATTTAAACCCAAGTATTTAACATAACCCTTTTATTTTAGAGTTAAAATAGTTGGAAGTTGCAAGAACAAAAAGAAACAAAAGAAATAAAGAAAGTGGGTTTTTTTTTTTTCTTTTCTTTTTTTTGAGAAGGGCCAATGAGAGTCAACAAGTAGGGATAAATGTAGTATCTGTTTTTGGAAGTTAGCTTAACCACCATGTCCTTTTGTCTTAATGGAGGGGAAGATAATACAAAATGTATGGTCATTGCCAATTGAAAACAAAACAAAACAAATTTGGGTTTTGGAAGCACATTGGTTGAACTTTCTTGCATTTTCCCCATCACTTGCCCCACTAGGAAACAAACCCCAACAATGGGTATCCTTTTGTCTTTGTTATGGCCTCTTTGGATTTATCCTTCTTTTGGGAATATTAAAAGCCCACCCCCTTGATTCCCTTTCCACCCAAGATCAAGACAAAATACAAGTAAATTTGCTTCCTTTAAAAGACAACTTTAACCAGAAAGAGAGAGACCCTAAATTCATCCTTACTCTTCTCACAATATAACTATCTCTTAATAACTATAATATATAGATTTGAAAATCTACGTACACCTAATAACCACTAAATATAGATTTCAAGTACTTTTTATCTGATAGATCCATCATCCATTAGTGCAAAATTGATAGGTATATTATGAAGTCTTTTCTTTCTCGTACATCTACTTGGGTGTGGATTTAAAAATTTACATGTCGCCTCATAATATACAGTTTGTATCTCGTAAATCTATTAGTATAAAACTACTAGTCATATTGTGACGACTTATTTTTTCTCATACATCTAATGATACAAAACTACCGCGACACTGTAACAGTCTTTTCTTTTTCTTACGTATCCAAGGATTGCAAAACTATTAACCACAAGCCTGTTTTCATAATTTCTCAAATGGTTGAATTTTTTTACCCCTTTCGAGCAAGAAGAAACAAGAGGCTCAGCTTCTCAGAAATTCCATATTCCCCACCTTCGAGTAAAGGACAAGAAATCAATGACGACAAAACGATCATACCACCACGCTTTGTCGACAACGTAGTCATCTCATGGAGGGCTGAGAGAGAGAGAGAGAGAGAGGAGCCTTTTGCAAAACAAAGCTTTAATTGAATTGAATTGGAACCAGACTGATGATGGAAACAGAGGAAACCCACCCACACTCGCAACCCTTTTCTGGACTCTGAAAGATTCAAGTACCGACACTTTGGATTTTGGATTTTTCCCCCAAATGTCATCTGGGTTTTCCGTTCTTTACAAAACCCAGTAAGCCTTTCTTGATTCATCAATCTTCCGTTCTTCTTCTTCTTTCTTTTTGTTCTTCTTGGTCGTCTTCTGCTCTGATAAACTGATTCCTGTGGCTTAACTAGCCTGTTTATGGTGATATTTTGATTGAAAACTTCTGTTTCCACTCACCCATTTGATTATTCTGTGTTTCCCTTTTGAGTTTTTGTTTTTTTATCTCCCTCTTTCTCTAGTTTGTGGTTGTGTTTGTGTAATTATTCTCAGCAACAAACCCTTTTTGTCTTTTGCCCTTTGGTCCTCATTCTAATGTTTAATCTGTTTCATTTCTTGGATTGTACCATCTCCTATGAGTTCTCTGAGAAATGATCAGGAAAACTGACGATTTTGCTCTCTTTGGTTCATGCAAGTTGGTTCTTGTGTGTGCAATATCCATAAGAAATTGCTGGTTTCTGTGAAGTTGATTGTTGAAAAATCTTAGTCTATTTGTTGCTCCTCTGTTCCAAAACGTTGGTTTTGTTCAGTGCATTGAACAATGTTTCAAGACGAAGGCACATCCTCCATAACTTCCTCCCCTCTCCAGTTCTTTACAATGATGTCTCTTTCACCTAAATTGGGTTCTCCATATCCATGGCTCAGAGAGCTCAAATCTGAGGAGAGGGGCTTGTATCTGATCCATTTGTTGCTTACCTGTGCCAATCATGTGGCTGTTGGCAGCCTTGACAGTGCTAATCTTGCTCTTGATCAAATATCCCATCTTGCTTCTGCCGATGGTGATACAATGCAGCGGATTGCAGCGTATTTTGCTGAGGCTCTTGCAGATCGAATCCTCAAAACTTGGCCTGGTCTTTACAAGGCCTTCAACTCCACAAAGATACCAATGGTTTCAGAGGAGATTCTTGTTAAGAAGCTGTTTTTTGAAATGTTTCCATTCCTCAAGGTGGCTTTTGTGCTTACTAATCAGGCTATTGTTGAAGCCATGGAGGGGGAAAAGATGATTCATATCATTGATCTCAATGCCAATGAAACTGCTCAGTGGCTTGCACTTTTGCAAGTTTTGAGTGTCAGGCCTGAAGGACCTCCCCATTTGAGAATCACTGGGGTTCATCCACAGAAGGAGGTTCTGGATCAAATGGCTCGTAGGCTGACCGAAGAAGCCGAAAAATTGGACATCCCATTTCAATTTAATTCGGTTATCAGTCGATTGGAGGATCTTGATATGGAAAAGCTTCGTGTGAAAACCGGGGAGGCTCTGGCTATCAACTCAGTTCTTCAGTTGCACACCCTTTTGGCCTCTGATAATGAAGTCCTGCAAAATCCATCTCCATCAACAGCAAAGAGTACAAATGGAGTTCAATACTCAAGATACCCACACCTGAACCAAACCACCTTGAGCGAGTTACTCGACAAGGATTTGGTTAATGGGTGCAGTCCAAGTCCCGATTCAGTCTCCTCATCAGCACTGTCTCAAGCCAATGCAACGAAGATCGAGAGCTTTTTGAATGGATTGTGGAGTTTGACGCCGAAGGTGATGGTTGTAACAGAACAAGATTCTAACCATAATGGTTCGACGCTTATGGAGAGATTACTGGAGGCTCTCCACACATATGCAGCTATTTTTGATTGTTTGGAATCTAACATGTCAAGAACATCCCTGGAGAGGTTTAAGTTGGAAAAAATGCTATTTGGGGAAGAGATCAAGAACATTATAGCTTGTGAGGGAGTTGAAAGGAAGGAACGGCACGAAAAGCGTGAGAAATGGAGTCAACGGTTCGATATCGCGGGGTTCAGGCATGTGTCTTTGAGTTATTATGGCATGCTGCAAGCGCGGAGCCTGCTGCAGGGGTATGGTTGTGATGGTTATAGGATGAAGGAAGAGAATGGTTGTGTGATGATTTGTTGGCAAGATCGACCATTGTTCACAGTATCGGCTTGGAGGTGTTGTAAGTAGAATGAATATAGAATCTGCTTTCGTATTATAGGCCAAAGAATTCTTTTCATTCCGATTAGATTAGCATAGGAGAATGATCGTGATATCGTTGTATTACCCGAAAAATCCCCGAGGCCTTCGTATTTGTTGAAAGTGTATCATCACATTTGTTTTAGCTTTCTCATTCTATATGTTGCTGAAGAGTACTGACGTTTGGTCTCATCATGGTTCATTTTTTGTATCAAAGGGAATCCAATATAACTTTTTCTATTTTGTACATTGAAACCATATTCAAATTTTCCCTCACATACACCAAATCCTCTTTCGTCTTTCTTTCATGTTTAAAGCTTTTTTTTCCCCATTTGGTTTACCATTGCTTTGGAAAATCAAAACCTTTTTTTCAAAAAAAGAAAATTATGATTGCTCTTATAACATTAGAACAAATGCTACAATGGATATCAATGGTTATTGTACTAAAATGAAAACCAAAAACATAAAAAAATAAATGTTACAATGGATATCAATGGTTATTGTATAGGGTTAAAAGATTGATTTTTGTCCTCTTTATTTATATATTTTTCAAACATAACCAAATTGTATGAATGATGAAATTTGAAATTATCTTTTAAATTGCATAAGTTCATTTATTAGGGGTGTTCATTGGTCAAGTAAAAGTAGATTAAGTTAAGAAATGTTCATATTCAATTTGAAATGTGAATTTCCAAATTCAAGGTTAATTCACAGGTTATGAGCCTCTCTTAACATTCATCAGTCAATTGAGATAGGTCCTAGAGCAATGTTTGTCACATCCCTTTAACAGCATATTGTTTAAAAAAAATTGTAGAAAAGTAGCATCCAGATTTTATTAAAAATGTAAAGGGAAAAAAAATTGACTTGTGATTGAACATCTAGGAAAGATCATTTGAAGGTGTCACATGAAAAATTGGAAGCAACATGTAGCCAAATATGATTAAAACTCAAGTTTTTCAATGATTACTTAGCATCATTCCAGTTGTTGAAATGTTGATAAATAACATTTAAAAAATTTGCAATGAATAGCCTTTTTGCTATTGAATTTTAAAAATATAACATTCCTTATTGACTTAAAGTTGACAGGTTTGGTATGCCACCCTATTGTGTTTTCTCTTTATAGAAGATTCTAAATAGAGATTTCGATCAATACAATATGAAAAAACAGTATCAACACATTTGCTAACGTATTTTCGTCCCAAGCATATTATCAAACTTTCATTGAGAAATATGAAAGAATGGACAAAGCAAATTTGTTCTAAAGGGTTCAAAGAAGATCAGAAACCGATGAAAGAATGTCCAAAGCAGATTTCTTTTAAAGGGTTTAAAGATCAGAAACCGATCATAAACTTTCATAGGGGTGAATGGTAAAGAAGAATGGCAGTGACATAAATGGAGTTACAGCAAGAACTAGACAAAACTATTAATCAGTATCCATGTCATTGCAATCAGAAACCTCAAAAAAATGAATTTGACATCGAAATTTTATTGGCTGAAGTTAGCAATTTCAATGGATTCAAAATGGAGTCCAATGTTACATACAGCCTCTCAGCCAGTAACTACAATCTTTCTATAAATCTATGCTACGTCAATCCTTCAGTATTCAGTAGATATCTGCAATGCCCTTCAAATCCCAAGATCGGCTCAATGAAAAGTTGCCACCAGTATTTGTAAATCAGTAGAGCTGTGTTCAATCAGGAACCAATTTCCCAGTTTCAATACACACGCATTAGAAACCGAGCCTGCTACCTAAGAGATGTGTTAATGCTAGACCAAGGGAGGGAGGGAGATACAATTTATATATTGGCTAGCCTAATACAATGCCTATATTCATGTGGTTAGTTTATAACTGCAATCATACTGTCATCACTACCTAACAAATGAATAAGTCACTCTGATGCCACCATACATGTAAGTTCAAACATGTATGCAAACCATACCAAGCCAAAAGTTAAGACCTTGTGGTATCTGGCTATGGAAGTTGGTCATTCAGATCTTCACCTTCAATGAAGTAGATTGGTACTTTTTAATGTCAATAGTTCTAAACCTGCGTTTAAAACAAGACATCCAAAGAATTCAGCACCATTTTGTATACATCATAAACATTGATAATTTATGAAGTACATAAAAAGCTCCATGCTGGCATCTCATTATTGTTTATCTAAAAGGGAATAAGGAACAAGATCTTCTGTAGAAAGACAAAAAAAAAAAGCACATTAAGATAATCGGTTCCCATATGGGGGAATGCAATTTAAAATTCTGTTCAGAGTATACATAAAAGAAAAGAACAAGTCACGATGTCGGGGCTGCCATGTTCAAATAGATAGTCTGATATAAAGAACAGGTACTGCAATGAAGGTGAAAGAGTAAGAGTTTATAACCACAGATGGCAGCAAAACTAAGAATCTTTTCCGTCAATACATTTTGCTCTATGGAGGAGAGGGAGAGAGAGAGAGAGAGAACACACTCAGAAAACCTACTCATATCCTATTCTCTTTTTCCCATTTTCGGCATGTAAATTTAGGAACAGAAATATGGTACAGAAGAAACCATGCAAAGATATTAACCCTCAGCATACAGAGTCGAATTATTCAAACATATACATTTATTTATACCATTAATCTCCTATGGGACGGGTAGCACTTAACCCACAGCTCTGATACATCTCTCCTAAGATTTCAGTATGCAACACCGCAACGACCATCAGCCTCATCTTTCTGAATAGCACCTTCCAGCTGGCTACTAAGTGCAGCTTTTCACTTCCTTCTCCTCTCATTTTTTACAAAAGAATCTAATTCTTTTCTTTATTATCCAGGAAGATATCTTACTGTTGCAACTTTAAATACACATTCTCTATCGCATCCATTACTAATGATGCAGAGTAAAAAGAAGTATCCTCTATATTCGGAAGAAAATGAATCACGCCTGCTTATCAAGTATTGATACTCAGGTTCCAAGAAGTCAGACACATACATATTATTTTTTAAAATAAACAAAACTGCATTATAAATCCAGTTTACAGAGTGTACACGTCCTGAATTTTTCCATGAAAGAGCTAGCTTTCATTCTGAAAAAAATTTAGAAAAATGAAAGAATACAAAATGGCAACAGAAGATACAAGTAAAAAACTAAAAATCTCAGTAATAGTCCTGCTGAGACAAAATAAAAAGCTACAAGTATGAGTAGTCTAACGTAAAATTGAAAACAAAGATATTCCTTTACATGCTTAGTCATAGAGGTTCAAAGTGATACAATGAAACATACTCTAATCCATGTACTACGCTCCATCAAAATTTTCTCCATAATCTTTTAGCTTCTATTCACCCAAATTCCCAAAAACTTCAATAGATCATACATGTCTTTCAGATTCATGTGAGATCCTCTCAAGTTGAGGGATGTGAAAGAAACAGCAAACAAGCATTCAATGCAGACACGTTTGTATTGACTGGACATCCCCTCAAGTTAAGCATGCTTTTATACATACATATATATATATACACACACACACACACACACACATATAAAAGAACAAACTAACCATGCAAATAATTGAAGTAAGAATGCCTTCTGAGTACGTAATACACATCTGAGGCTGTCATATAATAAGTGGTTATCAAAGTGACTAAAAAGACGAAATAGAAAAAGGCTGAGTACGTAATACACCTACATATAAAGCAATGGCCACGTGGAAGCATAGTACTAGAAAAGATAGAATCTGAATGAGAGTTTAAAGAAGAATTTTCATTCTTGTTTAAATATCTAGTTTGGCTCGTTTTGTGGGGATGCAGCCCCTTGTAATCTTTCAATTTTTCCTGGATGAAAGTGTAATTTTTCATTAAAAAAAAATCAAGGAAAGAAAAGATCCTAGGCAGAAGTAAAAAAGAAAAATAATAGTTCTATTGGAAAAATATGGGGACAAAAAGAAAACCTTATTGAAAACTACTATTTTATAAATAATTTATATGCAGGAAATCCACAAGTAGGGGCATTCACAATGAGTTTTTAGCTATGCGAGGTTATATTAAGGGGAAAGATAATTTCCTCATCTTAATGTTGTATAAGAACTCAAATATGTCAAAAGAAATAGGATAAAATGGGAAGGGAACAGCAAGATTTATGACCAAAAGTGGGAGAACAAACGTCTGATAGATAGATTTACAACCCCTGTCAGTTTGCAGCCTTTGTCTAGGGGAGGAGACCCTGGACCATATTTCCTTCACTGTAATTTCTCAAAGAAGGGCTGGGACTTGCTCCTTGTTGGCAAAGAAAAATCCTTTTTCAGATCCTTAATTCCCGTGAAATTGTATCTCTCTATTGTGTAAATATTGCATTTATTCCACTTTCCTTCTTTGTTTAGATTTCTCTCCTTCCTTGTATATTTTTTCTCGTTACCCTTATTTCCTTTTGTGTAAATGCCTTTAGTCTTTAAATCTAGGGTTGTATCTTTTTGAAAAAAATTCAACACAAGAAGAAAAATTCTCTTGCGTAAAACAAGATGGTATCAGAGTCCACCTTCTGATTTTTTTTTTAAACCTCGTGTCAGAGGCATTTTTTTGTCAAGTCTTCACCTCGTGTCATTTTTTTGTCAAGTCTTCACCTCGTGTCAGAGGTTGATTTGTGGGTATTTAACCTCCATCGTTGTTCACTTCAGAGCTTTGTGGGTGTTTAATTTTTGGTTCAACTTCACTTGAGGGTTCGTGCTGCTTCACAAATAATTTCTTGTGGGTATTTTGCTCTTTCTTGTGGTGCTTCGCCGATTGAGGGTTCTTGATATCCGTTGACTAATAAGCTTCGTGTCAAAGGCTACGTGTGCGGCTTCATAGAAATTATTGGGCTGGTGCAATATCGTGTGAAGTTCAATTTTCACATTAGAGGTGTTGTCAACAAAAAGTTACTCTTGTCGGCAAGAAGTTAAATTATTTTTATTCAAGCACTTTTTTATTTAAGCACCTATTTCTTCCTTTGTTTTTGGTGTAAAACTGAAAAACAGCTAAATGGCTTCTTCCTCCTTGTTAGAAGGAGCTGTTCTCCAAATAATCTTTCATAATCTCAACGGGAGGAACTACCTTTCATGGTCTCAATCCATAATGATGTTTATTTGTGGAAAGGGCAAAGAAGACTACCTATTCGACAAGAGCTCAGCCCCCGCCAGCACATATCAAAAGTACAAGATATGAAAAGCTGAAAATAACATGGTCATGTCATGGTTAATCAATTCCATGACCATAGAAATTGGTGAAAACTTCCTACTTTACTTTACAGCAAGGGAGATTTGGGAAGCGGTTCGTGAAACATACTCTGATAGTGAAAATACTTCTGAATTATTTGAAATAGAAGGGAAACTTCACGAACTGAGGCAAGGTGATATGCAAGTTACCCAATACTTCACTCAACTTTCTCGATTGTGGCAGCAATTGGATATGTTCGAAAATCATAAGTGGGATTGCACTTCAGATTCATTAACATATAAGAAAATTGTTGAAACGAAAAGGGTGTTCAAATTCCTACTCGGTCTCAACAAAGAACTAGATGAGGTACGTGGTAGAATTCTGGCTATTAAACCTTTACCTAATATTAGAGAAGCTTTTGCAGAAGTGAGAAGAGAAGAAAGCTGGAAAAAGCTAATGTTGGGTGTTGGAACAAACTCTGAACCGGAGTGGTTGGCTTTAATTGCTCGAAATACACATGCACCGAGCAATGAGGTACGCACTCCAAATGCAAATTTTCATAATCGAACTCAAAATTACAACGGAAATGAGAGTCGAACACAGAAAAGTAGACCACGGTGTGAGCATTGTAAAAAACCAGGACATACTAAAGAAGTATGTTGGGACATTCATGGCAAACCTCTGGATTGGAAGTCAAACAAAGGAGCTAGTGATTGACGAGAAAAAGCCTTTCAAGCAAGTATACCATCTGAAGGTAATGTCACATCTGAAAGTCATTTATTTACTCAAGAGGAGTTGGAACTTCTTCAAAAATTATTTGGGCAAAGTAAATCTACTCAAAAGGCGCCTGAAGCAAACGTGGCATCTGTAGCTCAAACAGGTAATGTTCTGAGTGCTCTTAAGGCAACAAAAGAAAATTTTAGTACATGGATTGTAGACTCAAGAGCTTCAGATCATATGATAGGTGATATTTCTCTTTTAACTAATTACTTAATTTGTAGTAAGAAACCTGAAGTAAAAATTGCCGATGGTACTATTTCCAAAGTAATAGGAACAGGTAATGTCTAGTCTCTAGTCTTAGAAAATGTTCATGTTCCAAACCTCAAATACAGTCTTCTCTCAATAAGCAAACTCACTCAAATGAAGAAATGCATGGCAAACTTTTACTCACATCATTGTGTTTTTCAGGATTTGAGCTCAGGGAGGACGATTGGCAATGCTGAAGCATTCTCGAGTCTCTATATCCTGAATATTCCAAAGTCCCAAGTCAAGGAATTTGGTGCAAGCAAATCTATTTTTGTTGTTTTGAAGGATGATTATGATAGCAGAATAATGTTAGGGCATCGTCGTTTAGGTCATCCGAATTTTAAGTATTTGAAATGACTTTTTCCATATATTTTTAATAAAAGTTCTCAGGTTTTTCAATGTGAATCTTGTGAATTAGCTAAACTGGCTCAATCTACCTATCAGGTACGTACTTATAAACCTTCTCATCCTTTTTCTATGATACATAGTGATGTCTGGGGGCCTAGTAGAGTTAAAAACATATCAAGAGCGAGATGGTTTGTTTCGTTTATAGATGATCACACTAGGCTGGCTTGGGTGTTTCTAATGAAAGAGAAATCTGAAGTAACCAACATATTCCAAAGTCGGTATGTTTTGATCCTCAACCTTTTTAACACCAAAATTCAATTCTCCATTCTGATAATGCCAAAGATTATTTTAATACTACCTAAGGGAATTTTTTAAAAGAAAAATGAATTGTTCACCTAAGTACTTGCACTGACACACCTCAGCAAAATGGAATTGCTGAGAGGAAAAATAGACACCTCTTAGAAGTTTCTAGAGCTCTAATGATTTCCTCTAATACTCCTAGTTATTTTTGGGTAGAAGCCATTCTAACAACTACTTACCTCATAAATAGAATGTCATCTCGAACACTAAACTTTAAAACTCCCTTACAAAAACTCTTTGAACACTTCCCAAATACTAGGATCTTCACTCACATGCCCTTGAAAATATTTGGACGTACCGTATTTGTCCAAGACCATCAACCCAATAGAAGTAAACTAAATCCTAAGGCAATCAAATGTATCTTCCTTGGATATGCCTCAAATCAAAAGGGATACAAGTGTAATTATCCTCCCTCTAGGAAATTCTATGTATCCATGAACGCTAGGAAGCACGGACACTTCATTTTAGGCCAAGTGTCCGTGTCAGACACGTGTCGGACACGGATACGTCCGGACACGCTCCAGACACGTGTCCGACACGCTATTTTACGTGTCCTTTTTTATTTTTATTTTTTTTAATTTCGGACACGGCTTGGACACGCTTGGACACGGATTGGTCACATATCAGAAAAATTTTGAAAAAAAAAGGGCTCAAATCATTTAAATTTAAAAAAATAAAAACAAAAATGAAATCATGAAATCTAAAACCCCTAACAAGTAACCACTCACCACTAGCCGTCAATTCTCTTTGACATTGTCAGTCCTTTTCGCCACCGATTGTTCACCTTTTAGAAGTATGTTTTTTTCCCTTAACTTTCTATAAGTTAAATTAAATTAGAGTAAGTTAAACTTAATTAACTTGACATTTTATGCGTTTTAGTGGAGTATATTTAGTATTTTATGTTAAATTTACATATATGTTAAAATAATAATAAAAAAAAAGAACGTGTCCCCAACGTGTCCGTGTCCTAGTTTTTTAGAAATTGGCGTATCGCCGTGTCCGTGTCCGTGTCCCGTGTCCGTGTCCGTGCTTCTTAGCATGAACGTGTCCTTAGAAGAATCAACCTTATTTTTAACCCTAGGGAAACCAATATTGAACAAACTTTCCTCATTGGCAATGAAGAAACCTCCAACTCTACATTTACAGAAGAATGTACAATGGAGGAGCCACTTATCCAAAACCTTAGTATCATTGATCAAGATTCTCAAGAACCTGAGAGAAACCCTATAGTCTATACAAGGAGAGGGAAGAACATTCTTGAGAATGAACAAGCACTCAATCCAATTTCTACAAACATACAGGAAAATTTAACCACTCTAATCTCCCAACCGACACCCTTATTGATGACATTGATCTTCCTATAGCAAAAAGGAAAGGGGTGAGAACTTGCACTAACCATCCTATACAAAACTACCTTTCCTACAAACATCTCTCTCCCAACTTTCAAGCCTTCACAACTAGCCTATTTATACCATACAAATCCCAAATAATATCTACGAGGCTCTTAGAGACCACAATTGGAAGAAGGTTGTGATGGAAGAAGTAAATGCCTTGAAGAAGAACAAAACATGGGAAATAACTGATCTACCCAAAGGCAAGAAAACTGTAGGATGCAAATGGATTTTTACCATCAAATACAAAGCCAATGGTGAGATAGATAGGTTTAAACCAAGACTTGTTGCAAAAGGATTCACTCAATCATATGACATCGATTACCAAGAAACATTTGTCCCAGTAGCAAAACTAAACACTATCCGTGTTATTCTCTCTCTAGCCGTGAATAATGATTGCGCTCTACCAATTAGACATAAAAAATGCCTTCCTCAACGGTGATCTAGAAGAAGAAGTCTACATGGATATTCCTACAGGAATGGAAAAACAAAAACCATTAATAAAGTGTGTAAACTCAAGAAATCCCTTTATGGTTTAAAACAATCCCCAAGGACCTGGTTTGAGAAATTTTCAAAAGTTGTAAAGAATAAAGGGTACTTGCAATGTCAATCTGATCACACCCTCTTTGTCAAACATTTCCTTCAAGGAAAAATAGCTATTATTATTGTGTATGTAGATGATATTATTATCACAGGTGACCATGAAGAAGAAATAAGGAACATCAAATTACTTTTGACAAAAGAATTTGAAGTCAAGGATTTAGGACATCTCAAATACTTCCTAGGCATGGAAGTAGCTCGATCAAGGTTGTGTATCTCTCAAAGAAAATATGTGCTTGATCTTCTAAAGGAAACATGTATGCTTGGGTGTAAACCTGCCAGTACTCCTATTGAACTCAACTGCAACTTGGACAAAGGAAATATATTAGTTGACAAAGAAAAGTATCAAAGACTTGTTGGAAAACTTATGTATCTCACTTATACTAGACTTGAAATTTGTTTTGCAGTTAGCTTTGTAAGTCAATTTATGAACAACCCCACTGAAGAAAATATGCAAGTTGTTTACAGGATCCTAAGATATTTGAAAGGGACTCCTAGAGAGGGGTTATATTTTAAGAAGTCACCAAAGAGAAAAGTTGAAGTCTTTACTGATGCTGATTGGGCAAGCTCTAAAGTCGATCGAAGATCAACCATCGGTTATTGTGCCTTTGTATGGGGCAACCTAGTAACGTGGAGGAGTAAAAAGCAATCGATTGTATCAAGAAGCAGTGTTAATGCTGAATTAAGAGCTTTGACACAAGGGATATGTGAAGGAATATGGCTCCAAAGAATCCTATCAGAACTGAGATTAACTTCAGAAGAACCAATGGAGGTCTATTGCGATAACCAAGCTACCATAAGTATTGCCAAAGACCCAGTTCACCATGATCGTATAAAGCATGTGGAAATTGATCGTCATTTCATCAAAGAGAAAATTGAAAACAAGAGTCTCACTCTCAACTACATACCGACCAAGATGCAAATTGCAGATATCCTCACAAAGGCTCTATTCAAGAATAGACTTGAAGATCTTAAAGCCAAGCTGAAAGTCGATAACATATACAATCCAGCTTGAGGGGGAGTGTTGGCAAAAAAAACCCTTTTTCAGATCCTTAATTCCCGTGGAATTATATCTCTCTATTGTGTAAATATTGCATTTTATTCCACTTTCCTTCTTTGTTTAGATTTCTCTCTCCTTCCTTGTATATTTTTTCCCATTACCCTTATTTCCTTTTGTGTACATGCCTTTAGTCTTTAAATCTAGGGTTGTATCTTTTTGAAAAAAATTCAACACAAGAAGAAAAATTCTCTTGCGTAAAACCAGACTCCTTAATATCTTTGGCCTATCAATAACTCTCTCTAATCAGATTGATGATTGGTTGATGGAAGTGCTCAACGGATGGAAGCTTGAAGGTCAGGCCAAGATTTTAGGGGGCTATGCAGTAAGAGCCCTTTTGTGGGGCTGCTGGTTGGAAAGAAATCACAGATCATTTGAAGATGAATCCTTTAATCACAATACTCTTTGTAGCAATGTACAAATCACTACTCCTTGGTGGTGTCATAGCAACAACAAATTCTTTCCTAACTATCCAATCCTTCACAATTGGAAAGGTTTTTGTAATTAGCCTTCTTGGGAGGTGGATCTCTCTTTTGCCTAGTAATATACTGTCAGGTTTCTTATAAAATAAAAAAAGAAAAAAAAGAAAAGACAAGATAGATTTACAACGATAGGGCAGAAGGAAGTAATCAGGACAGGATAAAAACTATGCTGACTTCTATAGCTTCAGGCCATTGTATCATTGGAATCAACTAATCTCAAATTTCTATATAGTTTCAGTAAATACATTAGAGACTAGAGAAAATTTCTCTGAATGTAGTTAACTTCTTTGTCATTTTGCTTTCTTTGCTTTTCTTTTCTTCCCATAAGAAACACAGTTATCTCTCCTACAATATTTGATGTATCACATTATACATGGGAAGGCATGAGTTCCTCAGAACAATTAACCACAGTACTATTTTGTACCTCAGGAACCTCCAAAATATCAGACTTCTGATTCGTTTGATGGGGACAGACAGGAGGCATCCTTTTCCGACACACATGACACCTAAATCCAATCAATTTATCTATTTTGGTCTGATCAAGTCCAAAAGCATCTCCATGAAACCACGCTGCATGGCACCCAAAGGGCAAAAAGCATGTCAGTTAAATGCTTACACACTACTTGCCCATTAGCCAAGAGAAATCATGTTAAAAGATTAGAAGAAGTTCCAATATGAGAGATAAACAGAGGAAAAGGCAATTACCTCCACAAATTTCACAAGCAATATAATTCAAAACAGAAGCATATTCTGTTTCAGAACAAAGATTGCATTTTGGTTTTTCAAGGTTCACGGAAATACTCTGAGATAGAGCAAGAAGCTTTTTCTCCCTAAAGTGTGTCACTCGTTCGTCACCAGGCTTTGTAGAAAGGAAGAGACCATTAAGCCAGAAGCTATGACACGACAGAGTTCTCTTCTTCTGCAAAGAAGTCTCTCTCTTGCGTTTTTTTGGTGTTCCCTTCCTGGACTTGATCTTTTTCCTTTTGACACTTCCACCAACCTTTTTATCTTGCTTTTTCTTCTGAAGCGATGAGTATTTAGCTTGTCTTGCTGAACGGCGTAGAGGGATACCTGTCGGAATTTTGGACTTGCTTTTTGTCTGTACTTGTTTTCCAGCCCTCAACAATTTTTTTCTGTTTTTCAATCGCAATGCACGTTGATCACTAGAAGCTTTTTTATGCCTTCCCGTGAGCAACTTCCCTCCTTTTGCACCACTTTTCCCTTTTTTTCCATTAGTCTTCACAGATATACCATCCCAACAACTGTGGCAGGTATATGTACATTGTGCAGCAACAGATTCCACATACTTCTTCACATGCCTTTTGTGAAAAATTCCTGAAAGCAGTATAAGAATAATTAGGAACCAAACTTAAAATAGAGATTCAAAAAGACTAACTTGCCAAACAAAATTTATCAGCATTCTTCGTTGGGTTAATAATTTAGACAGTCGACTTGCAGATGAGCTAGCATAGCAACCATGCTCTTAATACGTCAATGGACTCCCCTAGTCATCAAAGATATAGATATTCTAAAGGTTACGGAAAAAGAGCTTGAAATTTATTCTTTCTTATAATTATCTGGATTTTTTTCTTGGGGGAGATGATCTGATATTAACATCTCAATAACTTGTGGTTCCTAATACAGCAAAACAAAAAGTTAAAGAAAAGAGAGCCGCCAAATTTACCTTGACAATATTGGCAACTAACAGCTTCCCTGCAGTTCAAAGAAAAGAGAATCAATAAAGTGAAAAAATATAGATACACAAAAAATAATTCAACAAAGTTTCAGATCATATGTCATTGAGAATGATATTAGTGACATCGAAGGCCTTTGCTATATTTACAGCATAAAAGTAATCAATTCATCATCTTCTACATTCATTCAAAAGCCTACTATTTGCATAAACCTGAGATTAATCTAGCAGCCAAACTACATCACAATGCGATAATGTTTGAAGCTCATAATCTTATCAAACATAGAAAAAAAATGAAGGAACAGAGATGTTCATGAGAAAGTTGAAGTATTTTAGTCAAATATTAGAAAACCAATAATAACGTACTAGAGACAATCTGCCAAAGCCAAGGGTAAAGACAAAGTTCGCTGCACTTTGCTGGTCAAAGTGTGAACGATACACACTCAATCATGGCAATCATGGCTTTCCGACATCTAAATCTATTTCCTATCCTCATTTAGAATACCTTAAAAATTTCCAAATTAATGGAGGACTCCATATAACACATGCTGTTTCAGATTTTAATTTCCATCTGTGCCTCCCTAAATGTTAATTCTGCCTTTTATCCCTATTACGTGGCCTTAATAATATCAAGGAAAAAGTTCTTTGGAATATTGCTATTAGGGCTCTTCAATCATGGATGGTTTGGTTCAGCAGAAACAGAAGATCTTCTGGGTTAAAGGGTTCTAGCAAACACCTCTGAACTGCAATTGCTTCTGGTTTTCCTTTGTTCTTGCAGTTTGTTAATTGTTTGGTGGGGGATGGCTCAAATACCATTTTTTGGGAGGATTCTTGGGTGGGGGAAAACCCCCTTTGTGCTCTGTTTCCCCAACTTTCATGTGTCAGATAAGAGGTGGCATTCAGTAGCCTCTGTCTTTACCTCATCTGATAATGCCTCTTTGCTTTCCCTTAGGTTTCTTCGTCCTCTCACTGATCAAGAGGCAGTTGAGGTTGTTGACCTCCTTTCTATTGTTTCTGACTAGGTGACGTCATAGAAGAGACTCTAGGTTTTGGGTGGGTCCCCAAGTCATCTAAGGGTTTCTCTTGACTCTTTTTTCCATGTTCTTTCCTCCCCTTCTCCCTCCCAGGGTGCCCATGCGTTCTCCCTCTTTGGAAGTTAAAATTTCTAAGTGAAATTCTTTGCCTCGCAAGTTTTGCATGGGAGAGTAAAGATGTAGTACCATCTCCAAAGACATTCTTCTTTAGTGTTGCACCCACAATGGTGCACTCTTTAAAAGAAGCAGGAGGACTTTGAGCATCTTTTGTGGGATTGCTCTTTTGCTAACCCTTTGGAGTCAGCTGTTTAGAACTTTTGGGTTTATTTTGGCTCGTAATAGAGGTGGTTGTTCTATGATTGAGGAGGTGCTCTTGAACCCTCCTTTTTGCGATAAAGGAAGAGTTTTGTGGCAGACTTGTTTTTTTTGCCATTTTGTGGGGTATTGACTAGAGAGGAACAATAGGATTTTTAGAGGGTCTAAGAGATCTGGAGATGAGCTTTGGGAGTCGGTTAGATTCAATTTTTCGTTATGGGCATCTGTTAATCCGGCTTTTTGTAATTACCAGCTTGGTCTCATTCTTTTAGATTGGGATCCATTCTCGTAATTAGTGTTGGGACTCCTTTTGGCTTGTTTTTGTTGTGCATTCTTTCATATTTTTCAATAAAAGCTCGGTTTCTTATCTAAAAAAAAAACAAGAGAGGTGGGAAGACATTTGAAATTGTACAGCTTTTGTTGGTTCTTCTCGAGTTCCCTTTCAAATAATTTTTGTAATTATTCAATTTAATAAACAACGGCAATCAGACTGCTTTTTGTAATCCTTCGGCCTAAAGTGTCTGGAAAGAGGCTGCTTTTTGTAATCCTTCAGCCTAAAGTGTCTGGAGAGAGGTTTTCCTCTTATCGTATCGTCTCTATTATAATTTTATTTTTGGAAAAAATAAATAAATGAAAAAAATCATTCCTTCTCAAAACTGCAAATTGTTTGACGAGAGACCAAACTTATAAATCTAAAATCTATTGAAACTTTGTTCTATACCCGCAATGGAACAAATTTTTTAACAATAAGAAAATAGATCTAAAGAATAACAGTAACAAACTAAAATCTATCGAAAATTTGTTCCTCCTCAAAACTGCAAATTGTTTGACGAGAGACCAAACTTACAAATCTAAAATCTATCGAAAATTTGTTCTATACGCGCAATGGAACAAATTGTTTAACAATAAGAAAATAGATCTAAAGAATAACAGTAACAGACAACAGAAACAAGTCCTATGATTCTAGAGTGAGGAAACTAGAGAAGCGATTAAATTTAAAATTCGAGGTATGAAGCACATCCTAGTAAACAAGTAATAATGATTGTCAAATACCTGACAGGCACAACTTTGTTACAGCGGCCACATTGATATAAATCAGGTTTATCTGCTTTTGAAAACAAATATGCAAATCCCTTCTTCCTGGAGGACTTCACCGTACCCAATTCCACATTCTTGGGCTTAACCTCATTTGTTTTGCGAGCAATTCTTTTCTCCTCAAAATTCTTAAGCAGATGCAAAGGAACATAAGTCTCATTTAGCCAATATCTCTTTCTTTCGTTACTAGAATCCTCCAGCCTTACCCCATGTTTTTTAACAACGTCAGGAATAGCTCTCCTCTTTCCAAAGTCAAGGAGATATTTTACCAAGTTCCCTTCAACAGACTTACGGCGCACAATTACCTTCTTGAAAAGCCTGATTGATTTTCTTAATTCCTTTTCTAGCGTAGGAAGTGGATGGGTATTTTCAATGTCATCCCACCGAATGTTAGAATAAAACTCTCTAACCTGAAAGCAATTGAAGAACAAACGAGTCACAAGAACTTGAAAAAAAGATATATAAACTAATAAAACAATCTATCACGAGCACAGATCAGCTTCTTCAACCAGTGGATTAGTCATTTGTTAAGTATTGTTTTCCATTAACTAACATTTACAGGATGATAGTTAAATGACATATTTTATGGCAGTTAAATGATTGTTTAGTAGGCTTTTAAAAAAAAAAAAAAAAAAAAAAAAAAAAAAAGTTCCCATTTTAAAAATGTGGAAGGTAAAAAGGGGGAAAAAAAGAATAAGAATGGCATTCCTACCCTCCAGGAGGAATGAATCAGCATAAATGATCCTTAACTTTTCTGCAGCATTCAAATTACAAATCATTCACCCTTCTTTGTTAAATTTAGTAAACAATGGGAATGAGAGAAAGGGAAAATGATTCTCACTTACATTAAGTAATGGGGGGTTCTAAGGGTTATTCTCTCAAAACTATGAATGAGATTTCCATTTGTAATCCTTGTTTTAATCAAATTCCTTCTTATCTTAAGAAGTAACTGATATTAAATAATGAAACAATTCTATCATTTGTTTCTTATTTCTAAAAAAATACATTTCTATCATTTGTAAATTAGTTCAAACATGACAATCATATGAAAATTTCAATTGCATCTCTAAAACAAATTATCGAGGACATGGAAACACCAATCGGAAGGCTAAGACCCCATTTGATTTTTGGTTTTTGGTTTTTGAAAATTAAACCTATAAATACTACTTAAACCTATGGGTTTCCTTGTTTTGTTATCTACTTTTTACCTATGTTTTAAAAGACTAAGCCAAATTTTAAAAACTAAAAAGAGTGGTTTTCAAAAACTTGTTTTTGTTTTTGGAATTTGGCTAAAAATTCAAATATTTTCTTAAGAAAGATGAAACCCATGGTAGAGAATTGATGTAAAAACAAGCACAATTTTCAAAAACCAAAAACCAAAAACCATGTTTATCAAACGGGGCTTAAACATTCATAAAGTTTTCCTCCCACAAGGGAAAAATAACAAGTATAAAGTACCCAAAATATGAATTTGAAATCTTTCCTGCTTTTTATAAACAACAGGGAGGGGTTTTCCTCCTTGGAACCCTCTGAGGTATTCACAGTAAGATCTTTGACCAAGAAAGTTAGCTTCATCTACATCTTTGTCAAAAGAGTTGTTTCGGGTCATTTGAAAAACTAAAAGTCCAAAGAAAATTAACATTCATCTTTGGATTGTACTTAAGGGTAGCCTTAATACTAAAGGGGTTTTACAACAGAAGATGCCTTTTTTCACTCTTATGCCTTCGGTTTGCTTGCTTTGCTGGTGAAGATGGGGATTATCTCAATCATTTCTTTTTTGAATGCTCTTATTCATTGACTTGCTGGTTCAAGTTGTTTTTGGTATTCAAAGTTAATTGGGTGTTCTCCTCAAATTTGGAGGATAATTTGCTTAAGCTTCTCCTGGGTCCTTCTTTGCCTTTGAAGCCTTTTCTCCTTTGGTCCAAAGCGATCAAAGCCCTCATTTCTAAATTCTGGTTGGAAAGGAATTCAAGGATCTTTGATAAAAAGTGTCTTCCTTGGTTCAAGCCGTTTGATTCAGCAGTTTTGAAAGCTTCTTGCTGGTGTTTACTCTCCAAATCTTTTGCAGCTTTTTCTTTACATGATATTTACTTGCACTGGAATGTTTTTATTTAGCATTGTTGTTTTGTTTTGATGATTTACTCCCTTGTGGAGTTTGTATCTTTTGAGCATTAACCTCTTTTCATTTTCTTAATGAAAAGTTTCGCTTCTTGTTAAAAGAAAAACACCATGGAGGGGGAAAAAACAGTAATAGCAAGATAGAGGAAATAATATCATATAGGCAAAGATGCAAACTAAAAACCTGGAATGCAAGCTGTTCCACGCTTGTTGATGCCTCTACAGCAGCTCGCCAGGCAATACACCTGCTCCTTCTCGCACATTCTGAACCCTCAGGATATGCAATTCCTGGTATCTTAGTACAGCCAGCTGCAGAATTTTAAACTTCAAAAGAATTCAGAATCACTATTCAGTTGACTTCATTGCAAATGATGTCAACACAGCTTCAAAAACAGATTAACATGTTACAAACCTTGTCGTGCAGCCTTGGAAACCAAAGAACGAGGTAGAACCTTGCAGTTAAACATGCGACGAGAAAGCTGGCCACCCCTCCACCAAAACATACTTAATCCACTAGAACCATTCGAAGAGGCATTTGAATCAATATCTGAAAACTTAGCTCTCTTTCTACTTATTCCATGTCTATTAGCACGTACTGAACTGGTAATGAAAAGAGAAGCTGAACCCAAGGTGTTAACAGAATCGACATACTTAAACCACTCAGTTGATATAGCAGGCTGGCGTAAATTTGATTCTATCTGTGAAGGTTTTGTAAGAACAAAAATTAGCCTTCATAAGGACTCAAGAATGGAGGCAATGCAGGTAAGAATCGATGCAAACTGTGAGAACCATGAGGAGTTCTCAAATTTGCGGCATTGTTACAAATCACAATTGAATGGCCCTTGTGATCAAAGATAATCGTTACATAAAATGGTAAATAATATTACTGCAGTTGTTCCTTTTCTTTTCACTGTTGAAGAGCAATTGGGATGCTCTCCCCATCGTCCTTTTCTCCTTCAGTTTTTTATTCCTTTTATAATGAAGAGATATATAAATATTAATAAATATATGAAATATATATTTTAAAGTTTAAGTTTAGATAAACTTATTTTCTGTTTTTTTTTTTTAAATTTTTAATCATTAAGTTCACAAAATTATTTTATAAATTTATGAATAAAAAGTTGATGAACATATTTAAAAAAATAATTAAAAAATTGGAGATGAGGATGGGAACAGGGACAGGTGGGGGTGGGGGTGGGGGTGGGAAATGTACTCTACTATTCTCCTCCTCATCCCAAATAAAGCAGATAATCCTCACAAAGAAAATTGTCACCCCTACATCTACGTTAATTAGATAGTATTGATAGGCTTTGGTGTGGATCATGCTCAATGGTAATCTCAATACTTCTGAAGTTTTACAAAGGAAGCTTCTTTCCAAGTATCTTATGCCCTCAGTTTAGTTTGTGTTGTATGTTATTTGGATGGGGATTCTTTGAATCATGTTTTCTTTGACTGCCCTTATTCTTAGGCTTGTGGGCTCAAGTTATTCTCATATTTCAACCTTCAGTGGGTCTTCTCCAAAATTTTCAAGGCTAATGTTCTCTCTTTGCTTAATGGCACCTCGGTAACTCCCAAGGCAAATGCTTTATGGGTTAATGCCATTAAAGCTATTTTATCATAGTTATGGTTGGAGAGCAATCAAAGGATCTTCAAAAATAAGCACTTTTTTAGCTTGATCGATTTGATTCTGCTCGTTTGAAAGCTTCTTCTTGGTGCTCCCTTTCAAAGACTTACGATGAATTCTCTTACAGGATATTTTTCTTAATTGGAACGCTTTTATCTTTCTTGCTTAGTTTTATTATCTTTATTGCTTTTTCTTTACTTATACTGCTTTTGTTTCACTCATTGTGGAGTTTGTATCTTTTGAGGTTTAGTCTCTTTTCATCTCTTCCATGAAAGTTTCGTATTGAACAAAATATCGGTGTGCTTGACTGGAGGGTTTTTTTTTTTTTTATGAAGACAGCCTAGGGGCGCTTGACTGGAGGCTTTAATGTTCTTAGATTTTCCCTCAAAAAATCAAATGGAGGTGCTTTTACTAAATCCATGCAAGCCTTTAATAGGTTTATTAAAGATTATAGCCCATGGATCCTCCTCTCTCAAAAGATAGTTTATTTGGTGTAATTTGCATTCCCTGGTGGTGTGTTGTAGGTTATGTAGGTCTTTGCTTCTGGGGTGGATGGATCATTTCAGATGGGTTAGAAAATCTCATGGTAACAGAGTCAATGATTTTCAAAGAGGTTAGAAAATTTCTTAGTCATAGAGTCGCTTCAAATCATTGACCTATCTGTCAGTGCAATGATTTATCTTCTTTCCCTTCCAGGTGGGCTTCCAGACTCCAAGAGTAGATACCAAGTGGGGGAGGGGTTTAAGTTTATGTAGAGGTTAGCAACTCTTAAGTCAATATTGAGAGAGTGGAATTGCAACGTTTCTAGAGAGCTCTATTTAAAAAGGCCAGAAATTTTGGAATACAGAGAGGTTTTAGGATGGGCTGGATGAATCTGGCAACCTTAGTCAGGAATTGAGAGAAGTGTTGATTGATTCGAACACAGCTAAGAATGTAGAAGTGATGGTTGGTGACAAAGTCAACAAGGGGGAAGTCTTGTCTTTTTCCACCTCCCTTTATTCATCTTCCCTTTTTCCAAGACCATTCCTTAAGGTCGAATTGATGTCCTATTTCTGTTAGGGACAGGAAAAGGTTGGACATCCTTTTTGCTTGAGAAAAGATCAAGAAAGCGGTTTTTAGTTTTTCAGGAGTAAAACACTTGATCCCTATGGTTTCATTATGACATTCTTTTAGGAAGATCTTTTAGTGAGTTTCAAAAGAAATGCACCATTGATTGTGTATGAATGAATTTACATTTGTTTACCTTCTAAGAAGGAGAATGCACATAGAGTAAAAGATTTTAGGGTCATTAGCCTGGATACTAATCAGTATAAGATTATTGCCAGGGCCTTGGCAGCAAAATGATGGTTCTTCCCACTATTATTCATTGATGTAATGAAAAGAGACTATTGCTCAAAAGATACAAACTCCATAAAGGAGTGAAATGAAAACAGAATAAAAAACAAAAGTAAAAAGAAACCAAGAAACAATTACAAAGGAACAATGAAGGCATGCCAATTAAAACAAATATCCTGTAAAGAGTAGCTGACAAAAGACATAGAAAGAATGCACCAAGATGAAGCCTTCAAGCAAGCTGAATCAAAACGATCGGACCAAGGAAGAAGCTTGTTTTCAAAAATTCCCACTACTATTTCCAAGGAGTATCACTCTGAGACAAATCCTTAATCAGGCCAATATTGGTTATGAGGCCATGGAAGATTAGAGGATTAATAAATGTGGAGAGAGTTTTTTTTTTTTTTTTTTTTTTTGTGAGAAACCGAGTTTTCATTGAGAAAAATGAAAGAATATAAAAGAGCATTAAAAAAATAAGCCCAACAAAAAGGGAGTTATCTTTCAAATAGGCTTCAAGAAAGCTTTAACTAGGGTCTTCAAATAAGTCTCGAGGGAAGAGGGTTTTGGGTTGAAGTGGAGGCCCGTGGTTTGAGATTGTCTCCAGTCAGTTAATTATTCTACCATATTTAACAGTAAGACCATGGAAGATCTTTTTCGCCTCATGAAATATTAGCAAGGTGGTTTGTTATCCCAATGGTTGTTGATGTTTATATTAAACTATCAAATATTAGCAAGGTGGTTTGTTATCCCAATGGTTGTTGATGTTTATATTAAACTATCAAATATTAGCAAGGTGGTTTGTCATCCCAATGGTTGTTGATGTTTATATTAAACTATCAGTGATCAATAAGGGCCATTGTAAATAGTAAAGAAAAGGGCCTAGAGAGGGAATAGGTTCAAGCTATGAAGGCCCCTTGTCTAGGATTTAATATCTTACGAGTTTTCTTGGCAACCAAATGTAATAGGGTCAAGTTATAGTCCCGTGAGAAGAGTTGAAGTACACGCAAGCTGGCCCGAACACTAACAGATATTAAAAAAAATGGGAATGGAAAGGGGAATTAGTATAAGGATTTCATATAGGAAGGGTAAGGTTCCAATTTGGAGACAATGCTATCTTTTCTTGTTTAGGTAGAAAGGATCTTTTGTTCTATAAGAATGTTTCTTGTCAAGATTGTTCTAGAAAGGCTTACGATCACAAGTCTGGTTTTTTCTTTTGTCACAATTTTTTAGGGTTTGGGCAAAAATGGAGACATTGTATCTTCAATAAAATTCTTCATATACTATATGATACTCTTATACTTGGAGAAGAAAGAGGAAGGTAAGACTAAAGGATAGAAGAAGGCAATTCTGTGCGTGTTTCTCTTGGTTGCTTCACATAGCAGCCCCTTTGTACTATCTTTAAGGAAGGTCTTATTATCTATAAATAAATTAATTAATATTTGCTATGGTTCTACTCACTAACTAAAACTTGTAATTTCTAGTTCCTGAGTTTTTAGGAGGATGCATTATCCTTATCGTCACCTGTACTCATCTAATAAGTACAATTTCTTAAGAAAAGATAATGTAAGAAGCCTTATAATAAGCCAATTTTGAAGTAAAAGATAATAATAAGCAATTACCATTAATAATAGAGGCTTGACGGAATTAAAGTCAAATGCCAAAAGACCTTCACGCCAAAGCTTAGAATAATGAGAATCCAGCCATGGACCTAAAAGTAACCCTTGCAAACGATTCTCAATTGAGAGAATTTGACATATAACATCTCTGAGGTGGCCTTTTCCCTTCCTTTTAAGTTGAAGACCAGGAACGTCAACTGCCAAACCCTCCTCAATCCGGCCAATATTTGTCTTAAACAAGCAGTCAAACTCATCACTGGAAGATTTGCAAGGAAAGCACCATCCACATTTCTCTTTCTGCGTAGCTACATTAAAATTTTGAATGAACGGCCAATAAAAATTGCTTGTTTTCTTTAAAATTACCTTCATCTGCGCTGCAATTATTTCTTCTTCTGACATAGTAGACTTTTCTTTAATTTTATCTTTGTCAGATGATTTACGCAAGAACTCATCAGCCACTAAAGATGCTGTTTGTGCAAAAGTATAGAAGTTAGAGTAACCATCATCATTTTCAACTTCAAGGGCATCCCCTTTTCCATTGCTCATGGATGAGGAACGATCAAGACCTGCACATTTTGTATTGCTCTCTTGCATCCCATCTAGGCAAGGATGTATCAAAGGAGGATTTTCCCCAGAAGAGAACTTCCCTGGTACTTTAGCCTGATTTAAGAATTCATAACCGTCTGAATCATTAGTCTGATGCTTTTGAATATTCTGAATACTACAGTTCAGCTTACTATCTAGAGCTGATTCTTCGGTATTCATAGTTGGACCTTCCAGTATAGTCTCGGCTTCAAACAAGTTCGCAGACTTTGCACCTTCATGGCAAAAATTGCTATAATATCCAGTCATACAATGCAGAGAATCCATTTTACTAATTTTTCCGTTTAAGGTGAAAGGAATCTTCCAGTGCTTGTAAATCGCCATTAGTATGTCACTGTACGAGGAATATGATGACTTGAGAGCTTCAATAACAACATCCAGATCATTCGTGTGGTAGTAACTGACAGAGGACTCAGTGTCACATGAATCAAACCTACAAATATTTTCATTAAAAACAAAAATATTTTAAATGGATAATGAGAAATGAAAAATAACCTAATCTGCACAGAAGAATAACAAACTCTTGGCCAAGTTTATTCTATCAGAGGCCTAGTATTCTGCAAGGATACTTAAAATACATACACCCATGTATAATTATTATTCAAAATTATACTGCCAGAATGTTATCCTTAATCGACCCCAAAAAGGTTGGAAGAAAATAAAAATAAAAAAAAAAATCAACAAGAAGTTCCAAAAGTTCCAAAGACATAAGAAGTAAATGTGCCAGCCAGTTTATTAACTTAGAATATTAGCAGGCATGAACCAGAAGGATCTTTATCCCCTTCTCTCTTTTCCATGGAGTTTCTCGATTAATATGCATGGTAGATTGTTGCAAGGAAAGACAACCTTTGCAAAAAAGGAGGATGGGGAATTCAATGTGCTGACAGGCTACCAAATGGGTAGAGGCAATATTTATTTTTCCTATCTCCAAATCAGCAGAAATTGAAGTAACAAAAGTATGCGACTTTGGAAAACTAGGAATTAAAAAGTTTTAGAAACATGCAGCGCTGTACTAATGGTGAAATAATATCATCATATCTTGAAAATTGCAAAGTTATAGTGCATGAGCTCTTTGACCTCGTTATTTATTATGCTATTTCTTGGTGTAAATCTTCCAATCTCTTTGCTTCATATAGCTATGCCTCTTTAGTTTCTAACTGGGAGAGTCTTTTGTAATATCCATGGATTCTCTATCCCTTTTGTAAATTTCATACATCAATGAAATTGTTTCTTACCCCAAAAAAAAAATTTGAAAAGTAACAAGGCAAAAATAATACCATTGCAGAGGAATAAATTATCAAACTTACACCAATAGGTAGCCACAGCTACTGAAGTATGTACGACCATGAGGATCCATTCCTAAAAATTCAGCTCCCCGAAGTGATTTTGGTGTTTTCATCCAGGGCTTGTGCCTGTCAATGGCACACTCAGGACAAAACCAGTCACCCTCTGGCAAGAGATCATTGGCTATCCCTACACACTTCAAATGATATGCAGCAGGACAGCCATCACAGCATATTAAGCTACCATCCATTTTGCACAGACAGCATTCATCACTATTCCAGTCTGTGGTGTCATCCATACTGTCCTCTGACAGACAAGAATTAATGGAGGCATTTGCTGAAATCTTCTTCTTTTTGTAGACCTCCGACTTCATGCTTCTATCACGAATAATTTCTGGCTCAGCTGCCAAAGACCTTCTGTTAATCTCTGACCTAATGGCTTCCACTTCAATCATATCATCACATAGACAGCGAAGAATCTCAATCTTAATGCCCGTAGGTAGTTTGTAGTAATCAGTTTTTAATAATTTCAAGTGGCATAGATCAACACCAGGTTTCAAACCTGAACCATGAATCAATAGATACTCAACCATAAAAATAGGCCACGTAATCAAGTCTAGCATATCCCAGTTAAGACCCCTGATCAAAATTTCAAAACAGAAAATATAACACATAATTATATATGCATAAAAGTAAATATATAATCTAATAAAAAATAATGCATGGATATTAATTATAATTGTATCAACAAATCAAAAGTAATGGGGGGGGACAATTTCTACCTTAAACAGCTGGAAGCAGAGTCAGAACCTTCAGTAGAGAGATCCTCCAAATGCTTTCTTAGAGTTTTCAGAACAGATAGATGTATATTATCAAATAATATAGTAGGAGATTTGCACTTAAGGGCTGCCACAAAATCATCCAACTCAAATGGGCTAAGAAACAATAGCGTACTAAATGATCTCAAACAGGCATAAATAGAGAACAAGTCAAGGATGGGAATATCATCAAGATTCAAGTTTTTTGAAGAGGGTGGTAATTGCAACTTGAAAGGAAGGGCAATAGGCATGTCAGATCCTTTACAATCATAAGCTACCTGTTTTTCCTCGGTTACCACACTAGCTACAGAGGAAGATATATCAGATGATGCAATTGGGACAGTTTTCTGTACGGATCCTCTACGTGTACTTCTCCTCAAAACTGTATCTGGTGTATTTACACCATCCAAACCCTTTCTTTTCTTTCTTCTGCCACCACGCTGTTTGCATTGACCTTCAGAATTGCCTTGGCAACCATCAATTGTTTGAGGACCAGCCTCAGAACCCACATCCTTCACTTCAATATTGACCAAATTACCATCATTAACACAGTTAAGATCCGAAGCCCTAAGTGAAGCTTCAACAGTCACATCTCCACCAGAACTATAGCTCTCTTTTGGCAATTCTTCCTTGACATCTACGTGAACTTCTTGCAAATTCCCAACTTCATGCTCAGATTCCATAATTTTGTCTTGAAGTCCTACAACGTTATCATAAACTTGGTCTATTACTGCTTCATCACAAACTTGGTCTATTACTGCTTCATCACAAACTTGGTCCATTACTGCTTCATCACAAACTTTGCCTATTACTGCTTCAGCCATCCCAGAAGAAGCAACTTCTTCTCCACCGTTATTGTTAGTATCCCCATGTTCATCATTAACCTCTAAATTCAAGTCAAAATCCCATTCCCTTTTCTTTATTTCCACCGGCGAACAACTTACATCGCCCCCAGTAAGATTCTCATCAAAGTCAGAATTGACATACAGATTCAAATCAATGGATCCCCTTCTCTCTAAGTTAGCATTTTTATTAGGACTGGCATGAAGATCACTGCCGTCATTTAAATTCAACCACTCATTTGAACTAGACCTCGCATTCAAATCAAAGCCATCTCTGAAATCTTCATTTCTACAAAGACTCCCATTGCGCGACCCATTTCCTTCAAAAACCTTCTCAGATTTGCCTCTCCTTTCCAAAAAATCTTCAAACCCAACACTGAGATTAACATTCATATCCAAACTCTCATTTCCCTCGAGACTTCCATTCAAATTCCCACCAACCCCATCTACAATTTGTAGGTTTTTCTTAACTTCATCATTCAAATTCAAATTCTCATTTAAATCCTTAACATAAACAACACTTACCTCAAAGCCCATTTCTAGGGTTTCATCTGGATTCCCCTTATCTGGCACCAAATTCCTCCCAGCATTAGCCGACGCATCACCAATTTCACATTTGCTCTCAATTCTTCGACGCTTCTTGGGCTTGCGGCCACGGCAGGGCCTCTTCTCCACCGGTTGAGACTGACCCTCCAAAAGCAAAGAGACCTCAGACAAATCCAATTCCTCAGAATCACCACCTTCGAACTCCACCTTGAAGAACCCAGAAGAGCTATCGAAGGATTTCACAACACCCGAATGAATTCCACGGCCTTTGAACTCTTTCTTCACAGCTCTGCCCACAAACTCCATCAAGGGTGTAAAAGAACACCCAATGAAGAGCTGGAACTGTGATCTACTACAAACACCCAATTCAACACCCAAGGCTAATTTAATTAATTTTCACTGCTCCCCTCTCTGAATATTATAGAAAATTGGCTGTTGGTCTGAGAGAAAGAGGGAAGAAGAGAACTTTCCTCGCTGAAAATGCTTAAAACATGCAGACAGAAACGGGTTTTGTGTCAGTTGAACCAATAAGTCTTGTTGAAGGGAAGTGGGTCGTGCCCTCAACAAGTGCTGGGAGAAAGAAAGAAAGAAAGAAAAAAAGAAAGAGAAGAGTAACGTGAACTGACACAAAAATCAAAATAAAAATTATATTCTCTTCGATTCCAAAAACTTTGCAATTTTGTAATTGGACCGAAGAGGGGGAATAAAGCAACCAACCAATCTACACCAAAACGGATGCGTGAAGAGAGAGAGAGAGAGAGAGAGAGAGAGAGAAGGTGGGTCAGATCATGGCGAGTGGGCAGTGGCAATGGTAAATGGCAATGGTAAAGAACTTCACTGTTATTTACATTGGTTGTTTAGTTTGTTTACAGTGTTTTTCTTACAAGATGGAATCATTTTGCTGTGATCTTACAAGCATATTTGAAATGTTTGACATGTTTGAACTGTGAACCTTTTCTTTTACAAGATTTGATGGGGAAAACTGTTTCTATCTCTTTGAAAGTTTGATTTTTTTTTTTTTATGAAATGTTTTGAATATTTTTTTATTTATTTGAGTTCTTGTCTAGTTCACTCTTTTTGACTATATCCATGAATTAGCTAGTAATTGGTCTTCCACAACGAGATCTATCTATACAGTAGCGGCATTTGATGATGAAGATTAGTTGGATAGCTGACTTTCTTAGTTTATTCTTGGAAGAAGAATAAAGATAAAAATTATGTCTTGATCCTAGTGGGGATAACATTTCTCTTTTGCATGTCCATGAAGTTTCAAAAAATCCAAACAAAATTGTGTTTATTTTATCTGTCTTAGCCAAATATCAAATATTTAAGGACGTCAAAAGAATAGTTCGACTTTTTTTAGGATATTACATCACATGTGGAGGTGGGAATTTGAACATATAGCCGTTTGTTTAAGAAAATTAGAGATGTTTTAACTATAAACTATGTTTATATTGGCCAAGAATTATACTCTGTTGAAGTTTAGTAGACATGTCTCGTATAAGTATGTAAATTATTTTACAGCATTCATTAGAAAATCTATCCTTTTTTTTTCTTCTTATAATTAGTTGAACTAAATTCAAGTAGAAAGCCTAACATCAATTATTTTCCTTTTTTAACAAAGACAAATGAGTGTTAGGTCTTTTAGTCCTTTATAGATTCTTTACTGTTGATACCAACTAACTTTTATCAGTTGATTTTTCTGTGGGACCCCACACTCTTTGTTGATAGTTTTTTTTTTTTTTTTTTTTTTTTTTTCGAGATTTTGATTCAGGTGAGTATTTTTGTGATTGAACAAATATTATTTTGATTAGTGTTGTCTCTTCAGTTGTGTTGTAAGACTTCTTTTGGTTTGGTATTGGGTATTTCAATGATAGGTAAGCACTTTTTTTTAAATGTTATTATGATAGGGTCATTGTGCAATTTGTTGGTTTTTTTTTTCTTTTGGGCAAGATTCTTTTAAAAATATTATTATTATTATTTTGACAGGTATTAATATTATTTGAAACCAAAAAGAGTATTAATTAAATCACTTTTTTTTAAATTCTAATTAAATTACTTCATTAAATTGAGAGTTTGATGGGATGAAATTAAAACTTTAATATAAGTTACCAATGGCTTTTGTTCGTTTCCCTTAAATTTAAGTTCAAATATAGTTTAGTCAAATAAATAAATACCATCCCTATATGTATATCATCTTTTAGTTTCATTTTTATGTTTTAAAGCTTTTTATTTTTAGAGAAAAAATCAAATTTGACCTTAAACCCGTGAGGTTGTATCAATTTGGATCCTAAACTTTCAATTTCATCAAATTGGACCCTAAACTTAAATAAGTATTGCAATTTTTACCCTCAATTCAAATTTTACTAATTCGTCCACTAATTTAAACAAAAAACAGTATAAAAATCTTCATGAACTCATTAATTTCAATAAAATAAAGTTTTTCTCAAAAATAAGTTTGAAATTAACCATTAAATAATTTTGTCAAATTCATAAATTTCAACCAAAAAAAATAGCCCTAATGTCGTTTTTCTCTAAAATTTTGTCAATTTCATACATATGTTTTATAATTCATTGAACACATAAGAGAAGATTTCTTTTAACAATATTTGGAGCGAAAACTTATTAGAGGGTTAAAATTGTAACACTTTTTAAAGTTTAAGATTAAGATTGCAACATTTATCTAAGTTTGAGGTGCAATTTGATGAAATTGAAAGTTTGTGATTAAAATTTATACTACTTGACAAGTTTAGGAGTCAAAATTAATTTTCTACCTAATTTTTATTCCTATTGTACTAAAGTTTTTCAATTAAATGTCTACATGTCACCTGGTGTTAGACATATATATACCTTCGACCAAGAGTTTAGAAATTCGATTTTTTCACCTCTACATATTGTTGAACTCAAAATATATATATATACACATATATTTAGTGGTATGCATGAGAGAGAAAATTGTTAATGCATTAGCAGTAAAATTGAAATTAAAAAAAAATGTATTACGGATGAAACTGAATATTCAAAGTCAAAACACCGATTTGTTTATATTTCCTAAACAATTTATAAATTTCAGTCAAAGAGAGTGCTTATATACAAGTTTCGAAATGTCGATGTCGATGGAAATGTCGAGGTCTAAAATTTATGGAAATGTCGATGGAAATTTCGTTGGAAATTTACAGAAATCGTGGAAATTGATGGAAATTGTTTGAATTAGCCAATGAAACTTAGATTTTGACTTAATTAAACTATAATGGACTATTTTTAAGCATCACATCTAAAAATTAAGATAATATTTAGATATAAATGTCAATTAAAAATTTGAAATGTCGATGTGAGTAGGAATTTGAAAAAAAAAAATGGAAATTGATTTAAATTATTAAAATTATTTCATGAAACCTTAATTGTGAGTCGTGACTCAATTATAGTATAATTGATTACTTTTAAGTCTTAACATCATATATCTAAATATATATAATATTTATATTCAATTAGACAACTATGAAGGAAATTTGAGAGAATTGAAATGAATTTAAGAGAATTTGAGGGAATTTTAGAGAATTGGAGGGAAATTAAGATAATTGGAATTGGACTGTAGAAATGCTTTGAACCTATTATCTAGCGCTTCGAATGACCAAGTACGGGGGTCTCGCTGCCCGGTCAGCGAGTCGGGGTCCAGGGGCGAAGCGCCCTGGTGGGGGTTCAAGGGCAACGCCCCCGAAACCTAAGTGATATGTAAATCAATTTATTTATACACCATTTAAACTCTTATCTAATTGCTCTCTGTATTTTGTACTCAATTTCTCCTCAATATAATAACATTCTCTCTCCCTCTACCTGTGTAGGCTATTACTTATTATTTATTAACAAAGAAAAGATTAAATTCAAAAAAAAATATAATAATAATAATAATATAAAAACCTTGCTCTCATGTTTGTAAAAAAAAAAATAAAAAATAAAAATAAAAACAACTCGAAATATGGACGACATGTCGTCGACACCTCGAAAGTCGAAATGGGAAGGGGTGAAACGACATCCCCCGGACGACATGTCGAACAGGTCGACATGTCGAAATGTCGGTCGACATTTCGACATGTCCGACCGAAATTTTCCACCATACTTATATATATATATGAAGTTAATTCTACATTTGTCTCACAATTTTCGACATTTCGACATGTTCGACCGAAATTTTCCACCATACTTATATATATATATGAAGTTAATTCTACATTTGTCTCACAATTTTCATACATATTTCATTTTAATTCCTAATTTTTTTTAATCCTTCCGCCACTCCCTTAACTCTTACATAAAAAAGACATTTTAGTATTTACTATTTATTTTTCATCAATCACTTCACAAAAAAAAAAAAAAAAATTATTATTATGTTTTGAGATTTGCACTTCTCCTAGATCCAACTTCAAACATTTGTTTACTTGGATATTTGTTAAGTTTCTATTAAACAATTTATATATTAAAAAAGTTAATTGCAATGACTAAAATGATTATTCATGTTTAAAAGCTTAAAAACTAAAATATTATCAAATAATAATTTAGAGATTAAAATTGAAACTTTATTTTTAATAATGTGGGGTTAGGGGTTAAATTATCTTTTTTTTTTTTTTTTTAGTTTAACAATATGTGGGGTGAGGGATTCGAATCCTGACTTCTTGGTCGAAGATACATGCTTTATATCAGTTGAGATATGCTATTGTTGGTGTTCAATTATCTAATTGACTTATCTAATTAAAGTAAAATCTTCAACTAAAGAGTAAATGTTATTATAACTATCATAAAATCAACCTTTCTTACTTTTCTATTCTTACAAGTGAAGATCCAAACTTATATAGATATCTCATTACTCTTACTATGTCAAATTAGCATAAGATCAATCTCTCTTACTCACCCATATCCATGCACAAAAAATAATAGTTAAGAAGTTTACTAATTTAAAATATGCTTGTGATTTTATTTGATATCTATTATTTGATAGTACTTGTTAGCTTTAGGAGCTTCTATGACTATATCTTTTGATGATAACAAAATTTTAAATTATTAATGATTTTAGTATTTTTAAAGTATCCACAGTGTAAAGCGCAAAAAGACAATTCCAACGCACTTTGAATCGCTCAAATCGGACGTCAAACGAGAAAGTTATAGCCAAAAGAAGATTGAGAAGAAAACTGTTATTTTGCAATGACGCAGACGAATAACATTGCGACACGTAACTCCTTTTTTTGACCGTTTCAACCTTCCTTTAATTCATTTTTATTATTGTTTTTACCACTTTCTTCTCCATTAAATCTCTACCTTTCATCCATCTTAACTTAGATCTAATAGCTCAAGCTTATTCCATATACTCCATTTGAACATCATTTTGCCTCTCATTTCACAATTCCTATCTCCCAAAAATTGCTGAAATTTTCTCTCCAACATTCTCTATTATTGATCATTCTTCAAAACTTCATCCTTTTCTATTTTTCATGTGAGAGAATTTTATATGAGAGATTAGATTGTTTCTTTTGAGCTAAAACTTGTAAACATACTCTTTGTGAGAGTTTCTTTGTGGGTCTTTAATTTATTTCACTATTTTAATTTGAAATTTGTAACAAGTGTGGGTGCACCTTGAGATTGAGTGAGTGGTTTAATCCTAAACCCAAAAAAAAGATTTGTAGTGGTTTAATCCTAAACCCAAAAAATGATTTGTAATGGTTTGATCTTGAACACAGTAAAAGGATTGTAGTGGTTTGATCATGAACTCATTAAAAAGATCGATATAGGTTGGATCCAATGGCGGATCCAAAACTTTATGTTGGGGGGCACAAGTTCATATAAGGTTAAATAAGTTTAGTCCATGAACTTTTAGATTTGCATCTATATGGTCTTTGAACTTTAAAAAGTGTCTAACAAAGTCCTGAATTTTTGGTTTTGTGTTTAATAGATCCATGAAATTTCAATTTTGTACCCAATAGATCTTTTACATATTTGAAATTTTAAAAAATTAAATTTTATATAAAATTAAATGTTATATGAGACATAAATTTTAATTTTGTGTCTAATAGGTCCTATTGGACATTTTTTAAAATTAATGTATCTATTAGTTCCAAAATTAAAAAGTTGAATGGTTCAATTACACACAAAATTCAATTTTATGTCTAATGAAACAATTAATTTTTTAAAAATTTTGAATGTGTCTAAGACCTATTTGATTCAAAATTGAAAGTTCATTGATCTATTAGGTGAAAGACTTATTAGACACAAAGTTGAAAGTTTAGAGACCTATTGACACAAATTTAGAAATTTAGAGATTAAACTTGTAATTTAACATTCATATAAATATAATTTTAAATGCATTGATATATAATATTTAGATCGAGTAATATTCCTTATAAAAAAAAAAGATCGAGTAATATTCATTACAAAATTAGAATAACTCATTATAGAATTATCCATAAGAAAAAGAATGAAACTTGAAATATTTATCAAAAAAAATTAAAATAGAATTAAGTTTTTTATGCAATTAATTTTTCTAAAATAAGTTACTAAAGATTCAAAAAAATATTTATATATTTGTATATGCATACATATGTGAATTTTTTTTAAATAAACTGAATTTTAACCAGTTTCAAGTATACTAAAAATCTCTCATCAAATGACTGGTATTTGATTCTCCTACATTCGCTTTCAAAGGTTTTTAATCTTTGCAAGAAAAAAAAAAGTATACTAAGTGTTGTGACATTTTAATATTTACTATTAATTTTAGATAAGTTTTATCTTTTTAAATGAGAGAGTTTCATGTAATAAAGAGAAGAAATATTTTGGTTATTTATTTGAAGAGAGTTTAAAAGTTTTATAATTCAATTACTTATTTTTGTATTAAATTCTTAGATCTAAAATTCTCATATAAATACATCTCTTACCATACTCTCAAACACACAACATTTTCAATCTTCTATTCTCTCTAATTTCTCATATTTCTCTACTTTGCTCTTTTAAGAGCAATTGGCCAAAAGAAGGGTGCTCTTTGTTGTGGAGCTTTGAGCTCAACCTCATAGTGCATAGTGGTTTGAGCTACACAACGTTTCAATTGGGTTGTTGTATCCTAGAGGGGACATGCTAGAGAAGAATTGCTACACCGGTAGTTGATAAATAAATATACACCGCAAAGAGCTTGAATCTCCTTAAAAAGAGCAAGATACCTGCGTCTTAACCTAATTGTTTACTTGTTTGTTTCTCAATATTTATCTCAATATTTACTCCATTTTCCTTTGTCATTTGTAATTCCCCCAACAATTTTAAGGAGATTCAACATGGAGTCTACAATTGAGAAGTCTAATGAGAATGTTGGGGATCTCAACAAGCCTTTTCGATTTAAAGGAGCACACTTTAAGAGATGGAGGGGAAAAGTGTTGTTCTACCTTAATCTTCTCAAAGTGGCTTATGTCCTCACAGAAAAAAAAACCCAAAGAAGATTGATACTGAAAACATGGGCATTGAAGAGTTCATGGAACACTAAGAGAAAATTGATAAGTATGAGAAAGATGAGTACAAATGTCGGTACTATCTTTTAAATTTCTTGCTGATCATTTTTATGATTATTATGATACTACTTTCACATCAGTCAAGAAAATATGGAAATCTTTGCAGAATAAATATGATACTAAAGAAGCAGGTGCGAAAAAAATATGCTGCAAGTCGCTTCTTTCGCTTCCAAATGGTAGATAGAAAATCTGTAGTAGAACAAGCACAAGACTTTCAGATGATAGTAGCTGAAGTAGCATATGAAGGAATTAAGATTGGAGACAATCTTATTGTTGCCGGCATAATTGACAAGCTTCCACCATCATGGAGAGAATTTCATAAAAATATGCGTCATAAGCAAAAAGAAATTTCTCTAGAAGTGCTAATTACTCGCATTCGTGTGGAGGAAGAGGCAAGAGGGCAAGATGCATTGATTCAAGAAGGCAATGAAAATTCCACCAAGGTAAATCTAATCTCTTCTAATGATAGTTTACCTAAGGGTCGGATTCCTAAAACTAGTCATTTAAAGCCAAAGAAGAGTTATATGAAAAAGAATAATAAACCTCATAAGAAAAATCCAAGCCAAGTGAATAAGAATCAAGTATATCCTCAACACTCAAGAGCAGTTTGCTTTGTTTGTGGCAAAAGTGGGCATATTGCTCAATTTTGTAAATTTCAGAAATATGAACATGTACCTCAGGTTAATGTTACCGAAGAACCATTTGTGGCTATGATAAATGATATTTATATAGTTCAAAGTGTTGAAGGATGGTGGGCTGATTCTGGAGCCAATAAAAATGTTTGTTATGACAAAGATTGGTTCAAAGTTTATACTCCTTTTAAGCAGCCTAAAACAATCATGCTTGGTGATTCTCATACCACCCAAATTATGGGAACTGGTGAGGTTGAATTAAAATTCACCTCTGGAAGGGTTCTAACTTTGAAAGATGTGCTTTATACACCCTCAATGAGGAAGAATTTAATGTCAAGTTATCTTCTTAATAAGTCTGGTTTTAAACAAACTATGGAATCTGATCAATATGTGATAATAAAAAAGAGAATTTTTGTTGGAAAAGGTTATGCTTGTGATGGAATGTTCAAATTGAACATTGAGAATATTAATAAAGCATTTACCAGTTCGGTTTATATGCTCTCTTCTTTAAATTTTTGGCATGCCTGTTTGTGTCACATAAATAGTAAATATGTGGGGGTGATGAGTAGTCTTGGATTAATTCCTAGTTTAAAAAATGATTTTGAGAAATGTGAAATATGCAGTAAAGCTAAAATTACAAAAGGACCTCATAAAAGTATTGAAAGAAATACCGAATTACTAGAGTTAATTCATACAGACTTGTGTGAATTTGAAGGAATTTTAACTAGAGGAGAAAATAGATATTTTATCACTTTTATGGATGATTTTTCAAAATATACTCATGTTTATTTATTGAAAAATAAAAGTGATGCTTTTGAGAATTTAAAAAAATTTCTCCTCGAAGTTGAAAATCAATTCAGAAGAAAAATTAAAAGAATTAGAAGTGATAGAGGTCGAGAATATGAATCATGTGAATTCAATTCATATGTTGAATCATTGGGAATAATTCATGAGACTACTCCACCATATTCACCTGCTTCTAATGGAGTAGCTGAGAGAAAAAATATAACCTTAATTGGTTTGACTAATGCTATGTTATTAGAATCAGGTGCATCTTTTAATCTTTGGGGTGAAGCGGTTTTGACTACTTGTCATATGTTAAATAGATTGCCACATAAAAAGGCAAAAATTACACCTTTTCAATTGTGGAAATGGTATAAGCCAAATTTGGGATATTTAAGAGTTTGAGGATGTTTAGCTTTTGTAAGGCTAACAGATCCAAAAAGACCTAAATTAGGGTCTAACGCTACCACTTGTATGTTTCTTGGATATGCAGTTCATAGTACAACCTATAAATTTCTTGACAATGAACATAATGTGATTTTTGGATCAAGTGATACAAATTTTCATGAAGAAAAATTTCCTTTCAATTCAAGAAATAGTGGGGGTCAAAGTTGTGAACAAGCTTTCTATAAGTTTGGTTCTTCTACTCTTAGTGATAATAATGAAAACAACTCTCCAGTTGAATTGAGGAGGAGTAAAAGAGCTAGAACTGTGAAAGATTTTGGTCCTGATTTTTATGTTTATAACATTCAAGAAGCACCAATTTCTTTGCAAGAAGCTTTGTCATCTCCAAATGCAATTTTCTGGAAAGAGGTTGTGAATGATGAAATAGAATCACTAATTTCTAATAAAACTTGGAAATTAGTTGATTTGCCACCAGGTTGTAAAACTATAGGGTGTAAATGGGTCCTGAGAAAAAAGCTGAAATCGGATGGTAGTATAGACAAGTATAAAGCTAGACTTATAGCAAAAGGTTTTAAACAAAAATAAGACTTAGACTTCTTTGATACCTTTTCTCCGGTTATGAGAATCACATCCATTATATTGCTAATTGCAATTGTTGCAATTTTTGATATGAGTATTCATCAAATGGATGTGAAAACAACTTTTCTAAATGGTGATTTAGAAGAAGAGATTTATATGGACCAACCTGAAGGTTTTATAAAACCTGGGCAAGAGAAGAAAGTGTGTAAGCTTACTAAATCCCTATATGGCTTAAAACAAGCCCCAAAGCAGTGGCATGAGAAATTTGATTCTTGAATGCAAACCAAATGAATGTGATAAATGCATCTATTATAAATCATGGGAAGATTCACATGTTATTATTAGCCTATATGTTGATGATTTATTGATATTTGGCTCAAATATTTTTGTTATAAATGAAACAAAAAATTTATTGAGAAACCATTTCGACATGAAAGATCTTGGTCAGGCTAATTTTATTATGGGTATGAAAATAACAAAAATCTCATATGGGTTTTTTCTTGATCAATCACATTATATTGAGAAAATACTCAAAAAATACAATTATTTGGATTGTAAACATGTGTCTACTCTATTTGATTCAAGTGTTCACTTGTTTCCCATTAAAAATGAAAGTGATGTAATTAATCAAAAGGAGTATATTAGCGTGATTGGTAGCCTACGGTATGCAATTGATTGCACTAGACCTGACATTGCATATGCAGTAGGAGTTCTTAGCAAGTAAGCCATGTAAAGAACATTGGCATGCCATAAATCGTGTTATGAAATATTTATTAGGAACAAAAGACTATGGCTTACTTTATAAAAAATATCCAACTGTTGTTCAAGGATTTTCTGATGCTGACTAGAATACATTGTCAGGTGATTCTTTATCTACTACAGGGTATATTTTTACCTTGGGAGGTTGTGCTATTTGTTGGAAATCTAAAAAATAAACAATTATTGTCAACTCTACTGTGGAAGCAGAACTTATTGCTCTAACTGAAGCTAGCGAGGAAGCAAGTTGGCTAAGAGAATTATTATATGAAATTCCAATGTGGGAGAAACCAATACCTCATATTTTGATAAATTGTGATAGCACTGCCACGATTGGTAGAGTAAAAAATCGTTTTTATAACTGTAAATCCATACCTATAAGAAGAAAACACAGTACTGTGAGATCCTATTTGAGTAATGGGATTATTAATGTGAATTACATTAAATCTTGTGATAATCTTGCAGATCCATTGACAAAGGCCTTGAATAGAGAAATGGTCTGGAATACATCGAGGGGGATCGGGTTGAAGCCCTTATAATTGTCATGGGCCATATATAATGATACCCACCTAGTGATCAGAGATCATGAGAACTAGGTTCAAAAGGAAAAACGAATTATAAGGTGGTCGTAAATATGTACTATCTTTATATATTGATTCATCCCTATGATGTTTATCCTATAACGTAGTGGAGGGTTGAGTTTTTCAATAAACTCTTAATAAAATCTGTAGCTCTTATGAGTGGGGTGTCGTTGTTATAGGAACAACCCTTGACAAATTTTACCTATATGAGTGTGAGAGTGGGGCCGCTCTCTATGAGGATATGGGGCTTATTCTCAAATACAGTCATGAAATTCTGGGATCAGCACAGGGCCATAATGTGCTAACCAATAAAGCTCATGTCAACACCTGGATAATTATATGTGGATAATAGTTCTCTATTTCCTCTTAAGTGTTAGAGTTTAAGTCAGAAACTACTACTAACGCTGGAGTAGGGATTATTATTTCATTAGTAAAGGTTCAATGCAGAGTCACACCTTTATGATGCATGATTATCTTTCTTTTGGTCAATTGATTTTGATTATTTTAAATATTAAAATAAGTGGGGGAATGTTGTTACATTTCAATATTTACTATTAATTTTAGAGAAGTTTTATCTTTTTAAATGAGAGAGTTTCATATAATAAAGAGAAAGAAGTTTTTGGTTATTTATTTGAAGAGAGGTTAAAAGTTTTACAATTCAATTACTTATTTTTGTATTAAATTCTTTGATATAAAATTCTCCTATAAATACCTCTCTTACCACACTCTCAAACACACAACATTTTCAATCTTCTCTTCTCTCTAATTTCTCATATTTCTCTACTTTGCTCTTTTAAGAGCAATTGGCCAAAAGAAGGGTGTTCTTTGTTGTGGAACTTTGAGCTCAACCTCATAGTGCATAGTGGTTTGAGCTACACAACGTTTCAGTTGGGTTGTTGTATCCTGGAGGGGACAGACCAAAGAAAAACTGTTGCACTAGTGGTTGATAAATAAATATACACCGCAGAGGGCTTGAATCTCCTTAAAGAGAGTGAGATACTCGCGCCTCAACCTAATCGTTTAGGTGTTTGTTTCTCAATATTTATCTCAATATTTACTCCATTTTTCTTTGTCATTTGTAATTCCCCCAACACTAAGAATAAAATTAATATGTATTTTTTTTAGTGCATAATTAAAATTATATATATATATATATATATATATATATATATATATATATATATATATATATATATATATATATATATATATATATATATATATTAAAAAATGAAATTAAAAGACAATTTTAATTGTTGCGGAAAAAAAAAGTATACTAAGAATTGAAAATGGTAATATATATTATATTAATTCTTAGTACACTTTATATATATAAACTAAAATTTGCAACATAATTTGGGTCTTTCAAAGCTCGAAACCAAGACCTACAAGTTAAAGAAGGTAGATGGTGCCCCATGACCAACAACCAAGGTAGTATTTTGATAATTTTGATGAAAAAACATATAAAAATATATAACACCAACAACTTGAGGGGGGGACGTGCCCCTCCTGGCCCCAACGTGGATCCGTTCCTAGTTGGATCCTGAACCTACAAAAGGATCGGTTGGGTGTTGACTCGATAAAAAGAGTAACCAGTTGGTTTGGTTCTCATCTTTAAAAGGACCATCGCAGTAAAATACCCAAGAATGAGTCTTGGGGAGTGGAGTAGGGATTTTCAAACCACTATAAAAAAAATTTGGTGTCATCTCTTCCTCTTTACTCTTTTACTTTTCGCTATTTATTTATGTATTTGAGTAGAATGCATGTTTAGGAGATTTCCTATATATTTCTAAAAAAAATTAGGGTGTTTATTTTGATTAGTTTGGATTGTTTTGTTTTAATTTGATCTCCTCAAAAAAGTTTTAAATTTTTATACAACCCTATTCATCTCCCTCTAGTGTTGACATACGATCCCACAATTGGTATCAAAGCGGGTAGCTCGTTTTTGTTGGAAATTATAATTCGCTGTGTATAAGAATTGAGTAACACTAGCAAATTTGATTACAACTTAACTGGCAACAAACAATTACAGTGTAAACAATAATACAGACACTGTATGTAATAACAATTTCAAAACTCAAGAATAAAAGATAATAAGTAGTCGAAGCACGCTTACAAAGCGTTGTCCTGAAGACAATTATTCGCTCTGCACGGGTTGCAAGCAGGCTACAGCGATCGTCTCAGCAGGATACAACGACTAACTCCGATAAAACAGCAACCTTGAACTACTCGGATCTGGCAGAACTCTTGGATACTTGCTCTCAACTTGACTCAAGATTAAAGAAAAGAAAGAAAGGATAGAAGAACTTTTCAATTGGAATGAGATACTCCAAAATGGAATGAGATGCTTCAAATGAAGAAACAAGTTGCTATTTATAGGCTAGCAACTTAGTAACTCTCCAAAAATAAAATTAATATAAACAAAATGAAACATACATAAAAAGTAACTCAATTGTGTAGTTACTTGTAAAGATTCAAACATAACTCACAAATTTAACTTTTAAGTTAAATTTGTAAAAGAAACATCAACACATTTTGATGTTTCAAACCATTTTGAAACCTTTGAATTTCAAGTCAAGTAACAACAACATAAATGAAACATCAATTCATTTTTGATGTTTCAAACCAACACTTTCTTTCACAATTTACTATAAAATCCAACAATCCCTCACATGAAAGAAAGTTTGAAATCAAAACAAAATCGTTGAGAGCAAACAAACAAGCTATGCATCAGGATAGGTGTCTTCTGGACTTGAACCTTCCTTAGTGAATTTCCATCGAACTTACCGAAGAAATAGTGAGACCAGCTCTGGAGCTATCCTTCTCATTGGTAAATTGAGACAACATACATCACACATAACTCATCTTGTATTTTTGAGTTCTATACGTTTGTGTCCATTTTGGTCCTAGACAAAATCCTGAATTCATGAGAGCTTTAGAGAACATAAGTCATTTTAAAAGTCCTCATAGAAGCGACCCCACTTCTACTCTCATATAGGTGATATTGATTAAGAGTATTCTGTCATTACTCCTCTTGTAAATAAGATATCAACATGACCTTAGCATCAACAGATCACACACTCTACAAAATCATAGAAATGGGAAGAAACTATAAGTTTCTTAGTGTGTCAATATAAATTATCCAATCAGTTTGCCTATTGAACCTAGATCTTGGGATCTCCAGTCAACTAGGTTAGGTTACCGTCAAATAATTTATTTCATAGGCTTTAGCCCCATTTCCCTCGATGTATATGTTACTTGCTCTCTTGACAATCCTTTCGTTAAAGGATCTGCAATATTCTCTTTTGATTTCACATAATCAATGGAAATAATTCCATTAGAGAGCAATTGCCTTATCGAATTATGACTACGTCTTATATGTCGCGACTTCCCATTGTAGACATTATTCTTGGCCCTCATAGAGGCCGCCAAACTGTCACAATAAATACATATTGCACTTACAGGCTTTGACCATAATAGAATATCTTCAAGAAAATTTCTAAGCCATTCAGCTTCTTCTCCAGCTTTATCAAGAGCTATAAACTCTGATTCCATGGTAGAACGTGTTATACACGTATGTTTTGAAGATTTTCATGATACAACTGCTCCACCTAAGGTAAATATATACCCACTGGTTGATTTAGTCTCCATGCTATCAGAAATCCAATTAGCATCACTAAATCCTTCCAGTACATGTGGATCCCTTGTATAATGCAATCCATAGTCTAGAGTGTACTTCAAGTACCTTAGAACTCTGACTAAAGCATTCCAATGATCATGCCCAGGATTGCTGGTGTATCTAGCTAATCTTCCTACTGAATAGGCAATATCAGGTCTTGTACAATTCATTATGTACATTAAGCTACCAACAACTCTAGAGTATTCTAGAGAAGACACACCTTCATCATTGTTCTTCTTTAACTTACAATTTGGATCAAATGGAGTAACAGCTGGTTTACTCTCAAATTGATCAAATTTTCTCAACACTTTCTCTATATAGTGAGATTGAGAAAGTACGTATCCACTTGAATTTCTTGTTATACGGATTCCAAGTATAACTAGAGATGTCCACAGGGTGGGGTGGGGCTGGGGAATGGATTCCCCATCCCCGTCCCCGCCCCCCATTTCATTCCCCGTCCCCGCGAAATTCTCCGTTTAATTTAGCGGGGATCGGGTTCCTCGCGGGGAATTTTTCCCTGTTCTTTTTTTTTTTTATCTTTTTTTTTAAAAAAATTTATTCTCAACCATAATAAAAATTATTTCTAAATGAGTAATTTTCAATATAATTCTATTTAAAGTAAATGTTATAAAATTTCCTAATAAAAACAATAATATACCATAAGTAAAAATACTATAATGTCGAAACAACTTAATTTCTAAAAATTCAAATTTCAATATTACAACATAGAATTTAATTTTTTTTTATAACGAAATAGTCTTAAACTAATTCCTACTATAGTTTTTTTTTTTAAAAAAAATCTATATATAGGTAATAGTATATATATATTATTAATCGGGGAATCGGGGCGGGGAATATATTCCCCGTCCCCGTTTAGCCAACGGGGAAAAAAACTTCCCCGCTCGCTCCCCCATTCCCCGTGTAATCGGGGATTCCCCGCCCCGTTCTAGGCGGGTCCCCGCGGGTTAAATGGACATCCCTAAGTATAACATTAGCAAGACCAAAATCTTTCATATCAAAGTTAGATTTCAACATCTTTTTAGTGGAATCAATGACACTTCTATTTGTGCCCATTATCAACATATCATCCACATACAAGCAAATAATGACGCAATGTTGATCTATGGTTTTAACAAAGACACATTTATCACACTCATTTATCTTGAATCCATTCAATAACATAGTGTAATCAAACTTTTCATGCCATTGTTTGGGTGCTTGTTTTAATCCATAAAGAGACTTAACCAGTTTGCAAACTTTATCTTCAAGTCCCTTTACAACAAACCCTTCAGGTTGTTCAATATATATTTATTCATCTAAATCTCCATTTAAAAATGCAGTTTTTACATCCATTTGGTGTATTTCCAAATTTTGTAAAGCTGCTATTGCGATTAACATCCTTATAGATGTAATCCTCGTCACTGGAGAATAGGTATCAAAGAAATCTAGCCCTTCTTTTTGAAGAAAGCCTTTAGCTACTAAACGGGCTTTGTATTTATCAATAGTGCCATCAGTCTTTAGCTTTCTTTTAAAAATCCATTTACTTCCAATTGGTTTACTTCCAGGAGGTAAATCAACCAATACCCAGGTATTGTTTTGCAAAATGGATTCTATTTCATTATTGATAGCTTCCTTCCAATAAGGTGCATCCGAAGATGACACAGCTTCTTGAAAAGTTTGAGGCTCACCTTCAATCATATAAGTTATGAAATCAGGTCCAAAGGAAGTAGCTTTCTTAGCTCTTTTGCTTCTTCTAGGTTCAGACTCAATTCTCTAATCATCTTGACCTTTCGAAGAGCTAGCCTCATAATTCCTTTTGACACCACTACTTCTATGTCTTTCCTCTTTCAAAGGAAATATATCCTCAAAGAATTCAGCTTCAATAGATTCCATAATAGTATTATTGTTAATATCAGTTATGTCTGATTTAATTACCAAGAATCTATAAGCAGCACTATGCATTGCATAGCCTATAAAAACACAATCAATTGTCTTGGGTTCCAGTTTCGTCCTTTTTGGTAAAGGAACTTGTACCTTTGCTAAACACCCCCACATTTTCAACATTTTATATGAAGGTAACTTTCTATTCCACATTTCATAAGGTGACTTATCAGTCTTCTTATGTGGAATTTTGTTTAGAATAAAATTTGCTGTAAGCAAAGCCTCCCCCCACAAATTATGGGGTAAACTTGAACTATTTAACATGCAATTAACCATGTCCTTTAAAGTTCGGTTCTTTCTTTCAGCTACACCATTTTGCTGTGGTGTATAAGGTGCTGTAGTTTGATGGATTATACCATTAACTTCACAGAATTCATAAAGTGATGAAGATTCATATTCACCACCTCTATCTGATCTAAGCACCTTTACTTTCTTCTCAAGTTGATTTTCAATTTCTGCCTTATATTCTTTAAAAACATCTAAGGTTTCATCTTTACTATGTACTAAATACACATAACAATATTTACTACTGTCATCAATGAATGTGACAAAATACTTCTTACCTCCTCTTGTAGGGGTACTTTTCATGTCACATACATCACTGTGGATTAAATCAAGAATCTCATTACTTCTTTCCACAGATGAAAATGATTTTCTAGCAAACTTTGATTCAACACAAACTTCACATTTGTGTCTATTATCAATGTTGAAATTAGGTATTAGTCCTAAATTTACCATTCTATGTAAAGAATGATAATTGACATGCCCCAGCCTAGAATGTCATACATCACACAACTCAACAATATAAGCAGAAGAGTTGTTATTATTATTCTTGGGCATTTGTGCCAATACATTCAGTTTGAACATGTCATCATTCAGATAGCTTTTTCCCACATACATACCCCCCTTTGTCAGAATAAATTTATCTGACTCAAATACAAGTTTGAACCCATTCTTATTAAGTAGAGTTCCTGACACTAGATTCTTTCGAATCTCTGGCACATGCCACACATCATTGAGGGTAAGTATCTTTCTGGAAGTCCATTTCAGCAGGATCTTCCCTTTACCTTCCACAGAGACAGTTGAAGCATTTCCCATGTATAGCTTATCGCTACCATCTAGCTTTTCATATGAGGTGAACAATGACTTGTCCTTACAAATGTGCCTAGTAGCACCAGTATCAATCCACCAACCTTTGGTGTCAGAAGCCATATTTACCTCAGAAATGACAGAAACTAAATCGTCATTTTTCATAATATTGGCTTGATGGTTTGAGCTTTGTCCCTTTTTGTGTCGACAAGTTGTAGCCGTATGGCCACTCTTACCACAAACCCAACAGTTTCCACGAATATGCTTGTTGACGTCATTCCTTGGTCCAAGATTCACATTTTTCTTCTAGGATTGTTGCTTCTTGGAACGCCTTGAAGCTTCAGCAACATGAGCTTTGGCTTCAACTTCTAGTGGAGCTTTGTCTCCTTTTCTATTATCCTCTTCTATGCGGAGTTTAACAGCAAGATTCTTCATGGACAATTCCTGTCGCTTGTGTTTGAGATAGCATTTGAAGTCCTTCCAGGAAGGAGGCAACTTCTCAATCACACCAGCAACTTGGAATGGTTCACTGATGTTCAATCATTCACTTTGCAAATCACTAATGATAATTTGCAATTCTTCCATCTGATTGACTACCAATTTGGCATCAATCATCTTATAATCTAAGAAATTTCCTACAAAGAATTTCTTAGTACCAGCATCTTACAGCTTATACTTCTTGTCTAATGCCTCCCACAATTGCCTTGAAGTATTGTAGCATTGCAATAGACATTATACAGGGTGTCTTCAAGACCACTCAATATATAATTGTGGCATAAAAAGTCTGAATGCATCCATGTTTGCTTGGCAGCTTCAGTTTTAGGAGTGACAGCTTCTTGTGGGGTAATTGGGCATTCTTCCTTCAAGATGTGAGCAAGGTTCAGCGTAGTGAGATAAAAGATCATCTTCTGTTGCCATCTTTTGAAGTTTTCTCCCTTGAATTTCTCTGGTTTTTCAGCATGAGTTTTAAGGATGGTCGATCCCATCATGGTAGAAACAGTACCATTAGTGGATGAGTTTGCAGCCATTAGTTCAGATAATTGTCTTCAGATTGTTGGAAATTATAATTCGATGTGTATAAGAACTGAGTAACACTAGCAAATTTGATTACAACTTAACTGGCAACAAACAATTACAGTGTAAATAATAATACAGACACTGTATGTAATAACAATTTCAAAACTCAAGAATAAAAGATAATAAGTAGTCGAGGCATGCTTACAAAGCGTTGTCCTGAAGACAATTATCCGCTCTGCACTGGTTGCAAGCAGGCTACAGCGATCGTCTCAACAGGATACAACGACTAACTCCGATAGAACTGCAACCTTGAACTACTCGGATCTGGCAGAACTCTTAGATACTTGCTCTCAACTTGACTCAAGATTAAAGAAAAGAAAGAGAGGAGAGAAGAACTCTTCAATTGGAATGAGATACTCCAAAATGGAATGAGATGCTTTAAATGAAGAAACAAGTTGCTATTTATAGGCTAGCAACTTAGTAACTCTCCAAAAATAAAATTAATATAAACAAAATGAAACATACATAAAAAGTAACTCAATTGTGTAGTTACTTGTAAAGATTCAAACATAACTCACAAATTTAACTTTTAAGTTAAATTTGTAAAAGAAACACCAACACATTTTGATGTTTCAAACCATTTTGAAACCTTTGAATTTCAAGTCAAGTAACAACAACATAAATGAAACATCAATTCATTTTTTATGTTTCAAACCAACACTTTCTTTCACAATTTACTATAAAATCCAACAGTTTTTTGTTTCAAAAAGTATTTGGAACAATTGTTTTCTTTTATTTCAAAAACTGTTTTTTTCCTATTTTTATTAAATCTGAACTTTTCTATTTTTGAGCAAAAAGTTTGAAAACTTTCCTCTTAAAAGCCATTTTCACTAGAAATTTTTTCTTTGAAACTGGTCTTTGAAATCTTTTTTTTCTTCACCTTTTACACGCTGAATTCTTTTTTTTCTAGAAGAAATTTTTTGAAAATTATTTTTTTCTTGAAATTCAAAATTTGAAAAAGTGTATTGTTTGAAAGGAATTTTTTTCAAAAATTATTTTCCTTAAATTCTTTTTCAAAATTACCTTTCTTGAAAACTTAATTGTTTGAGCTTATGGCAAACATTAGAGTTAATCATGATTTGATTGAATCTCCACCTTATATTTCCAATGATTTTCTTAATGTGAAGGAAATTTCTAAAACTAGAAATCAAGAAAATTGTCAAAAATTGAAGAAAGAAGATTTTCAGTTATCACATTGGTGCTTGATGGCTCACATTGACGATGAAAGCGATGACGAAGAAGTAGTGAAAATCTCTCTTATGATGAGATTATGGATGCCTATAATAAAATTAAACTTGATTTTGAAAAAGTAGGCTCTAAATACATGTCTCTTAAAAAGAACTCTAAATTAGCTTACGAAAATAATGAGTTATTGCATGAGCTTAGTAATGTGAAGGAAGACCATGAGAAAATTAATTCCTCATTTTTAGAATTGAAAAATGACTTGAATGCTTTAATTGTTGAAAATAAGTCATTAGTTGAGGGAAATGCATGCTTGAAATTAAATGCCAATAATGTTGTGGAACATGATGATGTTGAGAATTCATGTGATCAAGATAAATTTGCTATGTTAGATAAGATTAAATTTCTTGAGCATGATATCTCTGAATTACATGAGTTTGTTAAAACTCTAAGAGAAAAAGAGTCAAATTTTATGAATGAGCTTAGTTGTGCCAAAGAGTCTATTAAGAAATTGACAATAGGTACATAAAAATTGGATAAAATTATTGAAATGGGCAAACCTTTAAATGACAGAAGAGGTATTGGTTATATTGATGAGAATGTTACTCCCTCTAGTTCCAAAACTATTTTTGTTAAAGCATCTTCTATGTCTAATGATGTTTTGTCCAATGATTTACCAAAATGTGATGTGCATAAGCATGATGTACCAAAATTTGTGCATAAGCATGGTGTACCAAAATTTGTGAAGAATCCTTTTCATGCTAAGTCTAATTTTGTGCATAATGCTAGATTTGTGCATAATGCAAAATTTGTGCCTACATGTCATTATGGTGGAGTAAAAGGTCATATTAGACCAAATTTCTATAAATTGAATAATGTTCATGATGGTTATGGAAAGAAAAATGTTTCTTATAAAGCAAATTTTCAAAATACTTATAAAAGTAATACTTATGTGAAAAAGATGCATAAATATTATGTGAATGAAAAATTTATGCATAATATTTCTTGTTTCTCTTGTGGCAAATTCAGTCATAAATCAAATTCATGTTATAATTTGCCTAAACCAAATAGTATGAATGGCATGAATGTTGGAACTAAAAAGAAATTGGTTCCAAAGATTGAGACTAACCTACATGGACCCAAACAAGTATGGGTACCAAAGATTGCTTGCTAATTTATTTTGTAGATTTGCTCCAAAAGTCAAATTTTGAAGATTGATTGAATTTCAAAAGGAAACAATTCAAAATTCAAATGGAACTCCATAGGTCTCTTGGTGCTTCAAAGGAAAGACCCATTTTTGGTAACTTTATCTCTTAAATAAATTTTGACATAATGTGAAATATGTCTATGATTCTCTTATTAATGCTTTTTTGAATAAATTGAATTCTTGTTTTGCTTTTGAAATTTTTATTATTGAAGTGTTTGATTGGAAAGTTTTTATCGTTTTAGTGATTTTTTTGAGGAATTGATATATTGACTTGATTATCTCATCAATGTTTTTTATAGATAGTTGAATATATTCCTTGAGTTATATACACATTGAGTTTGAATTTTACATTATTTATTGGTAAAATAGATTTGTATTATTGTTGAATGATTTACATATTGTTGACTGTTTTTGCAATTTTTACTATTATTGAATTGTGATTTACTTACTATACTAGTTTTGAGTACTTTTTAATTGAATATGATTGAACTTCATTGATTATTAGATTAAATGTCAATGAGATAATTAAGAATATTCTTTCTTGACCTTTATCTTTATTGCTTGCTTATTTATGAATAATACATGATTATGTGCTTTTGAAAAAATTGAAATTGATGTATCCTTCTTCCCTATTGCTTTGTTATTTGTTTTATAGAATTACATGCCATCAATTTTTTTCAAAATCTATTTTGACAATATTATGTGTTATTGTTTTTTTTTTTTTTTGAAATTTCTCCAATATAATTGATATTTTGAGTATTTAAAAATTTTAATTTTGAATTTTTATAGTTTCCATGTTGGTTTCCAAAATTGAATCGTTGAGGTTTGAAATTTTTTTTGGAAACTTTTGTGGACTTCTTTATTGTTTGATTAGAATTAATTCTTGTTATTAATTTGTGAAAGAAGTTGTTTGAAAATATTATTCTTAAACTATCTCACTTTGATACTTTGTTATTTGAGTTCTACTCTTACAATTGGTATTAAGTTTTGTTAGTTTAAAAATAGTGTTTAAATACTTTATGAACTTGAATGTCTATTCCTTGATTAAAGCATTATGTTTTGATGATTTATTTAATGTTATTATGAGACATGGAAAAGAGTTGTCAGATTCCTTTTAATAGGGAAAATGTTTTAATTTACTTATCTTTTCTTAAATCCTATTGGTTGTGAAATTTTGTCCTTAAATGAAATTTGTTTTGTTTGTATTGATTATTGACATATTTCATTTATTGATAACTTTTTCCTTTATGAACAAAATTGCTTTGATTATGGTTGTTAATGAATCTTGTCTCTCATATTGGTATCTTGTTAACCTTTAGTGTAATATCTTTGCATAAAATTGATATATATATATATATATATATCTTTGCATGAAATAAATTTGATATTATGTCTAAATTTCATGAATTTGATTATTTTGATTTATATATATATATTGATTTGACCCTTATTAATTGGTATGTGGTGTGAAATCCTTTAGCTGTTAAATGTTTAAATATTTTTTTGTATCTTTTTTTTAATTGGTATCTCATAGTGCTTAAATGTTTGAAATTTTATTTATGAGATTGTATGTGTTATTAATACATTGATTTAAATTCTATGTTTGGTATGTTTTAAATTGATTTGCTCTATCGAAATCTCTTATCTCGTGCCCCACTTATTGTGGTTAATTGAGCAATTGAAAAAGTGACTAGAATTTAAAATATTCTTTATGTTGACTTATGAAACTCCATGAAAAATATCCTTTTTAAAGTACATGCTTATTTTTAGGGGGAAGCAAATGCCTCTTAAAAATGATTTTTTTGGCTTTATTGTGAACTTTTTATCTTGAGATATTTATGATTGATTACGATTTATTAATTGTGGCTTATCTAATTATATTTATTATGAAAAATTATATTGATGATTGAATAACTAATTGGTGTTTGTTGTTCTCTCTTTGTAATATTGATTATGTCTCATATATTTAGGCGGAGTTCTTATTTATTTGTCCATTTATTATATGATTCACGTGTTTAGGGGGAGCTATATATTTTCTTGTGAAAATATCATGATTGCTTATCTTTGTTAGAGTAATGTCCATTGACTTATTGAGATAAACTATTGTTCTTTGAAATTGGGATTATGTGCTTTGACGCTTTTATTGATTTCATCCTTGATGTGTTATTGAATTTATTATTATTAGTTACTTGATTATTGCGTTAAGGAGGAGTTTTATCTTCTAATATCTTTTATGATTATTATTTTGAGGCGGAGTTTATGCTTTTAATTGTTATCTTTTGATGATAACAAAAGGGGGAGAATTTATTTAGAAAAATATGTGTGTTCTTTAATGACCGAATGTGATGTTCACTATTTGAGTTCTTTTGATATTATTAATCACATTCTACCTTTCTGGCAGATCTTTCCTTTTGCAGCAATGAAACATTTAGAATTTATGGACTCATATCATTGCCCAATTGAAGTGGATCTCAGGAAGATTCCCTTTAATGGGTGGAGGAATAAAAAGAAATTTTTTAGATTTGAAGAAGTATGGTGTAACGACCCAAAAAACACAACAGACTACTGCGGAAGCACGAAAGAGTTACCTTGCTCATGCCTGAAATTTCGGCAGCATGACGGGGTAACTATGAGAAAACTAAAATTCACAAAGACCTGATAGGAATAAAAACACTTCTATATCTCAGAGAAAAGACTCAACATCCACCGGACTACGATAAATTATGTTAAGTTCAACCAACAGACACAAGAACTAAGAAACTCTACCGAAACAGTAACAAAAGAAAATTTAGGATTTATAGGCCAACACACGATAAGAACTAAGATACAAAACTAAAAGCTAAATACAGGGAAGGACTTTGGTGGTGTCTCCATAGCCTCATCAAGTCATCGCCTTCATCACCCACCTCGAGGTGGTGCATCATCTGCAAAATCACAAACAAAGTAGCACGAGTGAGTATAAACATACTCAGTAAGTAACCCACTTAAGGGTCCAAAGTTCAAAACCATACAAAGAAGGTTTTGTAGTTAGCTCACAGGCTCCAGCATAGTTTCAAACATGCACTTCAGTTAGTTAAGTGTCTACCCACCTTACCCCAAGTCTACTCCCCTCTAGTATTTCCACATGCTATACCTACGAGTCATGTAACCTAGGCTGGTCTAAAGCAGCGAAGGAAAGCAACCATCACGCTAAACACTCTAAGGAAATTGCCCCCTAAACTAGATCACTCAGTGAAGGCAACAACTCTCAAGCTCATCACTTTGGGGGAATCGCCCCCTAAGCTAGCATCACTCAGTGAAGGCAACTCAATATGGGGCAGGGATCTTCTACAGTCGGGGCTAAGATGGAGAATAGGTGACGGCAGATGTGTGAATATCATTAGAGACAATTGGTTTTGTAATCTCAACTCCCTTAAAATAATGCATCACCATAATTTGAGTCCATTTGCACAGGTGGATTCTCTCTTAACAAACGAGAGAAATTGAAATGTAGAGGTTATTACTTCCCATTTTTTAGAAGATGATGTAGAGATAATTCTTAGCCTACCTAAGCCAAAGGTAAAGAGAGATGATAAACTTATCTGGCACTATGAAAAGGACGAAAGTTATTCTGTGAAATCAGGGTACCATTTAGCTTGTGCAACTGTGGAAAAAAAAGTCAGCTTCGAATACAGAGATTATGAAGGGTTGGTGGAAATTATTGTGGAATTGTTGTATTTCAAATAGAATAAAATATTTCATTTGGAGAGTTTTTCATAACTGTATTCCTACTGCAATGAATATGAATAAAAGAGGAATGAAGGTGGAAACGATCTATCCTAGATGTAAAACAGAGTAAGAGACTACTTCTCACACCATTTGGGGTGTAGATTCACGGGGAATAATTAGAAGGATTTTCCTTTCTATCAACTTAGTTGGCTTCCAAATTTCCCAAATTTTGCTGATCTTCTGTGGTGGTTTACTCAGAATCTTTCGAAGGATAATTTAGAGGAATTCTTTGTGATGTGTGGTGCGGTTGAAATGCGAGAAATGTTGAGGTGATTCAGGGAAAGAAAAGTGAGGATTAAAATCCTAGAGATTGGGAGTTTTGTCTGAACTACATTCAATAGTTCATAGAGCACAATAACAAAATAAGACCAGATCGTGAAATTCAATTTATTGAAGTGGACCAAAAATGATCTTCTCTGCATTTTCCTAATTTTAAACTAAACACAAATGCTGCTATTAGGACTCCTGACAACAAAAGTGCTTTTGGTGTGGTGTTGAGAAATGAAAAGGGAGAGATGTTTACCTTGGTGAGTCCAATCAGTTGGATAACGAATGTTGATGTCGTCGAAGCTCTGGCAGTGAGGGAAGGCCTTAGTCTAGTAGTGAAAATGGGGTTCACGCTTGTGGAAGTGGAAACGGATTCAGCGGTGGTCATACAAATTCTAAACCAGAAGAGAAGGAATCAAGCAAAGTTGGGGCTAATTTTAGATGAAATTATTTCAATCTTGAAGAATCTGGAGTACTGAACCTTCCAATGGTGGAATTGATGGCAAAACTTCTTAGCCCATGCAACAACAAAAGTTGCTCTTTATCTTCCTGAGGAGAAAAGATGGATGGAAGAAGTCCCAGAAGCATCAATGGAAATATATATTCACGAAATGTGTTTTGCAAACCCACTTCCTTTAAGGAAGGGTCAATGTTCCTTTTAATGTGTTTTGTATTTTCTTCTTTTACCTAAAAAAATATTATACCTTAATATTTTTCATGAGTAGTTTGTCATCATCAAAAAGGGAGAGATTGTTAGCTTTACGAGCTTCAATCATACAACCATATGTTTTGATGATAACAAACTTTTAAATTATTAATGATTTTAATATTTTAGAGTATCCACGGAGTAAATCTCGAAAAGAAGATTCCAATTCACCTTGAATCGCTCAAATCGGATGTCAAACGGGAAAGTTATGGCCAAAAGAAGATTGAGAAGAAAACTGTTATTTTGCAATGACATGGGCAAATAACATTAGGGGTGTTCAAAAAAACCGATGACCAGAAAAACCAGATCAACCCAACCCAATTCAACGGTTTGGGTTGGGTTATCAACTTGTTTGGGTTGGGTTAGGTTCAAACAAATGGAAACTTTATGGGTTGGGTTGGTTCGTGGGTTCACCAAAAAAGAGTTTGGGTTGAACCGAACCAACCCGAACTTCTTATTAATTTAAAAAAATAATTTTTTTACTTATATTACAACTATATGTACATATATTTATTTTAATTTTATAATTATTTTTAGATTATTTATTATTCAACAACTTTTTAAAATAAGTTTTTGAGTCTTTGGAAGGTAAAAATTCATGATATAAATTGAAATTGAATTGCTTATCTTAATTCAATATTTAAAAATAAATAAATATATATTTTATATATCAATACTTAACTTTTTCTTAAAATAAAATTTTGAGTTTATAACCCGACCAACCCGAACCAACCCAACCCAAATATTTCATGGTTGGGTTGGGTTTGGTCCATTATTTAATAAGGGTTATTTGGGTTGAAGAAATTTGCAACCCGAATAATTGGGTTGGGTCTAAAACGTACCTCAACCCGACCCAACCCAACCCACGAACACTCCTAAATAACATTGTGACACGTGGCTCCATTTTTTGGCCATTGCAGCCCTCCTTTTATTCATTTTTATTACTATTTTTACCACTTTCTTCTCTATTAAATCTCCACATTTCATCCATCTTAACATAGATCTAATAGCTCAAACTTATTTCATGCAACTCTATTTAAATATCATTTTCTCTCTCATTTCACAACTCCTATCTCCAAAAAAAAAATTATCTTCAACATTCTCCATTATTGATCATTCTTCAAAGCTTCATCCTTTTCTTTTCTTTCTTTTTTTTTTTTTTTTTGTGAGAGAATTTTATATGAGAGATTAGATTGTTTCTTTTGAGCTAAAACTTGTAAACCTACTCTTTGTGGGTCTTTAATTTATTTCCCTATTTTAATTGGAAATTTGTACAAGGTGTGGGTGTACCTTGGGATTGAGTGAGTGGTTTAATCTTAAACCCAAAAAAAGATTTGTAGTGGTTTAATCCTAAATTCGAAAAAGGATTTGTAGTGGTTTGATCCTGAACCCGATAAAATGATCGTAGTGGTTTGATCCTGAACTCGTTAAAATGATCGATATAGGTTGGATCATGAACTTGCAAAAAGATCTGTTGGGGGTTGACTCTTGAACCCATAAAAGAGTGACCGGTCGGTTTGGTTCTCACCTTTAAGAGGACCGTCACAGTAAAATACCTAAGAAGGAGTCGTGGGGAGTGGAGTAGAGATTTTCGAACCACTATAAAAATTCCTGGTGTCATCTCTTCCTCTTTACTCTTTTACCTTCCGATATTTATTTATGTATTTGGGTAGAATGCATGTTTAGGAAATTTCCTATATATTTCTAGAAATTTTTTAGGGTTTTTATTTTGATTAGTTTGGATTGCATTGTTTTAATTTGTTCTACTCGAAAAAGTTTTAAATTTTTATGCAACTTTATTCACCTCCTTCTAGTGTTTCCATACGATCCTACATTACTTTACATAGTTCTATATTTGTTTAAACATTTTTTTAAAAGATATGATGGACGGTATGGTTTAATTGAAAAAATATGTCATAATATTTAATAAAAAAAAACTTCACATCCCCTTTACATATAATATGATTACTTAATTAAAAAGATTTTATTAAATTATTAATTTCAATTTATTAAAAAAAATATTGTTTCGTTCATGATATATATGAATAAGTTTTTTTAGTACAACAAATGTGAAATATGGAGATTTGAACGTCCAATCTCAAGGAAAGGAGTACATATCAATTATCACTGAGCTATGATCACTTTGACGATATATATGAATAAGTATTTAAATATTCATTCTAAATTTGTATCACATTTCAATTTGTTCCTAATGATTTATACACATTTTAGGTCCTATTTACTTCAAGGGAATGTTGATGGTCTTTACTAAAATACAAAAATGGTATCAATTGGTAGGATCCATCACCAATTTAGAAATTCTTAGTTTTTACTCCATAAAATGAATAATCTCATTTCTCATTTTTCATTTTTCTTTCTTTTTTTGAGTTCATCTCATTCCTCTTCTAAACCCTCAAATCTCATTCTTCTTCCCTATTTCATGGGTTCATAACTTTTTTATTAGTTATTTTACGAGTGCGTTTGGAATTGCAGTGGGAACATATAAATTAATTTTTTTTAAAATTCTAACGGTTTTGAGTGTTTGGTAATACTGATTTTTTTTTATTTATATAAAATTACTTTTTAAATTCTTTGATTTTCACATCTCTTAGATCGTAGCTTCTGATTTTAGCTTTCTAAATAATCAGCCATTTTTCAAGGATTTCTCAAAATTGCCACTATATTCATCTATATATATATATATTTTTTTAAAATTTCTGTACAATTCCTCTAGCATCATTGAACTTGAAACAAATTCAAGTGAAAATATCAAGTTCGTGATTTTCTTTGCATCGACAACAATTCAAGTTTTTTTTTTAACTTTCTAGTTTTTTTTGTTTGGTCATCATTATCTTCTTTCAATTATCATTTTCTTTTTTCTTTTTTTCTTCCATTCACCCTCCAAATAGTTCATACACATCTTAAAGGTATCCAAAAAAATTGAGTCAAAATATTTTGAGATTTAGAGGTGTTGAATGTTACACTATTTGGTTTATGTGATTTTTTTCCTTATCTAATTTTTTAATTTAATTTCTTGATTGATTTTTTTTTTAAATATAGTTCTACTATATCCTTTAGATTTACCTCAATATTGGATTTTGAAATCAATAGGGGATAAATTTTGAAATTAAATGAGAGATAATATAGAATACAAGGTTTTGAAATAGTTATAAATTGAAAACTTAAAAGAAATCTTTATTAAAATTTTATATAACAATTATTTTCCCTAAACTTTTATTAATAACAAATATAATTTGTAATTTAAATTATCAAAATTCTAAGTAATTAACTTATAATAATTCATATACTAAACATCAACATATAAATAATTAAAAAATATCTAATTTCGTCATTATAGCTAAACCACAACAATTTCGTTTGAATTTACCAAACGTTATAACATGTTATTCTATGTTTAAAATTGAATTTAACAAATACTAATCTACTTCATATGACAACTAATTTTCTTAAAGCACGGTTGGCAGCAATTATTTAAAAAGTTATAGCAATCTCAAATGAAGCCTACAACTTTTACCCTTCTCTCTCATCTATTAATGAAAACCTCTAACTGTCTTATTAATTATTTTTCAACTTTTGCAATTTCTCGTAGGTAGATTAGTTATTATTTTTCTTCTAACAAAAATCAGAGTAATTTATTCTTTTATTACATATATTTTTTGTTTATAAAATTGAAATGTTCTATTTAATTTGTTAAATATTTAATTTTAATTAGTAGTTATTTATTATTTAACTTGTTAAAATAAAATATGTTTATTAAATAGCATATACAAATTATTTGATTTATATTTTTATGATACAAATTTATTTTAATCTTTTTTTAGTTGATCCAGTTTTATTTTAGTTAGTTATTATTTATTGATATCAAATAAATTATTCAAATAGTATTAATTACTATGAAATATCATTATATTAGTACTTGTTAGTTGATGTAATCTTATTTTAATTAGTTATTCTTTATTAATATTAAAAAAAATCGTTAGAATAAAAAATATTACTAGAAAATAAAATTAGTAATAAAACAAATTAGAATTTCTTATTGATTATTATTATGTTAATTAAAAATTATATTAGCACATTATTTAGTAATCCATTTTAATAAGTTAAAAATATGATAGAGATATTATAGTAATTGTATTATATCTGATTACCAATTCCTGATAGTTTGGAGTAAAAAGCATCAATGAATTACTGATTCCAATTCTTGATAACTCATAGTAAACAGCATCAAAAAATAACATTTCAATTTTGATTAATTTCATTTCCATTGAGCTTTCATTCTGATTTTTCGAAAGTAAATAGGCCCTGAATTCTACCATTATGTATTAAATATTGTTTCCCTTGTATGGCTATCAAGAAGGAAACTTTAGTTCATTTGCATATTTAATTAAAACACAACTCTCCTAAAGACTATAAATAAAATAAAATAAATTCAAAAAAAATGAAAATTTATCATCTCATTCCTTTCTAGTCAGTTCATATATAGAAAGATGAAAATAGCTTTTTCTTCAAACTTTGGAGAAAGGCGATGGAAATTGTCTACTTGATTGTTATTCACACAAGAATCTTCTAAGAAATTGATACATTTTCTTTTTCGTTATAAATAAAGGATGAGGATTCAATGTTAATGGATTGTTTCTAAAAATTTAGAAATCAAAGACTTCCACTTCAAAATTAGTATTCATTTTTATTTTCTAGAATATTACATTATAAATAAAGGATGAGGATTCAAACTTACAACCTCTTAAAAAAAAGTAAAATGTCTTACCTACCAAATTGTACTCATGGTCCATTCTAATACAACCCACTAGCAAAATTCAAAATTTATCACAATTCATTAGCCAACATAAAACAATGATCACATGTTTATTACCACCATCTTTCATGGATTGTCTTCATGAAAACTCTATGACAGAGTTATCTTCACTCATTTTCAATTTTATTTTGAAGGAAAAGCAATGTAATAGAGTCCTTTCATGGTTGTTTCAATGATATTTTTCTTAATTTCTTCTTAATATTAGTTGTAAGGTTAAATTACAAATTTGGTTTTTATAGTTTGGAGAAAGTTAATTAAGTCCCTATGGTTTTAAAAGTTAGAATTTGTTCTTATGATTCGATAAAAAAAAATTTTAAAAAAAACTTTTATAAATAGTCTCGATGAGACTTTTATTCAACTATAAGGACTATTTATGAGGTTTTGTCTATCAAACCATAAAGATGAAATTCTTACTTTTAAAACTATAGGAAATGACTAAATTCTAACTTCTTCCAAACTACAGGGACCAAATTTGTAATTGTTACTGGTTGTAATTATTTCTAGTTTAATCTTTGTCACTACTTATCTCATGTAGTGGCCCTTTTGGCATATTTTAGGTACTCAAAAAGAAAAGGTACATACAATAAGCTCTATTCTTTTAACCTGATTATCTCATTCTTTGATTTGAATCATCCATCATCTAAAATATATGCAACTGACTGTTACAGATAGTCTTCCAAGTTCCATCCCTGTCAAAACCTACAGAGTCCCATATATAACTTGAAAGGCTGCTAATATTTGTCACATTTGATAACTCTTTGCTAGGAAGATAAGATAAGAAAATTGTCATTTGGTATGAAATAAATTATTGCAACACCCGAGCGATTAAGATAGATATTATGCTACAGGTATCCATGAACATAACTCGACAACAAGTACAATACGGTATCTACAACGATTGGCTAGCCTAATATGCATTTTCCGTTTAGCCAAATGTTAAGAGTGATCTATCCACCTAATCTACAAAAAGAAAAAGGAAGAAGGATTGAGAGGGAAAATAGAAAATGTTTAAATGCTATAACAGATATGATTACGTTGTTAAATCGAATCCATAGATCGACGAAGACCGCTGTAGACTGCTTTCCTGAAAAGTGGGTGTGAATCTTCTGATAATAAGACTTCTGCATCCAACTTCTCAATGTGCGGCCATATCTGTGCATATCACAATGAAAATGATTCAAGTCAAAAACAGTGTTCGTGAAGAGCACGATGCTGCATGTTATTTTGACCGGATATAAATCATAGAATTTTTTGCATCATTTTTAGTTTTTATGATTGCCAGTCCTCAAAGTATGGCACTTTATGAAACGGAAAATACCTCGGAAGCATATTGCCTCGAGAAGGCCTTGACATATCCCAAGGTTGTTAAACACCACTGTTCATTTTCACCTACAGTGTAGGCATGCTCTGTCCTACCATTCAATTGACTGCAAAATAAAGAAAACATAGTGAATGCATAATTGAGATTAAAGGAATTGAGAATGACCATGGATAGGAAATTTGGCAGAAAAAGATATTGGATCATTGTCTTCTTGAGGAAAAAAACCTTTTTTCAGGTCTTGAATCTTCATTGTCCATATCCATGGCTGATGGTTCTTCAAGGTCCATTGTATTCACATCGGCAGGATTAATAGACTTCAAATCCTGCAGACTTTGTGTGCTAGAGGCAGCTGGAAGGCGTTCGGTCAATATACTGGAAAAGCTTTTGTACAAGGATAGAAATAATGTCTGCACATGGAAAAGATTAGTTAAAATGGGAAAGAGATATGGCGTTAAATTGCTAACTCTATAGTAGATGTAACAGAGGATAAAAAATACCGACATCAGTGTTGGTCCAGGTTCAATGAAGGAGGTGCATATTATTTCTAGTCTTAGAATTAATACCTCATTCTCCCCAAGTGCTCGAGCAAGAAGAGCTTCTTTGGCCTCTAAAGAGTCCCGTATCGATTCTTCCCGCTCTTTTGCTTTTTCAGCATAGGATTTCAATCGCTTCAACCTTACAGGATTCTCTCCCAAAACAGGTTCACCATCCACAAGTGCGAGCTTTGATTCAGCAGCATTCAATTCTTCCTGTGTCTTAGCAACAGCTTCTTCAGCTGCAACAATATCTTTCTTCAGGGAGGATATTTCTTTCCTAAGATCAGAAATACGATTGTATGTCTTGCACAACACATTCCTTAATATCTGTACATGAGATGATAAGAGAAAATTTTAGTAAAACAACTTGTTTCCATGAGATAAAGTACTTGAAGCCGTTTATCGAAATTATCAGTAAAATTTAGCTGCTCAGTAAAATTTAGCTGCTACTGCTAACGAACAAAGCAGATATCTTGTCAGTAATATAAGATATAATGTATACTCATGTACCGAGTAGGTTAAGTATTTGTAAAGGTCTCAAAATATACAGTAGATATTTATGCCACAGAATCCAAGAAAACCGCAAACTTGTATAGAAAATTAAAGGAACTGAAACAAAAATTTGGACAATTAATTCAAAAAAGGAAAACATAGAATAATAGAAACAAGTGGCATGGCAAACAAACCTGGAAACACAAGTTATCTATCAATTATTTTTTAACTAAAAATAAGAATGAGTTTTCACGAAACAAAGATGTTAAAGTATTGATACAATTAAATGTCCGTAACCCATAAATTTAAGTTTTTGGGTCGATTGGTGATTTAACATGGTATCAGAGCAAGAGGTCCTGAGTTCAAACCCCTATAATGTCATTTCCTCCCCAATTAATATTGATTTTTACTTGTTGGGCCTTCTACATATTTTCAAGCCCACGAGTGAAGGGGAGTGTTAAAGTAGATATAATTAAATTTACCGTAACCACCAACTTAAGCTTTTGGGTTCATTGGTGATTTAACAGAAGAAAATGCATTATAGGAAGTATAATAAATAAGCCATAACATATCAATCTATTCAGAAGTCTAAAACAAATAAAAGGAACCAACAAATAATGATATACGTTAAATGAATATTGCAGGGGATGAATCTACCAACTACAAGCATATCCCTGCTCATTAGTATTTTATTCATTTATTGAGGGGAAACAACACAGACACACACATCGACTCTATTCCAAGTAACGGTAAAAAGTTAGATTCTGGAGATGACCACAACTGACAGTAAACTTTTCATTTAACCATATACCATCCAGTTAAAACATTAGGTGAAGTAACTTATTTTCCAACCTTCAGCTGGATAAGTTGTTCAAAAGCAGGTTGAAATTCTCTTGACTTTATTTTTGCTTTTGACGTTCCAGTTATATCTAAACAATATAATTTTTTTTAACCAGAAACGAAATTTTTCATTGAAGAAATAAAAAAAGACCAATGGTCAAGAGATACAAACTCTACCAGGGAGAAAAGTAAAAACACAGAAAAAGTAACAAATCCCAATATGGGAGAAACAAAGAGATAAAGAGATTACAGAAAAATAAAAACATCCCAATTAAACAATATAATTAATCTTATTAATCACAAATGTCAAACATCATGCAATGGCTACCATCACTTAATCCAGAAAGCTTGAAGGAAACACGTAAATTAGATCATGTTGAATCAAAAGACAAATAACAAAGAGAATCTGCGGGAAAGTAGCCAAAAGGAATAGCAGCTATGTACCTCCCATGGACGATCTGATGTATGATATTGCTGAATGTTTTCTGGAGAAAAGATCCATCTGATGATGGCCAAATTGGATATTAACCTGTAACCCATCATTCTATCAATTGCTATTGCCGTCATTTGAGTATTGTTCTTCCAGTAAGAACCCGCTTCAGATATAAGCAAGACCTGCTTATCCTGATCATGGCATATTCTTGAAATCACTTGTCCATATCGCTCCAAAACTGTTATCAAATGAGTGAAACTCTTTGACCCAATATCTAGAAGAGTTTGCACGACCACCACGAGAGAAACATCTAAACCATGTTTAGGAATTACACTTTCATCCAACCATGAAATTACTTCCCGTGCTGCAGCCCGTCCTTTCACCATATTGTATAATTCAGCAGAAAGGGCATGTTGTTCATTTTTTTCCCCGTCATCTTCTGTAGAAAATTTGAAGTTTGGTCCACCCTTAGGAGGTAGCAACTCTTCTAAACCAGGCGCATTCTCAATGCTCTACATATAGACACAATATACTTGACATATCAGAGAACAAAGTGAAAAATCAGGAAGGATAAGCTCATATTTGCTCCGTTCTGAATTTTCAGGCATACACAAATATAAAAAGTTGGAACATCCCACAGGACCATAGTCACCAACTGGCCGATCCTCTGTCAGTCATTGTTCTTCTCATGCTGACCAATGAATTATACATTCTGTATTTTCTATGAAGGACCATTTTGTTTTACAAACATGCTGAGTACGAGAGATATGAATAAAGTATCTGTGGTGAAAATGGCTACGGTTTCAAGCATAATAAATACCTGCTTTATTTTATCCCAGTATGATAGACGGACTTCTCTGTCCAGAACCTCCTTCACAAACACTCGCTGTGGGGCCCACTTTGGAAGTTCTAATACGTAAGCCCATTCTTCCCATGGCCATATAAATTGAAAATTTGATCTGCATTGGTGGCAGAAATAATGTTAATATCCAGGTAATCTAACCTTAAAAAGAGAGCATGATTTTTTAAGTATGATGCAAGCATCACATCTTGAACACAACAATAGCACACATTTGTAGTTGTATATTGCTTCAGAAAAATGGCATAATTAGAATAATCAACAATGCGGTACATAAAGCAAATTGTTTTTAAAAAGAGATTGTACGCCTGAAGGTAATCCCAAAATCTCTTACATGTGATCAAGAAAAAAAACTTCAAAGCCATTTCTAAGAGATGTTTATGGAAGAAGGTTGATACTCATTTAAAGTATTTCACTACTAGTTGGATAAGCAAATAGAAGCCACCGACAGAACTGTTAAATATTTAATTGTGAAGAATTTTTTTAGTATTTCTCATATTAATCTCAATTATACAAGAATGCCAATATAAATCCACTACAAGATACAATCCCTTTCAAAAAAGGAAAGGATATTCTATCCTATTTAGAACTTAAAATATCTGAAAAGAAAGAGATAAATCTTAAAAACAAAATTACAAGAATGCCCTAACTTTAACCATAATTTTCAACACTCCCCCTCAAGATGGGTTGTATATATTATACAAACCCAACTTGCTACTCAAATCTTCAAAGTTAGGCCTTGGTAAAAGTTTGGTAAGGATATCTGCTAACTGTTGTTTGGTAGGCACATAGTTGAGTTGAACCACTTCATTATTGACTTTGTCTGAGATGAAGTGTCGATCAGTTTCAACATGTTTTGTCCTATCATGATGAACTAGATTCTTGGCAATACTTATTGCAGCTTGATTATCACACATCATCTATATCGGTAATAAACAGTCTTTTCCTAATTCCCTTAGGACTCTCTTGATCCATTTGCCTTCACACATACCATGTTTCAGCTTCAGCACTACTCTTTGCAACTACAGATTGCTTTTTGCTTCTCCATGTAACATGGCTACCCCATACAAAGGAACAATAACCTAAGGTAGATCTTCTATTTGTAACATCACCTGCCCAATCTACATCAGAATATACCTCAATGTTTCTCTTGTTTGTTTTTTCAAAAAACAGTCCTTTTCCAGGAGTCATTTTTAGATATCAGAGGATTCGATATACTGCTTCCATATGTTCTTCATTGGGACTATGCATAAATTGGCTAACCATGCTGACAGCAAATCCAATATCTGGACATGTATGGGAACATATAAGGCGCCTTACAAGTCGTTGATATCTCCCCCTATCTACAAGTGTGCTCTCATGGTTGAGTCAAAGTTTCTTTTGAGGATCCATAGGAGAGTCTGCTGATTTACATCCTAACATGCCAAGTCTCTTTAAGAAGGTCTAAAACATACTTCCTTTGGGATACAGCTATACCTTTTTCGATCGAGCAATTTCCATGCCTAGAAAATATTTGAGATTTCCTAGATCTTTGACTTCAAATTCTTGAGCCAAGTGCTTTTTCAACTTTTGCAATTCCAATTCATCGTTTCTAGAAAGAATGATATCATCAACATATACTATTAAGAGAGCAAGTAAATTTCCAGACCTCCTTTTAACAAACAGAGTATGGTCTGACTGGCATTGTGAATATCCAAGACTGAGAACAAAATTTGCTAATCTACTAAACCATGCACGAGGAGATTGCTTAAGTCCATAGAGAGATTTTTTAAGTTTGCAAACCTTGGTGAATTGAAATTCTCTTCACATCCTGGAGGAATATTCATGAATACTTCTTCTTCTAGATCCCCATTCAAAAAAGCATTTTTAATATCTAACTGTTGAAGACCCCAATCAAGATTAGTTGCGAAAGATAAGATAATTCTTATCAAGGTTGTTAACTCGTGAAACGGAACGAGTAATGAAATTAAATTTTAGTGTATCGTGTACCGTAACGTATCGTGTATTGTAAGTTTTAGTTTGGTAAATAATATTGAAATATAAATATAAATAGTAAAGACTAAAATAGAGAAATAAGTAGCCAAATATTAAATAATCCCAAAATAAGATCAAAACATAAACTAACTTCAAAGTTCAAAATACTCAAGAAAATAAAACAACTAACTTCAAAATAAGTATGGAAAAAATTAAAGTTTAAAAACATTAAAAACAATAGAACTCCTTTGTTTCCAAGTTTCAATATTTCAACTATTGACTTCAATATCTTCAAAACCACTATCAGCTAATAGATCATCATTGTCTTGTTCATGTGCCTCTTCCAACTACCCCACGTTAATGAAAAGGAAAAGAAAAACCATTTGGAAAAAAAATAATAAATAAATAAAAACAAATGGTCAAAATCTAAAAGAATGGAAGAGTCACCTATCATGGAAACGTCAAACATGTATGAGAGAAAGGCAAGGTTTTAAAAGATATTTTAGAGTTATATTAATTTATTTATTCTCTTCCCAAATTTCAAAGTGACAACTCACAAGCTATCATTTCATTTCCCTTTTTATGTTACCTTTTCATTTCTCTTTCTTCTGAACTTCTTCAACACACTTTTCCTTCAACCCTTTTCGTATTTCTAAGTCCCCATCCAACTTTCATTTTTGTTTTTCTCAAAGTCTCCAACCCTCTTCTTCTTCAACCCTACTCTTCGTGATTTTTGTCCATTCTATTATCCACCATTGTTGACAACCGCAAAGTCTTCTTCTCCGGTTAGCTCCACGAAGTCATTCTTCTTCGGCTAACACGCCGGCAACGCCGCAACGCACAATACTTTTTTATTTTTATTTTTTTTAGTTTTGATTTTTGAATCAGACCGTTGCGATTCAAGCCGATACGTGCAATTCAATGTTTCAAATTGTACGATACCTCTCATTTTCGATTCAAAACCACAATCTGTATAGACTTCCCTTCATTTAGAGTTGAATCGTACGATACAACTCATGAATTGAACGATTTTAATAACACTGATTTTTATGGTGTTGAGTTTAGCAATAGGTGCAAAGATTTCCTGGTAGTCAATCCCATAAGACTGAGTGAATCCTCTAGCAACAAGTCTGGCCTTCAATCTCTCATTGCTCCCATCTACCTTATGTTTTACTATAAAGATCCACTTACATCCAATAGTTCGTTTTCTACTAGGTAGATCTGTCACTGTCCATGTCATTTTTCTCAAGAGCTTCAATCTCATCTTGTACCATTTTTCTCTAACCAGGATGCTTCAGTGCTTTGTGAATATTGGTTGGTACTTGACCATTATCAATGATAGAGACAAACACTCGACATGACTCAGATAATCCATCATATGACACATAATTCCCTATAGGGTGAATGGTGCAACTCTTGACTCCCTTTCTTATTGCAATTGGCAAGTCTAAATCATCAACTTCTGGAATTATATTCTCTTCCATCTCACCTTTATCCTCACTTATGGATTGTTCATTGGATTTTAAAACCGGTTCAAACGTTTGAAAGTGTTGATTTATTCTAGAATCTATTTTCTCAACTTGTTTGTTTCTCCTTTTGTAGGTGAGGAGACTTTCACTAGCATTTGGAGAATTTGTTTCAGGAGAAATTGGAAGAGTCACAAGATCTTGAGGAGGAGAATGAAGTAGGGTGACGGATTAAGGTTAAGTCTCAAGTAACGAGATCCATAACTGATTGTCACTCACCTTGTCCCCCTGACGATCAATTTTGGAATAGAATGGTAGATGCTCGAAGAACGTAACATCCATAGTGACATATACCCGTTTTGTGATAGGAGAGTAACATTTGTATGCCCATTGATTTGGTGAGTATCCTAAGAAAATGCATTTATAGGCTCGAAGATCCATATTACTGCGATGTTGGGAATGAATATGGACAAAGACACTACACCCAAAAACTTTAGGGACCAAATCAAGAGATTGAGTACGAAGATGGGAAAAAGATTGAAGGAAAACTTGATGGGAAAAAGATTGATCAAGTATGTGGCAGTGAGAATGGCTTCTCCCCAATAAAATTTAGGAACATGAGTAGAGAACATCAAACATCGAGTGACTTCAAGAAGATGACAATTTTTGCATTCACCTACCCCATTTTTTGGGGAGTGTACACAAGTGCTAAGGTGGAGAATCCCTTGAGCTGATAGATAATCCCCCAGACATGAAGTAAAGAATTCTTTTGCATTGTCTGCTTTGAGGACACGAATTTTGGTTTGATACTAAGTTTGAATCATATTATGGAAATGCTTGAAATGTTGATGAACTTTAGATTTTTCTTTCATAAGAAAGATCCATGTAATCCGTGTATGATCATCAACAAAGGAAACAAACAAACGAGCCCCAGAGATATTTTTTATTTTTGAAGGGCTCCATACATCACTATGAATCAATGAAAAAGGACTTGATGGTTTATAATCGATGCAAGGATAGGGGTTTCGAGTATGTTTGGCAATCTGACAATCTCACAATTGAACAATGCAGGATTTTTATTATGAAACAAATTTGAAAATAATTTGGAAAGATATAAAAATTTTGGATGACCTAATCGATAGTGTAATAACATGATTTCACTATCTTGGTTGACACAATGAGAAAACTAACTACTACTACTAGGAACAAAGGAAGATAAAAAGGATGACTTGTCTCCAAATGCTAGTGAGCCATGATCATAGTTGAGAAGATAAAGTCCTGAACAAAGTTTAGCACTGCCAATCGTCTTACCCGATTCCAAATCCTAAAAAACACATAAGTTTGGGATAAAATTTAGTCACACATTTAAGATCACGTGTCAATTTACTTATTGAAAGTAAATTACAATCTAAGCCTGGCACATGTAATACAGAGTTAAGGTATAAATTTTGAGTAACTTGAATAGAACCTGTCCCAACCACTTTGGAGTATGACCCATCTGCAATTTTCACAGAAGAGTTGGAACTGTCAACTTGATAGTTTTGAAACGGAGATGAATTCCCTATCATATGATCTGATGCTCCAGTGTTTATAATCCAGGGTTGTATCCCTCTTTTACTAGCAGTCAGGGCAGTAGGTGTAACTTTCTATGCAACTAGTCTTGCTCCCTGTATTATGTGAGCAATGATCTTTTGTAGTGCATTTATTTGTTCTTTGCTAAATGGAGTTGTCTCTGAAGTGACAAAGTTATCATGAGCTTCATTAGCCACATAGGCCCTACCATCAAGATCATTGCAATGCTTAGGTTTCCAATTAGCAAGCTTCCTATGGATCTTCCAGCTTGTGTATTTTATATGACCTACCCTTTTATAATGTTCGCACCAAGGTCTCTCTCGTTTTTGCTTATTGTCACATAATACTGTTGGGTTAAAGCTACGGGTAACAAGTGCTGAAGCCTTCAAGATTGTAGGGACTGATTTTGATTTGCCCATCATAAAGTTTTTCCTACTTTCTTCTCTCCTTACTTTAGAGTAGGCTACACATAAATTCATCAATGGCTTGGTTTCCATGATTCGACCTTGAACTTCATTAAGATCATTGTTAAGACCAAGGAGATATTTGAATGTCCTCTTTTGTTCAAGGATTTTCGTGTATTGAGTTGTATCGTCCACACACTTCCATATGTACACTTCAAACAAGTTGCCCTTCATATTGCATCCAACCCAGTATTTCATGACCGAACTAAACATATTGAAATTGATTGTCATTTTGTTCGTGAGAAAATACAACAAGGCTTGGTGTCTATTGGATATGTGAAGACCGGAGAACAATTATGAGATATTTTCATGAAAGCCTTAAATGGAGTTCGAATAGATTATCTTTGTAACAAGCTGGGCATGATTAACATATATGCTCCAGCTTGAGGGGGAGTGTTATAGTATATATGTAGATTTAGGAGCTTATTAATCCTTTGTCCTTTATTGTAATTTTACTTTCACTAGTTTAGGGCTTCCATGTATGCCTATATATATTTGGCTCTATTGTATAGAATGTAAAGAAAACTCTCATATTCGATCTCACAATAACAGTTGCCAATGACGAGAGAGAGTATTAAAGGAGAACACTTCAGAGAGTATTCACTTCAGAGAGTATTCTGAAGTGTTCTCCTAACTAGAGTATGTTTATTTTAACAACTTCCCAAATCTGATGAGTTGTTCCAAACAGAAGAAAATTTTCACCTATCTCATTGGTCATGGAGTTAAACATTTTCTTTCGAGAGATACTCATCCTTACCCTTGCCACATATAAACATCATGACCGACTGTGACCATTGAACCTAATTGTGGCCATTTAGTTTGTGACCTGTGATATATGTGACCTGTGGCCATTCCGTTTGTGATGAATCATATCCTCCTTGACTATGGAAATTTGGTTTGATGGATTTGGAAGAAGACATTAAAAAAAAAACCTAAAACAAAACAAAAATAAATAAATAAATAAACTCCATATTTTTTGGAGATGAATCAGCGTCGGAGAAGCGTTGAAGTGGCGTCGGATTGACGTCGGAGGAGTTGACATCATTTGAGAGGAGTTGCCGCAGTTTGAAGAAATTTCCATTTTGCGATTTGGGTTTCACGAAATTGCAATTTGCGATTTGGGCTCCACGACTTTGTACGACTTCGTGATCTGGACGACGTAGGAGGAGAAGGTCGAAGAAGAGGAGCGTCGGAGTTGATGACGGTGGACGCTTCGACGAATGGAGAAGGTGGCGGCGGCAGTAGATAGGTCAGGAAGAAATTAGGGTTTTTTTTTCTTCTCTGATACCATGAAGAATTTTTTAGTATTTCTCATATTAATCTCAATTATACAAGAATACCAATATAAATACAACTACAAGATACAATACCTTTCAAAAAAAGAAAGGATATTCTATCCTATTCAAAACCTAAATTATCTAAAAAGAAAATAGATAAATCTTAAAAACAAAATTACAAGAATGCCCTAACTTTAACCATAATTTTCAACAAATTGTATTCTTGAGTAATGACATGCCAAAGTAGTTGAATTTTATGCCTTCCACAAGAAAAATCCACATTTAATGACAAATAATAGATTTACCGGTAAAGCTTTATATTTGAGGTAGTTTATGCTAGTCACCCTTGTTTAAGGGTCGAACTAGCAAATTTACCTGCTTTTGTAAATTTCAGCTACGGTTGATCAGGTATAGAACACAGACGATGAGGTCATCAAATTTTAGGTTCTTTTTATTGTAAGTCATTCTCGTATCATTACCAATTAAGAAGGTTACCACACGACCAAGTTGTACCAAAATGGGTCGATATTGTGAACCTTGGTGTAGTCATAGTAGGTTTTGTAGCACGGGATCTTTTTTATCCCTCCTGGAGTTGGAGCCTTCTTATTCAAGTTTCTTTCTTTTCTTCTTTTTCTTTTTAATGAAATGAACAACTTTTATTGAGAACATAGGAAAGAACTTCCTTACAAGTTACATTTCAAGTAACCCCCCATAAACAAACAATTCTTACTTACAGCTTTATACAAAAAGACATTCCACCTGAAAATAATATCCTGGACTGAATAGTTTTGAAAGGCTTTAGAAAGACCTCACCAAGAAGCCACATGAAGCTCGATTAATTCAAAGCTTTCTTCCCATGAAGAACTTTGGTTATCAAAGATCCTCTTGAGATCCAATCCTCTTACAAAAATCGAACAACTTCCAACAGATTATTTCAATTTCCTTTCTTATCCTACTAAAAAAAGCCTTGGGAGATTCAATTCTCTAACAAAAACGGAACTTTGAAAAGATTATTGACCTTGATTTTATGACTTCAACAAAACAATAAATGTGTTGTCAACGAATTGCTGGTAGTTCAGGATTACAAGATCACTATTGATCTAAACTCTCCAAGATGGCTGAAACAATAGGCAACTACCATCAATTTTCTATCTTGTAATCCTGAACTACCATCAATTCGTTGACAACACATTTATTGTTTTGTTGATAAATGAATATAGTATTTATTCAGTTATCTAAAAAGATGGCTGAAACAATAGGCAACAATGATAAAAAAATAGAAAATTGATCATTTTGCCTAAGATCCACGAAAGCATAAATTTGACCAATTTGATTGTTAACAAAGATGAAGTAGTATTAGCCACACCAATATATTCAGTATACAATTTCTCCAATGATTTACCCAACCCTTCTTTGAAAAGAATAGCCTCCAAAAAGACTGCTCAACCATATCATTTGCCTCTTAAAGATCCAACTCAAATGCAATTCCTTTCTTTTTTGTCTTTTTCCCTTGATCTGTCATCTCTTTTAAGATAACAATAGGATACAGGATCTAATTGATACCACCAAAAGATAATTAGTAAGAAAAAGTGACGGAAGGAAGAACCACGTATAATGTATCAACCAACACTCATTACTAACCACTTTGTAAAGAACTCTAGTACGACTAATGAGGTTTAAACCCCTGAATCTTAGAGCATGTGCCCACTTCAGAATCAATCATATAGAAGTTTTGTGAGCACAAACACCTTAGAGATGTTACTTGTAATAATATCCAATGCTTTTACAAGATTTTGACATTCAAAGCATCAAGTCCTTAGGTTTTTTCAAGCCAAAAGTTTCTGACAGCAGTATAAATCTCCACCTTTTCAAAAGGTTTCTCTAGTGATAGGTTATTATGTCTAAATATGGGGTTCTAAGAAGCCTTCTCAATTGGTTAAGACATTATACATTCCTCTAGAAGGTCAGATGTTAACCCAACCCAGAACAACGGAGGGGAGCTACATTGAAAAAACATTTTAAATTTAAAATGTAAGTAGAGGAGTCCACTAATACCCCAAGAGACAATGTACATGAAAGAAAAGGAGAATAAATTCAACTCATAATAACATTTTAAATTAAAAATATAAATAAAGGAATCCATTAATTCCCAAAAAGACGATGTACATGAAAAAAAGGGAGAATAAATTCAAATCTTAATTCAACATGGAACCTTTAAGGAAGAGGAAAAAAGATAATATACAAGCATTCAATAAGCCATAAGGTCCATAACACATTTCTTGCAAGAAAGTTAATGCTTGCACAGATGATAATGAGTTTTTTTAGTGTTTGCAAAGTTTGAACTTACAGATGGTGTGAAAACCAAAGTATTAGCCGTATGCGGCACTCCATATCTAAATCAGCTATTTTCTCAAACAGGGCACGAACTGCACCAGCTACAACTGCAGGAAAGGCCCCAGGAAGAGCCTAAATATACCTCATAGTCATATATTTTCACAAATAAGACTTTTTGGTCAAAAAGAAAAAGAAATGAAACAAAATAAAAAATAAAAAAACACATTTACAATAACAAAAGCACGTACCTTGCAAAGGTCAATGATAACCAGCGTATAATAAATAGGCTTGAATGGTGGTTGTGGTAGCATGAGTAACTGCAAAAAATTTCAATATTTTTGGGAGGGGAAGGGAGGAAGCAACTTTGAGTCTGACTTTTAAAAAATCATAAAAACTCAATATAAAGAGAAAAATAAGAAAATAAATTTTTAAAAAAATGAATGAGAACTCTGAATTAAAAGAGCTCAATCTTGCTTATGAGAGAAGTCCACCCTTCAGTCTACCAATCAAGAACATTCCTCTCAATCAAACTCATGCCAGAAGCTTTAGAATCCCAAAGAATGGAAATGCTAAAGAATTTTAGGTGGTGTTCAGATCACTTTGAAGGAATGGAATGTAATGGAATCAAAACGTGGAAAAGGAACGGAACTAAATTATTTTGTTTTTTTTTTTTTTTTGGTTTTTGACAAGAAACCAGAACTTTTCATTGAATTAATGAAAAGAGACTAATGCTCTAAATTACAAAGCTCCACAAGTGGTGACAAAATAAAGGAGATGAAAAGACAAAACAAACTAAACCAAAAAGAACAATCAAGACAATAAAAACAATAAAATAACACATTAAGGAGAAATAAAAGCATTCCAATTTAAACAAATATCCTGAAGAGAAAACCCGGAGACTGATTTAGATAAAGAACACCACGAAGACGATCTCAATCGAGCCAATTCAAGACGATCCATCCAACTTAGTTGTTTATCCTGAAAAATTCTCTGATTCCTCTCTAACCATAACTCTAAGAAAATGGCCTTGACCGCATTAGTCCATAATAACCTTGCTTTGGGATTTAATGAAGCTGGGCCAAACAGAATCTGATGAACATTGCTTCTGAAATCATTAGAAAACACCCATTGAATGCTGAAAATGGAGAACAGCCTATGCCAAATTTGTCCAGCAAAAGAACAAAAGAAAAAGACATGATTTAGAGCTTCTGCATTCTGAAGACATAGAACACAAATAGAAGGCAGCAAGCAAGCCCTTGGAGATTTCGTTTGCAAAACATCTGTGGTATTAAGCTTTCCATTCAACATTACCCAAATCAAAACATTAATCCGCTTAGGACTTTTAGACTTCCATATGGCTGAAAATAACTCCTTTTCCAAAGGGGAAGAACTTGTCAAATAAAGAGATAAAGATTTCACCGAGAAAAGTCCTGAAGAATCCAAAGACCAGTACAGTGAATCATCATTAGAACCAACCATCACACCAGAAATAAGACTTAAAAGAGATTGGAAATCATCCACCTCATCATCTTTCAACAATCTTCTAAAAGAAAGTTGCCAAGACACAGTTTGAGTGTCCCAAAAATCAGCAATACAACCTGTTTGTGAAGAAGATATAGCATAAAGCCTTGCAAAACTAAGCTTTAGAACAGAATTCTTCAACCACGGATCATCCCAAAACAAAATCCTCCTCCCATTACCCACCTTAAAGTGAGCTAACAAATCAAAATGCTGCAAAACCTTGGAAATAGTCATCCACGGGCTTCGAAGACTAAAAGCTTTTTTAACACCTGAATTCCACCCAAATTTTGAAGAACCATAAATGCTAATGATTACCTTCCTCCAAAGAGCGTCAGTATCCATCATAAATCTCCACCCTCATTTTGCCAACAAAGCCATATTCCTCTGTTTCAAGGCCCCTATACCGAGCCCCCCATCCTTTTAAGACTTAGAAAATAACTCCACCTCACCAAATGATTAACTTTGCTGCCCTCACTTCCTTCCCAAAAAAAAGAATGCACAATTTTGTCTAATTTGAGAACAATAGAGGGAGGCATAAGAAAAATCGACATATAATAAAGAGGGATACTTGATAGAACCGAGGAGCAAAGGGTTAAATCTCCCGCCCCTAGATAAAGTGAATCTCTTCCATCTATCTATCTTCCTCTGTATTTTGTCTAAAACTGGCTGCCAAAAGAACTCCTTTTTTGGATGCCCTCCTAGGGGAAGACCTAAATAAAAGAAAGGTAACACTTCAACTTTACAATTCAAACTTGCCGCAAACTGAGAAACCTTTGATTCACACAAATTAATCCCACACAAAGCTGATTTTTCCCAATTAATCTTCAGACCCGAGCACCATTCAAAAAACTGAATAGATTTAATTAAATTATCGAACATAACATCATCATCCTTGCAAAACAGGAGTGTATCATCAGCAAACTGAAGCATATACACATGCACTTGATCTTGACCCACCCGAAAACCTTCATAAGCCCCACTACTATGGACCTTTTCAATCAGGGCAATAAAAACCTCACTAACCAAGAGGAATAAGAAAGGAGAAAGAGGATCTCCTTGTCTTAATCCTCGAGATGCTTCAATTCTTCCACGCGGTCGGCCATTAATGAAAACCGAATAGTTAGGATCCCTTATACATCCTTGGATCCATTGAATCCATTTTCTGTGAAAGCCATTTTGAGCAAGAACTTCTCCTAAAAAATCCCAATCAACCCAATCAAACGCCTTCTCCACATCTAGCTTCAAAATCCACCCTTTTTTCTTCTTGAACTCTATAAAATTCCACCACTTCATTTGCAACAAGAATTGGATCCATAATTTTCCTACCCTCAATAAACGCACTTTGACAAGGAGAAATGATTGACGGAAGCACCTTTTTCAACCGATCAGCCAACACTTTGGATAAGATCTTGTAAACTGAAGAAATTAGACTGATGGGTCTAAAATCCTTCACCGAACACACCAATTCCTTCTTTTGAATTAAACAGTGAAATTCTCCTTCAAGCAAGCGTTCAAATGGCCATTCTGGTGAAATTCTTCAAACAATCTCAAAAAGTCAGCTTTTAATAAGTCCCAAAACTTAATAAAGAACTCAAATGTAAAACCATCGGGCCCCGGAGCTTTATTTTTACCAAGCCCTTTTAAAGCAGCATGAATTTCTGCAATCGAAAAGGGAGCAACTAAATCAGAATTCTGGTTTGAAGAAACTCTTGACCAATCAAAATTACATGGAAGTACTCTCGTTCCTGGCAAGAATTGGTACAATTTAGAGAAAAAACCCAGAATTTCAGATTCAATTTCACCAAAAGACAGCAAAGGGCTTCCATCTAAAGAAGTTCACTAAGAAATCAAAGCCTTTCTCTTCTTTGCAGCCAAAAATCTATGAAAGAAACTTGTGTTTTCATCACCAGCTTTTAACCACAGCAGCTTGCTTTTCTGAATAGAGTTTCTCTCCTCATTTACATACAACTCTAACAATTCACTTTTAACAAAAGTTCGAAGGCCAATCTCCTCATTTGTCAACAGATTCTCTTCGGTTATGGAGTCAAACCAAGCTATTCTCTTTCTGCTTCCTATTCTTTTCAAAGGCTGAATACCAATCTTTAATGCAGGATTTCAAATTTCGAAGCTTTGAGGTAATAACAAAACCTGCCCACCCATAAGATCTATCTTGTAACAAAGAATGCTCCATAATGCTTAAAGCTTCCGGCAAAGACAACCAACTATTAAAAAATCGAAAGGGGGATGGACCCCAAGCGAAATTTCCAGCTTCAAGCAAAAGTGGAAAATGATCTGAAACAGCCCGTACTTGCTTAGAAACCCTTGAGTTATCAAACAAAGAATCCCAATCTTTATTAATAAGAAACCTATCAATAAGAGATTGAGTAGAATCATCACCAGGTTTAGACCATGTAAATATTCCATTAGACAAGGGCAAATCTAATAGGCCTAACTCATCAATAAATGTTTTTTGTCTGGCAGGTTATGCACGGAAGAATTAATACCTTAGATAGAGTGGTGAGAAAAGTGCCTTCCTTAGTGGGGCCGTGGTGTTGCATTCTTTGTAGGAGGTCTGCCGAGGATATCAATCATGAGCTTTTGAGCTGTGAGGTGGCTTATGATGTGTGGAGCCGTTTCTTGGTGGAGTTCGGCTTTGTTATTGCTAGACCGAGGGATTGTCAAGAGATGATCAAGGAGTTCATCCGTTATCCTCCTTTTCAGGAGAGAGGAAAGTTTTTGTGGCAGGCTGGGATGTGTGCTATCTTGTGGGGGCTTTGGGGTGAGAGAAACAGCAGAATCTTTCGTGGGCTTGAGAGATCTCCTTGTGATGTGTGGTCCCTGATTAGGTTCTATGTTTCTCTTTGGGCTTCGGTGGCAAAGCCTTTTTGTAGTTATACACTAGGTCTTATTTGCTTGACTGGAGGCCTTTCTTGTAGGTTGCCTCCCCTTTTTTTTGTGGGCTCTCCTTTTTTGTGTGTAGGTATTCTTTCATTCTTTCTCAATGAAAGCTAGGTTGATTCTAAACATAAAAAAAAATTGTCTTATTCCTCTTGTAACCCTCCGCAAAGGAACCCTTTCCCTAATCCAATGAGCCACATTAAAATCACCTCCAAGACACCAAGGGCCTTCACAATAGCAAGATAAAGACCGAATTTCCTCCCATAAAAATTTACGTTCTCTATAATCAATTGGCCCATACACATTGATAATCCAAATCAAGGTTCGAAATGTCGATGTCGATGGAAATGTCGAGGTCCAAAATTCATGGAAATGTCGATGAAAATGAAAATGTCGATGAAAATTTCGGGAAAATTTACGGAAATCGTGGAAATTGTTTGAATTAGCCAATGAAACTTTGATTTTGACTTAATTAGACTATAATGGACTATTTTTAAGCATCACATCTAAAAATTAAGACAATATTTATATATAAATGTCAATTGAAAATTTGAAATGTCGATGCAAGTAGGAATTTGCAAAAAAAAATAATTGAAAGTTGATTAAAATTATTTGAATTATTTCATGAAACCTTAATTGTGACTTAATTACAGTATAATTGATTACTCTTCTTAACATCATATATCTAAAATATATGTAATTTTTTATATTCAATGAGACAATTATGAAGGAAAATTGAGAGAATTGAAATGAATTTAAGAGAATTAGAGGGAAATTAAGAGAATTGGAATTGGAGTGTAGAAATGCCTTGAACCTGTTATCTAGCGCTTCGAATGACCATGTGTAAATCAGTTTATTGATTGAGCCTATTCTGTATTAGGGTTTAAGAGAGTGCCATATATACACCTTCTAAACTCTTATCTAATTGTTCTCTGTATTTTGTACTCAGTTTCTCCTCAAGATAATAAAATTCTCTCTCCCTCTATCCATGGACGTAGGCTATTAGTTATTATTTATTAACAAAAAAAAGATTAAATTTGAAAATATATATGTGTGTGTGTGATGTGACTGACTGAACTTTAAAATTAAAAAAATTTAAAAAAAAACGAAATTTCGTCAACATGTCGTCGAGGGGGGGGGGGGGGGGGGGGGGGGGGCGAAATCCCCCCCCCCCCCCCCCCCCCAACGAGCGACATTTAAAACACTGATCCAAATCACCTTTTTCTGTTGAAGGGAAACTTGAACTGAAAGAGTATTACCTTTGATAAATTCCAAAACTTCTACTTTACTTTCATCCCACATTAATAACAAACCACCAGATCTTCCCCACGAATTAACATTGACCCAACCCACATTCCTTGAACTCCACAAGGATTTAATTGAACGCCTATCAAAAGAAACAACCTTGGTTTCTTGAATTAAAACCATATCAGGACAGTGAAGCTGTAAAAACTTCTTAATAGCTACTTTCTTTGAATTATCTCCCAAACCATTCCAAGAGACTATCTTCATTTCTAACTTGGTTAATTATCTGGCAGCAGTCACAGGACAAAAAGAAGTTACCTCCTTCAACCGAATATCACAGTCTTGGATTAGAGATGAAAAATCTCTAGGGATGTTAATCAGAGGAGGCGGATTGCTAGCTTCAATTTTCCCAACCTCCCCGGAAATAGAAACTTCTCCTTGAAAAAGAAGCTCAAACTCTGAAACAACAGAATTCACACCTTCCACATCTTGAAAACAATCAGACAATTCTGGAAAATCAGAATCCACACTACTAACACTCACCTCCGAATCGTTATCAGAATCAATATGAGGAGAGGAAATAGAGGAGACAGAGGAAACATTAACCTTCTCAGTAGATGGCCGAGAGAAAACTCCCTTTGTCAGACTCGGATGAGAATGGATGATGGACTGAGAAAATCCATGTGAAGCAGAAGGGTCAGAAGAAACAATACTGAGCTTGTGAGCCCTCGAAGAGGAAATTAAATCTGGATTAAGCCGTCTGGAACATGACTCTTCAATAGTATCCGGATTAAGAGAAGACTCTTCAGGAATTAAATGAAGAGATGCTAACTTTGCAACTTTTCGAGTATAATGAAGAGGATAGGCAGCATTTAGCTTTTGTAAAGCTAACTTAGCCACTGATTTTTCTGAGGGAATGCTTGAGACCGAAACATCCTTTTGCTGAAGAGACCCTTCAACTTCTAAATCCTCATTAAAAGCTTCAGTACGCCTTTCATTTAAATCTTCATTTAATCCTTCAATTATTCCTTCAACGCCTAAACAATTTTTAAAAGCCTAATTGTCTTCATTAATTAAAACTTGATGCGAGGCAACCCCTTCAAAACGAATGAAGACTCTTCGATTACTACAGCCGCCTGATTAATTAATGAGTCATCGTTTAAAGCAGCCTCATTTAAGAACTCCACCTGCTGAATTAAATCTAACGCCAAAACCTCCTTTTCCCTTAGAATTCCAACCGCTTCTCCTTCATCAAAGCGACCACCAATTAATCTTCCTCACTAAAACTCCCCTCATCTTCATTTAACTCCGCAGCACTAACCGGAGGCCAAGGAATATCAACAGACCTCGGCAAACAAGGCTGAGCTGGATCCAAACCGTCTGAAAATCCATCAACTTCAAGAGAAGAAGAAAAACCTTCATCTTCCTTAACTTTCTGAATTCTTGTCAAATCAATATCATTAAAAAAGTCCTTCAAGACTAAATTCCCGGGAGAAGATCTTGGAGCACCTAATTGAACAATATCCCCAAAACAAAGAGCGAAATTCCCATGCTTTGGATCTGTGAATTTAATTTCAGCTGTGATAAAACCGCACAAATTCGACTTAACTTCAATGTGAGCTTCTGAACAATCTAAAAAATTAAGGGTTTGACTAGATATACTAACCAAACCCCCAAAGTGTTGACCAATGATTTCAAAGATGGAACGATTCCAAAAAGGTAAAGGCAAATTCTTCAAAGCAATCCACCCTCCATACCCCTCAATTTCTTCTGGAGGAAAGTGCTTTTGGCATGACCATTCTTCAAGCTTTAAATGAAGATTGCCTATTATACTCCATTTACCATCAAACACAGTTTCTGAAAAGCAATCCTCTAGTTTAACCAATGCCTTATCTGCCATAAAAGGGTTTAGAGAAACCTTTGACTGCAAATATTCTTCTAAAGCTCGCTTAACTTCAAGAATAATGCGCAAAGCACCTGGAGACCACTCGGAATTTCTTAAAATTCAGATCCAACACCTCTGTTTCCTTTCTAACCCAGAAAGAAGAACAACCCCCCCCCCCCCCTTTCTTAAAAGAAGCCCCTTGCATCTTCGCACCTTGAACCATTTCTGATGGGGAACCTGAAAGAGAACCCAAGGTTTTTGAAACCCAACCTTCAACAGAACTACTCCTAATTTTCGAAGAGAAACCCATTTGAACCTGTAGACCTTTGTCGAAAGCGAAGAAATCTCTAACCATTTCCCAAAAAACCGACCAACCAGTCTTGTCCTTACCTGCAGGAACTTGCAGCCTCTGTCTTCCACCTGAGAATGGCCAGAACGAAACTTCAAAAAACCAAGCTTGCCGTTGTCTGAGTTTGTAAACTTGAATAGTTCCACTATCATCTCTGAATTTCTTTCGAAAATAAGGAGAAATCGGAAATTGCAAAAGCTCAACCAAAGTTGACTCCAACCATTTCAAATGAGTAGAAGATAAAGGAATCCTCTGCTTAAAAGTCATATCTTCAATGTAACAAAAGCCAATTTCTCTCCAAATACTAAAATATATGCTCTGAACACAACAACTTTTCACCTCCATTCTGATTAGAAAAAGAAAAAGAATGAACAGCAGCAACCGGAGAAAGCCTCAGATTGGAAACTTATCGAAGGAGGAAAAAGCAACAGCTAAACACACCCGAGCCGAGAGAAGGAAAAGGATTGATAAGAAAGAGGCAGCGTGGCAAGGCAGCTACGACGAGAGGGACAACACTGAGAGCGGCGGCGGCAGCAGCATCCTTTGATCAAGGGAATGAATGAAGAGATCTCAAATAGAACGGCCGGAAGTCAATCAGACAACATCTTCTTCTACTTCGAACCTCGATTTATTATCAGTTCCCTCAACATCAATGGAGTCGTTCAATGCGAGATCAATATTCCGCCATTGACGATTGGAATATGGCTTAGGAATTTAAATTATTTTGTTTTGTAAAAATTATGCAATCAATAGCTAAGACCCCATTTGATAACCATTCGATTTTTTGTTTTTAGTTTTCGAAAATTAAGCCTATAAATATTACTTCCACCTATAGGCTTTCTTGTTTTGTTATCAGCATTTTACATATGTTTTTAAAAACCAAGCCAAATTTTGAAAACTAAAAAAAGTAGTTTTCAAAAACTTGTTTTTGTTTTTGAAATTTGGCTAAGAATTCAAATGTTTTCTTAAGAAAGATGAAACTCATTATAGAGAAATGATGAGAAAACAAGCACAATTTTCAGAAACCAAAAACCAAAAACTAAGGCCCCGTTTGATAACCATTTGGTTTTTAGTTTTTGGTTTTTGAAAATTAAGCTTATTTTCTCTCAATTTCTCTACAATGGTTTTCATCTCCGTTAAGGAAGCATTTGAATTCTTAGCTAAATTCTAAAAACAAAAACAAGTTTTTGAAAACTACTTTTTTTAGTTTTCAAAACATGGCTTGGTTTTTGAAAATATAGGTCAAAGGAAGATAACAAAACAAATAAATCCAAGGGTGGGAGTAGTATTTATAGGCTTAATTTTCAAAAACCAAAAACCAAAAACCAAATGGTTATCAAACGGGGCCTAAATGGTTATCAAACAAGGCCTAAATCTTCGATGAAATATATTTTGAATAAGGAAAGAATGGCTTAAATTACAAAATAATCATATTTCCCAATAAGATATCATTTTAAATTAATAATAATTAAAATATTACTATTATTATTTTTTATAACAAAATGAGGAAAGTCCATCCTAGCACCATTTCTAGTTCTCAAAAGGCCTCCGATGTTGGAAGGCAAATTTTAGACCAAGTGTTGATGGTTAATGAGGCCATCAGAATTATAGGCAAAGAAAAGAGGAAGGGTGATTTTCAAGATTGATTTTTAAAAAGCTTATAGCCATGTGGACTTGAACTTCTCAAACAAGGTCATGGGGAAGAAAGGGCTTGGATTTAAATGGAGATCTTGAATTTGGAATTGTATTAGGACTGCAAATTTTTCCATCTTTATCAATCGGAAGCCTAGGGGTAAGATTTTTGCTTCTAGGGGGCTTAGGCAAAGGGACCCTCTTTCACCCTTTCTTTTTTATCTTACTAGTGGATGTTTTGAGCAGGTTAGTGTCACTTGGAGTGGAGAAGAGAGTGGTTTAGGGCTTTAAGGTGGGGAAGGAGTTAGTTCACTAGTCTTATCTTCAGTTTGCAAATTCGTTCACTAGTCTCATCTTCAGTTTGCAGATGATACTCTCTTCTTCAGTTTGGAGTAGGATAATTCCTTTGTGAACCTTAATAGTTTTTTTGACCTACTTTGAAGCGATTTATCGGCTTAAGACTAATAAGGGCAAAAGTTCTATTTTTTGCCTTAATTGTTGTCTGTCTAAGCTAAATTCTTGGGCCTCTTTGGTTGGGTGTGAGGTGGACCAACTTCCCTTCTCTTATCTTGGAGTTCTACTAGGACGTAATTCAAGGAGCCAAGCGTTTTGGGATCCGATCTTGGATAAGATTCAAAAACCGTTGTCTTCTTAGAGAAAGGCCACTTTTTTTCTAAAGGAGGAAGGCTCAGTCTTATCTAGTAAATGTTGAGTGGGATTTCCAGATATTTCTTATCTTTCTTCAGAATTTCAGTTTCAATGAGTTTTTTTATTTTTTGATAAGGAACGAGAGAAGGAAAAAACCATAACAACCTAAGGGCTGGGGGAAGAGAGAACCCACCCTCCCCCAAGAACTACATACAAAAAGCCTTCCAATCAAGAAGGAACAAAGAGAAAGTGCAGTTACAAAAGAAATTGCTATAACTACAGCACCACCAAGAGGCATTTAATTTCAATGAGTAAGAGTGTTGAAAATTGATAAGAAATTTTGTGTGGGTGGATTGGGGAGGGTCCCATCTGGTTAAGTGGGAGGTGGTGGTTAAGCCAGTGGAGTTGGGTGGCCTAGGAACTAGGAGCTAAAGATTACGTAATGAGGCTCTACTGGTTAAGCAGTTGTGGCAGTTCTTCATGGAGCTAGATGCTTGTGGCACAAAGTTATTATGAGCAAGTATAACCCGCACCCTTTTGAGTGGGTGGCAGATGGTGGCACCAAACAACCTAATAAAAATCTCTAGAAAGCGATTGCCTTCGGCGTCACTTTCTTTTACTTCATGTGTTAGATGCTCTATTGAGGAGGGCTCGAGTGTTTAGTTTTGGGAAGATTGGTGGGGGGGTGATAAACCCTTTGTGAGTTGTTTCCGCATTTATACCATCTCTCAACTAAGAAGTTGTATTTTGGGGCTTCTATTTTTCTGTCCTCATTTTCTTTGGGTTTCAAGCACCATCTTTTTTATAAAGAGGCGTTAGATGTAGCAAGTCTCTTCTCTCGTATCCATGATCAACATGTGTTCCAAGGGAGAAGGGATTCTAGGTTGTGGACCCTGGACTCTTCTAGGGGTTTCTCTTGTAGTTCTTTCTTTCGTTTGTTGTCTGTCCCTTCCTTCCCCAAACTGCCCTTGCTTTCTCCTCTCTCTAGACGGTTAAAATCCCTAGGAAGGTAAAAAAATTTGTATGGCAAGTTTTACATAGGAGAGTTAATACTACGAACTGTGTTCAAAGACACTCTTCCTTGGGTCTTGTTCCCACAGTGATGCTTTCTCTGTAGGCGTCAGGCAAAGGATCTCCTTCATTTGTTGTGGGTCTGTCAGTTTGTTCAGTCTCTTTGGTTTCGGTGGCTGGAATTGTTCAGCTTATGTTTGGCTTGAAATTGTGACTGTTACACTATGATTGAGGAGATCCTCCTAAGTTCGCCTTTTCGAGAGAAATGTAGGGCTTTGTGGCATGCTAGTTTCTTTGTTATTTTGTGGAGAGTTTGGCTTGAGAAAAACAATAGGAATTTTAAAGAGGTGGAGAGGTCGTGTGATGAGGTTTGGGAGGTGGTGAGGTTTAATGCCTCCTTGTGGGCGTTGGTCACTAGGCCTTTTTGTAATTATGATCTTGGTTTGATTTTATTGGATTGGAGTCCCTTCTGGTAGTTACTTCAAGGTTTCCCCTTTTGTTTTGTTGGGCTTGTTTTTTATGACCATATTTATTCTTTCATTTTTCTCAATGAAAGCTCGGTTTCTTACCAAAAAAATTATAACAAAATAGTTGTTAACAAATAATAATATTATCAATTTTAAAAATTCATTGGTAACATTATATTAATAATATCAATTTTAAAAATAATGTAAGATAATTATAAATAATTTTTTAATATGAACTATACTCAGTTAAGAACAACATAAATGTTATTTAGTAAAACAATATCCATATGATTTAGTTAAATATAATTTAAGACAACAATAATTAACTATCATAATAATTGACCGTATTAATTACCATTCAGTTCTTTGAATGGTGTTCAGGTTTGAAGATAAATTGGGAAAAATCAGCATTGTGTGGCATCAATATGGGTGAAACAAAGGTTAATCAGTTTGCTGCAAGGTTGAATTGTAAACCTGAAGTATTACCTTTTATTTATTTAGGGCTTCCACTGGGAGGACATCCTAAAAATGAATCATTTTGGCAGCCGGTTTTAGATAAAATTCAGAAGAAGATTGATAGGTGGAAGAGATTCACCTTATCAAGGGGTGGTCGGTTAACCCTTTGTTCCTCGGTGCTTTCGAGTATTCCGTTGTATTATCTATCCATTTTTCTCATGCCCCCATCCATTACTTTGAAGGTAGATAGAATTTTACGCTCTTTTTTTTGGGAAGGGAATGAAGGAAGTAAAGTTAATCATTTGTTGCGATGGAGTCTAGTCTCCAAATCTCAAAAGGATGGAGGTCTTGGAATTGGGGCTTTGAAACAGAGGAATACAGCATTGTTGGCTAAATGGGGTTGGAGATTTATGATGGAACCCAATTCTTTTTAGAGAAAAGTAATTATTAGCATCTATGGTTCTTCTCAATCCGAGTGGTGTTCAGGAAATCGAAGAGCTTCCAGTCTTCAAAGTCCTTGGATGTCTATTTCCAAGATTGGGCAGCTATTTGATTCGCTAGCGCATTATAAAGTAGGTAATGGGAGGAGGATTCAGTTTTGGGTTGATCCTTGGTTGAACAATAGCGTTTTGAAAAGTAGTTTTCTGAGGTTATTTGCTATCTCTTCTTCTCCATCCAGTTACGTTTCTGATTTTTGGGACCATCAAACAAATTCATGGCAGTTCTCTTTTCGACGATTATTAAAGGATGACGAGGTTGTTGATTTTCAAGCTCTTTTAAGTCTTATTTCCATTGTGGTTATTGGTTACAATGAAGATTCAAGGTGCTGGTCAATTGACTCTTCAGGCTTATTTTCGGTGAAATCATTAACTAATCATTTGATTTCTTCTTCTCCCTTGGAGAAAGAGTTATTTTCAGCTATTTGGAAGTCTAAAAGTCCAAAGCGAATTAATATCTTATTGTGGATTATGTTGAATGGGAATCTCAATACTGCGGAAGTATTGCAAAAGAAATCTCCAAGACTTTGTTTAATGCCCTCAATTTGTGCTCTTTGCTTTCAAGATGCAGAATCTTTGAATCATGTCGTCTTTCAATGTTCTTATGCTCGACAAGCTTGGTACAGGCTATTCTCTTACTTTAGCACTCTAATGGGTTTTCTCTAATGATTTTCGCAGCAATGTTCTTCAGCTTCTTTATGGTCCAGCCACTTTGAATTCTAAAGCAAGGTTATTATGGATTAATGCGATCAAGGCCATTCTTTCAGAATTATGGTTGGAGCGTAATCAAAGAATTTTTAAGAATAAGCATCTCTTATGGATTGATCGTTTTGAGTCGGCTCGTCTGAGAACTTCTACTTGGTGTTCCTTGTCTAAATTATTCTTCGGCTTCTCTCTTCAAAATATTTGTTTAAACTTGAATGCTTTTATTGTTTCCTTCTAAAGCTTTAAAGTTATGTACTTTTATGTTTTATTGTTGAATTGTTTTCCTCACCTCCGTGGTGGTTGACTTTTGGAGCATTAGCCTCTTTTCATTTCTTCAATGAAAAGTGTTTGTTTCTTGTCAAAAAAAAAATTACCATTACTTTAAGGGGCCGTTTGTTTCGTGGTAATCCAAGATTCCCATGGAATGGACATCTGGATTACTTCATTTGTTTTGTAGGAATGTAAGATACCTTGGCATATCAAGATGCCCGGGTATCCTAAGATGCCCATTCGGAGGGCATATGGTTAAATTTGGATGCCCTTTTGAAACATGGGTTTTTGAGATTCCCACGTTGAGGGCATCTGCTAATGACATATTTGCCCCTAATCAATTTTCTTAATTTTACATTTTTATTTTTATTTAAAAATAAATTAATGAATTTATGCACTAATAAACGATCAAATGTAGTTAGCTATATTTATATTTTACATTTAGATATAAAATAAAGCTTATTTAAAATTGAATTAATATTAAATATTAAATATTTTATAAAAATATCAAACTAATATAAATTAATTTGTTCTACAAAATAACACATAAATATTAGTATAAAATAAATTGATATACAAATATAATATTAAATTAACAACACCAAAATGCATGTGATATCAATTTAATTATATTAAACTAATAATTAAATTATGTAAAGGTTAGCAAGGGCATTATTGGTATAACACATAATCTTAAGACATTCCCATATATAAATCCTGCAAAACAACATGGCTATCTAAATATTCTCAGACATCCTTATAAATTTTTCTGCAAAACAAACATGGTAATCTAAAAATGCCGGACATCTAAAATTCCGAACATCTAAGATTCTAGGCATCTGAAGATGCCGGAAATCATGATTCCCTAAAAACAAACGGCCCCTAAGTTCAATAATTTTAATTATAATAAAATTATTTAGAAATAATTTTTAGTAACTCATTTCCTTTTTGCAAAGGTACTTATTATTATGGTTTGTATTATTTTTTTTGGATAACCAAGAAATGGGAGCTTCGATCCCCTATACCCAGGGGCACCTGCGCCCGTCCCAATATTATGGTTTGTATTATTATTACTATTGATTCTTAGAAAGAAACTATTATTATTACTATTGTTTTTTTAACAATATTATTACTACTCTTATTGATGTAAGAATAATACTATTATATTGTTAACTATTATAACGATATACTGTTCAGGACTCATTCACCAAACACTAGATTCATGGACCAATTCAACACAAACACTAGATTTCGGGAAGATCCCTGGACCAATTTGCCAAAGTTAATAAAACAGTGGTCACCCACTGGACTGCACAAGCTCAAGGAACCTATCTTTCAGTAGAAATTTAAAGAAAAATGAATTTTTTTTTAATAAAAAACCAAGCTTTCACTAAGAGATATGAAAGAATATACAAGGGCATACAAAAGACAAGCCCACCAAAAACAAAACCCAAGTCTAGTTACAAGAACAAAACCCAATCCAAAAGAATGATGCTAAGCTTACAAAAAGCCCGATTCACGGATGCCCATAAAGACGAATTAAATCTAATCGCCTCCCAAAGCTCCTCCCGATCTCTCAACCCTTCTAAAGATTCTACTTTTCCTTTCAAGTCAAATCCCCCAGGAAGATGAATTTGAAGATTGGCTGGTCATTATCTACTTTTCTTTTTAGTACTTCACACTGAGTATCTGTTGTTAGCAGATAGCACTTCACACTGAGTATCTGTGAATCAAGTCACTCTGCCCTTCCTTTTGTTAGCACTTCACACTGAGTATTTACTGGCCATCGTCTCTCTCTATTCTCACCACCAGCTATTGCCAATTGTGACCGGGAGGCCAATTGGTTAGTCAGTTTCTTTAGTTTTAAAAAAAAAAAACAATTTTTTAAACACTCTTTGGACGATGGGCATTAGGGTCGATCCTACCCATACCTCAACCAACTTTCATCCTTAAAACAATGCCTTTCCCTAGAAGCCTTAAAGACTTCCTCATCCACGGCCTTCGTGAACACTATATTAGGGAGAAAACTAAGTCTTTGGGAAATAGTTTTTTTTGTTATTCCATCTAAAAATCGAATAAAAAGAATTAGGAGATCTTCAAAGACACTGAAAGAAGCCTCGGGAAAATTCATGATCTAAATACTTTTGTTTCTTCCTCTTGGTCCACTTAATCTATACATTTTTATAATTATCCCTTCCTCTTAATGCCAATAAGAGATCTTTATGTTACTACTTTGGCTTTTAAGCTCTTGCCTTTTGTAAATTTCATTCATTCATAAAATTGGAAAAGAGGGAGACAACAAATGCTTCAATAATTCACTAGAAAGATAGTTGCACACCTGCGAGAAAATTGTCTCTGCCATAAGATACTCATATCTAAAAGTTACAGGGAGGCCAACCATGAAAGACGCACATTCCTTTCGACTAGCTTTGCATGAAACAAGAAAAATAAATCATTGTTACATGTTGCATTTCAACTTATTGAAATGTATAAAATGTCATTCCATAAAAATATTTAAAAGAATTCTACACATTTTGTTCGTATTATAGAGCTAATTGAATAGTAGTATAAGAATTTACAAGCAGAATATTTGCTAAAAGGTACAAGAGCCTTCACATTTGGTCACCTAAGTTAAACTTGGAGGACCTGTCCATTTCACTTGGTGACTTGGGAATGAAAGGATATGTGATTTTTTTTACATTTTTAATATAAGAAATAAGAGAATGTCTGAATATACAGTGTAGAGGAGAATATACAATCAGAATGAGGCAATAAATCCTATGAGAAACAAGACATACAGTCCGTGGAAACCATAGTTTGGAGGATTTTTGACAATAACAAGAATCACAGATAGACTAATTTATCTTAAAAGATCCTACTGTTTGTTTCTTTCAAACTAAACCATGAAAAAGCAATCAAACAGAGGCTTTTCCTATAATTCCCTCGCATCCCCATTAACAAATAATCAACTCTTAACAATATTTCAGTAACTTGAGTGGTATTCAATTGAAAAAGATTTCTCCCTCATCCCCTGGAATTAGTTGTTAATTGGGGCAGCTCTGGTTGGGATATAATGAAAATAATTTCATGTAATGCAAGAGGTCTTGGGGTACTTCTAAAAGAGTTGCATTAAAGAAATTTCTTCAGAATCTGTGTCCGGATATGGTGCTTATACAGGAAACTAAATTAGCATAGCTTGATCGCCAGCTAATTAAATCTTTATGGAGTTCTAGGGAGGTTTGTTGGGTTAATGTTGCTTCTATTGGCAGATCAGGACTCTTAATTTTGTGGGATGAAAGTAAGCTGAAGGTTGTGGAATTTATAAAAGGGGAATTTATAAAAGGGGGATATACTCTCTCAGTTAAATTTGCAGTTCAAAATAAAGTTATTGGTTGGATAACAAACGTTTATGGCCCTAATGATTATAGGGAGCAAAAACATCTTTGGTCTGAATTGCGGTCACTTTCATATTATTGTATTGAACCATGGTGCCATAGGTGGAGATTTTAATATTACTCGATGGTTACACAAAAGATCACCTTTGGGAAGGCAGACAAAAGGAATGAGAAAGTTTAATAAACTTATTGAAGACCTTGGTCTTTTGGAATTACCTTTAACTAATGGGCATTTTACATGGTCAAGAGATTCATCCCACTCACTGATTGATCGTTTCCTTGTGTCTAAGGAATGGAACTGTTTATTTGATAATTCTAGAGTGTCTCAACAAGCTCGTACTTTTTCTGATCATTTTCCTTTGCTTCTCAAAGCAGGCAACTTTGTTTGGAGGCCTTCTCCCTTTCGGTTTTACAACAGTTGGCTGGACTCTTCAGATTGTAATGTTATGATTGAGCAAGCTCTTCTTAAAGCCCATTCTTATGGATGGGCAGGTTTTGTATTAGCTGCTAAGCTCAGAAATTTGAAAGGGGATATTAAAAAGTGGTATGCTGATCAAGCTGAAAAAATAAAGCAAAAGGAGAAAAATCTTATTTCTAAAATTCAGTTTTTTTATGCAAAATCTGAATCTGAGGGGCTCTCTTCATTTGAATGTGAAATCAGATCAGTAGCTAAAGGAGAATTGATGGAATTATACCTAATTGATGAGAGTAATTTAATTCAAAAATGTAAATTGCAGTGGCTGAAGGCGGGGGGATGAAAATACTGGGTTTTTTCATCGTTTCTTGGCTGCAAAAAAGGGAAAGCTTCTTATTTCTGAGTTGTGTTCGGAAGATGGTAATCCTTTCATTTCCTTTAGAGAAATTGAAGAGGAAATCCTTGGTTTCTTTTCCAAGTTATATCAGAAAATTCCAGGTACGTGCTCTATTCCCTCCAACTTTAATTGGCCTTCTGTTTCTCAAGCTCAAAATATGGCTTTAGTGGCACCTTTTTCTCAAGAAGAAATTTTGATGGCTGTGAAGAGTCTTGGTAAGAATAAAGCTCCAGGTCTGAATAGCTTTACTTCAGAATTCTTTTTAAAATTTTGGGCCATCTACAAAGAGGATTTCCAGCGTTTGTTCTCTGAATTTCATGTTAATGGTCATTTGAATTCTTGTTTGAAGGATAACTTCATTTGTCTAGTCCAGAAGAAAGAATTGGCTGATTTTGTGAAAGACTTTAAGCCAATAAGCCTCACGACATCGATGTATAAAATAATTGCAAAAGTTCTTGCTGAACGATTGAAGAAAGTCATGCCATCAATCATTTCTTGCACTCAAAGCGCCTTTATTGAAGGTAGGTAGATTTTGGATCCGGTTCTAATTGCCAATGAAGCTGTGGAAGATTACAGGGTAAAGAAGAAAAAAGGCTGGATTTTAAAGCTTGACTTGGAAAAAGCTTTTGATCGTGTAGATTGGAATTTCCTTGAGGAAGTTTTGAAACTTAAGCCTTTGATGCTAAATGGATCAAATGGATACTTGTGTGTGTGAAGGATCCGAATTTCTCTGTGTTTATTATCGTCGACCTCGTGGAAGAATTTTGGCTTCAAGAGGATTGAGACAAGGAAATCATCTTTCTCCTTTCTTATTTCTTCATGTAAGTGAAGTGTTGAGTGCTCTCATTGATCTTATCTCTTCTCAAGGGGCTTTTGAAGGTTTTACAGTTGGTAAGGATAAAGTTAATGTCTCTATTCTACAATTTGCTGATGATACACTTCTTTTTTGTAAAGATGATGATGCCATGCTTGATAAGATAATTCAAACCGTTGAGTTTTATGAATAATGTTCTGGTCAGAAAGTAAACTGGGATAAATTAGCCTTATGTGGGGTAAATATCGATATTTCTAAGGTCCAGCAAGTATCTTCTAGATTGAATTGCAAAATTGAATCCTTGCCTTCCTTCAGGAGACCACCCTCAGAAGCTTTCTTTTTGGCAGCTGGTATTAGATAAGATTCAAAAGAAACTTGACCGTTCGAGGAGGTTCAATCTATCAAGAGGTGGGAGGTTGACTTTATGTAATTCGGTTTCATCTTCTATTACTCTTTATTATTTGTCTCTTTTCCATATGCCTCCCAAGGTTAGTTTGATTGTGGAAAGATTGATGCGATCTTTCTTTTGGAAAGGGAATGAAGGTGGCAAGATCAATCATCTAGTACGATGGAGCTTAATTTCAAAAGTACAATCTGAAGGTGGTCTTGGTATTGGGGGATTGAAGCTTAGAAATTCAGCTTTAATTGCTAAATGGGGGTGGAGATTTATCCATAAACCAGATACTCTCTGGCGCAAAGTGATTCTAAGTATTCATGGTTCTAGCTCTTATCAATAGCATACTTCTGGTAAGATTTCGTTGAGTTTGCGCAGCCCTTGGATGAATATTTCTAAAGTTTGGTGGCAGGTGGAGTCATTGGCTTTATTTAATTTGGGAGATGGCAGATGAATTTCTTTTTGGCAAGATCCTTGGCTCAATAACTGTTCTTTAAAAGACTCATTTCCGTCACTGTTTCTGGTTTCTTCTTCCCCCAATGGTTCGGTTTTTTACCATTGGGATGTTGTTTCCCTCTCTTGGAATATTTTTTTCAAAAGATTGCTTAAAGAAGAGGAGATTGCTAATTTCCAGCTACTGTTGGCTGGTGTTTCTAAAGCTAAGGTTGGGTTGTTGGGTGACTCAAGGAAGTGGTCTCTTAAATCTTCGGGCTTATTTTCAGTAAAATCGTTATCCAGGCATCTTGCCTCGTCTTCTCCTTTGGAAAAAGATTTATTTTCGGCTTTATGGAAATCCAAAAGCCCCAAGAGGGTTAATATCTTAATTTGGATTGTGCTTAATGGTTCCCTAAATTGTTCATAGGTACTTCAACGTAAACGTCCCTTGCATTGCATTTCTCCATCGAGTTGTTTGTGTTGCTAGGCAGCAGAGGATTTTCTTCAACACATCTTCTTCGATTGTCCTTATTCTCGAAGGGTTTAGGATAGTTTGCTTTCGGTTTTCAATCTCCATTGGGTTTTTTTCATTTCTTTTAAGGAGAATGTGTTGCAATTGCTTATTAGGCCTCCTTTGTCAGCCAAACCCAAAATTTTATGGTGCAATGCAGTGAAAAACCATTCTTCCGGAGCTATGGTTTGAAAGAAATCAGAGGATCTTTCAAAACAAGCATCTCTCCTCTTTTGATCGTTTTGATTCGGCTCGTCTTAAGGCTTCTTTATGGTGTTCTCTTTCTAAATTCTATGCTGATTATTTTTTACAGGTTCTATGCTTGAACTGGAATGCTTTTATTATCTCCATAGAATTTTTGTTTGGTTTTTTTTTTGTCGTTTTTTATTTTCACTCCCGTGTGGAGTTTGTAATTTTGAGCATTAGTCTTTTTTCATTATATCAATGAAAAGATTTGTTTCTTGTTAAAAAATATATATATATTTCAGTAACTTGAAAGGACTTTCCCTTTTAGAACAACCAACTACTTCTCTTTGAAAAACATGCTAAGAAATAGTATTTTAAGTGCATAATGACCTTCCCTTCACAAGCCACCTGATCATGCTCTCAAAAACAACGTTCTTGAAAACATCTCTCCAAGAACCAAACTGATTAATCAGACATAAATAGAAGAGGGAAAGTTTAATGCTCTTGTATTCATTCTTAAATTACAGATTTGGAGAAATTAACGAACCAGCCATTGAAGAAAAGGAGCACATCTAAAAGATACTCCTCCACAACAAAGCGATCAATAGGTTGCAGATCCTGCATCAACAAAGTTCCAAGAAACACACAGATTCAATTTATCATGTAGTCATAAAACAATAAAAAAATTTATTACCAGGCTAAAAGAAAAGAGTATAGAAACTCATTCACAACTTTGCCCCAAAGTTAAGATTTAGAAATGATACAGGGATTTATTTTCCAAAGTTCCATTTGCATGATCAGATTGTATATTATAACATGACACAAAATTAACAACTAAAGAACAAAGTTGATAGTCGTTCATGCATTTAATTGTATATTGATCCACACTTCATTTTCATAGTTATAGACGCCCAATTAACTAGGAGGTAGTACAGACACTATTTTTTGCCACGTATTAGTGTCAAACACCAACACACCTCGACTTGTGCCCAACATGTCCCATTTAGAAGGTGCATACCACCTTTTTCATTAGTGCCTTTCCAAAGGAATTTTCTAAAAATGAGTTTTGACTTGTTTAAAAAAAATTATGGGCTAAACCATGTAGCACTAGTGATGCCTAATTTGCAATTTTTGAGAGATGGGGAGTTGTTTAAAAATTTCGAGTATAAAAGATCAATTACGAAGCTAATATCTTAAGGGTGACCTAGCCAAAATAAATTATCCGCCAACCATCTTGAGATAGCACATGTTTCACCTACATTCAATCATTTAGCTAGAAAAAAATGAATGTACTATTTGAAAGATGCACCGAGACATGGAATCATAAGGCATACTAATATTGAGTTTCTAAATATCGATTAGGCAAGATCTAAAGTAAGAGGCAAAAGTAGTCTCATGCTCAAGTATTGAATCAGCTACGAAGCTTTTATTTATCAGCAGAATATAAAGCTTTGAAACAATTTGTGTGTAAATTAATACGGATGATCAACTCTTGATTAAATAATGTTTTAGAATTACAATTTCAACAAAATTGTAATGTGACTAAAGTTTCTCGTTCATATTGCATCAAATGATTCAAATCTAATATTGCAAACTGAAAATGTTTAAGTCCATTGTTATTTTTTGGGTCCGGTTGGGAGTTCTCCATCTTTCTCTTTGGCTTTCGTCGTCCATTATCCAATAGGAAAACAATGAACATCTTGGCTGTCTTATCTTTGATGGGAGAGTTTGTCCTTAGACTAGGGAGAAGGGATATTCGTCTTTGGAGCCCCAACCCCACCGAGGGTTTTTCGTGTAGTTCATTGTTCCAGTGTTTATTGGATCCTCCGATCGGTGAGTCGGTTTTTTCTTCTCTATGGAAGGTGAAAGTTCCAAAGAACGTTCAATTTTTCGTTTGGCAGGTCATCCACGGACGAATTAATACTTTAGATTGGCTTTCAAGAAAGTTGTCTTCTTTGGTTGGGTCATTTTGTTGCATTCTCTGTTGGAGGGCGAAGGAAGATCTTGCAACTTTGCTTGTTGTGTGTGGAATTGTTTTTTCGAGATGTTTGGCTTCCATTTGCTAGACACAGTTCTCTTAGGGAGATGATCAAAGAGTTCCTCCTCCATCCGCCTTTTCGGGAGAAAGGGAAGTATTTGTGGCAGTATTTGTGGCAGGCGAGGGCCTGTACTATTTTGTGGGGCTTGTGGAGAGAGAGAAACAATAGGACATTTAGGGACCCTAGTGAGGTGTGGTCCCTAGCTAGGTTTTATGTTTTTCTTTGGGCGTCTGTGACACGGTTATTTGGTAATTGTTCTCTTATCTTATTTTGCTTGATTGGAGTCTCTTTCTTTAGTGGGGCTTCCTTTTGTGGGCTTGTTTTTTAGATGTCCGTGTATTCTTTCTTTTTTTTTTTTTCAATGAAAGTTCAGTCCTTGCGTGGTATCAATAGGACTCCCTTAGTTACTTTTTTTTGTCCTTTTCAAGAAGGAAAAGAAGATTCTTTGGTGCAACTTTATCTATGCTTTTTATTGGAATTTATCACTGGAAAGGAATGCTCGTATCTTCACAGATAAGCAACAAAGCATACATACTTTTATTGAGTCTACATCTTATCTTGCTTTAATTTGGAGTAAATTATCTCCTCCTTTTTGTAACTATAGTTTATCTACCCTCTTGTCTCATTGGAGGTGTTTTTTGTAATTATTCTCTTATAGGACTTTCTTTTGTATCTGTTTCATACATCAATGAAATAGTTTCTGTTTCCTATAAAAAAAATCCATCTAGTAAATGGAACAATATTGAGTACTCTCTCATAATGTTGTGTTAATTTACAATGGTCACCAAAAAGTCTTTTGATCGAGGCCAATAAAACAAATTTAGTCACATTAAATATAACTCTTTACACAAAGTCTTATTAACATATCTTTTGTAGATAACATTCACAAGTAAAGCAAAACTAAAGTTATTAACGTCACAAAATAAATAGTACCTCAAATTTACTTGATGGAAATATATTAAGTCGCCGTATCCTCTGAGGATAACTTAACTCCGCAGCATACTTCTGTTTACCATAAGTAATGCCAGAAAGTGTTGAAGGTGGATCAGGTTGCTCCGGACAGCTGATGGTTCCAAATTCATGAGACTTTCCAGCAACTAGCTGAGCTTCAAATAGAAGGTGAGGCCTTGGAACTATCACATGAAGAGAAGATATAAATAATTACTGGAAATACAAAATCTACTTAACTGGCTGAGCTTCAAATAGAAAGTGAGGCCTTGGAACTATGACATGAAGAGAAGATATAAATAATTACTGGAAATACAAAATCTACTTAATAATGGAAGAAGCAGAAGGAAGGATCGTCAACTTCTTAAAAAGCAAAATGCATTAAATCTTTGATAAGCGATGGCAAACAATAAACCAACACTTAATATTCATTACTTTTTATTTTCAACTCCCCATTAGGAGGGAAAAGAAACAGATGAAGAAAGAAAAAAGATGTGTCACTTCCAAGTGGTTAGCAACTTGCAAGCTTCAAAAGGTCTTAGTTCAAAGCTGAATCAATTCCCACGGATCTTTACCAAACTTAATTCTACACCACTGACCCACCTCTAGGACTCATAGGTATATTTTCTTTTGTTGATACTTTGTCATAAATCGTTGCACCCCTCGGGGGATCTCCAAAGCCATTTGGAGATTAAGACCAAGGTTTTCCTTCCCTGCATTGTCAACACCATAGGTATCTAGAAATGTGTAGCACAATCAGGGGATCCTAAAGCTCTGCTAAATTTGGAAATACCAATAAACCAGTTGTGGGACTCATTTCCATATTTGCCTACAAGAAAATTGTCATAACCATTGTACTCTTTGGACATTCATCTCCTCTTGGTTTGAATCATCCTTGAACAGCCTCAAATATGGACACCCATACCTCATCCTTGGAAGATCTCCAATAAAACTTCACTACATTCTTCAAAGAAACCACATTTTTATTGGATCATCCAATTTCTTAAAACATCCTTGACAACCTCGCAAACTCCTACCAGAACAAGAGTTGTCATCATGTCCCACTAAAGTAGGCTTAAAGAGCCTGTTCTCAAAGCCATCAAGCTAGGATGATGTTAGAGTTCTTATATTAGTATAATTGTATTTTTGTAAATATATTAATTGGGTTGTCCTTTACTATCTTTTCACTTTCTCCTACTTAAGTTAACCTTGTACACTCATATATATATATATCTCTTCAGTTCATGGAATAGAGTATTCTTATTCTCTCAAACCTTTGGCATTAACAAATGAAACCAAAATCACCTCTGCTGGCATCAAGATCTTGATATGGGGTATGAATTATTCAACAAGAGCCTCTTCTCGTCAGACTCATCTACTCCTTAGCTGAGAGAAAAGAGTGGCCAAACTTTTGACTTTTCTACAACGACGCCCAATTGTTCTTATTATCATCATAAACAAGGATCCCTTCAACTAATAAAATGTACAAAGGTGGATAAGGCACTTGTTACCTTTTGGTCGAAGATTCGATCCCCCACCCCACATTTGTTGAACTAACGGGGGTGGTTCTTTGAAGAATGCCCCCATTTGTGGGTGTGGTGGTATAATCACGAGAAACTCTAAAGAGTCATACTAGACCACTAAATCCCATACAGTGTCTCTACCCCTAGCCACTTCATAAAACATTCATTTATTTCTTTCACCTCAATGATCAAAACGATAACCTTAACAGTATTGACCAAGTAATAACAGCTAACTTTTTCCAAATAAGTTGCACAAAGGAAGAATTAACGGCTAGTTGCACAAAATTCTAGATGGAAGTCTGAAAGTTGAATGTTTAAAACAGCTATTGCCACAAAACAATGGTGAACCGAAAGTTGAATATTCCTGAACTTCAAGTTTTTCAATATATACATTTTGCTTTATGAAACACTTGGTAAGTCTCCCCAAGTTGACACACTTGCTCTATGTGTTGCCTTTGCAAAAAAGGAGAGTCATTGGATCATCTTTTGCTTCACTGCAGCTACATCAATCAGGGGTGAAATCTGCTTTTTATATCTTCAGGCGAAGTGTGGATGAGTGGCTGTTGGAAGCCCTAAATAGGTAAAAGCAGAAGAAGGCTAGAGTTATTTGAGGTTATGCTTCAAGGGCCCTTTTGTGGTGAGAGGAGTCACAGATGCCCTTTAAGTTGTATTTTTTCTTTTGAATATATCACAGGTTTCTTATCCAAAAAAAAAAAAAAAAAAAAAAAAACCTTGGTAAGTGAAACGAGTGTTATGCTTCAAGGGGTTTGTCTCCCCAAAAGTGTGGATGAGTGGCTTCTGGAAGCCCTAAATGGGTAAAAACTTAAGAAGAAGGCTAGAGTTATTTGGGGTTATGCTTCAAGGGGCCCTTCTGTGGAGTTGTTGGCTAGAAAGGAGTCACCGACGCCCTTTAAGTTGTATCTTTTCTTTTGAATATATCACAGGTTTCTTATCCGAAAAAAAAAAAAAAAAAAAACCTTGGTAAGTGAAACAAGTGTGATTAGATGTTGTTAATCAATCTCTTAATTTAAGTGCAAAGCTTTAGGAGCTGTTTTGGGCAAGGAGTTACAGGGAGTAGAAGTTAGTAAGTCTGGAGAGTTAGGAAGTCTGTGTTTGGGATAAAGAGTTGTTTAGTCTGGAGTTAGGAAGTCTGTGTTTGGAGCAAAGAGTTGTTTAGTCTAGAGTTTTAAAGTCTGTGTTTGGGGTGCAAATTTGTTAAACCTAGAATTCTGAAGCCTGAATTGATTTTAGCTTTTTTTGTACAGTGTTTTCTACAATTTTTCAAATTTCCATTATTAAAGATTTGTTCTCATAAATTCTAAGATTGAGATTTATTGTTTTTATTAATTTATGTATATTTTACAAATTTCTTTAAAGAAAAAAAAAGATTTTCATCAAAATACCACACATTCTTTTTTCAATATCTCTCACATTAATTATTCATTTGCCTTAGATAATTTTCAAATAACAGAAAGTCTTACAATAATTTTTAAATATTACATGTGATTTGGAAAGATTTTAATCCATTAATTTAAAGGGATTCAAATAAACTTCAAAAATTTTATGTTATTATTCTCTCAATTCTAGAAATAATATAGATTTGTTTCGTCAATCCTAAAATTGAGAGTTTAAATTATATTATTTTATGAATCTTTTACAATTTTGTTAAAGACTTGTTTTCGTCAATTTTAAAATTTTAATTTAAGATTTGTTTTCCAAGCTTAATAAAAGTTATAATTTTTTTTTCATAATTTAAGATTTTATTTTTCTAACTAATCAATGTAATGAATTATCTAAAGTTTGATTAATTTGAAAATAATATATTCTTTGAAGTTTTAAAATAACTAAGTTAAAAATAAAATATCAAATATTTATGCTATTTTAAAACAATTAAAGTTCAAAATAAATATATATATTTTTAACACGATTTAAAATGAATATCATACATACTTTTGTTCAAAATATTATATATTTATGTTATTTATTGTAATAATTTTATTTTATTAAGTTTGAAATGAGAAATCGTTATTTTTTTACTTTGAATATGATTAGTTTGAAAATCAAATTTTTTAATACGTTAATCTTTTTAAATACTAATTTCTTAAATTGTAATACGGGTTCCTTTAAAATATGTTTTTCTTATCTTCAAATCATAAAATTATATATATGTTTGAGCTATTAATAAAAATAAATAAATAAATAAGCTTCAAAAAGATAAGATTGTTATTTGTTATAAGTAATTTTAGTTTAAACTTAAAAAAAAAAAAATGTAGATGACATGTGAAAAAAGTGAGATAGGGAGATTTTTATCAATTAAAAAAAATGTTATGTAGTACTCTAATTTATATTAAATTTTCAATTTAAATAATAGTATCATATCTAAAACATTCTTATATAATTTATATTTAAAAAATAAAATTATAGAATAAAAAGAAAAATATTTCTGTTAAAAAATTTATTAAAATTATAGGATAAAAATAAAAAAAAATTAATAATTATTTATTTTTAATGATTAAATAGTAATAATAATGAGAAATTTTATATAAAAAATAAAGAAAAATTTTTAAATTAAGAAATTAAAAAAATTATGTAAAAGAGAGAGAGAAAGGAGAGAAGAGAAGAGAGAGGGGTAGGAGTGAGGTGAGGTGAAGAAAAAAGGAGATAGGAAGGCCCACAATAGGAAGTTAGAAGATGAGTTAATAAGTTTGTGGGGCCCACAATAAGGAGTTGGAGGAGGAGTTAATAAGTTTATGGGGCTCACAATAGGAGTTAAACTATCCTTGGGCCAACAAGGGGTTGGGGGGAGTTATTAACTCCTCCCAACTCCACAATCCAAACACCCCCTTAATGCTTTTTATGGTGGGAGGTAAAATGTCATTTTTTTAATGAAAAAACATAAATCAATTTTCATTGAGATAAGATGAAAGAAGACACGCTATAGCAGTTTCCTACACCACCTTGCAATCCACTCTAGTAACAATCCTTGGCCATATGCCCGGTCTTACCACACTTAAAGCAAGCGTCGCCACCGCCCCCTCCCCAACCCCCACCTTAACTCCTGTCACCACCAAGTTCTTGCCCACCACTGCCGCTTTCACCATTAAATCCATATCTACCATCACGTCTCCCTCTCCCACCACCGCCTCCTCCACTTTTGCCTCCATGCCCACCTCCTCCACCGCCATAACCACTACGTTGTATCCACGACTACCTAGCGCAAACGATGCACCAAAGGCCAATAACATCAACTACCATGGAAAAGCCATCTATCAGCTTCCTCCTTGATCACATACTCCACATCCTCTCTGATATCAAAGCTCCAAAAGCCCTTAGATCTAATGGAGGTTAGTGAACAAAAAGAATCTAACTTCCCTGCCTTCTCACAGGTTTTGGAGGGATTTCTTGATTTTCTTGAAGGTTTCGATTGGCTCCCACATCTCTAGGGTTGTCTTAAGCTTGCTGAATAGTGATCAATTGGTTTATTTGCTGCACTTCTGCAAGTTGGCCAATTGCTCGTTGAATGTCATTAAGTCCTTTTCTGATTTCTTCCACCGCCGACTCAACTGATTGCAAGCGACAATCTAAGACTTGGGGTGTGGGGGTGGAGGCTTCTGCATCCATGGGGCCATGTTGCGCTCGAGTGATACAAAAAAAAGCCCCCAGATCGATTGCACTGATACAAACTTGATGCACTCAAGTTTGCATATTTTAATATGAAAATGGCAATCAACCTTAAAACTTAAAAAGAGGTCATATTTATGCACTAAAAAAAGGCCAACTAACAGCCTAACTAACTAAAGCATCGGCCAAATAACAACCCAAAAGATTACAAGAAAGAGTTTAAAACAAACTTAAACATAATCGGGTAAAAGAGTAAAAACATCCGAAAGCCCCTACATCATCCCACCTCCCTAGTTGGAGAAATGAAACCATGGCCCTTCTAGTCACTGAACCATTTCACTTTCCTATCGACCATACAACTGCAAAACCTTAATACCCCTTCTATCTCTCCAGTCACTTCGGGACTATAGGGATACAAAAAATTTTATCATGAAGCCAATGAATAATTACAGTGTTGATGAATACCCTACTGCTAGTAATATTTCATTGATTCTAGAAAGACAAAATTCAAAAATCCAAGCAAACAGAGATAAACTAGCTAGCTAGGTTCCATCAAAAGAAGATATTGAACTGACATAGATTATCAAAGGTCAATTTTAATTCTTGCAACTCAGTGATCTTGAGTCCCACTGAGAGCAATTCTCAGAGGTACCAAAGCATCTCACAGAAATACAGACGAAAATATATGAATTCTTGATATAAATGGGGTTCTCAAAGTTATTACCATACCAATCCATCATGGCATATACTTTCAACACTTCCTTTTTTCCTTGTAAAATAGGATGGTATGGGGACATAAAAGGACCAGAGTAAATAACCAAATTGAGGCTTAAAGTTAAAGAAAATCACCACTTTCCACTTTCCATCCATCACTAGATAATGCTTGTATGCGTCCCCATAAATCTTCTAAAAAATCCTGAAACAACCACAAAAACAAAAGGATTAATGTAATAAATGTTGGTAATTTCATAACAACAATGTGACAAAACCAACTTTATCTTTTTTGAGCTCTGGTGGGGGCATGGGGAGGAGGGAACAAATGGGAGGGAAGACATGGTGGAAGCTTTTTCTCCATGGGCTGGTTTATTATTAAAATTCTTTCATTGTTGCTAACAGTATTTGGTTACGGTTTCTAAAGGCCACTGGTTTTTACTTTATAGTTAGTTCGCCTTGTTGGGTTGAATTTAGTTGTGGGTTGGTTGTTAATCCTGAGTGCTAAGCAGTTCACAGGCTAGACATCACTACCTAACTCCCATAGAATAGCTTAGATCCGGATATCAAATGTTTCGTTTTTTTTAATTCTCTGCTTCTAAATATTAAGCTTTTTTTATAGGAAATTGAGAAAAGCTTGTATTAATCAAAAGGTTAACTATACAAAAAGGGGAGATGAGATATCCCAAAATCCCCGCTAACCAAAGGGTTATAAATATTAAGCTTGTTTATGAACAATCCTTTCATTTGTTTTTCTCCTTTTAATTTTTTTTTTTTTTTCAAATCTTAGCTAAATTTGAAAAATAAATAATAGATTTTTAGATACTCGTTTTTTTAAAGAAAATAGGTTTATGATTTTAAAAGCGTTTTAGAAAATATAGATGAGAAAACAAAGAGATCCTTGGTAAACAAGCTTAACTTTTAAAAACAAAATCATTATCATACTACTTGTGTTCAGTTCCAATCATAAGGCAGAATCTCCAACTGAAATAACACAGGTTTTTCTTATGACATCACAGATTGGACACCATGACAGATATAACTAATGGGGTTGCAACACACACACACACACACATATGTATATTTAAAAAAAAACAGTCAACCTGAAACAGATTTCCCATTAGGTAGAAAAGATTAGAATGATGATAAAGAATTACCACAACTAGTGAAATTATACCTTCTCGTTAAGAGTTTTCTCAACTTCACCATCATCCTCAAAAAAGGATAAACCAGTGTCCAAGGTATGCCTTCGGATGCTTAAGTAAGCCTCTACTCCAACCATAACTCTCTCGAGCTCTTCAGGAACTTGCTGTGTACAAAAGTGAGTTATCAATGGTAGAGGCTCTTTAGCCAACATGAGTATAGTTCAGCAGTTAAAAACATCTTTATTTCCTCTAAGAGTTTGTAGGTTCGAAATTCTCACCCCACATGTGTTGTAATATTCTAAAGATAGTAGAGGTTCTTTAAATAATTCTTTTAGAGCAATCATAGGAAAAGAACCAAATTTTCTATCAAAGTTAAGAGAAGAAATAAGGGGACTGCAACGAAGGAGAAGAAATTAAATAATTCTATCAAGATCTGCAAGCGAAGACACCAGATTGACAAATGTCCACAACTGGCGATTACTGTGGCCCAAATTAAGATTGCACTTATAAAAATAAAGGGAAAAAAAAACAGAAGTCTTTTCTTATAGAAAACCATGAAACAAGAAGTATTGAATCGAATATAAAAGACAAAAGTGAGAATATTATCAAATAAGACTTCAATATCTCAAGCCACAGTGTCCCCAGGTCAAACAATGACCACTTGGTTTAATCCCAGGGATTTCACCAAATCATCAACCGTTATCTTTCATTTTAAAGATGTTATACATTATTAAAAATATATTCTAATAAATATACGAAATTATACATCAGGAAAAAAAAAGTTTGTTACGTAGTTGGACCTGTTAAGGTATATCAAATCAGGGCCAATGTTCTAACATAGGAAATAAATCCAATTAATAACAAGAATGAGACGACAGTATTGAGAAAGATGTCCACCACCCAATTTTGTAACCTAGGATAGAACTCCAATTCATAACAAGAATGCAAGGACAATGTTGAGAAAGATGGTCCACTAAGTAAAGAAATTATTCAGAGACGAAACAACAATACCTCAACCAGTTCAGCTCCTCCCCAGGGAAAACAGGATAGAATGCAATTTATGTAAAAGTCAGCACGTGCCTGCCATGCAGGGTTTCCCTTCTCTTCATCCACTGTTGTGGCAGCTGAAGATAATAATGTTTCAAAAACAACAACTAGAGAAGTGGACAGCAGGACTTTACTGCTCATCTACGTAAGACAAGAGAAAATGAACTCACTTAAAAGGTCAGAATATTTTCTTAAGATGACAAAAGAAAACTATAATACGTTAGGTTTTCCAATTTTAAAAAATGATAATAACTCAGTCATAAACAATATATTGTTAATAGCAAAACCAAGCATACCAATGCGGTTAGAAAGCGTAACAAAATCCGGATCTTGTGGCAATTTCCAGAGTTTAAGGCCTCCTGAGAAAGAACTAAGAGTAAGATAAACGAAACATCTCTGATGAAATAATTGAAATTTGAATTGTAAGGATACGAGTCAGACATGCCAAAAACCTTTTTTTATATGAAACAAAAAGATTTTATATTCATATCAGCAAAAGGAAGACAAGTTAAGGGCCATAGAAAGAACCCCTCCCCAAACAAAAGAACTGTCACATAAAAACCGTCCAATTTCTAACAATCAAGGCAAGGCTATAAGTACACCAAAAACATTTAATTTATAGCTGTTCTATAATTGGCACTAACAGAAGAGTAATCAAATAATGCAGAATACTTGTCATTTTTTGTTTCAACAAAGAATACTTGTCCTAGATTGCACTATGCTTTTTTTTTAATATCCGTGAATATCCAAGCCAGCTTGCAAACGCCTCGACTATTTTCACAGGTCAACCGCTTGACCCTACTACATTTGATTGCCAAGGTAACTCGTAGGAAAATCTTAACTATGCTTGTGTTATTCTTAATTAGCAAGAATTGGAAAGAAGAAATGAAGGAATACCAAGCAAGTAAAAGCAAGAAAAGGGATGAATGCTTTACCAGACTATATTGAAAGTTAACAAAATAAGATGTGTATGGATGAAGTGAAGTAGTATTGGAAGTCTGTGGTGGTATGACATAAAAATGAACAAGCATGAGCAACAGTATTACTCGTCAAGGAACGAGTAGTAGAAGTCAACCATAATGTTTATTTTGCAACTAACGGAACTTGGATATCGTATGTTTTTTACACATAGGTGTGATATATATTAATCTTTAAGGCTTTGACGTTCAATGGCTATTATTTATTTTACAAATTTAAACTATATACAAACTTTGGTTAAATTACAAGCTAAGAAGCACAGATACGGACACAGGACACGGCAGAACACGACAATATGTCAATTTCTAAAAAACTAGGACACAAACACGTTGGGGATATGATTTTTTTTAATTATTTTTTTAGGATATATTTAGATTTAAACCATCTCAGGTTCAAACCCTCAGGTGAGCTTAATAAATAAAAACCCTTGATGTCTCCCGGGTTCGTGCCTTGGGGTGGGCGCGGATTCCCCAAGGTATAGGGGAGCAAAGCTCCGACTCCCGGTTATCAAAAAAAAATCCACTAAAAAGCATAAAATGTCAAGTTAATTAACAATAGTAGTAGTACAAAACACATTATCCAACATTCAACAAACAAAGTTTTCAATACAAACAAGAGTAAATACAAAAAAGGAAACGGAAAATAGTTTTACATACAAAAAGGAAATGGAAAAGATGTTTTGTTCGTGGATGGCAGAAGATTTTTTACTTTTTAGTTTTATTATTTATTGTTTTTTTAATGTCTTTTTTGTGTTTAAAATTTAAAATTATATGGGCTTTTAACTTTTAATGGGCTAGGCCCTTTTTTGGTTAAAAAATTGCCCAACGTGTCCAACGCGGGTCCGAAATTAAAAAATAATAATAATAATAATAAGGGACACATAAATTGGCGTGTTGGACACGTGTCTAAGCGTATCCATGTACGACACGGACACTATCTAAAATAGAGTATTTGTGCTTCATAGATCACAAGTTTAGTCCTTTTTTTTATGAATTAGTTTAGTCCCTACTTTCAGTAATGTATCTAATAAGTCTCTAAACCTTAAACGTGTCTAATAGATCCTTAAACTTTCAATTTTGTTTTTAATAGGATGTGTCCTTGACCTATATTCAACATTTTTTTTTTCAAATCATGAACCTAATAGACACTTAACCCTAGCATTTCGATTTTGTGTCTAATAGAACCATGAGTTTAAAAAATGTTCAATAGGCTCCTAAGAGTTCACTTCGGCTCCACATCTCAAGGGCAGTTACATGGATGATTTGGAATGAAAGAGATTCTAGGATATTTCAAGACAAAGAAAGATCTCCTCAACAAGTCCTTGATACATTTCTTTTTATGGCTCTTTATTGGCGTAAAATTGTTATTCCCTACAGGCTACCGCAACTATAGCTTGAATTCTCTCATATCCAATTGGAGAAGTTTTGTGTAATCCCTTTGGATGGATTTTCCATTTTGTAGCATTTTATTTAACCAATGAAGTTGTCTCCTATCCCAAAAAAATTAATGAATAGGCCAAAAACTTATTAGACACAAAATTGAAAGCTCAGATACCTATTAGACACAAAATTGAAAGTTCAAGAACCTATTAGCCACAAAATTGAAAATTTAGGGACCAAGTACACACTTTTTAAAGCTTTTGGACCAATTAGACACAACTTTAAAAGTTAAAGAACTAAATTTGTAATTTAACTTTTTTTTTTTATTTTTTGTATGGAAGTGTCTTACTTCACTTCACTAAGACAATGACAATGTCTCTTTCTCGCCTCTCACCTTGAAGGTGTCAAGAGACTTGTCCCCTTGAGGCAATTGGATCGAATTTTGAGAGGATGTGTGGTTGGGGGCATAAGAGGAGTTTAAAAAGGAAGGAACTCAGCAGGAAGTCCAAAAGGCACAATAAATGAAAACACCTTAACCATTTGATCTGCAAAATCGCTAACCTGAAAATTTGTGTGAGTTTGCTCCACAATTTTCTTCACGAAGTCTTCATTTTCCAAATTCATTAATCCAATCTGTATGCACAACGAGATAGACATATAACCTTCATTTTCCAAATTCATTAATCCAATCTGTACTGCTATGAAATATTTTTAAGTACTATTAAATCTGCTAAACATTAAACCAAAAAAAAAAAAAAAAGAGACCATGTTTACCAATTGGAGTGAGATTATAAAGGAATCAAAGGGCATATAAAGGAAACAAGGGGCATACAAAAAAACATCCCCACAAAAGGAGCCATACTAATTCTTTTTTCTTTCTTAAGATGAAAAATCATTCCTTTCATGAAAGAATATACAAATGGCATATGAAAAAATTTGAAAAAAATAATTTTATATATATATATATATCAGAGGGAGCCAAAGCAACAAACCAAACTAGGGAAAAAGAAAAAAGGTTGTTTTTTCCTGTATGAAACATACAATTTTGTTGAATCAATATAATGAAGTATAGGAAAAAGAGGAAATGCTCGACCCATTGCATTTCATAAATTTTAATCTCAAGTTCGGTTTTTTTATGGGAAACATTTAGAAATTTGGTAAATAAGATTTATACAACTGTACAATACTATACATGTAACAAATAATTAAGAAGTTAAAGAAAAGATATCCACAGGAGGTCTGAAGGATGTAATGTACTTTACCAATGTCCCGTACAAAGGAGTCTTATGAGGCAATTGTTCAACACATTGTAGAAGGAACTGTCAGACGAGAAAAAAGAAAACAGTGTAAATACCACAAGCATAGAGTAGTTAGACACAGCTCACGCTTGCTACAAAGGGATACCATACGACTAAAGACGTTACCAGCAAAAGAAAAAAAGACTCCGTTCACACGTACTACTAATACAGTAATTCAACCAGTATAATTTCATTCAATACAAAGACTGCAATTTTCATCAGCACCCAGATAGATTATAGAGCAAAGAATGTGCAGAAGCAAATAATTACAGGCAAAAATTCATCTCCATAGTGATCCAGCTCCCGCCGAATCGCACCGAAGCAAGTCTCCTGCAAAACCCAGATAAAAATCAACGGCCAGTAGTCGAATACTGGAGTTCAAATGGAAGAAGGGTGAAAGAGAGAGACGAACAATATGGTCTTTGAAGTCGGAGGAGGTGCCATATTCCGGAGACTTGTCGCCAATTCGGAGAAGAAGACTCTTCCAGCTGCTCATTACTGCCTAGAAGAAGAAAGGTGATAGTAGAGGGAAAATGGGGATATGGGGAAGTGGGTTCGAATTACACGGGACTGTAGAAGCAGAGATGTTTTCGGAGAAGGAAGAACGTATCAATCAATGCAAATGGGGGATTTGGAGAGAGAGGCGGAGAGCGAGAAATTAGAATGTTTGCTTCGTGGAAAGAAGAAAGCTTTGTAAACGGGGAAGGACAGGGAGGGGGATTAGAAGGGTTTTGGAAATTAAATTACAGACTTCACACGAACCCTAGAATATAATCAACAAATGGCCCATCCAACCCGCCAATTCCAACATAGCTTAGTTTATAAAATAACCGTTATCATGTTAAGTGTTAAAATCTTTAAGGGGCTGTTTAGGGCCAGGGTTATAATAATCTGTGTTATAATAACTCGTGGAATATTCTGCATCCCAAACACAGACTATTATAACCTCAGACTAAATAACTCTACATTTTAAATAATATTATATTATTTCACAGACTATTATAACTCATGTTATTATAACCCACTCAGTGCCCCAAATAACCCCTAACTGAGTTCTGTATTTGAAAAAAATTAGACCAAAATACATTTTGGTACCTCAAATTTTAAAATTGACACTTTTAGTTTTGAGATCTGAAAAAATATATATTTAAACTGTCTCAAAGTAAGTTGACTATCGAAAGGTGACAATAACATGGTCATTTGTCACATCACAATCCAATAACACAAAGTAAATAATATAAAATTAATATATTTTGCCACGTAATTCTAATCAACCATCAAGTAATGCCTATGTCACTCTTTCATTAGTCAATTAATGGTCGACTAGCCTCATGACCATTTAAATCGTTTTTAAAAATTTACCAACTAAAAGTGTCTATTTTGAAATTTTAGGGACCAAACAGATACGTACTCCAAACTTCAAGGTCGAAAATTGTATTTTGCCCTACAAATTCATTACAGATGAGTCCATGGAAAATCACTTCTTAAAGCATATTCATTTGCAAAATTCATTCATCCAATAGTGGATTCTAAATATCTTCTTCCTAACAAATTTTAAATTTCGATTTTATCATTCAAGGAAATTAAGGTTGATTTCATATGTGTCTAGTATTTTTTCATACAATTGAATTATATCTTATAATTTTTCGAACTGGTTAGTTGAGCGCAACCATTAGAAAAAAATATAATATCATAATTTTTCAACACATTCTTTTATAAGTCGTTTTTTCTAATACTTAACAATAGAAGTGCCCATCAAAATCGACTAACCAAAAAATGCGATTCGATTTGGTTTGGGGTTCAAAAACCGAACCGAACTGCATTGTATATATAAAAATATAATATTATATTACATTTATATATAATACATAAAAGTTTAAAAAAAATAAGATTAAATTATCAAAAATACCCATGAACTATAGGGTTGGTTTTAATTATACCATTGAACTTTGAAAAGTTTCATTTTAACCCTTGAACTTTGAAATTAGTTTCAAAACAACCCTTAAAGGTTTTTTCCGTTAAATTTATGGACGAAAAATGACGTATCTGTGTATGTTTTGATTTTTTTATCAACGTATATGTTCAATATTCACACAAGTAACAATATAAATGCAAAAACATCATTTTCTGTCCATGAATTTAATAAAAAAAAGCCGTCAATGGTTGTTTTGAAACAAATTTCAAAGTTCAAGGGTTAAAATGAAACTTATCAAAGTTCAAGGGTATAATTGAAACCAACCCCATAGTTTAGGGGTATTTTTGATAATTTAACCAAAAAATAATAATAAAGAAAGAAAGAAAAAAGACATGTCAGTCGCATTAGTCCCTTTAAATGTGTCGTTTTTTTTTAATGACTATTTCCAGCAAGATCGAAAACCAAATCAATACCGATTTTTGCAATTCGGTTCGGTTCGATTCTGGCCACACATGCGTTTCGGTTCTTTTTAATTTTTGGTTCAATTTCGACTTGACTCTTAAACCAAACTGACCAAAAACATGACCACATCTGCTTAACAAATAATTTGGTAAATTGAAAGCATGTAACATTTTAAATAGTTATTTTTTTAAAATTATAAATTATAAAAATAAATAAATAAATAAATAAATAAATGATAGTATAGTACATCTATTTTAGTCAATATAACTAAATCACAACAATTTAGTTTTTATACTCTAAAAAAAAGTTTTCATATACCCAAACATCGTAATGCTTTTTTTTAAGTTTAAATTTGAAATTTAGAAAATACTAGTTTACTTCACAATACAATTGTCGATAATTGTTTAGTTTTTTCTAATACTTAACAATAGAAGTGCCCGTCAAAATCGACTAACCAAGGCCCCGTTTGATAACCATTTGGTTTTTGGTTTTTAGTTTTTGAAAATTGTGCTTGTTTTCTCACCATTTCTCTACAATAGTTTTCATCTTATCTACAATGGTTTCCATGTTTATTAAGAAAACACTTGAATTCTTAGCCAAATTCCAAAAACAAAAATAAAGGAATCATGTTTTGGATTTGTAGAAGGCCTATGATTATGCAAATTGGAATTTCATTTTTGGGTTCATTTTGGCCATGGGTACCCCGCTTCAGTTTGCTAGTTGGGTTAGGGCGTGTATTACGTCCCTTATGTTCTCTATCTTGGTGAATGGTTCCATGCATGACTATTTTCCAGGTCATAGGGGGTTCCATTAGGGAGTTCCCTTGTCTCCATATTTATTTGTCATGGTTTTGGAGTCCTTTCTCGTCTGTTAAACGGTCCACCTGAGCGATTTGCTTTTCATCATCGGTGTGAGAGGGTTAAGCTGACACATTTTATGTTTTGTTGATGATCTGATGATTTTTAGTAGTGCGGATCAATGTTCGTTGAGTTTTATTCTGGATTGGTTGAGAAAGTTTGAGGCCTTGTTGTTGCATGCAAATCATGGTGAGAGTTCATTCTTCTATGTGGGTTTGCCGGATTTGGATGCTCATTTGTTGGTATATTTTCTAGGGTTTCTTTAGCGTATATCCAGGTGCGTTGTCTTAGTCTCCCTCTAATTTAAGGCATGTTGACTTACCATGATTGTAAGTAGTTGCTAGAACATATTACTACTCGTATTAGTAGCTGGTTTGCGCGGTCCTTATCCTATGTTGGCAGGTTGCAACTAATCTAGTATGTGATTTAGAATTTTTCGGTGTTTTGGGCCAATGTGTTTGTTCTTCCAGCTCAGATTGTCCATGAGGTTGACCGGGCTCTGCGCGCTTATCTTTGCAGGGGATCCTTCCTCTTTGAGGGAGCTAAGGTAGCTTAGGAGGATATTTGTCCTCCCCGAGGAGATGTTGGTTTTGGTATTAGGCACCTTAGGTCCTATAATTCTGGTGCTGTTATGAAGCTTCTTTATGGTTCTTTATGGATGACCTGTGGGTTGAGGCGTATTTATTGTGCGGTTGTTCCATCTGGGCATTGGGCCCTTATGCCAAAAAGTTGTGGTGTTGGAAGTCGATTCTCCACCGTTGTGATCAATTTCATCCATTAGTTCGATTTTCTATTGGTAATGGTTGTTGGTGTCAAGTTTGGTTGGATCCATGGTTGTCAGTTGGCTCTATTTTTCCCTAGTATAATGATTGGGTGATTTCTACTGTGGGGAGTAATCTATTTGCTCCAGTTGCTGATTTTCTGCTCCCTGATGGATCTTGGGTCTAGCCATGTGTTTTGCATGACCTTTTGCCTCATGTCCATTGCGTTCAGCCTTGTATGACCTAAGAGGATAGAGATGTTTGGTGCCCTTATCAATTTGGACAATTTTTTGTGGCGAGTGCTTGGAAGCTATTAGACCACGAAGCTCGTTGGTGACTTGGGATAGGTCCCCATACATTCTTTTATTGCTTGGTTGGCAGTGCATGATATGTTGTTCACTAAGGACCATCTTCACATATGGGATTGCTCTATCCTTACCGATTTCTTACTGTGATCGTCTCCTGTGGAATCAAGGGATCATTTATTCTTTTAGTGCCCTTTTAGTCGTGCAGTGTGGGGGTAGTGTTGTCTTAAAGAGGGTCCCACAATCGGATTCTTCTTGGGCCACAGAGTTAGATTGGGTCTGCCAAGTGAGCAGGGGAAAACGTCATCGTTGTTGAGTTTTGAGGCTTGCCTAGTGTGCTTCCATTTATCATATTTGGAAAAAGCATAACTTTCAGCTCCATGGGTCGGCTGCTAGCACTCCACAGTCCATCATTTATGTTATTTAGGCAGGTGTAGCTTCTCATTGACAGCAAAGAGGAAGTCGGAGATTTTCATCCCAATCACAAAATCTAAAGAAATTTATTGAAAGAACAATTACTCTATGTTGTGGCCAAGGAATAAACCCTTTGGAGACAAAAAATGCAAGATTAAGTGGCTTAGAGATGGTGATATAAACTCCTCCTTTTTTCACCGAATTATGGCTACAAAAAGGAGAAAAAGCTCTATCACTAAAGTTATGTCCAAGAATGGTACAAGTTGTTTTACTGATTCGAATATTGAAAATGAGTTATTCTCATTTTTCACCAATCTTTATACCAATAAGTCAGGATCCCGCTCTCTTCCCAGTATCTCTAATTGAGACCCTCTTACTGCACAACAAGCCTCGCTCCTGGTATCAAATTGTACTGAAGAAATATAAAATTAGTAGTGTCAGATTTGGGCACTAATAAATACCCTGGACCATACGGTTTACTGCATAGTTCTTTAAAAAGTTTTGGAACATCCTTAAAAGTGACATGTTGAGGGTATTCCATGATTTTTTTTGGGAATGAGATTATTAATGCATCTCTTAATGAAACTTGTATATGTCTTATCCCTAAAAAGGTTGACTACCGCACTATTAACGACTATTGACCTATCGACCTCTCACTTATTATCTATATAGGATTATTGCCAGAGTCCTTTCAGAAAGACTAAAAAAGGTTCTCCTTCACATCATTACTGACTATCAATCAACATTTATCGATGTGGGCAATGAGCTTGTACATGAATGGACAAGGAAAAAGAAAATGGGTTTTCTCATCAAATTAGATATTGAAAAAGCATTTGAGAAGGTGGATTGGACCTTTCTTGACAATGTTCTAGAAGTCAAAGGGTTTGGCCTTGTATAGTGAAAATGGATTATTGGTTATATATCCTCGATAAATTTCTCCATTATTATCAATGGGCGTTCAAGGGGCAAGATAATAGCCATTAGAGGTATTCGACAAGGCGACCCTCTCTTTCCCTTCCTTTTTATTCTTGTTATGGATTGTTTTAGCCATCTTCTGTACCAATCGGCTTATTTGGGATCCATAAAAGGATTTGAAGTTGGACCTAGTGGCTGCAATATTACTCACCTCCAATTTGCAGACGATACTCTTCTTTTTTCCTCACACGAATATTGGGTTGTCCATAACATGTTTGATGTGGTTCATGCTTTTGAGAATGTCTCGGGGCTCGACATTAACATTTGCAAAACTGAAATGATTGGTATCAATATTGAGGATAGCAAGCTTCAATTCACCGCCGCCCAGTTTGGGTGTAAAATTGGGGGGTGCCTAACTCCTACCTTGAACTCTCATTGAATGGCAACCCAAAGCTTTGCTCTTTTTGGTCCCCCATTGTGGAGAAAATACAAAGGAGATTAGATGGGTGGAAAAACTTTTATATAATTAAGGTGATAGGAATGAACTATTCATCCCGCAGCGGAAGCATTGAATCGTCTTTGATTTTATTTAAAATTAAACTAAAAATAATATTAATTATGAAAACTTACTTTTTGAGATAAATATGGAGAATATTCTGACGGGTATTTATCTCATCCACAAAGTCTTCCTAACTATGACTCTAACACAAGATCAAGGCTTGTGGGAGCCTTTTGAAAGAAAATCCTCGAGAGATTGAAGAGGAAAAAATCTAGAGATCTAATTCTCTATTGAGGAGATGTGTGTTCTATGAAGAATGTCCAATGACTCACCCCTAGAGTCCTATTTATAGTAGTCTAGGGAAGATAATTAAATAATATATTTTAATATCTAATATATTAAAATATATTTATCTAACAAATTTGAATCTTATTCAAACATTTTAAAATTATCCTACAACATCTATTTCTTAATTTGAATTCAATTCAAATTTAATAAATATATTTTCTTTAATGTATTTAATATACATTAATTATTTTAATATTTAATGCATCAAGTACAATAAATATATTTTCCTCTTTCATATGTAATATATCTAATATGTTAAATATTAATTTGAACATTTCAAAATTTTCTTTCAACTAAATTGATCTTTTAGTGTTACTATGAGCTAGTAAGGGGACCTTATGAACCTACAGATTATAAGCTTCAATGATACAAAATTAATTAATTAAACTCTTTAATTAATCAATTTTCATTCATTAACTCTCAGGTCACTCCACTATAGACCTAAAGTTGCACTCTTATGCACTGTAGGACAAGTTGTGTCAATTGATACAATCACTACATGCAAGTCCATCCTTCACGAGTTGTTCATAATTACAGCTGGGTCAAAAGTCTGTTTTACCCTTGTAATTACATCTTGCACCTTAAGTACCACTGATCCTCTAATAAACAATTTGTTTATGATCCAACCATAAACTAAGTCCCTCTCGGGCCAGTGAGAGGGTGGGGCCCCATTGTTCAAGTCCCGAAATCAACACTTAAGGAAACTACTCATCTACTTACCCTATATGGGAATGAGTGAATTTCATCTTGTGAGATTATGTTCCCAGCTCCCTATTTGGTCAAGTCCCTAAAATGGTAGGCTTATTGGATCGGCAACAAAAGCCTCCCTCACCCATGCAAATCAAATGACAAGCCCTCACAGGCAGGAGTTCATAACTCACTCAAGATTAAGATCGGTCACATATGATAATCCTGATGAAATATTAATATTCTCAATTAACGGATTTATAAAGAGATATTAAATATTTCGTGGTCCAGCCTTATACAAACTCATTATATAAGATACTATCACTCACATGTCTCCACATGAACGATTTGGATCAAATCATTTGTAACTATTACAAAGTGGGGCGTATTAATAGTGTTACCAGGATAAGACACCTAACCTTATCCATATACTATGACTCTTTAGGTTATTTCTTGAACACGATCCTCCTGTATGTCAACCACATACTGTTCAATATTACACTAATAACCTTTGATTTTTCATATAATGGATAATATTATATTGCAAATAAATAATCAAAACTATTATTAATTATTAAATAAATAATTAATTATGAGGCTTTAGGGCATAAATCCAAACATAAGGGAGGTAGACACACTCTTATCCAAGCAACACTTTCTAACCTCCCCACATATTATATCTCCCTTTTCAAAATACCAAACAAGGTTGTCAAGACTATTGAGAGACTGTTTCAGAACTTCCTTTGAGGAGGCCTTGATGAAGGCTTCCATAAGCACCTTGTTAAATGGGCCACAGTTCGTTTCCCTTTCAAGAATGGTGGCTTGAGTCTCCATAGTATAAAAGACAAAAATCGGGCTCTCTTGGCAAAATGGGTGTGGAGATACCAAAAGGAAAAAAGATCTCTATGGATATGCATTATTGATGCAAAAATTGGCACTAAGAATCATAATAACCATCCGGGTAGCTTCTCTATTCACTCCTCTAATGGCCCATGGAAGAGAATTTTGTAGCATCAAACTCTTATACACAACATTGTGGTGACGAAAATTGGAAATAGGGCATCCACTAATTTTTGGCATGATCGATGGTTTTGGGGGGGGGGGGGGGGGGGGTCTCACTCTTGTTCACAGATTTCCCTCTGCTTTTTTTCTTATCAAATAGACAACAAGCTACCGTCAAAGAAATGTGTGAAGGGAATAATCTAATTAAACCCAAGCGGAAGCGTAAGAATCGGTTTGAGTTTATTTAGAATTAAATAATAATATTATGGTTAAGCATAACATACCTTGAAAATATGAAGATTCTTCTTGCGGGTCTTTATCTCATTCACAAAGTCTTTCTAGTTATGACTCTAACACAAGATCAAGGCTTGTGGGAGTCTCTTGAAAGAAAATTCACAAGGGATTGGAGAAGAAGAGGTTTAGAGAGAATTCTTTAATTCTCTATTGAGGAGATATGTGTTGTGAAATATGCACAATGGCTCACCCCTAGACCCCTAGAGTCCTATTTATAGTGGTATAAGGAAAATAATTAAATAATATATTTTAATATATAATATATTAAAATATATTTATCTAACCAATTTGAATCTTATTCAAACCGTTTAAAATTCTCCTACGACATCTATTTCCTAATTTGAATCCAATTCAAATTTATTAAATACATTTTATTTAATGTATCTAATATACATTAATTATTTTAATATTTAATGTATCAAATATAATAAATATATTTTCCTATTTTATATTTAATATATCTAATATATTAAATATTAATTTGAACACTTCAAATTAAATATTAATTTTGAAATGTTCAAATTTTAATATTTAATGTATCAAATACAATAAATACATTTTTCTCTTTTATATTTAATATATCTAATATATTAAATATTAATTTGAACACTTCAAATTAAATATTAAATTTGAACATTTCAAAATTTTCTTTCAACTAAATTGATCTTTTAGTGTTACTATGAGCTAGCAATGGGACCTTATGGACCTACAGATTATAAGTTCCAATGATACAAAATTAATTAATTAAACTATTTAATTAATCAATTTTCATTCATTAACTCTAAGGTCACTCCACTATAGACCTAAAGTTGCACTCTTATACACTGTAGGACAAATTGTGTCCATAGATATAATCATTACATGCAAGTCGATCATTCACGAGTTATTCGTAATTACAGCTGGGTCAAAAGTGATGGAGTTAATATTAAGAAAGCGGAAGAAATTTTGGATCTCGAGCACTCAAAGTACATCAATTTAACCAAACAAAAACATGCTCTAAACTGGAAAAAACCAGAAAGTATGAACTCATACCTTTGTAGCTCAAATTCTCCAAATTCTTTGCAAATCTTGGATCACCAACAATACTTGGACCACCACTAGAGTCTTCCCTACTATTCTCAGCCCTTGGAATGGATCGTGGGATCCTTTGTTAAGAGAATTTTTAGAGAGAAAGGAAGAGAGCTCAAGATAGTTTTAAAAAAAAACTATCAAAGAAAATTCATTCAATCCTTTTGTGTTTCATCCCATTTATAGGCACTAATGAAACCTCAATTTGCTTCCTATGGAAGACAACATTTGTCTTCCCATGGAAGACAACACTTGTCTTCCCATGGAAGACAACACTAGGTTGGATATATAGGATTAGTCAAGTTTCATTTAAATCAAAATTAATTTAAAAACTTGATTAATTAATTAAACCATTTAATTAATTTAATATCAAATATTAATTAAATAATTAGACCAATCCCTCTCTTTTATGACCAATCGTTTATACATGATCCCTATTCACGTATTAAACCGAACAAATATTTAAATCACATTTAAATATGTTCCTCTCTCTTTCTTGTGGTTTTAATTCATAATTAAATTATAGTACGTTAAGTATATCGCATATAATTAACGTTTACTCCTAAAACCGAATTTGAACAATTCAAATTCTTTTCTCTCAAATTATTCCAAGGCTTAGTCTGAGCTAGTAAGGGGACCTAATGGACCTACAGATCATGAGCTCCAACGATACGAGATTTAACCGGCCAAACTCTTTAGCCTAGCTAATCAACATTCGTTAACCACCGGGACACTCCACTAAAGCCCAGTGGCTGCACTCTCCTCACTGTAGATATATTTCTGTCCACTCGATATAACCATGATTAGTAAGTCGATCATTCACAGGTCGTTCGTAATTACAGCTGGGTCAAATAAACCGTTTTACCCCTGTAATTACTTCTTGTTCCTTAAGTCCCACTGATCCTCTAATGAACAATTGGTTTGTGGTCCAACCAACAAACCGAATCCCTCTCGGGCCAATGAGAGGGTGGGCCCATTGTTCAAGACCCGAAGTCAGCACTTAAGGGAACAACCTCTCTACTAATCCTTAAAGCAGGTAGGAGTGAATTCCATCTTGTATGACTATGTTCCCAACTATCTATCCGGTCTTATCCCCAAAATGGGAGGCTTATTGAGTCGGCAATCTCGGGCCACTCTCACCCATGCAAATCTAAGGATAATCCCGAATAAACAGGAGTTCATAGCACGCTCAGGATTAAGATCGAGTTACCTAGGTCATCGTATGAATATAGTCAGTTAAAACAGTAAACGGAGTTATAAAGTCTAAGTGACTATTTTGCGGTCCGGTCTTATACAAACTCTTTGCACAGGACGCCCCCACTCGCATGTCTCCACATGAACGATTCAGGATCACATCATTAGTACTATACAAAGTGGGCCGCGTCCATAGTGTCCCCAGAATAAGGTACCCAGCCTTATCCTTATACTATAGACCATTTTGGCTATTACTCGAACTTGATCCACTTTTATGTCATACATAAAGTTCAAGTATACATACTATAGCCAAGGGTTCTTTGTTCATTGGATTTGGGTTATAGAATACACAATTCACTTTATTCAATAATACATTTACTGAATAAACCTCAATAACATCTTTATAGTAAAATAGAATATACATTCAGTTTACAAAACCACAAGTTTTAGGACACAAAACCCAACAAAAAGTCTGTTTTATCCCTATAATTACATATTGCACCTTAAGTACCACTGATCCTCTAATGAACAATCTGTTTATAATCTAATTATAAACTAAGTCCCTCTCGGGTCAGTGAGAGGGTGAGGCCCCATTGTTCAAGTCTCGAAATCAACACTTAAGGAAACTACTCATCTACTTACCCTATATGGAATGAGCGAATTCCATCTTGTGAGATTATGTTCCCAGCTTCCTATTTGGTCAAGTCCCCAAAATGGTAGACATATTGAATCGGCTACAAAAGTCATTCTCACCCATGCAAATCAAAGGACAAGCCCTCACAGGCAAGAGTTCATAACTCACTCATGATTGAGATCGAGTCGCATATGATCATCATGATGAAATATTAATCTTCTCAATTAACAAATTTATAAAAAGATATTAAATATTTCGTAGTCCAATCTTATACAAACTCATTGTATAAGATACCCCCACTCACATGTCTCCACATGAACGATTTGGATCAAATCATTTGTAACTATTACAAAGTGGGCCGTATCAATAGTGTTACCAAGATAAGGCACCAAACCTTATTCATAAACTATGACCATTTAGGTTATTTCTTGAATATGATCTTCTCTCATGTTAACCACATACTGTTCAAGATTATACTAATAACCTTGGATTTTTCATATAATGGATAATATTATATTGCAAATAAAATAATCAAAATTATTATTAATTATTAAATAAATTACTAATTACAAGGCTTTAGAAGATAAATCCCAACAATGTGGAGGCAAGATTATGCTTTGTGGGACTTGCATTTCATAAGGGACTTTAAAGAAGAAGGAGCAAAAGAATGGGCTGATTTGAGCTTCATATTATATAGCAACCATTTGTCTAGTGAAAATGATATTTGGGTTTGGCCATATGAGAAATATGGTTCTTTTTTAACAAAATCTTTGCTAAACAACCTTGCTTTTCCATATGCTGACAATCGTTGCCTTTACACAAAGGCTATTTGGTCCGGTGTCTACCCAAAGAAGATTAAAATTTTCACATGGGAACTTGCACACTTGGCCCTAAACACAAATGACAAGCTCCAAAGGAAGTTCCCCTCCATGACTCTCTCTCCAAATAGATGTATCCTTTGCAAAGCCGACTTGAAGACACAATCACACATTTTTATCTACTGCAACTTTGCACAGCTTTTGGAATGATATAAGGCTTGCTTTCAATTGGTAGGTGCGCCTACCAAAGGACCCCCAAACTCTTCTATCATTACTCCTCTTGGGGCACCCGTTTAAAGACGAGAAGGATCTTATTTGGCATAATTTGATTTAGGCTTTTTCGTGGTCAGTTTGAATAGAAAGAAATCATAGAACCTTTGAATTGAAGGAGAAGACTTACTCGCTCTTCTTTGACAATGTGTCTTCTCCTTGCTTTATCTTGGTGTAAACAAAATTCTCTCTTTTCCTCCTATAGTATTTCTTATCTTTTGACCAATTGGAGATGTTTAATGTAACTCATTTGGTTTGGGGCTTTCTCTCCCCTTTTTTTTTGGCAAATTTCATACATCAATGAAATTGTTTCTTACAAAAAAAAAAAAAAAAAACTTAAAGTTATGTTATTTTATTTTTAATTTAGTCATTTTAAAATAACATATAGAATGTATTTTATTTTAATTTAATCAAATTAAAATTAGAGAAACTATGTACATTTTGCTCTATATGTAATTATATATACTAATTTCACTTTTTCTACGAACCATGTAATTTTTTTTCTCATTAACTACTTTACATTATGACACCTACCAAAATTTATGAAAAATTGGAAAAATACTTGGAAAAAAAAAGTTCATTTCTCAATGTTTGAACTTTTTGTCAAACCACTTTGTAAAATATACTTTCAAAATTTTAAGAATACCCTCTTACTTTTAACTTATTCATTCTATGCTTTTGACAATATTATTTAAATTGACATTACCATGAATGAAGTGTATGACATAAATTAAAGTTACCCGGACTACACATGGTATAATTCCAATTATGAATATGGTTGGGATAAAATCTTTTAAATATTGATATGCAAATTTTCACACAAATTTTGTCAAAACATTGATATGCAATTCAAAAACAAATTATTAGGTCATAAAAAATAGAAAAAAAAACAGTACAATAAATGTCTTAAAAAAACATAAATATACCAATTCCAACCCAATCTTGCACCCCAAACACATGTTTCAACAAACTATACAGACTAAAAAAATGCACCCCAAACACAATAACCATTAATCTTAGGATTTTTGGTTACGACATAGGAGTCCCAAAGTTTATGATTTTCAGGGTTTCTGATTCCAAGACAGTGCACCAAACAGTCCTAACACTACAAAGACCGCGAACAAGAATTGCACCCAGGACATCTAAAGGATACAAGCTCTTCTGTGCCCCCTAACCAACAAACCAAAAGCAATTTATGTAATTTTATATCAAGCAGAATATAAATAGATATTAAAATAATAATTTCAGAGGGAGTGCCCCTTATGTCCTTAACATAGATCCGCTCCTATATGGGTGAACATGTATTTTCATCAATTAAAAACACATTGTATTACAAGCTTGATTAATAAAATATACTTTAACATAAGGTTATCATTTTGTCATGAGTTTAAATATTTGGTGACAATAATAACTTGATAGGAAAAAATCTATACATGCCAACATGAACAAAATCCAATCGTTTAAGGGGCGTTTGGAGCATCGTTTCAGAATAAAAACTCTTGGAATCGGAACCTTGAGGGGTTTGTTATTGAAAGCTTGAGAATTAGAAAACAGTGTTTGAGGTGTAGTGTTCTGAAGACTAAGAATTAGAAAACAATGTTTGGAGTGTACTATTCAAAACTATGGGGCTGTGTTTTAAACCCATTGAGTTTGAACACAGTGGCTCAAACAACGTTTTGAGTTTGAATTCAAAAACCATCCAAACCCAACACGATGCTCCAAACGCCCTCTTGAGATTTTAGTAACCTATCTTATAAGTTGAAAGTTCAAATTCTTACATCCACATTTGCAAAATTATATTCTAAAAACAAATAGTATGCATACAACACTAATAGGAGGATATTTATCAGCTTGAACATGGTTTAATTGGTTGAAATATTTGCAAGTCCATTTTAAGTTGTAGAATTGAATCACCACCCAATTTGTAATGTACTAATTAAAAAAATATCATTGTGGTCCATAAATTTTCAACTTTTGTTTATTTTAGTTGTGTACATTTAAAAACTGGCCATTTTGATTTTCAATTAAAACATAACTTCTATATACAATGGAAGTCCTTTAATACAAAAATGCCCAAATATATATTTGAAAAAAATTTATTGAGTATAATGTCTGGTTGAAATTATGATCCAATAAAAAAAAGAAAAGCAAATAATCCAAACAATCACTTTTTAAACGTGTAGAACCAAAACTGTAAGATGCAAAAGGCAAAAACACCCCACCTTTTTTTTTTTTTTTTTTTTAACTAACACCCCACCTAAAAATACAACAGCTAAATTGAGAATTTGAAAGAACATTGACCCAAATTAATTGGAGGTGTACTTAATAAATCAAAAGAAAAAAAGAACTAAAATGGGATTTGAAAGAAAAAAAAAAAAAATCAATTTCAAATAATGGGAACGTGAAATGCACGTCATAAAGATCATTCTTTGATAGAGAAAAACGAAATTTAGAATTAAACAAAAAAGGGAAAAAGGAAAATAAAAAAAGACGAAAAAGAAAAAAATCTAAAAAAAATTGGGTTAGCGGGCAAACCAGAAACCCTTGTTTCGATCCCCCAAAACCCCACCATTCCCATCTTCTTCCCTCCCATTTTCCCATTAGCATTTTGCAGAACCGATTTGGAGCTCTGAGAGACCTTGGTTAGCTATGGCGAGCGCTGATGTAGAGGCTGTCGACTTTGAGCCCGAGGAAGACGACCTCATGGACGAGGATGGAGCCGCCGAAGCCGATGCCTCCCCACGAGCTCCTTTTCCTAAGCTCAAATCCGCCATTACCGGCGGCGCATCTTCCTCGCTGCCCGGTGGTCCGAAGAAGACCAAGGGTCGTGGATTTCGAGAAGAGTCTGATCGTAACACCCGCCTTGCTGGGTCGGACTTCGATTCCCTCAAGTCGGCTGATGGTCCTGGCCCCCAACGATGTTAGTTTTGCGCTTCTCTCTTTCTCCATCTCCATCTTCTTCTTCTTCTTCTTCTTAATTACTTAGTTTCACAGATTGGGTTTTGCCATTTTTTTCTTTGTACTGGTTTCTTTTTTCCGTTCATTAGAGCTAGGGTTATGAAACTTTGGATGCTTATTTACTTGGTAGGTGGCGGGTTTTGATGTATTGGCCCGTGCGTTCTACGGAAGGTTGTTTTTTTCCCCTTGAATTTTTGGGGTCAATGAGTTGAGAGTAAGCAAATATTTTCCTTGAGCTTGAAGGAGTTTTGCTTACTGTTAATGTCGGTTAGTTTACCCTCTTGTTTCAACAATGTAACAGATCTTAGCTGAAATTTGATGTGGGAAATTGTCATAGAGGAAAAGGTTTAATGTCTTGATGTGGGCAACTATCATGGAGTATCAACACTCAAGGGAAAGTTCGAAGAACGAGCCTTTCGTTGCCTTATCCCCAACCGAGGAGACTTAAGATAACTTTTTCATTCATTTGCCACCTCGCCTCCTCGTTTTGTAATTTCCTCTTTGCTTCTTTTGGGTGGATCGACCATTAGCACACGGACATAAAGGAATCGTCCACTCTCTCATGCCTAACCATCCATTGAAGAAAAAATCTAAATACTTATAGTTCAACATGATTAGAAGTTGGTTTATTGACTAAAATAAAGCCATTTCTTCACTCTCATGACAAACTATCCCTATTGACTTTGCCTGGATGTCCTCTTGTATAGTTTTGGACCTTTACTGCTGTGTTCTAAGTGAGGATCAAAAGGACCGTATCACATTTGGTGGAGGTGTCTCTTTTCCGTGGAGATTTGTGATAGATTTTGGAACACACTTGAGTTTAGTGTGGCTCCAAAGTGAGGATCATTTTCTGTACATGGCCCTTGTTTTGTACTTTCATTTACCTTAATGAAAGCTGGTTTTTCATTATAAAATTCTGACCAAGCTTTTCCTCTGTATAAGTTAAAATGAAAGGCTTCAGTGTACGTTTTTGGAAAAGGAAAAAGGAACGATTGGGTGTAGATGAAGAAAATGTGTATCTGTTGTCTCACCTCAATTTTTTCTATTTTTATTAATGGAAGATGTAGAAGGAAAATGTTTGTTTGTAGAGGTTGCACCAATGTTTTTTCTTATTTCTAACAAACTTGGCTGATTTCATGCCTCATGAGTTATGAGTCTATAAAGGCCGACATCAGGCCCATGTTTCTCATATTCCCTCTTTGTTTAGGGAAGGAAGGTAATCTTCGCCATTGGTATAAGAATTAAGATCCTTGAAGTTTTGAAGCCCTTTGCCTGTCTTAGAGTTAACATTACAAGAAGCTCTCTTATTGGTAAGAATGTTCAAGAAGAGGCTGTTACCTGACTGGTGTTAAAGATTCAGGTGTATCAGTTATATATATTACCTCCTGGAGGTAATGCAAGGTTGGTTTCTTTTAGGAGTTTGGTGGTTGAGAGGATCTCTGGCTACTTATCTCAAAGGAAGAATTATCTTTTTTCTAGGGGGGAACTGGGGAAGAATAACCTTGGTTTGTTTGGGTCTTTCAAAGGACCTCACCTTGAACATGGGGTTAGTTCAATTGGATTGTTCCAACGATCTTACTCTCTTGGCCTAGTGTGGGTTTGGAGATTTTCCTTGGAGGGATGATTCAGCATCAGCGGATTATAATCAAGGATGGACTCAGTTGGTTTACTTTTCTCCTCCATCCTTTTGTCCTAAATCCCCTCGGTTCCATGCCAATAAATGTTGATCTTTAGTAGATCAATTCTCCTATTTTAAGTTGGAAAAGAGTTCATTACGGGATTGGTCGGGTGTTTTGTGTGATCTCTCAAATATCGAATGTGAGGTTGAAACTTATATGGATGAAATGAACTTTACCCTCATAATTAGAATTTGCATCCTAATTAGAAAGAAGATTCTAAAATGTGGTTTCTGGGTAGTTTGGGGTTTTATCATTCAAATCTCTTCTCTCTAAGCTTTCGTGAGTAGTACTTCTTTTTTTTTTTTTAGTATAACAAATGTGGGGTATGGGGATTTGAACCTCCGACCTCAAGGGAAGGAGTACATGTCAATTACCATTGAGCTATGCTCATTTTGGCATGAGTGCTTATAATATTTTCAAAGGTTTGAGTTATGAGATCTGGCATGCTAAAATTCCTAATACGATTCAAGTTTTCCTTGTGGTCCCCTATCATCAATTCCATCAAAATTAATGAGAGGAATATAGGATTCAATGAAGGAATCCTTGCATCTCCCCCTTATTCTCAACAGTGCATTAACATTGGGAATAGTGCAGAGGATAAGCCACCTTTTTTCTTGGAAGCCTACAATGATCTGCCTTTTTGGTATTGAAATGGTAGTTTTGTGAATGCTTGTATTGCTCTTGTTTGGCACTTATGCTTGAAAAGATGCAATGGATTTTTTTAGGGTAAATTACCTTTTTGGTCCCTCATATTTGGGAATTGTGTCTTGAGTCCCTAGGTTTCAAAATTAGACAATCAAGTCCCTGAATTTTATGAAATAGTTCTATTGAATCCTTCACTTAACAGTTTCTGTTAAATAATTAACGTAGTGGTGATGTGACAATTTTTATAATAGAATAATAAATTTTAAAATAAAAATTATTAAAATTAAGAAATAAAAAATCTCTCTCTCCTCCCCTCCTCTCCTACCCAACCATAGTCCCACCCCCTCCCCTTCCCTCCGCTCTGACACCTTAACGCCTTTCTTCCTCCTGCATCTCTCTCTTTTGTTCTTCTTATTTTCTTCTTCTTCTTCTTCTTCTTTTTTATTTTTCAAATCTGGGTTTTAAACCCAGATCTGATTTCAGATTGAGTTTGAGAGAGATAGAGATTAGCCAGTAAGCAATCCCACACTCTCCCCAATGTCATTAGCTACTCCCAGCACTGTAAGCTGCTGCTGATTCAAACCCAGAACAGATTTAAGCAAGTGTGAGTAAAGAGAAAAGTTATAAGAAGAACCAGCACCCAAGCAGCAGCAGCCAAGCCCACCCACGGAGGCCTATTTCCCCCTTTCAAAACCAGCTTTGGCATCCCCTTAAGATTAGGCGAAAACCCTCAAAAGAACAGCAAAAGTTACAAAACCCCAGATGGAAAAAGGGCTGAATCGCTAATTTTGAGGGTTCAAAAGGGTTTATAAAGGGGATTAAGAGAAGAAACAGAGGAGAAATGGGGAAATATTGAAATGGGATGTGTTTTTTGTTTGCATAAAGCAGTGAGATGAGTTAATTTTTGAACGAATTTAAGGGTTAGGTGTCGAATTGGAAGAAAAAGGGTCAAGGCCATGGCCTCCGCTACCAACACATGCAGTCTTAGGATGGTAAGAATCAAATTTTTTTTAGAACACTTCAAAATTTTGTGTGTTTTCTTCATACCTGTCAGTTGATCCTCCTTTGACAAATTATGAACCAGATTCAATGGTGGTATTCAAATTTTTTTTCCTTTGTTTCGGTATTGTACGATTTGAAGGGTCCGATTTTTGCCTCCTCTGCCTCCTCTCTCAAATTCAATTTGAAATCACATTTGGGTTTAAAACCTAGGTTTGAAAAATAAAAAAGAAGAAGGAGAAGAAAATAAGAAGAAGAAGAAGAGAGTGAGATGAGGGAGAAAGAGAGGTGTAGGAGTGGAGGGAAGAGGGGTGCCAGTGCCGGCGTCGAGTGGAGGGAAGGGGAGGGGGTGGGGCTAGGGTTGGGTAGGAGAAGAGGGAAGGGGAGAGAGATATTTTTTTGTTTTTTAATTATTATTATTTTTATTTTAAAAAATATGATTTTATTATAAAAATTTCCACGTCAGGACTCCGTTAATTATTTAATAGAAATCGTTAAGTGAGGGACTCAATAGAACTATTTCATTAAATTCAGGGACTTGATTGTCCGATTTTGAAACTTAGGGACTCAATAGACACAATCTCCAAACATGAGGGGTCAAAAAGGTAATTTACCCTTTTTTTTATGATTCTCTAAAAACTTGGGATGATTTCTTTGTTCTGGACCTTGGTTCATTTTGTAGCCTTCCTCTGGAGCTCTTTCAATCGAACTTTTTAACTGTTCTCCCTCTCTTAAAGATTTAAACCAGGAAGCTCTTTGTAATTCCTTGGTTTAGGCTTGGGGAATATCTTATCCCCTCCCCTTTTGTGCACTTTTCCAGTTTTCCTGGTTACTTATATGAAGTTTTTGTCTACCGAACAAAAAAATAATTGGCCCAGGACTTCAGTCATTTCAAGAAAAAAATTTAAAAACATTTGATCCTTTTGGATTTATGAGTAAACAAATGATTCGATGTGTCCAAATTTTCATATTTTGGCTAAACAAAAGCTAAGTTTGTCAAATTTTTGCATATGATCTCATGGGTCATGAGCTTAAAACTATCATTCATTTCTTACAGAACAAGAGACCAAGGCTATACTAACCCTGATTTAATAGCTACAGTACATGGTAGTTGCATAATTTATGCACTTGCTTCTGCAGATAGGTGGGGGATCAGTTACTTCTTACCTTTCCAATTCAACCTTTTCTTTTAAAAAACCCTTTCAATTTTACACTCCATCAATAGACTGATTGGGAAAATCGTGTACTACTTATCCTGGATCAAAGCCTGCAAATTTTTATCTGCTATGCAGTATTTAAGGTTTTAAGCCCCTTTCAGATGGGCAGGTACACCCTGATTGATGGTGCCTGTCCCCATTGTTTGGCTTTCTGAGCGCATGTCCTTGGTACTCTGTTGTCAGTGAGAAATGTTTAATTATGTGATATAAATAGTTATAGAAATAGTTCATGTGGAGGGCAATAGGTCCTTTAGCTAGTACACCTTTAGATCAATTTCTAATTCTAGTTACTGTGTGTAGCTATTGAAGGATGGATAATTCTGGTAACTGGTGTACATGAAGAGGCACAGGAGGATGATCTACAAAATGCATTTGGTGAGTTTGGGGAGATAAAGAATTTGCATCTAAATCTCGATCGCCGTACTGGGTTTGTCAAGGTATATTTGGTTACTATTTTATTTTATTTTTTCCTATAGAAACCGGAATTTATATATTTTCTGTTTCCTATTAAAGTGAAGAAGAATATGGATATATGCGGTTGTTTTATAGTTAAAAAAGTCTAATAACTAGGAAGTTTTGCTAATGATCGTATGGTTTGTAAGAAGAATGGAGTAATATTGTAGATTCTATTTTTATATTTGAAAACAATCTTTTTATTTGCGTATTCTCCCTTTTCTTTGCGATCCTTCTTGAAAGCACAATAAATTGTTTTAATAACAAACAAGGCGTACCCAATAGTTCCTCACTCTATCTGGTGTACTTTTCCCTATCTTTTGCAATAATTATTTTTTATTAAGTCTACTAATTGGGGCAATTCTTTTCAAGCTCCATTTGACTCTAAGAAGCACGGATACGACATGGACACGGCGACATGCCAATTTCTAAAAATGTAGAACACAGACACGTCGGGGACATGCTAATTTTTTTATTAGATAATATTAAAAGATCAAACCCAAAATACTTTAGTTTTTTCTTTAGTAACTATTAAAAATAATTAAAATAAAAAAAGGTGAATGAAAATTTAATTGGTCAGTGAATTTAGTTTAAAATTTAAAAGTACATAAAATCCAATAAGTCATATGAGTCCAAATACAATAAAGACAAAAGCCCAACATGCCAAATACCCATTAAAAGCCCTAAAAAACTCCTTAATTATTTTTAACTTTCTACAAACCCTAACCCTAAAAAACTCATTCCCTCCCCCCGTTTCTAACTTTCTACTTTCCCACCCTACCCCCATTTCTACTTTCCCTCCTCCCATTCTGCTTTCCCACCCTCCCCTGATTCTTCTTTCCCTTCATCTCTCCTCACCTTCCTTTGATCTCCCTCATTCTACCTCTGATGGACTTCGCCACCGACTGCCTCTGCCAACACCGCCATTCTGCTTGAAAGGTTTGGGTTTTTGAATGGTGTGTCCCTCACGTGTCCGAAAATTAAAAATAAAAAAATGGGACACGCAATTTCGTGTGTAGGACACGTGTCCAGACGTATCCGTGTCAGACGTGCTTCCTAAATGTTTATAACATCTTTCTTGACTGAATTAAAGGGGTTCCATATGAAAATTAATTAATTAAAGGAGTACAAAATGCCAACTTGAACATAACTCAAGTGGTTAAGTATTTGTACGTGTCTATTAGGTTCATAAGTTTGCGCCATCCCCACCCTATTCTTTGCAATGTAATATTAAAAAATTTAAGGAGTGCAAAAAGTTGGAGGTTAAAATGACTTCCTCCGAATAAGATTTTGTTAGAACAGTAAACCAGCTACATTGTAATAAATACATTATACGGGGACTACCAAAAGCTTGGAAAATAAAATGTCTACCAAAGATTTTACTGGACAGTAAACCAGCTACAATGCAAGTAAATAACATTAACGTGTTTCAAATTAGCAAGCACAAGAAGAAAACACTTCACTCAAATAATGAGGTTCTGCAGACTTATCCTAGAAGATTTTTTTAAGGACATATCATTAATGAAAGCACAGAAATGAACCATCCAAAGAGTAGGAGATTAAGCAATACAAGTGCACATTGGGAAAAATCCAACAAACTTCTAACCCCTTGAGAATCTTGAAAGAAAGCAACCTGGGGAAGTTCCTGTTCCTAGGATGAAGCAATGGTTCATTGAATTGACTTTCACATCCCTAATTCATCGAGATGGAGATAAGCAACGGGGACACTTTATTTTATTAGGTAATTGCTGGCATAGATTGCCCATTCTAGAGTCAAACATCTGCACTATCTTCCCTCAGAATAAATCTTGTAGATCAACTTTAATGATAAAGTTAACAGAAGGGTGTAGGATTCACATGATGACGTTGTCTACAGCTAGTGCCATGAACCTCCTAAATAATCTCTTCCACCATTTTTTCTTAGATAGATCAGAAACAGAGAATGACATTCAGAGGGCCTTAGCTGACAAAAAAAGCTGTAGGACAGTGGGACAAATGTTCCTTTTCCAAAGGGGACGAATCGAACAAAACCCCTCCAATCCTAGTGTAGTTACAAAAGAACTTGTGTTGAGTGTTGAGCACTCCTATTTGAGGGTGGGAACGGTACAACATCACAAAAAAATTCTAAAAAGTTTGGCTTATCTGAAAAAATCCTAGCATTTCTTTCCTTCCAGGAGCCAAAAAGGAGCTCCAGAGGTGTTAGATCAGAGGTCTCTGCCTTTTCCTTTGAACCACAGCCTGAAGGGACCTCGAGGAGTCACACTTCCGCCATTTCTTTTAACGAACTCTGTTCTATAAGCTAGATAATCTCAACCAACCATTGCGCTGGGCTTTGGAACCATTTTTTTTCGTTTCTTGTGTTGCTTACATTTGTTTCTTCTTGTTCATTTATCCTTTATTATTATTTTTTTTTGATAAAAAACCAAACTTTCATTGAACAAATGAAAGAATACTAGGGCATACAAAAAAACAAGCCCAAAAGAAGAATGGGAGCCCAAAAACTAACTACAAAAAGGGCTCCAATCCAAAAGGACCAGACCAAGACCATAATTACGAAAAGGTCGATTTTAAGGATGAAACAAAAGGGTCAACCAAGGAAGATAAAAGACATCTTCATAAACCTAGCCGAGGAAATTACAAAAATGCTTCTCAGTTTATTACGAAAGATTTAAAACTATAACATTTCACCTTAAGGTTTGGTGGCAAACTTTTGAATAGCCCTTCTCTTTTGTACTTTCATATTTCTCATTGACCGTTGGTTTCTTATCCCCTGAACAAAATATAAGTAGCGAGGTGTACTGCTGTACTTAGGATAATCTTTTTTATGATATCATAATCATTCCCTTAGTATGTGAATGTGATCACCGTATAATTTTGTACCCCATCACCGTATCTTTTTTATGTTTTATTACAGACGCAGTCATGATATGAAATTATTGCAGCATGCTATATCGTTTTAGCACATTCGTATACATGTAATATGTTATGTTTGTTGATTTTTGTCTGAATATGGAAATATCTCCTTTCTATTCCACCAAATATGGAAATACTTATTCGTTTGCACAAACGTTCTGTAGTATATTGCAATAATTTGCTTTGCCATGGTTTTTTCGTTGAAGAAACATGAGCATTAAACTTTGAAATCTGGACTATTTTGGTGATAGGTGTTTGTTTAGGTAACATATTGCATGAACAGCAACAATAGTCTGTTTTGCCATAGCTAATTTTGCTGGAGAAACATGAGCATTGCACTTTGAGGATCTAGATTATTTAAGTGACAGCCGTCTGTGTAGGAGCTGTAAATAGATATGTTAAGTTCTAATGTTATATCTTTAATTAATTGATGAAGACTACCATTTGAATTTCCATTATATCTCATCTGTTATCCATTGTTAACTCTACCCGACTATAAGAAATTTACCAATTTTCTGTTGTGCCAATAATCCGATTTTTTTTTTTAAATTTTAAAATTTTTATTCTGGTTTCGTCAAGGGATATGCGTTGATCGAATATGAGAGCTTTGAGGAAGCAGAGAAAGCAATATCTGCCATGGATGGAGCTGAACTTCTGACTCAAATTATCAATGTTGATTGGGCATTCAGCCATGGACCCATCAGAAGGAAGAACACAAGGTATGCTTCTCCAAGATCCATTCAAGATTTGCAAAGGGAACGATCAAATGTTTTCATTATGGAAAATTCATAGGCTATAATTTTCTGTTCTAATTTAATCGCAGACCTGCTCGGGAACGACGTTCGAGGAGCCCAAGGAGGAGATATTGATTTTGAGGTGTAGAACTCCATGTGTGATGTTTATGGATTTTAATTGGGAAGGTGTTTTCTTGTGGATTGGATTAGGAGATGTTTCTACTAAGCTCTTACTCAACTGTCTCAAGATTCCCCCTGGTTTCCAGCCCCTTTTTTCTCGGACGTTGATTTGGATTGATGAATTGTATGTAACTTAGAGGACCTGAGGTTTATGATTTTTCTCTCTCTCTCTCTTTTGTTTTTTTTTTTTTGGATTACTTGAGGTTTATGCCTTTTTGTGTCGATACCTGCTATTATCTATATTTTTTTGTTCCAAATTTGGCTTTTCATTTGTGGCTTTTGGATTCTGCCATTCTCCATTTCTTACAGCAAATGCCTCTTTTCGATATGTGTTTAGTTAGAATTTTTAAGGTCTAATAGCAAATCAGATGTAAATTTGCAAAATAAAGTAATAGTAGAAAGTTATATTTTTTTCTGTTTGCTAGCATGTGATTTCTAATCCATTGTTTTATAATGAACTATTATAATAATAAAACATTGACTAAAATAACTTCTAGTTAAAAAGTTTAAAAGGTGAAACTAAACTGTGCTACTTTTCTGTATTCAATATGATATTTTCGAGAAAACAATTAAAATGGATGGATTTCCGTTTCCTATAAATGAAATGTTCGAAGTGGTTATATCACATGTCATGGATAGAACATTTTAAAATAATAATATTTGTCTTTTTTAAAAAAAAAAAAAAAAAAGTTAATGTGTTGTGTTTCACTAAGAATGATTACATGCAATGGTGACTATGAATAAACTATTCTAGATTATTATTATTATTACTTTAAAAGAACTTCACAAAAAAATAGCAAAATTTTTAGATACCGATGATGTCAAACAACATGACATTTTATTATTTCAAAATCAAATCGGTCAACTGATAATAAAAATGGATCCATTCATGATTTATAATCATTGACCAAAATTTAAAGATGTTATGAAGTATGGCTAACACAAGCAATATGTTTAGGCTTTTAAATGTACGATGGAGACACTAAAAAATATATCTTCCAATCATGCATGTAACGATCATGAAAATGACAGCTACATTATGGCGCTTACCAGACACAAGTAAATCCACCATTAGTGATAAATTAACTCAATTTATGGAAGCCATGGAAAAATATTTAGTTGAACTTCTATTATTTTTGTTTTGGGGGTTAAGAATTGAGCATTTAAAGTAATGTTTATTAAGGGGAAAATAAAGTGGGGTGAGTATTTGGTGTGACAAGACAAAATTCCCTAAAGTGTCTGAATAAAGCCAAACACAGCCTTAAGCTTTCACCTGGTTTATGGTAATGCCAATCATAGCCCTCCCCTGTCTGCTTTCCACCCACCACTTCTCTCACCATTCAACCTTCATGGCCCCCTCCACGTGCCTCACGTGATTATCACCCCCCTCCAAGTTTCAATATTTACAATCTAATCCTTTCTTTTTGTCCTGATTCATAATATAGTGAATGATCTCTAATTTTTTAGTGATTCTTTGTTTGGTTTATTAATCTTTTGCTATTCTCAACTTTGCCCTTGATGTTTTAAAAGTTCTTTGTTTGTGCTTTTTGAACTAGTATTTGTATGCGTGGATATGTTATTTAGATGTTACTTGACACATGAAACTCAATCGGCATGTAAAAAATATTCAACCCACCCATCAACAAAACCCATTTCTAAGTGACATGTCACATGTGCATATAATTTAAGTTTTCAATTAATCATTAAGCTAGTAAGAATGTTTATGGGTTGTGTTGTAAATTTCTATAACCCAAACAACCTCAGTTAAGTTATGAACCCAATCCAAACCAACCCATAAAAATTGGATTTGGGTTGGTTCGATTTTCTCGGGGTAAATCACAATTCACACATCATAATTCTTAATTCTTAAGTAGGGGTACTTAGCTTTCAAGTATGTTTTAGTTAAGGGTGTTATAAAAAAGTCGATTACTCAAAAATTTCAAACAACTAATCCACTTCATATGATGTGGGTTTGAGTTTAAAATTAATTTGAGTTAGAAATAAAAATGACCTTGAAGTAGAATTAGGTTGACAATAAATTTATAAAATTTATGATTTTATGTTATTGTGAATTGACCCAATCTAGTAGACCCAAGAACTGAACAAATCCAACTAGGTTAAGAAAAAAATGAACCCAACCTAATCTAGGTTAATTTCCAACCCAACCCAACCGAATGGATTTGGTTGAGTTGCTTAAATATTTTGAGTTGTCAATTTTTTTTAACACTCCTTCAAGAGTAAAATTAAAAATTTTAAAAGATTCGGGACCAAATAGAGAATTATTAAAAGATTAGGGAGGCCACTTTGATATATTCAGCGGGATTAATATGTACAACAAAAGTCAATACCATGTTTCTTCATTTGCTTTTGTTTGTGGAAATTTGAATATTACCGATTAGTCAATTAGATTAATTTTGAGTATGTTGGCATGATGTGACATGAGGAAAAAGTATGTACTATAGTACACTAAATTCTTTTCCTAATAGGTCATATAGCATATCACTTTATTTAGTAGTATAAGAATTAAATAGAAGTATAATTTAAAATTTAAGTACGAAACTATTTTTTTAATTTAGAGATTAATAGATGTAATGCTGAGGTATATATTTGATAAATATTTAATGACAATTTTTTTGGAAATTTATTTGGATAAGAGACTGTTGGGCAGTTGAATTAAAAGAGGTTTATAAACATTTTTTTTTGGTTCTTAAAGTAAAATATATTGAATTTTGTAGATTTATTTTTAACATATAATTTTCAGAAACAAAATAAAAAAAATTGAATGTTGATGCTTTAATTTATTTATTTTCTAAAACAACCAAAATATTTTCAAATTTCAAAAAATTAATCGAGAAGAAAGTTTTAAAAATAATTTTCAAAAACACAAACTCCAATGATTTGTTAAGTTTTGTGGTAGTATCTAGTTTCGTGGTGGTATCTCAAATGAACAAAAAAAACATAGAGAATTATAAAAATAGTATTCAACAACTATAATAGCTCTTTTTTAAATTTACGAAAATAACGAAATATAAAATTTAAAATCAGTCACAAACAACATCTCTCACATGTGATGTTTAAAAATTGTATAGTATATTTATTTTTGTAAAAGTATAAAAGTGGACATTTAAAAAAAAATATAACATTTTATTGTATCACTGAGTAAGAATGCTAAATAAGAATTAAAGACAAATAAATTAAAATTTCAATTTCAACTCTAGTGTTCCCAAATTTTCATTTTAAATTTTTTCAATCAAATCTCTACTAAAAAAGAATGTTATTAAGATCAAATTGGTGACTGTTTGTGAAATAATGTTATTTTATATAATTGTTGTTTTTAAATGTCAAATATATGCTTTAACTCTAGATTTAAAAACCCAATCAACTCTATTCAAATTAAAAATTCTTATGGAAAGTTTCATATAACGATAATGATATTTTCCTTTGTTCATAAAGTCAAAAAATGAGTCTTTTCTTTTAATATGGTGAGATATAAAGATCGAGAAGAGGTGAGTTATTCAATGAGTCAAGTGAATATTTTTTTTTTTCTTTTAATTGAGTGGATATGAAGTCTTATATAATAAGCTTATCAATTTGGTTTTTAGTCTTTTTAATTCTTTTCTTTTTGATTGATTAAGAGTTGGTTTTTAGTTCTTAGTAATAAAGGCTAGTTAAATTTTAAATCGAGCATAAGCCATGTGACTGCTTGACATAAAAAAATGCTAGCTTAAATAAAATAATATTTCGAAATGTCACGTTATTATTTCATTATTCAATTTTAATGGTGTTATTGAACGTGAATTTCATTCAATAATATTAAAATATTAATGAAAAAAAATGAAACTTTAAAAATATTGGAGACAAAAAATTTGAAAAATGATATATGAACTACAAGAAATAAATTATATATTTATTAAAAAAAATAAACAAAAGAATCTTAAATGCACAAATTCCATTTCGTTTTCTATAGACTAACTAGCATTGCAACCAAAACTGAGCATAGCTCAACGATAATTGACATATATCCCTCGATTAAAAGGCTAGAGGTTCGAATCTCTCACCTCTAAATGTTGTTGAACTCAAAAAAAAAAAAAAAAAAAAAAAAAAACTAACATTACATGATTTATATAATCTAATAGGTTCAGTACGTGGTTAACCCAAATATAAGGCCCATGTTTATTAATGCATCATCTCTCAAACTATATATTTAAATTCTGTCACTAGTTTATAGTGTAATTTTTTAAAAGAAAAACATGTCCACTCTACACAATTTTTGTTGGCTCTTGCAAAAAGAAAAATAAAAGAAATTTAGGATCTTAGACCCAATCATTTCAAAAATATATATAGTGTAAAAAGTAATATAAATTATAACTAAGTTGAAAAAAAAAAGTAATAAAATAATGAAGGCAATAATTGAAGTAAAAAGGCCAAGGCTGCTGTGAAACTCAATTATTTGACAAGAATTAAAATCGTACACTGCCACCCCTTTGGACACAAGACATTCAACATACATCTCAAGAACCAAATCACTTCTCTAAAATTTATGCTATTTTATTTTATTTTTTTAAAAAAAGTTTAATTGTTTCAATTTCATCATCTATGTTTTGATTTAAAAAAAAAATTAAATCTTTACGGTCATTGAACATCAAAAGAAAGATGATCTGTAACTTGAAAGAGAATATTAATTTTCTTATGATACTTTTTTTTCTTTGGAGTTCAACATTTTTTTGAGTAGAAGATTGAATCATCGACTTTTAAGATGATAATTAGTATCTTACCTATTGAACTATGTTTAAATTGACTTTCTTAATATACCATTAATTATTAGTACTATATATATATATATATATATTTGAGAGATGAAATTATAAGTTAGAACATTAAAAATATTACAATTATGTAGGCATGCATTAATTATATCATGCATCACTCTCATAGTATTAAAATATACAAATGCTTCTGCTATTGGATAATATGATGTGACTCTCTACTGACATTAAAAACCTAGAACAATTAACTAGATACCATTCATACATTTTTTTAGTTGTATAAATAAATTTATGATAAAAAAGAAATTATTACAAATGTCAAATTATCGCAAAATAAACAAGAGTGATCAACAAATCTGACATTTTGAACTTAAAAAATAAAAAAGGGGACATTTTGTGCATGTTTTAATTTATGCTGGTTTCGATTCTTGTTTCTGAGTGGTTTAATTTTTGTTTGGTTGTTTGTTTTTTTTTCTTTGTTTTCTAAGAAAGAAAAATAAAAATATGTTTAATAATTATTTTTAGTTTCTTGATATCTTTCTTATTTAGTGAAAGAAATATAAATATTTTTTTTTTTACTATTTCTTGTTTCTTGTTTTCTCAAATTTTAAATTAAAGAATTAAAAATTTGAAATTATTATGTTATATATAATTTTTATAATATTTATTATGTATTTTATAAATAAAACATATAATAAGACAATACCTTTATTTATGTTTTTGAAAAATTAAAAAAGAAATTACAATTAAAAAAAAAAGGAAAAAGGTTCAAATACATAATAGAAAATTCAAAATTGATATAAATAATGAAACATGTAAATATATTCTTTTTTAGTTCAACCATGTGAAGATGAGGATTCAAACATTTAATATGTAGGTCAATTGTATAATATTTGAACTTTAGTTAAGCTATGTTTAGTTTGACATCAAACATGTAAAAAGAAGTGTTGATATTTCATTTTAAATTCGCTTGAATATCTGTTGGAATAGAAATTTTGGCCAATCAGAAATTGCCACGTCATTACCCAACATTGATGACGAAATTATATTTAATTAGGGATTAATTAAATTAGCAAGGATCCCTAAATTAAATTATGGCGAATCCCAATATACAATTGGGTTATATGAAATTTGGGCTAATTTTAGACGAAAATCCAAAGGGCTGGGCCCTAAAGTTAGCCAAACCCAGTCTAAAGGTTAAGCCCAAAGTCAACTAGGCCCAGTCCGACTGACGAGCCTAAGCCCACCTGAGGAACTCTATAAATAGAGAGCTCCTCCTCCATTTTGGAGGTTCAGAAGTTGAAACTCTTTAGAGAATTTAGAGAGAATTCAGAAACAAATACCAGAAAACTCCCTAAACCTTTGAAGATCAAATACTCTCTGAACCAGAGTCTCGAAAACTAGAAGACTTTGAAGATCGAGAACAAGCTGCAAAGCCCTTGAAACAAATTCACATTCGAGAACAAGCTGCGAAGCCCTCGAGACAAATCTACATTCGAGAATAAGCTGCAAAAGCCCTCGAGACATATTCACATTCGAGAATAAGCTGCAAAGCCCTCGAGACAGATGTAAATTTGAGAGAAAAAATCAGAGGAACAAATTAGAGATTGTACTCCACTACATTCAAATTAATACAAATTAAATTCATTTACACGTGTCTCATTTCTCTTTCTTCGTTAAAATCCCGTGTAAACAATATCATACGTTCAAACTCGACCATCAAATTTAGAGGCCGGCTAAAGACAATTTTCTTACAGAAAACTAAGGAAAAACTTAAGTAAATATACAATGGAAAAACTTAAATTAAAAAATTTACTGTCTAAGGGAGGGTAAAAAATAGAATATATCATAACAACACATTAACTGTCTCTATCCAACTCCCATATAGAAAACTAAAATTAAATCCATTAATTATAACCCAACACAGATCCTCTATGAGAAGAAAACAAATTTCATAATTGAAATCAAGAAGGTAGGGGCTAGCCCTTCAACCTTTACAATGATTAATTCACCTAACATTAACACTAAATTGCCATCATGAAAAGGAATATAAGAAATATACCTTTGTAAAACAATTATTCTAATAAAATTCTATGTATTATATAACAAAACAAGTGGAAATAATAATGACCGTCAATTTCAACCAATCCATTTTACAAAATGATCACTATTTAAATGTTTATAAATTTCCCAATAAAAAAATTTTAATTTCCTTTTAGAGTATTATAATTCAAAAAAAGATAAAATATTTAAAATTTATCACTATTTGAAGAAATTTATTAGTGTCTTGAACCAATTAAACTATGCTCTGATTAACAAACAAGAATTAGAATTAGAATTGTTGTACTTTTGTAAAAAGAAAAAAAAGGATTAAGTGTTTGTTATAAATTAAATTAATAATTGCAAAGAAGGTAACAATCAAGAAATATCACAAAATATCATAAAGTTAATACTATAAATTAAATGAGCACTAAGCTAAGATGGACACTTTTGATGACTTACACAATTTTGATATATATATATATATATATGGTTTGGGCTTCAACGGGTTTATTAATAGAGATGAATAATTTATATTATCAAATTTGTTGGTATTTTCATTTTTCTAATTCTAGTTATTAACTTGGGAAGGGTTGAAAAGGATTGAAAAAAGAATCAAATATATGTGACTAATCCTTACTACATACAAAAGTACATAATTCACACATGCATTCCCGTGGACACTACGTATTTTTTTGATATTTAATTAATATGCAAAGAGATGTGAATTAAAACAAACTCAATATCTCGAGATTGGTGTCTATGACATGTTTGAGGGTGATTTTGAAATATTTAAAATCATCGAAACATGCTTTTAATCATTCAAAATCAACTTAATATTTGATTTTACACCTTAAACGCAATTTTCATACCATAAAAATTGATTTTGAATAATAAAAAACATGTTTCAAAGTGATTTTTGAATGCGACAAAAGTGATTTTAACAACTTCAAAATCACTTCCAAACATGTCCTATGATTCTATGAATGGAATAAGAATAAGCATGACGAAAGATCAAACAGTAAATATTACATTTAATGCATGGAATCTTGGAAGGACATTTATCACTATTGCTAATTAGGTAACCAAAATAACTATCAAATCTCTATAATTAGTATCACAATTTACCTATCTAATTACAAGGTTGGTGAGATAATATGATATACTACGAACATATTAATCATTAAAAGTTTGATAGGAGAATGTATTTAAACTTCAATACCAAATTTCAAAAGTACTCTCAAACCCTATTCATCCAAAATTTTAAGATTTGTAGATGATTTATTGGCGTCTTCCTCAAGATTCCTAAATTATATTTTTGAAAAGGTACATCAAATACAAATTTGTTAAAAAACAATCTCATTTGAAAATCTGAGGAAGAATTAGTCAAATTTTGTAAGTAATGACGATCTTTTATCATGTAAAGAAACTTCAAACTTAAAAGTCAAAAGATGAAGAATAAACTTTAGAAGCAAAAAATAAGAACTCATATCTTTTTGTTTCTGACATAGTTGAAAAAGGTTTAAGCTCCTTTACAAATATACACAAATCAAGTTTTATAGGAAAAAGAAATATCATTGTTTTTCTAAAAAATAATATCAAAACACCCTACAAATAAAAGCTATTTTTTCTAAAGAAATCTAAACAATGTATATAGATCAATATAATCAACTACATTTTAAGCAAAAGATTGAAACCCTCCTTTACTTTGAAAGTTAATTTTAAAATAGCAATATGCCAAATTCATTTTTGTTTTTCTTTTACTTTAAAAATAGAGTTTTAAAATTAAAGCAATATTTTAATCCAAAAGCAATGTAATTATGGAGGCAATAATTGATGAAAAAGGCAAGCTGTTCAAACTCAATTATTTGATAAGAATTAAAATTGTACACTGCCACCCTTTTACACGTCTTTGATTGGGATTTTATGAACTCAAAATCAATTAAGGGTTGTTTGAGGCGTGGATTATAATAACATGTGTTATAATAATATGTGGAGTACTCTGCAGACCAAACATAGACTATTATAATCCCAGACTAAATAACTCTACTTTTTAAACAATATTATATAATTTTACAGACTATTATAACCCATTCAGTGCTCCAAACAGTCTTTAAAGGTGTAGAGTTTAAATTCATTTAGCAAAGACATACTAAAAAAAGATTAGACAACCTGAATAAAACTCAATTGGTTAAGGTGTATATATATCTTCGATCAAGTGATCAGGTAGTCAAAGCTTCAAATTTCCACTCTCACCTATTGTTGAATTAAAAAAAACGAAAACAAAAAGACAGAGATCACTATTTGACAAATGATTTGGGCATAGATAGAGCATTGTTTATGGATTGTTTTTACTTTTTTTTTCCTTTAAATTTTCGTCAATTCATTAAGTATTATATGTCACTTAAGTTTATTATCAGTTAATTCTAATGTTACTAATGGTGAGAGATTAATGCTTAAATATAAGAGACTAAATTAAAAAAACACCAAAACATTACAAAACATATATTTAGAAAAAAAAAACTAATCAATGGGTAAACATCAAAATTTATACAAGTCAACTCTTTGTCTACTACGAAGAAATAAATGAAATTCATACAACCTCTAACTGAAACTCTTATATATTTTGGGCATGTTTGGGAATGATTTTAGAAATAGTGATTTTAGCACAATTGATTTGTTTATAATTGATTTATGAAAAGTGACTTTCATATAATCATTTTAATGCTTGATTTTACACTTTTAATAGTGACTTTCATACAATTAAAAATGACTTTCAATGATTAATGGCATTTTTAAGAGTGACTTTAAAATAAGTGTTTTAAGCTAAGTGATTTAATCATAATTAATTTTGTAAAAGTTTTAGTTATAAATCATTTTAATATTTGGTTCCACTCTTGTAAAATAAGTGAATACATGTTTTTTTATGGAAATTAATGAATTTTTATAAATGATGACGGTTGTTAACCGTCACAAAAAATAAGATTTTTTAAAATATGAAATAATAGTCATTTTAAAGAAGAAATCACTTGGAAATCACCTCCAAGTAATTGACCGGGAATTACTTAAAGTGATTTTGGATGTTTTCAAAATCACTTTTTTATCATTGCCAAACATCACAATTTTAAATGAGAATTAATTTTGGGCATGTCAAAAATGATTTTGGGCATTCCAAAATCACTTCCAAACATGCCATTTGCCTCACTCTCAAAATCACTTTGAGGATTTTTTTTCCTCCTTAATTCCCCTCGAGAAATGCTTTTAAAAATAAAAGCAATATAATTTCACACCTCTCACCTTGTAAAAAAATGACAAAATATGAGCTAGGAAAGAATTAAAATATCCATGTTGATATCTGTAAATCAAAGGGTTCAATATTAGTATCAAGGGTCAATCTATATGTATTAATAAACGAAAAAGAATTAATGTGAATATAAATATACTATTAATAAGATTTATATCTCATTTAAGGAATATAAGATACATATTTATTAATTGAAATATTTTTTTTTTATAAATTTCTTGATTTCTTAGAATATTTATTGATATTGATTACATTTTATGATTTTATTCAGTATATCTATTCAATATTTCTATAAATTTGAAATCTTGACATTTTTTTGTTGACATTGATATTTCAATCATAATATAACACAAGTATTTAGGTCGAGAGAGTGAGTTTGAGAATGCTAATTAAAGAAAAAGAAGGTTTCTTTGGTTGACAGTCAAATTTTGAGTTGGCAAACATGATTTTGGACCAAATGCAATTTAGGATGGTTATATTCCCTTACCAAATATGATAGAAATTTGTTGGTCATAATTGGGAGACCATGTTTGAATTTTTTCCAACTCTGTCTTTTCCTAATTTGTTAGGTCGCATTTGATGACAAATTTATTTTTAACTTTTCATATTTTAAAAAATTGTGCTTATTCACTGGTAAAATTTTTTAATCTAAATATATCATATATGTTGTACTAAATAAATAAATAAATAAATAAATAAATAAATAAATAAATAAATATATATATATATATATATATATATATATATATATATATATATATATATATGCGTGTTTTTAGTCCCTAATGTTCGAGTATTTTTTTAATTTAAATTTCAAATTTTCAATTATATCTTCATTAATATATGTTAATATTTACTGATTGATAACCTTATAAGACAATATATAGTGAGTTGATAAAAATTTAGAGGTAAAATTAAGCCATCTAAGTAGTTTGCATGAGAAGAAAGATATTTTAATATACTTAAACAAAAAAGATAATTAGACAAATAATAATAAATCGTGTCTACTACACACAATTTATTGATATTTAGCCACATGGTCAAAGTTACCAACAAAGGCAAATGTCCGCAATATAAGATGTTTAAGAAAATCAATTGTAAACTTAAAAGTTATTTCATAACATTTTTGTTTCATGTTTCAAGTTTTTAACACAATCGTTTAGTAATGGTTTCTATTTCTCATCTTTCATTTTTAGAAACATTTCCAAAATTAAATTTAAATTTTAGAAACAACAAAAATCTAGTATTTGTTTCTTATTCATATTTCTAGTTTTCCAACAACATAAATAAAAGTATCATTTCACTATTCTAGACTAATAAAATGCATAATAATAATAATAATAATAATAATAATAATTTTGAATATTTTATTTTTTAAAAAATTCATTAAAATTTTTTAGACATCAACAAGTAAAAAATGGAATTTATTTTAGATAAATACAAAAAATGGTTACCAAGTATGATATGAAGATAAAAACAAGAAATAATGGCTAAAAAACATTTCTTTTTTAATTTTTAAAAAGAGGAAACATGCAACCAGAAACGAAAAAGATGAGAAACTAGGAACAAAAAACAAAAGCATTTCTAAACAAATCTCCGATAAATGACGTTTTAAAAGATGGTCAAAGATAAAGATCGTACTTTTTTGGAAGCACTCTATTTGAACCATTAAATAGAAAACAACTTTACTAGTGAAAAAAACCCATCGTAGGGTGGGGGGTCCCCTAAATTAAGGGAGTGGTGAAATAATTACAGATGAAATATGGGCAATATCTGCTACACAAATTGTAGCAGCCATGGTTGTAAATGCACCTTCAACCTCTCTTTAACTCTGTCAGGCTTTATAGGCCCATTCAACATGTCCTTCTCTCTCTCTCTTCATGACCACACCCTTGTCTCTCTTTATTATCCTACTCCATTGCCCACTTTCAATTTATTATAACTCATCCTCAATTTCATCTCAACAATATTGTTGCTTAAACTGCTTATCATAAGTTTACGGGTTAAGTTTTTAATATAGTGTAGTGTAAATTACGGATATTGTCCTCAAGAATGGTTTTCTAGATTACTCAAGTATCATGGATACAATCACTCAATCTTATTTAGAGAAAATATTCGAGTGATAGAAACTAATCTATAACTCAATTAAAAATCAATGAAATTAATGTGAGACAATTTAGAGAGAAACTATCCTAGGAATTTGATTTCACCAATTAGTCAGACGAATCAATCAATTAAGCAACTAAGATTGAGCATGCAATTACTTCAAGAAGATAAAATGTAACAATTATCCCTCCCGAGCACAATTGAGTCTCAAACATGTTATAAAGTCTACTTCTTTAAACAACTTCTAGAGAAATCCTAAATCTCTTGATCTTAGGTAAACTCTAATCATGCAATTAAGATCTAATCTAAACTATCTCTCCAAAGTATAAATTCAAAATTAATAACATTCAACTCATGATCAAAGGATTAAAAGCATTACACACATAATTGCATGAATGAAATAAAAGCCATCAATCAAGGCAATCAATTAATTAATTCATCAAAACTAACAGACTACATCAATCCCTAAGATTAAAAGTTTAGCTATTCATGTTCAAGAATTGAAATACAAATCTCAATGAAAATCCCATAATAATGAAACTACAAAGTTCAGAGAAAGAGAAGAAAAATTAAAGTCCGTGTGTCGATCATTTGTCCCCGTCACGATGTCCACAATCTCGAGCTCGAGCTCGAAAATCCCTTTTCTTCGCTCCAATGATCTCCTCTAGCTCTCCAAATCAAGTAGGTTTCGAAATTAAAATAGGGCTTAGCCTCTCTAAAGTTGGCTCCCCAAAAACATATTCAAATGTTGCTTTTATAGAAAACAAAACAGTGTCGAGACGTTGTCCTGTTGTACCCTAGTGCGCCAACTAAACTAATGACTATACATAATTCCATAAATGAATCAATTACATACCAGTTCTAAGAAATTAGAGGTTATGGTAAATTGTCATTTAAAACGATGTGGGAGAAAGCAACGTGCAACTTGAAGGACATGATCCACTGTGGATTTTTACACCCACCATTTTATATGATATAGGAGTGAAGATGCTCTTGACTCGACATTGTTTGTTCTATTCAACTAGAGCTCTCATTATTTTTCTAGGGTTTTGATGTAAATAGTATATGATGGAGCTCGAGTCAAAAGTATTCATTCATTTATGAAGTGTAGAGATTTAATTCTATACTATTCTTTTCTTTATTTTTTTTTCTCTTTTTATATATTGATATTGAAATTTCTTATATTTATATTATATAATAGGTTATGGAATAATTGATTACTGGCTATTCTATTAATATTAACTCTGTTTTAAATAATATATTGAATAATCAAGTTACTTTTAATTATGTTATAGAGGATCCAACATCTTGACGCTATGTACACAAGTGAGGCATGCGCGTTTCTTGAGCTGAGAAACAACGTTGATGCTTGTCGAGGGTGGCGTTGAGACGCCATTGGGCATCATCTCAATGCTACCCTTGCAGTTTAGTGGCTAGAATAAGGCAGCGCCTCCCTCGACTCTTATAACTTGATTTCTTCCCTCTTTTTCTTCAATTCTCCAACTCTTGCCCAAATTGCACCTCTCTTGCAACATATTCTTTAAAATTTTCTATTCACTCCAAAAAGCTCGATTTCTACAAATTCAACAAATATGTGCGTGAAAATAGCCAATAAATCCTCATAACTAGCAATAAATAAGCCTTAAAAATGGCTCACAAAGTACACTATTAAATATAGGGTTGGGATTTGAATATATGACCTTTAGGATAGATGTATAAGGCCTCAATCAGTTGAGTTGTGTTCAGGTTGACAAATTCATCTTAATATTTTTTAGAGTTTCATTTGAGTCTCTTTCTTTTTAGTTTAATAAATGTGGGACAGAAAATTGAACCATTGACTTAACATTTCAATTTGCTATCCAAAGTCGTTAATAGTTTTCTTATGTTGCGAGTTTTGAAATTATGGGTTTTTTGAATATATATATATGTATTTTGAGTTTAACATCAGGGAGGTCTTTTTAAAGATGTGTAATAATTAAGATCAACTCTCAATTTATTATAACTTTTATATATATATAATAAATTGAGTTTAACATCATGGAGTCGAGATTCTAATATTTGATCTTAAAGACAATGTATAGTGTCTCAACTAATTGAACTATGTTCAAGTTGACAATTTTATCTTAATATTTTTAAAAGTTTTATTTGAGTATCATTCTTTATAGTTTAACAAATGTGGGGTAGAAAATGATTGACTTTAGAGAAGGTAATAGATATCTTATCTACTATGCTACGCTTGGATTGAGAGTTTCATTTTAACCCAAATGCTATGATTAATATTTTTTTTATATGAAACATTATCTCCTGCTACACTAGGTTGTTACTAATTTTTTTATGTTGCTTGTTTTGAGATCATGTTTTTTGAAGATGTGCAAAAATTTAACAATCATATATATCTTACATTAAATATGAACCAACCGTGTCAAACTGAACATCGCTCAACTGGCATAAAATATGTTCTCTGGCCAAGAGATCAATAGGTTCGAACCCCTGCCCCCATTTGTTGATCTCAAGAAAATGTCAACCAACCACTTTCTCTCTATCATTTCAAAGAATATGTGTCACATAAGAAAATTAACATTCGGTAACTACCAAGATTTGACCAACCATAGAGACTATAATAAAAAAACTAAAAATTTCTAAATTGAAATTGAGCTCAGACTATAAAAATCAAAATAGTAATTTAACCCATTTTTAATATTTATTTTCAAGGAGAAATACCTTTTTAGTCTTTGAATTTTAGGAAAAAAAATCAATTTTTACCCCTAAACTTATCAAGTTTTATCAATTTTCACCATAAACTTTCAATTTCATCAAATTAGACCATAAACTTAGACAAGTGTTGCAATATTTACCCTTAATTCAATTTTTTGCAAATTCACTCACTAATTTTGAAAAAAAAAAAAAAACTCCATAATCTCACTAATTTCAATCAAATCAAGTTTTGCACAAAATTGATTTTGATCAATGAAAAAATACCCATTGAATAATTTTTTCAAAACTCACAAATTTCAACAAAAATTGAGCTCTAATGTCAATTTTATGAAATTCTATAAATTTTGTACCATACATATGTTATATAATTTATTGAACGCATATAATAATACTTTTCATAATGATCATTTGAACAAAAAACTCATTAGAGGGTAAAAATTACAACACTTTTTCAAGTTTGAGGTACAATTTGATGAAATTGAAAGTTTCGGATAAAAATTGATATAACTGGGTAATTAAATTTTGGGGGATTTGTACGGATGACCCATTTTCACGCGTTTTAATGTCATTTGACCCGCTTCTTGAGATTAATGATATATGACTCATTTTGACGTGGCAATGCACCCAAAATTACCTAGGAGGGCAGTATGAGGCCGCCTTGCTTGCTTACGCTCTCAATCAGAGTAATGCTCTTGTTAGTCACTCTCGCTCTCGCTATCGCTTGCCACGTCAACAAATTTATTGGGAAAAATTGATTGAGATGTTCAATGGTCAGTATTGTGATCTTTCCATGTTAGTATTTCGACTAATAAAGCACAAAGTCATCTCACACAGTGTCTTTACGTACCACTGAAAACATACCAAAACTGGTGGCGAAGAAAATAACAACTTAAGCTGAAGCGAGAGCGAGAACGAGAGCGAGAACGTGAGAAAACGAGCGAGCGACAACGAGTACACTAGTTAAAGACGCTCGAGTGACGTGTTCAGCGAGAACGAGACAACGTGAGCAGAGCAAGTCTCCGAGAGCGAGAATCTTATAAGATCTAAGGATATTTGCTGACGTGGCTAGCGAGAGCGAGAATGAGAATGGTCAGTGAGAGCGTTACTCTGTCCGATAGCGTGAATAAGCGAGATGGCCTCATATTGCCCTCCTGGGTAATTTTGCGTGCATTGTCACGTCAGAATGAGTCATATTTCATTATTTTCAGAAAGCAGGTCAGATCGCATTAAGGTACGAAAAATGAGGTCATTTGTACAAAAACCCTATAAATTTTCTTGAAATTTTTTATTTGGTCTTTAACCCTGAGTTTTTTTTTTTTTTTTTGAAAAGAACTCGAGTTTTGAAAAATAGTTCAGATCAACATTGATTTTCTACTGTATTATGTTTGTACTAGCAGAAGCTGATTGGACTTTCTTTAATTAATTTTATAATTAATGTTGACATGACAATAGCTAATTATTTTTGTATTTTCTTGGGGCAAAAATCAATTTATACCCCTAAACTTTGAGAGTTTATCAATAAAAACCATAAACTAATAAACTAATAATTGTTCTTCAAAAAAAAAAAAAAAAAAAACTAATAATTGTATCAATATAAACCCTGAACTTTTATAAGTATATCAGTTAACACCTTTTGTTAGATTATATTTGAAAAATGTTAGTTTACAAGTGTGAAACAAAGGGTCTAAATTGGTTCACTTATGAAAGTTCAAGAGTTTAATTGATATAATTATAAGTTTATACACATGTAAACTAGCGTTTTTCAAATGGAATCTGACATAGGGTGTAAATAGAGATGTCCATTTTTTTCACCGCGGGGCCCGCCTTAATGGGGTGGGGAATCCCCGTTTAGGTGGGGAATGGGGGAGGTAGGGAGAAAAAATTTCCAGCGAGCTACCGTTCCCAACTCCTTGCCCCGTTTAATTTTTTTGTTTATATTTTATATTTTATTTTTAATATATATGTATATATGTGTATAAGTATATATAAATCATTTAAAATTTTATTGTTAATGATTTAGATAATTGGATATGTTTGAATTATATAGTTAAACATTTGAATTATATGTATGGATTAATTAGATAATTTGATATGTAATGTTGTTTTGTTTTTATTAGGAGGTTTAAGAATTTTATCTTTAAATAGAGGTTTTTTTAGAATAGAAAATTAACTATTTAAATGAAGATTTTTTGTGAATAATTAACAATGTAATTGAAAATTAATGGATATTTCCCATGAAAGTTAACTATTTGAAAATTTATCAAAAGAATTATTTGATTCTTAAAAAAAGAAAAAAACTAAACGGGAACTCGATCCCCGCAAAATTTAACAGGGAATTTCACTGGGATAAGGACTCAATTGGGGGCGCGGGGATGGGGACGGGGAATCCATCCCCGTCCCCGCCCTGCCCCGTGGACATCTCTAGTTGTAAATTGATGAAATTATGAAAGCTCAGAGTTTAAATTGATACAATTATTAGTTTAGAGTTTTTATCGAACAACCTCAAAATGGGGGTGTACATGGGTTGGGTTGGGTTGGGTCGGGTTAGGGGAGTTTTATGGACCAACCCAAATTTCGGGTTGGTCAATTCCCCTACTCGTTCAAACTAGTTCAAGAGAGTAACTGATAATTCTCATTTTTTAGAAATATTTAGCTTCCAAATGCAAGTTATTTTTGAAAATTCTTCTTTGTAAAACCACAAAATTTACTAAATTGGAGCAAGTTTGAATAAAAATACTTGAGCATGGTAGGAATCTCCCAAAATCTTAGGAATATGTCAAAATAGCAAGAGAAGGCTGGAAAAGACATAAAATTGTTGATTTTTCTGTTTTTTGTGTAGGTATAGGCAACCGTGGAAAATTGCAATTGCAATCCAAAAAACAGATTGCAATTGCAATTTGGGCAGATACAGAAAAAAGGGAATAAAAATGGAAATTTCAGATTTTGCTCAATTTTATGGATATTCTCGAGATACCTTCCCTGATTCTCAACATTAATGGTATGAGCCTTTCCATACACTAAAGTTGACAAAAATCCTAGCCTTTGGAGGCTATAAAAAGGCGATTAACACACTAAAAAAGATGTCGATTGTTCACGTCGCATGCTGCCGTTTCTTTTTCTTTTATCGTGTTGATCGTCCCTTTTCATCTTCTACAGCCCCTGAAACTCGATCTAATCTACATGAAAACCTTGGATTATGAAGACCCATTTCACCTTGAAAGAGGTTGGAATGAGTTTGATTGAAAGAGAGGGCATTAGAGGGTGTCGAATTCTACAATTCTTTAAAGTTCCAGATTTCATTCTGGCTTTTCTTTTAAGTTTTAATTCTGTTTAGCTGTTGTATTTTCTTAAAGTGCGGAACTGCTTTCATTTTTATTCCAGTCCTTTAAGTCAGTTTGGTAACTTTAGTTTGTGACTTTACATTTGATTATTGCAAGGTTATTTCAATAAAGTTTGATTTCAATTTAGTGTTGAGAGTTTTATTCTCTCATCACTGTTGCAAGTTATTATTATTATTATTATTATTATTATTTTTATTTTTTTAATTCAAGCTATGGAGTTTATTTTGTTTCAAGCGTATTTATTTTCTTCTTTAATTATGAACTAATCCTATCTTTAGGGTTCAAGCATGTGAATGCTCTAGAGAAAGGAGTAAATGCCTAATTGTAAGAGCAACTTTCTTACTCTATAGCTTGTTTGCTTCTATTGACTTTTAATTCTCATTATTAGTCTAGATTGATCATCTAGGTTAATGTACATCAATCGAATCTAATTCTGAAAAGGTTAGATAAAGTTGGAATTTCATAAAAGCAATAAAGGAAAAAGCCTAGACATAGGAATTTGTTTTTGACCCTAGACATAGGGAAAAAACTTTAAAACAAAAAGGATTGTGTTTCAAAATCAACTACGATCGTATTAGCCATAGAAATATCATTTTAATCTCTTAGTCTCCTAAAGATATTTCATAGAAGCCGAATAGGTGTCGAATCCAGTTTACATTGCTTAAGAGTATAGTCAATAATTGCAATTGCAATTAGGTCGCAATTCTAATAAAAGGGGTATGAATGTGCTTGGATCCGTTTCTTTTATTATTTTGTTTTTCTACAAAAACCCATCACAATCCTTGATTACTTTGGTTACCTTAATTGCTATTTGAGAAAAAATTGTGTTATCTTTTTGAATTTTATTATATATGTTCTCTGTGGGATCGATACTTTGGAGTACTTCCAATTTAATACTTGCATTGACAGTGTGCACTTGTACTGGACTGGAGCTTCTTTTAAAACCAAAAGTCTTTTATATAAGTTCACACGTTTCAGTCGATCAACAACCAACCCAACTCAACCCTTATATTTTTGAGTTGGGTCAGGTGGGTCATTGGGTTGAATAGACGCTGCAATGGATAAACAAGAATCAAGAGCAGTAAAAGGCAAAGGCATGGCTGAAGGCTGAAGACTAAACAGAAGCTGAAGATGTTGAAGGCGATGACTATGGCTGAAGGCTGAATAGAAGCTAAAGGAGACAATGACGATTGAAGCTGAACAGATGATGAAGATGATGACAAACGACAACAACGAGAGATATTGGACTGGGAAGTGTGAGGTGAAGACGTTTGGCTCAATGAGTAAGGGTAGGAGATGATAGACTGAAAAAGGTTTGAAGGAAACCCTAAAAACAATGGTGAATGATGGCTATGGCTAAAGAATGAATAAAATCTAAAGACGACGGCGACAATTGAAGTTAAATGATGGATGAAGGTGAAGATAACAATGAGCGATGTTGGGAAGACAAACGACAACGACGAGTAATGCTGGAAAGACAAATGGCAACAACGAGCGATTCTGGATTGAAAAATGTGAGGCGAAGATGTTTGGCTTAGCGAGTGAGGGTAGGAGACGTTGGACTGAAAAATGTTGGAAGGAAACCCTAAAAAAGTGTGTATATATATAACCGATTCTGTTTGGGTTGAATCAAAATTTTTTTCCTTGAACCCGAGAACCAAACCAAACCAGCCGGTTCATGAAAAATGAACTCAACCCAAACTGAAGTCTTTTCTAATCCAACCCAACCCTTATAATTCGGGTTGGTTGATTTTTTTGGGTTGTCGGATTTTTTGAACACCCCGACCCTAAAGTTTAGGGGTAAAATCGATTTTTTCCCTATTTTCTTGCTTATGTTATAGAGATTAAGGGTTTATTTGGATTGCCTGTGAAAAATAGTATTTTTTAAAAATGCATTTTCTTTTAAACATTTTTTTATAAAAACGGTTTAAAATTAAAACACTTATATGTTTGATTACATTTTCTCAAAAGTTTTTTTATACACAAGTTTATTGGGTTTGCTCTACGCTCAAAATGCTCCTACAAATGTCAAATTATTATAAAGGACAACTAGTAAACACTATGAGTATGAACTAATAATTTCAAATATGTATTTAAAACACTATGATTATGAACTAATAATTTCAAATCTGTATTTAAAACACTATGACCAGCTGCGGTGGTCGGTGGAGTGGTCGCCAACAGTGAAATGGCGACGGACGGTGGCAGAATCTGACGGTCGCCGGTGGTGGGCGGCAACAGTTGCCGGCGGTGAGTTGGCAACATAATCTGGTGGTTGTCAGTAGTGGATGACGATGGAATCCAATGCTCGTCGATGGTGGTAGGTGGTGAGGTGGTGGTGGACGACTTACGGTGGCAGTGGAATCCAGCGATCGTCTGTGGTGGGCGGCGACGACCATTGGGACGTGAAGATAGTGTGAGGGTATTTTGGACATTGTCATATATCATGAAAAATTTAGAAGGAATTTCTAATTAAACACTTAAAAACATTTTTTTCTAATTTGAATTTAAGTGTTTCAATGAAAATGACTTATTTTTCAAACTCATTTAAAAAAAAAATAATTTTGAATGGTTGCCAAATACTACAAATCTTATAAAAATGAATATTTTTTCAAAATTAAATACATGAAAAGTCAATCCAAACACACTTTAATTAGATATGAATTTGAACTAAAAAAAAATCTAAATTTATCATTTTGCTAGAACTAAACTAAATTAATAATTAAACAAACAATATAGAGAACTAAACACAAAAAAATCAACCAAACCAAATAAGGGATTCAATAAAAAAAAAACATAATTGTATTTCATGTTCTAAGTGTTTTCAAATATGTGTTTGATAGCAGATTTATAAATTGCATTCTAATTTAAAAAATTTCAAAATGTGTTTGATAATATATGTATAAAATCATAGAATAGTTGTAGTTATCAATGAAATATTAAGTTGAATCTCAACTATTATTATTATTATTATTATTATTATTATTATTATTATTATTATTATTATTATTATTAAAGTTTAACTATTATTAATTAATATATGAACATGTTTTATGTAATAAATTTTGTATAATTATTATTTTACAATATCATATAATTTATAATATATTATAGATTAAAATACCATTTTGGTCCCTGTATTTTGGAATTGCATTCCATTTTAGTTCATGTACTTTCAAATATTCAATTTTAGTCCCTATACTTTCAATAAATTTTAAAATTAGTCCCTATCGTTAGTTTGAAGTTAATTTTTATCGATACTGGTTAGATAATAATAATAATTTTCATGTAAGAAAAGATATAATGTGAACATATTTTCAAAATTTATAGAAGGAATGCTAATAGGGATTAATTTTTTTCTTAGAAAAGTTAACAATAAACTAATAATAGAGATCAATTTTATGTTTTATTGAAACTACAGGGACTAAAAAATGGACATTTGAAAGTACAGAGACTAAAATGGAATGAAACTCAAAGTGTAGAGACCAAAATGATATTTTAACGTATATTATATTATACACATTTTAATGTTAACAAAAATAAATGAGTGTAACATGAAATACTATATTTATCAAAGTTTTTATCTTTTTTAATACAATTATGCATTTTAAAATTTCAAATTCAAAATCTAAATACAACAAAGACATAAAAATGTTGTTTCTAGAATTTTCACTGTTTGGATTACAGAATCCAAAAACAGTTTTATAAAAACAAATTTTGAGTATTCACTTAATCTATTTGACTTACTGAATCTAAAAATATGAAAAAAGAATACATATATCTTTTTCTCTTTCAGCCATCCTCTTAACCAAACACAACTTTTAATCTACATATATATCTTACCATATGTAAAATGGAGCAGCCACTAGGGGTGTGCACGGTTCGGTTTGGTCCGGTTTTGGCCGAAACCGATGACCAAACCGAACATCTCGGTTATGAAAGTTCCTAAACCGAAAAAACCGAAGTTTCTTCGGTTTTGGTTAAAAACCGAACCAATCGGTTTCGGTTCCAACCAATTCGGTTCGGTTTTTAACCGAAAGTTGCTTTCCATTTACTGTGGCCATGAAAGAGAGCGAGAAAGATGGGTGACGAGGGAGGATGAGGATGAAACTGAGAGAGCATGGGGCAAAGAGTGAGAGATGCAGCGAGAAGCAGATGAAAAGGCGTTGTCCATAGTTTCGGTGGATGAAAAGCCGTGGAGTAGATGTAGAGGAGTCGTGCACAGAAGCGAAGGCCGTAGATGACCATGAGAGACTGAGGGGCAGTGGAAAGAGTGTTGAAAGTTGTAGGGAAGAAGGGAAGAGAGAGTGCAGTGAAGAGAATGTTGAAAGTTGTGGGGAAGAAGGAGAGAAAGAAGGAAAGAAAAAGGGTCAATGGTTTTGGGAAGAAGGAAAGAGAGGAAAGGAAAGAGTGGGGGAGGGAATCGAGGGATGGATGGGAGAGAGAGAAAAAGGAGGCTGACAGCAATAAAAGATTTGATTTAGGGTTTCTACTTTCTAGGGATATGGGATTTAGGGATAGATAGATATGGGATTTGGGCTTGTAAGTTTGGGCTTAAATTTATAAAGTATGATGGGTTTTTTAAAAAGAATTTAATTATTTCGGTTCGGTTCGGTTTTTTCAGTTTTTAAAATAGTCAAACCGTGAACCAAACCGAAAATCTCGGTTTTGTAAGAGATTAAATCGAAAAACCAAAAAAAATTGCAAAAACCGAGCCGAACCAGTCGGTTCGGTTCGGATCGGCTCGGTTTGTCGGTTCGGCTCGGTTTCTGCACACCCCTAGCAGCCACATTATTTCAGTCTCTCAAATAATCTCTTGGTACAAGGTTTCCGCTTCACACTTTTATGTTTACTAAGCCCATTACCTACCTAAAGTTTATAATTTGAATGTCTTTATATATCTTCATGAAATCATAAAGTGGTGTATGTATTTATTGGGACATTAGAATTTCCAATAAAAACGTACTACAATTCAAGTGTTGTATGTATGTAAATGTGTCTTAGAAAAATTATTTATGTCGCAGCCACAACTTCCATCTAAATTTTTAAATGTATAGTTAAGCTATAATTTTTAGTTAATCTTTTCTACATCCAACAATATAGAAATGCAAGCCACATTTTTTCAGTCACTGCAAATTGTCTATTTATTGATTTATTATATTATTATTTTGTTTGTAAGCCTAGAGTTTCTCTCTCTATCTAATAAGGAGAAGGAGGAAAAATAGAATTTTGAGAGGATTGTTTTAGCATTTAATTTTGAGATATTTTAAAATAAAAAAAAATTGGTGGGTTTTTAAGATTTAATTACAACGAATAATGACAATAATCATTTTGAACCATTTTTAAAACTCAACGGTTAAACGGTCATTTTTGAAACAAAGAGAAAATATTGTAATTTATTAATTTTCTCGATTTACAAGAAATATAGACATTCTTGTAAATCAAGAAAATTAATAAAATTACTATTTTGTAATTTTGGATAAATAAGCAATATATGTCATATTAATGTGTAACATTATTTTGTTACATCATTATCCTCCTCTTTGATCCAATCATTTATTTTCATCTCGGCCCCTAGTTGGATGGTTACAAATACCCATAAAGGAAATAGGGCCTCTAATGCGTCATCAAGACATCTATCTGTGCTATAAAAAATTATTCTCCACTCTAATAGAACAAAATTTTCGTTACGTCAAGACAATTACTTTAGTCGTTTTACATAAGTTGATAATGACCCCATAACTTATTTCATTTTGGATTGAATTTCCAACAAGTTCCGACCCATATTCCCTATCTTTTGTGGTAATTAATAGGCAGATATCACAGTCAAAGATCTACCATATTTAAAAGATTCTATATATTTTTCCTCAAAAAAAATTATGAAGAAAAAAAGTGAACAAAAAAATGAAGAGTGTCCATTGAGTTCTGTAAACTCTATAAAAAGAAGTCCAAAATTTCTAATAAATAGTTGTTCTTTAAGCTACCACTACAAAAGGAAAAATATCCAAAACTTTTCTTTTTTTAATTAGTATTTAAAAATTCAACCTTTCCCTCATTTCTATATTGTTGATCAGCCACATTAGTTTAAAAATAATATAAACATTAGAAACAATTCAAAAACTTTTTCTTTAAATTTTCATTTCATACCCCAATAACATTCATAAAACTCAAAATTTTGTAAATTTATTTTTCTCTTTTTGGCAAAATTCCTAGTATCAAAGTATTCATGCTAAAATGGGAATTTAAAAGAATGCCTTCCACAACCATTTTCATACGAATTATACCTTAATTATATAAAAAAATGGTTTAATATGTTTGTTTGACGAAATAATTTAAATTGTTCTTCATCCAATCTCTGCCATTCCACTTTAGCTCATCCAACAACCTCGAATTTATTATATTGATCAAATGTGGGTTCAAAATTTATGCTATGGGTTAATGAAAGGTGGAATATCTTCGATTGACCATTCAAAATTTATTTTGTAGCGTTCGGCATTTAGGTACTAAGATAGGAGTTCAATTTGGCTTAAGCTTTTGGGTTATTTTGCTTATTTTGGTTAAAGTTTGGTGGAGGGGTAAAGTTGTAATTGTGCAAAGGGAAAACAAATTTTTTCTTCAATAAAAGAACCCCAACTTTACTCTTTCTTTCTTCTTCCTCGCGTGATGTGGGAGAAAGGGGAAACTCCATTTATGAAATTCTTCTTCTCTCGATTGATCAGCGCAGGGAAGAGGTTTTTGTCGATGAAGGGACAACGATCGGCGGTGCGACGAGCTTCAATAAGTTGCATCTTTTTTTCCCCTATACTCGTGCTCCCTTTCTCATTTTTCTCTCACTCGTCTGCGTGTTTGGTAGTGGCAGTGCGGCGGATGGTGTGGTGTCACAGTGATTGGAGTGGTGGCAGCGATAGAGCTAGTGCGCGACGGCGATTTCATGCGAATAGCAAGCAAGGAGGTTGGTTCTGAAGTTTTCGGCGTTTTCGTGCATAGACAGTGGTGCTAGAGGTTGATTTTGGGAGTTTTGGAGCTCGTTTTGAAGTGGGCAACAGTCCCTTAGCCGTGGGTTGCTTATCAAGGTTCTAAGCGTCGAACCGATGGTGTTAGCTGCGGTGTAGGTGAGTTTTAAGCCTAGAATCCATTTGAATTGTCTTTTAAAGTTAGATGAGTTAGAGTAAGGTATAATACTGTTTTGTTGAGTATATGTATGTGTAGTTTGAGTTTTTGAGCAAGCTAGAAAGCAGCGCTAGGTTAGGTGCTCGTATGGTTGGTTTCTCTAGTACCTTGAGGGTAAGCCTCTAACTTTGGGGGAAAATCAACTTCCGTGTGATGTGTTTGAAAGAGAACATGGTGGAGTTGAACTAACTACTAATGCCTGGCTCTAGGACTGTTTTACTTCTGTGTAGGAGGAGCTAGTGTCCTCCTACCAGGACAAGGTTTCGTTGGGTTGTGTGTCGTCATGGAAGGTAAGTATCTATTTTAAACTCTTTTGTTTAAGTCATAAGAGTACAACAAATGCGTGTGGAGCATACCTGGTTGATTATGGAATTGCATGTCTTGTTTGGATATAGTAAATGCACGGTTGTTGGATGTTTTATTTGTATCTAAACTTGACCCATGCTTGCCTAAGTTTGTTTTTGGTTGGGATCGTGGTTTTGGTTGTGCTAGTTGGATTTAGGGACGAGGGCTGCAATCGTTGCGGGGCTAGGTGTGGTGAATTGCTCTTTGTCGAGCTAAGTAAGGGGTGAAAAAGGGGCAGGTTGTTAGGCTATCATTGCTTCCACCCTCTCCCTTTAAGCGTGTTTCATGAAGGTTGCTTTCCTTCATTGTGTTGTACTAAGTTAGAGGCGAATCCCCACTATATCGAGCATAAAGGTTGCTTTCCTTCATTGTGTTGTACTAGGGGCGAATTTCTACTATATTGAGTGTGAAGGTTATTTTCCTTCATTGTTGTTAGAGTCCTTATATTAGTATAATTGTATTTTTGTAAATATATTAATTGGGTTGTCCTTTATTGTATTTTCACTTTCTCCAACTTAGGTTAACCTTGTACACTTGTATATATATCTCTTTAGTGAATGTAATAGTGCAACTTATTCTCTCAAACGTTTAGCATTAACATGGTATCAAAGCTTTAGGTCAATTAGGATTTTTGTTTGGTTAACCTAGAATTTTTGAGAACTTTTGGTTTTGAGTTTAGAACTCTTTTTTTTTTTTTTTTGGGTTTTGTGGTTTGTGAACCTAGTTTTTCGATCAGCATCAAATTATGGCACTATTGGCAGATTGCTGCTGCAGCCAATTTGGCCTTTTTTGGTTGTCGTTTTGTCTCACTGTCGACGCCATTAGAAAGTCCATCCTCCGGTTAGCCAATCCCTAAAATTTGGTCCCGATCGGAGCTGCGAGTGAAGCTCATGAGCCGCCATAGCCTTTTGTCTTCTTCTTCACGCGTCAGCGCGTATGGGAGCGTGAACAGCCAACGTCTGCTCATTTTTTGTGGGTTTGTTCGGAATTCCTCTCTCACTCTAGTGGTGTGCTTGTTTCGGTCATATATTACTAGGTTTAGGGTAGGTTGAAAAAACACATCTTTAAAAATCTTAGGTTTTCTGTGGTACAGTTCTCTTTTAGGATTTAAATCTGAATTTTCGTCTGTTTTTTGAGGTTATGGATGAAGAGAAAGCTATAGTGATGTTAGAGATGATTCCAATGGTGTCAAAGATTATGGAATACAAGCTCAATGGATCTAATTGTTATGCATGGTGAACAAACATTCGTCATTATCTTCGGAGCCTTGATATGGATGATCACGTGACCGCAAAATCACAACCAACAGATGATACTAAAAAGAATTGGCTACAAGATGATTCTAGACTTATTTTACAGATAAATAACTCTATTGAGAGTGAGATAGTTGAGCTAGTTAACAATTGTGAATATGTCAAAGAGCTCTTGGAATACTTGGAATTCCTTTACTCTGGGAAAGGAAACATCAGTCGAGTGTTCGATGCGTATAAGACTCTCTTTAAACTTGATCAAGGCGAGAAATCTCTAAGAGTTATTTTATGGAGTGCAAAACAACGTACACAAAATTTAATGCTTTGTTGCCAGTTAGTATTGATGTGAAAATTCAGACTGCCCAACGTGAACAGTTATTCATTATGAGTTTTTTAGTTGGTCTTGCCTCTAAATATGATATGGCCAAAGATCATGTTCTGTCTAACTCAGAAATCTCTTCATCGGAAGATGTTTATACTCGAATACTTCATACTAAGAAGTCGCAAATGATCTTGCAATCTAAGTCTAATAGTGCCTTGGTTGGACAGACGGGTGAGTACAAAGGTAATAGAGGGGTCAGACCCAACACGTCCAGAGGAAATTCGAACACTCAGAGAACAAATTTAGGAGATATTGTTTTCCACTATTGTCATAAGCCTGGACATATGAACAGTGATTGTTGAAAATTGTTGAATAAAAGCCAGAGGTTTCCTTCTGCGCATATTGCTTCTACTCCTAATAACCCTGACAAGTCTATTTTGATTTCAGTTGAGGAGTTTGCTAAATTTCGACAGTATCAAAAGTCATTAAAGGCGTCATCTTCTACTCTTATTACTGCCATTGTCGATACAGGTAACACATATACATATCTTCTTTTCTCCTCTTTGAAATGGGTCATAGTCTCTGGTGCTTCTGATCACACGACAGGTAATCCCAGTTTATTCTCTAACATCAGTCCGTCTAAATCTTCACCTAATGTTCCTATAGCCGATGGAACCACCTCTCATGTTTTAGGATTAGACACTGTCAATCTTACCAACTCAATTTCATTGTCTTCTGTTTTATAGTAAACTCACTCGCGATCTTAATTGTTGTGTCTTATTCTTTCCTGGTTATTGTTTATTTCAGGATCTTTTGACAAAGAGGACTATTGGTAAAAGGGCGTGAATCTGGAGGTCTCTACATTTTTTAACCACAAATATCCATAATCGTTCCATGCTCTAAAGTGTCCTCTTCCTTTGAAGAACATTGTCGTCTGGGTCATCCATCTATTTCCGTTTTGAAGAGTCTTCGTCCTCAGTTTAATCATTTGTCTTCTTTAGATTGCGAGTCATTTCAGTTTGCTAAATTTCATCGTCTGAGTCTGTATCCCAAAGTCAATAAAAAAGCTAGTACTCCATTTGAATTAGTTCATTCTGATGTTTGGGGTTTGTGTCCTATTGTGTCCAAGAGAGGGTTTCGATATTTTGTTACATTTGTCGACGATTTTTCTCGTGTAACTTGGTTATATTTAATGAAAAGTCGTTCTGAGTTGCTTTCTCATTTTCGTAACTTTCATGCTGAAATTCGAACTCAATTTAGCAGTTCCTTTAAAGTTCTACGGAGTGATAATGCTAAAGAATACTTCTCCCATGCTCTTAGTTCCTATTTAAGTAAACATGGAATTCTCCATCAATCCTCGTGTGTTGATACTCCATCTCAAAATAGGGTTGCAGAATGAAAGAATCGTCATCTCCTTGAAACAGCTAGAGCCTTATCGTTTCAGATGAATGTCCCAAAATATTTTTAGGCTAATGTTGTATTGGCGGCTTGCTTCTGAATAAATCGCGATTCTTAAAGGTGAGATACCTTATAGTATTTTGTGCCCCAAACTCCCTTCCTTTCCTCTTACACTCAAAATCTTTGGTTGTATTTGCTTTGTTTGGGATGTTCGCCCTCAACTCACCAAACTAGATTTAAAGTCCTTAAAATTTATATTACTTGGTTATTCTCCTGTCCAAAAGGGTATCAGTGTTATTGTCCTAGTTTTGATCATTACTTTGTCTCTCCTGATATAAAATTCTTTGAAGATTCTTTTTTCTTTTCTTCATATTCGAGTAGAGTAAGGGGAGCATAAAGAGGACGAGGATGATTTCCTTGTTTACACCATTCTCTCCTCTTGTGAGCCTTCTAGCAATTCATCTCCATTTGTTCTTGTTTCTACTCACCCACCTGTCACTTAGGTTTATTCTTGACGGCCACCCTCTTCAATTCCATGCCCTGTACCAAAGGCTTCTTCGTCATTGGATTCAGAAACAAGCGATGATCTTCATATTGCTCTTCGTAAAGGTAAGCGCCAGTGCACTTATCCTATTTCCTCTTTTGTTTTATATAACCATTTGTCATCTTCTACTTGTTCCTTCATTGCATCCCTATAATCTATATCTGTTCCTAAGACTGTTCATGAATCTTTGTCTCATATTGGTTGGCGTGCTGCAATAGTAGAGGAGATGATTTCCTTAGATGACAATTGTACTTGAGATTTAGTTTCTCTTCCTACAGAAAAGAAGCCTATTAGTTGTAAGTGGGTCTTTCCGGTTAAAGTCTATCCAAATGGGTATGTAGCTTGGTTGAAAGCTCGCCTCGTTGCTAAAGGCTACGCACAAACTTATGGGGTTGACTATTCTGACACTTTTTCTCCTGTTGCTAAAATGGCTTCTGTCAGGTTATTCATTTCGTTAGTATCCATTCATCACTGGTCGTTGCATCAGCTTAATATTAAAACGCCTTTCTTCGTGGTGATCTTGAAGAAGCAGTGTATATGGAGCAACCTCCAAGATTTGTTGCTCAGATGGAGAATGAAAAGGTATGTCGCCTTCGTAAATCCTTGTATGGATTAAAGCAGAGTCCACGGGCAAAGTTTGGAAAATTCACTCAGGTGATTGAAAGCATTGGGATGAGAAAGAGCAAGTCAAATAATTATGTCTTTTAAAAATGGTCTGAGAGTGGTGTCATCCTGTTGGTTGTGTATATTGATAATGTTGTTATTACAGGCGATGAAACATTGGCATCCAATCACTCAAGACATTTCCTTATAGTCAATTCCACACAAAAGATTTTAGAATGTTGAAATACCTTCTAGGAATTGAGGTAATGAGAAGCAAGAAGAGAATCGTGTTATCATAGAGAAAATGTATAATTGATTTGTTGATTGAAATAGGGAAGTTAGGGGCTAAGCCATATAGTAACCCGATGATGCCTAATTTATAGCTCACAAAAGAGGGAGAATGACTGAAAGAACCTGAAAGAACCTGAAAGATATAGGAGGGTAGTGGGAAAACTCAATTATCTTACAGTAACTAGACCATACATAACTTATTCAATGAGTATTGTGAGCCAGTATATGTCTTCTCCTACCGTTAATCATTGGGCTGCAATGGAACAAATTTTGTGTTATTTGAAGGCAGCTCCTAGGCGTGGTTTATTATATAAGAGTTATGGGTATATTAACATTGAATATTTCTCAGATGCTGATTGGGCAGGGTCTAAGGAAGATAGAAGATCAACTTCAGGATATTGTGTATTCGTGGGTGGTAATTTGGTTTCTTGGAAGAGTAAGAAACAAAATATGGTGGTGTCACGATCAAGTACTGAGTCAGAATATAGAGCAATGACACAATCTGTATGTTAATTGGTCTTGATACATCAATTTTTCTTATTGAATTGAGATTTGATATCACAACACCAACTAAATTATGGTGTGATAATCAAGCAACTCTGCATATAACATCTAATCCAGTATTTCATGAGCGAATTAAACACATTGAGGTTGATTGTCATTTTGTACGTGAGAAGATACAACAAGGTTTGGTATCGACATGATATGTGAGGACTGGAGAACAATTAAGAGATATCTTCACCAAGGCATTGAATGGAGCACGAATAGATTACCTCTCTAACAAGTTGGACATAATAAATATATATGCTCAAACTTGAGGATGAGTGTTAGAGTCCTTATATTAGTATAACTGTATTTTTGTAAATATATTAATTGGGTTGTCCTTTATTGTCTTTTCACTTTCTCCTACTTAGGTTAACCTTGTACACTTGTATGTATATCTCTTTAGTGAATGGAATAGTGTAGACTGATTCTCTCAAACCTTAAGCATTAACAATTGTGTTGTACTAGGATAGGGGCGAATCTCCACTGTATCGAGCATGAAGGTTGCTTTCCTTCATTTGTGTTGTGCTAGGTTAGGGGCGAATCCCCATTATAGCTAGTGTGAAGGTTGCTTTCCTTCATAGTGTTGTGTTTGCTTAGGGAAAAGTGATACCCCGCGCGTAGAATGCATAACTCATTGTTGTAACGTGAGAGAAGGGGTGGGGTGGGCAGTGTCTAGCTGGGTATTGAGTACACCGAGGGTAGGGAAGGCTGGTGAGCTTGTCCGGGGTCGCTTAACTTGTGTTCTAGACTTTAGACTCTTAGTAGGCTACTTATTGAGTTAGTTTAAACTCATTCTTGCTATTTTCTTTTGTGCCTTTTTAGATGGTAAGCAACTGCAAGGCGAGTGATGGAGGCGTCGTTCTGGCAAAAATATGGAGTCGTCTTTGGTGTGGTCTAGTATTGTAATTATGTTTTGTGTTTGGTCCCATATCGTGTCTTGAATCAGAGGTCACATAGTTTCTTATGTCTCTCCTGTATATAGTGGTCTCCCTGAACGCTCTTGTTTGTATTTTGGGCTCGACTCAGCTAGAGATGTCCATTTGCCCCGTGGAGACCTGCCTTAATTGGGTGGGGAATCCTCGTTTAGGCGGGGAATGAGAGAGGGAGTGGTGGACAAAAATTCCACGAGAGCTAAATGTGGATGGGGACAGGGAATGTATTCCTCGTCCTCGTTTAATTTTTTTTAATATTTTTATTTTATTTTTTAAGATATATATGTATATATGTGTATAAGTAGATACATGTCATTTAAAATTTTATTGTTAATGATTTAGATAATTGGATATGTTTGAATTATATAGTTAAACATTTTAATAATATGTATGGATTAATTAGATAATTTGATATGTAATATTGTTTTGTTTTTATTTAAGAGGTTTAAGAATTTTATCTTTAAGTAGATATTTTTTAATAGAAAATTAACTATTTAAATTAAGATTTTTGGTGAATAATTAACAATGTGATTTAAAATTAATGGATATTTTCTATAGAAGTTAACTATTTGAAAATTTATCAAAAGAATTATTCGATTCTTAAAAAAGGAAAAAAAACTAAATGAGGAATAATTCCCTACGAGAAACCCGATCCCTACAAATTCTATACTAGGAATCCCCGTCCCGATCCCCGCAAAATTTAACGAGAAATTTCGTGGGGATGGGGATTCAACTGGGGGGCGGGATGGGGAAGCCATCCTCGTCCCCGCCCCGCCTCGTGGACATCTCTAGACTCAGCCTACGTTGTTATAGTTTGATAGATGTTGAGTCGTTGATTTTGATTTGTAGCAGTGCTTTTGTTTCTTTCAGATCTCTCCGAAATTTTTGGTTTTTTGGATTTGCGTTATTATGCTGCCAAAATTTCGAGCATAAGTGGCATTGTTCAGTAAAGGTTGGTTGATAGTTTATCTAAGTTTAGGATTGTTACATATTCCTTATTAATTTTCATAATAGATGAGAATAAATAACATTTTTTTTTAGTTTAACGAAATTCAAACCTCTAATCTCTTGATCAAAAATATATTCTAACCAATAAAGCATATAGGTTAACAAAGAATAAATAATAGTTTATTATTAAAAAAATTCAAAATTCATGAGATTCAACATTAATAAACAGACATTCAACATCAATAAACATTCCTGCATTAGAAAAACATCAACAAACATTATTTAAAATGATTTAAAAAGATACTTGACCTACACTTTTAATAATTTTGAGTTTCACTAGTTGAGATCGAGAAGTTTAAGTGGACGTAATTTAAGCAAACTTACACTTTTAATTTTATGATTTTTTTTTTCTTATTTGCAAAAGTTATTTTTATAAACTCAAAGTCACACAAACTCAAAAAAAAAAAACATTTTAACTTAGGATTACAAAAGATCTAACTCACCCAAATAGGTCACAGAAACTTACCTCAAGTGGTGAGTCAAAATTCCTTAAAAAGTATTATTTCACAATAAATACTTGACTGCCTCTTTTAACTTAAACAAGATAATATTAACATGATCTTCTTTCCAAAAAAGGATAGAGAAAAAGAACCCAAAAAAGGCAAAAACAAATAGAGATAAAAGTCAAAGCAGTGAAGGGCAGAGATTAAGGACACGCCAAAGAGATAGAAAACAATCAAAGCATCCAAGGGCAGATATTATGACACGTCAGCAAGTTCAATGATGCTTTAAAATGCTAAGGAATCTGAAAGACAGATTGCACTGGTTAAAAGGAATTTAAAAGAACAAAAAAAAAAAAGTTAAAAAGAATTTTCTTTTTACTGATTCTTAGGAGCTGTTTGGAATTTGGATCTTTTTATTTTTAGTTTTTACTATGTTATTATTCATAAATCACAAAGATTGCTTTTTAAACCCAACTTTTTTACCCTTATCACCCTTATCACCCTTATCACCCATATCTATATATCTTTTCCTTTTGTTTTAAGAATTAAGAATAGTAAATATTGAGATTTATGAAAAATATTTTAACTGGGTTTGGTAAAGGAAGCTTTAATCAGCTTCTTACAATATATATTCCTTTTTTAAGTTTTTAATTGCAAACATTTTGTTTTCCACTTTATTTAGTAGGTGAAATAATAATTGTAGTCCCTTTTAGTCTTTTACCGCCATTAATATTTTAATCTATGTGTATTTCCATTTATTACTTTTTAAATATTCTCTTAGTTAGGAAAACTTGTCTTAACCAATCGAGCGATGCTCAAGTTAACATATACACACACACTAAATTAAAAGCAATAGTTAAATATCATACTTTGTATAATAAGAAATGATATCTTAAGAATATAAATAAATTATTTTTAAAATTTATTAGAGTATAAAATTAAAGATTATTTTAGAAACCAAATAGAACAAATATATAAGAATAAATATTTTTTTCTTTTTCTTTAGAATATAGTTTTGGAGTTGGAGCTTGAGCTTCATATAAATTTACTAATGTCTTAGACCAACTGAAGTTTGAACTTTGAACCATATTTATGTCGACTAAGTATAATTTATAATAAAATAAACATTTTTAAGTAATAAATTTGGATTGGTTTGATTTAATTAAAATTACTTTAAAAAGAACTTCATCCACCAGCTAACTCATATCAATTAAGTTATTTAAATCAACTATAAAATATTTTGAGTTTTTTTCATTAAGTTTTCAAACATGACAAATTTATCTTCAAGGTTTGCATTTGGTAGTACTCATGGTCCCTCCATTAGCTTTTTTTGTTAATTTCTAACGTGACACCTATTTTTTTTTATTAATTTTTAATTATTAAAAAATATTAATTTATAATTTTATTAATATTTTCCATTTTTAATTTTAAAAACATTTATTATTATTATTATCTATTTTTCTTTTTTCATTATCCTTCTTTCTTCAACACAACCACCAACCACCATCACCACCTGCCGCCACCACCTCCATCCTTCTTATTTTCTCTTTTTCTTTTTCTCCTTATTCTCTAGCAAACTCTCCTCTCCGATCTCCTCACAATCATCGCCGACATTGCCGTCGTCCATATCCAACAGAGACTCCACTAGAGAAAGGACCTAGGACGTGGATCGAATCGAACAACGCACTGGCGAGAGATCACGAGTGGTTTGGAATCGGAAGCCGAATCGTAATCACGACGCAGAACAAACAGATCCTCGATACTTTGGAGGTGTTTGATCTGCTGGACGAAGACGAATCACTCGAGCTCTTCAGCTACCACGCCTTCTGGAAACCAAATCCATTGGCAGGAGTTCGTCGATTACGCCAGATCCACGAGTTCCTAATGCGGAGGCCTCCTGCTAGCTCTGGAAGTCCTTGGCAAGTCGTTCCTTGGCGGGAGGGTGATTTTGGAGTGGAGATTGGCGATTGAGAGATTGAAGAGGATTTCGCACGGGAATTTGCAAGAAAAGCTCCAATTGTTTTCTCTTTTTCAAAAAGAACAAATTTGGGTTTAATTTTTTTTAAGAGAATGGTGAGGAAGGAGAAAAAGAAGAGCAAGAAGAAGAGAATGAGGAGAAAAAAAAGAAGAAGAGAAGAAGAAAAAGAGAAAAGAAAAAGGATGAAGGTGGTGGCGGTGGGTGGTGATGGCAGCAGACGACGGCGTTGGGTAGTGGTGGTGGTCGGCGGTTGTGTTGAAGAAAGAAGAAGAAAGAGGGATAGTGAAGAAAGAAAAAGAGATGATAATAATAAATGTTTTTAAAATTAAAAATAGAAAATATTAATAAAATTATAAAATAATATTTTTTAATAATTAAAAATTAGAAAAAAAATATTTTTTTAAATAAAAATAGGTGCCACGTTAGCTTTCCGTTAGAAATTAACAGAAAAGCTAACAGAGGGACCAAGAGTGCTACCAAATAGGAACCAAACCCAAACTGAGGGACCAAAAAGGTATTTTGCCCTAATTATTATTGAAGTATTAATAGTTGAAACAAATATAGTATAATTGGAGAATGCCAAAATGTTCATAACTCAACTGACATTAAACTTGTACTATCGACCTCAAGGTTAGAGGTTCGATTTCTCTACCTCACATATTCTAAAAAAAAAAAATGTATAACCTTTCACATATATATTATTCCAATTTAAATTATTGGAAGAAGAGAAATTCATAATATCTGACAAAGTTGTTTGAATTTAACTGGGTATTGGGTGCAATATTCTAAACCGTTTGTTTTCTACCCCACATATAAATGATTGTTTATTATTTTAACTTGTTTAAGTTCATAATCACTAATGTAATAAAATAAGAATTTGGTTAGAATTTGGAAGCCTACACACCAACAAAAAAATGATGAAACAGATGTGAATGAAACTACATAATATAAGTTGTCTTAATTTGTATGATACTTCTAAATAATATTAAATTTGCAAAATAATTATTTAGAAGGTGTATGATACTTCTAAATAATTATGTGATTTCTGAGTAATTATATAACGTCATTTTAATTTGTATTTTTAGTAATCTTAAATTGTATGTTTCACAAATGATTGGTGGGATACTTGATATGAAACAGAATGAGATTTTTTTAGTAAAGTCATTGGACTAGAGAGACATGAACCTATTTAAGGTTATGGAGAAGTGTTACTCGTAAGTTGTTTAGATTTTCATCTAATGTTTGTGATCTTGAGCGATGTCTTATTAACACATTTTAAAGGTTTTGATTTTTAAACTTTAAAAAAAAAAATCAACTTTCTTATAGTGTTTATGTAACAAAATAAATTCATGAACTAGATTGTGGACTAGCCTAAACATAGGTCTAAGAAAGAACCTTAGGTTTATAGAACTCGATCTAGGCCTTGCCAGTGAAGGATTTTTACCTCTGAGAAACATGCACAATCTTACCAGAATTTACCTTGGTTGTTACTAAATTACACAAGCAAGTTTGTTTGTTTTTTCAAATAAAAGTTTAAATTTAAATACAAACTCTAGCTATCATCAGCTAAGTGACAATATTGTTATAATTATCTACTATATGATTCTTGGAGAGAAATTATCTTTTTTGTCTTTAGTTCGATATCATAACATTTGCCCATCACTTAATCTATTGTCGGAAGTTGATCAAATTTTACGTAGATTTGAACTAACCTATTTAATGATTAGACTCTCCAATTTAATAGTAAATTTGCAAAATCAAACCTTTTTGGTACAATTTCTATGCTTTAATAATGAGTGTGAGAAAGAGACGTGAGAAATTGCTATTTGAAAATTTGATGTGATGGAAGCTAATGTTGGTAGAGACTAACATTTTGGAACCATTTTGGAAAAAATGGAAATCAAATGATTGCACCTTTAAATTGATAGTATAATATAATTATCAAATTGGTCATAAATTTTTAATATACTTTATAGAGATCATTAGAACTAAATTAATAGAATAATACTGCATAAATTTTGAAAGTAGATTTAATAAAAATTATGTTTCTAACAATAAATAAATAAATATATTTTATTTTCAAATTCGAATTAATAATATAAAAGCATTTGAAAGGTAAGTAAATATATCTTCTACAAGTTTTTTATTTATGGTTTCATGTAAACAATATCTTTAAGAGGTATTAAATTCGTAAAGTTTTTATTCTGTTTTTAAATTTTCATCTCATTTTTTTAAATTTTTTTTTAGTCCAACAACAATTTAAGGGTGAAGAGATTCGAACTTATAATCTCTTGGTCGATGATATATGCCAATTGCCCCAATCCTATGCTTACTTTGGCCATTTTTTTAAAATAAAGGTAGTCCTTTTAAATGTTACTAAAATATAAATGTCGGTTTGTCAAAAACATTTTTCTTGAATTTGGAACACATTTAATGCAACTTATTAATTATGAACAACAATAATTAACAATTAAATAGGTTTCAAGTCAAGTTGGGCAAATCTCAACCACCAAAGGTGATTTTGATTCTTCATTTTAGTATTTGAGAGTAAATATGGATAGAGTAGACTAAGACTTGATTCACCAAACTTAGTTGGGTTGAGAGTTGATCTAGTTGATCACCCTTAAATTGAAATACATAATTTTTATTAAAATAAATAAATTGACATATTAGAATGTAGAAAATTATAAACAAATACACTGATAGTAAAAAATATATCATGAAGTTAGTCTATTTGAAAATTTTAATAATATATGGATGATTTATTATTTTCTCAGCCATGCCATCACTAATTAGTCGTTATTTTCTATTTTATACTTAAAAATTTATATTTATTTCTTGTTCTATCTTTAAAAAACAAAAGCTATACCTACTTGATAATTATTTTTTTTTCTATTTTCTTTTAAAATTTTGGAAAAAATAGGTGGAAGCAAGGAAATAAAAGTTTAGAGAGAGGGGAACGTTTTAAAGAGAAAAGTCAATGCAAAACATTTTAGAGAGTAAATTTAGAGAGATATAAAAAATATTTAGAGAGAGAAAAGTTTATTGAGAGATATATTAAAAGACAAAACATTATTTAGAGTAAGAGAAAAAAAATGTTAGAGAGAAAAGTTAAATAATTACTATATGTTAGAGAGTATATTAGTTTAAGAAAAAAATGATAGAGGGAGAAAAATTGAGAAGAGGTATATTAGAGAGAATATTTTTCAAGGAAAAGAAAGAAATGTTAGAGAGAAAAGAAAGAAATTTTAGAGATAAAATGATAAATTTTGTAGCGAGTAAAATTAGAGAACAAAAGACACTTAGAGAAAAAAAATATTAATTAGAAAGAGAGAGGTTATTGTGATTGAAAATTAAGAAAGAAGGTTAGAGATACACATGCTAGAGGAAAAAAAAATTAGAGAGAGGAAGATAAAAGTTATAGAAGGAGAAATTATGCCATGAATTTTAGAGAGAGAAATGGTGGGGAAAAGATTAAAATTTTAGAGAGTTAAAAGAAAGAGAAAAATTAGAGAGAGAAATGTTGAGGGAAAATATTAAAATTTTATAGAGAGAAAAGCGTGAGAAATATATAGAAAGAGACATAAAAGTAATACAGAGATGAAAATTTTAGAGAGAATGAGAATTTTAGGAAGAGAAATCTAGAGAAGAAAGAGATTTGTTAGGGAGAAATAAAGAAAAAATATTAAATGTTAAATGAAAAAAAAATTGAAAATAGAAATATATTTTTAAAAACTACTTCTTTTTTTATATTTTATATTTTATTTTTGAAATTTACTTTTAAATTGATAACATTTCTAAAAAACAGAAAATAGAGAACAAAATGGTAATACATTAAAAAAAGTAGTAACAATTGGCTAAGATTTTTAAAAAGTGAAAAACTTGACGAGAAAACATTTTTTTTAATAAAAAAAATTAAATGTGGCCTAAGATTTTAGAAGTAGTTTTCATTAAGTTTTAATTTTTAGTAGAAGAAATATGTTGACAAAATCGTATGCATCGGTTCATTCTAGTGAAGTATTGTTCATTTCACGTGTCACATACCTATAAATTTTCACTTGATTCGTAAAATTATTATAAAGAGAGGTACTATTCCTATACTATCCTTAATGCTCCATAGCAAAAATTTGGACCAACATTACAAAACATTAACTCCAAACCATATACGCTATGCTTAACTAGGAATTCCTTGTAATTAAGCCAACAGATAGAAGATGGATGGACCTCACTAATGTATAGCTCTGTTGGATCATATTTACACAGTTTCATAATTTCCTTCATTTGAGTGCAATGTTGTTCATTCATACATCCCAACATTTAATTCATCGACCCCCAAAAACGACAACATTAAATCTAGATTTGTTAATTAATAATGTGAATATTATTAAGAGCTTGGGCAATTATGGGGCAAAAGGAAATGAGGGTTGAAAATGAAAAGAGAAGAGGATTGAAGTAGAATTGAGTTTGAAGATTTGGCTGCAATCATGGTTGAGTCTCATCTTAATTAAATATAATTTAAAGATAATGATGATGAACAAGAAACATCAAATAGCAAAAAAGAGAAAAAACAAAATGAAGAGAAAATGTGGGACCCTATTTCAAAATTAGGGTTTTTTTTTCCCAATTTTTTTGGGTATCATTTTATCTAAGAAAGAAGAAAAAGAAAAAGGAAAGGAAAAAAAAAAGCATTGGGACCTATCTTCTTCACTGGAATCTCTTTCATATGATAAAAGTTATATTTTGCATACAGAGAGAGTGCATATAATACACACGTATGACAAAATTTATACTGTTTGACAATTACTCTTTTAACTTTGAAGTAGATCTGTAATCTACTATCAGTACACCATTTTTCTTCTCTCTCCCTTTTTAGAGAGAGAAATTGAAAAAGAGAGAGAGAAGTTGTCACTTGCTGCTGCCTCTTACTCTACTAAGCAAACCCACTTCGCTAAACACTTGAAAACCCTACTGATTTGTGAGCCCATTGTGTTTGTTTCTTTGGAAAAAGAGGGATTTTCTCGAGACCCAGTGAGGTTTTGATTACTTAGTTTCTTGGGTTTTGTTCTGGGTGTTGTTTTCTTGGGGGGTTTGATTGAAGAAACAGAGGAGAAAGTGAAGTTGAAGTAGAAGAAGAAGAAGAAGAAAAATGGATGCTTATGAAGCAACTAGTTTGGTTTATGCGAAGATCAAGAACTTGGAGCCGGAAAATGCTTCGAAAATCATGGGGTTTCTTCTCATTCAAGACCTTGGTGATAAGGAGTTGATACGGTTGGCTTTTGGGCCTGAAACCCTTTTGCATTCACTGATTCTGAAGGCCAAAGCTCATTTAGGGTTTTCTTTGAACTCTTCTTCTTCAACACCCTCTTCGCCTTCGCCTCTTAATCCCATCGCTAGACCCTCTAACAGTAACCCTTTCTCTCAATCTTCGCCTAGAATCCCTAATAATGGCTTTGACTTGACTAAAAACCCTTCTTCTCCTTCGTCAACCAGTTCATGGTCGATTTCAGGCATCACTAACAATGTCATTAGCCCCAAATCCAGTCCCCTTCTCTCTTATGACAGTATTCGAGCTGCCCCTTTTTCAATGCCTCCATTTCTGCAGCACAAAAATGGGTTTGTGGATTCTGAAGTCATTGAGGAGCCTCAAGTTAACGATTACCTTTCGTTTCTCAACGAGTCGTCTTCTTCGAGAGGTGAGGATTTGGTGGATCCGAGGATGGAATTAGGGCGTGGTTTGCAGAATTGGACTCAGTCTATGGACAATGCTGAGACCCCTTTTCATAGAAGAAGCTATTCTGCTAGTGATGTTTGTTTTGGCTCTGAAGATGGAGGATTTGGAGTTGGGTACAAGCCTTGCCTTTACTTTGCCAGAGGTTTTTGTAAAAATGGCAGCAATTGCAAGTTCTTGCATGGCGATTTTTCTGATTCGGTTGATACTTCTGCCGCCATTGTTGGTTCGCCTAGCAAACTAGAGGGCTTGTTCGAGCAGCGTGAGGAGTTGATGAGATATAAGGCTGCTCATCAACAGAGGTTGGCCACTGCGTCTGAGTTGATGGCTGGAGTGTCACCTTCACAGTATAACAAGTATATCAATTTTCTACTGCAACAACAGAATGAAACTCATAGGTATGTATGATGGAGATCGATAACCAACTTTAGTCCTTTGACTTGTCATTCTTCTATATATAGTGTATGAAGCCGATAATAGTTTCTTGTTTTTGAGGATTTTTAGTTTGGGACTGGTCTCTAATGCAATCTTTCTTCTTTATTTGGAATGGATAATCTAGAGCTACTGCAGCAGCGCTTATGATGGGAGATGAGTATCACAAGTTTGGCATGTCCAGAAGTGAAAGGAATGATTTTTTGGCTTTGGCTGCTGAGAAGCGAAACTCGGCGTCGAGACAGATTTATTTGACATTCCCAGCTGATAGCACCTTCAAGGATGAAGATGTTTCAGAGTATTTCAGGTAACCAATGAGGTGTGGTGGCCTTTTTTGCTGGGCGTTAAAATATCTAGATGAACCATTCGTGTCATTGTTGCCCCAACAATATAAGAATCCAACTTTGAGTAAGATGATTATGTATGAGAAATTTAGTTTGAAATATTCTTTTGCTTTTTATTATCGCTCACTTTAAAATTTTCAGCAACTTGCCTGCATCTGATTCCTAGTTTTCTGTATTAAAACTTTTCAGGGTTTTAAGGAGGCTGGCCATTGAGGTTTTTTAATGCATAATGAAATAAGCCTAAGTTCCAGCACAAATGCTTTCCTTTTGTACCGATCCTTTACAAATAACCATCTCTCACTTAATTTTCCGTTTACTGGAATCACGAGCCTTCCTTCATGTTCTATGCCCCCACCTTCTGTTCAAACCTTCTTTGTTCTATTACAACTTCGGTTTGAGGATGAGGGCTACTTTTTTCATTTCCTTGCGAGATTCTTTGAATGTACTTACTTCTCAATACATGTAAATTGTAAACGTAGTTAGCTGGTTTGATATTCGATTGATTGATACTTGTTCAATTGATATTTGAGCTTGTCACATTCTTTCTTCCTACCTTGTTCACATAGGCTTGAACATCAATTCAGAGGATTTTAGATTTTCAGTACTAGAAAATCTAATAGAATGAAAGAGTTTCTTAAGGTATTATTTTGTTTCATGACCTTGACAAGATTTCTTTCATTCAACAACATTCAATCGGATGTAGTTTTGTGAATAGCCAATGTCGTGGGTTTATCCATCTTGCTGTATGTCTCATTGGAAGATGTTTCAACTTCTTTCTATCTTCCTGTGAATGTTTCTTTGCCTATACTTTTACCTCAATGACTTTACATGCCTCCCTTTCCCAGTTGCTTTTATTATCATCCCCTATGAAATGAGATTTAAACTTAGAATATATTGTGTTATTCGCCCTATTGTTTTGTTTTCTTGTTCTGTTTCAAAAGAAAAAAAGAAAAGAAAAGCTAAATACCTGAGTACATCTTGAAGATAAAATGAACACTATGCAACACAAACACTAAATGACATAGGTAAAATGCTATATATATGCACATGTTTGTTTATACACCTATGTGCCTCATGTGAATACTTGCATATTTCTGCCTTCTGGTCTTCATTCAAACGTTTACTTTTATGACATATTAGAAATAAAAGATAAAAATATTATATGCACAATTTTATAGTTTTTAAGGTTGCAAAATGATAAAACAAAGGGTTACAATGAATCTGAATTCACATTGTTTTATTCAACGATGTGCTCAAGACTAGGTCTTAGAAACAAAGAAGCTGCACTTTTTGCTACATCATACAATTTTTTGCTTTTTTATAAGTATATGAATTTGTCTTAGTTTAGTGGTATGGGTTTTTTTTTTTTTGTCAATTTGATTTGCTTGATTTGTGAATCAAATTGTCCATAATCTACTTTGAAGCAAATTGTTTACATTAATTGGCTTTCACTTTAGATGCACTGCACGTCAATTGGGAAGCAACCTTTCTTTCGAACTCTATGGTGATTTCAAGCTTTTGGATGCCATGTTTTATTTGAAAATCTTGAAATTACTATCTGATATCTACTCTGTTTCTGCAACCTGTGAATACCTTGTTTTATATTTATTGGAAGGATCTGGAAATAGTTTTTTCTTACTGAAGCTCAATCAATACAATGTGAGGAATTATGTCCCGATGGGCAATAAAATGTAGATCGAGCTAGGAATAGTTGCTCAAGGAACAGTTTAGAAGTCTGGTATGGAGGTTTGGATGGAAGGCTTCTTATTATTTAGCTAGTCATGATAAAAGCCATGTTGTTTTTATCAGTATTTGTATTTCCGTGAAGTGCTTTTATTGCGGCTCCATTAGTTCCTGATGAACTCTTATCTTTTTTGCAGCAAGTTTGGGCCTGTGCAAGATGTTAGGATTCCATACCAACAGAAGAGGATGTTCGGGTTTGTGACATTTGTCTATCCAGAAACTGTAAAACATATATTGGCAAAGGGAAATCCACATTTCATATGCGAATCAAGAGTACTTGTGAAACCGTACAAGGAGAAGGGAAAAGTTCCAGAAAAGTAAATTTACCATAAACTCTTTTGTGTTCTGTACTGTTCCCTTTCTACCTTTATAGCAGTGATGTTTATAGTTGGGATGGAATGTAGGAGGCAGCAGCATCAACAACAGCAACTAGAGAGGGGTGACTTTTCTCCTTGTTTGAGCCCCTCTGGACTGGACGCCCGGGATCCTTATGACCTAAACCTCGGTATGAAATAAGTAGGCAGGCCCCTTGCCCCAAATTTGACAGCCATTTGGTTCTTGAAAAGCTGGTGGAAATGATTGATTATGCCTGATAAATTCTTTATTTTTTGCTTTTGCAATGAAGCCAGTATGCCTCTCATTGGTTATTCATATGTTCCATTTAATTTACAGGAGCAAGAATGATGTATAATACTCAAGGGATGATGTTGCGTAGGAAATTAGAAGAGCAAGTTGAATTGCAGCAAGCACTTGAGCTTCAGGGAAGAAGACTATTGAATCTCCAGCTTCCTGACTTGAAGAACGATCAGCTACACCACCATCACCCACTCAATTTACCTATTGGTGCTCCATTGTCCACTGAATCGCATAATCAAATGAACCAGAATATTTATCCTCCTGATTTTATAAATCAAGAAGCTTCTGAAGGTTTGCTGATTCTTCATGGTCTTCTCTCCTTTCTTTTGCTTAAATGTTTTCAATCACCTGATGACTTCTTCTGTTAGCTAATGGTGAGAGCTGTTTCAGGTCATGAGAATAACCAAGTAACTACCAACAATGCAATAAGCACGCAGCAAAGTTTTCAGCTGGAAGAGAATTCTTGTTTTATCCAAAGCAACAGCAGTGGGAAATCCACGGAGGACGGGTACAACTCCGAACTGCTTGAAATCCACAAAAGGTCTGAAATTTAATATCTAATTAACGCATCCTGAGGATGGTCCAATTTGATTTCTTGCTCCAGATTATTTTAATCGTATGATGTATTAACCATATTCTTCTTCTATCTCATCTACTTTGGGCATGAGGTCAGTGTTGAGCAGGTCCTTCCTGATAGCCCATTTGCTTCTCCTAAAAAATCTGCCTTTGGCCAACATTCTGATTTTTCTTCTGTTAAAGCGGATGGGTGCGGTCCCAATAATATGTTACCGTCATTTTCTCAGAGCAATTCGTCACTGCCTACTGGTCCTGCTGGTGACATAGCTTCCCCTTAATAACTTTTTACCCCACAGCTGAATGGCAAGGTCCTGTTATTATATTCCTTGTGGTAGCTCACTTTCCGTCGTGCTAATTTAAGAAGTCAGTAATTCAAATTAAGATACATTACTTTCCTTAGGTTTCTATTCCTTGTGTGAATCTTTTGAAATATAGGCAATAACTACATGAGCATGGCCAGCAAATATCAACAATGTTAGGGTAAGACTCTACTGATCTCTTACTCCTCAATTTTCTTCTATTTTCAGAGCATCATGTTTGGAGCTCTATCGAACTAAACTGCTAATGGTGTTTGTGTTTTATTTACACAGAAAACTAGAGAAGCATATAGCAGCCAGAAGAATTATCCCCGGATGTATAGCGAAATTATACCCACTTCGAAGAGTAGATCTATTACTACTATAGAGAGGATCTCCACAAGTATCATCTTCATCAATACATACTCCTAACAGAAAATACATATAAATTCATACATTTAGGACAGATGATTTGGTTTTATGAGAGTTAGGGTCTTCTGTGTTTATTTTGTGCCCTATTTGGGTGTGTGCTGGACCATGCTGACTAAAGAACTACGGTCGGGTTAACTCTGTTTTACATTGTTCATCTACACATAAGTTCTGTTTGTTCTTGGCATTCATAGTTAGGTAGAATTTGAAGTTTCTGTGAAGCTCACAAGAGCCTCTTGTGTACATAGTAGTAGGGTTCTAATTGGACAGAAGAAGACTTAAGAAATTTGTTGTAGCTGACTGATGAAATATCACAAAACTCATTGGGACCAAAGAAAGTGGGGGTTGGTTACCCAAAGAGCTGGGTTTACTTTCTTTCTTTTTTTTTTTTTCTTTTTTACTCTAGATATATAATATTTTGATGATAGTATTCCTTTTTTTTTTTTTTCTTTTTGATGTGTTGAATTGAAATTGAGTGGATGAGCAGACAGGGTTTTGCAAATTGACAAAACAAGGACAAAAATGGATTTTGATTTGGTTTGTGAAAGTTTTTAACTTTAGAGGACTGTTTTGTCGCACACTGTTTCTGTTTAGGCCCACACATGGGTGAAGGACCAAAGGTATCACATGGGGGACTGACATGGTATAAATGGCATCAACCCAACACCCCCCCTCCCTTTTCTCTGTAGATTATTGTAAATTATTATATATATTTATATAAATGTTGTTAGTTTGTGATGTGCATTGTTTTGTGTGCATTGGAGGGAGTGAGGGGGGAGGCCCCAACTTTTGTACTGGCATGAATTTAAATTATATGATAGCTTTTTTTTTTTTACAGTTTTTGCTGGTTTGTGTTCTGGCTTCCAACAGAAGTGGTTGTGGTTGAATATGGTGCACACATGTGAACTAAACTTAGCTGTTCTCTTTTTTGTTGGGCCCTTTCAGAGTTTTAAGAGATATCCCACTTTCTCCCATTCACTATTTGCTTTTTTTTTTTTTTATGAGTGAAATTCAAAGTGGGGAATCAGATTGGTTAGTGAATGGTCATGTTTTGGGTTTGAATGAGAATTTTTGAGTAGAATTCACTCCATTGAAGAAAACAAAATGAGTAGAGTTTGATGGAAAAGAAAGCACCGTAGAGAGAGAAGAGAACACACAGATGATTTTTTTTACTTTTTTTTTTGGGCATACTTTTTTGTGCGAGGGATTGGGAAGCACATGGACCATCTCGTTTTGGATGCCAATATGGCCATGCATTTTTGTTTTGTTACATTTCTTTCTACATTTATTGAAAGTTTTTGGTGCTTTTCCAAGATGCTTTTGAAATTTGGAGTCTTTCATGACTCCGTTTTGTGTCAGAGTTTAATGACTTTACATGCACATACATACGTATATGAAGTCATATGTACACTTCATCATATTATGAATTCAAAGGAGGATGGCCTTTTGAATTTGGATTGGTATTTCTTTCTGGGTGGAATGACTTTTTTGTCCTTGTGTTTAAGGCCTAGTTTCAATTTAGTTTTTATACCTTGAAGATTCTTATTATTGCCCCTATTTGATTTTTTAGTTGATTCAAGATGTCGTTTCTATTCGTGAAGGGGAACTAAGATTTGATGTTGCAAGTTATTTGTGAATATGGTAAGTGAGCTTTGTAATGCTTTTTGGTTTGGTCAGTTTGGACTATGATTGTCTATAAGGTCTATTTTTTGAAGTATGAGCTAAAATGTAGTTAATTGATTCGATTTAGATAGACCGTTGGTTTTTGTTAGTTTAATTACTTTTGTTGATTCTAATTGGTGTTGTTTTTGTTATGTTGTGCAGTTTGGTTTTCAAGAAATGGATTTGGACGTTGGTCTTGGCAAAAAAAAAAAAAAAAAAAAAAAAAAATTCAATGACTCACTTGCACATTTTTAGTGGCAAGACACGTGGGTAGATAAAGATAAATTTAAATTGGATTTTAAGGTATTGAGTTTTTGATCTAATGGTGTTTTGAAGTGCAATAGACAACGTGTTCATCAGATTTCTACTAATTTTCAAGTGAAATGATAAAGTTTGGATTAATAACCATTTGGTTTTTTATTTTTAGTTTATGAAACTTGTGCTTTTTTTTCCCTCTGTATTTTTTACTGTAATTTTTATATTTTTTAAGGAAACATTTGAAGTCTTAGCCAAATTTCAAAAATAAAAATAAGTTTTCAAAAACTACGGCCTTGTTTGATAATTATTTTGTTTTTAAAAATTAAGCTTATAAACACTATTTTAACTTATAATTTTCTTGCTTTATTTCCTATTTTTTAACAATGTTTTAAAAAATCAAGTCAAATTTTGAAAAAAGAAAAAAAAAATAGTTTTTAAAAACTTGATTTTGTATTTGAAATTTGTCTCGAAAAACTTAGCAAAAAATTGTGAGGAAACAAACATAATTTTCAAAAACAGAAAACAAAAAAATAAAATGGTTATCAAATGGGACCTACATCTTTTAGTTTTCAAAATTTAGCTTGGATTTAGAAAATATTTGTAAAAAGTAGGTAGCAAAACAAAAAAAAAATAATAGGTAGAAATAGTGTTTATAAACATAATTTTCAAAAACTAGAAATAAAAAATCAAATGATTATTAAATAAGGCCATAATTTAGTAGGTTAGATTTTTGTTACGAATTAATGGAGAGGGTAAGCTTTAATCAAAGATAAAGATATAATATAACGTTTGAAAGTGCAAAGATGGAATTGAAACAGAAGTAAAAGTATATATAGATTAAAAATGTAGTTACATTATACAAAAATATCCCTAGTAAGTTTTCCTTAAAATTTGAAAAGTTTCGTTTTTACTATTGAACTTTGAGACTGTTTCAAAAATGATAAAAATGATACTTTTTTAAGTCTAGAGGCATAATTGAAATTTATCCCAAAATTCAAAAGTATTTTGTATGATTTAACTTAAAAATGCACTTCAACCATTAGTTTAGATATTTAAGTTTATTAATTATGAAAAATCGGTTATAAATAAAAATGAAGAGCTTCTTACTCATTTTGATGTTTGTTTTTTTTAGTACAAGAAATGGAGTATGGAGATTCAAACCTTCGATCTCAAAAAAAAGAGCAAATATCAACTAGTGTTGAGCTATGCTCACTTTGGTCATTTTGATGTTTGTTGAATCAATCTCTTTACTTCTTAGTATTATGAATCAATTTCTTTAATAATAAAATATAATATAGATAGATCTATGAGAATAGATCACAACAACATTTATTGCTGAGGGATCAGGCTTTTTTCTTTTAAAACTATTTTTTGTTTAAATTTTATTTTGGTTCCTAACCCTTATTTTATTTTAGTTCATATATTTTATTATTTTAATTATTGCACCTTCTTTATTTTATTTTTTAACATTCAATCTAGATACGGACTCTCCATTCCTAGTGAGAGGACTGGGGAGGGATAGTGAGAAAGGTGAAGTGGCGACCAGAAGAGGTGAGGTAGGAGAAAATATTTAACCGGCTAGAACAATTTGGTTGACGATTTTAAGTCGTTAGATATAGAAGAGAATTCTGTGGCGACTTTATTGAATAATTTTTTTTTGTGAGGCAGAAGCAGATAAAAGGGAAGTGATTTTTCAAATATGATCTCTCTCTCCCTTCTCTTATAAGCATCGAGAGGGATAAGAGAGAGTTGTATTTTAACTTTCAAGGAGCGAAAGAGTAAAAGTTTGGTTAAAATACCATTTTGGTCTATGTATTTTGGGTTTTGTTCTATTTTGGTCACTTTTAAATGTCCAATTTTAGTCCCTATACTTTTAATGAAGCTTAAAATTGGTCCATATGATAAGTTTGAAGTTAATTTTTATTGAAATTAGTTAAATAATAATAATAATTTTAATACAGGAAAAGACTCAATGTAAACATATTTTCAAAATTTATAGAAGGAAAACTAATAGAGACTATTTTTTTTAAATGAAACATTAATAATAAACTAACAATAGAGACCAATTTTAAAATTTATTGAAAGTACATGGACTAAAACTGAACATTTGAAATACAAGGACCAAAATGGAACAAAACCTAAAGTACATGGACTAAAATGATATTTTAACCTAAAATTTTTTATTTTTGTCACATCATCCTAAAAATTATTGTAAAATTAATTAACTATTTTTATTGCCACATCAACGTCAAAATTAATTAAAATTAATTAACATTAAAATAATAGGAAATTAATAAAGAAATGTCAGTGTCACATTTTTGTTAATATGGTTGGAGAAAAGCTAACACAAACAATCACCATTTTTAAGTCTTTTGAAAATTTCCAGGATTTAATTATAAAATTTTGAAACTTATGTTGGAAGGAACTATATGCAAAATTTAGGGACTAATAATAAACTTATATAAAAAAACTATCATTATGATCTATCATTGAATGCTTTGACTAAATTATAATTGCAAACCATTTAATGAAGCATAGAATGTAATGTATTCATTGGTGAGCATTTAATATGAAGCATTTGAATTATATATATATATATACACACACACATGCATTTGAATTTAATTATTTTTTAATAATTTGAACTCATCTCTTCTCTTATATATTCACATGCATTTGAATTGAATTATGATCTTTTTAAATATTTGAACCCTCTCTTCTCTTATTTCTTTTTGCCATCTGATACTTTATTTTAATTTAATGAAAAAAAAAGATATATAAAAGCTACTATTTCTTTTTTGAGGAGTACTTTTCTTTTTATTTTTTATTTAAGAATACAAAAGTTACGACTATGGAAGAATTATAGGATTGTCACAACCATATTTTCTAGTTTGAGTAATTATACATCCTTCCAAAACTTGCAAAGTGATTACAAATAAACCTTACTAATAATGTGGAATATAGCTCATCAACCAAGGAATAGTAACATTTTCTAAAAATAAAAGTTCAAATCTCCCTCTCCACAAGAACTAAGCAGAAAAGAAAAAAATCTACCTCCCCACAGTTGTAATGCTATATTCTTAAAAAGAAACCTTATCAATGTTATAAAAAAAAAAAAATTGTTATTAAATGATTTTTTTTTTGTTTTTAATATCTTTTAATGATAACTTAATTGGGAAAAATTCAATTGGTTTATTGTCTTAGACTCCAATTGAGAATATTACATCATATGTGAAGTAGAGGAAGAATTTGAACCTACTAAACCGTTGAGCTATATGCTCATGTTGGCTAGATCCCAATTTTTCTACCGTTGACATTTATACCATTGTTTAAAGCTTATTTTTGGACGAGTATATGCAAACCGACTAATTTTGAACAAATTATTCAATAAGACCACCACAACGTGGCTGCTCTTTAATAACCGTTGGATCCAATCTTGACATTCCAACTATTACTACTGAATGAGTGACTAAATTTGATTGAAATTGTGATTTGTATAAAACATCTAGTTAATATTCCACCCATCATATTTAACTTTTGACGATTTTGTGCTTGAACGTGAGAAGACCTTTGCTTATTGTTCCATTCAAATATCTCATTATCTCCACTTCATGGCTTCCAAATATTTCTTCTTAAGATTCATATCTACTTAGTAATGGCCATCAATGGGGGCAAGCTAAGGTCTTGTTGAGTATACATACTACAACATGTATTAGACTATATTAGAGCGTGTTTAGCATGTCTTTTAATGTGCTTATATTCGTCTGAAGTTTTTTTTTTTTTTTTTTTTTTTTTTTTTTTTTTTTTTTTGTATAGTTAAAATTTTAAGAGGGCTAAAAAGTGCTTTAAAAAATGTTTGATGATCAAAAGTGGTTTGAGAAATTCTAAAAAATAAATAAAAGGCACTAAAAGTTCTTTTAGAGGAAGCGTTTAACTAATTTTTTTTCAAAAGTAATTATATATATGAAATACCAGACCAATAGTTCGTCTATTAGTATTAGTATAATGTGTTATACTTAATAAAGTACGGAATACCACCATCTATTGAGTACTTAGGGTTCGTTTTAATAACGTCCCTATTTATTGCTTCTTGTTTATCTTTTCGTATTTTTCAATAAAGAAGAACGAAACTATGTTTCGTAATTGTTTCTTTGTTTCTTGTTCTTTCTTTTTTATTTTTTAAAAATATAAACATGCTTAGTAACCATTTTTTTTTATTTTTTATTCTCTAAAATTTTGAATTAAAAAAGTCAAAATTTTAGATGAAAATTATATTAGTTTTTAAAATTAAATATCCAAAATTTTCATGTTATATTTATTTTTAGATATTTATTCTGCATTTTAAAAGTAAAAAAAGACAAAATAATGCTTTTGTTTCTGTTTTGTTCAAAATAGAAATAAGAAAAAAAACTTGATTTAGTTTTCAAAATTTCTACACAATTTTGAAACATTTCTAAAAAATGAGAAACAAGAGAATTATGAACAGTTTCTAAGAGGCTTTTGAAGCAAGGAGTTGTAGAGAGTAGGAGTTAATAAGTCTGAAAAGTTAGGAAGTCTGTGTTTGAGGTGCTGAGTTGTTTAAATATGGAATTAGGAAGTCTGTGTATTGGCCAAGGAGTTGTATAGTCTGGAGTTCTGAAGTTTGTGTTTGGGGTGCAAATTTGTTACACTTGGAGTTCTGAGGTCTGAGTTTATTTTAGGTGTTTTCTTTTGTATAGTTTTTTCTATAAATTTTCAAAATTTCATTAAGGATTTATTTTCATGAATTCTAAGATTGAGATTTTTTTTTGGTTTTTATTAATTTATGTATATTTTACAAATTTCTTTAAAGAATTTTTTTTTTGAACAAAATAGCCCATATTCTTTTTTCAATATCCCTCACATAAATTATTCATTTGCCTTGGATAGTTTTCAAATAAAAGAAAGTCTTACAATAATTTTTTAAATATTACATGTAATTTGGAAATATTCAATCCATTAATTTAAAGGGATTCAAATAAACTTCAAAATTTTTATTTTTTTTATTCTCTCAATTCTAGAAATAATATAGATTTCTTTCCGCCAATCATAAAATTGAGATTTTAAATTATATTACTTTATTAATATTCTACAATTTTGTTAAAGACTTGTTTTTGTCAATTTTAAAATTTTAATTTAAGATTTGTTTTCTAAGCTTAATAAAAGTTAAGACTTGTTTTTGTCAATTTTAAAATTTTAATTTAAGATTTGTTTTCTAAGCTTAATAAAAGTTAAGACTTGTTTTTGTCAATTTTAAAATTTTAATTTAAGATTTGTTTTCCAAACTTAATAAAAGTTAATATATATATATATATATATATATATATATATATATATATATATATATATATATATATATATATATATATATAATGAATTATCTAAAGTATGATTAATTTGAAAATAATATATATTCTTTAAAGTTTTAAAATAAATAAGTTAAAAATAAAATATCAAATATTTATTCTATTTTAAAATAATTAAGTTCAAAATGAATATCATACATACTTTTGTTCCAAAATCCTATATATTTATGTTATTTATTGTAATAATTTTATTTTATTAAGTTTGGAAGGAGAAATCGTTTATCATTTTACTTTGAATATGATTAATTTGAAAATCAATTTTTTAAATACGTTAACCTTTTTAAACACTAATTTCTTAAATTGTAATACAAGTTAGTCTAAAATATGTTTTTCGTATATTCAAATCATAAAATTATATATAGTTTTGAGCTATTAATAAAAAATAAGCCTAAAAAAGATAAGATTGTTATTTGTTATAAGTAATTTTAGTTTAAACTTAAAAAAAAATTGTAGATGACATGTGGAGGAAGTAAGATAGGGAGATTTTTATCAATTAAAAAATTGTTATGTAGTACTCTAATTTACATTAGAATTTCAATTTAAATAATAGTATCATATCTAAAACATATTTTATATGATTTATATTTTTTTTAAAAATTATAGAATAAAAAGAAAAATATTTTTGTTAAAAATTTTATTAAAATTATAGGATAAAAATAAAAATATTTTTAATAGTTATTTATATTTAATTAGTAATTAGTAATAATGATGAGGAAATTTATATAAAAAATAAAGAAAATTTTAGAAATTAAGAAATAAAGAAAATGGAGAGAGAGAGGGAGGTAAGAGTGAGCCAGGAGGTGAGGTGAAGAAAAGAGGAGATAAGAAAGTTGTGGGGCTCATAACGGAGAATTGGAGTTGGAGTTAATAAATTGTGGGGCCCATATGGAGGAGTTGGAGTAGAAGTTAATAAGTTTGTGAGGCTCACAATAGGGAGTGGGATAAGGAGTTAATAAGTTTGAGGGGCCCACAATTGGAATTAAAATATTCTTGTGCCAAACAAAGAGTTGGGGGAATTATTAACTCCTATTTCCCCCAACTCCTCAATCCAAACACCATCTTAATTCTTAAATTACTAAAAAACTGAAACATTGAAATAAAAAACACGAAACACATTAGGAAACAACTTTTTAAAAAATCATATCCTTAGGAGAATCCATGTAATAGAGAGAGAATATCATGCATGTTAGAGAAAAACAGGAATGAGAATATCAAGAGAAAGAAGTAAGAAAACTTAGAGTATAAAGGTAATAATCATTGTTTGCTTGAGACTGAAGTCTCTATTGGGAATGACTTGGACTTTTGGCCCATTGCAAAATCCCACATGGGATAGATGAGAGTTGTCCCACATGGAAAGATTTGGAATTGCTTGGAGGGTTTATTTACTAAGGCTATTTTATGTTCTTGTAAAAAGCGTATAGAGTGGTGTTTAAAGTCTTTCTCCACATGTGCGTTGCCATTGGCTGTCCTGTCGGACTAGCGGATTCGGGTAACCGTGCTTGTGCGAAAAAAGAAGTAAAAATTTCTTTTTACTTTTTTGTTAGCCAAAACTCTTAATATTTTATCACTGTTACAAAATCCCCTCATTATTTTGTTATCGTTTTCTTAATTGAAATGTTTTTCATAATTGTTGAATCTAAAAACGAATTTGAAAACGTTTTATAATGGTGGGTCTGGGAAATGTATTGGCCAAGTTTTTTCTGATCATTCTTTTGTTTTGAGCAAAACCATTTTCTGTTCTTAATTCCAATCCTTTTCCGACGAGTGCACGTTTGAGAAGGGTGTTGTGTTAACCTCGGGGAGCAACCGACGTGAGACGATTTAGCATCGAGGTCGTGTCGAAATTGCTTTCAAGGCAGTGGTTCTTCCATGACACAACAAGTTCTTTTTTAGGATATGCTTTAAAAGTTGAAAGAAATTTCTTTTTTCAATGTCAATCAAATCTGGTAAGGTGCTTCCAGATTTGTCAAAGTTGGAACCACTCGATGAATCCAATTACCGTTGTTGGTCCCAAAAGCTTATGATTTTCTTCGAGCAATTGGAGGTCAATTACATCCTCATCGCCGAGGCTCTTAACAGATCCAAAAGCGTTGTTGTCATAGATCCAAACAAGTCGAAAGGTAATCTTTTGATCATGATCCTACTCAATCCAAACGACGCTGGCGTTGATCATGAAAAATTTGAGAAGGACAATAAGACAATCCGTAGTCATCTCTTCAACCATATGACCGACTCTCTGTTCGATCTTTTCATCGTCCAGAAGTCTGCAAAGGTAATATGGGACACTCTGGAGTCCAGATACGGTGGAGATGATTCAGGCAGAAAGAAATATGCTGTCGGCAAATGACTGGAGTTCCAGATGATGGACACCAAACCAGTCATGAAGCAAGTTCACGAATATGAGAATCTGGTGGCGAACGTACTGTCTGAGGGTATGAAGATATGCGAGATTCTTCAGGCGAATGTACTTGGTCGGTGCTTTTCGCTACATGCAAGTGCACATGATCGAAGTAATAAAGAAACTGGAAGTATTCCAGAGTATCGTACCCAAGGGAACGGGGTTTAATAAAACGAATTTTAATTGGCACAAAAATTGTTGACAAATTGCAACTTAAGGTAACTGTGGGTGAAAAGTTTTGTGAGGTGTTTTCACTAAAAGAAAATTATTTGAAAATTCAATGGAAATGAAAAAGGGATTCAAGTTGCTAATGCCCATTTGGAAAGAAAATGCAACAAGAAAGCAATTGCAATCGTAGCTAACTCAAGAACTGAGTAAACCGAATTCAACTCCTATTCGACCTTCTATGAAGTATCTTTAGGAGGCTAAGTGATTAAACCTATATTTCTATGGCTAATCTAACTTAGATATTTTTGCGCACCATTCTAGTGGTTTTGGAGTCTCGCCCTATGTCTAGGGTCGATGTTTCAGACTTATGTCTAAGCCTTTTCCTCCATTGCTTTTGCGACATCCGCTTCCCTTAACCCTTTCGGTATTAAGTGATAGCTTGACAAGCAACACTAGATGGCCAACTAGGTTTACCCAACAATTAACTCACCAAAAGCAAACTAGAGTTCAAGAATTAGCTAGATTGTTTTTACTCTCGAGCTTTACATCTTTCCTCTAGGGCATTCACAAACTTGAATCCCAAAGGAAATTTAGCTATTCATGATGGAATAAATTGAAAACAGTAAATGTAAAGTAGTAAAATTCATTGGTACAATCAATGTAAACAATGCAATCAAATTGCAAATACAAAGCAATTAGTAGCTTAAAGAAACAATGTCAAAATTTCAAAATTCAAATAACAGAAACAAAATGTGCTGAAATTGAAAACAACCCAATACCTAATTAAAATTCAAATAACAGAAGCAAAATTGCAAAGTTAGCAAAAATCCAATAAGAACTCAACTATCCTAAAAACCCATTCCTTTCGCATCAATCGAACAAGAATTTTGTTCATAACCACATCCAATTCTTATGGAGATGGGATTAAGAAGAGGATTCTGGATTGAGATGTAGAAAAACTTAATACAAAACAACAAATAAAATGAAAGTAGAAAAAAATTGCAGTTGGTGAAGAAAACCCAAAAACATAAATGAAAATTCTTCCAAAATTGAGCTCAATCGAATAAGTAATTGTTCATAACCAACACCAACTCTCGTTGTGATGGGATTGAGGAGGAGATTCGGACTAAGATGTAGAAGAAATGATTACAAACAGCAACAAAAAAAAACTAAAAAAGAAAAGTGCAGAAAGTAAGGAAACCCAAAAAACGTGAACGAAAATCTTCTCCAATCGAGCTCCCCTTGTTCGGCTTCTTTGTTCAATATTTATAGGGATCTCATGCTAGGGTTTCCCTCTTGGTTGGTGGACAATCATGGCTAATCATCTTGTTGAATTTGTGGGTCAAATTTCCTTCAAAATCCCGAAATTCTCGTTTTTTACTTAAATTCCAGATCTGCCAGATTGCAATTGTATAGCATTTGCACTGCTGTTGCATTCCACGAAAATTCTGCATCAAAACATTAAGTAAGTGTGAATTTTTTTCTTCTTTTGTTTTCTTTTCTCAACTTACTTAATTTAAAGGTCTTTCATCAATCATGTGATTTAATTCAAGCATTTTTTTTTATTTTTCATCAAATAATATGAATAAAAATCACAAATATAACTAAGTTTAAAGGCCAAATAATCCTCATGAATGAGAATTATCAGTACTGCTTGAGAAGTTCCCTCATTCCTAGAGTGACTACCGCAACCATCTGAAACACAAGAAGAAGAATTTGACCCTGCAAGAATTGATTAGTCATATGCGTACTGAAGAAGCCAATGGACAAAAAGATAAGCTGAACTCTCAATCTATGAATTTTGTTAATGCTAACCTTGTTGAATCCTTTGTTACAACAAAAGACAGGTTCAAAAATAAGGGTAAACAGATTGCTAGAGACAAACCTTTGCAGAAGAAGTGACATCAATTCAAGGCTGCTGATGGAAGATTTGAGAAATCTAAATTGATATGCTATATATGCAGAAAATCGGGACACAAATCACATTAGTGTAACCAGAGGAAAGGAAAATCAGATCAAAACCTTGTTGTTGCTAGAGTTGCTCCAAAAATCAATATTGTTGAGAAGGACGAAATCATCGCTGCTGTGGTTGTGGAGGCCAATCTGGTGGAAAAAAAAGTCGGATTGGATTCTTGACACCAAAGCTTTGAGACACTTTTGCTCGAATCGAGATCTTTTCCACCACTTTTAGGATACTTTTGATGGCGAGTGTGTGTTCATGGGTAACTTAGCTACTACTGGAGTACTTGGATAAGGGAAGATTTTGTTAAAACTTACATCTGGAAAAACTTTATCTCTCAATGATGTTTTGTATGTTCTTTCATTGTGTAGGAATTTGGTGTTTGGCAGTCTATTGAACAAGACTGGACTTAGGATTGTGTTTGAGGCTGCCAAGATTATCATCACAAAAAATGGTGACTTTGTTGGTAAGGGTTATTTGGCTGATGGTTTATTTGTTATGAACACTGTTTCTATTTCTTCTTCGATGAATGAAAGTACTTCTCGTTTTGCTTATATCGTTGAATCTATGGTTGTGTGACATGGTAGACTAGGTCATGTGAATGTTTCGTCGATTAAAAGGCTTAAAAATTTAGATCTTATAAATATGTCTGAATCAGATGAAATTAGTACTTGTTCTATTTGTGTAGAAGCAAAATTTGCTAAAAAACCTTTTAAACTTTCCACAACAAGAAGTACAGAATTACTTAAATTAATTCATTATGATTTAGGTGATTTCAAATACACCACAAGCAGAGATGGTAAAAAATACTATATATCTTTGTTGATGATTATTCTATATATACTAAAATTTATCTCTTAAAATCGAAAGATGAAGCAGATAGTATGTTCTTGAAATTCAAAGCTGAAGTAGAGAACCAATTAGATAAGAAGATAAAAGGGTTAAGATCCGATAGAGGTAGTGAATATGGTGATAAATTTGTTAAAGAATTTTGAGAATTAAATGACATTATCCATGAAACTATTGCACCATATTCTTCTCAACAAAATGATATAACTGAACGTGAGAATAGAACATTAAAGGAAATGATGAATGCTATGTTGATAACATGTGGGGGGAAACTGTACTTTCTACTTGTTTTATTCTTAACAGGGTTCCTCACAAAAAGCTAGATAAGACACCACACGAGCTGTGGAAAGGTTATTCACCTAATCTAATCTATTTGAGAGTGTGTTGGTGCTTAGCTAAAGTAGCATATCCGACATTCAAGAAACCAACGGTTGGACCTAAAATCCTTGACTGTGTGTTTATTGGTTATGCTCATAATAATGCTTCCTATAGATTTATGTGTTTAAGTGACAACTCAATTTGTGAGTATAGAGATACTGTATTTTTCGAACACATTTTTTTTCATGATTAAGGAAGTTAATGAGTCCATTGGTACTTCATGCAGTGACCAGGTATACGTACCTTTTCCATCTAATTCTAATAGTATGCATGAGTCTGAACCTAGAAGAAGTAAGAGGCAAAAAATTGAGAAAAGTTTTGGACTTGATTTTCTGACTGTTTTTCTAGTTGAAAATTCAGATAAAATAGACAATCAATTTGCTTGCATGTACTTAATAGATGAGAATCCTAAAACCTACCAAGAGGCTTTAAATTTTATAGACTCTAGTTTTTAGAAAGACGCAATTAAGAGTGAACTAGATTCTTTACTTATGAATCAAACATGAGACTTGGTAGATCTATCTAAAGGTAATAAACCTATTAGGTGTAAATGAATTTTCAAAAAGAAAATTAGACTAGATGGTTCAATTGAAAAATTCAAGGCTAGATTAGTGGTTGTGTGCTATATGCAAAAACAAGGTATTGATTATTTTGATACTTATTCTCCTGTGACTAAAATAGCTACTATTAGAGCTTTGATCGCTTTTTCAGCTATTCGTGGCCTACTAATACATCAGATGGATGTATAGACGACATTCCTTAATGGTGATTTAGAGGAAGAGATATATATGACACAAGGTATGCAAGCTTTCTCTATGGCCTTAAACAAGCTCCCAAACAATGGTATGAGACATTTAACAATACTGTAGTAAACCACGGTTTTCAAGTAAATTCCTCTGACACGTGCGTTTACTCAAAATTGTTTGGTGTTGATTGTGTGATTATATGTTTGTATGTTGATGATATGCTCATTTTCGATACAAACTTAGATGTGATTAATAATACGCAATTATTTTATATCCTCACATTTTGAAATGAAATATTTAGGTGAGGCTGATGTGATACTTGGTGGTAAAATAAGAAAAACTGAAAATGGATTCACTTTATGTTAATCACACTACAATGAAAAATTGTTAAAGAGATTTGATTGTTTTGATGATGCTCCTGTAAGAACACTTTATGATGCTAGTATGAGTCTTAAGAAAAATAAGGGAGATAGTGTCACTCAATCTGAATATACAAAAATTATAGGCAGTGTTATATTTTTGATGAATTATACTAGGCCTGATATTGCATATGTTGTGAGTAGATTGAGTAGGTATACATATAATACTGATAAAGATCATTGGATTGCTCTTCGTCGTTTATTGAGGTATCTTAAGGGTACAATGGATTTTTGCTTGCATTTTAACAAGTTTCTTGCAATGTTAGAAGGATATTGTGATGCAAATTGGGTAATAGATAACGATGAGGTGAGCTCTACTAGCGGGTATGTGTTCATTTTAGGAGGTGGAGCTATTTCATGGAAATCAGCAAAGTAGATGTGCATAACACGATCAACCATGGAATATGAATTTATAGCTCTCGAGCTAGCAGGACAAGAGGCAGAATGGCTAAGAAGCCTACTTGGAGACGTACCATTGTGGGGAGCGTCAGTACCTGTTTCTATGTATTGTGATTCACTGAAGGAAATAATCTAATTAAACCCAAGCGAAAGCTTCATAATCAGTTTGAGTTTATTTAGAACAAAATAATAATATTATGGTTAAACATAAACATACATTGAATAAAAGAAGTTCTTCTTATATACTTGGTCTCATCTACAAAAGCCTTCCTTGCTATGTCTCAAACAAAAGATCAAAAGAGTTTGTGGGAAACTTCTTGAAAATATAATGAGAGAATGAGGGGAGAATTCTTCTAGAGTTTTTTTTCCTATTATTTGGAATACCCACTAATGGCTCACCCCTAGGTCCCTATTTATAGTGATCTAGGAAAATAATTAAATAATATATTTTAATATCTAATATATTAAAATATATTTATCTAATCAATTTGAATCATATTCAAACCTTTCCAAATTTTCATATGACATCTATTTCTTTATTTGAATCTAATTCAAATTAATAAATAAGTTTTCTTTAATGTATCTTAATATATTAATAATTTCTTTAATATTTAATGCATCATATACAATAAATATGTTTTTCCTCATTTAATATATCAAATATATTAAATTTTAATTTGAACATTTCAAAATTTATCTCAATGAAATTGATCCTTATTTGTTCATATGAGCTAGCAAGAGGACCTTATAAACATACAAATTATAAGCTCAAATGATACAAAATAAACTAATTAAACTATTTAATTAATTAATTTTCATTCATTAACTATATATCGCTCCACTATAGACTTAAAGTTGCATTCTTATGCACTGTAGGACAAGTTGTGTCCATGGATATAATCACTACATACAAGTCGATCATTCATAAGTTGTTCGTAATTACAGCTGGGTCAAAGTTCGTTTTACCCCTATAATTACATCTTATACATTAAGTATCACTGATCCTCTAATGAACAATTTGTTTATAATCTAACCATAAACTAAGTCCCTCTTGGGCTAGTAAGGGGGTGGGGCCCCATTGTTCAAGTCTCAAAATCAGCACTTATGGAACTACTCATCTACTTTTCCTATATGGGAAGGAATGAATTCCATCTCGTGAAATTGTGTTCCTAGCTCCTTATTTGGTAAAGTCCCCAAAATGGTAGACTTATTGAATCGGTTACAAAAAACCATTCTCAACCATGCAGATAAAAGGACGAGCCCTCACAGACAAGAGTTCATAACTTACTCAGGATTAAGATTGAGTCGCATATGATCATCCTGTGAAATATTAATCTTCTCAATTAACGGATTTATAAAGAGAGATTAAATATTTCGTGATCCAGTTTTATACAAACTCATTGAATAAGATACCCCAACTCACATGTTTCCACATGAATGATTTGGATAAAATCATTTGTAACAATTACAAAGTAGGCTGTATTCATAGTGTTACCAGGATAAGACACCCAATCTTATTCATATACTATAGACTTTTTAGGTCATTACTTGAGCACAATCCTCTTATCTGTCAACTACATACTGTTCAAGATTAGAATAATAACCTTGGATCTTACTAAATATTGGACAATGTTATACACAATATAAAATAATAAATTATTTTATTAATAAATGAGAAAATGTTTAATTACAAAAAACGAGCTTTAGGGCACAAATCCTAACATTCACAAGGTGCCATAGGTATTGCCCAAAACACGTGTATAACGGCAAAAGAAGGCATATACGCCTAAGACAAAGAGCTGTGAAACAATTGTTAAAGAATGGAGTTATCTCCTTGGAGTATGTGAGGTCTGAGAAGAACTTAGCAGATCCTCTAATCAAACGCCTAACAAGGAGAGTAATTCTAGAGTCTTCGACATGAATGGATCTTAAACCGTTAAAGTGAATCCATAGCCCATTATTTGGATGGTCCAAATATGATTTGATGGACCATTTTAAAGTCTTCATAGCTCAGTTTTGGGTGGTTTGTCTTTGACAGACTTGATGAAGCAATTAACATGATTGTGAAAGTGTGGCCGCCTTCTATGCAAGAGTTTAAAAGGTCTCTTTCTAGAGCTCTCACGATGACCCAAGGTTCTATGACATGGCCTTTAATAGCACTTGATTTACTTCTGTATCGCGAAATTAAGGAAAAAAAAACATAAGGACTAAAACGTGTTGTGGGGGTCTCAACCATAATTATTGGAAGTTCAAGAGGTAACTTTCTTTATTTAGGTTGTTGCCCTACTTCACTATGTATTAATTCAAATAGAAAGAATACTGGTGCTTACGTTTATTCTCCTTTCTTTACTTAATTTTTTTTTATTTATTAGTCAGAAAATATATATTTTTTTATTTATTAGTCATTCGTGGGGGACTGTTGGGAATGACTTGGACTTTTGGCTCATTGCAAAATCCCACATGGGATAGTGAGAATTGTCGCACATGGAAAGATTTGGAGTTTCTTGGAGGGTTTATTTACTAAGGCTATTTTATGTGCTTGTAAAAAGTGTATAAAGTGGTGTTTAAAATCTCTCCCTACACGCGCACCACTATTGTCTGGCAAGATGGGTGGGTGCAGGAAACCGCGCTTGCCCGAAAAAAGAAGTAATTTGTATTTCTTTTTACTCTTTTTTTAGCCAAAATTCTTAATATTTTCTCACAATTACAAAATCCCCTTTCATTATTTTGTAACCGTTTTTGCTTAATTGAAACTTTTTCCATAATTGTTGGATCTAAAAATGGATTTGAAAACGTTTTATAATGGTGGATCTGGAAAACGTTTGGGCCAAGTTTTTTCTGATCATTATTTTGTTATGAGCAAAATTATTTTCTGTTCTTAATTTCAATCCTTCTCTGACGAGTGCACGTTTGAGAAGGGTGTTGTGTTAACCTTGGGGAGCAACCAACGTGAGACAATTTAGCACTGAGGTCGTGTCGAAATTATTTTCGAGGCAATGGTTCTTCCATAACACAACAAGTTCTTTTTCTGGATATGTTTTAAAAGTCTCAACCTATGTTAATTCGATTGATTTTTTAATCTTCTTATTTCACTCCTAAATTAATAGATAAGATCCATGATCCAAATGGTAGAAGAAATATTTGTCAAAAAAAAGAAAAGAAAAGAAAAGAACATGAACTTAACAAAGAGCTTTGGTTTGTGGCTTTTGTAGCTAAAAACCTTGTCTATTGTTTCGCTCTTGGATGTCCAAAACCCAGCTAGGAATATGACCTACATATAAGACCTATTTGAGATGCCTTTTAAAAAATTAAACTTAATTTTTAAGAAAATTTTATAAATGACCATAAAATAGTTCTGAATAATTTCTATATATTTTTTTTGTGTTTGACCCTTTCTTGTACATTTACTAAAGATTAAATATACACAATAAATAATATCCTTAATTTTTTAGATTTTCGATCAATTTTATCCTTAATCTTTTAAAGTTTTGAATTTCACCGTTAATGTATCAATAGTTTTCAATAGATCATTCAATAAAAAATTGTTAAATTTTGTAAAAAAAATTTATGTATCATTAAATTATTATTCTATTAATATATTTGAACATGTAAACATGATACACTTTGAATGCTACTTAACACATGAAATCCAACCAGTTGATCATCAAAATTTATTTTTTTCCAAGTTACATGCTTTTGTAGTTCAAATATGTTAAAAAAGGCATAATTTTTAATCATGCATCAACTTTTATTTACTAATTTTAACAAATTTTTTAGTGCAAAAGCCTAACTGAATTTTTTTAATATTTTAATGATAAAACCAAAGGTGGCATGATGACCCCAACATTCTCCTGCATACTTTTCGACCTGGTCATGCCACCTATACTTATCTTGATTTGCTTCTAAGAGTAAAGATTGCCCCCACAAACCAACATGAGTCCTTTCAAGATTGCTCTAGGCCAAGCACGCTTAACTTCAAAATTTCTATGATTAGGCAACTGAAAAAGAAGGTGCACCCTGTTGGTTTAGGTAGTAACTATCATTTTTTTTAGTCTTTCTTAACCATGTCTTACATAGCCTCCAGTCCAGATCCTCTCATTCTGATGTGGTGTCAGTTTATTCATGTATCCCTCCTAACTCGGGTGTCACACTTATTGGTTACGAGATATATATACACACTATCTAAAAGGGGCTTATGGGGGGAAATTTATAGCTAATTTGAGCATAGCGTAGTGGATAAGACACCAATTACCCTCCTAAAAGTCGATGATTTGATCCCCCACTCCCACAATTGTTGAACTCAAAGAAAAAAAAGGAGGAGAAACTTTTGATTTCCCCTTTTGCCCCATTTAAATTTATATATTGTTTTTATTATGTATCAAAATTTTACCACTTAAGCTACATTGAAAGGGTGTAGTCCAATTGGATGTCTCTTGAGTTGCCAATGTAGTTGAAATAAAGGCACAGTGGATGAATAGTGGTGAGCGATTGTTGTTGAGAAAATGAATGATAAAGTAGAGTAGTGATAAGGCCTCGTTTTTCAAGGAGCCATGCTGGAAGGAGGAAAGGACACGTTGAGGACACTGGTGTCCATAGCAGTAAAGACTTTGATCTAGCCGACCAAGCCGATAATGAAAAGTGTGATTTTAATTTGATGTTCTATATGGCCTAGATGAGGAACCTGGTGACAAGATTAGAGGGTTGGACTTCAATGTTGACAGCGGTTGATGTATTTGAATTTGGCATTAGATAAGTTTTTGATGTTGTTTTGAACCCATATTGCATTGGCATCAGCTTGGCTTGAAGCAATTTTTTTGTGTAGGGTTTTTTGTAAAATATTAGAAGAGAGGAATCCCACATCGGAAAGGTGAAAGGAAGTGATGAGCTCCAAGAACTATTGTTGTGCAAAAACTCACTACGCAAGCATACACAATCGTAGGTAGTAGTAATTGGTAGACAATGTCAATCCCATGAGGACTAAATAATGCAAATTTTGTAAACTTGAGTACCACTAACACTAATTCTAAAGCAATTAAGTGACATAAAATTAACAAAAAACAAGCTCGACACAAGAGAATTAAACTCTAGCAATTTAAAAGAAATAAGCAATTAAAATTGATAATAAACAAGTCAATAATCAAATGAGTAAGACGCCGGAATTTATGAAAGTTCACTGCTAATTTTAGCTCCCTAATGTTGTGTGATGCTATAGCATTGTGCAACATTACTGCACTGTGTAGTAACGGAAAATCTTGAAAATAAATTCAGAAATTAATTCTAATACCCGAATTGCAGTTTTAAAGCAAAGTTTAACATATGTCTATGAAAACCCAACTTTTAAATACATGGATAGCCGAATCTCCCTAAGTTTACAAGCCAAAAGTATATGTCTATACCCTTAAATTCATCCCTAATTCAAGACATGAACCTACTTGTATTACTTGTATTGCCTATGCTATTTCCATTTATTTTAACATTTTCAGAATTAAAACAAACTTGTAATCTTTGCTACGTTGATCACTCTTAAGAAGAACAATAAGAAATAAAAAAAACCCATAAGCAAACTACACTTCTATAGCATTCCATAGCAAAAAGGGCTCCAAAATAGAGCTATGACTCCATAAATTCCAGCTTAAAGAAATTAGCTCATGACGTTTATAAAGAAAATAAACAGAGATAAATCGTTACTGATAAACATCTTAGATTTAAATGGAAATTCACAAAATAATAACCCTAGGAACAACTTAGCCTAACTAAATCTTCCAGAAAATTAAAAAGCAAGATACATAAACCCAAAAACTAAGAAGAAGAGAGTGAGAATGGGTGGCTGAAGAAGATTCCAGAAAAAGCTTCTTCTCCCTGCTGTGTTTTTCTTATTCTTCTCCTTCTGCTGTTTTCTTTTTTTTTTTTCTTGTTTTTGCGATATATCTCGCCTCTTTCTCACTTTTTTCCATACACCCTAAATTAGGGTTTTCTTTCTTCCAATAATTGCTTTGGACTTTTTTTCCTTTCCATTTTCGACCCATCAGAATGGGTTTAAAGACCAAAAGCTACTATTACGTCATAAAAAATGGGCCCACATTTTCGTTTTCTACCAGACTGCCAATGCTGCAGCATCAGTACCTCAACGAACATTTTTTCCCTCTTAGACTGCAAAACAAAAGGAAAACAAAGCACACTAAGCCAACTACAACAAAAGACTAAAAAAAGTAAAAGAAATAAGAAAAAGGAAAACTAAACAAAAACTAGACTCTTAATTAAAATTAACAAGATACTTACTAAAAACAAGATAAAAGTGTGCTTTCCACTCAATTTTGACCAAGAATAAGCATGAGAGGATGCTAAACTAATCTCATTTCATGGGATTATCACACCCCTAAACTTGGCTCATTACTCGTCCTCGAGTGATGCACCAAAAATAAAAGACAATAAACAACAAACATGAGTTCATAGCAGGGCGCAACAGAAGTTTAGATTATTTGGTCTTCAGGTAGGCTCTCACCTTTCATTTAACACAAACAAAAACAAGATATGACAAAGTCGTTTGCAAGCAAAAGTGACCCCCTAAGTGTGTGTGTGCAAATTCTTAACTATTCCTGTTGGGATTTATGCCATAAAGCCTCGTAATTAATAATTTATTTAATAATTAATAATAATTTTGATTATTATATTTGCAATATAATATTATCCGTTATATGAAAAATCAAAGGTTATTAGTGTAATCTTGAACAATATGTGGTTGACATACGAGAGGATCATGATCAAGAAATAACCTAAAGGGTCATAGTATATGGATAAGGTTGGGTGCCTTATCTTGATAACACTATTGATACGACCCACTTTGTAATAGTTACAAATGATTTGATCCAAATCGTTCATGTGGAGACATGTGAGTGAGAGTATCTTATACAAAGAGTTTGTGTAAGACTAGACCACGAAATATTTAATCTCTCTTTATAAATCTGTTAATTGAGAAGATTAATATTTAATCAGGATGATCATATGTGACTCGATCTTAATCCTGAATGAGTTATGAACTCCTACCTGTGAGGGCTTGTCCTTTGATTTGCATGGGTGAGAGTGGCTTTTGTAGCCGATTTAATATGCCGATCATTTTGGGGACTTGACCAAATAGGGAGTTGGGAACATAATCTCACAAGATGGAATTCACTCCTACGCATATAGGGTAAGTAGATGAGTAGTTTCCTTAAGTGCTAATTTCGGGACTTGAACAATGGGGCCCCACTCTCTCATTGGCCCGAGAGGGACTTAGTTTATAATTAGATTATAAACAAATTGTTCATTAGAGGATCAACAGTACTTAAGGTGCAAGATGTAATTATAGGGGTAAAACGGACTTTTGACCCAGCTGTAATTACGAACAACTCGTGAAGGATCGACTTGCATGTAATGATTATATCTATAGACACAACTTGTCCTACAGTGCATAAGAATGCAACTCTAGGTCTATAGTGGAGTGACCTATAGTTAATGAATGAAAATTAATTAATTAAAGAGTTTAATTAATTAATTTTGTATCATTGAAGCTTATAATCTGTAGGTCCATAAGGTCCCCTTGCTAGCTCATAGTAACACTAAAAGATCAATTTAGTTGAAAGAAAATTTTGAAATGTTCAAATTAATATTAACTTGAAGTGTTCAAATTAATATTTAATATATTAGATATATTAACTATAAAAGAGAAAAATATATTTATTGTATTTGATACAGTAAATATTAAAATTTGAAATGCTCAAATTTAATATTTAATTTGAAATGTTCAAATTAATATTTAATATATTAGATATATTAAATATAAAAGAGAAAAATATATTTATTGTATTTGATACATTAAATATTAAAATAATTAATGTATATTAGATACATTAAATAAAAGATATTTATTAAATTTGAATTGGATTCAAATTAGGAAATAGATGTCGTAGGATAATTTTAAACGATTTGAATAAGATTCAAATTGGTTAGATAAATATATTTTAATATATTAGATATTAAAATATATTATTTAATTATTTTCCCTAGACCATTATGAATAGGACCTTAGGGGTGAGCCATTGTGCATTCTTCATAACACATATCTCCTCAATAGAGAGAATTAGAGGCTCCCACAAGCCTTGGTCCTGTGTTCGAGTCATAGCCAGGAAGATTTTGTGGAGGAGATAAAGGCATGCCAGAATATTCTCCATATTTATCTCAAAATTAAGTTTTCTTAATTAATATTATTTTTTAGTTTAATTTTAAATAAAATCAAAGACGATCCAATGCTTTCGTTGCAGGATGAAGAGTTCATTCCTTCAATTCCAACTTGCATCACCTAAGTCGCTCTAAAGCTTAAATCCTAGAACTTAGCATAGTGGACATCAAGTGACTCAATACAATGCCTTTCCATAAGGTTAAAGTTTACAAATAAGCTCATAATATAAAACTCAAGTGAAACTCTCTCTCTTTTTTCTTCAAGAATACAATTCTTTCACTTATTTTTTTTCCTATTCCAAAAATGCTAACAAGGAGAACAATGGAGGTCTAGTTTTTTTTCTTTCTTTTTTTCAAGGGAACCTTTTTAGTTATTTGCACCTTCGATTTAAACGCCAACATTGGTGATGAAGACGCCTAACTACGAGCACTATCACTAAAATGAGTTGCTTTTGCATACTCATATCTACGGTCACTGTTCGACTCAAAGATAAACATGGGTGTCATGTCTAGCCCTGGTTTACTAAGCCACTAGAGATAGAGGAGTATCCATTTTTTCTTTTTCTTTTTCTTTTTTGTCTTTTTTTTTTTGGCAAATGACCTCCCCCAAACTTTAAACTTACAACAAGAGTTTTGCTCACAATCTATTCTTACTACCTTTAAGCTCACTTCAAGACACCAAACTAATCCACTCTAGCCCTAAGATCTCTTTAAGACCATAAAGCTTCTTAGAATCCACAAGTTTGGTAGCTAAGACTTAAGTGCAAAGGATTACTTTAACTCACTTGCTCATTTGTCATTTCCAATGTGTTATATGTAAATCAAAAGGAAAGAGTCTAAATTATCATTCTTAGCATCAAAATAAACCACCGAAAGCTCCCAACAATTACTCGACAAAAAGACACAACTAACCCAACAAGACTTCCCCCACAAAACAAAACCAAAGCATGCTCCAACAAAAACACCAAAGCAACAAGGAAATAGAACTGCAACAAAAACACAAAACCCACCCCCAAACTTAAAGATTTGTTGTGTCCCACAACAAAAAAGAGAATGGAATGAACATAGCCCAAACAAGATTAACCAATGATCCAATACTTTAATGGTACTTCAGCATTCAACCAACCAAAATTATGACTAAGGGTTCAACTAGCTTGAAAAGAAAGAAAAAATAGGAAAAAGAATGAGTAAGAATACTCCCATGCTTTTACTACTATAATGCTGCAGCAATGCTGCCTCAATTGGAGCATATTTATACAAAAAAAAAAAAAAACGAGAATTTTCAGCCCTTGAATATTATTTACTCCTTTCTTTCATGAGCTTCCTCCCTCTTCACCTAAAATACTCAAGAGGCCCCAAAGCAACAACTTTTCAAACACAACAAACTACCACAAAAACATAAGTGCAAAATGAAAGAAAAGGAACGACAAATAACAACAAAAAGAATGAAAATACTTAGCTTGATTGGGTTGCCTCATTGAGTGTTTTAATTTAAGTCCACAACCCAAGTCAAGAATATTTATCATGAAACTTTGAGAGGACTTGAAGTTGCATTCCATTATTTTTTCCTTTTTCTCTTCCTTTTCTTTTTTGGAACTTTTGTTCTTGATTTTGCATTTTCTTGAAATTACTTGATTCAAACTACCACACCCACTTATTCTTCGCTTTCTCATTTGGGTTAGGCATCTCTTTTGATAAGTTGAGTATTTCAAACTGCTTCCCATCTCTGAATGGTTGTTTATTCTCCAACCAAGAGATGTGTCCATGCTCAACTTCACTTTCTTCCACAACATGTTCGAAAGAGATTTCATTCTCTAAGATCTCATTGCAACTTTTGTTCATTTCTTCATTTTCAGTTGAATTTAGAACACCAATAGCAGAACATTCTTCTACATCATCAAAGGGTTGCATAGTATATATTGAACACATTAATGGTTGCCTGTTGATCATTCATTCGCATAGTAAGCTCATTTTTCTACATCAATCAACGTTCTCCCAGTAGCTAGAAATGGCCTACCCAAGATTATAGGAACCTATGCATCAGCTTCATAGTCTAATATGATAAAATCTGCATGAAAGATGAATTTATCCACTTGAACAAGAACATCTTCAATTTTTCCTTCAGGATGAGTATAAGATCAATCCGCTAGTTGAAGAGTCACTATAGTGGGTCTTGCTTCTCCAATTCCAAGCTTTTTGAACACGGACATGGGCATCAAGTTGATGCTTGCTCCCAAATCACATGAAGTTCTTCCATTATAGGTTTTACCAATAGAGAAAGGGATAGTGAAAGTATCAGGATCCTTTAATTTAGGAGGAAGTCTGCTTTCAAGGATTGACCTGCAATCTTTTGTAAGAGCCACTATTTCAAATTCCCCAAGTCTTCGCCTTTTGGTTAAAATATCTTTCATGAACTTGGCATAGTTGGGCATTTGCTGTAAGGCTTCAACAAGTAGAATATTGATGTGCAAACCCTTCAAAATGTCTAGGAATTTATCAAATTGCTTGTCTTGATCTTTCTTTTGAAACCATTGTGGAAATGGTACAAGAATTAACGTGGAAAAAATTCAAAACCGGAGAAAAAACCACGGGCATAAAGAAATACTCCACTATGTGAAAAATTATTACAATCACACAGAATTCTCTCCCCGACCCCAATTACAAAGAAACACTCTCTCAAAGCTTTATACCACTAACTTAACTAGAGTTAGTATACCATGCTTAAGTATTTCGAATTGGGATGATTTGAAACCAAAGCCATAGACTCCTTTTATAGTACTTGGAGCCCATGACTTCCTTGTACATTTTCTATGTGGGACAATTGCTCTTCTAATATATTGTCAAAAACCCTATAAATAGAAGATCAACTTCAGGATATTGTGTATTCGTGGGTGGTAATTTGGTTTCTTGGAAGAGTAAGAAACAAAATGTGGTGTCATGGTTAAATGGTGAGTCAGAATATAGAGTAATGGCACAATCAGTATGTAAATTAGTCTGGATATGTCAACTTCTTATTGAGTTGGGATTTGATATCATAACATCGACCAAATTATGGTGTGATAATCAAGCAGCTTTGCATATAGCATCTAATCCGGTATTTCATCAGCTAACTAAACACATTGAGGTTGATTGTCATTTTGTACATGAGAAGATACAACAAGGTATGGTATCGACATAATATGTGAAGACTGGAGAGCAATTAGAAGATATCTTCACCAAGGCATTGAATGGAGCATGACTAGATTACCTCAACCTTCTCTCAAAGAAGAAAAAGGAAAGTAAAGATATCTGCCTCTGCAAGTATTACAAAATCCATTCTTCTCTAGTTAAATTATACAAAATACCCTTGAACTTTAGAGTATGCTTCAATTATGCGTTTAGATTTTGAAAAGTTTCATTTTTACAATTGAACTTTAAAATTTGTTTCAAAAGATACCTTTGAACATTGAAATTGTTTAAAAAATATATATTTTTTCCGTTAACATAAAGGATGAAAATTGACGGGGCAGCTGATGTGTAAAAATGAGAAGTTGTACGTGATATTATTTACAACTATATAAAAGATTAAGATCGTTGTTACCATTTATTTCATCTTAATAGATATTGTTAAAATTATTTACATTATCAATTTTTACACATCAGTTGCCACGTGAATTTACGTGAATGCTATTGTAAATGATGCCATGTATACTTTTCAATTTTTACACATTAGTTGTAGTGTCAATTTTAGTGAAAATTTGCCAAGGTTTTTTGGAACAAACTTCAAGATTCAAGGGCAAAAATAAAACTTTTCAAAGTCTAAGGACATAGACAAAACTTATTCTAAAGTTTATGAGTATATTTTGTATAATTCAACCTTTTTCTCACAATCCTTTTACCGAATTCAAAGTCTAAGGCCCCGTTTGATAACGATTTGATTTTTGAAAATTAAGCCTATAAATACATCTTCACCTATAGCTTTCCATGTTTTCTTATCTACTTTTTAGATGTGTTTTCATCAAAAACCAAGCAAATTTTGAAACCTAAAAAAAATAGTTTTTAAAAACTTGTTTTTATTTTTGGAATTTAGCTAAGAATTCAAGTGTTTTCTTAAGAAAGATGGAACTCATTGTAGAGAAGATGAAAGCCATTGTAGACAAATAGTGAGAAAACAAGCACAATTTTCAAAAACCAAAAATAAAAAACCAAATGGTTAATAAAAGGGGCCTAACTTTTCTGTTTGTTTGTTTTGTTTTTGTTCAATCAAATGGGTTGAAAAGAGCAGTTTCGTCTGATCCATAGTTGGATGGAATGGTTCACTTTGTTCATCCTCGTTGATGTTGTTGATAAAATGGCTGCTATGATTATTGCTCCCTTCCATTTACACATGAATTAAATGGTCGACTAATTACTATGTTAGAGGTTCGACTTTTCACCATCACATGTTGAACTCAAAATTCGAACATCTAACATATTAGTCGAAGGTATATGCCTTAAGCAGTTGAAGGATGTTCAAGTTGGCAACAAACATCCTATAAGAGTATAATTTTAATGGTTAAAACAATTATATCTTTAACTAAACTAAAGTTTCGATTATTACCCATATTTGTTAAAGTCGAACTAAATAAGTAGATAATTAAAACTCTGTTTGATAACCATTTGGTTCTTAAAAATTAAGGGGCTATTTGAGGTACTGAGTGGGTTATAATAACATGTGTTATAATAATCTGTGGGTTATAATAGTCTGTGAAATAATATAATATTGTTTAAAATGCAGAGTTGTTTAGTCTGTGTTATAATAGTCTGCGTTTGGAGTGCAGAATACTCCACAAGTTATTATAATACAGGTTATTATAACCCTTGCCCCAAATAGCCCATAAGCTTATAAACACTGCTTCCACCTATATTTTTTTTGTTTTGTTAAACTTAGATCATATTTGGATTAGTCCACAAAAGCATCATTTTTTAAATTATTTTTTTCAAAATAATGAACTTTTTAACTAGCAAATTTTATTGAAGTTTTTAATATTAGTTCAACAAAGATGGACAAGAGAGATTATTATTATTATTCTTTTTTTGAGTACAACAAGAGATAAACTTTCAACATTAAAGACATGTTTGAGAGTGAATTTGAAATAGTCAAAATCATTTCAAAATCACTTTTGTCATATTCAAAATGTCTTTAATCATTTAAAATCAACTTAATGTTTGACTTTACACTTTTAAACGCGATTTTTATTTCATAAAAAATGATTTTGAATAATAAAAAACATGTTTTAGAATGATTTTAAATACGACAAAAGTGATTTTAATCATTTTATAAAATCACCCCCAAACATGTACTAAAAGAGGTATGTAGATATTTTATCCACTAAAGTAATATTCAGATTAATCAATCTCATTGAAGCTTATTAAAACCCATTTGGTGATTATTCTTAAGTACTTTTCTCGTGGCTACCGAACCATTGTGTTCATCTTCAACTTCATCAGTTCAATCGCAGAATGTGATGACATAATTTGGCCCATTGTCGCAAGTAAAAGTACTGCTCTTATCATCATACGCGTAACTGTAAGCATCCGGGCATTGGATTTCGAAAAACTGCGAATAGATCGTTGGCTTGCACTTGTTAGGGTCATTGAACTCTCCAGTGCAGCAATGGCTAGAGTCGTTCAATGCCAAGCAAGCGTTCTTGCAGCCAATGACTTCGTTGCCGGATTTCACCTGCATCTCTTCCGGGCAAACCATGTTCACGTCGGCACGGCAGTTTGAGGATTTGCATGGTCCTGTGCCGCCCTGGGTGGTGATGGAGGCTGGGATGTTGAAGCCTTCGACAAGGCTGACATCGTAGAAATCTCGGCCGTTTACGACGTCTAGGGAAAATTCGACCAGCGTGGCTGGTGGAACTCCTCCGGCACCATTGCATTCGAGACCTCGACCGCAGTCTCCAGTCAAACAGGTGAACAGTTTGCCATTGTTGGAGCATCGGGTTCGTGCCCATACTCGGCCGTTCCATGGCGTCACGACGTTGAACGACCTTGATGCTCCGAGAGCTAAATCGAACCCAGTTGATAGTTGCTGTTGCCCTGGAGATCCGGTTAATGTTGCTGGCCATATGGTTATCGAACAATTGTTTTTCACAGTAATCATCGCAGTTTTATCCCCTGGGATAGAGCAATTGTTAAGAATATACATAAATAATTAAATATACTATATGCTATCCGATTAAACTTTTATGTTGAGTGCAATTTTAACATTCATGATATTAAGGTGAGAGATCATGTGTTTCAATGTCTGGATATCATTTTGGGAGTTGATTCAAATGCTAATTTTCAAACTAAAGAGTATGAAAAATGTTAACAACATAAATAAATAATTAAATCTTTAAGCCTTTGAATTCAAATATAAGAGAAAAATGCTTTAAATGTTGGTTTTGTGGAGCCCAAGCAACTACTGCAGAGCTAGAAGACTCGAAAGGACAGTGTTGAGACCTTGTCACAAAACGCAAACAAAGAACTACGTTACTACATCGATAGCGTTGCGACGCTGAGTGTAGTGTCTCAACGCTACAACGTTGACACCCTAGCAAAGATGCACACGCTTTATTTTTTACGCTACTTGTTGTAGCGTCGCGACATTGCGGCATCTTTAAATAATCTGTGTTTCAACTAGGTTATTTTGTGAGAACCTTTTTTGTGTGGTGTGCGTCTTTAATTTGTGAATGCAAGCTTGGGAGTTTGTTTCATTATGTAATCCTAAGCTACTATTGTTTGATGTTTAGAAGTCAAGATAACCATTGTTGTGGTTTCTTGAGGGTGATTGTTAGCGTGAGTGTGATGGCCTTTTGTAATTTCATTTATTAGAACATGTAGTTGCAGAAGATTGGCGTAGTCTTGAGTGTAGGGCGAACCGATATATTTTCAACATTATCTTTCTCTTTTCCTATCATTTTACTTTGTGTTTATTATTAACTTGATTTGCTTTGGCTATGGAAGGGGAGATATACTATTTCTGCCTTGTTGGATTGCTTTCAGTTGTAGATGTCTTAGTATACTTTCTCCCAACAAGTGGTATCAGAGTTGTTGGTTTGGAGTCATGGAATTTTTAGAGCAGTCAAATTTCGAGAGAATCACAAAGTTTGATGGGGAAAACTTTGCAGGTCAAAGAAAACTTAACCTGCTGGAAGGTGCATAAGATATTGAAGAAGTGACCGAAAGAGATGTCAGATGGAGATTGTGAAACATTGGATGAACAGACAGTGGCTATCATAGGGTTGTGCTTGTCAATGAACGTGGCCAGTCTTGTAGCAAATAGGCATGAAAAACCCTATGCAAATAATAATGTCTATCTAGTTAGGGCGTTTTTCAATATGCAAATGGTTGGGAATTCTTTTGTTAATTCCCATATTGATGAGGTCACAACCTTAATCCAATCAACTAATATCAGTTAAGATTGAGTTGACTAATGAGGTTAATACTATCCAATTTTTAATATTTTTACTTGAAAGTTGGGAAACGATGAAGACAACAATGTCTAATTCGTTAGGTGATAGGACTGTGAAGTTTTCAGAGATCTGTGATGCAACTATTGCTGAAGAAATTCGTAGAAAATGTAGTATTAAGGAACCTATTGTGGAGTTAACTTTAGTTATCAATAAGAGTAAAGATAAGGTTGAATTTCAAGAGAACAAACCGATTAGTAGTATGAGAAAATGGATTAAGGAGATAGAGTATTATTATTGCTACAAGAAAGGTCACCATAAGGGTCAGTGTAGAAAGACGAAAAGGGTTGGAAAAGGTTAGGAAACGTAACCAAGAGGCAAATACAGTGCATGATGCCTTAGTCCTATTTTAAAAGTGACACAAAATGTGATAACCACTCATTTGATTGGGTTATAGACAGTGCAACATCTATACATGTAGCTTCAGATAGGAGTTTGTTCATATCCTTTATTACAGGCCAGCCACCATGATTTAGTGAGGATGTGGAATGGTAGAAACTCCAAGACTAGTAGGATTGAAGATATTAGTCTGAAAACCATTAGTGGAGGTGATTTAGTGCTGCGAGATGTCAGGTATGAACCTAGTATTAATTAAAAAGAATATCATATCGATTGACAAGTTGGATGATGATGGTTATAGGAGTGAGTTTGGCAGTCGCTTGGGTAAATTCACTAGAGGATCTAAGGTGGTAGTTAGCCACAGAAAGTCTACACTGTAACTAGTGAGGTTGAATGTTTCCAAACGATAAATGAGAAAGTGGATGTAAGTTGAAGCTACATAAGGTATTAGTAAAGGTAAAATAAAGCCAGCAGTAGAGGCAACCATATTAATTCAGTTAAACCATGATCCGTCAATTCTAGTGCAACAGTTGGGAAATTCGAAAGCAAATGTTAGTTTGATTGGTTGTCATGCAACCTTAATTGTCAGAAGGTCGCGAGTGAATTGATGAAGTCACCCAAGCAAACAATGGCATCATAGTGAAAGACCAAAGTAGTTGTTGGGTCAAGGGTGAAGTCTCTATCTTGGTAGCACGTTTGAATAAAGGAATCAAACCAAGCACAGGGAATATCTTCTTCGAAAATAGTTACTCAAGATGAAAGAGGATGATGGGTGTCACTACTTAGTTGAAGTGGGAGCACGTGACTGTCCCTTACGTCTTGGGGAGAAGTCCATGTAGCTTGCTCATACCTCAAAGCAAGCACAAGTGACAAATAGTTGCTTTATAATGTATTTCTTGTTTTGCTAATTGACTGATTTTGTAGGAGTTAAGCTTAGAGTTTACTAAGAAGATCAACGACAATTATTGAAGTGGGCGTAGAACCTTGGAGTTTGCCAAGATGATCAATTGGTTTTGTTGAAGTAGGAGATAAGATCACTACTTTATCTCCAAACGAAAGATTGTTGGGTTTTGTTGAGTCCAGTAGTTGCTGCAGAGTGATAACTCTCATTTATAAGGGTTATTTAGCTATAAAACCTAAGTTTATTGTTTAGAAAGTATGTGTTTATTGTTGCAAATCATGACACAAGGAGCAAATTTAAGCTATGTTTTTAACTTTGAGTTGTTAAATGAACTTAAAAGGGTGTAAAATGAGTCATTGTTGAAAGAATTTAGTATTTTTATAGTTTTGTGCAAAAACTGTCAAATTGCCTAGATTGCAATTGCTATTGCAATTTCACTAGCAACAGAATGACGAAAATTCCAGATTTGATCGATTTTGAATATATTTTCTGAAGATATTCTCCTTGATTCTCGGCATTGATGGCAAAGATTTTTTCATACACTAATCGATATGAACCCTAGCCTTTGGATGCTTATAAAAGGGAAACTAACACACGAAATTAGGAATCGATCCTTGGAGGAGAACTTCGATTATCACTTCACGCTACCTACCCCAATTCTCAAGAACTATAGCTGCTGTGTTTCAATCTAATCCCATTGAAAAGTTTAGAATTGTTACAACCCGATTCCCCTTGAAAAAGAAAGAATTGGGTTAGAGTGATAAAAGACTAGAGTTTTGCTCCCAGTGTTTGGCGTTTACTGTTGCTTAGTTGTTTTTCAGTTTAGTTTGTTGTACTTCTTTTACCATTTAAGTTCTGTAATGTTATTCTCATTCTTTAATTAGCAATTTTGTAGTTTTTATTTTTATTTGCCAGTGCTCTTTTCGCAAAGTAGTTTTGTAGTTCATTTATTGAAGTTTAATATGAATTTTATTTTATTCCAAGTTTTGTTCTTTATTTCTTTACTTATGAGCTAAACCTTACTTTGGGATTCAAATATGTGAATGCCCTAAAGAAAGGAAGAAAAACCTAATATGTAGAAAGTAACTTTGCTCAATACTATAGCATTGTTTGCTTTTATTGATTTAATTTATCATTGTTAGTCTAGTTTGATCATCTAGATTAACATACAAATATTTAGTCTAATACTGAAAAAATTAGATAAGATTTGGTTTTGATAAAAGCAATTTAGGAAAAGAGCTTAGAAATAAGACTTTGTTTTTAACATTAGACATAAAGAAAAATCTTTAGGGCTAATAAGGATTGTGTTTGAATCAACTAAGTTTAAATTAGCTGAGAAATATAGGTTTAATTGCTTAGGCTTCTAAAGATGCTTTTATTGAAGGTCAAATAGAGGTTGAATCCTGTTCACTTTGCATTGTTATTGGGTTAAAGTTGCAATTGCATATTAGGCCACAATTCCATTCAATGGGACAAGAGCATGTTTGAATCTATTCTCTTTATCATTTATCTCGACTTTTAAAAAAAAGTAACCATCCCAACTATTGTTTTACACTAATTACCTAGGTTGCACTCTTGAGGAAATCTTTGCTTTACATTGAATTTTGTTATATCCGTTCCTTTGGGAGACGATACTTGGAATATTTCCACTTGATTATTTATTTGATATAGTACACTTTCACTAGACTGAGAGCTTTTTACATTTAAAGGGTTTCAACTAAAGGCATACACGTTTTCAGTTATCAAGTATTTAGCGCCATTGTCGGGGAACGACTTTTTAACAAAATTCAAATTTTCAGTGAAGATTGCGATCAGTGTGCGATCACAAATATCCTCTCTCCCAGAGAAAGCTCAATTCTTGTTTAAATTATTTTGCAGGTTGAATGAGAATAAAGGCGACAAAAGAAAGACACAACATAGGGTTTGATCACTTGAGATAATCCATAGGATAGAAGTAGACATCATTGCAGCATTGAGCGCACAAGCTTCATCAATAAGCTACATGCTGGAAACATTAATTATAGGAAATTTCATAGCTCTTGTTAATTATTTCTCTTCTATTTCTTGTGTTTACTGTAAAGGAAGTCATTTGTTTGAGAATTGTCCTTATAACTCTGATTCTTTATGTTATGGATTTCTACTAGTTTTGCAGACGAACATCAGTATCAGTATGCCTAACAAGGGATGCAATAACAGATAATTCCACAAGTGCCAACCAACATTGAAGAACTCATGAGGGAATATGTGGCAAATAACAATGTACCAAACCGCATCTCTACGAAATTTGGAGATCCAAATAGGACAACTTGCAAAAGAATTGAAGAATAGGTCCCAAGAAATCTTGCTCAACAACACAGAGACTTCAAAATGAGAAGAAAAAGAACGATGCGAGATGGTGAATCTAAATGAATTGGAATATGAAGATTTTGAACTCCCAGTAGAAGCACGAAGCACTCCAATACTTGAAAGCACTGAGGAGTCAACATGAAGAAAAGAAAAACCACCTCAAGAAAAGAATGAAGAGAAGGAACCACCAAAGGAAGTTGTAGTGAGCTATGCGACTGCAACTTCACAGCAAATGACATCCAAATTGCTACCAGTACTAGAATACCTTGCTATTGGTTTAATTGATACTTTTACTTTTTGTAGCTAGTAGAAAACTCTAAAAGAAGAAGGATTGAGTGAAAAAGTAAAAGAGAAACACATGAAGGATGATAATTATCTGCAGTATGCGGCCATAATTTCTACTTTTAGAGGCATATATAAATCTCTTGAGTTAACAACGCCCGACATGATTCAATATCTAGGTGCAAAATGCAGGAATAAAGTTGTGGTCTCCCTACTAGAATTGGATAAGTTAATCTTTTTCTTTCATTTCCTTAAAAAAAAAAAAGAAGAAAAAGAAAAAAAAAAGAAATTGGTGTGTTCGATGGGCTATGAATTCAAATAAAAAATTTTGATCAAAAGGAAACTTTGTCTAAGGAAAGTTCTTGCTAAGTTAAGGTACTTAAGTTGACCGTTAGAGAACACCTCTACCTGGGGGTTCTCTTGGAAGTTGAGTTGATTAAGCTTTTAATTTGAAATTCATTAAAAATCTTTCTTATTTGTTTAAAGTGCATGAATTTTTTGATGATTTACTTGTGAGTTTCAGGAAAAGAGCAAGTAAGAAAAGAGAAGAGGAAGTTGCAGCCAAGTTTAGAGATGTCCACGGGGCGGGCCGGGGCCGGGGAATGGATTCCCCATCCCCGTCCCCGCCCCCCATTTCATTCCCCGTCCCCGCGAAATTCCCGGTTTAATTTCGCGGGGATCGGGTTCCCCGCGGGGAATTTTTCCCCTTTTTCTTTTTTAATCTTTTTTATTTTTTAAATTTATTCTCAACCATAATAAAAATTATTTATAAATGAATAATTTTCAATATAATTCTATTTAAAGTAAATGTTATAAAATTTCCTAATAAAAACAATAATATACCATAAGTAAAAATACTATAATGTCGAAACAACTTAATTTCTAAAAATTCAAATTTCAATATTACAACATAGACTTTAATTTTTTTTTTTTTATAACGAAATAGTCTTATACTAATTCCTATTATAGTTTTTTTTTCAAAAAAAAAATTCTATTTATAGGTAATAATATATATATTATTAATCGGGGAATCGGGGCGGGGCGGGGTGGGAATATATTCCCCGTCCCCGTCCCCGTTTAGCCAACGGGGAAAAAACGTCCCCGCTTCCTCCCCCATTCCCTGTGTAATAGGGGATTCCCCGCCCCGGCCCGCGGGTTAAATGGACATCCCTAGCCAAGTTTGTAGCTGCAACATCAGAGCCAAAAGAAAAAGAATTTGCACGCCGCATCTAAGGTGCAATCTGACCAGTCCTCACCACCACCACCAACAGTTGAAGAAAGACCAGCTGAGGTCTCACAGGAAGATGATGCCGCATCTACAGCAGAAACTGGATCCGACTCATCTGCTTCCTCCTATTCAAAGTTGAGCTTGCCCACATAAAGAAGCAGGACGAGGTTTATTGGGCGTACGCTCATGTCTTTCAATGTTATCCAAAGGAAAAACGCCCACATTTCATGACTTGCCTTCCATTTTCTTCAATAAGCAACAAGGCTTTCTTAGTGAGAACAGTGCTTTCGAGGCCTAGGGGAAGTTCTTTCTTCAACCCTATCTTTACTCGTTTTTTATTAGATTAGATTTATTTGCTTTCCTTAGTTTAGTTTTGTTCGATTAGAATTTATTACTTTCCTAGTTTTGTTTGTTGTTTGTTTGTTTTTACTTTTGTTGAGACTTTTTTGAGAAAATTGATTTCTTTTACACCTCGCACAAGTATGTTACAAAAATCATGTTTTAAAACAAGTTTGCAAGCTGTTTTCCTTGGGTGTTGTGTTAAAGGCCCTTAATGATGATACGTAAAGCTTTCTTAAGCTTTCAAATGCTTTTACACACAACTTTGAGTTTTTAAAATCATAAAATTTGATCAATTCTTTTTCTCCATAAAACATTAAAACCCAAACTCCCCTTGTGTTTATCCCATCAAATGCACTTAGGAGAGTTTAGCTTCGATGCTTAGCGAGTTTAGTAACCCAAATATGTACCCTACCCCCTTGTTCTTTCTAGTTCTTAGTCAATGGGGACATTGACCCATCTAAGTTTGGGAGGATGAGTTTTGTACTTAAAGTTTTGTTGAAATATGATTGTATCATGTATTATACTATTGCTATGACCCATTAAAAAAAAAGATACTCCTCCTTCCAGAGTTAATTGAGTAACTAGGGGCAATCATAACACCCATGATTTCCTTTGCATGAAAGGTTAACTTGGGAAGTGAGTATGTGAAAACAATTTTAGCAGTGCCTTGTGCTCCTAGTTAGCTACTTTCACCACAAAGTGTTAGTATGTTGGATGACACGCTTGCTAAAGTAATATGAATGAATTGGCAAATTCAGGATGTCAATGCGCAAGTGTACACATTCATTTTGTAGCAAGTGGTAAGTAAAATTATCGTATCCACAGAGACTAGTAATTCTCTAATTTACCACAAATTAATCCTCAATAAACTCAATTTGTAACCATTAAACTTATCATGGGCCACAATAAAATAATTCAGATTTGCTGGAACAAAATAAATGCTAAAGCAGAATTAATAGAGTAAACTGCAAAAACAGAGAACAACTAAACTTAGACTTTGAATGAATTGGAAGGCTTGGATTAGGAATAATTGTCCGTTTTAATCTATTCTCCAGCTTAAACACTTGATCAAAAACCTCAGTTCACTACAGCTCTCATGGTATTCTTCCGAATGACCAGAATTTGCTGTTTCATTTCCATTACTTCAGCATTGTCTATTCTGCTGTACTTATGTGCATTAGGCAAGAGATCATTCCTAATCGTCTTACTTAGTTAGCTACTAACCCTAACAATGGGGCTAATGTGGTTACCAAGCAATCAGTTCCTTCTATTCTTTCCAGAAATCGAAAAAATGCTACACAACATGGTTGGCCAAACGAAGTTGTGATACTAAATAAAAGCACTTAATAACCAAACTGGGTGAAAGACAATGTATTAAGCTGTGAGCATGATTAAAACGTACACTCCCTAATCCTCACCTTATCGGTAATCAGTTCATAATGTAAATAACAAAGAAGATAAGCAGGAAATGAAACATTATCCTAACACTGTAACTAAACTAAGAAAACAAGCAGGGAAAATAAGAAGAAGAAAACAATTTGTTGCCACAGGAAGGTTGACCCAGCATTCAGCAATAGCTTCAGCCGCAGCTCCGTCTTCTTTTGGAAATGCTCCGGCAGCCTCCTCGTCGGAAGGAGTTGGACAGCTCCTCTGTTCTTCCCGAAACAGCCCCTGTTCTCTGTGTTTATTTTTCCTTTCTGGTTTTTTTCTCCTCTCCTCCAAACGGCTACCAACAAGTTCTTTAAATACCACAGTGATTTCGCGCAAAACGAGGGCTGACTGGGCATTGTTGACTACGTGGCGAGCTTCTATTGCATACAACAGGCTGAGTCATCTGACAATTGCCAACTCAATTAATGAATTGGCCTTCTCACGTGCGAAACTGATGTTAGCCCGTATTGCCTGATTTGCTCCAGCAAAATGTTGTAACTCTGCTGCTTCAACTCTCCACAGGTCCTTCTTTGAATTAATCCTAGATAAATCACACAAATTTGTTAATTCAATTAACAATGCTCTCATGAAAAGTTTTACTTCCTCAAAATTAATCATAGAGCAAAAATGATTCAAAGTTAGGGAATTTCTAAGGTATAATTAAATAAAATATAACAATTCATTCTAAAAATAATAGCATATAACTCTCCATTGAAGAGTTATCATTGGAACGAAGGTACATGTGACAATGAGACTCTAAAAAAATGAAAAAGAAAAGAAAAGAAAATGAGGCCTAGCAACAATTTTGAATAAGATTAGAAGGGGGGAGGGGAGAGAAAGAAGAATGCTTGTAATGTGAGTGAGCTTAGCTTGTTGAATAAAGAAGATCACCTTAGACTCTATGACTAAAACTTAGGTAGTATAAGCATAATAAGTGGATTTACATAATAATGTTGTTTTGAAAAAGAAAAGTAGAAGGTTGTATGTGAGAAAATCTTGGAGTTGTGTACTATAAGTTTGAGACCTCTCTTGAGAGGCAACATTTTTTCAAAACACCATTTGGAAAACATTATGTCAATGGTTTTTTTGTTGTTTTTGCTTAAAATTGCTTGAGGACAAACAAGAAGCTAAGTTTGGAGGTGAGCCAGAAGACCCAAAGGGACAACATCGAGTCACGAGGAAAGCGTCGTGACGCTGTGATCACAAGGTTTAGACAAAGAACTACGCTACTACATTCGTGAAGATGCACTTTTTTATTTTTTATGCTACTTGTCGTGGCATCACGATGTTGTGTCATCTTCTTTAAATTACTTGTGTTTGGGTAGGTGATTTTGTAAGATCCTTTTTTGTGTGGTGTGTAGCTGTAACTTGTGAGTGAGAGCCTGAGGATTTGTTTCTTTGTGTAATCCTAAGCTACTAATGTTGTGGTGCCTATAAGACAAGGTAACCATTTTTGGGGTTTCTTGAGTGTGATTGTTAGCATGAGTGTGAGGAACTTTGTGTTTATTATTAACTTAATCTACTTTTTGCCTATACAAGGAGAGATATACTATTTATGTCTCTTTAGATTGCTCTCAGTTGTATAGGTTTGAGTATATACTTTCTCCCGACATTAAAGCTCGAAAGAAAAAGCCTAAACCTAAAAAGAAGCAATGATGTACCAAAATGGAGGGAGAAGGAAATGATGCTACAAGGACTGCTTGGTTCACCATTTTCGGCACGTTCAATTTGCTTAAGCTTTTGCAAACTGATGAGTTATATGAATGAAAACAGAGATCCACCATATGGTATTTATTGGCAAATGTTTGGAGCTCGGTCAGATGGGAGGTGAGCTTGCTGTGTTGGACACTAACTTCACAGACCTCTAAGGAACTGACACGTTATAATTGGGAAGAAAAATGGCCAAAATGATTCATGGCAAAACAAAGACCAATCAAACTATTATAAAAGAAATGGCGGCTATCGTGGAAAAAGTGAGTTCCATTTTAAAGTGAAATTTTAGCATTTGGTAAGAAAAATCCAACCAACCATAAGGAGATTGAAAACTTAGAACATCAGTGAGATTGTTTTTTGGTAGGAAAACATCAGTAACATTTTGTAGAGTGTTATATAAAGTTATAAATATTGTTGGATATTTATTTATAATTTAGTTGTGATTTATTTTTTTGTTTATCAACAAACAAAACTCACTTTTCCCACGCTAGCCACCGTTTCTTTTAGATTATGAAAGGTCTTTCTTGCATTGTTATTTTAAACCTTCAAATTTTAATAGATTAGTTTAAAATAAATAGTAGTATGTAGATGAAAAAAGAAAATAAAAAGAAAAATAAACATAAGAAAATAAAAGAATAAAAATGATATTATTATAGATTTTGTAAAGAGAAAACAAAGAACAAATATGTTATTTATGTTGGTAGATTAGAGATTTTGAAATATAGACATGGAATATATATTCTTTAAATGAAAAAGAAGAAAAGAAAATAAAAAGATAATAGGTAAAAGAAACAAAAGGCCAAAAAGCAAAAAAGTAAAAAAAAAAATTGCGTGTGTGATTGAGCCACATGTCCAGGCACTAAATTTTTTAGTACTACACTATTTTTGTTCACACTACCTTCTTTGGTTTATGAATAATTTTTTAATGTTGGTGATAATTTTTAAAAGAATACCGACGGAACAAACAATATATGAAAGTAGTATGAAAAATTGTAATATAGAGTTTTTCCCTCAAAAAATATATGGAGTCCACCTGCAGCCAAGTTTTGCAGTTCCAGAAATACACCCACCAAACCAAAGAGAAAGTTGTAAGCCAAAAAATACTTTAGTGGGGGGATGCCATTCAGAAGCAACGAGCTCAAAAAAATTGATAAAATCATAGAAATGGATTAACAAGAACACGAAAACAGAGTAGAAATCAAACAGGTGATGGGAAATAGTACTTGTCCGTAGAGGACCACCGCATTGAGGAAGTCGACGGAAGCTGCCGCCGCCAGAGGCAGATCCAAACGGCAAAAGAGCCATGGAAGAATAATCTTCATCTTCAATCGCCATCGCCATATTTCCCCACTTTGATCCTACGATTAAAACCCTAGAAAAATTGAGCCAATTCATAATTCGGTTCTTCAATCGATTAAAGGAAATTACCTATGATTTGGTTGAAACCTGGAGAAATCAGAACTCCAAGGAGGAGGAGTACAGAAACAGAGCATAACGTGGAGAAAATTGATGATGAAGCCATGAGGTTGTAGAGAGATTAATCCCAACTTGTTTACGGCGATTTCTTTGAATCTTAGCTAATACATCGCGTCTGCTGTTGACGCACATTGACTTCTGTGGAGCTGAAAATTCTATGAACACTCACACTAGTGTTGGGATAAAAATTGACTTTTCCCCTTTTCAATTTGGTTTTGAACTTTTTTTAAAATGTCAATTTTCTATTATGAGTTTTGGCTATTCTTTATTCTATTTTATTTTACTATTATGTATTATATACACACACATTCAATACACTAACACACAGTACATTTTAGATTAGAAATTAATACTTTTGATCATTGTGCTTTTGTTGAAGCAACAATTTGGTCTATGAACTTTAGTATGTAATAATTTGGTCTTTGTATTTTTAAATTTGTAACAATTTAGTTCATATTTTAAAAAATTCTATCACGGTCAAGTCAAGTATTGATTTTTATTATATAACAATTTAGTATATGTACCCAAATTGGTTTCTTAATCTACATAGATAAGAAACTTCATTCACCTTAACAAAAATTTTACGTGGTATGGACTAAATTGTTACAAAATATAAATCACATGATTAAATTGCTGCATACTAAAGATTAAAGATTAAATCCTTACCAATTTGAAACTACATAGACTAAATCATTATATAATAAAATTCAGAGACTAAATTGTTATTTTAATGAAAGTATATTCTCAAAGTTGTCTTTTAGTGAAACTGCAAGTACCAAGGTATTCAAACTTATTCAAACTTTTGAAAGTAGTTTTCTAACCACTCACAATTATGTGAAAAAAACTAAAAAAATCATACTGAACCAAATCGATTCAATGGTTTGATTCCATTTTTTTTGTGAATAATTGGACATCTCAATTTTATATTTGAGAAAATCGAATATTTTCGGTTCGGTCCAATCTTTATTAAAGAGACCATCCAAAACACAACTCAACGAAGGATGTATATATACCCTTAAAAAAGCCCTAATTCACTTTAATTCTTTCATTTTGAACCTTAGACCTCGCCAACCGCTTCTTTTCACCACTTTCCTTTTCCTCTCCCCATTTGCGTATGTATCGATCTTCGCCAATCGCATTCTTTGTCCTCGTTGTCGCTTGCTGTTAGTTGCAGCTTTTCCTAACAATCCTCGCCGCCATTAGTTGCAACTTCTCCTTGCTGTTAGTAACAATTACTCCTCACCATTACATCGCAGCTTTTCTCAATTGAGTTATGTTTATAGTTACTTCTAATTTGATGAATTATGTTTTAATTTTGTAAGTAACTACTCAATTGAGTTATATTTGACATATGTTTTCAATGTTTATGTTTATGTTTATTTTATTATATTTTTGAAGAGTTACTAAGTTGTTAGCCTATAAATAGCAACATGTTTCTTCATTTGGATCATCCCATTCTATTTGAAGAGTTCTCCTCTCATCTCTTTCTATATTTTGATCTTGAGTTGAGTTGACAATAAGTATCGAAGAGTTCTGCCAGATTCGAGTACTAGTTCAAGGTTGTTGTTCTATCGAAATTAAATCGTTGTATCCTGTTGAGAAGATTGTTGTAGTCTGCTTGCAACTTGTGCAGAGCGAATAATTGTCTTCAGGACAGTGCTTTGTAAGTGTGCCTCGACTACTTGTTGACTTTATCACAAGATCTTGAGGTTTTGTTCATTTATGATTATTGCAATTTATAAATTATGTTTTTCCATTTGGTTTACTTCTTGAGTTTGGAAATTATTGTTATATATAGTATTTTTACGGTTATTTACAATGTAATTATTTGTAGCTAGTTAAGGTGTAATCAGTTTGCTAGTGTTATTTAGTTCTTATATGCATCGTATTTCCAACAGTTTCCAACATGAGAAATTTTCTCTTTCCATTTTACCTATTTCTTTGTTTTATTCATTTTTTTTTAATTTTTTTTTCTTTAAGCATTTTATACTTATTATAGTTTTTTATGGCCATTTATTGTTTTCGTATCTTTGAATTAAATAAATATCAATATTTTATAACCAAAATATTTTAAAATATGTTATAGAAAATGAATTTTATGTTCACATGCATTTAACCATCTTTTTTTAATGTTATTTCACGTTTCCTCCATTTTTCTAAACTTAAAATATTTTTTAAGACTAAAGTAGATCATTTAAATAATACGTGAAATGGTAAAACATCATTTAAATATGCCAATGCCAATGCCATGGAATCCACTTCTTCAATCGCCATCGCCATATTTCCCCGGCTTTGAACTTGCTTCACCATAATGATTCAGAATCGTATGATTAAAACCCTAGAAAAATTTGAGCCAGTTGATCAGAAGTTCGACACAATTGATTTTCACTTCATCTTCTCGGAAACATGGAAAAAACAGAAAGATTAGAGGAAATTATCTATTATTTGGTGGAAATTGATAGGAATGAATACTGTATCCCGTAGTTGAAGCATTGGATCGTCTTTTATTTTACTTAGAATTAAACAAAAACTAAAGTTAAACAATAAATACCTTGACATAAATATTATGGAGATATTTCTGACGGATTTTTATCTCCTTCACAAACTCGAACAAAAGACCAAAGAGATTTGTGAGAATCTTCTTGTAAAATAGTCTTCCTAGCTATGGCTCGAACAAAAAACTAGAGAGGTTTGTGGGAACCTTCTTGTAAAATAGTGAGAGAGAATGAAAGAAGAATTTACTAGAGTTCTTTTTTCTTATTAAGAATTCACCCAATGATTCATCTTAGGGTCCTATTTATCGTGGTCTAGGGAAAATAATTAAATAATATATTTTAATATCTAATATATTACAATATATTTATAAAACCAATTTGAATCTTATTCAAACATTTTTAAATTCTCCTACGACATCTATTTTCTTATTTGAATCTAATTCAAATTTAATAAATATCATTTTTTTAATGTATCTTAATACATTAATAATTTCTTTGATATTTAATGTATCATATACAATACATATGTTTTTTCTCATTTAATATATCAAAATATATTAAATATTAATTTGAGCATTTCAAATTTTCTCTCAACGAAATTGATCCCTTATTGTTCATATGAGCTAGCAAATGGACCTTATGGACCTATAGATTATAAGCTCCAAGGACACAAAATTAATTAATAAACTCTTTAATTAATAAATTTTCATTCATTAACTCTAAGGTCACTCCACTATAGACCTAGAGTTGCACTCTTATGTACGGTAGCACAAGTTGTATTCATGGATATAATCACTACATGCAAGTAAATCCTTCATGAGTTATTTGTAATTACAGTTGTGTCAAAAACTCGTTTTACCCCTGTAATTATATTTTGAACCTTAAGTAACACTGATCCTCTAATGAATAATTTGTTTATGATCCAACCATAAACTAAGTCCCTCTCGGGCTAGTGAGAGGATGAGACCCAATTGTTTAAGTCCTAAAATCAGCACTTAAGTTAACTACTCATCTACTTACCCTATATGGGAAGGAGTGAATTCCATCTTGTAAGATTATGTTCCCAACTCTCTATTTAGTCAAGTCCCCAAAATGGTAGACTTATTGAATCGGCTACAAAAGCTACTGTCACCCATGCAAATCAAAGGACAAGCCCTCACAGGCAGGAGTTCATAACTCATTCAGGATTAAGATCGAGTCGCATAAGATCATCCTGATGAAATATTGATCTTCTCGATTAACAGATTTATAAAGAGAGATTATATATTTCATGATCTAGTCTTATACAAACTCATTGTATAAGATATCCTCACTCACATGTCTCCACATGAACGATTTCGATCAAATCATTTGTAACTATTACAAAGTGGGCCGTATCAATAGTGTTACGAGGATAAGACATCCAACTTTATCTATGTACTATGACCATTTAGGGGTTGTTTGTTTGGTGGTAATCCAAGATTCCCACCTTATGACCATCTAGATTATCGTGTTTGGATTGTGGTAATCCTAAAATAGCCAGGCATCCAAAGATACCGGGTATTTTAAAATCCTCCATTTTAAGCTATCTTGAATACCGTTGAAAAGATGGGCTTTTAAGATTCCATTCTTTTAGGCATTTATCAAATTACATTATTTACCCTTAACCCTAATTATTTTCCACTAATCGCTTTCTTTCTCTCAAAGTTGTCTCGTCCGTCGCCATTTTTCATTAGGATTTTTTTTTCTTTTCAAAAACACTCTGCTCTTCTCTACTCATTTTCTAGGTATTTTTCATGTTTTCTTTCTTACTTTCTTCTTGAATTTTTTTTTTCCTTTTGCTACCTTTCACATTTTTTTTTTCATTATGTTATCTATTCAATTTTGATCACCTTTTTTTTCATATGAGATTTATGTCGAGACATTGACCTTGAAATTGGAAGTCTCAATGTCTATTCATTTTATAGTTCTCTAATCATTGGTTTCTTTATTTCCATTTTTTCTTTCTACATTTTTTACATTTCAAAAATTCTCCGTTTTTATTTTCTTCAATTGTAATATCTTCTATATTTTCATTTTTTGCACATTCATTTCTGCATATTCATTTTCTTCATTTCTGCATATTCGTTTTCTGCATTTTATATATATATATATATATATATATATATATATATATATATATATATATATATATATATATATTTTCCTGCAAATTAGTTTTATGTATGAGTCTTCAAACTAAATTAGTTTTCTGCATTTTCTGTTAATTATATTTTTGAACTTTCAACATTTTCATTTTAAAAAAATTAAGTTATGTTTTTTAAAAAAGAATATGAATTCTCAACATTTTCTGGATTTTTATTTTATGTATTTTTCTAGAAAATAAATTTTTGTATTTTTCTTTTTTTGCATTTTTCTTTTCTGCTATTTTATATTCTTCATTTTATCTGGAAACTAATTTTATGCATTTTTTTCTATTTTATTTCTGCAAAATAATATTCTGAAATATTATGGATTTTTTTTTTTGCATTTTCTGATCTTTCATTTTCTGCAAATTAATTTTTGATGTTCCCAATATTTTATGCAAATTAATTTTATGGGATTTTCTGCATTTTAATTTTTTGTAAATAATTTTTTTGAATTTCTTTTCATTTTAATTTTCTATAATTGAATTTAACAAATTTTATGTCTTTTTAATATTTTATTATTGAAAGGTTGCCAATAAGAAAATTTTTTAATTAGTTGTTCTTATCTTATGAGACATTTACTTGGTAAATTTAGTATTTTGATAATATTCTAAAACTCATGTATGAAAAATATATTTATATTCTTTGCAGATATGGATCATCGTTCTTTGGAATTGATGGATGATATTGTGACAATGTTAATTTGTTATATAGACATGTTGCAACAAATGTATTTTTTGAGTTTATTATTATTATTATATGTAAGAAGGATTCTCGTAGATATGTAAGAGGTGAAAGTACATTCCTTATGTTACAAGTTAGGCAACTTAATATCCATAGGTTGATACATGAGAGTGATTTGGCGTGTTTTGAGAATACTCATATGAATAAGAGGAGATTCAGTATAATTTGTCATATGCTCAAAACTATAGGCAAGTTAAATGGAAGTAAACATATAGAGATAGATGAAATGGTGGCAATATTTTTGCACATCATTGCACATGCTATAAAAAATAGAGTGATGTGTAGACATTTTGTGCGGTCAGGTGAAACAATTAGTAGATGTTTTAATGAAGTTCTTAATTAGATATTGCGCCTACATGAGTGCCTACTAAAAAACCCGGATCCTGTACCTACAAATTCAATGGATGGAAAGTGGAGATGGTTTGAGGTATGACTTGAAGTACTAAGCTTAATATTTGTCATTAGTGATACTTATTTGAATGAGGTAAAACAATTCTTTTTTATCTTTTCAGAATTTCTTGGGAGCACTAGATGGAACACATATTAAAGTTAATGTCAATGTCATTGATAGACCTAGATATAGAACAAGGAAAAATGAAATTACCACAAATGTGTTGGGTGTTTGTAGCCAAAATATGGAATTTATTTATGCCTTACTTGGGTGGGAAGGATGAACTTTAGATTCTAGAGTTCTAAGAGATGCTATATCCAGGAGGAATGAGTTGAAAGTCCCAAAAGGTAGTAACTACATGAATAATTTAAATTTTCTCATAATGAATGTACATGTTTTTTTTTCTCTAATTGATCCCTTGAATTTGTAGGATTTTATATGTGATGTTGGGTATACAATGGAGAGGGATTTTTAACATCATATAGAGGGCAAAGTTACTATTTAAATGAATGGTGACAAGGCCATACACCAACACCACTAGAGGAATTTTTCAACATGAAGCATTCTTCTGCAAGGTGTAATTGAGAGAGCATTTGGCCTTCTTAAAGGAAGATGGGCTATTCTCATATCTAAGTCATACTATCTTGATAAAATTCAATGTAGAATAATAACTGCTTGTTGTTTGCTCCACAACTTAATTAGTCGGGAAATGCCCATTGAAACTGAATTAGACCCTATAACTTATGTGGAGACATCGAATGAGTGGAATGCTTGGTGAGATAACTTAGCACGAGAGATGTATGATGAATGGAGATATAGTATGAATTAGTGAATATTTTACAATGGATGCCCTACTGTTAAAATTTTCATACATGTATTTTTTTTTCCTTGTAATTCATTAACTAAGGTTATTTTATTAGTTTTGTTTATTTTTGATTGTTATCTTTCATAACTAAGCTTATTAAAATGTTATTATTCTACTTTTTTTTTTGTTCTTTATCTAATTTGTTTTATATAAATTTTAACATATCATTAGTTGCATTCTATATATTGTAATCAATTTAGCATTTTATCTAATTGTTAATTATGAATTCAAAACTTATAGAGAGATGGAAGACAATGATCAATCAAGATGGAATTCTAACAAAAAAACATGTATGGACTAAAGAAGAGGATGACAAGTTGGTTGAATATCTATTGGAGTTGGCAAATGTAAGCCAATGGCGTTGCGATTAATGGAACATTTAGATCAGGCTATCTACAACAAATGGAGAAGATGGTGAATTTAAAGTTACCTAGATGTGAGGTGAAGGCTCGACCTCACATAGAATTAAGGGTGAAACTTTGGAAAAAGCAATATAATGCAATTGCAGAAATGTTAGGACCAAATTGTAGTGGTTTTGGCTGGAATGAAAGAGAGAAGTGTATTGATTGTTTGAAAGATGTCTTTGATGATTGGGTTAAGGTATGTAAATAAATATATGATATTCTATTTTTTCATTACATTTAGTTATTAATAGAACATTACATAAATTTTGTTCCAGAGTCACCCCACTGCAAAAGGGTTGCAGAATAATTTCTATATATTTTTTGTGTACCCTTTCTTGTACATTTACTAAAGATTAAATATACACAATAAATAATATCCTTAATTTTTTAGATAATTTTCGATGAATTTTATCCTTAATCTTGTAAAGTTTTGAATTTCACCGTTAATGTATCAATAATTCTCAATTAGATCGTTCAATAAAAAATTCTTAAATTTTGTAAAAAAAATGATGTATCATTAAATTATTAATTTATTAATATATTGTAACATGTGAATATGATACACTTTGAATGCGACTTAACACATGAAATCCAACTAGTTGATCATTAAAATTTATTTTTTCCAAGTGACATGCCTTTGTAGTTCAAATATGTTAAAAAAGGCATGATTTTTAATCATGCATCAACTTTTATTAACTAATTTTAACAAATCTTTTAGTGCAAAAACCTAACTGATTTTTTTTTATAAATATTTTAACGATAAAACCAAAAAATAAGTAGGTGGCATGATAACCCCAACATTCCCCTGCATCCTTTGCGACCTGGTCATGCTACCTATACTTATCTTGATCTGCTTCTAAGTGTTAAGATTTCTCTCACAAACCAACATGAGTCATTTCAAGATTGCTCCAGGCCAAGCACGCTTAACTTTGAAATTTATATGATTAGGCAACCGAAAAAGAAGGTGTACCCTATTGGTATAGGTAGTAACTATCATTTTTTTAAAGTCTTTCTTAACCATGCCCTGCAAAGCCTCAAGATCCCCTCAAGATCCCTCTCATTTTGATGTGGTGTCAATTCATTCATGTATCCCTCCTAACTCGGGCATCACACTTATTATCTAAAAGGGGCTTAAGGGGGAAATTTTTAGCTAATCCGAGCATAGCTTAGTGGATAAGACACCAATTACCCTCATAAAGGTCGATGATTTGATCCCCCACTCCCACAATTGTTGAACTCAAAGAAAAAAAAGGAGGAGAAACTCTTGATTTCTCCTTTTGGCCCATTTTAATTTATATATTATTTTTATTTGGTATCAAATTTTTACCATTGAAGGTGCATTGAAAGGGCATAGTCCAATTGGATGTCTCTCGAGTTGCCAATGTAGTTGAAATAAAGGCATAACTGGATGAATAGTGGCAAGCGATTGTTGTTGAGAAAATGAATGATAGAGTAGAGTAGTGATATGGCCTTGTTTTTCAAGGAGCCACCTGGAAGGAGGAAAGGACATGTTGAGGACATTGGTGTCCATAGTAGTAGAGACTTTGATCTAGCTGACCAAGTCGATAATGGAAAGTGTGATTTTAATTTGATGTTCTACATGGCCTAGATGAGGAACCTGGTGACAGGATTATAGGGTTGGACTTCATTGTTGACAACGATTGATGTACTTGAATTTGGCATCAAAGAAGTTTTTGATGTTGTTTTGAACCCATATTGCATTGGCTTCAGCTTGGCTTGAAGTGATTCTTTGTGTAGGGTTTTTCGCAAAATATTAGAAGAGAGCAATCCCACATCGGAAAGGTGCAAGGAAGTGATGGGCTCTAAGAACTATAAAAGGAGCCTATGACTTTGGTTTCAAATCATCCCAGTCAGAAATGCTTTAAACTTGGTGTACTAACTCTAGTTAAATTCCCTCTTTGTATTCTCTTGTTTGAGAGTGGGAAAAAATGTGTGAGTGGTATACAACTTTGGGAGAGTGCTTTTATAATTGGGGTTGGGGAGAGAATTCTGTATGATTGTAATAATTTTTCACATAGTGGAGTTTCTTTATGTCCATAGTTTTTGTCTTGTTTTGGAGTTTTTCCACGTAAATTCTTGTGTTTCTTATTTTGTTGCTTTCTTTTAATTTCTAAATTATTTTTCTGCTATTCCTGCGGTAGTTGTGAGAAATTTTTTCCCAACAAGTGGTATCATAGATTTAGGTTCGTAGTTTCTTGAATTTCTGAGTATGCTCTTGTTGGAATTTATGCCCTAAAGCTTCGTAATTAATGATTTATTTAATAATTAATAATAATTTTGATTATTTTATTTATAAAATAATATTATCCATTACATAAAAAATTCAAGGTTATTAGTGTAATCTTGAATAGTAGGTGATTGACATACAGAAGGATCATGTTCAAGAAATTAACTTAAAAGTCATAGTATATGGATAAGATTGAGTGCCTTATTCTTGTAACACTATTGATACGACCCACTTTGTAATAGTTACAAATGATTTGATCCAAATCGTTCATGTGGAGACATGTGATTGGAGGTATTTTATACAATGAGTTTGTATAAAATTGGACCACAAAATATTTAATTTTTCTTTATAAATCCATTAATTGAGAAGATTAATATTTCATCAGGATGATCATATGTAACTCAATCTTAATCCTGAGTGAGTTATGAACTCTTGTCTGTGAAGGCTTGTCATTTGATTTGCATGAGTGAAAGTGGCTTTTATAGCCGATTCAATAAGCCCTACCATTTTAGGGACTTAACCAAATAGGAAGCTGGGAAAATAATGTCACGAGATGTAATTCACTCCTTCCCATATAGGAAAAGTAAGTTTCCTTAAGTGTTGATTTTGAGAATTGAACAATGGGGCTCCACCTTCTCACTGGCCCAAGAGGGACTTAGTTTATGGTTGGGTCATAAACAAATTGTCCATTAGATGATCAATGAAAAATTTGTGAAGGGTCGACTTGCATGTAATGATTAGATCGATGAACATAAATTGTCTTACAGTGCATATAAGATGTAATTATAGGGGTAAAACAGATTTTTGACCCAGCTGTAATTACGAACAACTTATGAAGGATCGACTTGCATGCAATGATTAGATCGATAGATATAACTTGTCCTACAGTGCATAAGAGTGCAACTCTAGGTCTATAGTGGAGTGACTTATAGTTAGTGAATGAAAATTAATTAATTAAAAAGTTTAATTAATTTATTTTGTACCATTGGAGCTTATAATCTGTAGGTCCATAAGGTCCCATTGCTAGCTCATTTGAACAAATATGGATCAATTTTGGTTGAGAAAATATTTTGAAATGTTCAAATTAAAATTTAATATATTTGATATATTAAATGAGAGAAAACATATTTATTGTATATGGTACATTAAATATCAAAGAAATTATTAATGTATTAAGATACATTAAAGAAAGGATATTTATTGAATTTGAATTAGATTCAAATAAGGAAATAGATATCGTAGTAGAATTTAAAAAGATTTGAATAAGATTAAATTGGTTAGATAAAATATTAAAATCTATTATTTAATTATTTGCCCTAGGCCACTATAAATAGGACTCTAAGGATGAGCCATTGAGTGCATTCTTCATAAGAGAAAAAAACTCTACAAATTGAACTCATTTCAATTTCTCTCTATTTTCAAGAAGGTTCCCACAAATCTTTTTGGTCCTTTGTTTGAATCATAGCTAGTGTTATAGTTCTTATATTATTATAATTGTATTTTTTTGTAAATATATTAATTGGGTTGTCCTTTATTGTTGATGATTGCTAACGCCAATAGTGCAAGTGCACGCTGTCCAACAAGAAATATATGGAAGTATTCCAAGTATCGAACCCAAGGGAACGATTAACAAAGAGCTTTTCAGTTAACAATACAAGTACTTTCAAGTTGCAACCGAAGGTAACCAAATAAATAAGATGTTTTGGGTTTTATGCAATGAAAATAAAGGAAACTAAAAGAACATATAAGAAAACAGTAATAAGAAGCAGAGGGTTCATATATGTTTCAACCCTGAGGAAATGAGCCCACCATGCTCCCGCAAACTTGCTTAACTAGGTCCGACTATTTTTGAGATTCTGCCTCTTGCGCCCGCATACTGCGTCTTTCGAGTTCTGTGCGATTCAGACAAAATGCTATTGAAATGCGCCCGCAACTTATCCTAACTGACACTTAACACCATGAATCGAGTTCAACACCTATTCAGCCCTTTTCTAAGTGCTTTTAGGAGACTAAGAAATTAAAAACATATGTCTATGGCTAATTTTAACTTAGATAAATAAAGAACGCTACTCAATGATTCTAAAGGTTTTTGTCCTATGTCTAGGTACAAAAAGTGAAGTTCTATGTTTAGACTCTTATCTTAGATTGCTTTTATGAAAACGCGTGCTCGATTCAACCCTTTCAGTATTGAATCTCACACAAACTATGCTAACTCAAGTGATCAGTTTAACCTAACAATGAAATTTAAACTCAATAAAAGCAAATGATGCTAAATGTTAAGCAAAATTACTAAAATCACATGGTGGGGCTTATCTCCTTTTTAGGGTATCCACTTCATTGAATCGCCTCCAAGGAATTTAGCTACTCATTGAAAAGCAAACTAAAGTGCAGAAAATTAAAAAAAAAAACTTGATTGAGAAAAGATAAACTTCATTGAAATAAAAGTGCAGAATTGAACAATAATACTTTGAAACAAAACTTGAATTACAACTTAAAGAATTGAAATTTGATAGATAACTAGAAACTTACAACTTGATGGAATAATAAAATAGCAACAAAACTTTATAGAAAAAATAGAATGTACAAAACTTAAATGAAAGCGATAAAGAACCCCAAAGTTTGTTCCTTCTTTTTAACTTTGTTCAACCTCTTTTGAGGAGAACAAGTGGTTACACTCCCTTCTTTCGAAGTTCGTGTTTGAATGTAGTATCAAAAGGACTTGGGAGAGACTCGGTATGGCGGCTGAAAAGAAAAGAAAACTGCAAAATTTGGAGAAAAAGATAGAAATCCGAGCTTTCTTGAAATTGAAGCTTGAGCCATCTTTTATAGACCTTAAGGTCAGGGTTTGCTGTCGAGATCAATGTGGACAGGCTTGACCGATCATATCCCTTGATCCTCGAAGATTTGATTGAGAATATTTGATTTTATATGATTGCATCTTCAAATCGTTGGAGAATCTGCAGAATAGGTCTAGATGCGGCCGCATAGTTGAGCGCAATTGTGTTGTTGTCGAAATGGCCTAAATGCGGCCGTATAGTTGGGCACATTCTGAGTTCTTCCTGCAACATTTGGAATTTGGCTTCTACTCTAAAATGTTGGCGCATCTTGGTCGCATATCTCTTGAATCATCTTTCTTTTGCCTCAGTTGCGGCCAGAATGTGGGCACATTTGAGTCCTTTTTCAGCCTCTACACAAAATCAACAAAAATTAACATTTTCTTAACAAAAATGACTCTAAATACACTTAAAGACTTATTTTTACCAAATCAAGACTTCAGACACATGCAAAACTTATTTTTACTTAAAATTTCCCTAAATGACATAAATTATAACATTAAACACTCGCTTTCTAAGCAAATAGCTTAGCTTTTAGAGCCAAATAAGACTCATAAATGAGCGTTATCAATTGTCTTTTCACTTTCTCCTGCTTAGATTAACCTTGTACACTTGTATATATATCTCATTAGTGAATGGAATAGAGAGTTATGATTCTCTCAAACCTTTAGCATTAACATGGTATCATAAATTTAGGTCAATTAGGATTTTTTGGTTAACCTAGGATTTTTGAGAACTTTAGGTTTTGAGTTTAGAACCCATTTGTTTTTTTTTTTTTTGGGTTTTGTGAACCCAGTTTTTCGATCAGCAACAAATTTCGCTTCTGCCGCCACCAATTTGGCCTTTTTTTGTCGTCATTTTGTCTCACTGCCAACACCATTAGAAAGCTCATCCTCCAGTTAGCCTATCCCCAAAGTTTGGTCCTGGTTGGAGCAGCGAGTGAAGCTCACGTGCTGCCGTTGCTTTCTTTCCACTTCTTCACACGCTGGCGCGTGTGAGAGTGTGAGCTGCCAATGTCTGCTCAATTTTTGTAGGTTTGTTCGGAACTCCCTTCTCACTCGAGTGGTGTGCTTTTTTTTGTCATATATTGCTCAGTTTAGGGTTGGTTGAAGAAACACCTTTTTGACAATATTAGGGTTTCTGTGGTACAGTTCTCTTTTGGGATTTAAATATGAGTTTTTTTTTTTTTTTTTTTTTTGAAATTATGGCTGTGATTGAACTGAAATGTGGAGGCTTTAAGAAAAGATTTTTAGTTTAAAAACAAAGCTCAAGTTTAGTGCAAGTGCACATTGTCAATGCAAGTAATATAAAACTGGAAGTATTCTAGAGTATCGATATCACAGGAAACAGATACAAAAATATTCAAAAGATAGCAAAAATTATTTTCAAATTGCAATTTCGGTAACCAAGGTTATAAAAATGTTGGGAGGTGTTTTTGGCAAAGAAAAAAAAAGTATGAAAAAGGAAATTCGAGTTGCTCATTCCCCTTTAGAAAGAAATGCTACTAAAATGCAATTACAATCGTAGCTAACACAAGAAAACTAAGTAAACCGAATTCGACTCCTATTCAATTTTGCTTCAAAATCTTTGGAGGCTAAGTGATTAAACCTATATTCCTATGTCTAGGGTCGATATTCAGGACTTATTTCTAAGTCTTTTCCTCCATTGCTTTTGTGACATCTGCTTTTCCTTAACCCTTTCGGTATTAAGTTTGAGCTTGACAAGCAATCACTAGTTGGCCGACTAAGTTTACCCACATTATTTCAACAAAAACAAACAAAGTCTCGAGTGATAACTAGATTGTTTGTACATTTAAGGTTTACATCTTTCCTCTAGGGCATTCATTAACTTGAATCCCTAAAAAAAGATTAGCTTGTCATAGAGGGAATGAAAAACAACAATTTAATTGATACACAATTTATAATTAAATAGCCAAAATAAAGAAAATAAAAACCCAAAAAAAAGGCAACTCAAAATTTATTAAGAAAACAATTTGAATAAAATCAATCCAACAAGTTCAAAACACTCACAAAGGACAGTAGCAACACTTATTGAAATTCAAACTATTCTAGACTAAAATTCAAAAGAACAAATGTGCTTGCTGTGAATACAATGGAAATCAATAAACCTCAGCATTAACTAAATTCAACAAACTCACAAGAAGGAATTGAAAAAACAGAAACTAAAAATGATTAAAATGTGAAAACTACTACAAACTCATGCATTCCTTGCTTCAATAGATCCAAATACCCATTCAAAAGAAAATAGATCTTCATCTCCTCTAACTTTCGTTGAGGAGGGATCAAACTCAAAATTTCATAGAGCTAGGATGAAGAAAAACTTGCTGGAATATGATAGAAAATAAAGAGCAACAGATTGTGGGAGAGAAGAAAAACCCAGCCACGTTGTTGCTTTGTTCTTATCGTTTTTATAGGCATCGAGGGCTATGACTTCCATATTTTCTCTTCTAGAACCTTGGGTCAATGTGTAGGCATGAAATCGAGCTGAAGAATCTCCTAAATCTGGCAAAAATCTCCATGAATCTCATGATTTCCGTCATTTTTGCATTTTCCAAATTTTTCAGAAAATGCAATTGCATTTTTTCCTTTGTTCACCATCTTGTTTTCCCACGGAAATGCAATTGCGTTTCCAAAGTAGAATGCAATTGCGTTTTCGTACTTGCTCCAAATCTACACAAAAACAACAAATTAGCTTAATTTCCAATCTCTTTTGAACTTCTTTCCTCTTTTTCATTACTCCGACAAGCTTTCATGAATTTATCTCATAAACACTATTTTTAACTTGCTCGTTATTCAACAAAACATATAAAAATGACAAGAACAACCTAATTTAGGGTCAAATAATCCTCATAAATGAGAATTATCAGGTTGAAAATGAAAGAGTTAATATTAAGAAAGCGGAAGCAATTTTGGATCTTAAGCACTCTAATTTGATCAATTTGATCAATTAAATAACATGCTCAAATCTGGAAAAACAGAGAATAAGAACACTACCTTTGATGCTCAAAATTCTCCTAATCCTTGGTCAATTTCTGATCACGAACACTTCGTGGACCTCCCTTAGGATCTTCCCTACTATCCTCAGGCCTTGGAACGGATTGTGGGATCCTTAATTGAGAAAATTTTTGAGAGAGAGAGCAAAGGTCTAAAAACCGAAAAAACTCCAATTTTCTGCAAAATTCTAACTTCCCATTGTGTTTCTTTGCTATTTAAAGCTATTAACAAGCTTCATCAAGCTTGCTAAGGTTGACAACACATAGATGAGAAGGATAAAACAAGAAGGAGGTGGGGAATTATGGTGAATTTGAAAAAGCACAATGCTTATTCATCAAAAGATGAATTTGGTCCAAAAATGAATTTGATTTTTCTTTTAATTTTAATTCAAAATTAATATAAAATCAATTTTAAATTAAAATAAATTTTTAATTAATTAAATAATTTAATTAATTTTAAATAATTATTTAATTTAATATCAAATATCAAATTAAATAATTGGACCAATCCCGATTTCTCAAATCGAATGTTCGAACATGAATCCCTATTCATGTTTTAAACCGAACCAATATTTAAATCAAATTTAAATATGTCCACCTCTTCTTTATCATAGTTTAATTCATAATTAAGCTATGAAACGTTCAGTATATCGAATATAATTAACGTTTTCTCCCAAAACCGAATTTGAACAATTCAAATTCTTTTCTCTCAAATTGTTACAAGGATTAGTCCGAGCTAGTAAGGGGAACCTAATGGACCTACAGATCATGAGCTCCAACGATACGAGATTAACCGGCCAAACTCTTTAGCCTAGCTAATCAACATTCATTAACCACCGGGACACTCCACTAAAGCCCAGTGGCTGCACTCTCCTCACTGTAGATATATTTATGTCCACTCGATATAACCATGGTTAGTAAGTCGATCCTTCACAGGTCGTTCATAATTACAGCTGGGTCAAATAAACCGTTTTACCCCTGTAATTACTTCTTGTTCCTTAAGTCCCACTGATCCTCTAATGAACAATTGGTTTGTGGTCCAACCAACAAACCGAATCCCTCTCGGGCCAATGAGAGGGTGGGCCCTTTGTTCAAGACCCGGAGTCAGCACTTAAGGGAACAATCTCTCTACTAAACCCTAGAGTGGGTAGGAGTGAATTCCATCTCGCATGACTATGTTCCCAACTATCTACTCGGTCTTATCCCCAAAATGGGAGGCTTATTGAGTCGGCAATCTCGGGCCACTCTCACCCATGCAAATCTAAGGATAATCCCGAATAAACAGGAGTTCATAGCACACTCAGGATTAAGATAGAGTTACCTAGGTCATCGTATGAAAATAGTCAGTTAAAACAGTAAACGGAGTTAAAAGTCTAAGTGACTATTTTGCGGTCCAGTCTTATGCAAACTCATTGCATAGGACGCCCCCACTTTCATGTCTCCACATGAACGATTCAGGATCACATCGTTAGTAGTATACAAAGTGGGCCGCGTCCATAGTGTCCCCAGGATAAGGTACCCAGCCCTATCCCTATACTATAGACCGTTCTGACTATTACTCGAACTTGATCCACTTTTATGTCATACATAAAGTTCAAGTTTACATCTTATAGTCAAGGGTTCTTAGTTCATTGGATTTGAGTTAAAAGGACGCAATTCACTTTATCCAATAACACCTGTACTGAATAAACCTCAATAACATCTTTATTGCAAAATGGAATATACATTGAGTTTACAAAACCACGAGTTTTAGGACACAAAACCCAACAGAAAAAAAGCTATAGTGATGTCGGAGATGATTCCTATGGTGTCCAAGATTACGAAAAATAAGCTTAATGGATCTAACTTTTATGCATGGCGAACAAATATTCGTCATTATATGTTTGGAGTTTTGATATGGATGATCACATCATCGCCAAATCACCACCGACTGATGATACTAAGAAGAATTGGTTACGAGAAGATTCTAGGCTTATTCTACAGATAAAGAACTCCATTGAAAGCGAGATAGCTGGACAGGTTAATCATTGTGAATCTGTCAAAGAGCTCTTAAAATACTTGGAGTTTCTTTACTCTGGGAAAGGGAACATCAGTAGAGTGTTCGATGTGTGTAAGACTCTCTTTCAGGCTGATCATGGCGAAAAGCTCTATTGAGTTACTTTATGGAGTGCAAAACAACGTATGCAGAATTTAATGCTTTGTTTGTTGGGATTTATGCCCTAAAGCCTCATAATTAATGATTTATTTAATAATTAATAATAAATTTGATTATTTTTATTTACAATATAATATTATCTATTATATGAAAAATCTAAGGTTATTAGTGTAATCTTGAACAGTATGTGGTTGACATACGAGAGGATCATGTTCATGGATAATGTTGGGTGCCTTATCTTGGTAACACTATTGATACGACCCACTTTGTAATAGTTACAAATGATTTGATCCAAATTGTTCATGTGGAGACATGTGAGTGGGTGTATTTTATACAATGAGTTTGTATTTTATACAATGAACTCCTGCTTGTGAGAGCTTGTCTTTTGATTTGCAGGGTGAGAGTGGCATTTGTAGCCGATTTAATATGCCTACCATTTTGTGGACTTGACCAATAGGGAGCTTGAAACATAATCTCACAAGATGGAATTCACTCATTCCCATAAAGGGCAAGTAGATGAGTAGTTCCCTTAAGTGTTGATTTTGAGACTTGAACAATGGGGCCCCACCCTCTCATTGGCCCAAGAGGAACTTAGTTTATAATTAGTTTATAAACAGATTGTTCATTAGAGGATTAGTGGTACTTAAGGTGCAAGATGTAAATATATGCGTAAAATGGACTTTTGACCCAGCTGTAATTACGAACAACTCGTAAAGGATTGACTTGCATGTAATGATTATATCTATGGACACAACTTCTCTTACAGTGCATAAAAGTGCAACTCTAGGTCTATAGTGAAGTGACCTTTAGTTAATGAATGAAAATTAATTAATTAAAGAGTTTAATTAATTGATTTTATATCATTGGAGCTTATAATTTGTAGGTCCATAAGGTCCCATTGCTAGCTCATAGTAACATTAAAAGATCAATTTAGTTGAAAGAAAAATTTGAAATGTTCGAATTAATATTTAATATTAGATATATTAAATATATAAGAGAAAAATATATTTATTGTATTTGATACATTAAATATTAAAATAATTAATGTATATTAGATACATTAAATAAACGATATTTATAGAATTTGAATAAGATTCAAATAAATAAATATCGTAGGAGATTTGAATGAGATTCAAATAAATATAAGATATATTTTAATATATTAGATATTAAAATATGATATTTTAATTATCTTGGTCTCTATAAATCTGACCATTGGGTTGAGCCATTAGACACAACACAGATCTCCTCAATAGAGAATTGGAGAATTCTCTTTAGACCTCTTCCTCTCCAATACCTTGTAGATTTTCTTTCAAGAGGCTCCCACAAACCTTGGTCCTATGTTCGAGTCATAGCCAAGAAGATTTTATGGAGAAGATAAAGATCCATAAGAAATATCTCCATATTTACTCCATGTAAGTTTGCTTAACCTTAATTTTTAGTTTAATTTTAAATAAAATCAAAGACGATCCAATGCTTCCGCTGCTGAGTGAAACGTTCATTCCTTCAATTGGTATTAGAGCAATCTTTGAGTTTTATTTAGAATTAAAGTTTTGTGATGGTGGGTATTTTAATTTTCCATGTATGTGATATGTGGTTTGCAAATTGGTTGTTTAGTATATTTGGCATATAGATTTATTGCTTTAATTAGATTTTTTGTAAAACCTAAAAGGTTTAGGATTTTGTGTAAATTTAGTTTCAATATCCTCGTATTTTTGGAGAAAGAAAGGAGAATTAAAAAAAAGAAAAAAGTACCCTCCCTCCAAATAGATGACAATTTTGTCCCTATGTGGTTGTTGCTTTATTGGACTTTTGCATCCAAATTGCCCACGTGTGAATATGAAATTGAAGTCAAAAGAATAGATGGAAGATTGTTGGGCTTGGGCCCATGCAATTATTTCAGAACTGCAAGTTCAAATTCAATTTTCTAGAGATAATTATGAAGACAAAAGAAATTGATTGGAAATTGAAATTTGATTTAAATTATTTTTGATATTGGAAATAAAAATAAGAAATGTGAAATTAAAATTAGATTTCAATTGATTTTGAATTTGGATTTAAAAATAAGCCGCGTGAAATTGAAATATGATTTCAATTATTTTTTAAATTGGATTTCAAATAAGTAGCATGAAATTTAAATTGAAATATTAATTTGTAATGATATTGAAGACCAAGATATGTCTTGGATTTAAATTATTGTAATTTAAATCGTTTTCAATTTCATAGGATATGCCAAATATGCCAGTCAATTTTTCTAGTTTTAATTTAATTATGCATGAGATGTATGTTTTAAATTGTTTGTTTATTGCATAAAGTATGCCATTTAGATTAAAATCCCACTATAGGTTAAGCATTATCATGCATCTTAATTAATTTTGAATACAATTGTTATATTAAAAAAAATTGATTAGGTTGTTTCCTAATAGAATTGAAATTAATTTTTTAATATAATTGTTATATTAGAAAATTTGATTAGGATGTTTCCTAATAGAATTGAGATATTTTCCTAATAAGTTTATATTTTCTATATCTTTGAATATAATTTTTATATTTGAAAAATTAAATTAGGATATTTTCTTTCATAAATGAAATCCATGTTTTTCCTAATAGGATTAAGATATTTCCTAATGAGATTGAGATTTCCTTAAAATAAAGATATTTCTAATTAATGCTTTAAATAGTTTAAAATTTGAATTTAATATATCTTTATTTGTTTCTAAGAAAATTAGAATTTAGGATAATCTTTTAATTTAGTTTTAAAGGGTTTAAAATCGTAGAATTTCAAGAATAGGATTAGGATATTTCCTAATGAGATTAAGATTTCCTTAAAATAAAGATATTTCTAATTAATGCTTTAAATAGTTTAAAATTTGAATTTAATATATCTTTATTTGTTTCTAAGAAAATTAGAATTTAGGATAATCTTTTAATTTAGTTTTAAAGGTTTTAAAATCGTAGAATTTCAAGAATAGGATTAGGATATTTCCTAATGAGATTAAGATTTCCTTAAAATAAAGATATTTCTAATTAATGCTTTAAATAGTTTAAAATTTGAATTTAATATATCTTTATTTGTTTCTAAGAAAATTAGAATTTAGAATAATCTTTTAATTTAGTTTTAAAGGGTTTAAAATCGTAGAATTTCAAGAATATCCATAGTTTAAAATTTTAAATTTAATTTATCTTTTATTTTTTTAAATAGAATTAGAATAAAATATCCAAGATGATATTTTAATTTGTTTTAAAGGATTTGAAATGATAGAATTTTAAGATTATCCAGTAAATGAATTATTTTTTTAATAGGGCTAAAACATTGTTTAAATTCACTTAGGTTCATTTATCTAGTAATTAATAGTTAATTAAAGATTAATGAATTTGAAATAAAAATTGACTATAAAGGAACTCTGTCTATGGAAGGTTCTGTCTAGACTGAGGTATATAAGCTGATCGAAAGGGAACACCTCTAACTAGGAACCGACCTGAGAGTTGAATTAGTCAAATTTTATTTAATTTCACTAAGCATGCTCATAATGTGATTATTTTTTTTAAATAATTTAAACACTTGGTAATTAAAATCAATCTAACAAACATAAGAGTTATGAATGGTAGATTGAGAAACTTAGATAAATGAGATTAGCCTAATTTGTCTAAGTAAGAGAAAACTCTATTTCAAAAAAGTAAGTGGGAGAAGGAAATGTGTCAACATATCCTACGGTCTCCATTATTGGTTCACATCGTGAGATTCATGTAGGGCCTCGTGGCGGCTTTTGGACTGTCCCCCTACGGAAGGTGTTTGCATGGGTCAATATCAGAGTGAATTCCTGAGAAGGATATGATTGTAGTTTTGTTTCAAATACTTGACCTACCCTATGACGACACTTGTTGGGACAAAACTATGAGATCTAAAATGATGGGTCACACTTACAAATGGCTCATTAAGGTTGTTAATGATGTCCTTGACCAAACTGGTAACTAAATATTTGAAAACTCAAGGAGCAAATTTAGGAGATATTGTTTGCCACCATTGTCATAAGCCTGGACATATGAAACATGATTATAGAAAATTGTTGAATAAGGGCCAGAGGTTTCCTTCTACACATGTTTCCTTTACGCTTGATAACCCTGACAAGTCTATTTCGGTTTTAGCTAAGGAGTTTGCTAAATTTTGACAGTATCAAGAGTCATTAAAGGCGTCATCTTCTACTCCTATTACTACCATTTCCGACATAAGTAACACATCACATGTCTTCTTTCCTCCTCTTCAAATCGATTCATAGATCAACACTTCTGATCACATGACAGGTAGTCCCAGTTTATTGTCTAACATTCGTTTGTCTAAATTTTCACCTAATGTTACTATAGCCAATGGAACCACCTCTCCTATTTTAGGATCAAGCACTGTTAATCTTACCAACTCAATTTCATTGTCTTCTGTTTTAAGTTTACCATAGTTCTCCTTTAACTTGATTTCGGTTAGTAAACTCACCCGCAATCTTAATTTTTGTGTCTGATTCTTTCCTTGTTATTGTTTATTTCAGGATCTTTTGACGAAAAGGACTATTGGTAAAGGGCGTGAATATGGAGGTCTCTACATTTTTTAACTACGAATATCCACAGCCATTACATGCTCTAAAGTGTCCTCTCTTTTTGAAGAACATTGTAGTTTGGGTCATCCATCTATTTCAGTCTTGAAGAGTCTTCGTCCTCAGCTTAATCATTTGTCTTTTTTAGATTGTGAGTCATGTCAGCTTGCTAAATTTCATCATTTGAGTATGTATCCCAAAGTCAATAAACGAGCTAGTGCTCCATTTGAATTCGTTCATTCTGATGTTTGGGGTCCATGTCCTGTTGAGTCCAAGAGAAGGTTTCGATATTTTGTTACCTTTGTCGAAGATTTTTCTTGTGTAACTTGGTTATATTTAATGAAAAATCGTTCTGAGTTGCTTTCTCATTTTCGTAATTTTCATGCTGAAATTCAAACTCAACTTATCGGTTATCTTAAAGTTCTACGAAGTGAAAATGCTAAAGAATAGTTCTCCCATGCTCTTAGTTCTTATTTAAATGAACATGGAATTCTCCATCAATCCTCGTGTGTTGATACTCCATCTCAAAATGGGGTTGTAGAACGAAAGAATCGCCATTTCCTTGAAACAACAAGAGCCTTAATGTTTTAGATGAATGTCCCAAAATATTTTTGGGCTGATGCTGTATCGACGACTTACTTCTTAATAAATAGCATGCCCTCTTCGGCTCTTAATGGTGAGATACCTTATTTTATTTTGTGCCTGAAACTCCTTTCATTTCCTCTTACACCCAAAATCTTTGGTTGTACTTGCTTTGTTCAGGATGTTCGCCCTTAACTCACCAAACTAGATCCAAAGTCCTTAAAATGTATATTCCTTGGTTATTCTCGCGTCCAAAAAGGGTATCGGTGTTATTGTTCTAGTCTCGATTGTTACTTTGTCTCTCCTGATGTCACATTCTTTGAAGATTCTTCTTTCTTTTCTTCATCTTTGAGTAAGAGTAAGGGGGAGCATAAAGAGGATGAGGATGATTTTCTTGTTTACACAATTCTCTCATCTTGTGAGCCCTCTAGCAATTCATCTCCATTTGTTCCTGTTTCTACTCACCCACCTATCACTCAGGTTTATTCTTAACGACCACCCTCTTCAGTTCCATGCCCTGTACCATAGACTTTTTTTTCATTGGATTCAGGAACAAGCGATGATTTTCCTATTGCTCTTCGTAAAGGTAAGTGTCAGTGCACATATCCTATTTTCTCTTTTGTTTCATATAATAATTTGTCATCTTCTACCCGTTCCTTCATTGCATCCCTACAGTCCATATTTGTTCTTAAGACTGTTCACGAAGCTTTGTCTCATCCTGGTTGGCGTGCTGCAATGGTAAAGGAGATGACTACCTTAGATGACAATTGTACTTGAGATTTAGTTTCTCTTCCTGTAGGAAAGAAGCCTATTGGATGTATGTGAGTCTTTGTGGTTAAAGTCAATCCAGATGGGTCTATAGTTTGGTTGAAAGCTCGCCTAGTTGCTAAAGGCTATGCATAAACTTATGGGTTGACTATTTGACACTTTTTCTCCTGTTGCTAAAATGGCTTCTGTTAGGTTATTCATTTCATTAACATCCATTCATCACTATCCGTTGCATCAACTTGATATTAAAAACACCTTTCTTCATGGTGATCTTGGGGAGGAAGTGTATATGGAGCAACCTTCAAGGTTTGTTGGTGAGAAGGAGAATGAAAAGGTATGACGTTCTCGTAAATCATTGTATGGATTAAAGTAGAGTCCACGGGCATGGTTTGGAAAATTCACTCAGGTGATTGAAAGCTTTGGAATGAGAAAGAGCAAGTAAGATCATTCTATCTTTTATAATCGGTTTGAGAGTGGTGTCATCATGTTGGTTGTGTATGTTGATGATATTGTTATTACAGGCGATGACACATTGGGCATCTAATCACTCAAGACCTTTCTCCATAGTCAATTGCACACAAAAGATTTGTGAATGTTGAAATACTTTCTAGAAATTGAGGTAATGAGAAGCAAGAAGAGAATCTTGTTAGCATAGAGAAAATATGTAATTGACTGAAACAACAAAGTTAGGGCCTAAACTATGTAATACCCCAATGGTGCCTAATTACAGCTCACAAAAGAGGGAGAATTACTGAAGGATCTTGAACGATATAAGAGGTTAGCAAGAAAACTCAATTATCTTATAGTAACTCGACCATATATAGCTTATTTAATGAGTATTATGAGTCAGTATATATCTTCTCCTACTGTTGATCATTGGGCTGCAGTGAAATAGATTTTGTGTTATTTGAAGGTAGCTCTTGGGCGTGGTTTATTATATAAGAGTTATGGGCATATTAACATTGAATGTTTCTTAGATGCTGATTGGGCAGGGTCTAAGGAAGATAGAAGATCAACTTCAGGATATTGTGTATTCGTGGGTGGTAATTTGGTTTCTTGGAAGAGTAATAAACAAAATGTGGTGTCACGATCAAGTGGTGAGTCTGAATATAGAGAAATGGCACAATCTGTATGTGAATTAGTTTGGATACATCAACTTCTTATCGAATTATCATAACATCGACTAAATTATGGAGTCATAATCAAGCAGCTTTGCATATAGCATCTAATCGAGTATTTCATTTGCGAACTAAACACATTGAGGTTGATTGTCATTTGAGAAGATACAACAAGGTTTGGTATCGATAGGATATGTGAAGACTGGAGAGCAATTAGGAGATATCTTCACCAAGGCATTGAATGGAGCACGAATAGATTACCTCTCTAACACGTTGGGCATGATGAATATATATACTCCAACTTGAGGGGGAATGTTAGAGTTCTTATATTAGAATAATTGTATTTTTTTGTAAATATAGTAATTGAGTTGTCCTTAATTGTCTTTTCATTTTCTCCTACTTAGGTTAACCTTGTACACTTGTATATATATCTCTGAATGGAATAGAGAATTCTGATTCTCTCAAACCTTTAGCATTAACAACGAGGAAGGCTTTATAGAAGAGACCAAGAACACTAGAAATATCTCCATATTTATGTCAAGGTATGTTTTTGCTTAGCCTAAAATTATTTTTCGTTTAATTCTAAAATAAAATAAAATTTGATTCCAATGCATTCGCTGTGGGTTTAATTCGATTATTCCCTTCAACTCTATGGTTGCATCATTGTCTGAACTTCAACATCAAAAAAGATTTCTTGAGACAAGCTATGGCTGGTACTATGAATAGTGTGGGTTGTTCACTATTTTGCAGATTAGCTCTGAGTGAAACAGATATATCAATCTTTATGAGTTAAGTGAAGATTGATGTGTAGAAATTTGATGGAAGGATGAACTTCGGCTTGTGCAAGTCAAGGATGTGCTGATACAATTTGGGTTACACAAGACTTTGAAGGGAAGACTTAATGGTGGTGCTTCTGAAAAGTTGAGTGGTGATGGTGGTCCAGTGAAGTCCAGTGGTGGTTCCAACAGAGGTTCTAACAAGACCAGCATGAGTGATAAAGAATGAGAAGATTTGGATTTGAGAACTGCAAGTGTAATCGGACTAAATTTGGCTAAGAATATTCTTGCAAATGTGCATTGAATTTCGATAGTCAAAGAGCTTTGGGAGAAGACTTGAAACAATGTATCAGTCAAAGAGCATCTCAAATCAACTGTACTTAAAAGAGTAGTTTCACACGCTGCGAATGGAGGAAGATACAAAAATCTCAGATCATTTGAGTGTTTTCAATGGTATTGTCTCTGCGCGGGAGGTGATAGAAGAGAAGATAAAGGATGAGGATAAGACGCTCAGGCTCATCTTATCACTTCTGCCTTCTTGTAAACACATGACTCCAATCTTGATGTACGGGAAAGAGACTCTAAATTTTTCTGAGGCTACTAGTAAACTTCTATAAGAGGAAAGAAAGCTGAAGAGTGGCGGGCGTACCTCACAGGAAGATTCAACACTGGTAGTCAGCAATTGGAAGAAGAAGAAAGACTTTGTGCAAAAGAAAGGTTGCTGGGAATGCAGACAGTCTGGACACATGAAAAATAATTTTCCTAACAGAGCATGTTGGTCAAAGGGCTCTAGGTTGGATGCTGACGTGGTCTCTCTCGTTAGGGGAGATGGTGACTTCCTCTGAAGAAAGATAGAATTCATCCTCATGGTATGTCCACTTTTCCATGATAGAGGATGTGATGTTAGCGGTTGCATAGGTTTGCACACAGGTATTAACTTGACAGTTATGCAAAGTGTGTGTGATAGAAGATATTTCGATGGTTGAGGAACTTCCAGGTGAGCCAAGTAAGTAGAAGTTACACCATAAATTTTAGTAGGTTTATCGACATGTGACGAAGAAAAAAGGTCTTGGAAACATTCGGTGGAGTAGATTATAGTTCTCTGAGTTGAGGATTATGATTGTCGGTGAAGACAATGATGCAACAAGAGTTGTGAATTCTTCAAATATCTTGTCGAGGTGAAATTTGTAGGTTTTTGCCAAAATATTAGAAGATAGCAATCCCACATCGGAAAGATGTAAGGAAGTGATGAACTCTAAGGACTATAAAAGGAGCCTATGACTTTAGTTTCAAATCATCCCTATTAGAAACACTTTAAGCTTGATGTATTAACTCTAGTTAAATTCTCTCTTTGTATTCTCTTGTTTGGGAGTGGGGAAAAGAGTGTGAATGGTATAAAGTTTTAGGAGAGTGTTTTTGTAATTGGGGTTGGGGAAAGAATTCTATGTGATTGCAATAATTTTTCACGTAGTGGAGTTTCTTTATGTTCTTGGTTTTTTGTTGCTTTCTTTTCATTTCCCAATTATTTTTCTACTTATTCCTGCAGTAGTAGTGAGAAGTTTTTGCAACACTTTGGAGGTCGGGACTGAACGAGACCAAGCATGAACTCAATGCTGGAGCCTCTAAGAGCATCGAGGGAAGCTTTATTGGGATTGTAGAGTCTCATTCTTCTAATGTTGTTTTAGTCGAAAAGAGTCTCTATACTTTTCTTTGGGGTGGAAGTTTATTTCCTATTTACTCTATAGAAAACTCTCATTTGCACATCTAGAACACCTGCAACAAAACTAAGTTAGTCTCGACGAGTATTAGTTGTGTCTTGAGTTGTAAGTTTGAATTTTCTTAAGAGTTAGTCTAATTGGGAGATAATAAGTTGGTGCACCCTTTAACACAAAACTGTAGATATTAGTGGGTTTGGTAACCATTTGATTATTGATTTTTTGAAAATTGTGCTTGATTTCTCATCATTTCTCTATAATGATTTCATCTTTCTTAAGAAGACATTTGAATTCTTGGCCAAATGTCAAAAACAAAAACAAGTTTTTGAAAACCAATTTTTTTAGTTTTCAAAACTTGACTTGGTTTCTAAAAACATATGTAAAAAGTAAATAACAAAGCAAATAAACTCATAGGTGGAAGTAGTATTTATAAGCTTAATTTCTAAAAACTAAAAACTAAATGGTTATCAAACGAGACCTAAGTTATTATGGGTTGTTAGGGCTTGTTTACTTTGGTATGCATTTTGAATTCTATTTTACGTTTTTAGATTCACTAAGTTAAATGGATTAAGTGAATATCCATTTGGCAGAGGTTTTTTTTTTAAAAAAAATTTAAAATTAATTTTTGATTATGTGATCAAAATAGTGAAAATTCTTTAAACAATAATTTTATGTTTTCAGTGTATCCAAATTTTAAATTTGAAAGATCATAGACTTACAAAACATAAAATTGAAGGTTTAGAGACTTATTAGACACAAATTTGAAATTTCAAGAACTAAGCATGTATTTTAACTATTGATTAATTATAATCACAAATTAAAGTATTTTGACTTATACATTGTACGTATTTAAATTGTTTTTAGCTATTATTTTTGTAATATTTAATTTTAAATTAGACTAAATTTGTAATATTTGTGGTTCACTTTGTTCATCCTCGTTGATGTTGATAAAATGGCTGGTATGATTATTGCTCCCTTCCATTTACACATGAATTAAACGGTTGCCTAATTAATATGTTAGAGGTTTGACTTTTCACCATCACATGTTGAACTCAAAATTTGAACTTCTAACATATTTGTCGAATGTATATGCCTTAACCAATTGAGATATATTCATGTTGTAAAAGAGTATAATTTTAGTGGTTAAAACGATTATAAACTAAAGTTTCAATTATTACCCCATATTTGTTAAAGTCAACCTAAATAGGTAGATAACTAAAACCCTGTTTGATAACCATTTGATTTTTAAAAATTAAGCTTATAAATACTACTTCCACCTATAAGTTTCTTTGTTTTGTTAAACTTAGATCATATTTGGATTAGCCCACAAAATCATCATTTTTTTTTTCAAAATAATGAACTTTTTAACTATCAAATTTTATTAATTTTTTAATTGTAGTTCAACAAAGATGGACAAGAGATTATTAGTATTATTATTTTTTGAGTACAACAAGAGATAAACTTTCAACATTAAAGACATGTTGGAGAGTGAATTTGAAATGGTCCAAATCATTTTTGTAATATTCAAAATTACTCCGAAAGAAACCTTTAATAATTCAAAATCAACTTGATGTTTGACTTTATACTTTTAAACACGATTTTCATTTCATAAAAATTAATTTTGAATAATTAAAAGCATGTTTCAGAATGATTTTAAATATGACAAAAATGATTTTAACCATTTCAAAGAATCACTTCCAAACATGTACTAAAAGAGGTATGTAGATATTTTATCCACTAAATAATATTCTGATTAATCAATCTCATTGAAGCTTATTAATACCAATTTGGTGATTATTCTTAAGTACTTTTCTCATTTTCGTGGCTGCCAAGCCATTGCCTTCATCTTCAACTTCAACTTCATCCACTCAACCGCAGAACGTGATGACATAATTTGGCCTATTGTTGCAAGTAAAAGTACTGCTCTTATCATCATACACGTAACTGTAAGCATCCGAACATTGGTTTTTGAAAAACTGCGAATAGTCCGTTGGCTTGCACGTGTTAGGGTCAGCGAACTCTCCAGTGCAGCAGTAGCGAGGTTCGTTGAATGTAAAGCAAGCGCTCTTGCAGCCAATCACTTCGTCGCCAGATTTCACCTGCAGCTCTGCTGGGCAAACCCTGTTCACGTCGGCACGGCAGTTTGATGATTTGCATGGCCCTGTGCCGCCTTGGGTGAAGATGGAGGCTGGGATGTTGAAGCCATCGACAAGGCTGACATCGTAGAAATCTTGGCCGTTTAGGACGTCGAGGGAAAATTCGACCAGCGTGGCTGGTGGAACTCCTCCGGCACCATTGCATTGGATACCTCGACCGCAGTCTCCGGTCAAACAGGTGAACAGTGTGCCATTGTTGGAGCATCGGGTTCGTGCCCATACTCGGCCGGTCCATGGCGTCAGGACGTTGAGCGACCTTGATGCTCCGAGAGCTAACTCGAACCCAGTTGTTGATAGTTGGTGTTGCCCTGGATCACTGGTCAATGTTGCTGGCCATATGGTTCTCGTACAATTGTTTTTCACAGTAATCGTTGCAGTTTTATCCCCTGGGATAGAGCAATTGTTAAGAATATAAATAAATAATTAAATATAATATATACTATATCACTAAACTTTTACGTTGAGTGCAATTTTAACATTCATGATATTAAAGGTGAGAGATCATGTGTTTCAACTTAGATATTATTTTCTCCCAAATTAATATTAAAAAATCATTGTTGATTCAAATGCTAATTCTAAAACTAAAGACTATGAAAAATGTTAACAACATAAATAAATAATTAAATATTTAAGCTAATTTTGAATTCAAATATAAGAGAAAAATGCTTTAAATGTTGGGTTTTGTGGAGCGCAAGCAACTACTGCAGAGCTAGAATATTTGAAGGAACAATGTTGAGACCTTGTCACAAGACACGAACAAAGAACTACGCTACTACATGCATAGCGTTGAGATGATGAGTTTAATGTCTCAACGCTACAATGTTGACACCCTAGCGAAGATGCGCACGCTTTATTTCTTACGCTACTTATTGTAGCGTCGCGACACTGTGACATTTTCTTTAAATATCTTGTGTTCAACTAGGTTATTTTGTGAGAACCTTTTTTGTGTGGTGTGCGACTTTAATTTGTGAATGAGAGCTTGGGGGGTTTGTTTCATTGTGTAATCCTAAGCTACTATTGTTTTGCTACTTAGAAGTTAAGGTAACCATTGTTGTAGTTTCTTGAAGGTGATTGTTAGCGTGAATGTGAGGGCCTTTTGTAATTTCATTTATAGTAGAACATGTAGTTACAGAAGATTGGACGTAGTCCTGAGTTTGGGGCAAACCAATATATTTTCGATGTTGTCTTTCTCTTTTCCTGTCATCTTTACTTTGTGTTAATTATTAACTTGACATGCTTTGGCTATGGAAAGGGAGATATACTACTTCTGCCCTGTTGAATTGCTTTCAGTTGTAGATATCTTAGTATACTTTCTCCCAACAAGTGGTATCAAAGCTGTTGATTTGGAGTCATGGGATTTTTAGAGCAATCAAATTTTGAGGGAATCACAAAGTTTGATAGGAAAAATTTTGGAGGTCAAAGATTACTTAACCTACTGGAAGATGCATAAGATGTTGAAGAAGTTGATCGGAAGAGATGCCAGATGGAGATTGTTAAGCATTGGATGAACAAATAGTGGCTATCATAGGGTGTGCTTGTCAATGAATGTGGCCAGTCTCGTAGCAAATAGGCACGAAAAATCCTATGCAAATAATAAAGTCTATCTAGTTAGGGCGTTTTTCAATATGCAAATGGTTGAGAATTCTTTTGTTAATTTCCATATTGATGAGATCACAACCTTAATCCAATCAACTAATATAAGTTAAGATTGAGTTTACTAATGAGGTTAATACTATCCAATTATTAATATTTTTACTTGAAAGTTGGAAAACGATGAAGACAACAATGTCTAATTCGTTAGGTGGTAGGACTTTGAAGTTTTCAGAGATCTGTGATGCAACTATTGCTGAAGAAATTCATAGGACAGGTAGTATTAAGGAACCTAGCTACTGTGGGGACAACTTTAGTTATCAATAAGAGTAAATGATAAGGAAATAAATGACCGAAGAGATGATGAGAGAAGCCCACAAGATGAACACCAAGCTCGACCACCTCAATCTAGCTCAATCAAAGCTCATACTCCAAGTCAATGGAAATCAACTCAAATTCCAACCAATGATGAGCCAATCATTATGCTACAAAGTCCAATCATTAGAGCTAAAGGACTACAAGGAGCCTTAAATGCTCACCTCCAAGCTAAGGTGTCTACACATTATGAAGAGTTGCATCATTTCAAGCTTGAAGAGGCACATTTTCAACCAAAAGTCATAATGAATCTAAAAATCTAGATTCATTCACATTAATAATGATTTATGTATCTATTTATTCTATGTATTTACATTTAAGAAGATTCATGTATGGAGTTGAAGGGTTGGGGGATGTATTTAGATCACATTGGTGAAAGGTTGTGTCCTTTCAAGATGACTTTTCAATTAGTATAAATAGGGTTGTAACTTTGTCATTTTGAGACATGATTTAGTTGAATGAAAATTGTTCTCTCAAGATTGAGACCCTTCCAAGCATTTCTTGTGATAAAATGCAACCGAGCCATTCAATCCAACATTGATCAAGTTAGATTGTGGAGTGACTCAATCTAGAACAAGATTTCCCAATCTTGCTTCTAGATCATTGATCTTAAGAGGTAATCAAATTCTAGCCTTATCTCTTGGTTGATCCAAAATTTGCATAAGGAGGTGTTAACTTCTTAATTCAAGGGTTCTTGCTTAATTAAAGCTTGGATCTTGGGCTGAGAGTTAGAGTTGCCTTATCAGTAAAGATAAGGTTGAATTTGAAGAGAACAAACCGATTAGCAGTAGGACAAAAGGGATTAAGGATATAAAGTGTTATTATTGTCACAAGAAAGGTCACCATAGGGGTTAGTGTAGAAAGATGAAGAGGATTGAAAGAGGTTAGGAAACGTAACCAAAAGGCAAATGTAGTGCATGATGCCTTAGTCCTATTGTAAAAGTGACACAAAATGTGATAACCACACATTTGATTGGGTTATAGACAATGCAACATCTATACATGTAGCTTCATATAGGAGTTTGTTCATATCCTTTATCGTAGGCCACCATGGTTTAGTAAGAATGTGGAATGGTAGAAACTCCAAGACTAGTAGGATTAAGGATATTAGTCTGAAAATCGTTAGTGGAGGTGCTTTAGTACTGCGAGATGTCAGGTATGTGCCTAGTATTAATTAAAATGAATCTCATATCGACTGACAAGTTGGATGATGATAGTTATAGGAGTGAGTTTGGCAGCCGCTTAAGTAAACCACTAGAGGATCTAAGGTGGTAGTTAGCCATAGAAAGTCTACATTGTAACTAGTGAGGTTGAATGTTTCCAAAAGATCAACGAGAAAGTGGATGTAAGTTAAAGCTACAGAAGGTACTAGTAAAGGTAAAATAAAGCCAGCAGCAGAGGCAACCATGTTAGTTTAGTTAGACCATGATCCGTCAATTCTAGTGCAACTGTTGGGAAGTCTGAAAGCAAATGTTAGTTTGATTGGTTATCATGCAGCCCAATTGTCAGACGGTCACTAGTGAATTGATGAAGTCACCCAAGCGAACACTGGCAGTGAAAGACCAAAGTAGTTGTTGGGTCAAGGGTGAAGTCTTTATCTTGGTAGCAGGTTTGAATTAAGGAATCAAACCAATCACTGGGAATATCTTCTTCAGAAATAGTTGCTCGAGATGGAAGAAGATGATGGGTGTCAGCACTTAATTGAAGTGGGAGCGCATGACTATCCCTTACGTCTGGGGGGACAAGTCCATGTAGCTTGCTCATACCTTAGAGCAAGCACAGGTGACCAATAGTTGCTTTCTAATGCATTTCTTGTTTTGCTAATTGACTGATTTTGTAGGAGTTGACCTTAAAGTTTGCCAAGAAAATCATAGACAATTATTGAAGTGGGCCCAAGACCTTGGAGTTTGCCAAGATGATCAATTGCTTTTGTTGAAGTGGGAAACAAGATCACTGCTTTATCTCCAAGCGAAAGATTGTTGGATTTTGTGGAGCCCAACAGTTGCCACAGAGTGATAACTCTCATTTATGAGGGCATTTAGCTATAAAACCTAAGTTTATTGTTTAGAAAGTATGTGTTTATTGTTGCAAATCATGTCATAAGGAGAAAATTTAAGCTAAGCATGTATTTTCAACCTTGAGTTGTTAAATAAACTTAAAAAGGTGTAAAAAGAGTCATTGATGAAAGAATTCATGTATCTTTATGGTTTTGTGCATAAACTTTTAAATTGCCCATATTGCAATTGCAATTGCAATGTCACTAGCAAGAGAATGTTCCAGATTTGATCTATTTTGAAGACATTTTTTGAAGATATTCTCCTTGATTCTCGACATTGATGACAAAGATCTTCCATACACTAAAATCAATTGGAACCCTAGCCTTTGGAGGCTTATAAAAGGGCAACTAACACGCGAAATTAGGAATTGATCCTTGGAGGAGAACTTCGATTATCACTTCACGCTACCCACCTCGATTCTTAAGAACCCTAGCTGGTGTGTTTCAGTCTAATCCCATTGAAAAATTTAGAATTGTTAAGAATCGGGTTAGATTGATAAAAGACTAGGGTTTTGCTCCAAGTGTTCAGCGTTTACTGTTGCTTTCAAGTTGTTTTTCAGTTCAGCTTACTATACTTCTTTTATCATTTAAGTTTCGTAATGTTCTTCCTCTCATTTTTTACTTAGTAGTTTGTAGTTTTTATTTTTATTCGATAGTACTCTTTTCGCAAAGTAGTTTTGTAATGCATTTATTGAAGTTTAATATGAAGTTTATTTTATTCCAACTTTGGTTCTCTATTTCTTTACTTATGAGCTAAACCTTACTTTGGGATTCAAATATGTGAATGCCCTAAAGAAAGGCAGAAAGACCTAGTATGTAGAAAGTAACTTTGCTCAATACCATAGCATTGTTTGCTTTTATTGATTTAATTTATCATTGTTAGTCTAGTTTGATCACCTAGATTAGCATACAAAGATCGAGTCTAATACTGAAAAGGTTAGATAAGATTTGATTTTCATAAAAGCAATTTAGGAAAAGAGCTTAGAAATAAGACTTGTTTTTTTAACTTTAGACATAAAGCAAAACCTTTAGGACTAATAAGGATTGTGTTTGAATCAACTAAGTTTAAAATAGCTAAAGAAATATAGGTTTAATTGCTTAGGCTTCTAAAGATGCTTTTATTGAAGGTCGAATAGAGGTTAAATCATGTTCACGTTGCATTGGTATTGAGTTAAAGTTGCAATTGCATATTAGGCCGCAATTCCATTCAGGGCAAGAGCATGTTTGAATCCATTCTCTTTATCATTTATCTCTATTTTTAAAAAACAAGCAACCATCCCAACTATTGTTTTATACTGGTTACCTAGGTTGCACTCTTGAGGAAATCTTTGTTTTACATTGAATTTTATTATATCCGTTCCCTTGGGACACGATACTTGGAATATTTCCACTTCATTCCTTATTTTACAATGTGCACTTTCACTCAACTGAGAGCTTTTTACATTTAAAAGTTTTCAACTAAAGGCATACACGTTTTCAGTCATTAAGTTTTGGCGCAATTACTGGGGAACGACTTTTCAACAAAGTTTAATTTTTTAGTGAAGATTGCGATCAGTGTGCGACTGCAAATATTCTCTCTCCCAGAGAAAGCTCAATTATTATTTAAATTGTTTTGCAGGTTGAAGGAGAATAAAGGCAACAAAAGAAAGACACAACATAGGGTTTGATCACTCGAGATAATCCATAGGATGGAAATAGACGCCATTGCAACATTGAGTGCACAAGTTTCATCAATAAGCTATATGTTGGAAACATTAATTATAGGAAATCCTATAGCTCCTGTTAATCATATCTCTTCTACTACTTGTGTTTATCGTAAAGGAAGTCATTTATTTGAGAATTGTCATTATAACTCTGATTCTTAATGTTATGGATTTCTACCCAATTTTGCAGATGAGCATCAGTATCAGTATGCCCAACAATGGATGCAACAACAGATGATTCCACAAGTGCCAACTAGCATTGAAGAACTCATGAAGGAATATATGACAAATAACAATGTGTGATGCAAAGTCAAACTACATCTCTACGAAATTTGGAGATCCATATAGGAAAACTTGCAAAAGAATTGAAGAATAGGTCCCAAGAGAATCTTGCTCAACAACACGAGACTTCAAAACAAAAAGAAAAAGAACAATGCAAGATGGTGACACTAGCTAAATGAATTAGAATATGAAGATTTTGAACCCCCAGTAGAAGCACAAAACTCTCCAGCACTTGAAAGCATTGAGGTGCTAAAAGGAAAAAAATAAAAACCACATCAAGAAAAGAATGAAGAGAAGGAACCACCAAAGGATGTTACAGTGAGCTATGCGACTACAACTTCATAGCAAATGATATCCAAAGTGCTCTAGGTACTAGAATACCTTGCTATTGGTTTAATTGATGCTTTTACTTTTTGCAGTTAGCAAAAAATGTTAAAAGAAGAAGGATTGAGTGAAAAAGTAAAAGAGGAAAGCATGAAGGATGACAATTATCTGCAATATGTGGCCACACTTTCTACTTTCAGAGGCATGTATAAATGTGTTGAGCTGACAACGTCCACCATGATTTGATACCTAGGTGCAAAATGAAGGAACAAGGTTGTGATCTCCTACTACAATTGGATAAATTGATCTTTTTCTTTCATTTCTTTAAAAAAAAAGAAGAAAAAGAAAATAAAGAAATTGGTGTGTTTGATGGGGTATAAATTTAAATAAAAAGTTTTTGATTAATAGGAAACTCTGTCTAAGGCAAGTTCTTGCTAGGTTGAGGTACTTAAGTTGACCGTTAGAAATACTTCTACCTGGGGGTTGACTTGGAAGTTGAATTGATTAAACTTTTAATTTGAAATTCATTAAAAATCTTTCTTATTTGTTTAAAGTGCATGAACTTTTTGATGATTTACTTGTGAGTTTCAGGAAAAGCAAGTAAGAAAAGAGAAGATGAAGTTGCGGCCAAGTTTGCAGCAGAAACATCAGAGCCAAAATTTGACCAGTCCTCACCACTACCACCAGCAATTGAAGAAAGATCGATTGAGGTCTCACAGGAAGATGCAGCCGTATCTACAGCACAAATTGCGTCTGGCTCATCTACCTCATCCCCACATTTCATGAATTGCCTTCCATCTTCTTTAATAAGTAGCAAGACTTTCTTAGTGAGAACAATGCTTTCGAGGCCTAGGGGAAGTTGTTTCTTCAACCCTATTTTTATCTTTCTTCAACCCTATCTTAACTCGCTTTTGATTAGATTAAATTTATTTGCTTTTTTTTGTTTAGTTTTGTTCGGTTAGAATTTATTGCTTTCCTAGTTTTATTTGTTGTATTTTGTTGTTTGTTTGTTTTTACTTTTGTTGAGAACACTCTCTGAGAAAATTGATTTCTTTTACACCTCACACAAGTATGTTACAAAAATCATATTTTAAAACAAGTTTGCAAGTTGTTTTCCTTGGGTGTTGTGTTAAAAAGCCCTTTATGATGATACCTAAAGCATTCTAAAACTTTCAAATGCTTTTACACACAACTTTGAGTTTTTAAAATCATAACATTTTATCAACTCTTTTTCTCCATAAAATATTTAAACCCAAACTCCCCTTGTGTTTATCCCATCTAATACACTTAGGAGAGTTTAACTTCGATACTTAGTGAGTTTAGTGTCTCAAATATGTACCCCAACCGCTCTTGTTCTTAGTCAATGGGGACATTGACCCGTTTAAGTTTCGGGGGATGAGTTTTGTGCTTAAAGTTTTGTTGAAATATGATTGTATCATGTAGTATATTACTACTAGGACCCATTAAAAAAAAGGATACTCCTTCTAGAGTTAATTGAGTAATTAGGGCCAATCATAACACCCATGATTTTCTTTGCATGAAAGATTAACTTGAGAAGTGAGTATGTGAAAACAGTCTTAGCAGTGCCTTATGCTAGTAGTCAGCTACTTTCATCCAAAATGTTAGTATGTTAGAACGAATGTACAAGTGACAATGAGATTCTCTCTAAAAAAAAAAAAAAAGAAAGAAAAGAAAATGAGGCCTAACAACAACTTTGAATAAGATTGGAAAGGGGGAGAGAGAGAAAGAAGAATGCTTGTAATGTGAGTGCGCTTAACTTGTTGAACAAAGAAAATCACCTTAAACTCTATGACTACAACTTAGGTAGTATAAGCATAATGGTGAGTTTGCATAAGAATGTTGTCTTGAAAAAGAAAAGTAAAAGTTGTATGTGAGAAAATCTTAGAGTTATGTAAAGTACTACGAGTTTAAGACTCTCCTGAGAGGCAACATTTTTTCAAAACATCATTTGAAAAGCCTTTTGTCAATGGTTTTGTTATTGTTTTTGCTTAAAATTGTTTGAAGACAAGTAATAAGCTAAGTTTGGAGCTGAGCCAAAAGACTCGAAGGGACAATATCGAGACACAAGGAAAGCGTCACGATGCTGTGATCACAAGGTGCAGACAAAGAACTACACTACTACATTCGTGAAGATGCACCTTTTTATTTTTTATGCTACTTGTCGTGGCATCACGAAGCTGTGTCATCTTCTTTAAATTACTTGTGTTGGGCTAGGTTACTTTGTGTTTATTAATAACTTAATCTGCTTTGCCTATAGAAATATATTATTTATGTCCCGTTGGATTGCTCTTGATTGTATAGGTCTTAGTATATACTTTCTCCAGACATTAAAACTCGAAAGCAAAAGCCTATACCTACAAAAGAAGAAACAATGATGTACCAAAATGGAGGAGGGAAATGGAAATGATGCTGGTTCACCATTTTCGACACCTTCAATTTGCTTAAGCTTTTGCAAACTGATGAGTTATATGAATGAAAACAGATATCCACCATATGGTATTTATTGGCAAATGTTTGGAGCTCAGTCAGATTGGAGGTGAGCTTGCCGTGTTGGACACTAACTTCACAGACCTCTAAGGAGCTGACACGTTATAATTAGGAAAAAAAATGGCCAAAATGATTCATGGAAAAAATGGCCACGCTAGCCACCGTTTCTTTTAGGTTATGAAAGGTCTTTCTCACATTGTTATTTTTAAACCTTCAAATTTTAATGGATTAGTTTAAAATAAATAGTAGTGTGTAGATGAGGAAAAATAAAAAATAAAAAATGATATTATTAAAAATTTTGAAAAGAGAAAACAAAGAACAAATATGTTATTTATGTTGGTAGATTAGAGATTTTGAAATATAGACATGGAATATATATTCCTTAAACAAAAAAGAAGAAAGATAATAAAAAGATAATAGGTAAAAGAAACAAAAGGCAAAAAAGCAAAAAAGTAAAAAACAATTTGCGTCGACACATAGAGACTGTGGTTGAGGAAAATTTCTAGTACTACACTCTTTTTGTTCACACTACATTTTTTAGTATATGAATAATTTTTTAATATTGGTGAATTCCAGCTAATTTTTAAAATGATACTGACAGAGCAAACAATAAATGGAAGTAATATGAAAAATTGTAATAATAGAGTTTTTCATGCAAAAGTGGTGAAAAAATTTATAGTAGTACAACCTACTCCTCCCATTTATAATTTGGCACTTGAATAAATGATATATTAATTTATTTCAAAGATTTCACACTATTTTTAAATAAATGCTGCTATTATGGCAAATAATGAATACTGAGAAATTTTTTCAAAAAAATGTCTGGAGTCCAGCTGCAGCCAAGTTTTGCAGTTCCAGAAGTACACCCAGCAAACCAAAGAGAATTTGTAAGCCAAAAAAAGACCTCAGTGTGGGGATGCCATTCAAAAGCAACAAGCTCAAAAAAATTGAACATATAAACGCAGAAGTAAAATCATAGAAATGGATTAACAAGAACACGAAAACAGGGGTAGATTAGAACAATATTGTGTTTAAAAAAAATTAGAGAAAACAAATACTTTTAAACTTATTTAGTCTAACTTGCAAATTATTTTTTTGTATAAATTTTTATTGGGTTGTTAGTATAATTATAATTTTTTTTTTAAAAAAATTAAGTATAAATTAAGTCTAACAAGAAAATTATTATTTTTAGTATAAATTTTTTGACAAGTTAGGCTTAACTTGTAAAGTAAAATTTTTAGAAGTTAGGCTCAAAATAAAATAAAATAAAATAAGTAAAATAAAAATAATGAAGTCAAAACATTGAGTATAAATTAATTTTCAAAATTCGTAATTAAAAATTAAAGAAAAAATTTATAGTTAGAACTTGTAAAATTATGGGAGTTTTACATTTACTAGCTTTAGAAAAAAAGAAAAAAATTATTTGCTTATACATTTAATTATGTATTTTTAAACTTTAATACATTGTTTAGAAGATGTATAATATAATATTTGTAAAATTATAATATTCTTTAAATCAAATTTTGTCAAGCATAAACAAAAAATTTAGGTATAATCAGCTTTTGCAAAAAAAAAAAGAAAAGAAAAGAAAAGAAAAAAATGTTTAATGGATTTTAAAAAAAATAGAAATATGCACTCTTTAAAATGTTAATGGATTTTATAAAATAAAAAAAATTAACCATTTAATAAATTAGAAAAAATAAAAATAAATTAATTAATTATATAAAAAAAAAGTAGGATGCATCTTTGCACCAAAGCCCAAAGCAAAAAAAAAAATTTAATTATTTTCAATTCTAACGCGTGTCTTCAAGATACGTAGTCCAATAAGGACGACAAAACCACTTGCTTTTCCTAAATAAATTTAAAAGTATTTGTTTTCTCTGATTCTTTTTTTAAAATACAATATTGTTGTAATTTACCCCGAAAACAGAGTAGAAATCAAACAGTGTGATGGGAAATAGTACTTGTTCGGGGAGAGCCACCGCATTGGGGAAGTCGAACGAAGCTGCCAACGCCAGAAGCAGATCCAAACGGTAAAAGAGCCACGGAGGAATAATCTTCATCTTCAATCGCCATCGCCATCGCCATATTTCCCCACTTTGATCCTACGATTAAAACCCTAGAAAAATTGAGCCAATTCATAAATCGGTTCTTCAATCGATTAAAGGAAATTACCTATGATTTGGTTGAAACCTGGAGAAGTCAGAGCTCCAAGGAGGAGTACAGAAACGGAGCAAAACGTGGAGAAGATTGATGATGAAGCCATTAGGGCTCAACGGATTGGATTCAGATCACTTTACGGCGATTTCTTTGAAGCTTTAAGAATGAAATTGGAAATGATGATACATCGCTTCTGGTGTTGATAAAAATTGACTTTGTTGAGCATGTCCCCAGACTTCCATGGAAGCTCCACACGGTATTCAAGCCTGAGTCGTCGAAGACCTTCGCTCTATGGGCAAATTGGGATATTACAGTATTTTTCAAAAAAAAAAAAAAAAAACCCAAATTACAAGCTTTGAATTTGAAGGTTTGTCTATTTGGTGTTTAAATTTTTAATTTTATGTCTAATGGTTTCTTATAAATTTAAAATTTTTAAAATTTAATTCATCTATTAAATATAAATTTATGTTTAATGAAATCTTAAAATTTCAATTATGTGTCTGGTAAACTAGAATTTAAAAAAATCAAGTTCAAAAACTAAATTTGTAATTTTGAAAATTGATAGACTAAATAAATACAAACCTCAAGAGAATAAATTTGTATTTAACCAAAAAAAATTGAAAACAAACAATTTAAAAACTTTTTTTTAGTTCAACAACATTTAAGGGTGGGAGGATTTGAACCTATAACCTCTTAGTCGAGGTATATGTCAAGTACCACAAAACTTAGCTCGGCCACTTTACTTATCCTCTCCCCGTTTGGGTATGTATCCATCTTCACCAATTGCATTCTTTGTCCTCGTTGTCGCTTGTTGTTAGTTGCAGCTTTTCCTCACACTCTTTGCCGCCATTAGTTGCAACTTCTCCTTGCTGTTAGTCACAACTGTTGGAATTAATTTAATAATTAATTCATATGTGGGTAACAAATTAAATGACAATTATATTTTGGCTATTTAATGGGCATATTGTGTGGTCTTGATTATGGGCCCAAGACTTCCAATATAGTGGTGTGGCTTGCTAAGCAGAAACCAGCTCGTTGATCCTAGGGCATTATGGGAAACCCTAGGATCAACTTATAAATAACAGGGTTATGGTCCCCAATATACGATGCCTCTTTAGCAACATGTCTAAAGGTTCCTAGTAATTCTGATCTTCTTTAGTTTTACTTTTTTTCCATGCTTAGATCCTTTTATAAATCTTGTCATAATTGTTCTTGAATTGTATGCCTTTATTCTTGAATAATTATGACTTGAATTTTGTTAATAAATTCTAACAACAACTTCTCCTCACCATCACATCGCAGCTTCCCCCACACTCCCATCGTTAGTTGCAGCTTGATCTCCTTGTCGTCGCATCGCAGCAGTAGCAACAACAACCACTTCTCGTTATCATTCGTAGGAGCCACTCCTCTCCTAATTCCCAGCCAATAGCTTCTTTCTTACATGCGTCAATTTTAAACTGTCAACGTCGATTTTAGATCGACGACAATGTTGCTTGCAAATCATCATCGTTGTTTGCTGATCTTGCCTTCTCACATGCAAATCTTGCTATTGGCAGCCATGCGATCAAGATCTCTCCCTCGTTGTCTGACTATTACTTCGCTTTGTTCGATGATACTTAGCTCCTTCTCCCTCTCCATTCTTTTACTTCTTTGGCGCAATAAGGCCAAATTGAACGATCAAACTATAGAAAATCGATCAATTGATTTTCACTTAACTGGACATTGGTTTGGTTCTGCATTCAAGAAAATCGACAATACCGGTTCAGTTCTCGGTTTCGAACCGAATCGATGTGCACCCCTGATTGACAATATCAAACATGAGCTAAATAGACTAGTTAACTCCAATGGTGTTCTATATTAATGTCAAATGTTGATTTTGGCGTCAAATTTGAATGAGCAAACCATCCTCAAGCATGTGTTAAAAATATTAAGCATATGACACTTGCTTTTTTTTTTTTTTTTTTTGAAACAAAATGACATTTACTTTAATGGAGATACAAAGGGAAAATTTAGCTCGCTTTTTTATTTTATTTTATTTATGGGTTTGCTAAAATCTAGGGTTGTGTAGCTTAAGTTTATCATTAAAATGGATATATTTGAATTGTACAAAGGGTATAAAAAATTGGGATTATGTGCCATGTGTGTTTGATTTCTGAGTTTATGATTTGATTTTTTAGTATGACAAATATGGGGTGAAAATTCTAACTCCGAACTTCATGAGGACTAGATGCCTTAACTGCTAAGTTATACTTATGATTTGAATAAAAATTGTGTTTTAGTATAAGAGGTGAGTTACATAAATCTAAGTTTATGTAGTTCATAGGAGCCAAGAATAAGTAAATTCACATACCAAACATAGAGTCATCTTTTTAATATGGGGTTACTTAAACCTAACCAATAAGTTGTATACTCTAGAAACAATTCAACTATTTATTAAAATTTCTTTAAAAGTTTCAAACCTTGTTGGTTAAATTGAAAATTTTGCACATGTATTTTGATGGTAATTGTCTATTTAGTCTCTAAATTTAAAAAGTTTTAATTTTGATATTAATACGTCTAGGCCTTTAACATTGTTACTTAAATGTTGACATGATAAGCTAATTTAACCAATGAATAATGATTTGAAATAATATGACACAAGAGAGAAGATTTTTCTTTTCTTTTTTTTGAAAGAGTACTATAGATTACTTTTTAAATGTGAATTTACGTGTTTATCCCCTTAATATAAAACTTTCACCCAATATAATTAAAACCTCTCTTTTCAATCCCATTCTCTCTCAAGTTTCTGAATGTCAAGCCCTCACTTTCTTTGTTGTTGTTATTTCATCTTTCTCAATTGTTTGTAAGTAAGGTTTTACATTTTTGTTATCTATTTTGGGTTTTCTTACTCATCTCTCTACTTAGTAACTTATTCATTTTTTGTCATCTATTTGATACTTCTTGCTATTTTTGTTGTTCATTTGAGTATATTATTAGTTGCATTGCATTGGATTTGAGTTTCTTTTGCAATGTTGTTATAGGGTTTTTTTGTTGCCAAATTCTGACCAGGGAATATCTCACCTGACCTCTACGTGACAACAACGATGAATTTGTAATTTGGGGGAAAGAGATGACCTGCAAAATAGATAAAGTCAGGCACTGATGTGACATTTGCCACACCAACTCCAAGGATTAAGTTAGTAAGGAGAATTTAAGTGTAACAAACTAAAGTTTAAACAATGAGGGTTTAGTTGAACTCCCTATCTTTGAGTCATAATGACCTATTTATATGATCTTTGACTTTCATATTCCTTTTCAGATAAGGATTTCAATAGATTTCCCCTTCTATCTAGGAATATGATTTTAAAAGGTTAATCATATCTTTCAAGATTCCATTGTAATTCAGATTTATCTTCTTGGTTCAATTTCACCCATAACATTAGCCCCCACTCTCTAGTTGGATTTCATGGTGTGGCTTATTGCTTATGAGCCTAAAGTATGAGATCCAATTTGAGAGTATAATCATTTTGTCAGTTTTAAATATAATGCTCTTGAGCCCTCCAAAATCTTGCTTCGGATTATCCTTAGGATTTGCAGGTCGAACCCCGTGAGGTTGAACTCAGTTTTCCATAGGTCTAAGATTCTCCTTTGGGAAGATGTGTTAGGATTTGTGCCATAAAGCTCGTTTTTTGTAATTAACATTTTATCATTTATTATTTTACATTGTGTTTAACATTATCCAATATTGTGTAAAATCCAAGATTATTATTGTAATCTTAAACAGTATGTAGTTGACATACAGAGGGATCGTGTTCAAGTAATAACCTAAAAAATCTATAGTATATGGATAAGATTGAGTGTCTTATCTTGGTAACACTATTTATTCAACCCACTTTGTAATTGTTACAAATGATTTGATCCAAATCATTCATGTGGAGACATGTGAGTGAGGGTATCTTATACAATGAGTTTGTATAAGACTGAACCACGAAATATTTAACTCTCTTTATAAATCTGTAAGATTAATATTTCACAGGATGATCATATGCGACTCGATCTTAATCCCGAGTGAGTTATGAACTCCTACCTATGAGGGCTCGTCCTTTGATTTGCATGGGTGAGAATAGCTTTTGTAGCCGATTCAATAAGCCTACCATTTTGGAGACTTGACTAAATAGGGAGCTAGGAACATAGTTTCACGAGATGGAATTCACTCCTTCCCATATAGGGAAAGTAGATAAGTAGTTCCCTTAAGTGCTGATTTCGGGACTTGAACAATGGGGCCCCACCTCTCACTGGCCCGAGAGGGACTTAGTTTATGATTGGATCATAAACAAATTGTTCATTAGAGGATCAGTGGTACTTAAGGTATAAGATGTAATATAGGGGTAAAACGAACTTTTGACCCAGCTATAACTACTAACAACTTGTAAAGAATCGACTTGCATGTAATGATTAGATCGATGGACACAACTTGTTCTACAGTGCATAAGAGTGCAACTCGAGGTCTATAGTGGAGTGACCTATAGTTAATGAATGAAAATTAATTGATTAAAAAGTTTAATCAAGTGATTTTATATCATTAGAGCTTATAATCTGTAGGTCCATAAGGTCCCTTTGCTAGCTCATATGAATAAATAGGGATCAATTTCGTTGAGAGAAAATTTTGAAATGTTCAAATTAAAATTTAATATATGTGATATATTAAATGAGGAAAAATATATTTATTGTATATGATACATTAAATATCAAATAAATTATTAATGTATTAAAATATATTAAAGAAAAGATATTTATTAAATTTGAATTAGATTCAAATAAATAGATGTCGTAGGAGAATTTGGAAATGTTTGAATTTGATTCAAATCGGTTAGATAAATATATTTTAATATATTAGATATTAAAATATATTACTTAATTATTTGCCCTAGGCCACTATAAATAGGACTCTAGTGTGAGCCATTGTATTCATTCCAAATAAGAGAAAGAGATTCTAGAAAAATTCTCCCCTCATTCTCTCATTATATTCAAGAAGGTTCCCACAAACCCTTTTGATCTTTTATTCGAGACATAGCAGGGAAGGCTTTTGTGGAAGAGACCAAGTATAGAAGAAGAACTTTTATTCAAGGTATGTTTATGCTTAACCCTAATATTGTTATTTTGTTCTAAATAAACTCAAACCAAATCTTACACTTCCACTAGGGTTTAATTTGATTATTTCCTTCAAGATGAATATTGATTCCACTGGAGAAAATTTTAGGGCTCGAATGTCTTGCTTCGGATTATCCTTAGGATTTGCAGGTCGAACCCCATGAGGTTGGACTCAGTTTTCCATAGGTCTAACATTTTCCTCTAGGGAGATGAATATTGATTCCACTGGAGAAAATTTTAGGGCTTCAAAGTCTTGCTTTTGGATTGTCCTTTGGATTATGCAAGATAATTCCTTAAGAATTAACTCGGTCTTTCCATAAGGCTTAAGATTTTTCTCTAAAAATGGTTAAAACCTATTTCTCTGGAAAAACATGTAGGAGTATCCTCTTGGAAAAATTAAAATCAATCTCTTTATTTATCACTCTCTTTTTAGAAAGGTGAAAATCAATTTCTAGAGAGGTGATTTTTTGTTTGCTGCTTTTGTTTAATAGGAAAACATACTCTTTTTCCTTGCTTTTGTTAAGCACTGTTTGATAGGTTATCTAGAATGCTTCATCTGCATTCAAAATTTAATTTTCATGATTTTTTCTCATATCATAATTGAAGTTACCCACTAGTTTGAGAGTTAGGAAATTCAATAGTAATTTAGTTGAATGAAATAAATCCAATCACTTATGAAACTTTTATGAGGAAATATGAAAATTTATGAAGTGGTCTGCTTTTTGAATAACTTGTTATATCATGCAAGCAATTTCAAGACCTCTAGAATTCCATATAATAAGTTTCTCTACAAATACTTCATGGCACTTTTAATAACTCGTGATATTCAATATTTTATTAGAGCACAAAAATTGTCATTTTGATGTTATCATGCTAATGACATTTAAATAATTCAAAAATGTAGAGAGCATGTATGAAGATGCTATAACATAGACAAAAGATCATAACAAAATAATTATGATATGCATAATTTGGTTATTAAATTTAAATATTGCATTATAAAGTTTCAAGTTTGAAGTAAACTTATATGTGATTTTGCAACTTTGCAGAAACCTTCAAAGTTGATGCTTTCAAATTTGCTTCGTAGTCAGATTTAATTGTTCAAATCTTCAATTTCCATATTTTAAAATCATTCTTCTTCCATATTGAGTTTCCAAAATTAGCCTTCTGAATTGAATTAAGAGGTGTGGATAATCTTGACCTTGTTAATTTGGTGAGCCCTCAGCTTCTTTCTATCTTCATTTTGTCTTTTGCTTTTTGTTTAATAAGAAGACATATCCCCTGCCTTGCTTTTTGTTTGATAGAGAGGTATATCGCCTGTTTTTCTTTTTGTTTGATAGGGAGGCATATCCGAGGAAATTTTTTAGAGGGCTTTAAAGTTGATGCTTCAAAATTTCATAGTCGAGACAATGGTTATCTGATCTTCCTAGCTTCCATTTGATATATTTTTGTTACACCACATATTAGCTGAGGTTTCTGCTAGAGTATTGCTATTACCAAAACTAGCACTTTGATTCTTTTTCTACCCCCAGATTTTGGATCTTTATCTTTGCTCCATGCACTAAGTTCGACCAAACTGCTTTTCTTGTGATAATTTACCATAACTTTGACTTTAATTTCTTTAATTTTTCTACAAAAGTTGAGAAATAGATCACCGAATTGAATGATGGTGAGACTTTAACCTGATTTATAATAGCTTCTTCAAATGTCAACAGTCCCACAAATTTTATCTTGGAATATTTGAGAAACTTGTGATCAGCTTCAAGCCTCGTCATTTTCGATTCCTTCAAACGAACGAGAATATCAACGGCGCCATTGTTCGTTCTGGTTTGAAGTTTACTGTACGAAACTATTTGTTGTGTCCCAGCCGTTGATTGTTGCTGAAGGAGGATCGTCGCTTCACTGGCTGGATGACGGGTTTGAGCGAGAGGGGCGAGCTGTTGCTATTCGGAGAGAGATGCCAGAAGATGAATGAGGTCTCTACTTGTCATCAGAGTTAAGCAGACAAGTCGTCAGAAGGGTCGCGCGCTTCTGGGTCTGACTTGTGAAGCTTCAGGTGCTGCCGTCGTTGCGTTTCTTGATCCCGCCAGAGAGGAAGAAGGAACGTTTCACTCAACGTTGCCGGAGAAGACGACAACTCCGAGGATTAAGTTAGCAAAGAGAATTTAAGGGTAACAAACTAGAGTTTAAAGAATGAGGGTTTAGTTGAACTCCCTGTCTTTGAGTCATAATGACCTATTTATAGGATCCTTAACTTTCATATTCATTATCAGATAAGATTTTAAATAGATTTTCCATTTTATCTAGAAATGAGATTTAAAAAGATTAATCTTATCTTGCAAGATTCTCTTGTAATTCGAATTTATCTTATTGATCCAATTTCACCCATAACAGGTTTCATCTCACAATATTTAACATGTAGACAATTTCTTTATCTTGCAATGCCTAACATGCTAGACCATTTTTAATTTCGCAATATCTAGCATGTTTTTTCTTTTTTTAAATTTTTTTATCTTGCAATGTCTCTCACACTAGATGATCTTTTATCTCGAAATTTATCAAGACAGTTTTTATCTCGAATGTCTTGTACACTAGATGATTTTTTTGTTTTGAAATGTTTAGCATGCTAGATGATTTTTTATCTCGTAATGTCTCGCATTTTAAATGAGAGAACTTGAACTTGAGAAATATGAAGTTTGGGGTAGTTTTTTAGAAGGGCATAAAGACATTTCACATTTATGAAGTCCTAAAAGTCTATAAAATAAAAAGTTGTCTTAAAAAGTGTTCAACCCCTTAAAATATACCTTATTTTTTACCAAAAAAAAAAAAAAAAAAAAAAAAAACCCCACAAAGGAGTAGGTCAAGTTGAGTGGGCAAAAAAACAAAAGTTTAAAATGTATTATGCGGGTACGACATTATTTTATCTACTTCTTGTGTCACATCATGTCAAATTATTACACATAAGTTCAACTGGCGTGACATGTTAAACAATAGTATTAGCAACATAAAATTATTATGATTATAATATAGAAAATCAATGAAATGATTTAAAAATTTATGTTTTAGGGATAAAATAGATTCTGTCATCAAACTCGACACTATGTGTTTACACTGTAAGTCTCTAACTAAACTTTAAAGTATGATTTGATCCAAATCATTCATGTGGAGATATGTGAGTAGGGGTATCTTATACAATGAGTTTGTGTAAGACTGGACCACGAAATATTTAATCTCTCTTTATAAATCCATTATTTGAGAAGATCAATATTTCATCAGGATGATCATATGCAACTCGATCTTAATCCTGAGTGAGTTATGAACTCCTCCTGCCTGTAAGGGTTTGTCCTTTGATTTGCATGGGGGAGAGTAGCTTTTATAGCCGATTCAATATGTCTACCATTTTGTGGATTTGACCAAATAGGGAGCTGGGAACATAATCTCACAAGATGGAATTCACTCATTCTCATATAGGGTAAGTAGATGAGTAGTTCCCCTAAGTGCTGATTTCGGGACTTGAACAATGAGGCTCTACCCTTTCACTGGCTAGAGAAGAACTTAGTTTATAATTAGATTATAAATAGATTGTTCATTAGAGGACTAGTGGTACTTAAGGTGTAAAATGTAATTATAGGGGTAAAACAGACTTTTGACCCAGTTGTAATTACGAACAACTCGTGAAAGATCGACTTGCATGTAGTGATTATATCTATAAACACAACTTGTTCTACAGTGCATAAAAGTGTAACTCTAGGTCTATAGTGGGGTGACCTATAGTTAATGAATGAAAATTAATTAATTAAAGAGTTTAATTAATTGATTTTGTATCATTTGAGCTTATAATCTGTAGGTTCATAAGGTCTCTTTGCTAGCTCATAGTAATACTAAAAGATCAATTTAGTTGAAAGAAAAATTTGAAATGTTCAAATTAATATTTAATATATTAGATATATAATATAAAAGAAGAAAATATATTTATTGTATTTGATACATTAAATATTAAAATTTGAAATGTTCAAATAAATTTTTAATTTGAAGTGTTCAAATTAATATTTAATATATTAGATATATTAAATATAAAAGAGGAAAATATATTTATTGTATTTGATACATTAAATATTAAAATAATTAATGTATATTTGATACATTAAATAAAAGATATTTATAAAATTTGAATAAGATTCAAATAAATAAATATCGTAAGAGATTTAAATGATATTCAAATAAGTATAAGATATATTTTAATAGATTAGATATTAAAATATAATATTTTAATTGTGACAAAGATTTACCCTTGGTCTCTATAGTTTCTTCTATATTCTGACTCAACTTCATTAAATCAAACTCAAGGTTAGGTTTATATTTTGTTTCTCCATTGTATTGCTATTTTTTTAAAAATTGATAACAATAATTTTGATTTTTTCATGCAACTTTTCAATTTTCAATAAGTTATTTTGTATAGACAGACAAACTAGAGGTGATTTTTTTTTTTTTTTTGCTTTGTTCATCTTCTTAAACATTTTTTTTTATTTAGTGATTTGATAAGAATAATATGTTTTTTGTTCTTTTTATATATTGATGCAACCGATTTTTTTTTTCCTGTATGAATATTTTTTTTAGTTTTATGTTTTCATACATTGGGTTGGAGAAGAAATCAACAAAATTGCTTCTTTTGATTTTTTTTCCTCCATGGAAGAACATACCAAATCAAATCTCTTTTGATGGATTTTGTTTAGATTTGGCTAAGTTTAGTCTTTTTTTTTTTTCATTTAAATTAAGACATTGACAATTTTTCTTTTAATTTTTAAAAATAATGTTAACATTTGTAAATTTTAATTTAATAAGTTGATTTGTTTTGATTAATGATATATTTTCTTGATTATATGTATTTGATATTAAAATATTTTGTTATTAATTAAAATAATGTACTGCAAAATCCATAAGGGCATATTAGTAAAATGCTATACTTTCTTTTCATTTCTCATGAGCATCCAAACAAGAAATTTTAATTTCAGTTATTTCAAATCAATTTAGTTCCAAACGCAAATAGGAATTTGAAATCATTTCTATCTTTTAAAATCCTAGAATTTGAAATCATTTCTTACCAAATTCATCTGTCAAACAGAGCATTAGTCATTGAAGAACTCCCATTCTTTGTGGAGAAGGAGAACTTTGAAGAATGGTTATTGGAGGGAAATTGTTGGAATTGCCTTACATGGCAAAACCTAGGGTTTTTTTTTTTTTTTTTTTTTTACACTAACCTAAATATTTATGCCCAAATTAAGTTTGACTTGTTTTCTCAAAATAAGTTTTTCTACCTTTTTTCATTTTCGTTTTCTTGCTTTCTAGCTAGCTCCCTCTTTTCACTTTTGCTTCATTTTCTCGTTTTTTTTCTCGCTCTCGCTACGTCGTTTCCCTCTTGCTCTTGTTCCTTCTCATTTACGCTCCAGCTTCTCTAAACAAACGACGATGTAGCTCTGCAACGAACACCTTTTTTCCTCTCGTGATTTCCCTCTCCTTCCATCCTTGTTTTTTTCTTCATCGTTTTCTTTAGTGACATCACGACACGAACAATGGCAACACACAACTCCTCAAGGCGACATGACTTCACCACTTCTCCAGATGGCAGTGACGATGGCTCCCAGTTTAGGTAATGTGAGACCCACAAATTGGTGACCCTTTCTCGAACACCCATCAATCCAAATGAACTCCAACACCTAACCTTAGATTCACGACACCTAGACCTCTAGCAATGTAATTTCTCCTTTTTGATGACTCTCGGCTTTGATCCACACTCCAACAACTTTAGATCTGTAGGGGATGTTTGGGCGATGAGTGAGTTAAAATAGTCTAAAGTTGTCAAGTCTATAGAGTTAGATAATCTGTGTTTGGGAGGCTGAGTTGTTTAATTTGGGTTAAGTCTGTGCTTGGGGTACATAGTTATTTAATCTAGGTTTAGGAAGTCTGTTTTTGGGTGTAGAATTGTATAACATGGAGTTCTAAAGTTTGTGTTTATGTTGGTTGTTTGTTCTACATTTTTTTTGTTGTACTGTACAATTAGAGTTATATAATATATCAAATTTTCAAAATTTAAACAATAAAGATTTGTTCCCATCAAATGAAATATTTTTTCATTTCCATTTTCGCTTATTATCTGATTTAGATAGCTAGATGCATTTTTTCAATGAATTTCCTTTGCAATTATACTAATAGAAAATTCTTGTTTTTAATTAATTCTATTATTTTTTTAAAATATACAATTTATTAAAGACATTTGTTCTAATGAACTAAAATATGTGTGTGTATCTATACATTAGTTAAAAAATTAATTGCATAACAATGTCTGATATTTAATGTAAAAGATTGTTGAAGAAATTTTTTTTCTTCTAATTTTAACTTCAACTACATTGCATATCTATCTATTGCCTATAGCTTATAGAAATTTCGCATTTTATGGTTAAATTTAGTATCTATTGTAACTCCATCTTTTATGGATGGTTTGTTTATCTATGATTTCAAAACCTAACAAGTTTTAAGTAAAATTTGTTGTTTATTATCATATGAAATTAAATGATATTTTTATATAAGAAAAATTATGACAAGGACAATCATATTTTGCAAGTTTTCCTATAATTTTTAAATGATCATTTAAACATAAATTTAACAACCTGATGTGCAAGTATTTCATCTTTGTAATAGTTACTAATGAAACACACCCTTATCAAAATAGTCATATTTTGTAAGATTTTTTAGAATTTCGAAGTAAGTTACCTAACATCAATGTTTAAAATGTCAATGTCGACGAAAATATCGAGGTCTCAATTTTATTGAAATATTGATAGAAATATCGATAAAATGTCGATGTTGTGGATAATTCTGAAAAAATTAAAAATTAAAAAATATATTTAAATTAATAAATAAACATTTTACACTTTTTAAATATGTTAAAATACTTATTATTAGCCTAGGAGGGAGGGAGGGAGAGAGGAAGATGGAGGGAGGAAAAGAGAGAAAGAAGAGGTTCCTCGATAAATGTGCAGACTTCATAGTGAACACTATTAAAGTTGGTGGACTTCAATAGTGAACACTGTTCAAATTGGTCGGGTGGAGTTATTTACTCATTGTGTTGTGAAGTATGTGGGCCAAACAAGGAGTAAGATATTTTAACCCACTCCACCCAACTTTAAGTTGATGGACCAAACACCCCCCCCCCCCCCAGGGCAAAGTTTACTTCAATTTGAGTCAGATCTGCATGCCCACAAGAAAAGGAGTAAGAGCAAGAGGAAAAAGAGGGAGCGAGAGCGAGAAAAAAAAGGAGAAAAGGATGCGCGAGCGAGAGGGAAAAGAGGAAGCAAGAAAGCAAGAAACAAAAACAAAAAAAAGGTTTGTTCACCCTTGCAAAGGGTTAGAAAAGCCTTATTTTGAAAAAACAGGTAAAAATTCATTTGGGTTCAAATATTTAGGTTAGTCTAATAAAAAACTCCAAAACCTTCTAAAAAAAGGGCACGTTTTTTTAAAGTACGTTGTTTTTTGTTTACCTATTGGGTATGTGAATATACCCTTTTACGCTTGAGTCAAATAAACAAGGGTTTAAGTAAACGTATATATGTTGCATTGTCTTTAAATTAAGTTGATACTTTTTTTAATGAGATTGTCTTTCTATTAAGAACTTCGTAAATGAAATGTAATCTCACGTCATTATGCCAACTTGAGCATAAGTTAACTAGTTAAAGTATTATATATCTATTTTAAAGGTTAGATGTTCAAATTCTCTACGTTACTTTTTAAACAAAAAAAACAAAAACAGAATTCCACTGATCATTTAGTTTTACAAACTACTCGACATACTCGACTATAATCATTCTTAAATTGTATATGCATGGAAATATATTGATTATACCGTGAGGAAATTCTTATAACTGATAGTATTTCAAAAAAAAAAAAAAGCTTAATCAACTACTTGAGTACTTTTGTAGACACACCTCCTTTAGGAAAAGAAATCATTTTCTTCTCTCAAATCGACCCTCAACATAACTCCACAATGGTATGATATTGTCCACTGGACACAAACCCTCATGACTTTGCTTTTTAGTTTTTTCCAAAATGACTCATACCAATAGAAATAGTTGTCCTCACTTATATACCATAGATCTCTTCTTTTCCTAGCCAATGTAGGATTTTGTTCGAACTCCTAACACTTTTAATATGTAAATGGACTATACATAAGTTATCCAAATATCAAACGAGCTCTAATGATATCTCTCAAACAATAATGGAGGTCAAAGGAGCTATGTTAGTAGTTGCATTTGTTAAAGAAGATTATATAATTTCAAACATTTCCAGTGTGGAGAAATTATCAAAAGCTTTTATTTCTTTCTATATCAATATTGCTACCATCTCTCAATTGAACTTGACTGGATATTTAAGCTGCTTGTTTGGAGAGAAGAGACCAAAATGTTTTCCATATTCAGGAATCTTTTGGTTCTCATCAAACATGGAGAAAATATAAGTCTCAATCGGCCTTCCAGGGCGCCTAGGAGTCCCTCCCTTAACATGTTGAATCAAATTGTTGTTGTAAGTTCTCGCATTATCAATCGACGTTGCTGTACCCCCTGCCGATGGCCACCCAGTCTCCGATATCACAATCTCCAAATTTCTTCCACTAGCCTTCTCCAACGCTGCATAAACTGCATCGAGAATTGAATCAAATAGATTTCGGTAACGAAACTGGCCATCAGTGACTACCACTGATGGCGCTGTGAAGAGGGCATAGTCCAAACGAAGGGAGCTGGGGTTGCTAATGTAGCTGAAGTAAGGGTACAAGTTGACGAGCAATGGCGAGCGATTGTCATTGAGAAAACGAATGATGGGGTTGAGTAGCGATTGAGACTCATTACTAAAGGAGCCACTGGAAGGAGGGAAGGACACACCGAGGACGCTGGTGTCAATGGCAGTGGAGACTTTGATTTCATCGGCCAAGTTGGCACTAGAAAGTATGTTTTGAATGTTTCGCATGGCCGGGACAACGAACACGGCCGCAGGACTCGAGGGTTGGACTTCATCGCCGACAACGATGTACTTGAAATTGACGTTGGGGAAATTTAGGACATTGTCTTGAACCCATGCATTGGCTTCAGTTTGGTTGGAAGCGATTCTTTGGAGGTCGGAGGTGGGGAGGCCGAGCATGAGCTCGATATTGGAGTCTCTAAGAGCGCTAAGGACCGCTCTATTGGGATCGTAGAGTCTCATTTTTCTGATGTTGTTTTGGTTGAAGAGAGCCACCACTTCCCTTCGGAGTGGAAGGTTGTTTCCCATTTGTCCATAGCAAACACCAATTTGCGCACCTGAAACACCTACAACAAAATTAACTTAATCTTGGGTTGTTGTCAGTTTAAGGTGGACATTCAAACAGTGTAAATACTAAATATTACTGGGGTTTAAATTATGTCTAGAATTGTGATGAAAGAACAAAATTAAGTTCATATGGGTTGTTTATTTATTTTATAATTTACAAGCTTATATTTTGAAATTTTAAATAAGAAAATATAATAGTGGATGAAAACATTTTGTTTCTGTTTCTGTTTTGGTCAAATAAGTATTTCTTTTTTCTTTTACCTATTTTTTAACAACGTTTTCAATAATGCTTATATACTAAATTTTTTCCTTATTATCTAATTCTTAATAAATTTTAAAATTTTGAATTTTTACTTTTAAAAAACATGTCTGTATTTGAAGTTTTACTAAATATTTTACAAGTGGCTTTCTAAAATGGAAAACTAATTAAACATATATCATCATTAAACAAATCTAGTTATAATAAGAAAAAGAATAAACCATTACAATAACCAAACAAAGTCTTAAAAAACTCAACTTTGAAAAATGAAATAAATATCCTTTGGCAACAAAAAAAATCATGATCCATTAACATCACATAGATTTCTAAATTTTGCACATAAGTTTAGAAGCATTACAAAAAGAAAAACTAGAAATTAATAATATTGCTTTTTCTTTTTTCTTTGATAATAAAGAATAATAATATTGCTTCTTAGCTTTCCATTTTATAGGGGAAAAGAAAGAGTTCAATTTCATCCCAAACAAAGATTTCCATTATTGGGACACTTGGAATAGTCAATGAACTTATTATAATGCCTATGCCTAAAACTCATATTTAATAATGTAAAAATAAACTTAATTAACCACTAAACCTGAAAATTTAAGGAGGTATGTTATGGTTTTGAATGTTGGAAGAAAAAATGAAAGAACTCAAATATGAATTGATTCACCTTGAATCCCAAAATATCGGGAAGATTTCGAATCCAGTTGAGTTTTAAGCTAAAACCTTAGTTGGGGAATTCCATTCAGAAGCCACAAGCTCAAAATTGAACATATAAACACAGAAGTAAAATCATAGAAATGGATTAACAAGAACATGAAAACAGAGTAGATATCAAACAGGTGATGGGAAAGAGTACTTGTCCGGGGAGGGCCACCGCATTGAGGAAGTCGAAAGAAGCTGCCACTGCCAGAAGCAGATCCAAACGGTAAAAGAGCCATGGAGGAATAATCTTCATCTTCAATCGCCATCGCCATATTTCCCCACTTTGATCCTGCCATTAAAACCCTAGAAAAATTGAGCCAATTCATTATTCGGTTCTTCAATCGATTAAAGGAAATTACCTATGATTTGGTTGAAACCTGGAGAAATCAGAGCTCCAAGGAGGAGGAGTACAGAAACGGAGCTAAACGTGGAGAAGATTGATGATGAAGCCATTAGCGCACAACGGATTGGATTCAGAAACCAATGGATTCTCTGTTCTCCATCACTTTACGGCGATTTCTTTGAAGCTTTAAGAATGGAATTGGAAATGATGATACATCGTTTCTGGTGTTGACAAAAATTGACTTTTGTTGAGCTTGTCCCCAGACTTCCATGGAAGCTCCACACGGCATTCAAGCCTGAGTCGTGGACAGCCGCTCTGTCGGCAAATTGGGATGATGTTATATTTTTCAAAAGAAAAAAAAAAAAACGCAAATTACAAACTTTGAATTTGAAGGCATGGGTCTATTTGGTGTTTAAATTTTTAATTTTGTCTAATAGTTTTTAATAAATTTGAAATTTTTAAAAATTAATTGATTTATTATATATAAATTTAAATTTTATGCCAAGTGAAATCTTATATTTTCAAATTTGTTTATGGTAAATTATAATTTTAAAAAAATCGAAAGTTCAGGCCCCGTTTGATAACTATTTGGTTTTTGGTTTTTGATTTTTGAAAATTAAGCTTGTTTTCTCCCAATTTCTCTACAATGGTTTTCATCTCCCTTAAGGAAGTATTTGAATTCTTAGCCAAATTCTAAAAACAAAAACAAGTTTTTGAAAACTATTTTTTTTAGTTTTCAAAACATTGCTTGGTTTTTTAAAACATAGGCAAAAAATATATGACAAAACAAGTAAAACCATAGGTGAGAGTAGTATTTATAGGATTAATTTTTAAAAACCAAAAACCAAAAACCAAATGGTTATCAAACGGGGCCTCAATAACTAAATTTGTAATTTTGAAAATTCAGAGATTAAATAAATATAAACTTCAAAGGACTAAATTTGTATTTAACCAACAAAATTAAAAACAAACCACATTATGAAACTTTTTTTTTCTAGTTCAATAACATTTAGAAGTGGGAGGATTTGAACTTATAACCTCTTGGTCGGTACATGTCAATTATCACAGAACTTAGTTTGGCCATTTTGAAACTATTTAGTACAACATAGTTAATCTTTATCTTTATTACAATGCGTATTTAAGTGCATGTTTGGGAGTGATGGTTGAAGTAATGATTTTAGAAAAAGATATTTAAGTACAATTGATTTTGTAAAATTGATTTTCATATAATCATATTGAATTATTATGTTTGGTTTCAAAAGTGATTTCAGAATTACCAAATTACTAAAAAATGCATTTTCTATTTGAGAAATTATTTAACTAAATAATTATGATAAATATCTATTTTTATTAATTTATTTTTTCATTTGTTTTATTGTTAAATTTTTATATGCATGATTAATATGTTAAGTAAGAAAAATATGTATAATCAAGATCAAAAGAAAATCCAAAATCCATATATCTCATTCAATCTAGAAATGTTTGTATAATTACAAATATTTAAACTAGATATTATCGATTGAAACACAAACTATATAATAAAGATATTAACGAGACATAAGAAGTTTTGCAATTTTCTCCCACTCCTTTTCCATCTCCCTTCCATGACAAGAAGTTTCACTTTCCTCAGTAACACTCAACCCGTTTCTTTCATCACTTGAGGGGAGCAAATCTCCATTATCGTCATAAAGCTTGAACTCGAAGTCAGTTGTAGAATGAGTTCTTATAAAATTATGAAGTGTCATTGATGCAACAACAATCTTCACTTGTTTTTCAAAAGGAAAACTATGCATATGACGTATCATTCGCCATCTATTTTTCCAAACACCAAATGTCCTCTCAATTGTACACCTTAAATATGAATGCCTATGGTTAAATATTTCCTTCTTACCTCTTGGTTGACTCCCACGACAAAAATCAAGAAGATGATATCTTTCGCCTTTATAATGGCTTAGTTACCCTTTCATTTGTGGGTTTTCAGCATCAACAAGATAATATTTACTTGCAATATGAATAGTAAAAAATGTTTATAAACCATACAAAGTTTAATATTAAAATTTTCGAAACAAATCTTTAGGTGGATGAGGAAAATTTAAATGAGGCATTCGTAAAGCTTCCATGAAGATACATAAGTCATGAGCAGCACTTTCCCAACCAGGCCAAGTAAACATGAAGCACATATTAAAATCAAATATATATGGCCATAACATTTTGGGCAGTAATACCTTTTCTACCTATAGTATTTGCTTATATTTAGGAGCAACAACCGATATATGTGTGCCATCAATTGCCCCTATGCAATTTTTAAAGTATGGCCAATATCGATCATCACTTTTAATTTACTTGGGGTTACTCTAAATTGCAGATCACTTGGCTTAATGATGTCCAAAGCTAAACGACAAACAACGTCTAATACCAAACTAAACCATCTAAAAATAGTTTTGCCCTGAGTGTTGAAACCTTTCTTGAATCATTCTATTAGTTAACCCATGCCTTAGTGTGATAAGAAACATGGCTAAAGCCTCTTCCAATGGCATATTTGAACTACATTTGAGGTCATAATTTCGATTAAGTGTCATCAATAATTGAGTAAACACATGTTTTTCCATCCTAAATTGTTGATGACACCTAACATCATGCCCATTTAGAACCTCTCTAACAAACTTGAAACCTATGTGACACGAAGTTTTGCATGGTTCTTTATCAACATATGTTTTGAAATGACTCACAACCATTGTACATCCAATTTCTACTAAATGGTCAAATTCTTTAGTGTCACTATCCTCTGAAGAGCTATTGGTATCATCATTATCAATCATATAAGATGACATCTCTATTAACAAAAAAAAAAAAAAAAGCACAATTAACTATAAATTTTACTAGTGTAATTTTGGCATAATCCAAATTTTCTCCAAAATCAAAATTTGGATAAGATCAAAATTCAAAATTTATCCCAAATTCAAGTCAAGTAAAATGTGAATTCTATCCCAAGTCAAAATCATATTAGAATTTCAATTTTACCTAACATCAAATTTTGTGTAAGATACAAACTCAAAATTTACCCCAAATTCAACACAAGTAAAATTCTAATTCTATCCAAAGTCAAAATCATGGTAGAATTTCAATTTTACCTCAAATCAAAATTTGGGCGCAATCCAAATTTTATCTCGAATCAAAATTTGACTAAATTCAAATTCTTTAAGTGAAATTAGAGCATATTCTAAATTTTATCCCAAATGAATTTTGAATTTAAGCCATTAATCTCAAATCAAGAAAGTTTGGGTGCAATTATAATTCAACCCTAAATCAAATTTGAGTGAAATTCGAAATAAAAAAAAGTTATGCTTCAAATTCATATCAAAATTTGATAGAATTTAGACATTAATCGAAGTTCAATTTGGAATTAAAATCCAGTTGAAATTCAAGTTAAAGTTGATCGCCAAGCAAGAAAAATCAAAATTTTGATTAATTGGCATAAAAGGTGTGTAAAAAAAAATTCAAAATCAAAAATTTGAGCCAAATTCATATTTTAATCAAATTGACACATCAAAGGGAGTCCAAATTAGGAACAAAAAAAAAGTTTACATTTTGACTCCATATTATCTTTTTCAAGATTCATCCACACATACTTGTGCATAAATTTAAAAAAGGAGGCATTTGTTGAATGAAAAATTTCGACAAATATTCAGTTGCCATGTCATTATTCCAAATTGATGACAAAACTATAAATAATTAAATTTGGGACCAATTATAAAATTGACATGTGTCCCAAATTTAATTTGAAGACAAAAATAGACAAATACTAAAATTAAAATGTCACATGTCTTCATTATGACTATTTGACTAAATAATTAAACTTAATTTGGTCAAATTGGGTCATGTGAAATTTGTGTCAAAGTTAAGCAAAACTCAAATCCAAATGACTAGGTTCAAAGCCAACAAGGCCCAAGTCCAATGGTTGGGTCCAAAGGTCATTAAAGCTCAAACTCACATGCTCATGGAAAGCAATAGAAGAGCTCACTTTCATTTGAAAGGTTTGGAAATTAACTTATAGAGAATTCAGAAACAAAATGATTAGAAGACTCCTACACTTTTGCAAATTAAACACTCTCTGAACCAAAGCTTTGAAGACTAGAAGACTTTGAAGATCGAGAAACAAGCTGCAAAAAACGCTCGAGACAAATTCATATTCGAGAACAAGCTGCAAAGCCCTCGAGACAAATTTACGTTCGAGAACAAGCTGCAAAGTCTTTGAGACATTTGTACATGAGAGAGAGAATCAGAGGATAAATATTAGAGATTGAATTCTACTACATTCAAAATCAATACAAATTAAATTCATTTATACATGTCTTATTTCTTTGTTGAAATTACGTGTGAACACCACCCTCCAAATCAATCACCCCAATCACAAAGAAACTATAACTTGGATTCCAAATTAAGTAACCTTATACAAAACATTTTCTAAGCCACAATACCTGGAAAATATGAGAGATAAGCAGAAAGCATTTCTTGTTGTAAGAGTATATATTCTTGTGTATAAATACAAATACATACTGCATTGGAAATTCGAGCCTTCAAACTAATGTACAACCACTTAAACCAATGTACATGATCGACTAATCAACCTTTTTCTCTCAACTAAAACTAAGTTGGTACTTTGGTTTCTTGTCAGGTGTGAACAAACCAAAATGTTTCTCCATTTCAAGAGACTTCAAATTTTCATCAAACATAGCAAATAAATACGTTTCAATAGCTCTTCTAGGCCTTCTCGATGTCCCACTTCGAACAAAGCTAATCAAATTTCTATAGTACATACCTGCATTCTCAATTGTAGCAGTTGTACCTCCTCTTGATGGCCAACCACTCTCCGATATCACGATTGACACTTTGGCTCCACCTGACTTCTCAAGAGCCACGTAAAGAGCATCGACGATTGATTCAAAAAGACTATTGTACTCAAAATTGCCATCTCTTATAACAATAGTTGGCAATTGCATGAACAAAGCATAGTCAAGGCTCATGCTTCGGGCAAGTTTGATATAAGTGAAGTAAGGATAAACATTGGCAAGAAGTGGTGAACCATTCTTAGCCAGAAAGCTAACAATTGGCTCTATATATCCATGAGCCTCAGAGATGAATGAGCCAAGAGATGGAGGAAAGGAGTTGCTTGTCAACATTTTGGTGGAAATTACTGTGGAAACTTTTATTTGATCCTGCAAATTGGCTGCAGAAATTGCACTATAAATGCTGCTCATGGCTGGTAAAACATATCGAGCAACGGTATCGGATGGCTGCACTTCATTCCCAACGGCAATGTATCGAAATTTGATGTGTGGCACGTACGCTTGAATGTTCCATTGAACCCAGTTTGCAGCAGAAGAAAGATTAACAATGCGTTCGAGGTCGGTATTCGGGATGCCTACCATGACTTCAATGTTTGATCCTTTGAGAGCATTTAGAATTGCTCCGTTTAGATTGTAAATCCTCATCTTTTCGATGCCAATGCTTTTGTATAGTTGTACAACTTCTCTAGCATCTGGTAAATTGTTGCCTAAGTTTGACTAGCAAACACCAATGGATTTTGCGGTTGAAACTATATGAATACACAACCAAAAGTAACATTTGATTAGTTTGAAAGGCAGAAAACACAAGTTCAATCCATCTAGTTTTTGACATTACTGATAAAGAACCGTCTCATTTTATCATGAAAAGATATTTGACAAGAAGCATGGATGTTTATAAACTCTGTGGTATACACTATCGGATAAAGTTAAATGCAAATCAAACCATGGTGTCAATAATAATTGGAGATAAGAAAAAAACACTTACTAGTATGAGAAACGTTTGGAAAATCAAACTTAGTTTGATATTCTGTAGTTGTGGATGTAAATGAGACACTCATGCACAGTCAGTACTCATTCCTTTTGATATTTTTATGAAATTTTTTCCTTTTGATCTTCAAATTCCTTGTTCAAGTCCCCACAACTTTGAAAATTTAGTAGAGGTTAGGCGGCCAAAGAGTTCCATAATTAGCGATGGTGGAGCCTAACACTCCAATTATAAAAATAAAGATGAGATTAAGAAACTCAAATAATGTGGAAATTTGCCATGAACCCCAAAATATCGTGAAGATTAGATTTCGGAGTCCACTAATCCACGTCTTTCATGAGATCATAAGTTCAAATCCACACATGTTTTTTCTTCTTCTTTGGAGTCCCAATAAATCTAATTTTAAATCATTCCCACCTCAACTAATCCCATGAGACAATGATCTCTACAAAATTCGTAAGATATTAAATACTAAATAGGTGACCACCATGGCGTGATATACTTTTAAAAAAAAAAAAATATTTGAATCTAATTGCTTTTAGCTAAAACCTTAGAATATATTTGGGAGTGACTTTGAAATTGTTAAAATTACTTTTGTCATGTTCAAAATCAATTTGGGTGGTATGAATTGCATTTAAAAGTGTAAAACCAAACAATAAAATGATTATATGAAAATACTTGAGTATTTTGACAAACTAACCTAAAAATTGCGCCTAAATGGAATTTGATATGGTTTTCAAAATAAGTTTTTCTAATCCTTTTCAAACATTTATTATTATTATTATTTTCTGTCTTTCTCTCGTTCCCTCTCCCCTTTTGCTTTCTCCTTCCCTCCTCCCCTTTTCTTCCTCCCTTTTCCTCCCTAATCAATCTCACCCCTCTACTTCAAATCTGAAAAAATTTCAGATTTGGAAATTTTTTAGGTATAGAATTTTTTTTTAAGATCTGGAAGGCACCCTAGTGGTGGGAGGGTCGTCAACAGTAGGAGGACAAGAAGAAGAAAGGGTACTTGTTGTAAATAGTCAAAAATGTTTTGAGCTTTACATAAATGACCCTCTCTACAAAAAACTAGTTTTTATAGCACATTAATTTTATTTTATTTTATATTTTAAATATAGTTTTAAGTTTTCGCCCTTATTCATTAATTGTGGCAAATATTACCATCCAAACCCAAACCCATGCCCCAAATAGACTCTAATATTTTAAATGTTTGACCAATCATTTAACTACCAAAACATTTTATTAACACGATTTTATGTATGGTGAGAGAACTAAAATCGTGTTAATAAAATATTTTGGGAGTTAAATGGTTGGAAAAACATTTATAGATCATTAATTTGGTAGTATTTGTCACAATTAATGAATAAGGGCATAAAGGTAAAACTATATTTAAAATATAAAATAAAATAAGTCAAAGGTGCTAGAGAAACTAGTTTTTTAAAGAGGGTTATTTATGCAAGACCAAAAACGTTTTGGTCTATTTCCAACAATTTCCTAAGAAGAAAAGTGGTGGAGCGAAAGGAAAAAGAGGAAGCCTAAGCGAGAGGGAAAATTAGGGAGCCAGTGCTAAAGCTAAAAGAAAAAATATTTAAAAAAATGTTTGTTGACACTAGCTGTTGGAATAGAAATTTTGGCCAAACAGAAATTGTCACGTATTTACCCAACATTGATGAAGAAATTATATTTAATTAGGGATTAATTAAATTGGCAAGGATCTCAAAATTAAATTATGGCGAATCCCAATATATAATTGAGTTATGTGAAATTTGGGTTAATTTTAGACGAAAGTCCAAAGGGCTAGGCCCTAAAGTCAGCCAGACCCAATCCAAAGGTTAAGCCCAAAGTCAACCAAGCCTAGTCTAAAAGCTTTGCCTAAAGTCAACTAGGCCTAGTCCGACTGACAAGCCCAAGCTCACTTGAGGTCTTTAGGAATTCTATAAATAGAGAGCTCCCTCCTCCATTTCAAGGGTTGAGAAGTTGAAATTTTCTAGAGAACTTAGAGAGAATTCAGAAACAAAGACCAGAAGACTCCTTAAACTCTTGAAGATCAAACACTCTCTAAACCAGACCCTTGAAGACTAGAAGACTTCGAAGATCGAGAACAAGCTGCAAGACTTCTAAGATCGAGAACAAGCTGCAAAGCACTCGAAACAAATCTATATTCAAGAACAAACTGCAAAGCCCTCAAGACAAATCCACATTCGAGAACAAGCTGTAAAGCCCTCGAAACAAATCTACATTCGAGAACAAGTTGCAAAGCCCTCGAGACAAATCTACACTAGAGAACAAGCTGCGAAGCCCTCAAAACAAATCCACATTCGAGAACAAGTTGTAAAGCTCTTGAAATAAATCCACATTCGAGAACAAGCTGTGAAGCCCTCGAGACATGTCTACGTTCGAGAACAAGCTACAAAGCCCTCGAGACATGTCTACTTTCGAGAACAAGCTGCGAAACCCTTGAGACATTTGTATATGAGAGAGAAAGAATCAGAGGAACAAATTAGAGATTGTACCATACCCACTAGATTAATACAAAAAGTAAATTTATTTACACGTGTCTCATTTCTCTTTCTTTGTTGAAATCTCGTTTAAACACTAGCAAAGTGTTAGAAAACATATTTTGAGAAACTGGGTCAAATATCAACAAATCATTTTTACTAAAATCACTATTTCTAAGCTCACTCCCAAACATACCTTAATGATTTTGAAATTGTCAAAATCACTTTTGTCATGATCAAAATTACTCCAAAACATATCTTTAATTATTCAAAAATCAATTTAGTATTTGATTTTACAATTTTAAATCGATTTTCATTCCATAAAAATTGATTTTAAATAATCAAAAACATATTTCAAAGTGACTCTTAGACATACCCTCAGTGGGTGGGGGTTATCAGGGGATGCCAATAAGAAGCAACAAGCTCAAAACTTAAGCTATAAAATGTCGAAGAAAAAACACACAAATGCATCCATAAGAAGAGGAAAACAAGGTAGAAACAACTGAAGAGAAAGAGTAGAACCAGTGGGGAGAGGGCCACCGCATTGAGAAAGTCGAATGAAGCTGCCAATGCCAGAGGCAGATCCAAACGGTAAAAGAGCCATGGAGGAATCTTCATCTTCAATCGCCATCGCCATATTTCCCCACTTTGATCCTGCGAATTGTTACGATACGATTAAAAACCCTAGAAAAATTTGAGTCATTTGATGATCGGGTCTTCAATCGAAAAACAGCCGAGTAATTAAAGGAAATTACCTATTATATGGTGGAAGCCTGCAGAAATCAAAGCTCCAAGAAGGAGCAGAGAAACAGAGCAAAACGTGGAGAAAATTGATGAAGCCATGAGCATTCAACGAATTCATAAAACAATCTTTTAAAAGGAAAATCTGAATATGATGACCCCCTTTAGTTGATTTCAGAAAGGTGCAACCAATTGATCTATGGAAGGTCTAGGAGGGAAATTGTTTGGGATTGACTTACATTGACAAAACCTTCTAGAAATGGGGCCCGTTTTTCAAAGACAAGTTTTTTTTTGTTTATTATTATTTTTAGGGTAAAAAATAATTTATATCCCTAAACTTTAGGGTGTATAAAAAAAAATCATAAACTAATAATTGTATCAATTTAAATTCTCAACTTTCACAAGTACATCGATTTATACCTTTTATTAGATTCCGTTTAAAAAACATTATTTTACATGTGTGCAAACTTATGTTTCTATTCATTAAACTTCTGAACTTTCATAAGTGAATCAATTTAATTAATTTAGACCATCCGTTTCAAATAATTGACGATTTTCAAATGGAGGGTCTAGATTTTTGAAGAAGTCTACACACATGTTAGAATTGATGCATGAACGATTTTCAAATTGAGAGCCTAAATTGATTCACTTATGACAGTTTAAGGGTATACTTGATGGAATTATAAGTTTGGACATGTGTAAACTATTTTTTTCAAACAGAATATGACAAAATGTGTAAATTGATATATTTATAAAAGTTCATGGTTTAAATTGATACAATTATTAGTTTTGGGTTTTTATTGATACAACTCTCAAAATTTAGGGGTATAAATTGCCTTTTGCCCTTATTTTTATTTACCTTCTGGGCATGTGAATTTACAGTTTTACGCTCGAGTCAAATAATTAAACAACCGTTCAAGTAAAAACCTCCAATCCAGTTTGTGTTCTGGTGGCTCCACATTCTATCACACCCCACTTTCCCGTTGAAATTTCTTGCTTCAAGTCACTTCGTTCAGTTTGGAATCACAGTTATTTCTCAATGTATATTTTTATTGTTTTAGCTTACTTTCATGTCTATGCATGAACATCGCATGAACAAACGCCTGAATTACTTGAACTTAAGAACATGTGAAATCAAATTTGTTTTTTTAATTTGTGGATCGACCGAGTTAACACGTTGTCATTATCACGATGGGGTTTACGATCACGGTGTGTTAGTCATATTACACGATCTAGTGATGAATATTTTGATACCTAAACCCTATGATCACAATGATCATCACACCCCATGATTGTGGTACGTGATGTACGTCGCGATAAAATATAATGTCTCTAGTTTGAATTCTTTTTGTTTTTTTTTTAAGTTATTATCTGTCCTCGGTTGTTTGTTTGCAAGAATATCAAAAATGAAGTGATATTACTTTTGTCTAGCCCATCTTGAGAAAACCATCAGTCTGATTAAGAACAAATTGACTAAACAGTAACTCAACAAGTTTAGAAAAACATGTTTTGGGCCTCTCTTGGACGTAGCTGGTATTTAACGGTCAACTAGTGCATCACCTATTGCTAAGGGAGGTGGAGGAAAGGAGGCACAATGTTATGAGTTTTAAAGTACAAGGGGACAAAGCCTCATCTCCAAGGAGGACTTTAATCTAGTACTAATGGGACTATGGCCTTCTAAAAGGATGATAAGATTAAGTGATACGAGTTGTGTAAGATTACGACATCTTGTCTTCATGGATAAAACTCCTATGAGTGCTAAAGACCAAACTCCTATGAGTGCTAAAGACCTAAAGAGCCACGTTTGAGAGCTTCTAGTTTTTCTATGACAAGGGTGCAATGAAGATTGGCATTGATTGTATTAATTGAACTTGTCGTGATAGCAAAAGATTGAAAAACACGCGTCAATATAAGTCTCATCAACATTGGGCATGACTTGGAGGTTTTTACCAACTATGAACGGTCCACCCACATTTTTTATAGCACCACCTTAAGGAGTCTTGAATGGCAAAGTGGAGACATTTTGTCAAACCCACCGAACATGCTTGTCATACGTTTAAACATATAGCATGAAAGGGTTCGAACATGCCTTCTAGCTAGGTATTTGTCAAGGTAGTTTCTTTTTATTTAATGACTTCTATTTGATTAGTTACACTAACAATGTATATGTTATTGTAGGTATGGATGTATAAGACTCTGTCGACTATTGATGACCGAATGGCCAATGAATTGAATAATGTTACCATCCCACATATCATTTGTTGGTCTTGTGTGCACACTCTCCTTCATTCACCTTGCTTTAGAGGGAGGTTATCAATTCTTAACAGTCAAGAAATATTTGCTTCAAATTTCTCTGATTTACTTATTCTTTACTTCATTATTATTATTTTTCACAATTTTCTATATAGATGATCGTTACATTAAGACTTGCAATGACGGATGAAAAACGTCGTCGTTACAAGGATGATAGGATGAATGGACTAGGGTTGGCCTCATGTTCATCCCCTTTGCATAGTCATAACAAGGAGGATGCTAGGGATTGAGTCAACAACTACAACACTAGAAGTTGAGGACTTATGCAAAGTCAACAGAAAATAGTGTGTGGGCACCTTTGGGAGATTAGAAGAAGAAAAATCTTCCTCTAATTGGCTTTTGGAGGAAGGAAAGGTCTGTGGAAAAATACGGCAAGTTTCCACATAATATGTCAGTTTCTACGTTTAGTCTATGTTCCCCTCCTAGTGTTTGTTCCAAAAACATAGTAGGATTTAATTATCTAATTATTAGATAATTGTGGCTTTTAAATTTTCATAATTACTTATTAATGACTCTCATCTTATGAGTTTTGGATTCATGTACTCTTGCATGGATCCCAAAACCAAGTCTCATCCCATTGGGCTTCTAAAACTCAGTGGACCCTTTCCATCTAATTGGACATATAGTTGACCCAATTAACCATAATTAATTTAATAACAATCCTATTTATCATTAATTCCAAAAATTAAGACCCCGTTTGATAACCATTTGATTTTTGGTTTTTGGTTTTTAAAAATTAAGCCTATAAATACTACTCCTACCTATAGTTTTACTTGTTTTGTCATATACTTTTTGCCTATGTTTTCAAAAATCAAGTCATGTTTTGAAAACTAAAAAAAGTAGTTTTCAAAAACTTGTTTTTATTTTTAGAATTTGGCTAAGAATTCAAATACTTCGTTAAGGGAGATGAAAACCATTATAGAGAAATTGGGGGAAAACAAGCTTAATTTTCAAAAACCAAAAACCAAAAATCAAATGGTTATCAAACGGGGCCTAAACAATTCAATTAATAATTAAATAATTGTCATTATTTAATTTTTTTTCCCAAACAAGTGTTAATTAAAGAGGTTAACAAGTTAGTAGGGGACCTTATGGAACTACAACTTTAATTCCAATAGCTAATAACTGATTAATTAAACTCTTTAATAAATCAATTTCACCATTAACCCAAGGTGGCTCCACTATAGACCTAGGACTGCATTTTTATGCATTACAATTGAGTTATGTCCATGGATATAATCATAACTACTTATATGATCCTTTACTAAATGATTTATGGTTTCATTTGGGCGAAATTACCATTTTACCACACTTCTTGAAGTATCAAGAAGGTGAGTACCTTATTATCCAAGCCATAAACCAACACATCAGGTGAATCATTTATATATACACTCAATAAAATAAGTCCACACGTTGCACTTTCCACTATTAAGTGATTGTGAATACCATCTTGTGCAAATGTTTCTAGCTCATCACTTGAATGTGTTCCCAAGACAAAGGACTTATTAGGCGAACATTCAATTTCCCTCACCCATGTGTACGCAAATAGCACACATGTATTGACAGAAGTTCATAACACACTCAGGATTGGTCAAATGAATACACGATCATCCTATTGATGTGTCTACATTTTCTTTAATGGTCTTACAAAAAACTACATGACACATTGCGGTCTAGTCTTATGTAATCTCATTATATACGATAATTTCACTCACAAACCACCACATGAATGATCTAGATAGGACCATTTATAATAATTACAAAGTGAAATGTATCGATAGCATTACTAGAATAAGATCTCCAATTATATCTATGTATTATAGACTAGTCAAGCCACTACTCTTATACAAGACCCGTTGTATGTCCGGTTACATACCCAGTTTTAAGAATAAATCTAGTGGATTAGGAGCGATTTAACCATAGAATGTCAATTTCTAGACTAGTTTTTTTTTTTAAATATTTTTTATTTTTAAAATCTCTCATTTTCTTCTCGGCACTTTACCTTTCTCTCTTTAACACACTCTGTCTCCGACAATTCATGCTCTCTTTCCTTCCTTTCTTACGTATCTTTCTAACATTTCTCTTACTTTTATATTAAGAATGAACTTATTGAATCTACAATTGTGAAATCTTAGCCCCGTTTGATAATTATTTAGTTTTTTATTTTGGGTAAATTTATGCTTGTTTTTCTATAATTTCTTTATCATAGTTTTCACATTTCTTAAGAAATATTTGAATTCTTAGTTATATTCTAAAAACAAAAACAAGTTTTTAAAAACTATTTTCTTTAGTTTTCAAAACTTGGCTTGTTTTGAAAACATGACTAGAAAGTAGATAACAAAGCAAATAATCTCATAGGTAAAAGTAGTGTTTATAAGCTTAATTTTCAAAAACCAAAAATAAAAAATCAAATGGTTATCAAATAGAGCATTTAGTTATCAATTAATAATCAATATTTGAATTCTGAAACCTCAGGTCTCGTTTGATAACAATTTCATTTTTAATTTTATGTCTTTGAAATGTATGCTTGTTTTCTCCCAAATTCTTTACTATGGTTTTCGCATTTCTTAAAAAAAGGTTTGAATTTTGAGTCAAATTCTAAAAACAAGAACATGTTTTGAAAAACCATTTTTTTTAGCTTTTAAAAACTTGGCTTGATTTGAAAACATTGTTAGAGAGTAGATAACAAAAAAACAAAGAAACTCATAGGTGAAAGTAATATTTATAAGCTTAATTTTCAAAAACCAAAAACAAAAAACCAAATAAATCAATATTTGAATTGTACAAAAGAACAAGTTATAAAAAAAACTATAGTTATATGTATCCTTTGTTTGATTTATATATGATTGACAGTTCAAAATTTGTGCGAGCTAGAGAAATCAAATAAATGAAATCTCCGGTAACGACACCAATTTGATAGTGAGCTTGTCGAATGCCGAATCAAATACATTTATAATAACTGATCTAAAATTAACTACTTGTAGTAATTAATAGTGGACCAGGTCGAACCACAGGGAACCGAACTAAAATTAATTTCTATTAATTGGTTTATCTATTGACATGGACTAGGGGGAATTAAACATAAAAGTAGAAAGAATGACCGAAATAGTAAAGATAAAGACTACGATCTCACCTCAGACACCGATTCAGAATTAAACTAGGTAACAATGCAATTTTCGATCATAGACAACCAACAAGATATCTAGTCAACAGTTTATCACCTAATCGACTTGTTGGTAAAACTAGCTAAGCCTGATCTAAGCAAGCTTAGATCCCCTAAATCCCAATTAACCCAACCTAGCATCAAGTTAATTAACCTAATTAGGCCTAATTAGCTGGGCATGATAGCGTTCCATACTAACGTAGCTAATCACTTTAAGCTCTAGGGATTGATTAAGACAAGCTAATTAAACTAGGCATGCATTCCTAATTTAACAAATTCGCTCTCTTGATTCTTAAGTCATGGTGTGCAAACTACATGAGAGACTAGCCTCTACGATGCAAACACGGTCCGATCTTATTGCTACCTCAAACTAGAGATTACAAGCATGTCCGATGCGAATAATTTGTCAGGCTATCTACGAACATGCTCATACTATAAGCATTAAAGCAAGAATCAAGAGATAATAAACATGCTAAATGATATTCAAGCTACTTGTTACTTTAAACTAGCCTAGAGCACAAACTCGATGTGTATAGAGGGTCAATCTAACTACGAGCATGCACAATAATAAGCAAGGATAAAGAGAAGCAAGAAGCTACTGAAAGACATAAGGAAATTAAGCATAATCTCACAAAAATTACATTGTACCATAGTTTACAACCAAAATCGGCGTTGAATGCTTAGCCAGACATTAAACTGAGCCTTCAAAAGACCGAGGATTGACCAAAAACTCCTAATCTACTGGAAAATAGAGAGAAAAGACTAAGGTGGTCTCATTACGATGGACAAAAATGGAGACTAAAGACCTAGGGCACGAAAAAATGCTTTTATAGAAATTGCGGCAATGTTGAGATGCTACAAGCAGCGTCTTGACATTACCCTTAATTGGACCAGCTTCAAGGGGGCCTCGCGCGCAGGGTCTTGGGACGTTTACTATGACAGCGTCTCGACGCTGTCCTGCATCCACCCGTTCTGTCCTTTTTGCAACGTCTTGACATTCCAAGCAGTGTCGAGACACTCTTGTCTGGGGCATTTTTGTCAATTTTCTTCTAATCTTCAGTCAATTGCTCAAATGACCTCCGATTTGGATCGTTTTAACCTTGATTGGATGCAAATACTCTAAGTTACACTTCTTGCTCAAATACCTACAAAATAAACAAATAAACACATAAATTCTAACAAACTAACAAGAATTAGGCATAATAAATTATGACTATTTTGGTCCTATCAAATACCCCCAACCTAAACCTTGCTAGTCCTCAAGCAAGACAAATATTAAACAACAGAAACAAGATAAATTGGATTTTAAGCTTCATAACTCTAACCTCAATGCTCAAGATAACAAATCAAATGCAAAAGGGTAAAGCACAATCAAACAAGCCATCAATAGCCTTTTTCCAAGCATTTCTTGCCTGAGTGTGTGCAGTTAGCTTACCTAATGAGGTCTTTACAAGCACGAGATAGGTTTACGGGGTTCACAATCTATCTTCCCCTACACTGGTCTTAGACACCAATTATTTAGGCTTCCTAACCCTCAAGAGAGTAATAAACTACTAGGTGCCTAGAATTATCCCCAGGGCGAACTTGCACCATTTTATTGTCAAAGGCACTGACTTTCACACAACTATCGTAGGGACGCTTACCTAGAGCACTTGCTCAATAGGTGGCCTAACTGATCACGATAGTGGCAGCTATTTTTACCTTCGACTATTTTCAACATATTACAAGCTTATTTTCTTTTTTTTTTCTTTGCTTTTTTTCTTTTCTGTCACTAAAATGAATTTTCTTTTGAGCTCACTTTCTTTTCTCTTTCTCTTTCAGGCAAATAAAACACTTTTTCTCCCTAAGCTTACTAGCTATCATGCTCGATCACTGTCAAAGTAATGTCTAGGTCTATCGGGGTGACAACAGACATATGAATCCTATAATACTACCATAGGCATTCAAGACATCAAAAGGGAAGCTAAGGTGCTCAAAAACATACAAGAAACTCAAGGAAAACTTTTTTGAATATGCTCATATCAGGACAAGATAATCATGTTTCATCAATTTTCAAATAACCACGCTTTGGAGAGCATCTCATAGATCGTCCTAATCATGCAACAAACATCCAATTTCTCCTTCAAGATAAGCTCAAAACTTTCAAAAAATTTCAATAAAACCTCAAAATTTTCTCAATTAATCAAAATTACATGCTTAGCACAATCAATCAAAAGTTTGAGCTTAGGTGCTCAAGGACTCACAACAACAACCCAAAAGAGAGGTTCGAGCTCAAATGCTCAGGGACTCAACAAATCATGCTAAACACTTCAATATTCAAAGCTCGATAATCACAACCTCCACCCCTAACCTAAATTTATACATTGTACCTAATGTATCAAGATCTAAAAACATGCAAGGACAAAGATAAAGGGAACATAAAAACTCCCCTAGGATGTAAAGCACATAGGATAGTGGTGGTGGGGCGGCAAAGACCTCTTTCAAGAATGATAATTTTTTTTTCTTCCAAATGTCACTTTATTACCTACAAAAAGAGACTAAACAAGCTAAACCACGAAAAAGGAAAAACAAAAAGCAGTAAAGAAAGCAAGTAATATCTTTCTAGAATTTAGGATTTCTTACTTGTGCAAGTTGTATACTTCAAGGCTATTTAAGCTTTCCTTTGGACAGCTGCAGGGGCTCTCTGAGTGTAATCTTTCTAGATAATAGTTTTTAGAGTTTTTCTCCCTTTTCCTTTACTTTTCTTTTGGCACTATATTGAACCAATGGCGAACCTTGGCTACATCATCACAATGAGCCGCTAAGGTAAGTGTTCCAATCATAGATCGGTGTAGCCAATTGCAATGTTGTGAGGCTCGAACTTTAATGTAGTTTTCTTATAATTGCAAGTGTTCTTTGATTCCTATATTTATTTTATGAGCTCCCCTAAAATCATCAACTCTAACAAACGTCAAAGTTAATGCTAATTACCTAAACAATTTGGCACGAAATCGTTCAAAATTATTTAGATAAAAGCATTAAGTACTTTGGAAAGACCAAGACAAACCGGTTAGATAAAATAACTTCAACCTAACCAAGATGCTCCTTTAATTCTTAGAATTAAATATGCAAGCTATGCAATTATGGAAACTCATAAAACACACACATGTACAAGGTTCAATCAACACAACAATTACAGATCATGCATCATGAATAGAAATCAAGCATATAAAGCGATCGAGACGTCAATTCAATAAAAAAATATTTTGGTCGATGGCATATTCCTTAATTAGTTAAGTTATGCTTAGGTTGACAATCTGGTTAAAATTATTAATGAGCATCATCTAGCATAATCTTTAAATGACTTATGATTACATTGATCTCCAAATGCAAAAACCCTATGAAAACCACTGACTATCGACCTATTTCTCTTTGTAATGTGGTGTATAAGTTGATTTCGAAAGCATTAGTGAATCGATTGAAAGGTGTTCTTAAGACAGTGATATCCTTAAATCAGAGTGATTTTATTTTTGGGATGTTTCCGATTGGATGGAAGTTCTTCTGAAATCAATTATTCAGGCAATCCCTTGTTATTCCATGAACTGTTTTTGAAGTCTTGTTAAGGGAGCTTGAACGCCTAATGGCTTGTTTTCGGTGGTGGGTGGGGGATGGAAGGATGGGAAATAAGTCCAACTTTTTTATTTCAACAGTAAAGAGTTGATCATATTCTTGCATGTAAAAATATTTGCAATGTAATTAACATTTCTTTCAAAATATTATATGACAAATAAGGAGAGGATATTTGAACTTTCTACTCATAGAGTGTGAAATTGAGATCAAGTTGGTACTTTGGTTGTTTGTCAGGTGTGAACAAACCAAAATGTTTCTCCACTTCAGAAGACTTCATATTTTCATCAAACATAGAAAACAAATATGTTTCGATAGCTGTTCCTGGCCTTCTTGGAGTCCCATGTCGAACAAATTTAATCAAACTTGTATAGTATTTATCCGCAACTGCATTTTCAATTGTAGTAGCAGCGCTTCCACCCCATGGCCAACCGCTCTCTGATACCACAATCGACACATTGGCTCCACCAGACTTCTCAAGAGCTGCGTAAAGAGCATCAACAATTGCTTCAAAAAGGTTGTTGTATTTCAATTTGCCATCGGGAACAACTTGCAACCCCGTGAACAAAGCATAATCAAGGCTGATGCTCGAGGGGTAATTGATATAAGAATAGTAGGGATACACATTAGCAAGAAGTGGTGAACCATTCTTAGCCAGAAAGCTGACAATTGGTTCCATAAATTCACGAGCCTTGGAGCTAAATGAGCCTGAAGAAGGAGGAAAAGAGACCCCCAACAATTGAGCGGATATTACAGTGGAAACCTTTATTTGATTCTTCAAATTGGCTGATACAATTGCACTATAAATGTTTCTCATGGCCGGTAGAACATAACCAGCAAAAGAATCAGATGGTGACACTTCATTTCCAACAGTAATGTATCGAAATTTGACATGCAGCCCGTAGGCTTGAATGTTCCTTTGGACCCAGTTTGTTGCAGAAGAAAGATTAACAATGCTCTGAAGGTCCCTATTAGGGATTCCTACAACAACTTCTATGTTCGATCCTTGGAGAGAATTTAATATAGCTTTGTCAGGACTATAAATCCTCATCTTTTTTATGCCATTGCTTTTGTATAGTTCGACTACTTCTTTGGGTTCTGGTAAATTGTCTCCCATGCTTCCATAGCAAACACCAATGACTTCTGCAGTTGCGACTAAATGAATGCACATAAAGGTGACGTCTTGATCAGTTTAAAAGGCAGAAAACACAGATTCAAGCAGCATAAATTGTTCACCCAGCCCAAATAGAATAAATCTATTAAAGATTTGGCAAGAAGCTAAGCATGCATGTTTATAAATTCTGTGATATACTCAAAAGTTGAATGCAAATCAGATGTCAATAATATTGAACAAAACGAAAATACAATTTTCGAGTGTTAAAACAGAATCAGAAGACAAACAAGAAACACAGAAAATATAAAGCGACACACAGATTTACGTGGTTCACTAACGGTGTGTTAGCTACGTCTACGGGCAGAGGGAGAGAGTATTGAGTACAGAGTAATACAAAAATATATCGGATAAGAGTTTAGAGGATTTATATATGGCATCCATCTAACATAAGAATAGGCCCAAAAAGCCCAAAATTACGAAAAATAAACCAATCCCCCCTACTTGGTCACCAAATAACATATTCAAGGCATTTCTCCATCGAGTATGAGAAACGTTTGAAACAATCAAACTCATTGGATATTAAGTGGAGACGGAAATATATATGACATTAGTATGTGGTTAAAAGATTAATTTAATTCACAAAAACCCAGTACATGAACTATTAATTTCAATCGGAGAGAAAATGAGATTGCAAAGATTCAAACTCAAGATTTCTTACTATGATATAACGGTAAATAACCACTAAACCCAAAAATTTAAGCATATAGGTTATGGTTTTCAATCTTAGAAATACATGAACAAGAACAGGAAACATAGTAGAAACAAGTGATGTGAAATAGTACCAGTGGGGAGAGGGCCACCGCATTGAGAAAGTCGATTGAAGCTGCCAACGCCAGAGGAAGATCCAAACGGTAAAAGAGCCATGTAATCTTCATCTTCAATTGCCATCGCCATAATTCCCAACTTTGATCCTGCTTCACCACAAAATGAAAATTGTTACGATACGATTAAAACCGTAGCAAAATTGAGCCAACTGATAATCGGTTTTGCAATGGAAATTCGAGCATCATTGAGAAAACACAGAGATGTTAAAAGGAAGTTGGCTATTATTTCGAAACCTGCAGAAATCAAAGCCGCAAGGAGAAGTACAGAAACGGAGCAAAACATGGAGAAGATTGATGAAGCCATGAGTTTGAAGAGAAATCCCAACTTTACGGCGATTTCATTGAATCTTAGTTATGGAAATAATACATCGCATATGCTGTTGACGCACATTGACTTCTGTGGAGCTGAAAATTCTATGGATACTCGCCAGGGTAAGGGTAACAGTCTTAACTGAAAACCCATCAAAACGAACCGATATAGTAGTTTGGTTCGATTTTTTAGAAGAAAATTGGACATGATTTTTGTTTTGCCAAAATCAACAAATATTGGTTCGGTTCGGTTTTCGTCCGAAAAAACCATTAAAAAATCGAACCGAACTGAGGTATATATATACCTCAAAAAAGCCATAAATCAAATCACATTCCATTTTTGCGTCGTTTTATCCGTTTTCTTTCAATTAATTTTAAAGTAACAAAATGAGATTGTTAGCTCTATGAATTCTTATTGAGGTTTGAGATATTTTGGGGCAAAAAACACTAATATAGGAGCTCAAACTAGGAAGTAAAATAGCAAAAAATTTGTTTAAAAAAAGACAAAAAAATCGAGAACATAACCGAAGAGAAACCGAACAGATGGACAACCGAACCGACGATTTTGCTCTTTATTGGACATTGGTTCGATTCCTCTTTTGCTAAAACTGATTGGATCGGTTTGGTTCTCGATTTGGCCTTAAACAGATGAAAACCGAACTGATATCACCCCTACGCCGGGCATTGGAGGTTGACTGGTTGAGACCTCTTATTCTTGAATCTTGCTATCATTAGCTAATGGAAAAATGGGCTTTGGATATGCAAGTGTTATACATATACTTGGTTAATTAGGCCCGAACTCATAGGTTTTTTAAAATTGTGTTTGTTTTCTCGTTATTTGATTTTTTTTATTTATGTATTTTTTTTCAAAATTTGGCTTGCTTTTTGAAAACATATGTATAAAGTAGATAATAAAATAAGGAAACTCATAGGTGAAGGTAATATTTATATGCTTCATTTTCAAAAACCAAATAGTTATTATATGGGACCTTAGTATTTTAAATTTCGATTTGGTTCTAAACTTTTTTCTTTTCAGATATATTTGGGAGTGGTTTTAGAAATAGTTATTTCAACAAAAATGATTTATTTAGAAGTGATTTAATAAAATTAATTTTCATATAATCATTTTAATTTAAGTCTGTTTGATAATCATTTTGTTTTAGAATAATTAAATATATACGCCATTTGAAAACTCTATTTATACAAATATCTATATTTCAAAAAAAAAAAAAAAAAACAGCTTTGTCAATGCTATGCCGATTGAAGACCAAAATAGACTTGAATTTACATGTGTTCCCATAATGTTATTTTTATAATTAATGTAAATTTGGAAATTAAAAAAAATGAGGAAAAAATAAAAATGAGATTTTCCATAATTGTTGGTAGCATTGATTAGGTTATTTATAATTAATGTAAATTAAAAAATTAAAAAATAAAGAGAGAGATTTTCCATAATTGTTGGTAGCATTGCTTTTGAAATAACCCCCACCTTCGATTTTCACCTCGAATTGGTGAATGCTTTTCTATTTCCGGCGAGCAAGCTTTTGTTTCCTTCGAATGATGTGATTGTGCTTCCTTTTCCAACAAACAATCTTATTTTTCCGAAGAATAACCATAAAAAAAAAATAGTAAATTATAAATGAAAATGGAAAGAAAAAATGAATTAAAAAAAGGAAAAAAAAAAAGCAATCATTTTATAAAAATTTATATTAAAAAATTAAAAAATATATATAAACGTATGAAAGTCATCTCTTAAAGAGACGACTTGCAGACGCATGTTCTTGAAGAGACGACATTCAACCACCTAAAAAAACTACAATATTTCAATAACAAGTTTGAAAAATGCTATATTTTAATAATAATTTTGGAAAATTACAATATTAATAAAAAAAATCCCTGACTTTCTGCCCATTGTTGTGTTATTTTTATTTATTTTTTTATATAGTGTGTTGTCTTGTCGCATTAGTGGAGCCACCTTTTTTTTAAAAAATATATATATTTATTTATTCTGTACTTTTTTTCACACCTTAGTTTTATTTTGAGAAAAAAACATTTTTGACCCCTAAACTTTATATGTTGTATCAATTTTAACCCTGAACTTTCAATTTCATCAATTTAAACCTCAAACTTTGTAAATTGTATCAATTTTAACCCTGGACTTTTAATTTCATCAATTTAAACCTCAAACTTTGCAAATTGTATCAATTTTAACCCTATACTTTTAATTTCATCAATTTAAACCTCAAACTTGAATAAGTGTATCAATTTACACATTTGTTTAAATTTTCGTTTCAATCACCATTAGAAAGATTTCCCACATATGTCCAAAGTCACATGTTGCTCTATGATAGGTATTTATTTGTTATTTTTTAAAAAAATAAATTTACTAAAAGAATAATTAAACAATTCCAGATCGAATCACCACCATCATGAAAACCACGAACTCGACTTTCGAAAGTAGGACTCACACAAAATGAACACTTGTGTGTATCCCTCGCTATTGGTGTCAATACCAATGACGACAAGTATAAAGAAGATTGAGCTCAGCTAAAATGCAGGAGAGAACATAAAAGGCGTTGGCAGACAAAATGACGCCCATGAACACAATGAACTAGTCTAGCCGACCTTGTCGGCCCCGTCAATAATCTTTCAGGGGATTAAAGTGACATTGATGTTGGAGAGAAAAAAGACAAAAATTCTAACTAGGGTGATGATTCTGAAAGTCTCACGGCATTGCAGTGGATGGAGGACAAATCAAGCTAAAGGTTGATGAGAAATTAAAAAAAAATATTGGCAAACGATTCAAAAAGGAGAGTACTCCATTGAGAAAAAATATGGTGCAAATAAGTTTTGTTTCTACTAAAAGCTAATTAAATGAAAAAAATATAGCAGAATCAGATAAGATAAGAAATAAAAAAAAAAGTGAAAAAAAGTCATGCTCTAAATCGAAAGACATTATGGAGAGTCTATTCCAATTTTTATTTTTTAAAAAAAAATAACAAATATGTACCTATTATAGAGTAACACGTGACTTTGGACATGTGTGGAAAACTTTTCTAATAAAGATTGAAATGGAAACTTAATCGATGGTGTAAATTGATACACTTATTCAGGTTTGAGGTTTAAATTGATGAAATTAAAAGTTTAGGGTTAAAATTGATACAATTTGCAAAGTTTGAGGTTTAAATTGATGAAATTGAAAGTTCAGGGTTAAAATTGATACAACATGCAAAGTTTAGGGTCAAAAATGCTTTTTTCCCTTTTATTTTTATTTTATCACTTTCTTTCTTTATTTCATTTTTTCTTTCTCTTAATTATTTCGTGTTTGTTTATGTTTTTATGTTTTGGTTATTTTATTTGTTCTATTTCACAAAATATTGATCTTTTTCATGTCTTTGTCTACTTTGTTTTGTGGCATCTTATTATTTTTTTTGGCATATCCATCATGTTCTCAAATTGATATATGCATGGTTATAGTGAATCGTATTAATCTTTTTCATCCATACTTTTTTTCCTATAAAAAAAATGTCCTACAACGGAATCTATAAACATTAGGAAGTTCGATTTTCTAGTTTTCCTGAGGTGAGAAGTCAATTCTTTGGAAGTTCGAGATTGATTTCAATATGTTTTCTTAAATTTTCAACATGCTTGTATATTGTGTTTGTTTGCCTATTTTCCATGAATTGATTATTATGCTAGCATGATTTGTTTTTAAATTGCATTTGCATATAATGCTTGATTTCGGTTTTCTTGATTATTCTTAATGTTTTTCAATCTCTTTTTAACTCTTTTATCCTATTACAAAATTATTTTCAAATCTTTAAAATTGTTATTTTGTGTTTTTAAAAGTTTTAAAACCAAAGTGTAATTTCCAAAGCATTTTGCAGTTTTTTTCTTAAAAAAAGTAATTTTCAAGACCCTTTTTTTTCTAAAAATTCCTACTACAGAATCTAGAAATATTTGAGAGTCCAAATTTCTAGAAAGAATTCTTGAGGTGAGAGATCATTATTGTTAGGAGCCTGACATTTTGATCCAAAAAAAAAAAATGAATTTAATTTAAACAAAAAAAATTATTTTTTTTTAAAAAAGAACTTTATTTTATGACAGGATGAAAGAGGATGAAAGACTATCCTATGATGGAATTCAAAAATTGTAAAAATTTTACATATTCTTGAGGTGAAGAATATTTCCTAAAGTCTTGAGAATATATTCAACATAGCCAAATTGATGGATATTTTTTACTTATTTTATGAGATCGTGACTTCGAATATTGGAGAAATGAGAGAAAAAATAAGACATTATTTTAAAATCTTATTTTTTCCTAAATAAACCTTTCTTTTAAGACCCTTTTCAATTCAAGATAGAATTTGGCCACCGTTTTTTAAACAGGTATTGTGAAGTGCTAACACCTTCTCCATACACAAACAACTCTAGAGCCCAAATCTCGTTTTTGGATACCATTTTTGTTCTTTTTTAAGAAAATTTTGTTTTATTTTACTTTGGTGCCCAATCACACCATAAAAAAGATTAGTGGTGACTCCTTTTAAATTCTCCCTTTTGATGACGTCGGCCCCTTTTTGTTGCAGGCACGTGGCGACATACAAAACATTTTCTAAGCCGCCAAACAAAGACCATACCCCAAAAAGACGAGAGATAAGTAGAAAGCATTCTTGGTTGAATAAGAGTAGATATTCATCCATATATATATAGACACAAAATATTACATTATAAATGAAGTGAGGAGATTCAAACTTTCCAACTATTGCCTACACGTATTAAACTTATGTTCCAGTCGTCTAATCGACCTTTTCTTAACTAAAACTAAGTTGGTACTTTAGTTTCTTGTCATGTGTGAATAAACCAAAATGTTTCTCCATTTCAGGAGACCTCAAATTTTCATCAAACATAGCAAACAAATATGTTTCAGTAGCTCTTCTAGGCCTTCTCGGCGTCCCACTTTGAACAAAGCTAATCAAATTTCTATAGTACATACCTGCATTCTCAATTGTAGCAGCTGTACCTCCTCCTGATGGCCAACCACTCTCCGATATCACGATTGACACTTTGGCTCCACCTGACTTCTCAAGAGCCACGTAAAGAGCATCGACCATTGATTCAAAAAGACTATTGTACTCAAAATTGCCATCTCTTATAGCAAGAGTTGGCGATTGCATGAACAAAGCATAGTCAAGGCTGATAGTTCGTGAGATATCAGTATAAGTGAAGTAGGGATACACATTAGCAAGAAGTGGTGAACCATTCTTAGCCAGAAAGCGAACAATTGGTTCTATAAATCCACCAGCCTCTAAGCTAAATGAGCTATTAGATGGAGGAAAGGAGGAGTTTGACAAGAAGCTGATGGATATTACTGTGGAAACCTTTATTTGATCCTGCAAATTGGCTGCGGAAATTGCACTATGAATGCTGCTCATGGCTGGTAAAACATATTGAGCAACGGGATCGGATGGCTGCACTTCGTTCCCAACGGCAATGTATCGAAATTTGACATGTGGCACATAGGCTTGAATGTTCCTTTGGACCCATTTTGCTGCGGAAGAAAGATTAACCATGTGTTCGAGGTCAGTATTGGGGATGCCTACAATGACTTCAATGTTCGATCCTTGAAGAGCATTTAATATAGCTGTGTCAGGATTATAGATCCTCATCTTTTCGATGGCGTTGCTTTTGTACAGTTGTACTACTTCTCTGGCATCAGGTAAATTGTCACCAAAGCTTGAATAGCAAATACCAACGGATTCTGCAATTGCAATCATATGAATGCTCAAACAAAAGTAATATACACGATCAGGTATAGTTAAATGCAAATAGCAACTCAGACCATGGATGTCAAAAATAATTGGAGAGAAGGAAACTACAGTATTTGAGTATGAGAAACGTTTGAAACAATCAAACTCGTGGGTTATTCTTGTTAGGTGTGGATGTAAATGTGACACATGCGCTCACCAAGTCCTTTTGATGTTATCTGAAATTGTAGGATCTTCTTCCTCTTTTGATCTTAGAAAAGATTTAAGGGTAGTAAGGACTGAGATGTTTGGAGATACTTTCAAAATCTTGGTTCTGGTCCTAATCCTAGGGGTTAAAAACTTAACCACTTAAAAATTTTAGTTGAGGTTGGGTTGGGGTGGACAAAGCCTTCTGAGATTAGCAGGTTGGGTCACAAGCCTAATGTAAAGAGTGGAGCCTCATAGCCTGGTTCTAGAAGGAGAAAAAAAAATTGAAGATTTCGGCCTATTTAATAATCATTTGGTTTTTAATTATACTTGTTTTCCTACAATTTCTTTATCATAGTTTTCACATTTCTTAAAAAACATTTGAATTCTTATTCAAATTTCAAAAACAAAAACTATTTTTTTTAGTTTTCAAAACTTGGCTTGATTTTTGAAAACATGGGTAGAATGTAGATAACAAAACAAAGAATCTCATAGTAAAAGTAATGCTTATAGGCTTAATTTCCAACAACCAAAAACTAAAAACCAAATGGTTATCAAATGAAGTCTTCGTATTTAGTTTTCTGTTTTTTAAAATTATGCCTACTTCCTCACAATTCATATGTTTTTTCCTTTCCTTACCAACACATTTGAATTCTTATCCAAATTTTAAAGGCAGCAACAAATTTTAGAAACCAATTTTTTTTTTAGTTTTCAAATTTCGGCTTCAATTTTAAAGATGTTTTTTAAATGTAGATAGCAAACAAAGTAATAGAAGGTTGGATTTTTTTTTTTTGTTGGAATTAATGCTTACAAGCTTATTTGCAAAAATCAAACCAAATCGTCATCAAACAAAGCCTAAGAAATCGAAATATGGAAATTTCCTATGAATCCCAAAATATCAGGAAGATTTTAGAATCCAAACGAGTTTTAGCTAAAACCATAGTTGGGGAATGGCATTCAGAAGCAACAAGCTCAAAATTAAACATATAGGGCCCGTTTGATAACGTTCCTGTTTCCTGTTTCTTGTTCCTGTTTCTCATTTTTCAGAAACAGACATGTTTGATAAACGATCCTGTTTCTTGTTTCTTAGTTTTTTAGAAACGTTTCTAAAAAAATGGCAGATTTTGAGAAACTTCAAAAAGTAGTTTCTCAAATTCTGTTTCTGTTTTTTTTCCAGTTTTCATACATGTATTCCTATTTCTATTTTTACTCATCTCTTCCCTCTCTCTTATTTCTCTCCCTTCCATTCTATTTTTTTCTTTTAATACTTTTTAATCTTTTTTTTTCTTCATTTTTTTTCTTCTTTGATTTATTTCTTTCTATTCGTTATCTCTCTTTCATCATAATCTTTTTTTCTTTTAATAGTTCATTATTTTTTTTTCTTTTTTTTTTTTTACTTTTTTCTTTTTTCTCTTCTCTCTTATTTTCTTATTTTCTTTTACTTTACATTAACGAGCTTATAGTTATTATTTTCTATTTAATTCTCTATTATTTTTTCTTTTGGTACAATTTTATTTTTTTATTAAATAAATAAACTAATAAGGTATTTCATGTTTACCATTAAATTTAAAAAATATATATACATTCTCTCTCTTTTTCTGATTTTACTTGCGTGTATTATTGGCTAATGCATTTTTAAAGAAAAATAAAAATAAAGTTTATTATTAAATTAAAGAAATGTGGGTATGTTCGATTTTCTGACCTTAGACAATTTACAAATTCGTCTAATTGAACTAACTCTTGTAAGTCAAAATAGTTCAAGGTGAATTGATTGAAATAAGAAATAACATTGCAAATCAAATTTGAATAAAATTTGAAGGATAACTTTTATTATTATTATTATTAATTAGGTGTTGGGCCTTAATAAAATATTATAACCTCTTTATAATTGTTTTATTTTTATTTTAATGCATGTTATATGTTTTATTATAGTATATGTATTAAATTTTATTTTTACCAAAAAACAAGAAACAAGAAATAAGAAACAGAAATAGTTATCAAACATGTTTCTGTTTTTAGTTTATAAGAAACAGAAACAAGAAACGAGAAACAGAAACAGGAAATAAGAAACGAGAAACAAGAACGTTATCAAACGGGGCCATAAATGCTGAGTTAAAACCACAGAAATGCATTCACATGAACGAGAAAGAAAACAAAGTAGACAAGTGATGGGAAAGAGTACCGGCTGGGCGAGGGCCACCGCATTGAGGAAGGCGAATGAAGCTTCCGATGCCAGAGGCCGATCCAAACGGTAAAAGAGCCATGGAGGAATAATCTTCATCTTCAATCGCCATCGCCATATTTTCCCACTTCGATCCTGCTTCATCATAACGATTCAGAATCCTTACGACACGATTAAAACCCTAGAAAAAATGAGCCAATTGACAATCGGTTCTTCAATCGAAAACAGAGATATCGATGGAAGGAAATTACCTATTATTTGGTGGAAACCTGGAGAAATCAAAGCTCCAAGGAGGAGGAGAGAGACGGAGCAAAACATGGAGACGATTGAAGAAGCCATGAGCGAGCGCTAAAACGAAAACCTCCTCATGACAAGACAAACAGAGGCAAGGCTCAGAGAGAAACTTGAAACCCTGTCGCCATGGTCAGGTCATTGGCAATCCAAGTCGGGGAAGCGTGTTCCTCTCTTCTCCCCATTTATGGCGATTTATTTCAATCTTTCGTCATACATCTCGGTTTTTTCTGCTGTTGATTCATTAACTTCTGTCGAGCTTGACCCAGATTTCAATGGAAAATTCAATTAGACATTGAAAGGGAGTATTGAAGGTTGACTCGTTAAATACCCCATTGGAGGACTTCTGCCATTCTGTTCGGAATCTAAAGAGATTTTAAATCCTTTGATTAGAAATTAAAATTTTTGTCTCGTTTAAAATGAGTATGATTCGAAAGGAATGAATTTAAAATTTTGTGTGTTCATGGCAACTAGAAAAGAAAATTAAAAGTTTACTAATATAGCTTTTTAGGGGCCGTTTGGTTTAAGGTTTTGCACATTCCATGGATAAATGATGCCTGTGAATAACATGTCGAAGAATGTTTGGTTATGAATGAGAATGCTATCAAATTTTTATAAGAATAAGCGATATGAACATTATGAGATTAATATGAGGAATTTTATATAATTATAGTGCAGTAATTAATAAAACAATCTAAATTAATTTAAAAAATGAATATAGTTTTTTCTAAAAGTTTATAATTAAAAATTAATTGGTTAGAAGTAATAAATAACAATTATTTAAAATAACTTCATACTAAATTAATCATAATTATAATTAATTAACTAAATTTATTGTTAATTAATGAATTGGTAGTTTATTTTACCATGGTATTGCATCAATTCATTGCATTTTACTGAAAAAATATGTATGCATTTAAATAAAATAATTTATTAAATTGAAATGGTTAAAGTTATATTGTATTATTAAAATTTCAATGTAATTATTGATGAACAAAAACAAAAAGAAAATGAACAAAAAGAAAAAATATATATATAAGAGAGGGAAAAAGAAGAAGAAAAAAATGATAGAGAAAAAAGAAGGAAAAAAAGATGTAAAAAATATTAAAGAAAAATAAAATAAATAATAAATAAAGGAAAGAAAGAAAGAAAGAAAGAAGAATGAGGAAAAGAAAAAAAAAATAATAGAAAAAAAAGTCGGGAAGAAAAGAAAAATAATAAATAAAATGGATAAATAAAATGAAGTAAGAATAATGAAAGATAGCAAGAAGAGAGAGGAGAAAAAAAAAAGAAAAAGAAAGACATAAAAGGGGGTTGAAGCAAAAATTGGTAAGAATTTTGTCAAAACCCATCAATTCATGTGGGATTGAAAAGATGTCAAATACCCATACCCATGGGTTTTATATACCTTCAACCAAACACGTGTTTTATATACCCATACTCATTCCCATCCTTTTATACCTCCAACCAAACGAGCCCTTAGAAGCTATTTGTTTCTTGGTAATCGAAGATTCTTATATCATGACAATCTAGATTATCATGTTTGAATTATGGAATCTTAAAATAGTCGGCAATCTTCATTTTAAGATTCCTCCTTCAAACATCTATAAAATTAATTATCTGCTACTAATCACGTTCTTTCTCTCTAATTAGTCTCATCAGTTGTTGTTTTTCTTTGAAAATACACTCTAATATGCTCTACTCCTTCTCTTCAAGGTATTTCATGTTTTCTTTCTTACTCTCTTCCTTATTTTTTTTTCTTATCTTTAGGGCATAAATCCCAACAGTAACCCAAACATTTTGTTGGGATTTATGCCCTAAAGTCTCGTAATTAATTAATTATTTAATACTTAATAATAATTTTAATTATTTTATTTGCAATATAATATTATCCATTATATGAAAAATTCAAGGTTATTAGTGTAATCTTGAAAAGTATGTGTTTGATATAGAGGAGGATCATGTTCAAAAAATAACCTAAAGAGTCATAGTATATGGATAAGGTTGGGTATCTTATCTTGGTAACACTATTAATACGGCCCACTTTGTAATAGTTACAAATGATTTGATCCAAATCATTCATGTGAAGACATGTGAGTAGGAGTATCTTATACAATGAGTTTGTATAAGACTGGACCACGAAATATTTAATCTCTCTTTATAAATCCGTTAATTGAGAAGATTAATATTTCATCAGGATGATCATATGCGACTCGATCTTAATCTTGAGTGAGTTATGAACTCCTGCCTGTGAGGGCTTGTCCTTTGATTTGCATGGGTGAGAGTGACTTTTATAGCCGATTCAATATGCCTACCATTTTGGGAACTTGACCAAATAGGGAGCTGGGAATATAATCTCACAAGATAGAATTCACTCATTCCCATATAGGATAAGTAGATTAGTAGTTCCCTTAAGTGCTGATTTCGAGACTTGAACAATGGGGCCCCACCCTCTCATTGGCACGAGAGGGACTTAGTACTTATATTATAAACAGATTGTTAATTAGAAAATCAGTGGTACTTAAGGTATAAGATGTAATTATAGGGGTAAAACGAACATTTGACCCAGCTGTAATTACGAACAACTCGTGAAGGATCGACTTGCATGTAATGATTATATCTATAGACACAACTTGTCCTACAGTGCATAAGAGTGCAACTCTAGGTTTATAGTGGAGTGACCTATAGTTAATGAATGAAAATTAATTAATTAATTTTGTATCATTTGAGCTTATAATCTGTAGGTCCATAAGGTCCCCTTGCTAGCTCACAATAACACTAAAAGATCAATTTAGTTGAAAGAAAATTTTGAAATATTCAAATTAATATTTAATACATTAGATATATTAAATATAAAAGAGGAAAATATATTTATTGTATTTGATACATTAAATATTAAAATAATTAATGTATATTTGATATATTAAATAAAAGATATTTATAGAATTTGAATAAGATTCAAATAAATAAATATCGTAGGAGATTTGAATAAGATTCAAATAAATATAAGATATATTTTCATATATTAGATATTAAAATATAATATTTTAATTATGACAAAGATTTTTCCTTAGTCTCTATAAATAGGACCCTTGGGTTGAGCCATTAGACACAACACACATCTCCTCAATAGAGAGAATTAAAGAATTATCTCTAGACCTCTTCCTCTTTAATCCCTTGTGGATTTTCTTTCAAGAGGCTCCTACAAGCCTTGGTTCTGTGTTCGAGTCATAGTCAGGAAGACTTTGATGAAGAGATAAAGATCCACCAGAAGAATCTCCATATTTTCAAGGTATGTTATGCTTAACCATAATATTATTATTTAATTCTAAATAAACTCAAACCGATTCCTACGCCTTCGCTTGGGTTGAATTAGATTATTCCCTTCACATTTATGTTCATTCAATTTAAATCAATTGTCCATACGTTCACGCTTATAGAGAAACTATAATCAAAGTCATTCGTGCATTCCAAGGCACATCTCTATAACCAAGCTCTAAAACTACTCACAGAAAACATAACATACGGTCAAGACTCCTTGAATACCATACTAGCAATCACGACTATTGCAAACCACTCAATTCAGTCATCGAACCTCTTTAAATACCATGCCAAAACATAATAAAGTGAACCCCTACTTGAATCCTTTACTAAGCCAATCATCCAATGTCAATCAAGCTAAAGCACATACTAAAGGAATCATACTCAATCATACATGCATTACAAAATCCATGAATTCCATATTCAAAGCATTAAGGAGTTATCCAATTAAGCTACTTACATTTTTAAGTAACAATAGTAGACACTTTCAAAGCATTCCAAACTCCCTTTGTAAGTTCTTAGCACCACCCAAATAATTCCAAGATCCAAGGAAACCCGCAACTCGAATACTAGATCCCAAATCGCCAAACAAAGTCCTAATAATAATTAACAAACCATTCTAAGATCCAACCATGAGTTCAATCAAGTTGTGACAAAAATCATCCAAGAAAACTTACCCAAATAGCACATTCACTTGCTGAATTTGATGTCGAATTGATCTGAATTCGACGAGTCAGCCTCTAAACGCAATGGGTAACCTTGAACAAAGTCCAACGCGTTATGGGTAAGTTTTAAACCAAAACAGTCCCTAAACTCAATGAAAAGTTCTAATACATTGACCAATTTAATGTCAACTCAAGTTTAGCTCCAATTGGGTTGGAAAACACAATACCCATATAAAAATTACCCCAAAACAGTGATCAATAGGTGCTGGACAGCAACCTAATTCGCCTAAAAAATTGCCCAAAACGGCCTCCAATTGCAATGGGTGTCTTGAAATTGAGTCCGACAATCAATGGATCACTTTGATTCACCAATTTAACCATCAAAACCAGTCTTAACAATTAAAATCTACCTTGTATCAATGTCGGAAGACTTACCCACACCAAATCGAGACCTAGAAATGGTTGTACGAATATTGTGCTTGCCGACAAACAATCTAGAAACACACCCCCTCGCTGTCCAAGCAAGCAGAGAGGGAGAGGAAAGTGCTTTCGGGGCGATTTGGGCGACTGCGAGGCGTGTGATGGGTGGCAATGCACGATTTAGAGGCGAACGGTGAATGGCACGCAACTGGTGAGAGACCGTGGTTCGCGATTTCAGGCGGCGCGCGCGACGTATGTTCGGCGATGGCCTACAAAAAGACGAAGAGGAAGATGGAGGTGGCTTGGGAGGGGCTGTGCGAAAGGGAGATGAGGGAATGAAATGGAGAGAGAAGGGGCTTAGGTCTCATATTTGTTTTCCCTTTTTCTTTCTTTTATTTTTTTTAAAAAACAAAACCCAACAACTTTTATTTTCCAACTTTGCCCTCCTCCTTTTTTATACTCCATAAACCCCAAAAAACTTGAAAAAAAAAGTGGAAGTTTAAACCAAACACTAATTTTGGGAGGCAAAAATTAAACACCAAAAAGTGTCGGGAGTTATATATATATATATATATATATATATATATATATATATATATATTAAAAAAATGAAAAAACGGGGGCGGGGATGGGGAACTGGGCAGGGACGGGGAATGTATTCCCTATCTCGATCCACATTTAGCTAACAGAAAAAAAATTTCTCCCACTCCCTCCTTATTCCTTGTTTAAACGGGGATTTCTCCGCCCCATTAGGGTGGTCTCCATGGTAAAAATGGACATATCTAATATATTCTATAGAATTTAACCATGGATCATATAATAATATAGTCAACAACCACTTGTTGTCGCACCCTTAACAATGCATCATCTCAAACAAAGATCTATCGAGTCTTCCTTCAACAACTTAGGACTTTTTATTTGATATCAAGAGATTTATCTACATTACATATGACTATGTTTTTTAACCTCGCCACTTTTTTGTTTGGCATTAAAGAATTCTATTGATGTAGCTAATTGGGTTTGACTTAGATACCACTTGTTAGAAACTTGGGACATGTCTTTCCATATTTCTATTATGGTATAATGTCCACTTTAAGCCTAAACCCACATGAATTTGTTTTTAGCTTTATCCTATAGGCCTCGTACTAATAGGTATATTGTTCTTAGTTATGCTCCATAGATCTTCTCCACCTCTTTCTAATCGATATGGGGCAATATGTTCCCATTCTTACCATCCATCTAGGATTTCTTAGATAATATTAAAATGTGGAAAAGGAATTGGGATAATTCTAGATATGGCCAAAAAGAATTGGCGGTTTTGGTCAATGGCCATTTGTTTTTTTTTTTTCAATTATGGGCACACGTTAAGTGCACGTGTGATATCTTTTTTTAAAAATCCCTGTTTTTTCCTTGTGTAGCTTCTCTCTCCTATTTTATTTAAAGTGTATCTAAACTGAAATCTTAAAGGGGGCGTTTGGCTCCTTGAGTTGAGTTGAGTTGAGTTGGGTTTTAAACCCAACTCACCGTTTGGCCCATGGATAAATTAACTCCCCACAAAAAAACTCAACTCCACCGACTTGCTACAGTGTTAGGATATTAACTCCACCGACTTGTACAGTAACCCTATTAACATATTTTATCACCGCTTCTCCAACGATCGGTGGCCACCTCCGGCGACCGGCGGCCACCGTCGGCGACCTTCTTCGACGACCTCCTGCGACCGACGGCCACCCCGACGACCTTCTCCGGCCACCGACAACCACCTCCTGCCACCCTCTCCGGCGACCGACGACCACCTCCGCGCGACCTTCTCCGGCCACCGACGACCACCTCCGGAGATCGTCAGCGACCTTCTCCAGCGACCGACAGCCACCTCCGACAACTAACGACCACCGATGGCGACCTTCTCTGATGATCGACGGCCATATGCGACAACTGACAGCCATTACCGACTACTTTTTCTGACGATCAATGGCAATCGTTAGCGACCATATTCAGCAACCGGCGTTCACCTCCTGCATCGTCTCCAACGACTATCCTCGGCAACAATTTCCAGCGACCGACGACATTCCCATGGTTCAAAATAATATGAAATGCACATGTACTTAGTTGGTTTGACTATCTACTCCAACAATCTTTCTTCGGACTTACAAACTTGATCCATTGTTGACCATTACTTAAATTTTGTGAACCATAATTATGTTTTGTGAATCATGTAAATAGGTCCTTGATGTCCTACTAATATTTTGTGAATATTCTACTCCTACATGACACTAATGTTAAAATATATTGTCATTTTCTTGTCATCTTGAAAAAGTAAACTACTGGCATTCTCTTTTCCAAAGATGTTCAATTTGGTACATGTGTTTAAACAAATGTAAACAAACAATGTTTCTTTGCAAAAAAAAACAAAACAAAAAACAAAACAAAACAATATGTAATGGTCAATGTATATTTTTTTTTTAAAAAAAACTCCCTCATAATGAAGACCCTCTTAGTAATTGAAAAAGATCCTAATAAGGTCCTCATTTGTAAGTTTCAAAGAAGTTCAATGTGTGTTTAGAAAATGAAACCTTAGATTTTTATATTTTGATAGTAGTTCAATTTGTGTTTAAAGAAAAATAAAACAGGTACATTGCCTTTTTTTCATTCATCAATTGTTATTTGTTGTTAGAAAGAATACAACATTTGATTTCTATAAATTGAAAGAAATTCAATGTGTAATGCAAATATTTGATTTCTATAAATTGAAAGAAGTTCAATGCGTAGCAGAAAGATAAAACAATGCTACATTGCCTATAGTTTGGAAGAAGTCAATTTCTAAAAAAAAAAGATAAATAATGATTTTTTTAAAAAAAATCAATGTTGATATATATATATATATATATTTAGATGGACATCTGAATTAAGTGTTGGAAAGTTGGAAAAATATGTTTCTAGATGAATGATTTGAACAAATAAAAATAAAGGAAACAAAAATAGCCAGCTAAAAATCAGTCTACTTTGGGTTACAAAAAACTGCACCAGATACCCTTGACAACTCAACTCAACTCTGCACCCCAAACACAGACTTTCTGACTCAACTCAACTCAACTCTGTACCCCAAACACAGACTTCTGAACTCACTGACAAACTAACTCTACCCAACTCAACTCAACTCTGCCCAACTTAACTCAACTCTGCGCGCCAAACGCCCCCAAAGATTTACATTGCAATCAGAATCTTTATACCTATTTAAAATCTTAAAAAAATCAGTATTTAACAGATTTTATTTTCTAAGATACTTTTTTTTAAACCACCTTTCTTATTCTTGAAATCCTCATCAACATATTAATTGTTAAATTTATTTTCTTTCATTATTTTTTATACTTTTAATCTCTTTTTTCGGTCCCATTCGTTTACCTATATTTCAATTTGTTTCTTTCCATTTTTAGGTTTGTTTATGTTTTTGTTTCTGTTTTCGGTTTCCCACTTCTTCTTTTCATTATTGTCCAAGTTTCTTGTAGCTTGATATCTTTTTTTTTAGGTGCAAATGTCTTTTCAATCGATAAGGATATTATATGAAGGCATCTGGGATGAAGCTGATAACAGAATTTTAAGGTTGCTAATATTTTGGTTCAGTTGGATTGTAGTTTCAAGCACTTTCCTGATTTTATTCGTAACAAGCTGCATCTTTCTAGTCATCATGTTATTACTCTGTTGACTGTCTATAGGGATGACTCGAATACATCTAGTATAATTAGAATTACTGAGGACAAGGATGTTATGTGGTATCTTTCTATTATTTCAAAGGGTGTTGGTAATGATCTTCATGTTGTCATTGATTATTCTTCCTCTTTGTTTCAGTTGTGGTCTCATCCCTTGATCTTTTCTTCTCATTCTTTTTCTTTTTGTAGTCTATTGCATCCCCTTCTGTCATTGTGTCTATTGTGTCCTGTAGCAACAATAAAACAGATTTGGTTTTTTTATTTTCAGTTTATAAATAGATTTAAAACATACCTCGTCTTCACTATTTACACAGTGATTAGTCCAGTTTTCCTTTACTTTTTTCTACCTGTTATTCCTGCAGTACGTAAACGATCACTTGATCTCGTTTCTTTTATCATACCTTCAAAGGTTTATGCAAAATCTTTTAAATTTCAGTACGTTAAGTATAAAAACTTGGCTAATTTAAAGTATAAAATAATGTAACATAATCTATTTATATTTAAATATATTTTCTACCCCATATCTTCCCTAAAAATCTCTTGTTATTTATAAATACCTTAATGTTCGGTCCCAAAGGTCTTCGTTGTTGCTTTTTCCTTTTTTTATCCTATGTTGTTGCTCGATGGGAGTACTCTGCCATTGGAGCCAAGCTTTAATTAGCTTCTTCCTTTTCTTATACCGGAGTTTCACGATTTACCAATGGAGCCAAGCTTTAAATTTTAAAGGAAGAATGAAGGAGAATTTATTACCTTTTTTGCCAAACAAGCCTAGGAACCACTTTGCTAAATGAGCTTTGAAGCTTTGTCGAAGAAGAAGATGGGTTTTTGGGAAGTTTTGAAGCTCTCTCGATTGCTTGTTAAAGTGAAGGAACAAAAAAAAAAACCCTAGAAAATCACTCCATCGATTATGCTTTCAAGGTAAATCTCGCCCCAATTTTTTTTAAAATTTTAATTACTTTTGTACAGGGCAGTGTGTAAATGATGATTTAGTTTGATTTTTGGGTTTAAACTATAATTCATCTTGCATGTGATTTATTTGGTTGTTTAATCTATTCTTTAATTAGTTTTTGTTATTATTTTTGTTTTGTAATTAATTTTTAATTGTTGTATTTTTTTTTTTGAAGAACTTTAATTGTTGTATATTTGTTCCACATTAGGTTCATCTTTTTTTTTTTCTTTTTTTTTCTTTTTTTTTTTTTATCGTTAAGAATTTTTGAATTTTTGTTTTAATTTTAGATAATGTATCCTAATGTCTTTTATTGTTTAGATAATCCTTTTTATCTGGTTTCTTTTAGATTTTAGTTTTAAATTTATTATAATTACATGATAATTAGAGACTCTTAGATGTGTAAGTTGTTAGGGGTAGTTTGGTCATTTAACAATTAACATTTAAAATTATGAATAATGATTTGGCCATTTTTCAAAACAGTAAATAAAAAATGGTCATTTGCTTAATCAGCACAAAGGAATTCCCAAGTTGGGTTTTGAAAATAGTTCAATTAATGATTGATTATATTTAATATAAATTCTCGCTAACGACATGTTTAAGAGTGATTTTATATATAAATGTTTTAAACCCAAGGGATTGGTTATAACTATATTGTAAAATTATTTAATACTAAATCATTTTAATGTTTTGATTTCACACTTTTATAAGCTATTTTGATAAAAAAAAATATTTAATTATAAATCATTGTAATGTTTGGTTTCATACTTTTATAAGCGATTTTGATTAAACGTGTTGAATTATAAATAATTTTAATGTTTGGTTTTTAACTTTAAAAATAATTTTGATTGAAAGTGCTTAATTATAAATTGTTTCACACTTTTAAAAATAATTTTGTTTTAATTAAAAGTCTTTTCGAATGATTAATGCTTGTTTTTCAGAAATGATTATAGAATCTTCAAATTATAAAAAAGCTTTATATTTGAGAGAAAAAAACCTAGATTAAAATCACTTTTGGTCTCTGAACTTTTATGAAAGTAACAATTTAATCTTTGAATTTTAGTTTATAACAATAGAGTCCCTACACTTCTGAATTTGTAACAATTTAATCCTTAAACTTTACAATCTGTAACAATATAATCACTACGATGAAAAATCTTATCAAATTAAGTGTCAATTATTATGTAACAACTTAGTCTTATGTAGTTTATAAACACATTTGGTTCTTAATCAATTTATCAATCTATATATGTGAGAAATTATATTAAATCTTAACAATATTTTCACAATAGGGATTAAATTATTACAAATTTCAAAGTACAAAAACTAAATTATTACATACTAAAGTTTATGGACTAAATTATTATAAAATTGAAAGTACAAGGATTAAATCGTTATAAATTAAGGTTCACAAACTAAATTGTTACTTTCACAACCATTCAAAGGCTCAGAATGTTTTTTTTTTTAAACAAAAAGTTATTTACTTGAAATATGGAATTACATTTAATAGTTGTTTTTTTTTCAATTTAACATATCAAGGTCAAAAATGGAAAAAAAAAAAGCTTGAGGACTTGGTTGGAGCATTTATCATTGAATCTAAAAATAGAACCAACCAGTTAGAGAGCACGGTAAAGAACATAAAGATTTAACTTGGACAACTAGTTGAAGATGTCAAAGCATTACAGAACGAAATGGTTAATAAACATCCTCAAAGGGGTTGTTTGATGCGTGGGTTATAATTATAATAGTTTGTGGAGTAATCTGCACCTCAAACACAAACTATTATAACCTAGACTAAATAACTCAGCATCCTAAACACATATTATATAACTCTACAGACTATTATAACCCACATACTATTATAATCCACTCAGCACCCCAAACAACCCCAAAGGGTGTATTGTAAGACCATCACCATGCAGCATGTGTATGAAATTAAGGAACCTAAGGAGGAAAAGATTGAAGAATCGACATTAATTATTGAAAATGAAGTGGAGATAGCATCACCCCTAATTGAGGCCGGAAAGCCTACCATCTCTACTACATCTACTCCTTTTCCTTTACCTACTCCTCAACAAAAGGAAAAGAAGAAGAAAATTTTCAATTCTCAATATGCTAAGTTTTTAGATATTTTTATGAACCTGAATATTAATCTTCATGTTTGGTATGAAATTTGAATTCTATTTTATGTTTTCAGATTTACTGAGTTCATGAAATATACGTTTGACAGATGTGTTTTGAAAACTGTTTACGGATTTTATGATCCAAAAAATAGTGAAATTTCTAAAAACAACATTTTTATGTTTTTTAGTGTATCCAGATTTTGAATTTAAAATTTATAATGCAAAATTATATTAAAAAGCACAAAAACTTTAATAAATATAGTATTTCATGTTATAAACGCAATTCATTTTTGTTAAACTAAACATGAATAATATAATATATTATAAAATATATGATATTATAAAATAATAATTATACAAAATTTATAACATAAAACATGTTTATAAATTAACTAATAAGCTCCATTTGGAATATCTTTTAGTTTAAACACTTTTGAAAGAAATATTTCAATAAAAATGTTATTGTATCTAACATCTTACATTTTTTTTCAAAAGTATTTTAAATAACAAATTTATTTGGTTGTACTATATTCAAAAATGATTCTATTAATTACAAATTATTTATATCTTTTATTACATATTTTAAAGATTTTCGACTAATCACATTAAAGTCATTTTTTGATAATTCATCTGTCAAATATTTTTTCAAGAAAGGAAGTTAGTTTGAAGCACTTTTTATTTAGGTTAAATTGCAAATTTGGTACCTATGGTTTGGAAAAAATTAAAATTTAGTCTCTATGGTTTTAAAAGTTAGAATTTCGTTTTTATAGTTTGATAAAATCTCATAAATAGTTGGTTTGATAAAACCCTCATAAATAGTCCCTACAATATGGTTATTTATGAAGACTTTATCAAATTATAGGGACCAATTCTAACATTTAAAACCATAGGGATTAAATTCTAACTTTCTTCAAACCATAGGGACCAAATTTGTAATTTAACCTTTTATTTATTAATATTTTTTAAAAACCACCTTTGATCACATAAAATCACTCCATAAGTTATACTAAACACACTTTAAGGTATTAATTTTTTCAAAGGTGCTTGTAGAAAAACCGAATTCATTCACAAAACATTTTTTTCACAAGTTATTCCAAACACACTATAGTTTTATGGTTTATAAATATATTATCAAACACATTTTGAACAATTGTTTAAATTGGAATCCAACTTCTAAATTTTCTACCAAACACATATATGAAAACATAAAAAAAAAATTATGTTTTAATTGAATCCTTTGTTTTCAAATTTTTGTTTTTAGATCACCAACTAAACGAGCTTAAATAACCTGCTAACTATAGTTCACCGAACTGTTGAGTAAAATTTCCTAACCAAATATCATTAAAAAAAAAAATAATTTAGAAGTACAAGAAATTATGTTAAAACCAACTTGAGCATAGCTCAATTAAAACACTATATCCATGAATAAAAAAGGGTTCAAATCTGTGCTTCATATGTTGTTTGATCTGTCAACATGAGCATAGTTCAACTAATATAAAACATGTACCCTCAACTAAAAATTTTGAAGTTCGAATCTCCTACTCCACAAAAGAAAAAAAAATGTTGTTTGAACTAAAAACGAACAATATGTTAAATACATCCTAAATGGCTAAATCATCGCAAAAGCTTCCACTTTGCGGTTTTTCAGGGTCTAATATAAGCTAAACTAACCAAAGTCAACCGAAAGCAACTAGAACTTAAAACCTCAATCAATTACCAATTTACCATTTATAAAACATTTTCTCAGTCGCCCAGGAAAAGATGAGAAACAGGCAGAAACCAGTTTCAACACTAAAGAGTGGAAATTATTCTGGCATGTGAAAATTTTTGCAATACTTTTTTAAACAAGAAACAAAACTTTTCATTGAATAAATGAAAAAAAAAAACTAATACTCACAAATACAAACTCCACAAAAGAGTTAAATAAGAACCAAACATAAAGCAATAGGGGCCAAAAAGCAACCCAAAAAGGAATAAAAAACTAAAGATCCAAGAAGACAAAAGCCAACGAACACAAAACAAACACACCAAAGAAAACTTTAGCAATCTAATCAACATTTTTTTACAATATTATATTACAAATAGGGGCAAGAGATTAGAGTTCAAAGAGATTGACGTTTTTCAACTGAGATTGTACTTGAGTTTTTTGTCAGGTGTGAACAAACCAAAATGTTTTTCTATCTCAGGAAACTTTAAATTCTCATCAAACATAGCAAACAAATATGTTTCAATAGCTCTTCCCGGCCTTCTCGGAGTCCCACTTTGAACAAAGCTAATTAAATTTCTATAGTATGTACCTGCATTCTCAATTGTCGCAGCAACACCTCCACCCGATGGCCAACCGCTCTCCGATATCACAATTGACACATTGGCTCCACCTGACTTCTCAAGAGCTGCATAAAGAGCATCGACAATTGCCGCAAAAAGGTTGCGGTACTCTAAACTGCCATCTCTTATCCAATCATTTTGTGATGCTGTGAACAAAGCATAGTCCAGGCTTATGCTTCCCACATTATCGATATACGTGAAGTAGGGATACACATTAGCTAGAAGTGGCAAACCATTCTTAGCTAGAAACCCGACAATTGGTTCTATAAATTCACGAAACTGGGAGGTAAATCTAAATGAGCGTACAGATGGAGAAAAGGAGCTTTCCAAGTTTATGTATATTGATGTGGAAACCTTTATTTGATCCTGCAAATTGGCTGCTACAATTGCACTATAAACGTTTCTCATGGCTGGCAGAACATATGGAACAATGGAATCAGATGGAGACACTTCATTTCCAACAGCGATGTATCGAAATTTGACATGTGGCACGTAGGCTTGAATGTTCCTTTGGACCCAGTTTGTTGCATAAGAAAGGTTAACCATGCGTTCAACATCCTTATTAGGGATGCCTACAACGACTTCTATGTTCGATCCTCGGAGTGCATTTAATATATCTTCATCAGGAATATAAACCCTCATCTTTTCGATGCCATTGCTTTTGTATAGTTGGATAACTTCCCTGGCATCTGGTAAATTGTCTCCTACCAAACCATAGCAAACACCAATGGCTTGTGTAGTTGCAACTATATGAATGCACAAATCAAAGTAACATTTGTTCAGTTTAAATCGCAGAAGACAGATTCAAGCAGCATAATGTCAGAGCATTAAGAGAAAAATATTGGAAATGTTGATATCAGATATCAATAGGGGCTTAATTCTAATTACTTGTTTGATAACCATTTGGTTTTTGGTTTTTAGTTTTTGAAAATTAAGCTTATAAACACTACTTCCACCTATGGGTTATTGTTATCTACTTTTTAGAAATGTTTTTCAAGGCCAAATCAAGTTTTCTAAAAAAACTAGTTTTTGTGTTTGGAATTTGGTTAAGAATCCAAATGTTTCATTAAGAAAGATGAAAACAATTGTAAAGAAATTGTGAGAAAACGAGTATAATTTTCAAAAACCAAATAGTTATCGAACGTAACCTTAGTAAGTCAGTTAGAATGACTGGTTATATATAGAGAGAGAGTTAGGGGTTTGAGAGGGTAGGAATATTATTGTGAAATTGGTCCCTTGTGGAACTTGAAAGAGCGATAACTCTTTCAAAAGGCTATTATTATTGTAATTTATCTCTAATATTACAATATAGTTTCTTCCTTGTTTTCTTTATGTGTGTTGGTTAATGGCAAAGACTTGTAATGAAGATCATTTATTTTTGTATAATAGGGATCTTTATACATAAATTGTTTAACCAGCCCAAATAGAATAGATCCATCTAGTTTCGGCAGCACTGATAACAACTTGTTTTATCCTCAAAAGATTTGACAAGAAGCACGCATGGTTGTAAACCCTGTTATATACAATCAAATCTAGTGAAATGCAAGTCAAACCATGATGTCAACAATAATCGAAGAAAAAGAAAATACACTTTTTGAGTATGAGATACGTGACAATTTGGGTTCGAATATTAACTTGATTTACAAAATCCAATGCATGAACTATTAATATCAATTGGAGAGAAATAACATTGCAAAGATTCAAACTCAAAACTTCCAATCATGATCCTATTTTAAATTACCACTAAATCTAAAACCTTTTGTTCATGAACTTCAAGGTCTAACAATTTAGATTCATTCACCATCAATTTCATCTAACACAAAAAGTGGTTAAGATTATTCTGTAGTCACTTTTAACAGTCTTAGAATCAATCTTAAATGCAACTTAAATTTACAACCTAAAATTAAGGAATAAATTGTTAGTCCCGTAAATAGTGTTTTTCAACCAAAAATTGAAGTGGATAGGTTATGGTTTTCAATCCTAACAGAAAAGATTAGTTATAATATGAAAATTCGCCAGAATGCAAAAAATATCAGGAAGATTCAAAAATCGAATTGTTTACAGCTGAAATCTTTGTGGGCCGATTATTATCAGGGGAGGGGAAGCCATTTAGAAGCTACAGACCCAAAATTTAACGTATAAATGCAGAAGAAAACTGCAGAAATGCATCCATGAGAACAGGAAAACAAAGTAGAAACAAGTGATGGGAAAGAGTACTTGTCCGGCGAGGGCCACCACATTGAGGAAGTCGAATAAAGCTGCCAATGCCAGAGGCAGATCCAAATGGTAAAAGAGCCATGGAAGAATCTTCATCTTCAATTGCCATTGCCATATTTCCCGACTTCGAACCTGCATCACCACAATGATTGAGGATCGTTACGATATACGATTAAAACCCTAGAAAACTTGGTGCCAATTGATAACAGGTTCTTCAATCGAAATTCGTTACATCATTGAGAAAACAGAGAGATTAAAGGAAATCACCTATTATTTGGAAACCTGCAGAAATCAAAGCTCCAAGGAGTAGTAGAGAACAGAACAAAACGTGAAGAAGATTGATGAAGCCATTACCCGTCAAAGCATTCAGAAAGCAATCTTCTCTCTTCTCCCTCTCCCCTTTACGGCGATTTCTTTGAATCTTAACAGTGAAAACGATGCTTTCTGTTGACTCGCATTGACTTCCGTTGACCTAATCCCCATGCTTCCATGGAAAATTCTGAGGACAATCACAGTGTTGAAGATTGAGTCGTTGAAAACTGCCTCTCAATAATGGGAGGACTGTGGAAGAAAACAGAGTGAAAATGAATGTGTTCGTCGGATTCCAGCCAGTGGCAAAATGGGATTTCGGTAGTTTAGGTAAAATTAAGTCGTTATATTCTTTATAATTATTTTGTTTTTTAATCATGGTATAAATATTATTTTGGTCGTTGTAGTATTAACTTTGGTTCGTCTTTATATTTTCAAAATGTCTATTTTGGTTCTTGTATTTTTTATTTTGGTTCATTTTGGTTCATATATTTTTATAAAGTGACCAATTTAGTCTTTGTTTGCAAAATCTAAACATAAATTTTATCGCAATAGAAACTTTTTAATATACATTTATGACTACATTTCAAGAAATTTAGTAAGTGAAGTGTCGTACTAAAAGAAAAATGAAAATAAAAAAAATAAAAATGAAGTGACCAAATTGGTCACTTTTTAAAAGTACAAAAATCAAAATAAACATTTTGAAAGTACAGAGACCAAAATGAATGTACATTGACCAAAATAGTAGTTAAGGCTTTAATCTTTTAACATTTCAATTTCATCAGTTTTATATTAATTTTTCTAATAAAGTTCGTCATGAAATGTTAGAGTTCATTAACAAAATAATTATAGCTCATCAAAGATATTTTATTCATGGAGTTAGAATTATATTGTGTTTTAATTTGGTAAAATAGACTTGTTTCACCTATAAAATTGAAAACCTACCTACTATATATGATTTGATCCTTGTTATTAGAATATATATGATTTCATCCTTGTTATTAAAATATAAATGACAGGATGTTATAGCAAATAATGAAGGAAGTTAAAATCTTGAACCAACAAGTATAATAATTGACAGACTTCTTTAAAAAATATCATTTTTTTTAAGCATAGATTTTTTTTTTTGAAAACATAGAAAATATCATTTTTAATTCACACGTCATTTTTCTTTTAATATTTATTAACATAATACTTGATTTTATAAAATTAAAAATGTTAAAAGATTACGAATGAGTAACAAAGCAATTGTATGGTCATGACTTAACTAGCTCCGCGCCCTCACCAACGTTGTGACATGTATCAATCATGAGTGATAAAATCCTAAACATACAAATTTTCTCTCTCCAATCAATGTCTAAAAATGTCTTCAAGATAATTAGTAATTGTTTGGCCATATTTGGAGAAAAGGTCTTATCTTCAATAAGACCTCATTTGAACAAAATACTACTAAGTCTCTCTTCTTCAGTCATCCATCTGTTTACAAAATATTTCTGGGTAAAATTCGACCATAAAGACAATTTTGAATTATAAAAGAAGTGGAAGGGGCAAATGTGCAAAGAAGAGCTCAAAACGAGTTAAAACGAATCAATTGGACCAAAAGGAAAAGGAGACCAGGCCTCCAAGAGTAAAGGAGGCAGGAATTTGAGCCTCGACCTAAATTCCTGGTCGGCCAGGCAGGACGAGGCCGACCACATGGGCTGACCCCACCATGAGGTCGGGCCCACCACCTTTAGCTCCTTTAACTTGGTCTAGTCTGTCTCCGACATGTTCCCTTTCCTAATTTGCCATGGATTGAGGATTTTGCCCTAGAAAAGCACTATAAATACTCATCTTCATGATGAAGAAAGTAAGTTCTTCCTCATTTTCTAAATTCTAACTTGTCACACTTATTCACTCTCTAACTTAAGCATCGGAGCCCGTGAGGCAAGCACCACCTTCAGATCTTTCTTGTTTTGCAAGCCCCGTTCTTCCTCCCTCAAACAAATTCACTGTTGCTGTCACATGGAGGTCAGGTCCATTCTCCTATCCAAAATTAAGCAAAAACAGTTGGCGTTGTCTGTGGGGAAGAAAATCAAGCTTGCTTGAAACAATCTGCATACCGTGTGCATTCAAGAATGAGCAAAATTATGGGAAAGTGCAATTAGAATCAAGACAAAATCGATTCGAATGGAAGAACATGCTTTGAAGATCAAATCGAAGTAGTCCAGAATCTATCTACCGAAGCCAAGGCTGACCAAATCGTTTAAGCTACTCCGGTTGAAAAGAGACTAGATTAACACGACCAACAAGGAAGTAAGGTAAGCTGAACAAACGGAACGAAATCTGCCATATACTCAACATCAAAAAGTCAAGGTATAAGGGGTCGAAATTGAGGCCGAGGCCGAGGCCGAGGCAATGATAAAACTCTAGGCTTGGATCAATGCGAAAAAGGGAAGGATTTAAGAAGCGTAATCGAGGAAAAGAAGCGATGGAGAACCTTAGTCGAGGCCAAGGCAAGCAATCTACCATGTACTGAAGCGATGGATCTGAGAAGTGTCATCGAGTGGAAAAAAAAATAGAGAGCCAAGGTCGAGGCCAATTTCAATATTAAGGCCGAGGCCAAAGTTGAGAAAAATTCTAGGGCCAAAGATGAAGCAAACGAATGCCATGGATGGCAGAATTATTAAAGATTCAAAGCGAGCTAGACCATATTCAAGGAAATATGCACAAGGTAAAAAATATAGGTTTTGATATTGATACTTTGATAGAACATGTAGATCCACCTTTTACTGATGAAATCATGAATGTGAAACTACCTCCCACATTCAAAGTTTCAAAGATCAAACCCTATGATGGAAACAAGGACACTGTAGTGCATCTGGACATGTACAGATCATAGATGGAGCTTCATGACGTGGAAGTTGCAATCAGATGCAGAGCCTTCTCATTCACTCTAATGGGACCAGCAAGAAATTGGTTTGGCAACATAAAAAGAGGATCTGCAGGTCGTTTAAGGAATTGGCTCGAGCATTCGTGACACAATTCTTGGGAGGAAGAGATCAGCGCAAACATCAACTCACATGCTTTCCATCAAACAAGGATCTAAAGTACGTGCGTGCAGAAGAATTGCTTTGTACAAAGAAGAAAACTTATCAGCTTAAAAGAAGATCAGATCAATTAAATGATAGAAAAAGGCCAAGTGAGATGTTACATTAAGAGGCCAAGAGACAGAAGATGGATGACTAGAAACAACTTCGACTTGGCCACCCATCCAAAAAGTTCGAGAAGTACACTCCAACATCAGTTCCCCTTGAACAGATTCTCATGGAGGCACTCCATTCAAACTTATTAAAGGGACATGAAAAGATGAAAACAGGATCAACAAAGAGAGATAGACAAAAATATTGTCTCTAACATGAAGATCATGGACATATGACCCGAGACTGCTTCCAGCTAAAGGATGACATTGAAGCTCTAATCCGAAATGACTTCTTAAAGGAATTGTACGCGCTGGAAAGAGGTCGAGGCCAACCCCATAGGAGGCTGAGTTCGACCTCATAGGAAGTCGAGGCCGACCCCAAATCTTCTTCATACAGAGTTAGTTTAGCTTCTATTTTTTGATTAAATTATGATGATTGAGTTTAGATTAATTAAATTCAATTGATAATTTATCAAGTCTCATGTAATAGGCTAGGTTTGTAATTACTCATTTGAAGTTGATCAATACAAGTTATGTTTTGAAAACGAATTTGTACTCAAGCAAAAGAGATCTTCATACAACTCTTGGTAGTGAGTTGTAGGGACTTTTTAGAGAAATAGGGGTTTTTTTAAAACTTATTACAAAAAATGAGTAGAAAACCAAACGTTTTACAAAAAACATGTTGTTTTTTGTCTTTATTGGAATGCGTCTCTTGCAGAGACGTATTCCAAGCTGAACGCGTCTGTCAAACAGACGCATTGTGTGAAAATTTTCAAACCACACAGCAACACATGGCAAGAGTAAACGGCGGTAGAATGCGTCTCTCGTAGAGACGCATTCATCTCGAAAAATTGGGCAGACTGACACGTTGATTTGAGCCAAGCGACACGTTGATGTGCGACTGTCAGAATGCGTCTCTTGTAGAGACGCATTCTCCTCGGAAAATACCAACGAATCTCGATCAGCGAAGCTTCAGTGATGTGATTAATGCAGTGATGTGATTAATGCATGCGCTTGTAATGTAGGTGGTTGGGGTTTTTTTTGGTAAAACATTCTCATTCTCCTTCTGTCTTCCCATATACATTAAACCCCCCACTTCCCACTCACTTCCCATCCACATCCATAATTCGAATTTTCTCTTCCCATTCTCCTTCTCTCTCCCATCCATCCGAATTTCCCTTCCTATTCTCCTTCTCTCTTCCATCCTTCAGAATTTCTTTCTATCTTCTTCATTCTCAGTCCTAACTCCATTTCGTTTCCTTTCCGTTTCTTCTTTTTCTAGCTTCGATTTTGCATTTCCATCTTATTGAAAAGAGTAAGTTATTTAATTTTTAATGTTTATTTTTTGTTAGATTAGGTTTTATCTCAATTTTCTATTTTTTTTTATTATGATACAGGACTCCATTTCCTTTCCTTTCCGTTTCTTCTTTTTCTATCTTCGATTTTGCATTTCCATCTTATTGAAAAGAGTAAATTATTTAATTTTTAATGTTTATTTTTTGTTAGATTAAGTTTTATCTCAAATTTCTAATTTTTTTTATTATGATACAGGACTATTCTTATTTTTTATCGGAAATTAATTCGTGGAAAGAAAATTAAGGAAAGATGTTTATTATCCTCGGTAAAGCGTATATTTTTTTTTATATAAAAATGTATATAAAAAATTGTAAAAATATGTGTATGAAAAATGTAGAAAATTAATGTTAAAATATATGTAGAAAATGAAGTTGATTGTTGTAGTTTTTCTGTTATGACTAGAAGTTGGTAGATTTCTAGAACTTTTAGACTTAGGGCGGGTTTGGTAACTTTTAATTTGTTCTTATTATTCTCATTTCATATTTTTTGTTATTGTTTCAAAATGTTTATGTTAAAGGAATTGAAGAACTCAATTGCAATCAACTTTTTCAATTAATAATTTATAATTAACTAAATAAATATACATTAAACATAACACGTGGGAAAAATAGAATTAAAACGCATGTACTTTTTAGATTATGAGAGGAATCAAACATCAAATCATAATACATAGAAAAAATTGAGCACATTTATACTTATGTAAAGAGGGATGAGAAATTAATTAAATGTTACAAAAAGTGGTGACACGTGCTTCTTTTATAAATAAAAGTGAATTATATGTTCATCCAATTTCAATTAATAGTTTTAATTATATGAAATGTTTGTTTAATGTATTTGAAAAAAATAATAATTAAAAAAATGAGAAAGAAATATTTAAAGAAAAAACATAATAAACAAATAAAAAAATTGAGTTTTTTTAGATTGTGTTTAAAAAAATAAAAAATAAAAAATGATGGTTGAATGATTGTGTGTGGATAAATTAACCTAAAAAAATTAAAAAATGATTGGTAGATTTGATGGTTTGTTATCAAATGATTCGTAGATTTGATGGTTGGTTAAACATTTATTTTAGAGGAAATAAAATTTGAAAGGCATTATTCAGGCGATCGTAGTGACTGAGAGATGAGTTATAGAGAGGGGAGAGTGGAGAATCGCGGTGGAAGAGAGAGGCGGTGAAGCCATTTCCGCCTAGAGATGTCCATTTACCCGAGGGGCCGGGGCCCCGCGGGGACCCGCCTCGAATGGGGCGGGGAATCCCAGATTACACGGGGAATGGGAGAGGGAGCGAGGAGATTTTTTTCCCCGTTGGATAAAAGGGGACGGGGATGGAGAATATATTCCCCGCCCCGCCCCGATTAATAATATATATATATATATATATTATATCAATTTTTTTTTTTAAAAAAAAAAAAAAACTATAGTAGGAATTAGTTTAAGACTATTTCGTTATAAAAAAAAAAAAAAAAATTAAAGTCTATATTGTAATATTGAAATTTGAATATTTAGAAATTAAGTTATTTCGACATTATAGTATTTTTACTTATGGTATATTATTGTTTTTATTAGGAAATTTTATAACATTTACTTTAAATAGAATTATATTGAAAATATTCATTTAGAAATAATTTTTATTATGGTTGAGAATAAATTTAAAAAAAAAAAAGATAAAAAAAAAAAAGAAAGAAATGGGGAAAAATTCCCTTCGGGGAACCCGATCCCCGCGAATTCCCCACGGGGAATCCCTGCCCCGATTCTCGCGAAATTAAACAGGGAATTTCGCTGGGACGGGGAATGAAATGGGGGGAGGGGACGGGGACGGGGAATCCATTCCACGGCCCCGCCCCGCCCTATGGACATCTCTATTTCCGTCGCCTCGCGCCATAGGTGGTTGCTTGGGAAACAGAGATCAAAATGAGGAGATAGAAGAAGATTGAAATGGCAGCCATCGATATTGTAGTTTAAAAGGTTCTTAGAGATAGAGATTTGAGTAGCCATGACTTCAGGTTCCGTGAGTCCAAAGACGCCTAAGGCAAGCCCAAAAGAAGACCCTTCTTTGCTTTTTTTTAAGATTTAGAGATAGTTTTGCATGAGATTGTATGTTATAAATTTTCGCGTAGTTTCCTATGCATTAAAGCAGATGATTAAGAGATCAACAGGATGAATGAGTGTTCAGAATAAAAAGAAAAAATGAAAATGAAAACTTAATAACACAGTAAATGAAAATGATCTCATTTTAATATGTTTGTGCCTTTATGTTTTTTACAAAGGTGGTATATATGTATTATATGAAACCTAAAGGTAATTCAAGGAGAAGTTAATTATTAACTTGTGCCGTAGTTTGATGAATATTATTGGGATTACAAATTTTAATGAAATTAAAAAAAATGCTAGTCTAATTTTTTTTGGAAAATGCAGTGATGATGATGGTTTTTTTGGAAATGCCAGTCTAATTTTTTTTTAGAAATTAAAAAAATGCAGTGACGATGATGGTTTTTCTTTTTTGGAAAAGCCAATGAAGATAATTTTACTATTGAAACAAAATATACAACATGGTAAACAATATGAGGATGATTTTACCAATATGGTTATGATTTATAAGCTAGTAGAAGAGATCAATTGGTTTAAAGATTAAAAAAACTGAGATTTCTTCATCTCAATTAAAGATTTAAACAACAAAAAAAAATATTCACTTCACGATTGTATATTTTTAGAAATATTTATATCATATAAAAGTGAAGTGTTTAGAAATATTTTTTTTAAAAAAATTAAAAAATAATCAAAGGACCTGAAAAATAAGAAGCCTATAAAAATGAAATTTTTGGTTAACTTAATGTATTTTAAAAAAATGAAATGTTTGGTTAATGTATTTGGAAAAAATAATAACTAAAATTAAAAAAAGAGGAGAAAGAAATATTTTAAAAAAAACATAATAACAAATAATTGGTAAATGTATTTTCAAAAACTAATTTTTTTTTATAAATAATTAAGAAAATGATTGGTGGAAAACAATGATAAAAAAAATGATTGAAGAATGATTGGGTGGAGATGAAATTATTGTTAAATATTTATTTAAAAGAAAAATAAATAAATAAATGATTGGTAGATTTGATGGGTTGTTAAATATTTATTAGTAGATTTGATGGATTATTAAATAATTATTTTTAATGTAAAAAATATGGTATCCGATTCGGGTTAAAAAACAGAGAAGAATGCGTTTCTTCACCAAACGCATTTAAGCTAAGCTGGCGGGCGCACTATGAATGCGTCTGTTTGACAGACGTATTCAGCTTAGAATGCGTCTCTTGTAGAGACGCATTCCAATAAAGACAAAAAAACATGTTTTTTGTAAAACGTTTGGTTTTCTACTCGTTTTTTGTAATAAGTTTTAAAAAGACCCATATTTCTCTAAAAAGCCCGAGTTTTAGCTTTTGTCAAAGTCCTGTGGTAAAACTACAAGGTTAAAGGAGTAACAGGGAAATAAGAGGACGATTTGAGAGCCTAGTATCCAGATGTTTTTTCTCAAGCCTAGGAACTTTCGAGGACGAAAGTTCTTAAGGTGGAAAGAATGTAACGCCCGACAAATTCGGGTGCTGTTAATTTCATTTTATTGGGTAAATTTCTAGGAAAATTTAATTTGGGAATTAAATTGTTAAGCTTGGTTTAAGATTATTCCAAACAATTGTTGGCAATAGGTGTAGGTGCAATTTGTTGGATTTGAGTTGAAGAAGGGGCAATTTTAGAATGAAAATATGGTTTGAGGGCATTTTTGGTTTTTGGATTAAATGAAAAAAAGAGAAATATCTCTTTCTCTCTCCCTAAATTCCACATTTTCTTTTTCTTCTTCTTCTCTCCCTCACCCGAAAACCCATTTCTCTCTTTCTCTCTCTCTCTCTCTCTCTCTCCTTCTCTCTTCCCTCCGTCCACACACCAACTCCACTGCCGCGTAGTAGCTCGTTCTACCTCGTTTGTGTAGACTTGCCGGATCTGCCGCCACAAGCTACAACAGCGTTTCTGGCAATTTTGGCTCTCTCCAATGTGGGTAATGCTTCAAATCGATATGGGTAAGTTTTCTGGCATGGTTTCAAGGTGATTTGTGATTTGTAAAGCTGAATTTAAGGGTTGTTTTGGTGATTAGAAGCTAACCCACAATGTTTTGATTCCAAATTTTAGAAACCCATTATTTTTGGACGCCGTTGGCATGAAATTGGACATTTCAAGCTGCTGTCCAGCGAGCAGGATCGCTGATTTGGGTAAGATTTATTGGGATTTTGGTAATTTTTCAACACGATTAAGACTAAGCTTGAGTTGGAATTTAATTGGCCCATGAATTAAGACTTTTTGTAGAGTTTAGAGCCTGTTTTGTTATTTTTAATCCTACCCGCATATTTTTGGATTTAATCATAGGTTACCCATTGTGTTTGGTAGCCAGGTTGCTGAGTTTGGGCCAATTCGACATCAAATTTAGCAAGTGAAGGTGTTGTTTGGGTAAGTTTTCTTAGGTGATTTTCATCTCAACTTGTTTGAACTCTTGGTTGGATCTTAGAATTGTTTGTTAATTATTGTTAGGACTTTGTTTGGCAATTTGGGATGGTTTGGAAGTGGCTATTGTTGTTACTTAAAAAGGTAAGTAGTCATTTGGATTTAAGCCCATTTAAGTTATTATTTGATCTGGTTGATGTTTGAAATTTGTGAATGTGTAAGCTTTCTTAAAATTGTATATGTGGGGCACGTGGTTGTTGGCTGAACTGTTCTGGAATCTTTCTTGAGTTTAAGTTACCTAAGCATGTATTGTATTGGTATTAAGGGGTTTAATTTTTGGAGCGCTTAGGACTATCGAGTGTTAGCATGTGTAGGGGCCATGGTCAAGTGAATTTCTTATTATAGAATATTGTTGAGAATTACGCGTGAATATATGGATAGTTGATTTAAACCGAATGAACCTAGATGTTTGGGCAGTCTGAGGATTTGGTTAGCGGTAAATGCAGAATACTTGAGTTATTAGAATTAATGGTTAAGTAAGGTCTACTAGAGGTGTTGGGTATTTAACCGAGCACAGAATGCCTGAAATACTTGAATGGTTGGATGGGGTTAGTTTTCTTGGGATTTGGATGAGTTGACTGTGTGCAGGACACTGGAGTTGTTGGATTGGGTTAGTGGCCGATTTAGAACACCTTAAAGGTATGTAGTGCTCAGAGTCATTATCTGTGTTTCGTGTATTCAAAATGGCACAGATGACTGAGCATGTTTAACATGTTTTTGTTGGGTTTGAATGTGGATGGGAGAATAAAGACCGTTATGATTCCTAGAGTGTTTAGAGAGTTAGCACTGGAAGAAACTGCATAGGGCTATAAGCTACTAGCAACTTCCTAGAAAAGGGAGAAGTTGGTTGCCTTCATGATGGCCTAAGAGGTAAGTAGCCATTCTGGCTTGGAACTAGTATGCAAGGAATGTGGATGTGAGGCATGTTGAGCTAGTTTATATGAGAGACAAGCTTGCTGGAATGTCGGTGATTTGTGTTTTGTGGGATTCGTTTGAACTTATACTTGAGTCGAGTCTACCTAAACTTGTTTGACGCTGAATTCGTATCTCGTGCTGTGTTTGTGAACCTCGGGTGAGGTTGTGGATGTGGATTTGACGTGATGGATGGATTTGGTATAGTGGATTACTCTAGAGGTTCCAAAAGTGTTGCAAATGTACAAAAGCCTGTTAGACTAGTGCCACCTGCTCTCGTGTCTCCCCTGGGTGAGTCTGCAACTCTAGGTTGATGTGATGTGAGTGGGCATGAGAGTTGCTTTCCCTTTTTGCTTGTGCTAGTTTAGAGGGCGATTCCCCCACCGTGTCCAGATTGAGGGTTGCTTTCCTTCTTCGGCGTACTAGCTTAAGGGGCGATTCCTCCATTGTGTGTAGGTTGAGGGTTGCTTTCCTTCATCCGGTGTGCTAGCTTAGGGGCGATTCCTCATCATTCGAGCATGAGAGTTCATTTCCTTCATTGCTCTATGCTAGCTAGAGTGGGCGATTCCCCCAAAAGTGTAAGCGTGGGAGTTGCCTTTCTTTCACTGCCTTAGTCAACCTAAATTACATGACTAGCATGTAGAGCTCGAGACAATACCATAGGTGGACTTGGGGTAGGGTGTGCTAGCTTTAGCTAGCTGGACAGTGAATTAAGGTTAAGTAGGAGCCCGTGCGTGCCAGGAAAACTTTTGTGATGTGATTATGAGTTTTGGACCCTTAAGTGGGCTACTTACTAAGTATGTTTATACTCACCCTGCTACCTTGCTTGTATTCTTGCAGATGGTGCGAAACCACGAGGCGAGTGATGATGGCAATGACCTGCGAGGCTATAGAGGCATTCTTGTTTACTTACCTAGGCTCATCTATTTCTGTCTTTGTTATTTCGCTGTCTCACGTTGTACTAGGTTATGAATTCTGTTGGTAGGAGTTCTAATGTTTCCTAAACTTTAGTTTCTGAGAAGTTTGCAACTGTTTATCTGCTGTGTGTGAGCTCAGCCCTTGTTCTGGTAGTTGGTGGGCGATGAGCATTTCATTGTTATAAGAACTGTTCTATGTCTTCTTCCAGGTTCTTGAAAATTTTGGATTTCTTGTAGGTACGCCGTTATGCTACCGAAATTTTGGGCATATGCAAAGTAACCCGATTACACTTTTTAGGTAATCTAATCTAAGTTTTAGGGTCGTTATAGAGCTACATAGGGAATATGCCTCCCTATTATACAAAAGGCAAAGAAACTACTAAGGAGATATGCCTATCTATTAAACAAAAAGCTGAAACTACAAAGAAAAAGAATAGCAAAATGATTCAGAAAATCCAAAAACCCTAGAGGGGTAGAGACCGACCAGAATGGTCGAGGCCGAGCACCCTACAAAGTCACCTGAGTCAAGAAAGAGATAATCTCTTTTGAAGGAAGCAGATCGTGGAGGCATATCTGAAAAATTGAAGCAGCAAAACTGTGAGTTATAGAAAACATGCAAAATAAAAGTTGAAATAGAGGGGCCGAGCTGACCACCTTGGTTGAGGTCAAGCTTTTTCCAGCACATCAACCAAGAGAAGAGTCCAAAGTTAAATCCAACCATCCAGAAGAAGGGGTAGAACAAAACCAAGTTCTCCTAGCAAATAAGGGAAATACCCGAATACGCCGAAGCTTCAAGACTTTTTTACAACTCTAGCAAAAGCATAAGCAGCTGAAGAACAATGGATTTCACAAGGAACTAAAGAGGGAACAAGAAAGCATCCAAAAAGAATATGGTATAATCGAGGAGAACCCGTACCGGCACGGGCAAGAGGCTACAAGCATGCGTTTGGCACATGCAGTAGAAGTGCCAAGGAGGACTTGGCCTCGGTCGAACCAAGGCCGACCAGTCTAGGTCGTTAGTTTTCCTCTAATCCTCACTCTGTTGCCCATTTCTCCTCTCATTTCACGACATCTACCTGGAATGAAGCTACACTTGTTCAAAAGAATGATTTCAAATAAGTAAAAAGCTACAGAAAGTCGTACCCACGAGGTTGGACAAGCTATCCTACCGATGATCCAAGGCTCACCTTGGAGCCTTTGAATTTGAGAAAATCCAAAAGTCAAGCCATATTTTGGATCAGTTCGACAACAGATGAATGAATCAAGAATTAATCAAGGCTTAAAATAGACTACAGAAATAGAAGATTGGGCCATAATGGCCCAACCTCATCCAAGGCCAAGGTCGAGAAGCCCAATGTTGCTCCCGAGGCATGTGTCATGCACACTCCCGGTCCTTGGTGTCATTGGTTCAGCCTGATTCAATCTTCCTTTTGACCAAGGTTTACAAGAAAGAAGAAATAAAGAACCATAAGATCGATCATTAGAATGAAAGAAAAAGTCTGGGTCTTGATCCAGATATGGTAAATTAGAGCCAAAATCTAAGATCCCACTCTAAGATACGGCCAATCATGTCATGCAAATAAAGCAAGAAACACATAAAACCCTTGAGCACTTAGGTGCAGAGGAAGTGGCCCGGAAGGTTGATTGAACCACAAAAGGGTTTGGTTGACTAATCTTGGCAACCCAAAAATCTAAGAAAAATAGGCACAACAAAGCAAACTTCATAAAGCTAAGCAGAGCGTGATGAATGAAAAACTCCACTTAGGTGTGGAGGACGCAAGCCCAGAGGATTGATTGGGTCCCTAAAAGGGAATTGATTAGTTAATATGAGCAGCCTAAAAATTCGAGATGAGTCTCGCGATGGATTTTGAAAATAACAAATGAGAAGAATTTGGTTACATAAAACCAAGCACATATGTTAATTCTTAAGACAAATTCAGACACAAAATCTATACTCCCAAATAAGGCTCCATGCAATTAGCCCATAAATGAAAAGCTAAACCATGAACCCTAATTAGGAAGTGGGAGCTAATGTTATGGGTAAAATTCAACCATACAGACAAATTTGAATCATAAAAGAAGTGGAAGAGAAAATGTGCAAAGAAGAGCTCAAAACGAGTTAAAACGGATCAAATTGGATCCAAAGGGAAAAGATATGGGCCTCTAAGAGTAAATGAGACAACGGGTTGGCCTCGGCCTAGGCCGAGGCCGACCACATGGGCTGACCCCACCATGGGGTTAGGCCCACCTCCTTAAGCTCCTTTGACTTAGTCCAGCCCGTCTCCGACATGTTCCATTTCCTAATTCACCACAGATTGATGATTTCGCCCTAAAAAAGCACTATAAATACTCATCTTCATGATGAAAAAAGTAAGTTCTTCCTAATTCTCTAAACCCTAACTTGTCACACTCATTCACTCTCTGACTTAAGCATCGGAGCCTATGTGGCAAGCACCACATCGGTGTTCAGATATTTCTTGTCTTGTAGGCCACGTTCTTCCCCCCTCAAACAAATTCATCGTTGCTGTCACGTGGAGGTCAGGTGCGTTCTCCTATCCAAAATTAGGCAACAACAACTTCTATATTTTTAGAAGGGGCATTTGGGCATATAGCAAAATGAGCCTAAATATTAGCAAATATAGCAAAACATTAAACTATTTGCAAATATATAAAATTTAATTACCCAGCCCGTCTAAATGACTAAAAAGCCCATAGTCCACTGATATTCCACGTTATAAATGACTAACGCATCTCTCTTTCTTCTTTCCCTCTCTAATTTTCCTTCACTGAGCAATTCTCTAGACCACCAAATAGATCATTAACTCGCACCTTCCTCTCTCTCTAGAAATTTCCAGCGTTTCTCTCTCCTTTTGGAATTGTAAATTCCACAAAATCTTTAGACGCTATTACAATTTCAGTTTTTTGGGGCATTTTATTTATTCAAAGGCGGAATTTTCATGTCAAAGTTTCCATTCATCTCCACTTCTCGTTGTTCTCTGTCTTTGGGGTCTCTTAGAGTTTCTTCTCCTACGAAATGGGTGAGTTTTTCAATTCTCTTATGAATTTTTATGAATTATCTTTGTATTCTAATGTTTGGATGTGTTTAGGGTTCTGATCTACATGTACATTTGATTTTGATATCTTCTTATTTCTGTTGATTCCTTTTCATTTACGTTACATTTTGGTAGAATTTAGTTGATATTCTGTTAATAAATGCCTCATTGTTCACGTCATTGTTGTAGTTATGTTTATATGCTTTGTTTTGTTGTTTTTTCTTAGTCATAATGTGTTTCTTAACTTAATTGCCAACAAAAAGCTCTACTTACTGATAGACTTCAATAACAACACATGGTTGTGATTAAAGTCTATCAGTGGTAGACTTTAATCACAAAAGACAAGTTACATGTGTTGTGATTGATGTCAATCACTGATAGACTTCAATCACAAGAGGCAAGCTACGTGTTGTGATAGAAGTGTATCACTGATAGACTTATAGACTTCAATCACAAGAGACAAGCTACGTGTTGTGATTGAAGTCTATTAATGATAGACTTCAATTACAAGAAACATGCTACATGTATTGATAGAAGTCTATCATTGATAAACTGTAATCACAATTGTAATCTATTTGTTGATTAAGTTATTTCAACCATTTTGAGTGAAATCTATCAGTGATAGACTACATATGTTGTGATTAAAGTCTATCAGTGATAGGTGTCTATCGCTAATAGACTTCAATCACACTAGTAGTCTATCACTGATAGAGGTGATTGAACTCTATTGAAGTCTATCGGTGATAGACTTCTATCACTTTCATTAGGGCATACTTCTATCACTATCATTGGGGTAGACATCTATCAGTGATAAACTTCTATCACTATAAACTTCAATCAAAATACATATATTGTGATTGAAGTCTATCAGTGATAGACTTCTATCACGATATGTTTATTTCCTTTTATTTTCTTGCTAACTATCAGAAAATGTAGGTCAGAGTCCACGATCGAAAAACCAAACACTAAATCCTTGGTCGAAAAAGGTAGGTCAGAGTGAAGAACGAGAAGATGAAGAACGTAATAACACACTCAATTACGATGAAAAACGAAGCAAAACATAGAAACAATGAGAAAAATACTGAGGGAGAAGAACCCATTGAATCAGAGAAGAAGATGAAGAACGAAAGGAAAAAAAACACAGAAAATTTGAGGAAGAAGAAGAACGCACGCACAACAAATTTCTCCTTTAAAATAAAGGAAAAAAGGAATAATTAAATATTGTTTTGAAGTTTTTCCATATTTGCAAATTCTTTTAAAATTTTCTATATTTGCAAATAGTAAGACATAATTTGCTACCCATTACAATTTCGTTTTTTAGAATAGCATGATGTTACTTATTTTGAGCCTAAGTCCACATAAATTTATTTTTCACTTCACACCCATAAAAAATCTTATACCAATTGAGATGTTGTTCTCAAATAGATTTGTTTTACTTCTAGTCAATATATGTGTTGGGCTTAATTTTTTTCATTTTGTGGAAGAAGCCCACTAAGAGCCCATGTGGGCTGGGTTTCTTTTTTGTAAAACTAAATATGTTGCAATCGATCAAAGCAATGCATGTGCGAGAGCAGTGAAGTGGAAACGGCAGAGGAGAGAGAGAATTTGAAAGAAAATAGAAAAGAAAAAGTCTTCTGTATAGAAATGTTTTCAGCCTTTTGGGGATCAATCCGTGGTCCGATCAAGCTGAAATTTTGACAGCATGTTCCTGACACGAGGGTCTTCAATCTGAACGGTGGAGATTTCTTTTGGAGCTTCCTATAGTCAGTTTGCAGTGGGTAGCTAGGTTCCACTTTGGGTGAGATCTTTCTTATTTGTTCTCTTGGAATATTTTCGTTTGTTGCCAAGATTTATTATCTTAAGATATCTATCGTTGTATGCCTGTAGTTGGTACTAGGGAGAACTCATTGTAACCCATTATTGATTATAGTGGAGATTTTGACTTCGGTCCGTGGTTTTTTACTCCTCACCTTGGGAAGCTTTTTCCACAATAAAATTGCTGGTGTCCTGTGCTTGATTTTATTATTATTATTATTGTTTCTACTTAACTGATTTCTTATTAGGTTCACACAAGAAGGGATAATTGATTTCTAGAATATAGTGTTTATCCCAACAAAGTGGTATCAAAGCGAGGTTGTGATTAGTTAAGTACCTTGTAATGAACTTGGAAACTAGTACAGGTAAGATGGTTACTCTGAATGACTCAAATTATCAAGTCTAGAAAAGAAAGATGGAAGATATTTTATATGTGAAGGATTTGTATCTTCCTATTTTTTCACTTGAGAAGCCTAAAGATAAAACTGATGCAGAATGGGAAATATGCATAGGAAAGTGTGTGGCATTATTAGACTTTGGTTGAAGAAAATATTCTGAATCATATTGGTGAAGAAAATCATGCACGTACTTTGTGGAATAAACTTGAGTATATGCTGAAAAACTAGTAATAGTAAATTGTTTCTAATCAAGCAAATGATGGCTTTAAAATACCAAGATGAAACATCTATGTCTGATCACTTGAATATATTCCAAGGTATCATTAACCAGCTAGCTAGAATGAATATCAAGTTTGATGAAGAGATGCATGGATTATGGCTTCTTGGTTCATTGCCGAACTCGTGGGAAACATTTAGAACTTCCTTATTAGACTCAGCCCCAAATGGAGTACTAAGTATGGACTTAGTAAAAAGCAGTGTCTCATGGCTTTTCTTCACAATCAGAGGTTCTTGTTACTGAAAGAAGGGGGGGGGGGGGTAAGAGCAAAGGTCCGAAGGGTAGAGACAGAAGCAAAAGCAAGAGTGGCCGGTTTGCAAATGTTGAGTGCTTTCACTATGGTATGAAAAGGCATATAAAGAAATATTGTCAACAACTGAAGAGGAAAAATAAAAATGATAAAGGTAAGGAAAAGAAGAATGATGATGGTAATGATGCAGACAGAGTTGATGCAGCCATCGAAGAGTTCCTTATTTTATTTGACGGTGATGTTTTAAATCTTGCTACACAATAGAGCAGTTGGGTGATTGACAGTGGCGCCTCAATTCATGCTACATCAAAGAGGGATTTCTTTGCATCCTACACATCTGGTGATTTTGGCAGTGTTAGGATGGGTAATGGATCAAAAAAAGCAGTTGGCATTGGAAATGTGCACTTGGACACCAAGAATGGTTCTATGCTGATTCTGAAGAATATGAAACACATCCCTTCTATGATGGTAAGCTTAATTTTTTTTTTTCACTTTGTGGAAGAAGCCCACTAAGAGCCCATGTGAGCTAGGTTTTTTTAAACTAAATATGTTGCAGTCGGTCAAAGCAGTGCATGTGCGAGAGCAGAGAAGCGGAAACGACAGAGGAGAGAGAGAATTTGAAAGAAAATAGAAAAGAAAAAGTCTTTTGTACAGAAACGTTTCAGCCTTTTGGGGATCGATTCGTGGTTTGATCGAGCTAAAATTTTGACGGTGTGTTCCTGACACAAGGGTCTTCAATCTGAACGGTGGAGATTTTTTTTGGAGTTTCCTATAGTCAGTTTGGAGTGGGTAGTTGAGTTCTACTTTAGGAGAGATCTTTCTTATTTGTTCTCTTAGAATATAAAGATTTATTATCTTGAGATATCTATCGTTGTATACCTCTAGTTGGTACTAGGGAGAACTTGTTGTAACTCATTATTGATTATAGTGGAGGTTTTGACTTCGGTCCGTGGTTTTTTACTCTTCACCTTGGAGAGGTTTTTTCCACATTAAGATTACTGGTGTCCTGTGCTTGATTTTATTATTATTATTATTATTATTATTTCTACTTGACTAATTTCCTATTTAGGTTCACACAAGAGGAAATAATTGATTTCTAGAATATAGTGTTTATCCCAACAATATGGTTATGTTTGCATCTTTAGCAACCTATCAATGAGTCTTTCTTAGATGAATGAAGTGATAGCACAAATCGGGAAATGAATTCCCAAGTCGGGTTTTGAAGTAATAATATTTCAATTATGATTGACATGCCATATATAGCGTATGCAGTTAGCAAGTTGAGTAGATATTGTGTATATATTCTATATACATGGAATATATTGCATATATTGTTTACATAGTCTTTATGTATGTATAATATTTATTTTTGTAACACAACATGCTTAGTTTCCAACCAGCTATGTTTCTTAACATTGAAATATATGTTTTTATATTGTAAAGGTAGTGCATAGTTCAAAGTTGTTTATTCTTTACTGCAACTTTCTTAGTCACCAAACATGACATAAAGTGTAAAAACTACTAAATGTGGGCACATCAAGGTATAAAGTACTGATGATACCAAGACCAGATTATACTGCTACTTCCAAGTACATATTGATTTTGTTGCAGCCTTCAAAGAAGCTTCTTTATTCATACTAGGTCATAATTAGGACTGACCTCTTCTTTGATTAATTCATTTGAAGCTAAGTTGGTACTTGAGTTGTTTGCTAGGTGTGAACAACCCAAAATGCTTTTCGACTTCTTGAGGACCCTTTAGATTTTCATCGAACATGGCAAAGAGATAAACATGGATATCTTTTCCAGGCTTTTTCGGAGTCCCTTTCCTAGTTTTCACATGACTGATAAGATTTTTGTAATAGGTGCCTGCATTCTCAATTGTTGCACCCTTACCTCCTGCCGATGGCCAACCGCTCTCTGATATCACAATAGACACGTCTCTTCCACCCGATTTCTCGAGAGCAGCGTAGAGGGTGTCGACCATCGCATCGAAAAGGTTCCGATACTCGAGCTTACCATCCCTCACGAAATCTTCCGGTGGTGAATTGAATAAAGCATAGGGAAGTTTGATGTTGGGGTTATTGGCATAGGCAAAGTAGGGATACACATTGGCTAGAAGTGGGGAGCGATTCTTAACAAGAAAGCTAATAATTGGGGTTATAAATTGATTTGCAGCGACACTGAATGAGCCTGCCTGAGGAGGAAATGATCTAAGATCTAATAGTTTTGTGTCTATCGCTGTAGAAACCTTTATCTTTTGTTGCAAATTAGCTGCTACAATTGCACTGTAAATGTTTTGCATGGCCGGGAGAACGAGTTGAGCATTGTTCGGGTGGGTCGAGAACACCTCATTCCCGACAGCAATGTAACGAAACTCAACGTCTCGAACTCGGGATTGAATATACTTTTGGACCCAATTTTTTGCAGCAGCAGAAGTAGTAAGAGATTGAAGTTGATCATTGGGAATGTCCACCATGACATGTATGTGTGAGCCTTTTAGGGCATCTAAGGTTGCCTCATCTGGTGAGTAAACCCTTATTTTGCCAATGCCATTGCTTTTGTAAAGCTCAATCACTTCTCTTATATTTGGTAAGTTGTTGCCATTGCCTCCATAGCAAACACCCACAGCTTGTGCACCTGTGCATATATATCTAAGTACTTTGTAAAAGCTCAAAATGTATATCTAACTAAGGCGTCGTTTGATAACCATTTAGTTTTTTATTTTTGGTTTTTGAAAATTAAGCTTATAAACACTACTTCCACCTATGAGTTTCTTTGTGTTTATTATCTACCTTTTACAAATATTTTCAAAATCCAAGCCAAGTTTTGAAAACTAAAAAAAGTAGTTTTTAAAAATTTGTTTTTGTTTTTGGAATTTGACTAAGAATTCAAATGTTTTTTTAAGAAAGATAAAAACCATTGTAAAGAAATTGTGAAAAAACAAGCACAATTTTTAAAAACCAAAAACTAAAAATCAAATGATTATCAAACAAGGCCCAATGATTTGTTTGTTAGTTGTTTAGGGATTGTTTGAGATAACATTCCCATTTAGGGTTTCTGTTTCTTATTTCCAAGTTTTTAGAAATAGAAGCGTCTTGTAATTAACTATTTATGTTTCTTATCTCTCATTTTTCAAAAATATTTCCAAAATTGTCTAGAAATTTTAGAAAACAACAAAATCACTTTTCTTGTTTCTGTGTCCAATTTTTTCAAAAACATAAATAAAAGTATTATTTTATCATTTTGTACTTCTAAAATGCATAATAAATATATATACAATTTTTGAATACTTAATATTAAAAACTAATTTTCATGTAGAATTTTTCTAATTTTTAATTTAAAATTTTAGAGAACAAGAAGCCAGAAATGGTTACAAACATGTTCTATTTTTTTTTTTCAGTAAAAAAGAAAGAACAAGAAATGATAGGAGTATATGTCAATTACCAGTAAGCTATGCTCATGTTGGCTTCTATTACTATAGTTTTGAAGCATCAATTAAAAACATTATTTTACCATTTTTATCATATAAAATACTTAATAAATATTTAAAAAAAAATTAAATATAACATTATAGTTTTGAATATTTTGCTTTTTAAAATTATTTATCGAGTAGAACTTTACATTTTCTAATTTGAAATTTGGAGAGAACAAGAAGCAAGAAATGGTTTCAAAACACATTTCTCTTGAATATATATATATACATAAAAAAATAACACAATAAAAAAAACAAATATCAAACATGTTTTTATTTTTCTTTCTTGAAAAAATAGAAAACAGGATATCTCAAACAGTATATAGAAAGAATATAAATATTAACATTATCAAATGGACTTTAAATCACTCATTTCATTTGCTGAGAAACAATTTAATATGTTTACCGATGAGTTTAACGATTTAGTAGAAATTGTACCGTTTTGTACCAAAACTTAAGAGTTAACTACGACACGCCAACCTGAGCACATCTCAACTGGAGTTAAGACATACATCTTAGATCAAAAGATTAGAGGTTTGAATTTTTACCCTCACATGTTGTTGAATTCTCAAAAGAAAAAGAAAAGTCAACTAAGATATATATGAGCAAGAGAGAATGAGAGAAAGAAAGAGAGAGAGAGGTGTTGTTTGGAAACCTGTAGAAAGGAGAGCTACATGGAGAATGAAAATGGAAGAAAATGCAGAGAAGAAAAGGGAAGTAGTTGTAGTATTGCCCATGATGAGAGCTAATTTTTGCTTTGATGGATTTTTTGTTTATACAATTGTTGCAACTTAAGAAGTTGGTATTTATAAGAGGCAAGAGCCAATAGGCTTTAAGGGAAGAAAGGATATTTACTCTAAAAAGTCAGGTAGTTTTCCCCTTCATTACTCTAAATTAGTCCAATTAGTTGCTATCACGTGAAAGATATATGTTCTAAGTTCATCCCTTCATTTTATGAAGTTTAAAAAAGCACTCCCTCCATAAACTTTTATGAAAGCAAAAATTTCGTTCTTGAACTTTAGTTTGTAACACATGTACTTTTAATTTTATAACAATTTAGTTATTGTACTTTAAAATTTGTAATGATTTAGTCCCTGTTATGAATTTTTTTTAGATTTAATGAATTTTCATACATATGTAGATGGATAAATTTATTAGGGACTAAATGTGTTTATAACAATAAAAACTAAGTCTTACATAATAAAAATACTTAATTTGGATGAAATTTTTTACAGTAAGGATTATTGTTACGAATTTGAAAGTTAGCACTAAATTGTTACATGCTAAAGTTTGAAAGTACAATGACTAAATCGTTACAAACTAAAATTTAAGGACTAAATTGTTATTTCGTTCAGGGACCAAATTACTCTTTTATGAAATTAAAATATGAGCAATAGTCTTATCTTCAAATCCTAATTTTTAGTAATATTTAGTTTTAGTCATGTCTAATGCGTTTGCTTTCGAAGTAATGGTTAAATCAATATAATTGCATGAAGTAATTAAGAGTTAGTGAGATAAAAGCTGCGCAATGTTGGACACTTGGGTCCTATTTGGAATTGCTTTTGAATACCGTAAAAGTGATTGTTGAGAAATCTTAATTGTTTTTTGTGTTTGGTAAAACTGATTGTTTAATAATTTATATAAAATCACTTCTTCAATCACGTTGATTTACAAAAAGTTGTTAAGAGTAGCTTTTAGATCTTGTTTCTATAAAAATCAGGTGTAACTGACAAATTTTTAAATTCTTTTTTAATCTTTTAATATCTTATCTACAACAACAACAAAAAATAGATATTATTCTTTACAATTTATCTCATCGCATCTCATCATTTTTATTTTTAAATTTATTTTGTTGCTTCTAATTTATTTTTCTTATTTTTTATATTTAAACTAAATTAGATTTTGTTTTAAACAATTTTTTTATAACAATTGTTTTTATGAATATTTTTATCAAGTTATTTAAAGTGAACAAAATATAATTTGTAATTTAAATTATATACAATTTTATATAATTATCTTATAAAAGAATTTGAAGTTAAATATTGATACAAGTTCATGATTAATTGAAATATATGTTTATTTTGATATTTATAGCTATTTTGCAACAATTTAATATTAATTTACTAAATACTATATCTTGACTTTTCATGTTTAAATCTGAAATTTACCAAACACTAATTAACATCATATGATAGCTGATTTTCTTAAAAGCAAAGCTGGCATCAATTATTTCAAAAACTACAACGATCCTAAACTAAGCCTTGAACTCTTTTGGATTGTTTAAAGATTTGGTAAAATTCTTATTCCCTAGTTGTTCTTTTTTTTTTTTTTTTGTTTCTCATCTTTATTTTAAATTTTTTTAATTACAAAAAAACAAAGACTGTATTTGATAACTATCTTATGTTTCTGTCTTTTTATTGAAAAAAACATAATAATATATTTAGTAATCATTTATTATTTCTTGTTGTCTCAGATTTTTTATTTTAAAAAATAAAAGTTTTGCATGAAATTTAATTTTTTAATTAAATATTTAAAAATTTTATGTTATATTTATTCTTTAATATTTATTATGCATTTTATAAGTAAAAAATGATACAATAATACTTTTTGTTGTCATCAAAATCTGGATATGGAAATTCAGTTGGCCTTCACGTGACAGCAACTGTAAATTTGTTTGAAAGGGAAAGAACGTGGCCTGCAAGATAAGAAAGACTTGAACACCGGTGTGGTGCTTGCCACACAGGCTTCGATGCTTAAGTCAAAGAGTGAATAGGTGTAGTCAGCTAGAGTTTAGAGAATGAGGAAGAGCTTACCTCCTCTCCAGTAAGAAGAGTATTTATGCGACCTTTCTAAAGCTTAAACCCTAATCCGTGACGAAGTAGGAAGACGACAGGGCTGATCGGGGGTTGGATCGAGGCTAGGAAGGGAGAAGAAGATGGCTCGACCCCATAATGGGGACGGCCTCGGCCTAGGCCAAGGCTGACTAGAGAATTTGGGCCAAGGCCCAAATTCTCGCCTCCCCTGTTGTCTGGACACTCGATCCCTTTTACCTTTTAGCCCAATTGGATCCATTTTTGCTTGTTTTGGGTCCTTCCTTGCATATCTACCCTTCAATTTCCTTTGTATTTTAAATTTATTCTTATTGGTCAAAATCCACGGGAATTTTGCACAGAAGACTCATTTTCACGCTCATCGATGTCATTTGACCCGTGTTTTGAAATTAATGACATATGACCCTTTCCGTACTCTGCATCCTGTCTAAATTACCGTGAGGGCATCGTACTCTCATTCTTGCTCTAACTCTAGCCCTCTAGTTCTCGTTCTCGCTCTAGTTCATTTTCTTTCTTGCTCTAGCTTGCTCTCGCTCTAGCTCGTTCTCGCTCTCGCTCTAGCTCGTTTTCTCTCTTGCTCTAGCTTGTTCTAGCTCTCGCTCTAGTTCGTTCTCTCTTTAGCTCGGTTTCTCTCTTGCTCTAGCTTGTTCTCACTCTCGTTCTAGCTCTCGTTCTCACTCTCGCTCTCGCTCTAGCTCGTTGTCCCTCTAGCTCGTTCTCGCTCTCGCTCTAGCTCGTTCTCGCTCTAGCTCGTTCTCGCTCTCGCTCTCGCTCTAGCTATTCTCTAACGTAATTTTTTCTTGTCTTTTTTTTCTCCAGATTTTCAACCATTCACTTGAGCGAGAGCGATAACGTTTCCGCCTACGAGAGCGTGAACAAGAAAAACCGTCTCATACTACCCTCATGAGTAATTTTGAGCACTATGACATGTCAGAATGGGTCATATTTCATTATTTTCAGAACGCAGGTCATCAGTCATTAAAACGTTGGAAAACGGGTCATCCGTACAAAATTGTTGAAATCCACCCATAACACTTTTATTTACGTGTTTTGAAAAATCTAGATAGGAACAAAAAAACAAAAAAACTTTTTGTTGTTTTCAAATTTTGTATATAATTTTGAAAACATTTCATAAAATGTGAAACAAGAAACAAAAACAAATATCAAATGTTCTCATCTTTCTTGAAATTTTTGAAACAAGAAACACAATACGAGAAACAAAAATGTTAGGGCTCGTTTGATAACGTTCCCATTTCTTGTTTCTTGTTCCTATTTCTCATTTTCAAGAAATAGACATATTTGATAAACCATCATGTTTCTTGTTTCTAAATTTTTAGAAATGTTTCTAAAAAAGGCAAATTTTGAGAAACTACAAAAAGTAGTTTCTCAAATTTTGTTTCTATTTTTTTTTTCATGTTTTATATATGTATCTCTATTTCTTTTTTTTCCTTTCTACACTCATCTCTTCCCTCTCTCTTCTTTCTCTCTCTTCCATTCTAAATTTTTTCTTTTAATACTTTTTTTCTTTTCTTTTTTTTCTTCTTTTTTCTTTTTATGTTTTCATTTATTTCTTTCTCTCTCTTCCATCATAATCTTTTTTCTTTTAATAGTTCTTTATCTTTTTTTTTTCTTTTTTTCTTTTCTCTTTTTGTTTATGTTTTTCTCTTCTCTCTCATTTCCTTTCGTTTTTTTTTTACTTTCCATTAACGAGCTTTTAGTTATTATTTTCGATTTAAATCTCTATTATTTTTATGATTTTAATTCTTTTATTAAATAAATAAACTAATAATGTATTTCATGTTTACTATTAAATATATATATATATATATATATATATATATATATATATTCTATCTCTCTTTTTCTGATTTTACTTGCATGTATTATTGGCTACTGTATTTTTAAAGAAAAATAAAAATAAAGTTTATTATTAAATTAAAGAAATGTGGGTATGCTCGATTGTCTAACCTTAGACAATTCACAAATTAATCTAATTGAACTAACTTGTGTAAGCCAAAATCATTTAAGATGAATTGATTGGAGTGAGAAATGACATTGCAAATCAAATTTGAACAACATTTGAAGGATAGAATTTATTATTATTTTAATGCATGTTATATGTTTTATTATATTATATGTACTAAATTTTATTTTTACTAAAAAACAAGAAACAAGAAACAGTTATCAAACACATGTCTGTTTCTGTTTTTTTTAAAGAAACAAGAAATAGAAATAATTATCAAACATGTTTCTGTTTTTAATTTTTTTTTTAAAAAAAAACTGGAAACAAGAAACGAGAACGTTATCAAACGGGCCCAATAAACAACTAACCTGTTTTTTCTTTTCTTTCTAATTGTTGAGAAATGCATGTATTCGATTAAGTTTCTATTTCTTATTTCTTTTCTAACTTTTTTTTTTGGGAACATTTGCATTAGCATCTCTTCTTTGTTTCTTATTTTTCATTTTTAAGGTTCTTTTGAAGCAAAAAACATTTTGGTTTCTCGTTCTTTTGTTTCCATTTCCAATTTTTAAAAACATAAATAAAAACATTATTCGATCATATTTTACTTATAAAAACATAGTAACTATTTAAATTTTGAATATAACATAATAATGTTGAATATTTTATTTGCAAAATTATTTTTAAGCAAATATTTAATATTTTGGAAAATTTTATTTTTACCGTTATAATTAGCCTAAGTAAATAAATTTTAACATTCAACTTTTAATCTTTGTTGTCAATATCTCCCCATCAACTAAATATTTAATGTTTTTTGTTGTCTAACTTTTAATCTTTTATCTTTATACACACGCTAATATGTTAATACATATACTTGAAACCTCATCATTTAAAAATCTACTATATAATCTGGCAAAAGAAATAATAGAAAGGACCAAAAGAGTTATTTTTTAAAGTTTAGATACCTAGAATAGACATTTTCTTAAAAAAAAAAAAAAAAAAAAAAACATTGACCATTTACTAAAAACAAAAACCAGAATTTAAACATTTTTAAGTTTTTTTAAATTGAATTTTTGTGTCTCCTACAATTTTATTTCTTCTTTAAAAACAACTAGGCAATACAAATATATAACATACACACCAAACAAAATTAAAGGAAAAAAAATGATGTCCAATCTGAGCATAACCGATCAACTGGTTAAACAGTCATATACTCTCAACCAAGAGGTCAAAGTATCGAATCTTTCACCATATACAAAAAAAAAAAAAAAAAGAAAAAAAAGAAAAGAAAAGAAATGGTGAGATTAATCTTTTACTTTGGATATTTGTTTCTTGTTTATTGTTTTATCAATTTTTAAAAATGTAAATAATTGTTTCATATTTCTTGTTTCTAAGTAATGTTTCTAAATTTATACTCAAATTCTACTAATAAGAAAATTTTATTTCTTATTATATTCAAATTTTACTAATAAGAAAATCTTATTTCTTATTTCTAGTTCTTGCTTTTGTTTCTAGTTTTTCGAAAATATTAATAAAAAAATTATTTCATATTTTTTTACTTAAAAGAATGTATTAATAAATATTTTTAAAATATAAATATAACACATTAAATTTGAATATTTTTTTAAAAAAGAAATTCATATAAAAATCTTTGATTTTTTTTTCTTAATTTAAACTCCGAAAGAAAAAATGAAAGGAAAAAAAATCAATTTTGACCCTAAACTTGGTAGGTTGTATCAATTTTAACCATGAACTTTCAATTTCATCAATTTAAACCTCAAACTTGGTAGATTGTATCAATTTTAACCCTGAACTTTCAATTCATCACTTTAAACTTCAAACTTGAATAAGTGTATCAATTTGCACATTTAATTAAGTTTCCATTTCAATCACCGTTAGAAAGGTTTCCCACACATGCCCAAAGCCACGTGTTGCTCTATGATATATACTTGTTTGTTATTTTGTTAAAAAAATTACTAAAAAAATAATTAAATCATTTGAGACTAGGTCGCCACCATCATGAAAACCACGAACTCGACTCTTGAAAGTATGACCCACACGAAAACAAATGGACTCTTATGTTCCTCCTTGCCTTTGGTGTCGATACCAGCAACGACAAGTATGAAGAAGATTCAGGCGGTGATGTCATTGAAGGTGACGGCGACCATACATGGCGGTTTCGTCTTCTTAAGTGGTGAGGAATTTGAGCTCGACTAAAATGGGGGAGAAAACAAGGAAGGCGGTGGTGGACAGAGTGATGCCCATGAGCATAATGAACTGGTTGTAGCCAACCTTGTCATCTCATTTGACAGTCTTACAGAGGATTAAAGTGACATTGATGCTAGAGAGGAAAGAGACAAAAATTTTAACGAGGGAAATTCTGAAAGCTATGCGTCTGTTGCGGCAGATGGAGGACAAATAGAGCTCAAGGCTCAAAAGAAATTAAAAAAAAAAAAAACAATATTGGCGACTGATTCAATAATAAGACTACTCCATTAAGGAAAAATATGGTGCAAATAAGCTTTGTTTCTACTAAAAGCCGATAGATTGAGTATAATCCTGCCTTAAAATTGAAAACCCTCAATTAATGAAATGAAAAAAAAAGCAGCAGAATTAGAGAAGATAAGATAGGAATTGAAGAAAATCCATGCTCTGAAATTAAAAAACATTATGGCGAGTCTACTCAAATTCTCTTCAGAAATTTTATTCTTTTTAAAAATAACAAATATATATCTATTATAGAGCAACACGTGGTTTTGGACATGTGTGAGAAACCTTTTTAACGAGGATAGGATGAACTAAATGAGTTATGCATTATGAATTGTGTATCACGCACATCAATTAGATGTGCTTTAGAAAGTCACATCACGCAACTTGCATTCCGGTTTCACATATCGAATGGGAGAGTTTCGGTTTTCTAAGGATTCCCTATTGATGGCATAGCAGGGACTAAAGAAAGCATAGTTGCACGGAAATTGCCTATCGGACGGACTACTATAGTGAGTCTTGATCTCTTAGAAATTTCATAAAATAGAGTTTCTAGAGATCCCCAATGACCAATTCTTGCATGAATTGCTAGTGATCCAATAAGACCAACATTAATTCCTTCAGACGTGTCAATTGGGCAAATGCGTCCATAATGACTAGGATGGATATCTCGTAGAAATGGAAACTTAATCGAGGGTGTAAATTGATACACTTTTTTCAAGTTTGAGGTTTAAATTAAAGAAATTGAAAGTGTAGGGTTAAAATTGATACAACTTGCTAAGTTTGAGGTTTAAATTGATGAAATTGAAATTTTAGGGTTAAAATTGATACAACTTGCTAAGTTCATGGTCAAAAATGATTTTTTTTCAAAATGAAATAATGAATAAAAAACAAAGTTTTCCATAAGAAAGAAAGATCAAGAAACAAGGAAATAATTATTAAAAATATTTTTCTTTTTCTTTTCAAGAAGATAGAAAATAAGAAACAACAAACGATAACGTCACTCAACAATTTATCTTCATTGGAATATTGTGTTACTGTCAAATTATACTAATCCCTATGGTGACCAGTTTTTATTTTTAATGCTTCATTTGGTTCACCTTTATCAGTTTATTAAGCAAGCCATTATTGTGTTGTGATATATGTTTGCTCTATTTGGAATTTGAGAAATTTAAAAGATTTGAGTTAATTTTTCAACCAAAAAATTAATTCAAATGCATATGTACCATTGGTGTCATTGTCATCTCTTAATCAATTACATAAGCAATAATAGCTCTAATTAAAAAAAAAAAAAATGCTCTAACTTTTATCATCATTCTAAGAAAATTTTGTATGTATAATATTTTTCACCCATACCATACAACACGGTATTTTATAGTCAAACTAACACCACTTATTAAAAGCAACTTAATATATTCTATTGATTGTTCTATTTGGATTAGAGCGATGAGAATATGATTCTAAGTTAAAATTTTCACAATCAAATTAATTCAAATGCATATCAACCATTTGTGGCATTATCATCTTTTATTTAGTTACAAATGACAATTGTTGTAATGTTACATTGTCTCTTTAAAACCATACAACACGACAACTCATGATCAAACCAGCTCCATATACAATTGAAACCAATGATTGCTTGGCAAAACTTAGTTTTGATGCTTGATAAGGCATGTCACTACTGATCCATGTCTAATTAAGGAGAAATTATTGGGGGAGGCCGGTACATTGAGGCTCTCCCCCAATTTGATGCCACCTGTGGATGGTTAACTACAGGTTAACCATCCTAGTTAATCTTTTTTTTTTTTTTTTAATAATTAGATTGCATACACGGATTCTTCTCTCATTTTAACCATTTTTTTTTTTAAATTTTCAGATTGCCAATTTGTTCTCTCATTTCTATTTTATTTTCTTTTTTTATAATTATTTAAGGGTTGGTTAGGATTCTCTAGTTGACCAACTTAGTTTTTTTTTTTTTTTTTAAAATAATTCTCCTTGTTTTTTTTTTTTTTTATCTTTTTTATTTCCATTTAAAATTTTCATGTTACTTTTCTCCTTTGTTTTTAAGCGTTTTTTTAGGAACCAAATATGATCCAGCTAAACTAATTTGAATGTTATTTTTTAATCTATTTTTTTATAAATTTGTTAGATCAATTCAAGATTAATAAATAAAATGTTATGTCTACCAAAAATAATATTTAATAAATTATTTAGTTCACAAAATTTACGCATTAAAGTTAGCTAGAATGACATTTAAAATTTTAGTTAAAACAAAAACACTATCCACAACAATAACTTTTGTTTACTGTATTCAAACATGGTGAAAATATATGAAATAAAAATGAAAACAATAATGGCTAGCAAGTTTCAATTTAAGAAAGAAAAAGTTGTCCTTTGAAAATTAATGAACATTAGAATCAATTAAAAAAGTTTTAATAATATATTAAATTCAAAGTTAATTAATTAATCATGACAATATTTAGGGTAAAAAAAATGAAAATTCGATATGAATAGCAAAAATAGAACTAAAGATTCATATCTTCGAAATGTCAATGTTCAACATCATTTTCAAAATTACATAAACCTGTAGAATGATGTACATCCTGCATAATGAAAAAATAGTTGAAATTAATATGGCAAATATTAAAGGGCGTAATATTAATTATTAAATAAAATATTTTTGCATACCTGATTTACATTAGACAAATTTATGCAAACATCATTTACTCTCGAAGTACTTCCATCAAAATTATTATATGATGAGTTCTGATCAGTGAAATCAACTAGGATTAATTTCATTAATAATAGAAAATAAAAGTAAAATTATTGTTACAGTGCTTAACATATTAAAAATAGTTTAAAAAATGATACTTGAAATGTATTGGGCATTTGAGTACACATTTGCATTAAAGCTGTAAAACTTGAAGAAGTAAATGTGTTCATAGCCTACATTATATAAATATACAATTTGTGAACTAATAAAGATAATGAAAGCAATATTTCAAAAAAAATTAAGACTACCTGATTATTGGTGAAACTAAAATCATCATTAAGCAAAAATTGTTGTGGTAACACTTGACTTGTAATCAAACTACTTTGTTGATCTTCTAAACGTACTTTTTATATATAAAACAAAAACAAAAATTAGTATCCCAAACTTTCATAAACTTAAATTATAAAATAAAAATAAGAAATAAGAATGAAAGTAATACTAACTTGTTTTTTCACTAGACACAATCTTCTTTTTCTCTTCTTCTTACTCTTTTCCATATTGTTTTTCAATCTTGCATTTGATACTCCCTTTGGCCTTATAAATGAAGGATCCAATACATGTGCCTTATGAAATTTAGAAGATAATTCATGGGGTAAATTATTTTTAGTAGGTTGGTTGAGATCAACATCTTTTATTTTCATATGATGTGCTTCCTGTTCAAGGAGATACAGTGCTTCTGAGATTTTTTCTTTCACAATTTTAGCACCTATAGATGTCTCTGCTCCAGCTATAACCATTTTATAAACATCACGCATCATCTCATTACGTCGTAATGCCTTAATTTCTTTTTGGTCCATTGTTGACTTCATAGGACTTGCTTCTAGCATTCCTTTTTTTGCCATTTTAGTCCATCTTGGCAATATATATTGAGTAGGTATCATATCTACATTCTTTGCTATTAATACTCTCAATGCATGTCGACATAAAATGCCAAATGATTCAAACTTATAACAAGAGCAATTGATGGCCCCTGATGATAGGTCATATGAAACCTCCCATAACTTGTTCTTCCCATATAACCCAACTTGAAAAGAATAGCAAGAATCTTGAAGACACTCCTTACTTATAAATGGTAGTTAAGATCGTTGATATCTCATGCTCAAAATTCTTAAACATTGTACGTGTATATACTCTTGCTGCTTGAGCTACCATAGGTCCACGTTCATTTGCACTTGGAGGCATGCCTTGGTTGCAACGAAAATCTTCCTCCAACTCGGTTTCTCTCATTTGCTTAGCCATTCTCTCATAATGTACTACAAATTCAGTAAGACGCATTGTTTTCGTAGAAATATGATGAAATACATTGTTTACGCTCTCACTTCTTTGAGTTGACTTAATTCCAGCAGAAAATGTATCCAAACTAAAAGCAGGGCACCATTTAGCTCTCAAGTCATAAAGGTTTTTCAACCATTTATTCTTTTCGAGATTAAATTTAGTAACCATAGACTGCCATTGTACCTCAAACTCATCAACTGTATCTAAAAAGTGGAGACATTCATTAAAACATCTCTTAAATTCTTGATTTGCATATAATGATGAGAGATGTTGCGTGGCATTTTTTGAAATATGCCAGATACAAAGACGATGCCTTGATGTATCAAAAATTTGAGAAATAGCATTTGACATAGCTTGATCTTGGTCTGTAAAAATTGTCTTTGGTTGTCGACCACCCATTGATTCCAAAAATGTCTCAAATAACCAAACAAAAGAGGCAATCGTTTCATCTAATAGAAAAGCACATCCAAAAAGAACATTTTTCCAATGGTGATTGATTCCCACAAATGGAGCACATATCATATTGTACTTGTTAGTACGGTATGTGGTATCAAATACCACAACGTCTCCAAAATTATCATAATCAAGTCTTGATCTACCATCTCTCCAAAAAACATTTGTTAGCCTATTTTCATGATCCACTTGGATTGAATAAAAAAACAATGGGTCGTTCTCTTGTCTATTTCTAAAAAGATTCACAAGACTTTGTGCATCTCCTGGTTCGATTAATTCTAACCTCTGTGAGTTCACAAAATTATAACAATCTCTCTTAGTAAAACCAACATTCTCTGAACCTCCAGATTCTTGAGCCATAAATGAGTATGTTTGTATTGTTTTCAAGCCTGCATCAATCATTGTCTTCATAATACCTTTTTGTGAATCAGTAATGTTTCGGGCAGATCTCAAAAAACGTATTTCATCAGGTTTTGCCAATTCATGATTATGTTCTGGACTAAAATTAATAATCTTTCAATGTCCATTTCCATCATGTTGAAATCTAATACTTGCCTTACATCCAGTTCTAGTTTCAAGTCTTTCTATTTTTCTCTCCTTTAGTGAAGGATTATGCGCCGTGTAACCTTCTTTTGAACATACATAATTCACAATAGTTGTATTTCCAAACTTGTCCAATCTCCGCTTCGTTTTTCTAATGCTGAATCCAAGGTGCATAGCATACTTGTTATAGAAATCATAACTCTGTTTCATGCTATTAACAATCAACCCAATATATGGCTCACACATGCAATCTTTTTCTTCCATAAATTCTAATTCTCTTTCATTATCACTCCTATTAAACTAGTAGAAATGAATAGAAATAACTATAAATAGTAAAAAATACTATTTGAATATTCTAAAAAACTATAAATTATAAAAGAACTTACTTGTAGATATCAGATTTTTCTTCTTCTTCCATGATCAGTAGAATTATTGCTACGTGTTGTGTTTGATTTGTTCACTGTTTTTGAAAAAATGAAAGAGTCATTGGATTAGTTTATTATCACGTGCAATGCACATTGTATTATTATTTTTATAATTTATTTTACTTCATAATGAACTAAATTAAATTTGGTTAACGTTATTTGATAAAATTCATATAATATGTAAATTTATAATAAGTCATTTAAAAATTAAAAATTGGTAAATTGGTAAATTTATTTTATTATCTATAATTAGTATAATTTTAAAAATATAAAATCATGGTAATTAATAACAATAATAATAATATGTCAAAATTAAAAATAGTAGACACAATATTTGAAATTATTATATTTTAGTTAAATTATGTTTATTTGGTTAATTTTAATATAATATTAAATTTATTGTAATTCATCAATTAAGTTATTTAGTTTTGTGCTTATTTAACGTAGTATCAAACCAGAAGATCATGAGTTTGAACCTCTAAAAGTAAGAATCGAATAGAAAAATTAAAGAAAATAAAAAAACTAGAGCTTTGCATATAAAGAAATGGAAGAGGTCATTTTATAGTTGTAGATAATGAAATAGTTTCATAAGAAATGGAAGAGGTCATTTTATAGTTGTAGATAATGAAATAGTTTCATAATTTTTTTACGTTTCAAAGCTTTTCATATTTTATAATTAAATATAATTAAGATAACATTTTTAATTCTATTATTAAAGTTCTTCAAAAAAAAAATATTCTAGTATTAAACTATATACATAGAGACAAAACATTTTACCTTCTAAATTTTTAGATTGCATTTATGTTTCAACCTTTGTAATGCATTTAATTGCATTCACTCAAGTCAAGCTTCTCAATATATTAGATTTTATTATTTTTAATATATCAATTAAAATAATATGTATATTCATTTTGAAGAAGTTATCGTGTTCATGTGTAAAATTTTCTCTTTTGTTGTTTTTCATTAATATGACATTATAACACTCAAAATTATCTATTGATATTTTTTTAAAATAAAATTACTATTATAAATTGTATATGTTATAGTATTAATTATCAATAATAAATTAACTAGTGCTTTAATTCATTGGTTAAAGTTAAAATCTAATTTAAGTAGGACAATAAAATTTAATTATTTCAAATTTATCATATTATAGATTGATTATAGATAATGGTCTTAAAGAATAAAAAAATTAAACAAATAAAAGAACATCAATTTAAAATTCAACCCATTTTGTTAACAATATATAAAAAGAGAGAAGAAGTTTAAATTCAAATACTTTTTTCATTTCACTGTTTTCCATTTCAAAAAGTTGATTATTAAGAACCACAATTTTATGTTGTTAACAATAGTTGAATTTCAGTGAATGGATTCAATCTTGAATTCCATTAGAATAAATTTTATGCAAAAGATGTTTATAATAAAACACAACAATTTTTAGGCACTAATTGAGTGATTAGAATAATAATGAACAAATAATCATTCCATTTTTCTTTTGTATTCATTTTCATTTTTAAACGGTTTCATGCAATATAATTTCTTCTCTGTTTCATTAGATTTTCTAAACAAAATCTAGAGTAATTAAAAAAAAGAGAGAAAATGAAATCAACATTTACTTACATGGTGTTTTCTCCACTGCTCAGTCTTGTGGCCACTATTCTGTGCGAATAAGAAAATTAGGAGAAAAAGAATAGAAAAGAAGAGGGGCTAAATCTCAAAGGAAAGAAATCTTAACCTAATTCAAATGAAAATATCAACAGAAAGGAGAAAAGCAACATACAAATTTTAAAATGGAAAAAAGAAAAGATAAAACAGAAAAAAAGAGAATTATTAAAAAAAAAAAAAAAAAAAAACTAAGTTGGTCAACTAGAGAATCCTAACCAACCCTAAAATAATTATAAAAAAAAAAAAGAAAATAAAACAGAAATGAGAGAACAAATTGGCAATCTGAAAATTTTAAAAAAAATGGTTAAAATGAGAGAAGAATCCGTGTATGCAATCTAATTATTAATATATATATATATATATAAACTAGGATGGTTAACAGTTAACCATCCACAGGTGGCATCAAATTGGGGGAGAGCCTCAATGTACCGGCCTCCCCCAATGGTTAACAGTTAACCATCCACAGGTGGCATCAAATTGGGGGAGAGCCTCAATGTACCAGCCTCCCCCAATAATTTCTCCTAATTAAGGTCCTCTCATGATAACTTGTGCATTGGCTCATACTAAGATGCTTATAATTTATAAATAAAATTCTTGAGGAAAAGTTTCTAGAAGCTCATTCTAGTTAGAGTGAAGTAAATATTAGAATAAGGAACCTTTGCTTGGAGGAATTTTTTCTATAATCCATATGATTTCAGCTACTAAACCAAGCAAGTTCTTACTTGATTTAAACTTTTATTGAATATAAAATAGGTTTAAATTATAAATTTGGTCTCTATGATTTGAAGGAAATTAGAATTTAGCTCTTATGATTTTAAATGTTAGAATTAGTCTCTATGGTTTGATAAAAGTCTCATAATTAAACTCTCAAAAAGATGAAATTCTAACTTTTAAAATCTTTAGGGATTAAATTCTAACTTTCTCCAAACTATAGGAACCAAATTTACCATTTAACCTATAAAATACGCATCTAAAGTTATACTATTTTTCAATAAAAAGTGAAAGTGTTTTTTGGATGTTCTAACTTTAAATTTTTATTTCAATATTTTTTTCTAACCCTCATAGTATATTGATCAACTAGTAGCAATGGATTTTAAAATAAGGTCTTCTTAAAATTAGGTTAATTAAATTATCAACTTAGTTTTTGGACTTTCAAGAATAGTGTCTAATGAGTCCTTTTGGACTTTAAAAAGTGTATAGGAAACTTTTAATTTTATATTTTTTTAAAAATCTGAAATTTCAAATTTTCTTTTAAAAGATTTCCTTTTTCTTGTTTATAATTTTATTGATTTTTAGAATTTTTTTTTTGAAAGACAGAAATATAAATATAATTGTTTCATATTTCTTGTGTCCAAGAAATGTTTCTAAAATTATATTCAAATTTTACTAATAAGAAAATCTTATTTCTTATTTCTAGTTCTTGTTTTTGTCTCTAGTTTTTGGAAAATATTAATAAAAATATTATTTCATCTTTTTTACTTAGAAAATATATAAATAAATATTTTTTTAAAAAATAAATATAACTTTTTAGAAAAATTAATTCATGTAAGAAACTTCGAGAGAGAAAAAGTAAATGAATAAATAACACACTTTTTCATTAGAAAGAAAGATCAAGAAACACGGAAATAATTATTAAAAATATTTTCCTTTTTCTTTGTAAGAAAATAGAAATTAAGATTTGTTCGATAACCATTTGATTTTTTAATTTTGATTTTTGAAAATTAAGCTTATTTTCTCTCAATTTCTTTGCAATGGTTTTAATGTTTCTTAAGGAAACATTTGAATTCTTAGCCAAATTTTAAAAACAAAAACAAGTTTTTAAAAAACTATTTTTTTTAGTTTCCAAATCTTGATTTGGATTTTGAAAACATTGGTAAAAATTAGATAACAAAATAAAGAAACTCATAGGTGAGAGTTATGTTTATAAGCTTAATTTTTAAAAACCAAAAATAGTTATGAAACGAGGTCAATAGTTTTTAAAAACTTGTTTTTGTTTTTGAAATTTGGTTAAAAATTCTAATGTTTTTTTAAGAAATGTGAAGACTATAGTAAAAAAATATAAAGAAACAAACACTATTTTAAAAAACAAAAAACAAAAAATGAAATCGTTATTCAACGGGACCTCCGAAACAAAAAACGATAAGGTCACAGAAAAACTCATTAATTTCACATTTTGGAAGAGCCATCGAATGTGTAAACTCCCAATAAATATTCTTCATAATTCATCTTTCAGCTATTTTTTTTTTAAGTTCAATTCATTCTTTCACTTAATGAAGTTATGTTACTATCAAATTTATTTTGGCACTGGAGAAAGTAACCCCAGTTATTACTAATCGACCATTTTTTTTAATGCTTCATTTGGTTCACCTTTTCAGTTATTAAGCAAGCTATTGTGTTGTGATCATAATATGTTTGTTCTATTTGGATTTGAGAAATTTAAAAGATTCAAGTTAAATTTTTCTACAACTTAATTCAAATGCATATCAACACATTGGTGTCATTATCATTAATTTCATAATCAATTGCACAAGCAAGATTGTTCTAATATTTGTCTTCATTCTAAGAAAATTTTATATGGTAAATATTTCTCACCCATACCATACGACACGATAATTTACAGTCAAACTAACACAACTATTGAAATCAAGTGCATTGCGTGTCCATGACTATTAAACTAATTAAGCACATTATTGTATTTTAATGATTGTACTATTTTGACTGGAGAGATGAGAATATGATTCTAAGTTAAAATTTCCACAATCAAATTAATTCAAATGCGTATCAATCATTCGTGGAATTATATTGTTCTCTTATTTAGTTACAAGCAATAAGTAATGTTCTAATGTTGTCTCTTTAAATCCTAGGTAGAATTTGTAGGAGCAATTTTCACTTAACCATAAGACACGACAGTTCATGATCAAACTAGCTCCACATGTTTAACTAGGGGTCCTCTCATATGTTAGCTTTCATATAGTTAACCTTGTTTTTTGCCTCTTTTTTCACTACTACAAATTTGGCCTTGATAAGGACAACGGACTTCCACATATCTCCACAATGGTATGATATTCTTCATACCAATGGAGATAATGTTCTCACTTGTATACCCATGATCACTCTCTTCTCTGGCCAATGTGGGACATTTGTTTGCACTCCTAACAGGCCTTTATTGACGCGTAACTTCATCGTATAATTGACGCTTGTGACAAAAAACTGTCAATAAAAGGTTAATTTTTACTTTAAAATAAATTATTAATTAAGAAATACATATATCGACGACTATTAAACGTCAAAAGAAGTCTATAGTTAAGTTATGCAATAAACCGTCAACATTGATAGCTTTATAATTGATAGTATTTCTGTAAAATCCCGTCAAAATTGGGTGAGCTCCCGTTTTTGTATTCGTTAACGGCTAATACGGGTCAAATTTTGATTGTTTTGTTGACGCTCAGAAGGATGCTTTTGTAGACGTCTATTCACCATCAACATACGTTCCTTTTATCTACGATCAATGACCATCAATATAGGATGTTTTATTTTTTTTAAGAAAATTATTTTAAGCAAAACAACGTCGTCGTTTCAACTTCCTGAAACGACGTCATTTTGGCTAATTTAATATTAAAAAAAAAACAAAATATAGAAGAGCCCAAACCTTATTTCCTTTCACATTGTTTATCTTCTTCTTCACCTTACAGCCGTCAAATGCCTAAAACAATCGTGGAGTTGAATTTGCCGTCGAGTGCTATGAGCCATCATCGTTGACGTCGAGTTCTCTAAGCAGTCGTCGTCGAATGCTCTTAGCCGTCATCGTTGAGTCCATGCTGCAGTCGAAACCTTGCCGCCATGGTCGAGTCCTTGCCGCAGTCGAGACCTTTGTTTTTCTCATCTTGTTGCCGTCTCCTCTCAAAATCATCGAGTTTTCTTTTGGGTTTCGTGAATTGATTTTAGATGCAATGTATAAAACTTATTTAGGATTTCATTGCTCCTTGTTCCTGATTTTAATTAGGCAAGAAATTGTTTTTGTTTTGTGAGTTTCAAGTGACCAGTAAATGACCAGTAAAAATAGATTGTCAAAAGAGAAAATTTCTACTTATGGGACCTAAGTTGGAACCGTCCTTTATGTGTAGCTAGATTTTGTTCCGACGAACTACAACTCTCAGCCAAGCCGGAGAAGTTGACACCACGATGAAATTTGCAGTAGAGAACCAAGTCTTCAACTGAACAACTTGGGAAAGGACTGGGAGAGCAGTGGAATAAAATATTTAAATCTGAGAAAATGCATAAGCTTCCTATTGCATTTTTGAGGTAAATATCTTATCTTATGGTTTAGCTGAAGAATTTCAAAGAAATGGAATAGGCTGTGACATGTGTAATTCCTCTCTAGAATAGGCATTTTTTAGTGCTTGCTGTCTAGATTTATTGAAACTAATGTTCTTTAACTGAAGAGACAATGGTTCTCTTGCCTTGGATGGCGGTTTGTATTGGTCACCTTTTATTACAGTTAGAAAAAAAAAAAAAAGGAGGATTCCAACATTATAAAGGACATCTGTAGACAAAATCAAGTGCAACCTTGTTCTTCGAGAAAATCTAGGTACAGTACAGTATAAAGGACGATTCCAACTTAGGTCCCATAAGTAGAAATTTTCTCTTTTGACAGTCTATTTTTACTGGTCATTTATATTACATTTAATATATAGATTTCAAGTATGGGCTTGGTTTATTGATAAGATTTAGGGAAAGAATGAACAAAATCAGGTGCAGCTCATCACTGCAAACAAATGGGCAGATCAGGTTCAGATTATAAAACCTGTGGATGTGATCAGTGGGGAAAGGAAGGGAGAGTTGGGGTTTGATTTGGATGTGATCTCAGTTAATGGTGGAAGAGGGCGGTGGTTTTGAGTGCCATTTGCTTATATATAACACTAAAATACAAATACCAATATTATAATTAATACCACATAGAAAAACAGAGAAAGGCTAGCTAGTTCAAGTTAGGGTTCTTGGGGGAGTGGTTTTTTGCAGGGAGCTGAGTATATACAAGAGACTTATTCCAGCTGATTTTTATGAATACACACATCTCTCTCTTTCTTACTTTTATCTCACAACAACAAATTTAAAAAATATATATCTATATAATAAAGATGGATAGAAAAGACTTGATTTGTTGTGTTTCTTCTAAGTTTGTTCAAAGTTTAACCAATATGGATAATGGATCATGGATTGGATTGATTGGCAATTACCATTCACATACACACTCAAATGATGAATTATTCTAGGATGCTATAGTGTGACGGATAGTTTTTCATCGTTAGATGTATGAGAAAAAATTATACAAAAGTACTTTGAATTTGAATTTAGTGGTTATTAAAAGTATCCAAATTTTAAATTCACATTCGGGTTGTTTAAAAATAACCACATTGTAATAATTTCATTGAATAATTTTTACTCTCTTACTGTCTTATTCTTTTCATTTATTTTTAGTTCAATTCTCTTAAATGCATGTGGTCAGTGGAAATTGTATTGAATTTATCAATTTTATGAAAATGTCAGGAGAAAAATAGGTTACTTTATGAGTTTCGGTTGTGAGGTTTTATATCTGTGTTTATTTAGAAGGATAATGTATTAGATTACATGAGGTTCCATCTTAAAACCAATTGGCAATGAGAGGAGTAGCCCATGTATCTTATAAATTGTGAGGTCTCTCTACATTTTTCCAATGTGGGATCCTCAACATGCCCCCTCAAGATGGTGCCTCTTTGAGTTCATCATTCTTGGATCGGATCTCAATTTTAATTTTTGGACCGAATACCCTTTTGGGTTTAATCGGCTCTGATGCCTCAACATAATGATTTTGTTTTTAATTTTCTATTTTTGAAAATTTTTTCATTTCCTCGTAATTTCTATTGCCACAAGATATGACAAAAATGTACTCTCGTCCAAGTTTTACAAATTTTAATGTCCTAAAATAATATTCCACATTAATCTTGTTAATTCCAAGTCAATCTATACATAATCAGAGTTCAACAAAACTTAGGAATAATATGGTAAAATGATGCCAGTAGATTATCGAATTTCTCTAGAAAGTACTCATTTAGGCATTTTGATTGGGTCTGTTGATTTAAAAATAAACTTAGTATTTGAAATTTTTTTAGATTTCAACTTTCTTTTGATTTGAAAGTTTAGTCAAATCAATTGGGTATGCATAAGTTTGATAAATTTTGGGGTAAATCTGAATAATGTGCTTCCAAGTTTATTCATCTTATCAGAATTTTTATTTTCTGATTAGCATTAGTTTTGATTAGTAGTCAATTACTTTTTATTTTCGAATCATTAGTAGTCATTACTTTTTATTGATCAAATTGTCAAGTTTATTCATCTTAACAGTTTTTTCTCAAATTGTGATCATGACATTATTTGAAATTAATGACAGAACTATAGATCTTTATTTGAAAGCACATCATTGTGTAGTCATTACTTGATATATGTGTGTGTTATTATTAATTGTTTTGTTTGTTTCTTTTATTTGGATTGGTACTGATTGTTTGTTGAAGCAATTGGAATTGAAAAGTGTTGAAACTATCCCTAATTTTACAAGAATTTTTCTTAATTAGATTGATTGTTCTGCTTGTGAATGCTATATTTCGTAATTGAGTTGTGGACTAACTTTGTTGTTTGATACGCATAAAGAACTCAATTGACACCATTACAGCTGCTGATTTATAGTTTGTTTATGCATATTTTGCTTATTTACAGTTTCTTTCTGCTGGCTTATTTTGTTTGAGAAGCATAAAGTGTTGTCAGTATCTATCTCATAATTTCAATGTGTTTTGTATTTTGAGGCTAGTTTATTTATATTAATAGATACGTATCTATTGACTTCATTTGATTAGGTTACAACATAATGGATAAATTATGGATGTCAAAAGATAGATTATCTAAGGAGTATGAAGAAGGTATTGAAACTTTTATTGAGTTTGTACATGGATTAGAGTTGAGTTCGAAGAGAGAAGGTAAATTTAGCCAATCGGAGTTCAACGAGATTAGAGTTTAGTTGTGTGATTTTGTAGCCCAATACATGTGATGAATCTTTATTAATATTACTTGTCTCAAATGTTAGCGTTTTTCAACAACTTCCTTGATATGATACATTTAGTTTATTAGTTAGTTAATGAAAATTTATTAGTTCATTTGTGATTCTGTTTTTGGATTAAATATGTAGCTACCTGTGTAATTGTTGAGTTGCAATTGAATTGTTAGCTAGTTTTGTGTGAAATGCAAGTTGATAATTGCTAGCTAGTTATGAAAATGCGAATTTGATAGATTTATACCTATAAATGCAAGTTGTAGGGAGGGGTGAAAAATATCTAGATTTTTTTTATTTTTTTTTTTAAATATGTATAGTTAACAGTTAAAAAACAACATCAAAACCATTAGAATTAACGGATTATATCCGTCAACAAATATGTCATATTCGACAGCACACAATTTCAACTATAGTTATCGATGACGACTAAAACACATCAAGACATATTTATTTTGACGGTCAACACGTATCAATAAAAGATGTATTATTGACATTTTTGTATGAATGTTGACAGTGGAAAAACTATCAAGATTACATGAGGTTCCATCTCAAAACCAATTGGCAATGGGAGGAGTAACTCATATATCTTATAAATTGTGAAGTCACTCTTCATCTTTCAGATGTGGGATCCTCAATAAAAACATCAACTATACCCTACGTTGATGGCTCGAAAAACGTCAATAAAGATGTTATTCTTGACGGATTTAGGTTATAGTTGATGGCTAGTACATATTAACGTTCATATTGTTGATGGTCAAAATACGTCAACAAAAACATAACCGTTGATGTGCATTGGCTGTCAACTAGACTAGATATGTTGACGTTTTATATATATTGACATCGTCATTATTGATGGCCAAAAAACGTCAACAAAAATGATAGTTGATATTTTTTAACCATCAACAAAGGCCAAATTTTTAGTAGTGTTTGAGTTACTTTAGCTCATTCTAGAATTGCTTATAAGTAAAATCCTTGAAGAAAACTTTTGTGGAAGCTCATTCTAATTAGAGTGAAAGAACACAATATGAGAATACATTCTACTTGTCCAAAATTATAGTGAGGAAGCTTTACTGGAAGGAATTTTTCTATAATCCACATGATTTATGAACCAATTTTTTACCTGATTTAACTTTTATTATTGAATAATGTAGAATATATCTAAAGTGATATTGTTCACACGTGATTTCAACAAAGAAATTGAAATGAGACATGTGTAAATAAATTTAATTTGTATTAATTTCAATTTAGTGGAGTACAATCTCTAATGTTTATCCTCTGATTCTTTCTCTCCTATGTACAATGTCTGGAGAGCTTTGCAGCTTGTTCTTGAATGTATACTTGTATCAAGGGCTTCGCAGCTTATTCTCAAGTGTAGATTTGTCTCGAGGGCTTTGCAGCTTGTTCCTGAGGTTGAAGCTTCAATCAATCTTTAAAGTCTTGAAGTCTTCAAATCTTGAAGAGTCTTTGGTCTTCAAGGAGCGTTTAGCACTTAAGGACTTGTCTTGGAGAGTCTTTGTTCTTTTAAGAGTGTTCAGTACCTAGGGACTTGTCTTGGAAGGTCTTTGGTCTTCCAAAAAGTGTTCAGCACCTAAGGACTAGTCTTGAAGAGTCTTTGGTCTCCAAAGAGTGTTCAACACCTAAGAACTTCAGGGAGTGTTCAGCACTTAAGGACTTTGGCCTTCTTTACTCTCAATTCTCTCCGAGTTCTCTAGAGAATGAAATTTCTGACCCCTCAAATGAAGGAGAGCTCTTCTATTTATAGAGCTTTCTCATGGGCATGTGGACTTGGGTCATAATGGCTTTTGGGCCCAACCATGGACTTGGGCTTTAGTTGGCTTTGGGCCTAACCATTTGGATTTGAAATTTATTTAACTTTGACCCAAATTTCATATAACCCATTTGACCAAATTAAATTTAATTGTTTGGTCAAATTGGACATGTGGCCTTTTAATTTTTAGAATTTGCCAATTTTTGTCTTCAAATTAAATTTGGGACACGTCAATTTATAATTGGTCCCAAATTTAATTATTTGCAGTTTCGTCATTAATTTGGAATAATGACGTGGCAATTGGAGATATTTTTTAATAAAAAAAGTGAAAGCATTTTTGGATGTTCTAACATTAAATTTATTATTTCAATAGGTTTTTTTTAACCCTTTTAGTATATTGATCAAACAATAGCAATAGATTTTAAAATAAGGTCTTTTTAAAATTAGTTTAAATTATAAGTTTTAATTTATGAATTTTCAAGGTAGTATGTAATAAATCATTTGAACTTTAAAAAGTGTTTAATAGATTCATAAATTTTTAATTTTATATTTAAAAAAATGTCATAATTTTTAATTTTATGTTTAATAAGTCTAGTAATTCCAAAAAATGGGAAAATATTTTCACTTTTTGAAAACATGTTCATTTTTAAAATAGAAGTCTTTTTGGCCTCCAAAGAATGTGAAAAGTCGTTTATGCCCTATAGTATTTAAAACTAAGGGTGAGTAAAATAAAAACTTAATTACGTTTTGAACCCACCTTTCTTCTTCCCGTTTCACCTGCTTTGCTTAGGCAACCAACATCTTCATGAGCTTGACGATTTTGTTGCATTTTTCTACTCTTTACAAGAGTTGTTAGAGATTGGAAAAAAGCTTGAATCTCGGTCGAAATTTGGCCAATTCTGGCGATATTCAATGAATCCTTGCAGTTGCATGAGGCTCGGTTGGAATTCCGGCCATGCTTCATTTTTTTTATTTTTATTTTTTGCATAAATTATTATTTAATATTTATTAGTTCATTTTAATGCATAAAGCAAAAATACATTATTTTAAAGATCTTTTTAACAAATACTATTTTTTAAAAATTAAATATGAACCAAACCGATTTATTTGAATCAAGGGGATTGCATCAACGAATTTACGATTGGGTTGTTGAATTTTACAAAATTGTTATTTGAAAAACTTATAAATCTTACAAATGATTAAAATAAACTAAATAACTTCTCAAATCTTCTCAATTTTTTCTAAATAAAAAAATCTTGTTATTAAATTAGGTGAAAATATATGTGTTTACAATTGGTTATTAAATTTTAGTACGTAAAAGTTGGTAAAAATATGTATAGTTTAACCAATATAAAAAAGAGGACATAAATGTAATTTCAGCTTCAAAAATTGCCATGGTTACATCAAAACCATTAGCAAGAGGTCCAAAAATACTAACTTTTTGAAAATGGACCCATTTTCAAAAATTGAAAATTATTTGGCCCATTTTTTGGAATTTCCCTAATAAGTCTTTGACCTATTTAATATTTTGGCTAAATTATAGAAAATACCCCTGAACTATGGGTCTCGTTTCAATAATATCTCTGAAATTTAAAAAGTTTAAAAAATACCCATGACCTTTAAAAACGTTCAAAATTGCCCTCACTACTAGCAGACTACACAGAAAAATGACCTGGATCGTTGAAAATTCAAAGGAAGCTTATCTGACATGTAGATGTATTTGGTGTGGCTTAGGGTTTAGGAGTTGTTTCAAAAATACCCCTGCTAAAACACAACACAACATTAGTGCGTTAGGGTTTGGGATAACAAAACGCAGCCTTTCATGTTAGGGGTGCCAAAACAAAATGCAGTGTTAGCACATTAGGGTTTGGGATAACAAAACACAACGTTTCACCTTAGGGATCCAAAGGAGTGGATAAAATCGTTCAACCCACTTCAGCAACGAAGTCATTCACTTACCACACATTCAAGGGAACAAAAGTCTGTTGTTCTCACAACCATGTAGGCATATCTTTGCGGCGAGATGAAAGAAAGAGATCAATTCTATGAATAGCCTATTTTCTTTAATATTAGGGAGACTTTTCATCTAATTTTAAAAATTGAAGGGGAATAATTTGATTCCTTGGAAATCATATAAGGGACGTTTGCTCCTCTGAGTTGAGTTCAGTTCAGTTCAGTTGGATTTTAAACCCAACTCACCGTTTGGCCCATGGAGAAATTAACTCTCCATAAAAAAACTCAACTCTACCGACTTGCTACAGTGTTAGGATATTAACTCCACCGACTTGTACAGTAATCTTATTAACATATTTTATCACTGCTTCTCCAACAACTGGCAGCCACCACCAGTGACCTTCTCCTGTGACCGACGACCTTCTCCGACGACTGACGGCCATATGCGAAAACTAAAGGGCCACTGCCGACTACCTTCTCCAACAAACGACGGCAATTATTGGCCACCATATTCAACAATCAGCGGTACTGTCTCTAGCGACTATAACCTGCAACAATTTTCAGCGACCGACGACACTCCCATGGATCAAAATAATATGAAATGCACATGTACTTAGTTGGTTTGACTCTGTAATTCAACAATCTTTCTTCTGACTTACGAACTCAACCTATGTTGGCCATTATATTTTGTGAACCATAATGTTTTGTGAATTATGTAAATAGGCCCTTGATAACCTACTCATATTTTTTGAATATTTCAATCCTGCATAACACTATGTTGAAATATATTGTTGTTTTCTTGTCATCTTGAAAAACTAGAATACTGGCATTCTCTTTTTCAAATATGTTCAATTTAGTACATGTGTTTAAACAAATGTAAACAAAGAATGTTTCTTTGCAACAAAAAAAAAAAAAAAAAAGATAAACGTAATAGTCAATGTGTTTAAAAAAAAAATCCTTCATAATGCCCCCTATCAGTAATTGAAAAAGGTCATAATAAAGTTCTTCATTTGTAAATTTCAAAGAAGTTTAATGTGTGTTTAGAAAATAAAACCTTAGATTTCAATATTTTGATAGAAGCTCAATTTATGTTTAAAGAAAAAAAAATATAGGTACATTGCATTTTTTTCCATTCATCAATTTCTATTTGTTGTTATAAAGAATGCAACATTTGATTTTAATAAATTGAAAGAAATTCAATGTGTAATGCAAATATTTGATTTCTATAAATCGAAAGAAGATCAATGTGTAGTAGAAAAAGAAAACAAGGCTATAGTTTGGAAGAAGTCAATTTCTAAAAAAAGAATGATAAAGAATGATGTTTTATTTTTTTAAAAAAAATATCAATGTTGAAATATATTGCTTTTTTGAAGTGGACATCTGAATTCAGTGTTGGAAAGTTGAGAAAATATGTTTCTAGATGAATGATTGAAAAAAAATAAAAATAAAAGAAACAAAAACATTTAGCTAAAAATCAGTCTACTTTGGGCTACAAAAAACTGCATCAGATGCCCATAACAACTCAACTCAACTATACACCCCAAACATATATTTTCTGACTCAACTCAACCCAACTCTGCACCTCAAGCATAGACTTCTGAACTCACTGACAAACTAACTCTGTCCAACTCAACTCAACTCTGCACGTCAAATGCCCCCATAGTTTGTTTGATTTATGATTTTGGCTGTGAAGATTTTTTCAAAAGATTTGATTCTTTGGAAAACATAGCATTTCACATTAGGGATCCAAAGGAGTGGATAAAATCGTTCACCCACTTTACCAATGAAGTGGTTTACTCATCACATATTCAAGGGAACAAAAGTATGATGTTCCCATAACCTTATAGGCATATATCTACAGTGAGATGAAAGAAAGAGATCAATTCTATGAATAGCCTCTTTTCTTTAATATTATGGAGGCTTTTCATCCAATTTTAAAAATTCAAGAAGAGTAATTTGATTCCTTGGAATCATATAGTTTGTTTGGTTTCTGACTTTGGTTGTGAAGGTTTTTTCAAAAGATTTATAGGAAGACATGGAGCAAGACCAATTCCTAGCTGTGGAATAATTTCAAGGGGAAGAGAAAAATACCTTGGAAATTTGCTACTAACCCACAAATGATTTGGTTTTTGCAAATTGTTTAAAAATTCTTCTTTAGAAGCCACATACTTGATTTTTAGTCAAGTGATTGTTTGGGAGGATGATTTTTAGTCAAGTTGAATCTGGAATTTTGATGCTTTGTTGTGAACGTAGGCCATAATTTCCTTCTCCTTCCATTTTCAAACCAAATCTCATCCTCTCCTTCCATTGTTGGCCAATCTTGCTCTATTTCCTCTTTTGATTAAATCAATGAACATAGGGTTTCTAGAATTTTTTTACCTCTCAAACATCCACATTTTCAATTTTTCCATGTCATGCAAGTTCAGTTAACATTTAATGGTCCACGTCATTTTTCTGTGTGGTATGCTAACAGTGAGGGCAATTTTGAACGTTTTTAAAAGGTTAGGGGTATTTTTGAAACTTTTGAAAGTTCAAGAGTATTATTGAAACGAGACTCATAGTTCAATGGTATTTTCTATAATTTAGCCTAATATTTTTTTTAAATTAAATCTGTTAGACACAAAATTGAATTTTGTGTAGGGACCTTGACCTTTCAATATTGTGGTGTATAATAGGGTATGTGATTTTTAAAAGTTGTTTAATAGGTGAGAGAATTATTAGACAAAATTGAAATTTCAAGGACATATTAAACATTCTCAAACATGTGGAACTTTTGAGATACAAAATTGAACGTTTAAAGATGTATTAGATATTTTTAAACTTGTGGGACTAATTAGACATAAAATTGAAAGTTTAAGGATTTATTAGACATTTTTTAAAGTCCAATGTATCAACACTTGTAATTTAACCTTAAAATTATTGTCCCTACAATACCCCAAAAAATCGTTTGATTCTTACGACCCTAAGGGTTTGGGGAAATTTGCACAGAAGACTCATTTTCATGCGCATCGCTGTCATTTGACCCGTGTTTTGAAATTAATGACATATGACCCTTTCCGTACTCTACATCCCATCCAAATTACCGTGAGGGCATCGTACTCTTATTCTTGTTCTAACTCTAGCTTTCTAGTTCTCGATCTTGCTCTCTCGCTCTCTCTCATGATAGTAATGAGTGGTCGAAAATCTAGAGAAAAGATAGCGACAAGGAAAATCGCTCTCTCTAGTTTTCTCTCCAACTCTCTCGCTCTTGCTCTCGCTCGTGATAGTAATGAGTAGTCAAAATTCTAAAGAAAAGAAAGAGACAAGGAAAATCGCTCTCTAATTCGCGCTCTCGCTCTCGTTCTCATTCTTGTTCTCGCTCGTTCTCGCTCTAGCTCATTTTATCTCTTGCTCTAGCTTATTCTCGCTCCCGCTCTAGCTCTGCTACTCTAGCTCTTCTCTGACGTAATTTTTTTTGCCTTTTTTTCTCTAGATTTTCAACCACTCATTTAGAGAGAGCGAGAGCGAGAGCGAGAAAGCTAGAGCGATAGAGATAGAGCGATAGCGTTTTCGAATACGAGAGCATGAACAAGCAAGACCGTCTCATATTGCCCTCATGTGTAATTTTGCGTGCTATGTCACGTCAGAATGAGTCATATTTTATTATTTTCAGAACGCATGTCATCAGTCATTAAAGCATTGGAAAACGGGTCATCCGTACAAAAACCCCAAGGGTTTGGGTTAATTGTTAATATTCTTTGACCTACAAATCAAAAGGCAAAAAAGAAAGGAAAGTTCAACCCTACGACCATAACTCTTTAAAAGAAGTGACTAATATCTTAATCTAGTTAACCATTTGGTTTTATTACTAGCGCTTTGTTTGATAACTATTTAGTTTTTGTTTTTTGAATTTTGAAAATTAAACTTATAAATACTACTTCTACCCATGAGTTTCTTTGTTCTATTATCTACTTTTTACAAATGTTTTCAAAATCCAAACCAAAATTTGAAGACTAAAAAAAATAGTTTTAAAAACTTTTTTTTTTTTTTGGGAATTTGGGTAAGAATTCAAATGTTTCTTTAAAAAATATGAAAACATTATAAAGAGATTGCGAGTAAACAAGCACAATTTTCAAAAATAAAAAACTAAAAACTACAGCTTCGTTTGATAACCATTTGATTTTTTGTTTTTGGCTTTGGGTTTTTGAAAATCAAGCCTATAAATACTACTTCCATCTATGAGTTTCTTTGTTTTGTTATCCACTTTTTACATATGTTCAAAAACCAATCCAAGTTTTGAAAACTAAAAGTAGTTTTCAAAAACTTGTTTTTGTTTTTGAAATTTGGCTAAGAATTCAAATGTTTTCTTAAGAAAGATGAAAGCAATTGTAGAGAATTGTAGAAAAATGATAAGAAAACAATCACAATTTTCAAAAACCAAAAATCAAAAATAGTTTTTGGTTTTTGGTTTTTGAAAATTGTGATTGCTTTTCTATTATTTCTTACTCTAGTTTTCATCTTTCCTAATGAACCATTTGAATTCTTACCTCAATACCAAAAGCAAAAACAAACTTTTAAAAATTACTTTTTTTAGTTTTCAAATTTTAGTTTGAATTTTAAAAATATTTGTAAAAAATAAATAACAAAATAAAGAAATTCATAGGTGGAAGAACTGTTTATAAACTTAATTAATTCTCAAAAACCAAAAACATAAAATCAAATGGTTATCAAACGAAATCTAAATAGTTGTCTAACGAATACCTAATCTATTCAACTTGAGTTTGAAATGAAATTTATACAGTCACATCACATTCATAAAGACATTAAATAAGATGGGCAGAATGGGTTATTAATTAAATATGTGGCGTCCAAGTTAGAAAAAGAAATTAAAAATTATTGGGCTGTAACCGTGAAGAAGACAGTCAAAAAAACAAGAGCGCTGAATTGCAGAGACAAAAATTAATCTCTCCAAAGTTAAAAAAAAATGAAAACAGAAGATAAAGAAAGAGTAATAATAATGTTGAATTAAAATGGGATACAGCCAATCACATGTAGCTTTGTGAAGAAGAATATAGCAAAATTCATTTTCTTTGGGACCATTTTTTTTTCTCTCTCTAACTTTGATGCTTATTATTATGGCTGACTTGAGATAGAGAGAGAGAGAGATTGAAAAAAAAGGGAATTTTGAAAAATGGGCCAATGGGACATTAAACCAATCTATTCAAATCTCCACTTTTGGTCGGCTGCTTGTCTCTCCGTCTTTCTCTTGAGCATACAATTCTTATTATTGGCTGATATTTTTTTGATTTGCCGACCAAATTGTAGTTTAGGGGGCGTTTGATGTGTGAGTTCAAACTAAAATGAGTTTGGAGTTGGAGTTGCCAAACCCGAGTTTGATTGAAGAAAATCAACGAGCTTAAATAGTGAAGCTCCACACACAATTTTTTTAAACTTCGACTTTCTTAGTTTGTATCTTGAAAATAATTTAGTTAAATTATCAGTTTAGTTCGTGAACTTTCGTATTTATGTTAAAATAGGTCCTTGAACTTTCAAGGGAGTCTATCTTATAAGCCTTTGAATTTTTCGATTTTGTATTTAATAAGTTTTTGACCTAGTCAACATTTTTTTTGTAATTTAGTTCGTGAACTTTCATATTTATGTCAAATAGGTCCCTGAACTTTAAAAGCCGTCTATCTAATAAGCCTTTGAAGTTTTTAATTTTGTATCTAATAGGTCTTTGACCTAGTCAACATTTTTTTAAATTCACTAATCTATTGAACACAAAATTAAAATTTTAATGACTTGTTAAATTTGTTAATTTTAAAAAATATTGAATATGTCGGGAATCTATTAGACACAAAATTGAAAGCTTCAAAGACTTATTTAATAGTTTTAAAGTTTAGAGACCTATTAAATAATTTTTAAAGTTCATGGATCTATTAGACACAAATATAAAAGTTTAGAAATTAAACTTATAATTTTATCAAATAGTTTTCTTGATACTAGATTTCTAAACCTACTTAAATCTTCTAACTTAAGATGTTGGCCTCGCACCTTAAATGCCTCCTAAGTGGTTAGTGTTGGAACAAACAAAACTTTAAAAACTTTATTTTCATAAGACCTACATGAAGTAAGCCAAAATCAATAGAGATATATGAATTACTTGGATTCATAAGATGAAATTATTCTATAGTAGAATTTTCGTAGTTTAAGTCTTCCTCAACTATGCAAAACTTATATCAGGGATGGGCAATTCTCGCAATCAAATGAGGAATATATGAAGCTAAAGCAACATAGTATATTAGAGATCATAACCTAAATATATATATTGATCTTAAGGTTCCCTAGGATCAACGGGCTAGTTTATACTTACAGCAGGCCATATTACTATATAAGAAGTCATGGGCTCATATCAAGACCATGCAGTATGCCCATTAAATAATCCAAATATAATTGTCATTTAATTTGTTACCCACATAGGAGTTAATTAATAAATTAATTTCTAACAATTGGACACTAATTAAGTTTTGAGTCAACTTCTCTTCACTTGTGATGTATATTGTCAAAATCAAAAGTTCTTTTGCAAGATGATATTACTAGGTATATTTAGGGAAATACCATGTGATGTATTACATGAATTCTTTAATAAACTCATTTTTCTTATTTACAAATTTTAATCAAAGTTCAATCAAATATGACACGTGAGTTGACCCATTAAAAAAATGTTGCATGCTATATTTTCAAGCCTCCTGATCATGGAAGGACTTATATGGAGACTAGGGGTCATGGCCTTCCAAAGTTTTTGAATTCTTTTATATATGAAGGCCGGATAAGTAATACTATAGAATACACTATTAGTATTATGTAATTCAATATTGTTAATGAAAATTGATTCATGCTAGTGTTCAAATATGTTATATATATGTGTGTGTATATATATATATTTCTTTAAGGTTACTAGTTTTATTGATTTAAAAATATGTAGAAAACTATTCTTAGAAATAATTTAGACCTATATTTTTTAATAAATATAAATAATAAGCCACATTTTCTTTAAAAGAATTCTATCTGCAAAGTATTTACAATTTACAAATATTTTAAATGTTAGTAAATTAGTTTTAGTATTTAATTTTATAAGAAACTATAATATTATATCCTTGACCACTTCGACATTTTTTAAAATTCAGGGATCTATTGCACAGAAAATTGAAAGTTTAGGGACCTATTTGACACGTTTAAAGTTTAGAAACCTAATAGTTTAGGGACCCATTAGACACTTTTTAAAGTTTAGGGATCTAACAGACTTGAATTTAAAAGTTCATGGACTAAACTTGTAATTTAATTTTTTTTCCATTTGATAAGACATCAAGATGAGCTAAATTATATGATGGTACTTAAGGTTATTCAAACTTAGTTAGAAAGTTTTTGGTATACCAACCTATTCTTATCAACAATAACTTTTTCTAGGTCAACCTAATGTGGGGGCGTGGATTCGAACTTCTGACCTTTTGGTGATAACTTTTTTTTAATTATATCTATATAACATAATTTGTAGGCCCTTCAAACATTACTATCTGGATCCGCCCTTGCTCCTGATTCAATCATTGTGTTAATTTGGTTTCTATATACTTTTGCAGATATATCATTTAGGCTAGTTGGTAACCGGTTTTTGGTTTTTCAAAATTAAGCTTCTAAATACTACTTCCACCTATAAATTTTATTGATTTGTTATCTACTTTTAATAAGTGTTTTCAAAATTAAAGCCAAGTTTTGAAAACTAAAAATAGTAGTTTTTTAGGCTTTGTTAGATATCCATTTGGTTTTTTTTTTTTTTTTTTTTTGTGTGTTTTTTTAAAATTAAGCTTGTTTACTTCTCATTTCTTTATAATGGTTTTCATATTTCATAAGGAAATATTTGAATTCTTAATCAAATTCCATAAACAAAAACAAGTTCTTTAAAAACTACGGCTTCGTTTGATAACTATTTGATTTTTTATTTTTTTTTTAAATTAAGCTTATGAATACTACTTTCACCTATGAATTTCTTTGTTTTGTTATCAACTTTCTACCAATATTTTCAAAAACCCATCCATATGTTTGAAAGCTCAAAAAAAGAAGTTTTCAAAAACTTATTTTTGTTTTTAGAATTTGATTAAGAATTCAAATATTTCTTTAAGAAAAGTGAAAACTCATGTAAAGAAATTGTGAGGGAACAAGCATAAATTTCAAAACAAAAAACGAAATCGTTGTCAATAATGTTCAAATGATTATCAAACAAGACTTTAGAGTTTGATGAAGTTTGCTTTTGCCTTACATATATATTCTTTTATTTCTAACCCTCAGTTTCAATTTTAAACCTCCATTTAATCATGTTGTCATAGATTTGAATAAAATTGTGAAATTAATACTTTCTTAATCAAAAAATTGTTCACAAACTAATAAATAAATTACACCAAATTCAACCAACAAAACACTCAAAATTAAACCACAAAAATAGTCATACTCAACTATAAAAGCATCCAAAGCATAACTAATTACCTAAAATCAAGCAGGTAAAAAAGTGTTCATACTTGATAATAAAAGCCATAATTCCAACTAAAGAGTATGCTACAAACACAAAAACTAGTGCCCCAAAAAAATATTGTGTAGCTAACCTCAATAATGTTTGTAGCTTGCTTTGAGGTAAAAAAAATTAAAATTTCCCTAAAATTTACTAAGACTCTTTTTTATATTAAAATTTTAATGACCCAAACAAGCAATTCTTCAAAAAAGAAAAAAAAAATCATTGTGATCTTTGAGAAGCTTTTTCTGTTCTTGTTCTTCAATCAATTTACCAATTGGGTCTTAAATTAATGAACTGAATAATAATTAACCTTTTATAAGACACTTTTTTACACCTTTTTGAATTGGTCGTCCCGCAAAATTAATTTCACTCTAAAATTTAGGGTTTCCATTATTTGAAAGGTTAATTTTTTTTTCATTCTACTTTGAATTTTCAACCCATGGAAAGTTTCAAAAGCTACTTTTGGGATGATGATAGAATTAAGTTTGGCCTTTTTAAGAGAGAGAAATTACTCTTTAAAGTAAAATTGGGTCCCAATTTGAAGCCACCTTAGAAAGCAAAAAGTAAGATTGGTTTTCATGCAATAAAAAATCAAGAAAATTTACCGTCAAACTTTAAGATTTGACATGGAGATTTCAATTATTATGAGAGTGATTCAATTTGAATTTTGAAAGACAGGGATCTTTTCCATTAAATTCATTCAATCACATCTTACAAAAAGCTAATTTGGATATTAAAAAAAATAATGATTTCATTGTTCACATCATTGAAATATAAAAGGAAATATCTCGATTTAGAAATTAGAACATTTCAATTCAAGATTTTTCTACACAATTAGTGGATTTGACTTGGCACAACTACAAACTGTGTTTGATAATGATTTTAATTTTAGTATTAAATTAAATTTGTTTAGTAATAGTTTTTTTTTAAAAAAACTTCTTGGCCAAAATATATAAACAAAATAGATATTTTATTGCTACTTTTTCATTTTCAAAATTTGGTTAGAGTTTTAGTAAATTATAAAACAAATAATTTATGAAATTAGCTCATAGTCTTTACTTGGATTTTCAACCTATAAAAATTGCAATCTCAATTTCTTTTATAATTAATTATAGGGGTAATAACTATAGATATTTATGGTATAAGTATAATAAGGGTCCAATATTGTATACAAAAATAATGACAATAATTAGTGTTCAATATTGTAGAAATGACATTGAACTCAAAAAAAAAAAAATGGTAGAAATGACAATTAAGAGAAAAAGTCATTATGAATTTGACAAGAAAATAAGACATAGATCAATCTCTGATTATTGTGATTTAATTAGTCAATCATTAATTGGGTATGATTATTGGTTAATCCGAGTCTAACATAGTAGACAAAACACTGATTATCATTCTAAAAGTCGATCTCCCACGTTGCATTTTTTTCCAACAATTGTAGGATATAGAATTGAACCATCAACCTTTAAAATGGTAATTGGTGCTTTATTCACTAATCTATGCTCGGATTGGCCCACCTTATAATTGTTGAACTAAAATAATTATCCACCTACGTAAAAAATACAAGAAGTAATATACCTATTATCTAGTCCATGAGTGCCTAACAATTATTGATTCATTTTGGATATATGGATGTATACTATATTATATTATAAAACATACTTTGTTTTTTACTATATTAAAATGTAGCATATCGTTGAGAATTATTTTTAAATTTATTTGTTATATAATTTTAAATTTCAAACTTTCTCTTAATAATGTTAGTTTATACTTGATTTATTTAAATTAAAACAATATTTATGTTGTAAAATTAAAATTAATCACATTAAATTTTTTTTAAAAAGTTGAAATCTTACTCAAGTTTTTAAATTGAACAATGGTTTTCAAATCCTGTAATTTTATTTTTCAAAATTAGCTAAGATTTTAAAAAAAAATAACTTTTAAAAGGAAATATAAAAGTGTGATCAAATGAAGTTTAAGAATTAAAAAATAATATATTTTTTAGATTTAAAACTTAAAATAATATATGTGTTAAAATAAAATTTATGTGCAATGCACTAGCATCTTGCAAGAGTTTTTTATTTTTTCTTTTCAAGAAGAACGAGAGAGAGTTTACTAATACCTTAATTAGTATGTTATCTCAATTTATTTGTCAATGTGATTTGAAAGTGTTTTACTCCATTATTATGTAACATTAGTATACTCATGAGCTACATTATTATTATTATTATTATTATTATACAATGATGGTGTAACGCCCTGCAACTTCAGGCACAATTAATTTCCATTTTATGTATATGTTTGGGGTGAACGTTTAATTTTTTTTTTTTTCTTTTAAAATCGACTCGAGGAGTATCGGAGTTTAGTGGGTAAATTTAAGTAATTAAGTTTTTATAACTTTAGCGAAAGATTTTCGATCTAGATCAAATCTCTTAATTTTGGAAAGTCGCTTTTACCCAAAGAATTAGTCCTAAATCTCATAGGAATCTAGATTTTTGTTTGGAAGATAGACTTTTAAATAGCCCTAAATCTTTCCTTTGTTTTAAATAATGAGCTTTTTGTTTAAGATTAAAAGAAGGAATATTTTTAGTTGGTGAAAAGATAGCCCTAATCCCCAATTTTCTCCTTCCTCCCCCTTCTTCACGATTAAACACCATCTCCATTCATCTTCTTCTTTTTCGTCTTCGCACAGGCAGCCCCTCACACCTATCTCCTTCTTCTTCAATCTCGCGTCAGCAACCCACCATCCATCTCACTCTTCTTCTTCGTTCCGGCAAGTATCCCGTCGCGTTCGCGGATTTACTGCAGTTTGGAGCGTTTTCTGGCGAATTCGAGTTGTTCCGTGCGCTTTCTCTTCAATTTGACAAGGTTTGTCGCATACCCATACCCTAAGTACCTTTAATTTGTAGTTTTATCTTGTTTGGACTCAAAACAACCCACATTTGAAGCAGTTTACTGTCAAAAACGGGATTGACAGTAGACTCATTCAAATTCCTTCTTGTTTTTCGAGGTTTGTCTCTCACCCATGCTTAATTGACTTTAGTTTTGGATTACCCATACCCTAAGTACCTTTAATTTGTAGTTTTATCTTGTTTGGACTCAAAACAACCCACATTTGAAGCAGTTTACTGTCAAAAACGGGATTGACAGCAGACTCATTCTAATTCCTTCTTGTTTGTCGAGGTTTGTCTCTCACCCATGCTTAATTGACTTTAGTTTTGGATTACCCATACCCTAAGTACCTTTGATTTGTAGTTTTATCTTGTTTGGACTCAAAACAACCCACATTTGAAGCAGTTTACTGTCAAAAACGGAATTGACAGCAGAGTTTTAGTCAGTTCGGCAATGTTTGGTAAGTTTTGACACGCTTTAGATCCTTTCAAAATCATTTAAAGTACCTTAGTTCAGTTGCTAACCTTTGAGACTTTTGTTTGTAGTTCCTAGCCAATTCGAACTCGTTCGAATAACCTTCCAATAAGGGATCAAATTCGTATCGGTGAGTTTTGGTGAAAATAATTAGTTTAGACCTTTTCGCAACCTTTTTAAATGCCTTAACTTAGTCTCGTTCCTTGTTTAGGATTGGAATTAGTTTCGAACTATACAAACTAAGTTTAAAGTCGTTTTTGGGTAAGTACATCCCTTTTGTATACTCTTTTGGATTTGAATAAGGGTTCCAAATGGAGTTCTAGCACCTAACTCTTGTTTATATTGTTAGGAACCTTATCGACTTACTTTAAGGGCGCTTTAATACATTTTGTAAGTAGAATTCTACCGGTTGGGTTTGGTTGTTGCTTGTTAGCATGTTGTGTGTGTTCTAAATGCTTGCTTATGTATACTTTATTGCAATGAATTGTTCTGTGATTCTAAATGTGTTGAGTATGACATGATGAATTTTTTTTTTTGTGCTTAGCATATTGCCTTGTTGTGTTCGAATAATCTAGCGAAGCATAGCGAATTATTAGCGTTAGTTGTGAAAGCATGTTATGGTTGTTGCTTAGTTTTGGCATAATCAAGAACTAAAAGCATGATGCGTAGGATTCATACATTCTAGCAAGAATGAGTAAGGTTAGTGAACCTTAGGTGGGCTAAAAGAAAATGGATAAACACTAGAATGCCTTGGGTAAAAATGGTCAAGGATCTATACATTGTTATACATCGAGGCCTTGGGTAAAAATGGTCAGGGGTCGATGTGGCTAAGTCATTGTTTGCCTTGGGTAAAATGGTCAAGGGAGCGATGCACAGTTCGAGGCCTTGGGTGAAAATGGTCAAGGGTCGAACGCTGAGCACCGTAGAGGTCGTTGAGGCCTTGAGTAAAAATGGTCAGGGGTCGGCGGGTCTCGAAAGGATTAGTCTCAGGTAGCTTGTGACCGTTAAACATGAGTGATTTAAGTGACTCGGTGACGTTTGAATGAGTATGATGAGCTTGGGTGGTGAAACCATATGCATGAGATTAATAGGGTACATTTGTTAAGCATGTTGTATGTGCTGTTGTGAGAGCTTTATGTGTTTCTTATTTTGGAAAGCATGATACTTGTGAGCTTGTTGTTTTTTTTTGTATGTTGATTGTGGCCCTTCAGGTGTGAGCTACTTACCAGTACGTGTTATGTACTGACTCACTATCAGGCTTTGCAGGTGACGACGTATGCTACAACCCTGGTGATGCTGAAGAGGAGGCATGAGAGGAGAAAGGCCATAGTGGAACATTTATCTTTAATGTAGTCGACTCGTTGCGTTAGTGCAATCGAACTATAGTTATAATTGTCTTGAAATTTAGGCGTCAGTATTGTTGTTCTTTTCCGCTTTAGAATGGACTATTAAACTTATTAGATAGCTAGAACTATAGGTTGTGATGCTTACTTTATAATTTATTTTGCGTCGAGACCTGTAAAAAGTTTGCTAGAGTGCCTTGTTGTCTTTTGATTAAACGTATTTGTCTTGTTTGAAAGAAGACTGAGAAAGTTTTATCAATTCTAAATTTGAGTTGTCAAGTGACCCTAAACTTGTGGTAATTATCTGACTTGGAGTTTGGAATGGTTTTCTGGTTATCTGGTTATGGGAGTGCAAATTCTTGTTTAACAGGTGCTAGGAAATTTTTGGGTAACTCATAGTTATGCCGTTATGCTGCCGAAATTTCGGGGTTACCGGTTGTAAGTTAGTAGCGTTCCCTAGAATAGGCTAAATTTTGGGGTCGTTACAGATGGACTATATGATATTTATGTTAGATAAACGTGTATTATATTATATATGCAATATGCATTTTTTTATTATTAAATAATGATATACCATAATAGCTGACGTAGATTACCACCTAAATTAGTTACAAATATCATATCTAGCAAAATTAAGGGTTTATTTGGAATACCTTCTAGTTTGATCACTTTTTAAAAATATATTTTTAATAAAAATATTTTTATATATCTTACTTTTTTTATAGAAAAAAATTTGCTTTAAATATCATATTTGTTTGGTTGTACTGTATTCAAAATTGATTGTATTAACTATAAATATATTTTTTTTCTTGTTACATATTTTTGAAGATTTTCAGTTAATCACTTTAATGTTATTTTTGGATAATCCATCTCTCAAATGTCTTGTTAAAAATAATTTTTAAATTAATCTAATATTTTAAGTATTTTTTTTATTTATTAAGATTTTTTTTAAAAAAAAAACATGATTATAAAATTGCTCAAGAAATTATACTAAACACACTTTAAATTATTAATTTTTCTAAAGATGCTTATAGAAAATTGATTTTATTTTAAAACGTCTTTTTTAAAAGCTATTCCAAACATACTATAAGTTATTTCAATATATATTTATAACGTTTTATTATGCCACTATTAAATATTAGTATATTCATTATATACAACGTTATCTTCTTTTTCTCTTTTTATTCATTATTAACATATTTATAATGCTTGTAACGTCATTCTAATTATAGCTTAAATGATTAAGTCGAGGAAGAAGATGAGGAGGGGGAGGGAGGAATAATAATAAAAAAATTATATAAAAAAATTTAAAAATTAAAATTTTTTTTTTTTTCTATTTTTCTTTTTATGTTCATACCTTGGTGTTTGCTATGGATAAAAGTTGGTGTTGAAATCAATATTGAAATTTTAATTTTACGGATATATCGATATCGATGGATATTTTTATAGATCAAAAAATTTATAAAAATTATTCAAATTAATAATTGAGTTATTTATACATCCAAATTAAGTTATAGATCTTATTATTATTATTATTATTTATATTCGTATTTAGATTAATATATGATTTTTTTTATGTTTTATGGATATTTATAAAGATTAATCCTTAATATTGATGTTAAATTCTTCGATTTATAGATATATCGACATATCAACAAATATTCTAATCCTTAAACTGGCCTCAGATAGAACTTATTTGATATACTTGACTTTGAACTATGTGAGAGAAGTAAAAATGCAGGTAGAAAAAGAACTACTATACCTTTCCATATTATCGAACAAGATGAAAGGTAGTAATCTAAGTCATTTAAAGATATGTTCATGTTGATAAAAATTATTAAGGATTTTGAATAGGTCATTTAGGATTTAGACATAATTAGGGATTATACCTACCAGTTGAATAATGTAAAATGATAAGAAAATCTCCATTGTGAGTTTATTTCTTTTAGCTAAGTGCTACTTTTCAAACTAATATAACAAACAAGTTTAAACCAATATATTCCAATCCCAAATTTTCACAATACTTATTTCATTTTGGCTAAATTATATTAAAAAAAATACCTCTAAACTTTGCCTCTTGTTTTAAACATATCCATATTCTTTCAAAAGTTGAATATTATCATTGACCTTTCATAAATGTTCCAAAACTACTATTGGAGTAGAAAAATCGTTAGAATATTAAACGAAAAGTTAATGTTTCTGAATGTTGTTCTTTTAGACTTAATCTAGCAAACATCCTAGTTTTCGTCATGTCGTTTCAAGTCATCACCATGTCGACTTTTCATTCAATATTCTAACGAATTTCTACTCCAAGTGTAATTTTGAAATATTTATAAAAGATCAAGGGTAATATTGCAACTTTTGAAAGAATAAGAGTATTTTTTAAACAATTGACAGAGTTAAAGGGTATTTTTTATAATTGCATAATAAACTTTCAAATGTTGAATTATTCTTTCAATATTCAAATGTCATGTTTTAGAATTTTGTATAAAATACTATTTTGATTCTTATCAGTAATTTTTCATTAAACATTTAACAAGAATTCCTACCTCCATATTAAACTAAAAAAAAGCATTTAATAAAGAATTCAAATTTATTTGGAGACTTATGACAATTTAATCCGACTACTTTTGACTTTAAACACGTGTCTTTATAAACAATTTTTTTTTAGAGAATTTATATAGACATCTATTTAAACAATAGATGGACAAAAAAAAAAGTTCCCCTATTAAATTATCATCAAAAAATTAATCATAAAATTAACAGCAAAAACTAAAATCAACATTATATAGATTCATGTAAAATTTAGACACAAAAATAAATTATTTAAAAAATTAAAAAATTAAAACAAAATAAATAAAAAAGTTCAACAACTAAAATGAAATTTCATCTAGATAAACACGAACAAACATCAATCTTAAAGCAAACGTCATAGAAGAAAAATAGAATATATGAAAAAAAAAAACGACTTTTATTAGTCAAAACAAAAACCAAAAGAAAATAGAAAAAGGGATTATTAAAGAAAAGTAGGAAAAAGATAGGTTGTATTATGTATGTCATTATTTGGATTTATTCTGTCCACAAAATCCCATTTGTTAGGTGTCTAATCAAAGTTACATCACCCATAATATGTCATTGCTTACTTTTCTCTTTCCCCTCTCAAAAAAGACAAAACATAAAGAAAGTAAATAAATAAATAAATAATATCCACTTACATTTCATACAAAGATTTGGGTTAGCTCATACTAAAGTTAAGGTTTGAAAAAGACATTGGCTTTATAAAATCTCTAATTAAAAATAAAATATTCTTGGAGAATCTCTTTTTGTGCCTCATGAAACTTCATTTTCACCCCTTTTCTTCGAGGAAAAATGAAATTCAATGGTGAGTGATTATTGTTGTCAAGTGCTTTGATTTTGACATTTTGATTTTTTTTTTAAAGACTTGTTGTTTCTTTCCTTCTTTCTTTTAGGTTGAATTACCATTTTGTTACTTGATTTTGGTTTAATCTTTGTATTTTTAAAAGGTTTCATGGTCAATTGTTCATGTTTTGGTTGAAGTTTACCAAATGTTCTTTGGCATTATTGAAGAGTAAAAAAAATTAAAGGCGACAAGTTTATTTATGAGTGCATTTTGTTTAATGACATGAGTCATCAAATTTGACGAGGTCAAATATGTTGACAAACATGAATGTGAATAAGAAGTTTTTTTTTTTATTCAACCACTGTGGTATAAAAGACCGAACTATTGACTTTTTAGAATAGTAATTGATGTTTTATTCACAGAGTTATGCTCGAATTGAAATTTGAATAAGAAGCTAGAGCAATATATTATTATAATTGAAAAGTGGAAAGAGTAATAGCAGTAGAACATTAATTTTGTTTAGGAGTGCAACTAATAATTCTTGTTAGATTTTTGTAACTCCTTTCAGAGTACATGTACAAATAATTTGTTATGTCAGATTTAATTTGTGTTATTTCTCACTAGTTGTAGAGATGTTAGGTAAATTTTAATCAAAAGATATAAGGATGATAATGAATCTTTTTTAAAACGTATAGAAAATTGAAACTATAGTTTTTTTAATTCAATCTTATCAACGGAAGCAATGGTCATATTAACAAATTTGAAACTAAGTTCAAAATATAAAGACTAACAATGTAATTTCACCTTTTTTTTAAAGTATTTTCTCCCTAGAAAACATGTCATCAACCATTCTTTGTACTAAAAGAACAAACAAACAAACCATCTCTGTTCTTTGAACTACTCCATTCAAAATATTATTGATTCTACCTTTTACAATGTCATTTGAAAACTAGTTTTTTTTTTCCTCCACTAATGAATATTGTTTTGATTTTTAAATAAAGATTTAATTTTGTGTTTAAACGTAATCAAGAAAGACAAAGAAAAAGACGAATTGACCTTATAGATCTTGTCTTGATGTTAAATGTTATAATCAAGATTGGGATTGATTTAGTTGAGCTTACTGTTCTTATTCCAACTCAATTATATTTTGGATTTCAGTATTTTAAAAAAGTGGTGTCATCTTCATTTCATGAAAATCTTTGAAGAGATGTGTAGGTAAGGTAGGATTCGATCATGAGAATCGATTTATAAAATCATCTATGAGGATGGTATATCATTGTACTAACATCCCGATTTTCAGGAGTAATGACAAATCTTATATAAAATACATAAAATATTATAAAAATAGAACATCTAACAAAATATTTGAGTTCAACGAATATAGGGTTGAGGTTCAAACTTTAACCTTATAAAAAGCTATTGGATATTTTATCTACTAAGCTATGCTTAAATTATCAATTGTTATTATTATAGTTAATTGAATATATAGGTATATGTATATCACTAACTACAATTAATTAATGGCCGAAGTGAGCATAGCTCAACGGTAATTGGTTTGTACTATTCATTCCCTAGAGGATTTAAGTTTGAATCCTCATACCCCACCTTTGTTGTACTAAAAAAAACTAGAATTAATTAATGTGTAGTATATTAGTGAATACTACTGTAACGACCCAACCACTTAACATAGATTCTCTGAGGATCGCTACCACATGCATGTGAAAAAATAATATTTAGAAACAGTAAAGTGGAAACTCAAGAAAGTCAAATGAAACTTTGCATTAGTAAAAATTAGATAAAAATCAAATTACTTGGAGTTTGGATCCCAACAAAGAGTTAATTGCAAAATCGAATAATGAAGAGCATTTGAATAAATATCCAAAGAAAAATCATGAACTAAAATAATGTTCTAAGATCCTAGGAATTCTAGTCCACTACTATCTCCATAGCCTCGCCAAGCTGAACACCTTCGCCACAAAACCCAAAAGAGACTAAATCGTGTTAAGTCCAACACCTTTGGGTCTTACCAACAATTGTCTTGCCGGAAAACGTGTGAGGGAGAAGGAACTCGCTGGAAACATAGCTTCACAGAGACCCCACGCCACCGCCGGAGGAGTTGCACGCAACACAAGTGTTGGTTGTCGAAAATCGACCCAAAACCGGTCGAAAATTGCAAGCCTACATGCACCAGCTGTCATTGCTTGCTTCGCCGCTGTGGGAGGAATGAGCTTGTTGGAACGAAGAAGATGAAGATAAAAAAAGGCTGAAACGTGAAGGACTAATGGAGAAGAAGATGGTGTTGAAAAAGGAAGAAAACGCAACAATGGAAGTTATTTTTTGTGGAGGAGAGGAGGAAGGAGGAAGACGATGGCTTGGAGAATAAGTCATTGGGCTACATGCGGCTCTATATAGGACAAAAAGTCTAGGATTTTTGGCTTGGTTTGGCTTAAAGTCACCATATTAACAAAAATGCCCCAAATCCTTTTAAAACTCATTTTCTTCTTTGAACTCCCTATTTTTCAATTAAGCAAGCACAAAATTAATCCAACATTAAAATAAAAATTGGGAGTTAATTACCTGAAAGAGCTAGGTGTTACAACCTTCCCACCTTAAGAACTTTCTTCCTCGAAAGCGCCTAGTCCTTAAAGAGCTTTGGATACTTGGCTCTCATCTCATTCTCACGCTCCCAAGTTGCTTCTTCGAACTGATGGTTTTTCCATAGAACCTTGACCAAAGCTATCTCTCTGTTACAAAGAGTCTTTCGATCCCTTGTAAGAATTTGCACAGGCTTTTCTTCATAACTCAAACTGTCACGTATGCACAAAAGCTCATAATCGATCACGTGCAACTGGTCTGGCACATTCTTCTGCAGCATAGACACATGGAAAACATCATGAACTGTGGAAAGAGAAGGCAGAAAAGCCAAACAATATGCTACAGGGCCAATCCGCTCCAAGACCTTAAATGTTCTGATAAACCTGAAACTCAACTTCCCTTTCTTTCCAAATCTCAAAACTCCTTTTTTCAGTGCTACTTTTAGGAACATATGATCCCCAACTGCAAATTTCAAGTCCCTTCGCCTCGTGATAACATAACTCTTCTGCCTAGTATGTGTCGTCTTCATTCTTGCTCTAATTTCCTAGACTGTCTCATTGGTGCTTTGAACTAACTCGGGTCTTGGCAACTTACGGTTTCCTACCTTATCCCAATAGATAGGATACTTGCACCTCTTCCCATAAAGAGCCTCAAATGGCGTCATGCCAATAGTTGCTTGATAACTATTGTTATAAGCGAACTCCATTAAATGCAAGTGAATAGCCCAACTACCTACAAAGTCTAACGCACAAGCTCGCAGCATGTCCTCCAAGGTCTGATTCAGTCTCTCGGTCTGACCATCAGTCTGAGGATGAAGGGTTGTGCTAAAATTACACTCAGTGCCTAAGGCCCTTTAAAAACCTTTCCAAAAATTAGATGTGAAACGAGGATCCCTATCTGAAATAATCTTATCAGGAACCATGTGTAGTCTGACTACTTCCTCCATGTACAACTATGCCCACTTCTCAACAGAATAAGTAGGCTTGCCTGGAAGAAAATGTGTTGACTTAGCGAGTCTGTCAATAATAACCCAAATTACTATGAAATCTTTAACTATTCTGGACAACCCTATGATAAAGTCCATAAACACCTCCTCCCATTTTCACTTTGGCACGCTCAATGGCTACAACAAACCTGCTAGTTTCTGTCTTGATGCCTTTACCTACTAACAAGCTAAGCACTTGTTGCCAAAGTTTGCTATATCTCTCTTCATGTTACGCCACTAGTAGTATTGTTTCATATCCCAATACATCTTTGTGCTGCCTGGATGCATTGAAAATTGAGAACTGTGAGCCTTTTCCAAAACCTCATTCTTGAGCTCGCCACCCTCAAGCACGCACAATCGCTCTCGAAAAAGGAGGCCATTATCTAAGGACAGGGAGAACTCATCCACCTGCCCTAACTCTGAAGGAATGAACGTTTCACTCCGCAGCAGAAGTATTGGATCGTCTTTGATTTTATTTAAAATTAAACTAAAAATGAAAGTTAAGTAAACTTACTTGGAGTAAATATGGAGATATTTCTGGCATGTCTTTATCTCTTCTACAAATTCTTCATAGCTATGACTCGAACACATGACCAAGGCTTGTGGGAGCCTCTTGAAAGAAAATCCATAAGGGATTTGAGAAGAAGAGGTCTAGAGAGAATTCTCTAATTCTCTATTGAGAAGATGTGTGTTATATCTAATGACTGAATCCAAGAGTCCTATTTATAGAGACCAAGGGTAAATCTTTGCCATAATTAAAATATTATATTTTAATATCTAATATATTAAAATATATCTTATACTTATTTGAATCTCATTCAAATCTCCTACGATATTTATTTATTTAAATCTTATTCAAATTTTATAAATATCTTTTATTTAATGTATCTAATAAACATTAATTATTTTAATATTTAATGTATCAAATACAATAAATATATTTTCCTTTTTTATATTTAATATATCTAATATATATTAAATATTAATTTAAACACTTCAAATTAAATATTAATTTGAACATTTCAAATTTTAATATTTAATGTATCAAATACAATAAATATATTTTCCTCTTTTATATTTAATATATATAATATATTAAATATTAATTTGAACACTTTAAATTAAATATTAATTTGAACATTTCAAATTTTTCTTTCAACTAAATTGATCTTTTAGTGTTACTATGAGCTAGTAAGGGGACCTTATGAACGTACAGATTATAAGCTCTAATGATACAAAATTAATTAATTAATTTTCATTCATTAACTATAGGTCACTCCACTATAGACCTGGAGTTGCACTTTTATGCACTGTAAGACAAGTTGTGTCCATAGATATAATCATTGCATGCAAGTCGATTCTTCACGAGTTGTTCGTAATTACAGCTGGGTCAAAAGTCTGTTTTACCCCTATAATTACATCTTGCACCTTAAGTACAACTGATCATTTAATGAACAATCTGTTTATAATCTAATTATAAACTAAGTCCCTCTTGGGCCAATGAGAGGGTGGAGCCCCATTGTTCAAGTCCCGAAATCAGCACTTAAGAGAACTACTCATCTACTTACCCTATATGGAAAGGAGTGAATTCCATCTTGTGAAATTATGTTCCCAGCTCCTTATTTGGTCAAGTCCCCAAAATGGTAGGCATATTGAATCGGCTACAAAATCCACTCTCACCCATGCAAATAAAATGACAAGCCCTCACAGGCAGGAGTTCATAATTCACTCAAGATTAAGATTGAGTCGCATATAATCATCCTGATGAAATATTAATCTTCTCAATTAACGGATTTATAAAGAGAGATTAAATATTTCGTAGTCCAATATTACACAAACTCATTGTATAAGATACCTTCACTCACATGTCTCCACATGAACGATTTGAATCAAATCATTTGTAATTATTGTAAAGTGAGTCGTATCAATAATGTTATCAAGATAAAACACCCAACCTTATCCATATACTATGACCCTCTAGGTTATTTCTTGAACATGATTCTCTCATGTCAACCACATACTGTTCAAGATTACACTAATAATCTTAGATTTTTCATATAATGGATAATATTATATTGCAAATAAAATAATCAAAATTATTATTAATTATTAAATAAATTATTAATTACGAGGCTTTAAACTCAACCTGGCGCAAGAAGTCAATAAGACTCGGATCACCTTGTTGGGAGTCTATGATACGCTGCCTCAACGTTGGCTGAACTGTCGACTGGGCCAATTGAGCAATAGCTTCTCCTACCATCACTACGATCTCTACACACTCCAAATTAGTTTGTATGTGGGCTTGGTTGGTAATTAAGGCTGAAGTATGAGTTGTCTTCCTGAGGGCATCTGCAACAACATTTTCCTTTCTCGAGTGGTATAGAATCTCCACATCATAATCCTTCACCAACTCAAGTGATCTTCACTACCTCATGTCAACTCCTTCTAAGTGAAGAAGAATTTTAAGCTCTTGTGGTCTGTGTATATTTAGATTTTCTCACCATACAAATAATGCCTCTAAATCTTCAGAGCAAAGACCACAGCTGCTACCACCGTTGCTAGCTTCTGATTGATAGAAAGCATAAGCGATTACCTTACTATGCTGCATTAAAACACAACCCAAGCATTTCTTAGATGCATCACTATAAATCACAAAATTGATAGGAATGAACACTTCATCCCGCAGCGGAAACGTTGGATCGTCTTTGATTTTAATTAAAATTAAATAAAAAAACTTAAGGTTAAACATAAACCATACCTTGAAAATAATATTATGGAGATATTTCTAACGGGTCTTTTTCACCTTATGTTCCAACTCCAACGATCTCCAAGATTTCTACAAAGTCTTCCTTGCTATGACTCGAACAAAGAACCAAAGAGGTTTGTGGGAACCTTCTTGAAAATAGAGAGAGGGAATGGGAGGAGAATTTTAAGAGTTCTTTTCTCTTATTCAGAATGCACACAATGACTCACCCCTAGGGTCTGATTTATAGTGGCCTAAGGCAAATATTTAAACAATATATTTTAATATCTAATATATTAAAATATATTTATCTAACCAATTTGAATCTTATTCAAACCTTTTTAAATTCTCCTACGACATCTATTTCCTAATTTGAATCTAATTCAAATTTAATAAATATCTTTTCTTTAATGTATCTTAATACATTAATAATTTCTTTGATATTTAATGTATCATATACATTAAATATGTTTTCCCTCATTTAATATATCAAATATATTAAATTTTAATTTAAATATTTCAAAATTTTCTCTCAACAAAATTGATCCCTAGTTGTTCATATGAGCTAGGAATGAGACCTTATGGACGTACAAATTATAAGCTACAATGATACAAAATTAATTAATTAAACTCTTTAATTAATCTATTTTCATTCATTAACTCTAGGGTCACTTCACTATAGACCTAGAGTTGCACTCTTATGCATAGGACAAGTTGTGTCCATGGATATAATCACTACATGCAAGTCGATCATTCACGAGTTGTTCATAATTATAGCTAGGTCAAAAGTCCATTTTACCCCTGTAGTTACATCAGCCACCTTAAGTATCATTGATCCTCTAATGAACAATTTGTTTATGATCCAACTATAAACTAAGTCCCTCCCGGGCTAGTGAGAGGGTGAGGCCCCATTGTTCAAGTCCCGAAATCAGCACTTAAGAGAACTACTCATCTACTTACCCTATAAGGGAATGAGTGAATTCCATCTTGTGAGGTTATGTTCCCAGCTCCCTATTTGGTCAAGTCCTAAAAATGGTAGACATATTGAATCGATTACAAAAGCCACTTTCACCCATGCAAATCAAAGGACAGGCCCTCACAGGCAGAAGTTCATAACTCACTTAGGATTAAGATCGAGTCGCATATGATCATCCTGATAAAATATTAATCTTCTCAATTAACGGATTTATAAAGAAAGATAAAATATTTCATGGTATAGTATTATACAAACTCATTGTATAAGATACCCTCACTCACATGTCTCCACATGAAAGATTTGGATCAAATCATTTGTAACTATTACAAAGTGAGTCGTATCAATAGTGTTACTAGGATAAGACACCCAACCTTATCTATATACTATGACTCTTTAGGTTATGTCTTGAACATGATCTTCTTGTATGTCAACCACATACTATTCAAGATTACATTGATAACCTTGAATTTTTCATATAATGGATAATATTATATTACAAATAAAATAATTAAAATAATTATTAGTTATTAAATAAATCATTAATTACGAGGCTTTAGGGCATAAATCCTAACAAAAATCTCCTTCATCATCAAGCACTGTGAGCACATGTGTTAAAACCAACCTCTACTTGAGTTTTTAGAAGCTCGCTTCACAAGTCCCACTCCATACGAATGAATTTCCCTTACGAGTCAATTGGGTCAGTGGCGTGGCTATTTTAGAGAAATCCTGGACAAAATGTCGGTAGTACCTGCTAAGCCCAGGAAACTTCGCACTTCAGTGACCATAGTTGGACGAGGCCACTCGGTCACTGCTTCTACCTTTGCTAGATCTACTAAAACCCCATCTCTCGACACCACGTGTCTTAGGAAGGACACCTGCTGAAACCAAAACTCCCACTTGGAGAATTTGGTGTATAACTTGTTCGCCCTTGGAGTTGTCAACACTTTCCTAAGGTATACCCAGTGCTCCTCACCTGATTTGGAATAAACTAAGATATCAACAATAAACACGATCATGAAGGTGTCAAGAAACTCCTTGTACACCCTGTTCATCAAATCCATGAAAATTGCAAGTGAGTTGGTCAAACTAAAAGACATCACATAAACTCATAATGCCCATACCTGAACCTAAAAGTCGTCTTGGGGATGTCCTATTCTCTAATTCTCAATTGATAGTAACATGACCATAAATCAATCTTCGAAATACTGATGCTACTTGCAACTGGTCAAACAGGTCATCTATTCGAGAGAGTGGATACTTGTTCTTTATGGTCACCTTGTTCAACTCCCAATAATATATACACATGCACATAGACCCATCATTCTTCTTAACAAAGAGCACAAATGCACCCTAGGGTAAGATACTAGGGCGAATGAAACCCTTGTCAAGTAGTTCTTGTATCTACACTTTGAGCTCCTTTAACTCTGCTGGAGCCATCCTATAAAGAGCCTTTGATATAGGAGTTGTTCCTGGCTCCAGTTTAATGTTGAAGTCTACTTCTCGACCCGAAGGTAAGCCTGACAGGTTTTTAGAAAATACATTAACAAACTCATTGACCATTGGTACCGAAGCCACGTCAATCTCCACATACCTGGTGTCAGTTACACTGGTTAAAAGGGCCCACGCTTTCTGGCTAACTAACCTTCGTGTCTTCAACGTCGATACCACCTTAGACCTGGATCCCTTGAACTTGAAGCTTGCTTTCGACGGTGGTCTGAACACTACCTCCTTGTGGTGGCAATTGATGTTGGCATGATTCTCAACCAACTAGTCCATCCCAAGGATAACATCAAAGTCAAACATCTCAAGAACTATTAGTATCACATCCAACAGACGATTTAACACTAACACCTGACAGGCCCTAACCTTTTCCTTAGCTACCAAGGCCACCCCTCCTAGGGTGGAAACCGACAAGTTATTGATAGTGCACGAAAGTGTGCTATTACCTGGACTTAGACTAATGCTATTTTTTGGTTTTAAAAGATAATATTGATGCTTTTTGTGTGTAATTTGTAGGTTCTGAGCTAATAAAGCAAAACCGAGAAAAATGCAAATACTAGGATGCAAAAGGAAGTAATTTGACGTCAATTAGAGCTATCAAGTGAAGAAGATAAGAGAATTAAAGCAAGAAGCGATAGCGTCTCAACGCTACCCTGATTTTCCTTCTGTACTGTGTGAATTAGGGTACAGCATCTCGATGCTGTCCCGAGTAGTATAAATTTGTCTCTTTGGTTGTGGATTGGGGGAGGCATTTTGGAGAAAATACACCCTAGTTTCGAAACACACCTAGTTTTTGGGACCTAAAAGAATACTTTTGAGAGCAATGAAGGGATTCTAAGCTCGATATTGCGGGATATCGCGACGGGAAAGAGGATTGGCATGTGTCTAAGAGTTTCTCTCTCTTTCCATCTACTTTGTTGTTGTTTTTGAACTATTTCTCGAGTTTAGATTTTGTTATTGTAGACTTTGCATAGGTAAACTCTAGGAACTTGTAATTGTTGAGACTTGGCTTGAATTTTGATTCTTATCATCATGCAATATTATTCATGTTTCTATATCTGAGCTTGTGGCCAAAGTTTAGTGTCCTTAATTTGAGTTTTAGCTTAGCAAAGTGAGATTTGAATTTTAGTGCGATGCATGACTAATAATTTATTGTTGCATGGGAATGAATGATTTATTATTAGAAGTTGTAAAAGATTCACTTGTTGGCCTGCTTAATTGAAAAATTAGACTGGAAGGTTAAGGATTTAGTTTGACATGATTTTAATTGGGCTTGAAAAAGTCATTTAACCAATTTGGTGATCTTCTGACTTATGATCATTGCATGTATTTATGTTTCCGGATTTAAACCAAGTGGTGCTTCATGGCTAAAATATTACTCGCGTGTAATTTCTCTCAAATTGTCTCCAATCTTGTAAATATATATTTTTAGGTTGTAAATTAACTATATCTCAAGTTTCCATCCTCTAGATAAAATTGAGCATTAGTAACAATGGTATTTAGTTAAATTAAAGAATCCAATCCCTATGATCGATCCTGGCCACTATTACTATAAATTTTAGAGGTCTAGGTAAATAAATATATTTGATAGAGCCTTCGACAAGCTCTTTATTAGTTATAACCTAGTGACTCTAGTTCTAATTGAGCTTCCCTCGCAAATGTATCAGATATAAAAGAATACGTAGAATTTGAATCAAACAATACAAAAGCATAGTGTTCAAGAATAGGCAACGTACCTATCACTACGGCATTTGTGTCATGAGCCCTCTTATTGGTAGTAGCATACGTTTTAGCCTTTTGCTAATTTTAACTACTAAAACCTGCCTAATTAGAACTTGAGTGTCGTTGAGAATCAGAGTTTCCATACTTCGTACAGTCTGCGCCCATGTGCCCATCCTTACCGCACATGAAGCACACCTCTGTGCTAGCTAAACATTGCTCATCATGTTGTTTCTCACATTTCAGGCATAAACGTTTGTTAGAGTTGAAATTTCGCTGCCAGTTTGACTGTCGGTTCTACTCTGAGTTCTACTATGGCCTGGTGAGGCCCAATTAAACTTTCTCTTCTGCCATGAGCTAGAACCCTGCCCAATTGTTACTTGGGGCCTAAGATTGCGCATATTGAGCAATGCAGCTGCTCGAAGGGCCACTGCATAAGTTTTTGGGGCAAGAACTGCTACAGTGCCATGAATCTCGTCTCTCAGTCCCATGATGAAGTGCTCTGTTTTCTTTACTTCCATGTCCACCAAGTCTAGAGCAAAACGGGATAATTTGGTGAATTCCCGCTTGTACTCCTCTACCGACCTGTGGTCTTGCTTCAGGCTAAAGAATTTTGATTACTTTATGTACTTGGTGACTACAGGGTAGTACTTCTCGAAGAAAGCTTCCTTGAATTGCAGCTAAGTGATTGGCCCTTCACTAACGTCAATAGACCTCGATGCAAACTCCCACAAGAGAAAGGCCTCTTCATTTAACATAAACTTTGTGCACTGCACCTTTTTCTCTTCAAGGCACTGCATACGTCATAAAATTGACTCCATTGAGGCCAACCACTCTTCTGCTACAATCGAATCTACTTCTTGACCATCGAAGGGAATGGGATCGTACTTTTAAAAGTATTTTAGAAACCTCACTTCCTCATATACACTTCCATGATTCAGAGTCGGCCTGGCCATAATTAGAGACTGCAGTCTGAATAAGTGCTTGCAGAGTCTCCATTGTAAGGATTACAGTGTTCGCTTACACTGGGGGCACTGGTGGTTTTAGCATCTGACCAACTAGCTGGTTGCCAACCTGAGGATCTAGGACAAGGACTCGAGCCCTTCCACATCCTGTTGAGGTTCTTCTTCATGGAGCCATAATCTACCACACAGGAGTAAACTTAAGGTTACGCTATAGTTTTGCATACAAAAGTCAAAATATAGGACCTAGATTAACCCCAAGCAGCTACCAAACCCAATGCAATTAATTTCATACATATCATGGGAATAACATTTATAATTCATCTCATGTTTGGTAACTACATGGCGGTAACGAGGCATTATTCTTGAGCTTAGCTATGGAGAGACTGATGCTTACGATGTAAGCGAGTCTACAGAACCTAAAACCTAGGGCTCTGATATAAACTGTAACGGCCCAAACACTTAACATAAATTTTCTTAGGATCACTACTACATGAATGCGAAACAATAACATTTAGAAATAGTAAAGCGAAAACTCAAGAAAGTTAAATGAAACTTTGCATTAGTAAAAACTGGATGAAAATCAAATTACTTGGAGTTCAAGATCCCGACAAAGAGTTAATTGCAACATCGAATAATGAAGAGCATTTGAATAAATAAAATAAATGAATAAATATCCAAAGAAAAATCATGAACTAAAATAATTTTCTAAGATCCTAGGAATTCTAGTCCACTACTATCTTCATAGCCTTACCAAGCTAAATGCCCTCACCATAAAATCCAAAAGAGACTAAATCGTACTGAGTCCAAGACCTTTGTGGGTCTTACCAAGACTTGTCTTGCTAGAAAACGTGTGAGGGAGAAGGAACTTGCTGGAAACACAGCTTCACGCGTAGTCGCGGGAGAGCTACACTCAACATAAGTGCTAGCCGCCAAAAATCAGCTAAAAAATGATGGAAAACTGTGAGCCTACACACACCCTCTGCCTTTTCTTGCTTCGCCGCTATCGGAGGAAGGAGCTCGCCGAAATGAAGAAGTTGATGATCGGAAAGGGCTGAAACGTGAAGGACTAATAAGGAAGAAGATGGTGTTGAAGAAGGAAGAAAAAGCAACAATGGAGGTTGTTTTTCGTGGAGGATAGGAGGAAGGAGGAATATGATGGCTTGGAGAATAAGCCATTGGGCTGCGTGCGGCTCTACATAAGACAAAAGGTCTAGAATTTTTGGCTTGGCTTAAAGTCACCATATTAACAAAAATGCCCCAAATCCTTTTAAAACTCATTTTCTTCTTTTAACTCCCTATTTTTCAATTACGCAAACCTCATAGTTGAATTTAAAACCAAACTAGCACAAAATTAACCCAACATTAAAATAAAAATTGGGAGTTAATTACCTGAAAGAGCCGGGTGTTACAACATTTTTAAAAATGTGTTATTTAATTACTTTTATTTTAAAAAAAAACATATTTATAAATATTATAGAAAATTATTCTGCCTATTAAAATTGTCCAAATTTCTATAATCTATGGATTTAAGACCAAAGCGAAGGTTATGATAATAACCAAGCGGTGTGAAAAAATCTTCACGTAGATTTCTAGCTTACAAATCCAAAGACCGTGTGCCTCATGTGTTGATTTTCACCCTAGACTATAGAAAGATAGAATGGTTTAATTTTGATGTCATGCAAATGTACATACGGATTCATTAGGACAATATATACTCTAAATTGTCTTTTCAGTTGACAACACGCAATAGAAGTCAAATCTTTTTTTTTTTTAGAACAAAACAAGTTACAACACAACTAAAATAAGAAATGATAAAGAGCCATAAAAGGCTCAGTAGTCCATGATTCATCCATCCTAAGCATCTTTGCTCTTTAAGCCAGCTTGTGTGCTTCCAGATTCTTTAATCTTGAGATATGCGAAAAAGTAGTCAAAGGCCACCAACCTGCCAACTGCAAAACATCTTGTGCAAATTCCCAAGCCTCAGTATAATCCATCAGCTAATCATTAATGATTTGAATACCCACTAGCGAATCATATTCCAATAATAAGGGATATATTTGTCAAGGACAGACTCTAATCCGCAAATAATAGCACGTTCAAGGATCAAGATTGGCCAATCGTTTCTAATAAACTAATGGCATGCACATATAATGCGTTCGTCCCAATCTCGAATGATCCAACCTAATCCTCCAGAATTTGTATTTGGGCACCACGAAGCATCTATATTTAGCTTCCACCACCAATTAGCTAGAGGATTCCAAGTAACAGGTAGCACCTAAGTAGCCATAGTAAGTAGGCCCTCAATGGTAGAAGACAGTGAAAACTCTTTAAGTTGAAGTTCTGTGACATTCATAATCCTATCCCATTGTAGGTCATCACCAATATACCCATGAACCTTCAAATTTCTACAAGTCCAAATTCTCCACAAGATGACTAGGAAAATATGCAAATCGTTACTAGCAGCATTCAGTCGAGTCCACTCGAAAAAATCCTCTTTGTCCCACGTATCCCTGAAATGAAAATAAACATTTGTATTAGAGGGGAGAAAACGATTCCAAAATTGTTTTGTTACCTTACAACCCTAGAAGATGTGATTTGTAGTTTCAAGATATTTAAGGTAGAAAGGACACCACTGATCCGCTTTGAGCCCTTTTCTAGCCAAATTGGTTCTAGTTGGCAGAAGATCTTGAAAAACTTTCTAGTAGCAAATTTTCACTTTATTAGGAATTGGTGCCGTCCATAACACTTTCCACATAATACTTGAAGCTTCCTGACTAGAGCTAAAAGCATCCTGGAGTTTTCGAGCCCGCATTCCCAAATGATATGTACTTTTCACCATAAAGATACCTCGATTGTTATTCTTCCACACTATTTCATCTTCACCATGTATTCCTCTTAGAGATGTCCATGGGGCGGGGCGGGGCGGGGCCGAGGAATGGATTCCTCGTCCTCATCCCCGCCCCCCATTTCATTCCCCGTCCCCGCGAAATTTTTCATTTAATTCTGTGGGGATTGGGGCAGGGATTCCCCGTGGGGAATTCGCGTGGATCGGGTTTCCCGTAGGGAATTTTTCCCTGTTCTTTTTTTTTTTTTTGTTTTTTGTTTTTTATCTTTTTTATTTTTTTAAATTTATTCTCAACCATAATAGAAATTATTTCTAAATGAATAATTTTCAATATAATTCTATTTAAAGAAAATGTTATAAAATTTTCTAATAAAAATAATAAGATACCATAAGTAAAAATACTATAATGTCGAAACAACTTAATTTCTAAAAATTCAAATTTCAATATTACAACATAGTCTTTAAATTTTTTTTTATAACGAAATAATCTTAAACTAATTCCTACTATAGTTTTTTTTTTTAAAAAAAATTCTATTTATAGGTAATAATTAATATATATATTACTAATCGGGGTGGGGCGGGGTTGGGGACGAGGACGGAGACGGGGAATATATTCCCCATCCCCGTCCCCGTTTAGCCAACGGGGAGAAAAATCTCTCCACTCCCTCCCCCATTCCCCGTGTAATTGGGGATTCTCGGCAGGTCCTCGCGGGTTAAATGGACATCTTTAATTCCTCTACATGGAATTTTTAAAATATTTTGTACATCATCATGTAAAAAATAATGTCTTATCAACTCATCATTTCAAGAACCATTAGAACGTAGGAGATAAGTCACCTGTCTATGAGCCAGAGCCGGATCAACAAAAATGGGCTTACTTCATCCTTCCGTTACAAGCCAAGGGTCATCCTTAATGCAAACTTGCATTCCATTCCCTATTTTCAGTTATACCCTTACTTGAACAAAGTTCTGCCCCAAAGTATACTACGCCAGGTAAAAGACGGATTAGAACCCAAAGTGGTGGTAAGATAATTCCCTACTTGAAAATAACGTCCTCTATAAACCTTATAAAGTAAGTTGTCTTTGTTTTGAAGCAGTCTCCAGTTTTGCTTGGCCAACATAGCCTGATTAAAAAGCGTTATGTCTCGAAAACCCACCCCCGCACACTTTTGGTTGACACAACCGTTCCCAATTTCGTCAATGTATTTTTCGATCATTTTTTCCCGAGCCCCACCAAAATTTCGCACATCAAAAGATAAAGATAATGATCTTGTATCTTAAACCAAAAGATAAAGTTCAAGATTAAAGAATAAGAATAAGATGCCAAAGAGAGTATAGCTCAACTGGCCTATTGAAAGTGTTAATGACCATGAGGTCTGTGGTTCAAATCTCCCAACCCCTAATGTGCTAAAAAAAAAAAAGAAGATTAAAGAATAAGATATGTAATTTGAACATGAAAAGACGAGTGATATTAAAATTATTGAGTGTGATAGAATAGTGCATGTCCATGAATTAAATAACCATTAATGACCAATAAAAGCTAATATGAATAAATTGGCATTAAATTTAAATAAATACAATAAAAGCAATTGCATACAAGATTCAAAAAGGATATTAAATGTATAGAATTCGAAAATTATGTTGATGCTCCCTATTAAGTCTTAACTAATGTGAAATTCCTATATTGCCCTCTCCATGACCAAAGGCAAGCAAAGGGGCAAAATCTGGTGGTACCACTGTCCGTCTTATGACATTCACAGCTTGGAATTTGCATAATATAGCTGGCAACAATTTGTACCAAAATTATGAGCACTTTTTTTATTCTCAAACTTTTATTCAAATTTTTTTTAAAAAAAAATTCAATTTTTTTTTTTTTTGAGTACATCAAATACTTTCTTTTAGTTTCTAAATTTCTCTCATTTTTATTAATTTACTATTTAATAAGAATATTATTCATTTTCAAAATAGGATACCTAATCTACTAGCAACTTTAAATAATTGCCTTTATTTGTCTACTTAAATATCTACTAATCAAGTCAAAGTGAGCATAGTTCAGCGATAATTGACATGTACTCTCAACTAAGAGGTCAAAAATTCGAATCTTCCCACCCCAAATATTGTTGTTGAGCTCAAAAAAAAAATATCTACTAATTAAATAAGTTAACAAAAAATATGTGATTATCTGCAAATTTGATCTCAATCATCTTAAATATATTATGAACTCTTATTTTTGTGTGTCATTTCATTCACATTAGTGAGGGTGACTCCTAGTATATATGTTCAAAATGTCTTATTAACTAAGTTAGAGATAAGTCAAATACAGAGTTAAAAATATTCATACACAATAAAATAGAAGTTTTTTTTTTTAGTTCAACAAAATAGAAGTTTTAAGTTATAACTTCTTATTTATTAGTTTGGCATGTACAATGTATGCTTGTATTTTTTTTATATTTTATAAAAGATATATATTTGATCATGTTTGCTAAAAAGTAAGTTATTTGAAGTGAATTGAATTTTTTTAACGGTTATATAAATGATTTATAAGTATAAAATATAAATTACAATCCATTATTAATTAATATGTGTTCTCAATGTATTATTAATTAATATGATAGAATTTATATTTTATTGAGTTAAAAAATTTTACTTTATGAAAAAGTTAAAATTAATTTTATGTGTTTCTAATATGGAATACAATGCCAATATCTTATCCAAATCTAGGCACATTAATAAACATTCAATCATAAAATAATAATAATAATAACTAAAACTAAAGATACAAGATATAAGCATGCATAAAAATAATAATAATCTTAAGATTAATTATAAAATAATTAAACATAACAATAGTAAAATAGAAGAGTAAGGTGTATGTATTACAATTTTCGTAAAATGTATTTACTTTTTACCAATTTTTGAGATAGATTGAACTTAAAAACTCCAAAAGTACTGAAAAATCAGAGGAGAAAGAAAAAGTGGAAAAAAAATAGAGTTCAAATTATTGTAGAAAGTTAGTAGATGAGACTCCGGAGATGTAAAATTTACGAGATTTCAAGAATTTTGATATTCTTTAGTTAAATATAATTAAAGGTATTATAATTCTTGAATTAATTTATGTAAATAGAAGGAACACGTTTCATATTGTAGTCTTTTAATTAATACACTATGACTTAAATTAAATATATAATTCATTAAAGTTGTAAAACTTTTGAGTGTCCAGTAGTCTTGATATTCTTTAATTAAATATAACTACAGATATAATTCTTGAATTAATTTATGTAAATAAAGAGAAGTCTTTATATTCTAGCACTTTTGATTGATATTATGATTTAAACAAAATACATAATTTATTAATTATCATTAACTAATTGCAACTTGGAAGTGGCATGCTTTGTAAATTTTAAAGATTTTACAAAAGGACAAAATAGTCTTAAAATGCATTTAAAAAATTGTAACTTTTTAATATATTATAGATGGAAAGTGCATTTTAGACAATTATTTTAAAAAGTAGTCCCTGTTTCCCCGTTGTTTCCTTGGATATTGAACAAATGTCGTCCACATCATATCCTATTTCTGTTTAAAAAGTCATTATTGTGTTAAAAATTCCTACATTTTTTTTCTTTTTTATAGTTTTCAAATAGTTTGATTTCTTAAAATACCTAACTTTTATGGTAGAATCAAATTGTTCATCATTTGGAGTTTTTTCCCCTCAACTACGATTTGTAATAAAACTAAAGAAATAGTGTTTAAGAGGAAAGAACGTTCTTTTCTCTTAAACACTATTTCCTTAATTTTTTTTCAAATTATTCGCCTTAAAGAGCAACGTCCAGTCACAATGAAACTAAGTCTATGGAAACTTTTACATATTTGATGTAGTAGTCTTTATAATCACCTTAATTAACCTTATATGCATGAAATGACCAATAACTTAACTAGCTTTGCCACTTCATTTAGGCCCTATAAATAGACGATTGCTTAAATTTGCTTCATCAACCATCTCACAATCTTTTTTTTTTTTTTCTGAATCAATCTTTTTCCACTATATAACATATATAAGATCGTTCGAGACAAACCCACTCTAGAGTGCTATATATAGAGGAAGGCTCACATACGTAACCCCATAATTCAAACTTATACAGCACAATTGACATGTCTTCGTGTCCCACATTGATGCCTTTGTTGTCTTTTTTTTTTTTTTTGCTCTCCAATTTTAATCAAACTCAACATTATCATTTGAAGAGAAAATTTGAGAAGATCTCTAACCAATCACAAAGATCAAGGCTTTGTTTGGTTTGTAATGAAATCAATGGAAAAAGAATAATAGACCAAAATTCATAGTAATTAATTAATTGATGTTGGAAAGGAAACCACAAAAGGGGTTTCAGACAGAACAAATAACTAATAATGATTTCTATTGCATTGATGGTGTTGCCTTGCCTGGGGGGATCTTAACACACACAAATTCCCAAACTATCATGTTGTCTTCTGTGATATGTTTTTTTATAAGTCATTTCATTGTGTTGGGAAATGTGTTTTAAATTAAAGGGGAAAAAGTTAAGAGTTTGAATTCTATTTTAGTTCCAAAAAAAATGGGGACTGTTTGTTTTGAAATCTCGATACTGAACTTCAAGCATAAAACATACATTAGTTCATATTGCATAGATTTAATTTCAAGAAGCGAAACAAAAATATTTCTATAATGTTTTATAACCAAAACACACAACATTTTAAATTATAACTTAATAACATTCAATTGGACATGACTTTGTATGTGTGAGTAGAGATTTCGGTCAACGTTGGGTTTTGATTATTAGCTTATCAGAAACGGACGATTTGTACGGTCATGTAACTTTTTTTTTCTTTTTAAGAATACTACAATTCAAATAATTAAGATGGTGAGAAATTTCGACCTATAATCTTTTGAAGAGGTTAATATTGTCTTGATTAGTTAAACTAGCATCATAATGATAACATAAATAGTTGTCTTTGAGCGAACTTTGACAACTTCTAAAAATAAGAAATCATTAGGTCATGAAGAAATGAAAACCAATGGAATACAAGATGGAATTAGAAAAGATTGAGTGATTTAGGACGTAATGTCATTTTCATTTTCTTTATGGCAAACCCCACTAATTACTATAAGTCAAACACACTATAATTAAAGATTTTCTTTGTGAAAATCTTCCAATTATTTTCTTGTATTTTTAATTTTACAAAAAGGAACGTCTTTTGATATACATGAAAGATTACTATTATTATTATTGTTATTATTTACCTTAATCATCGAACTATGCTCAAGTTCTAAAAACATATTTAAACTCAATGTAATTTGTATAGTTGAAGTAATAATAGTCAAACCCCTACTTCTATAAAACAAATAATAATAATAATAATAATAACCCTTATTCCAACTATATATTACGCTAATCTTCTCAACTTATATAGGATCTCAACTCGAGCAGAACCAACACTATTCATTTGAGTGGTTGAAAAGGTTTTATAACAAAACTATAGTCAACAACTATTTCACTTTTTCCCATGATTCATAGCACTATAAACAATACTCATTCTTTGTTAACTATCACGGTTGGATCTGCCAATTTGAATACAAGCATATTGAAAACATGATCTTAATAAATTAGGGATTAATTGATAATCATTTGGGCTATGTTTGATAACCATTTTCATTTTTTGTTTTTGAAAATTAAGTCTATAGATACTACTTTCAGCTATGAATTATTTTTGTTTTGTTATCTACTTTTTACACGTGTTTTAAAAAACTAAGCCAAGATTTGAAAATTAAAAATGTAGGCCCCGTTTGATAACCATTTAGTTTTTAGTTTTTGGTTTTTGAAAATTAAGCTTGTTTTTCCTCAATTTCTCTACAATGGTTTTCATCTCCCTTAAGGAAGTATTTGAATTCTTAGCCAAATTCTAAAAACAAAAATAAGTTTTTGAAAACTACTTTTTTTAGTTTTCAAAACATGGCTTGGTTTTTTAAAACATAGGCAAAAAGTAAATGACAAAACAAGTAAAACCATAAGTGAGAGTAGTATTTATAGGCTTAATTTTCAAAAATCAAAAACCAAAAATCAAATGGTTATCAAACGAGGCCATAGTTTTTAAAAACTTGTTTTTGTTTTTGAAATTTGGCTAAGAATTCAAATGTCTTTTTAAGAAAGATGAAACGTGTGGTAGAAAAATGATGAGAAAACAGACATAATTTTTAAAAAAAAAAAATCAAATGGTTATCAAATGGGGCCTTAGTTTTTGGTTTTTAAAAATTGTTCTTGTTTTCTCATGATTTCTTTATAATGATTTTCGTCTTTCTTAAAGAAATACTTGAGTTCTCAGCCAAATTCCAAAAATGAAACACAAGTTTTTGATTTTTTTTTTTTAGTTTAAAAAATTGGGCTTGGATTTTGAAAGCATTTGCAAAAAGTGGATAGCAAGACAAAAAAAAAATCCAAGGTGGAAGTAGTGTTTATAAGCTTAATTTTCAAAAACCAAATAGTTATCAAATGTGGTGTTAATTAATCAAATTTTTAAAAATAGAATAAAAATTTTATTTTCAACGATATAACACACATGAAATATGGTATATATATCTTCCTATCATCGATGATTTTTTTAAAGCTAATATTTTAGGTTATTGAATCCAAAATAATATTTTTATAGTCACTAGATAATTTAAGGATTTAATAATTTGGGGTAATTTGTACATTTTTCAATGTATCACTAATGAATTATAACAACATAATTTAACTGTATCAATTTAATAATTATATTATAAAGGAGTAATAACTAAAATTAAAAGTTGGAGAGTAAAGACAAAAATAAGCACCAAATTAAGCATAGAAATACTAGGGAGGAAATAAAAACCAACTTGACCCATAAGTTAAGGGGGATGTGACTTTTTCTTTTTTGGGGACAAAATGGCCCTTTTCTTTTTGGTTATGAGATGTGAAGAGAATTGTCCATTGTTGTACAACTTGGCTACCCTTTGCATCATAAAGATTGTACATATCTTTGTAGGGTCATCCTACATAATTGAGTGTCATACTTATTTTTATTTATTACTATTTTTACAATTAATCTACAAAATACACACACAAGATATATATGGGGTGTTTGGCCCTCCAACTTGGAGTTGGGTGGAGTGGGTTAAAATACCTTACTCCCTGTTTAGCCCACATACTTCACAACACAGCGAGTAAATAACTTAACTTCACCAACTTTAACAATATTCACTATTGAAGTTTGCACATTTATCGAGGAACTTTATCTTCCTCTCTTTTTCTCTCTCCATCTTCCTCTCTCTCCCTTCCTATCATGCTAATAATAAATATTTTAACATATTTAAAAAGTGTAAAGTGTTTATTTATGAATTAATTTTTTTTTTTGAATTTTTTGTTTTATAATTTTTCCAAACCAACCACGTCGACATTTTATCGATGTTTCCATAAAATCGAGACTTCGTTATTTCCGTCAACATCAACATTTTAAATATTGATGTTAAGTAATTTACCTCGAAATTCTAGGAAATAATGCAAAATATGACTATTTTGCTAAGAACCTTTTTTGACAGAAAAATATCATTCAATTTCATGTGATAATAAACAACAAAGTTCATTTAAAATTCGTTAGAATTTGAAATCACTCAAACAAATGGACCAAAAAAGATGAAGTTACAATAGAGACAAAATTTAACTATAAAGATGTTAAGGGTGTGTTTCATTAATGACTATTACAAGGATGAAATACTTGCACATTAGGTTGTTAAAATTTATGTTTAAATGATAATTTTAAAATTATAGGAATACTAGAAAAATATGATTGTCTTGTAATTTTTCTTATACAAAAATATCATTTAATTTTATATGATAATAAACAACAAAATTTACTTAAAACTTGTTAGGTTTTTAAATTATAGATAAACAAATCATCCATAAAAGATGGAGTTAAAATAGATACTAAGTTTAACCATAAAATACTAAATTTCTATAAACTATAGGCAATAGATATGCAATGAAGTTGAAGTTAAAATTAGAATAAAAGATTTTTCTCAACAATCTTTTACATTAAATATTAGACATTGTTGTGCAATTAATTTTTTAACTAACATATATATATATATATATATATGTATGTATATATATTCCTTAAAAAATGCCTAAAATTAAAAAAAATATTTTCTTCGATGGGAACAAATCGTTATTATTTAAATTTTGAAAAATTGATATCTAATATAGCTCTAATTGTATAGCACAACAAAAAATGTAGGAAAAAAATAGTTAGCGTAAATACAGATTTCAGAACTCCATGTTAAACAACTTTGCACCAAAACATAGACTTACTTAATTTAGACTAAACAACTCAGTACCCGAAATACATATTATCTAACTCCACAGACTAAACAACTTTAGACTATTTTAACACATCCAGCGCTCCAAACAGCCCTCTAAGTGTTGTGTACACATGAATACAAACAAAAAATATATAAAAAATAAATAAATAAACTTTGTTACGCTTTATCTTTCTTTAATAACCGTACATTTTTGTACATTATATTTTATTTTAATTTGTTTCATTTTATAACTCATGTATTCAGCTGAGTTAGTTAATTCTGTAGGGTTTTTGGCAATATATTCGAAATGCAATTATCCCACATCAGAAATGTACAAAGAAGTCATGGGTTCTAAGTACTATAAAAGAAGTCTATGGCTTTAGTTTCAAATCATTCCAATTTGAAATACTTTAAGTCTGGTATACTAACTCTAGTTAAGTGAGTGATATAAAACTTTGAGAGAGCATTTCTTTGTAATTGGGCTAGGAGATAGACTTCTGTGTGATTGTAATAATTTTTTACATAATGAAGTATTTCTTTCTATTTGTGATTTTTTCTTTGATTTTGGAGTTTTCCACGTTAATTATATTATTGTGTTTCTTATTTTTGTTGTTTTCTTTTAATTTCTTAGTTAATTTTTGCTTATTCCTGCAGTAGTAGTGGGATTTTTTTTCCCAACAAATTCGTGGATGGAACATTAAAAGTTAACTAATTAATAAAATTCATTGGCTTTGAAAAAGTAATAAAATTCATCTCAGAACACATCATTTAAATGGTCAACAATCAATGTCATACTCAATAAGTTGTACGTTGGATCCTCTCCATAATATTTTTTTAAAAAATAAATTATATTGTTCTCATGATTAAGTTAGAAAATTATTGTTAAAAAGAAAACAAGTAGATCATAAAAATTTAATTGACAAAATACTCTAAATTCATTCACAAATTAAGTTCTTAAATCTTTTGCTAATATTCAATTCCAACTACAAAATTATTAAGGACAAGAGACGCTCTACTCAACTCGAGGATGCCAAAATCAACTAATGGAAACAAATACCCAATATAGGTACGTACATTAATCATATGTTGTACAATATTTCATATTTATTTCCAATCACAAAATTAATTTTTTTGGACATGACGTAGGAATAATGAATAAAATTACATCATCGTTTCGATAAATTATATATCATGTTTTAATCACATAAGTTGAACATAAGGATTTGATGAAAGTTGAAAGACTAAGAAATATTTGGGACAACTTTTAAAATGGTTAAAAGAGTGATTTTAGCCTATTGAAACCACGTTTTAAATTTTGTATGGTGTTTGGTTACATGGTAAAAAATGATTTAAATTTGTTTAAAAATGCTTTAATTGGGAGAAGCACTTTAATCAACATACTTCTTGCAAAAGTGTTTTGCTTAGACAAAAAAAGAAAGAAAACACTACCCTCAAAATACATTTCGCCTTCCCCTTGAGTCTAAAGTCCAAAAATCTAGGGATGAAAACGGAATCCCAAAAAAATGTAGGTTTCACTAAAAATTATTATACGTTCAAACTAAATTTAAATTTAAATATTTCTTTTGTATTTCTATATGCGTGATTATACTTTTTAAAAGTAAGTCAATTGATGAAGAAGAATTGATAAGATGGATATCTCTGTAAAAGAAAAAGGTAAAAATAGGATGAGGATTAAAAATTTGGCCATCAATTATGCAAATGAAATCAAATGGACTTGGTTGAAGGTGATGAGATTATTCTATGAAGTGGATTTTTAATATCATATACTTTGAAAAAAAAAATCAATCATATCGTGCATTAATTAAAACTACCGACCAAATGGTTCTGATTTTGACATGTTTGACTCATGAGTCAGTTTGTTAATCTCACAAGCTATATAACTTTGGGTTTATATATATATATATTTTTTTGACGAAAGGGCTTGTAAAACCTATCTCTTACACTAAATAGTAAAATTTATAAATCATGAACTTGCATACAAAACACAAATAACAAACTTAGATTTCTATAGTCTATTCTTTTTTAGAATCCAAACACATACTACAAGATTTAATTAAAATTTTCAATCTTGAATTTCATAAAGCTAGATTTGTTAAAAACAAAAATCAAACGTTTTCATTACTTAAAATAAATTTCAGGCCATGTTTGATAACTATTTGGTTTTTAAAAATTAAGCTTATAAATACTACTTCTACTTATGAGTTTCCATGTTTTGTTATCTATTTTTTACATATATTTTCAAAAACCAAACCAAGTTTTAAAAACTAAAAAAAGTAGTTTTCAAAAACTTGTTTTTGTTTTTAGAATTTGGATAGAAACTCAAATGTTTCCTTAAGAAAGATGGATACCATTCTAGAGAAGATGAAAACCATGTAGAGAAATTGTTTGAAAACAAGCATAATTTTCAAAAACCAAATAGTTATCAAACGGGGCCTAGGTATTCAATTTGGAACTTAATTCATTTGTATATAATTTTGATAATAAAAATTAGGCTAATTTATAAAAAATACCCCTGAATTTTTCCATTTGTTTAAAAAATACTCCTATTCTTTTAAAAGTGTTGCAATATTACCCTTGACATTTCATAGACGTTTCAAAAGTACCTTTGGAGTAGAAGTCTCTTAGAATGTTGAACAAAAAATTGAGTTGACAGTGACCTGGAGCAACGTGGAAGTGACTAGAACAATTGTCTGGTTTAAGTATGAAAAAATGACATTCAGACACATCGACTTTTCGTCCAACATTCTAAGGGGCATTCTACTCCAAGAGTAGTTTTAAAATGTTTATTAAAAGTCAAGGGAAATATTGCAATTTTTGAAAGAATAATGGCATTTTTCAAACAAAGGACAAAGTTCAAGGGTATTTTTTATAATTTAGCCTAAAAATTAAGTTAAATTGTAAATTTAGTCCTATAGTTTGGACTTAATTTTAAATGAGTCCTTATAGTTTTTAAAATTTCAGTAGTTCGGTGGACTTAGTTTTGATTTGTACTTATGATTTTTAAAATTTCAATTTAGTCTCTATATATAGTTTGAATATCGATTTGATTTGACCCTTATGATTTTAAAATTTTCAATTTAATTTCTATGGTTGAGGCTTAGTTTCAATTTATGTCTTATGACTTAAAAAGTTTTAATTTGGTTCTTGATTTAGTTAAATCTCACAAATCACCCTTATACAATTTTTACCCAACTTGAAATATATTAAATTGGCTTATTTTTTCCTATTTATAACTCAACCCATAACCCTAATGTAGTTGTCTAATATTCAACCAAATAAAGTAGATAAATTTATTGTCCTAAATAAAAAAAATGTCATATATTCAATGCGAAAACGACGTGGACAATTCGTGAGATATGGTTGACCTATAGTGAATACATTGAAACTTTTAAAACCACATAGACTCAAATTGAAACTATGTTTAAATCAAATTAAAAAAAAAACTATCTAAACTATAGGAATCAATTTCGTAATTTAATTAACCTAAAACTTTCAATGTTTTTTTAGGTACCGTTCATTTTGTAGAAATTCTAATTGAAGAAGGGAGTATCTTAACTTTTTTTTAATTCATTTTGTTGGAGTCCTACATTTAGAAGCATGAAGAGTGCAAAATAATTTTTAAACTAAATCATACTCAAAACAAAAAAGAAAAAAGAAAATTTGAAGATTATATGAATGGAAAGCTTAGCAAAAAAAAAAAAGATATTAGGGGTGATGTTGCAAATAAAATTGTGGTGTATGGTCTCAAAAGGAGTGACTTTTAAGCTTCATTTTACATGACCATGTGCTTTCTCCAAAAAAGAAGATATCAATTCAAAATTGTGGTCTAAGATGGAGAAAAGAAGATATGATGGTTCCATAAGAATATTAATTTATGGTTCAAAGCCCTTTGATTTACTCAAAACCACCATTTTTAATTACATATTTTGCAAAAATTAGACCATGGTCTTCTAAGCTTGTGGTCCTAAAACTAAAACTACTTTTATCAATTTCAATTATAGTGTGTGTTTTGAGATAATGATTTTAATATTCTTTTCTTCTTATTGAAAATATCTTATATTTAAAGAATTTTTTTTAATGATTTTTCACTATATATTAAAGAGTGTTTCCCTCCCATTTGGAAAAATTTTCGATCTGTTCTTTTTTTTAATATAGTCATTTTATCCTTTATTAAAAGTTAAATTACAAGTTTAGTCTCTAAATTTTAAATTTGTATCTATAGTCCATGAATTTTCAATTTTGTATCGCAAAGGTCCCTAAAGTTTAAGGACCAAATAGACACAAACTTAAAAGTTCAAAGATAATTTAGCATTTATTAAAATTTGAATGAGGTGGTGTGATATTTGATAGATTTAAAAATTAATTGGAGAGGTATCCTTATCCCTTACCTAGTCAATCATCTTGATTATTTGCCCAGTCAATCATTTTAATCATGCCGAATTAATTGCCAAATCATGCCATCTTATCCAAAATTTCAAGATTCGAATACTAGAATATATTTTGTGACTAGGTAAAATTTGAAATTGAAAATCGTAATTGAAACTTTTTAGAGAAAAGATACAATTCTCAAACTGTAATGAGTAAATAGACATAATACTACAAAGACCAAATATAAAATTTAATCTAACTTTTATAAGTTTCTCTTGCCTAGCCATGTGAGTTTCTCAAGTTGGTGGTACATCGAATATTATATATATTTGTATATCTATTTTGTCTCCATTTTTTTAAAGAAAAAAGACCAATCTTATCATTACTTTTTTTTTTTTTTTTGAGTTCAATAATATCTATGACTTTTTGATCGATGATAAATGTCAATTACGTTGAACTAAGCTTACTTTGACAGTATTGTCATTACTATCACTTTATTGTCTATTTTCGCTCTACCTCAACTAGCCTATATTTGTGAAATACATGCTTACTTTTACTCATTAATGTAGATATCTAAACATTTGAAAAAAAATTGGAAGCTAAAATAGACCTTTTGAGTGTAAAGAAATGAATCCAAGAACGGGATTTAAAACTATATCTTTTTATATATATATAAATTGGAAAATGTTTGAAACCAAAACCAAAATCGAAATTACTGCAAAAATAAGGGTCAGAGCTGTGCACTTCTTTGTGGAGAAACGTTCAAAAAAGAAAAAGAAAAAAATTTCAAATTTGTTTTTTTAAAGAAAAAGGTAGAAAGGCAAAGTCAAATATTGCAATTCTCAGTCTCTACCATTCTTACAATATCTTTCTCTCATTAATAACGGTAAATAATCATCAAACCCGTAAATTTCTCTATTTACCAGGGGCAAATCCGTCATTTCACTCCTCTATAAGTAACTACCCCAGTTCGCTTTCCAACAATCCTCGACCCCCAAAAATCCCTCTCTCTCTCTCTCTCTCTCTCTGTATCTCTATAAACCGCGTCTGTTACGGCGTCTCACCGGCGACGGCGGAGAGTTCCGGCGAGAGGCGGTGCGGTGGAGTTCTGTGTAATTTGACCGGCGGCCGTGGTGGTGGTGGTGGTTTTGAAGGATCGAAAGCGGCGTGCATGTGGAAGCGGCGGGAGTTTGTGGGGGTAATAAATAGGAAGAAGGCGTTTAAACGGAGGCGTATTTGGATGGATTAATTGGATTGGGGGATCACCGGCGGCCATGATGGGGGGGAAGTTGGTGTTTGGTGTGGCGGTCGGCGTGGCGGTGGCGGCTTGTGCGGTGGCGGTGGTGGTGGCGGGTCGGAGAGTGAAGAGTCGGAGTAAGTGGAAGAGAGTGGTGGGGGTTTTGGAAGAGCTTGAGGCGGCGTGTGATACTCCTGTGAGGAGACTGAGGCAAGTGGTTGATGCTATGGCGGTTGAAATGCATGCTGGATTGGCCTCTGAAGGTGGTTCCAAGCTTAAAATGCTACTCACATATGTCGATAATCTGCCTAATGGGTAACCCACCAATCAACTTTATCTATAGCCTCTGTTTTCCAATGCTGGGGGTTTCGTTTTAGCTTATTGATTGTTGACATGGGAAGGACTGCGTTTATTGGATTTGAGTGATTTCTATTTGTTTGGTTGTAGTTCTTTGAAGCTTTCTTGTTGGATTGTTTGATTTGATCTTGGATTAGTGGAAATGGATTGAGTGGTCTCTCATTGTTCTCTATGCGTCTTTCTTCTTTTTCAAGAACAGTCCTCAATTTCAATCTTTTGGTATATGTGGTTTCTGATCTCTCTGTCTCTCAACCATGTTCCTTTTTCTGCTTTTGCATACTAGTTATATTTTGCACGTTTTTGAATTGGGTTTCTGTCTGTAGCGTTACTGGTGAGAGGTGTCAGTCTTTCTTTCTGCACTGCCTGCTGGTACATATCATCTTTGGTTATCTTTTGGGATAAAATGTGTCTTATTTTCTTGTTCTTGTATGACCAAAAGTTTTTTATTTTTTATTTTTTTGCTTATTTGGATTTTGATTGATGTGTTGCAATATACGTCGTAATTATACATGTTTATGCTGCAGTGTGGGGGCAGTTTTCGCTGTTCTTACTGGGTGGTTCTCCTTTTCTTTCCCTTTCCCTCTTCAGGAGCGAGAAAGGAACTTTTTATGCTCTGGATCTTGGGGGTACTAATTTTAGGGTTTTGAGAGTTCCTCTGGGAGGCCAGAGTTCTCTTAGGTTGGAACATGATGTGGAGCGGCAACCAATTCCCCAACATTTAATGACTGGCACAAGCGAGGTGATTTCACTTCTACCGTGAACCTATGCTGTTGATTTGCCCATCAGTTGTCATTTAATGTGTCATTTATTGATCTATGTTTTTTGCTTGCAGGATCTCTTTGATTTTATTGCTTCATCACTGAAGGAGTTCGTTGAGAAAGCTGATGATCCTGATCAGTTGGCGGCTAGAAGAAGGGAACTTGGATTTACATTTTCCTTTCCTGTTAAACAAACATCTGCTTCATCTGGGGTGTTGATTAAATGGACTAAAGGATTTTCCATTGAAGACATGGTTAGTTTGATGCTGTTTAAATTAATTGGGTGGTTTGACCGCTAGAGTGAGGAATGGAAAAGTGCTCTTTCTTATGAAAAATTGTTCTGGATGGTACCGTTTTCCCTGGTCGCTTTTTGCTTGTTAAATCATACATACCAATTTCTTAGCATTATTACTCCAACCATTCCAGTCTGACTTTGCCTTGAGTGTGGACTGTGAACACAAAAACTGAATTTCATTGGCCTCAAAGAATAAAAGCACATCAGCTTTTATCTTGGAGTTCTTATACTATTAGCTAATGCAAGGGAATATGCTTCATCAACTATGTGCTAGGCTTTAAAACTGTTCTACTTTTCAGGTTGGACAAGATGCTGCAGAATCTTTACAACAAGCAATCGATAGGATTGGACTGGATATGAGGGTGTCAGTACTGGTAAGCATTTTGTTGATTAGCAAGTTGGCCGAAATGATGAACATGTATATGGCACTTTTAGGCTTCCATTTCCCTTCAACTGCTATTGAATTGAAGAGTTATATTCCCTTCCCAAAAATCTGTGGTTGGTGTGATTTTTATGTGTTCAGTTCTTTTCTTGATTGGTTCCCACTCATCTGCCTGTACGTTTGTACTCTTTGAATGAAATCTTGTTTCTTATAAAAAGAAAAAATGGCACGGTCTACCTATGTCCTCTTTATCTATGGGGTAGAAACAATAAATGTCCTTCCTCTTAAGAGTTCACAGAAGTTTTTTAAGGTGATGCTGCATTCTTCTGATACCCCACTGGTCTGAAAAATCTTTCATAGCCAACTTCCTTGAATTGGCTTGGTTTGAGAAAGATTTTTCCTGGTGTATATTTTTTGGTGTTGTTCCATAGAACTTAAGGGATACATTTACTTTTTATGCATGTTCGTTTTGAAATTGCAGTCAATTGATGCTTGGATGGACTATTTGATCCAATAAAGAAAAGCACACTGATACAACTTGAAACCAAGAAGCTTTTGTTTCATAGTGAATTTGTGATGCTTGGTAGTACTGTCTGTGTTCTGTACCATTCAGCCTGAAGTAAAATATAGTTTTAGCCATCCCAATAAATTTAATGTTTTTGATGGAGCTGTATGAATTCCTAGACATTTCTGAGTCAACAAGTATGTATGATTCTTGGATTTGGTCATGTTTTCTGCTGGGATAAGTTTGCAAGACCAAAAATATACTTCAATATGGAAATGATGCTGATTGTCTATGATTCCTAGAGTCCTTGTGAATCGTATATGTAATCTATCTGTCTACCATAAAATTATATTACTGCTCAATGGAAATTGTTAAATTTGGTTATGCTGCTAAAAGCCTAAAATTGAGTACGGAAGAGTGCATTTAAACAGTTCACATAGTGGATGTTTGTCACTCATTTCATTATTTAAAAATTAATAGGCATATGAACAGTCTTTTTTATATTTTCAGATGTCTGAGCATACATTAGTGGTGTTTGATGTAATTTTGGATCGCACGTGATGATTGCATGTGTATATTCACGTTCATGTGATGGCCTGGTTTATGCTTAGGAGTAGATCACAATTGTGCTTCGAGATAGCTCTTTATTTCTTACCTATATGTTCATGCAATTTCTTTATTTCATCGTTTCCAATTTGACTGTTATTAGTTATGAGGCACTATTGCACGGAGTTTTTAAGTGCAGTTTATCATTTTTTGAACCAGATTAATGACACTGTGGGAACGTTAGCTGTTGGTCATTATCAAGATCCTGACACTGTTGCTGCAGTTATAATTGGCACTGGCACCAATGCATGCTATCTTGAACGTACGGATGCCATTATCAAATGCCAGGGGCTTCTTACGACATCTGGGAGCATGGTACTTTTCTTTAGTAAAACCCTTAATAGTGTTTTTTAGTCTAGAAATCATACACATCTTTTTTATCATCCAGGTCATCAACATGGAATGGGGAAACTTTTGGACTGCTCATTTACCAAGAACTACTTACGATATTGATTTGGATGCTGATAGCCCCAACCCCAATGATCAGGTAGGATTGCTTTTCGTTGTCAAACTTCTTGAACTACTTCATTATGTCGGAACTAATTTGGTTGTGTATGAGCTTCGATGTAGGGCTTTGAGAAAATGATATCGGGTATGTATCTTGGTGATATTGTTAGAAGAGTGATTCTGAGGATATCAAAAGAATCTGATGTTTTTGGCCCTGCTTCTACCAGCTTATTGGTGCCCTTCATTTTGAGGTAATCTCTCTCTCTTCCCCCCTTTGCTCTCTCTCTCCCCATTACACTCTCTCTCTGCAATTTGGTCACTATTCCATCAAATTTTCAGAACGCCGATGATGGCTGCAATGCACGAGGATAGCTCCCCGGAGTTAACAGAAGTAGCACGGATCTTAGAAGAAATCTTGGAGGTGGACAACAAAGCTATCTTTTTTACATTGATCTTTCGTCATTTATTGTATTGGAAAGAACCTGGTATTTGCGTAACCAGTGTTTGACTGATTTTTTTTCTTGGTCGGTTCTATCCTCTCAGATCACTGATATACCCTTAAAGGTTCGAAAGCTCGTTGTGAAAATATGCGACATTGTGACACATAGAGCTGCTCGCTTGGCAGCTGCTGGTATTGTGGGCATCCTGAAGAAGATAGGGCGGGATGGGAGCAGTGGAATCGCTGGTGGAAGAAGTAGAACTGACATCAAACTTAGACGAACAGTTGTTGCAATTGAGGGAAGTTTATATACAAGCTATACAATGTTCAGAGAGTATCTACATGAAGCTGTAGTTGAAATACTGGGAGAGGAGATAGCCCCACATGTAATTCTAAAGCCAACCGAAGATGGTTCAGGTATTGGAGCAGCACTACTTGCAGCTTCTTATTCATCCTACGATACGGCATCTGTGGATAACGACGTAAAATCACTCTAAATACTCATACATATATGATTATACAGATCCAGTATAGAAAAAGTATTCATATATACACAAAATTATAGCTACCCTTAGCTTGTACATTTAGCAATTCATTTCAATATTTGATTATCTGTGTATAAAGAAGGCTGTCCATATTATTATTATTATTTTTTCCCTTCTTCCCATTGTTCAAAGGTTTCAGTGTTGATTCTATTGCATTGTTTGTTATATTCATTGCAACATGTGAAGTTATGTAAAATGACAGATCATGATTTCAAATGGCATGTAAATATAATGTGAAAATTCCTCTACTCTTCCTCCTATTTTGCCTCTAATGGATTGCATGTTTCAAATGGATGTGTCTGGGCTGTTTGTTAATTAGGAATGTAAAGTCGAGCTTAAAACAACGTTAAGTTCATTCAAAAGCTAAAATTTGCTCATCCCTTGTTAGATAAATTGTGCATAAACTGGTATCATAGCTCATTGTTTAACTTATATAATAGGTAGTCAATTCGAGTGGCTCAATTAATTAAGATACATATCTTCAACCAAAAAGTTTGAGGTTCAAATCCTCACTTCATAAGTTTTTGAACTAGAAAAAAAACTTATATAATAAAAGGTCTATAATTGTTTGGAATTGGGAATATATAAATCTACTACACATTTTTGTTATCCAAAGAAGAAATTAAAAATGGAATTAGGAAGCCACAGCACAAAAGAGAAGCAAAAGACTTGGGGCATGAAGCATGACAAGTTCACATATTCTTAATGCAAGTTCTTCAAGTTTTTCAAATGAGACTGTTGAGTTTGAATTTTGCTTGGAAGTCCACAGAAGCAATAAGTGAAGGCTTCCAAATAATTCTTGAGCCAATTGCACGACTTAAGGAAGATTTTGGTGCAAGTTTTGGGGAGAGCGATTATGAAGGCCCCGTTTGATAACGGTTTTTGAAAATTGTACTAGTTTTCTCATCATTTTTCTACAATGAGTTTCATCTTTCTTAAGAGAACATTTGAATTCTTAGCCAAATTCCAAATCCCAAAAACAAAAATAAAAACTACTGTTTTTAGTTTTCAAAAATTGGTTTGGTTTTTGAAAACACATGTAAAAAGTAAATAACAAAATAAGAAAACCTATAGGTAGAAGTAGTATTTATAGGCTTAATTTTCAAAAACCAAATGATTATCAAACGATGCTGAAGTTTTTGAATTTTTAGAGTCTATATAGTTTTTTTTTTCTTTAGTTTTGTTGAGTTGTCATTGCATTTGATTGTGATTTTGACTTCACTTACATGGTTAGAAGGTATATAAATTTTGTTTGCAAAGTTGTGTGAACTTGATCTTCATATCTATAGGGATTTAGAGTTTGTAGTTTTTGTGTGAATTTAGTTTATAAGATGTTTAGGTTAGAGCATATCCTCCATGTAAATTTGTGAAGCGTAGTCCAAGAGGATGAAAAACTTCATATGAAGGGCATGTTTGGGAGTAATTTTGGAATGTCCAACCTCACTTTTGACATGCCCAAAATCAATTCTCCTTCAAAATTGTAATGTTTGGCAATGATAAGAAAGTGATTTTGGAAACATCCAAAATCACTTTAAGTGATTCCCGGTTAATCACTTGGGAGGTGATTCCCAAGTGATTTTGTCTTTAAAATGACTATTATTTCATATTTTAAAAAATATTGCTTTTGTGACGGTTATAAACCGTCATCTTTTATAAAAATTCATTAATTTCCATCAAAAAGCATGTATTCTCAAAACCGTCACCATTGAGGTCATCCATCATTATTTAAAAAATTCCAATTTTTCTCTCTCTAAATTTTTTGTCCATCTCTCTAAAATTTTTATCCCTCCATGTCTTTAACATTTTTTTCTCTTTGAAACTTTAATTTCCTCTAGCTTTATATTTTTTTCTCTCTTAATTTTTAGTTCTCTCGGTATAACTTGTGTTTACCACCTTCTAATTTTTTTTTTAAATTTAAAATGTAATGCTCTTTTTAGTAATTTGATGATTCTAAAATCACCTTTGAAAATAAACATTAATCATTTAAAAAAAATACTTTTAATTAAATTTAAATTATTTATAACTAAAAATTTTACAAAATTAATTAGAATTAAATCACTTAGCTTAAAATACTTATTTTAAAGTCGCTCTCAAAAATGCCCTTAATCATTGAAAGTCACTTTTAATTGTATGAAAATCACTATTAAAAATGTAGAACCAAACATTAAAATGATTATATGAAAATCACTTTTCATAAATCAATTATAAACAAATTAATTGTGCTAAAATAACTATTTCTAAAATCATTCCCAAACATGTCCGAATATTACTTGTCAATCCACGTCCTAAGTTATAAGTTTGTGATCATGTTTGCAACAGAATTGCCCACTTTTTCTTAGATTCTTTTAGATTTTTCACATTAAAAATATGTTAAATTATACAAAATAGCCTTCAACTTTGGAGTTTATTTCAATTATGCCCCTAGACTTTGGAAAGTTTCACTTTTTTCTTGAACTTTGAAATTTGTTTCAAAATATACCATTTGAGAGTTTTTCCTTTAAAATAAGATGAAAAATTGTCGTGACAACTATGTGTCAAAAATATGAAAGACATAAGTAATATCATTTACAACATAACTCACATAAATTGACATGGTAACTGACATATAAAAATTGATTATGTAAATGATTTTAACGATATCTTTTGAGATGAAATAAATGATAACAATGATCTTAATCTTCTATATAACTGTAAATACGCCTTCTAATTTTTACACATAAACTACCACATCAATTTTCATCATTTATTTTAACATAAATATATATATATTTGCAACAATTTCAAAGTTTAAGGATATTTTTTGGAACAAATTTCAAGGTTCGAAGGTAAAAATGAAACTTTTTAAAGTATAGAGACATAATTGAAAGAAACCCTAAAGTTCAGGATATTTTGTATAATTTAACCTTAAAAATATAATTGGTTCACTTTCTATTCACCTCTTTACTTTTACCTTTTTTTTTTTAAGTTGATTCTTTACTTGCTTTATTATTTGCAAGAGCGTAAACTTTGGCTTTACAACAACAACAATAATAAGCTATCTCTAGGTAGGTTAGGTGTATCTTTAGACCTCGCACAATTGATTGACTATTTAGAAAAATTTTCTATATAAGATTTATTAAAACTAATATCACTTTTCTTCAATTAATATAGCGACTATATTCTTGAGGACAAGACAAAAAAGGAAGAATAAATAGTTTTGTCTCGGATTTTAAAATTATATATATAAAAAATTCAATATTTTGAGATTTTCCTTTTAATTTCACCCCTCCAAATATTTTAGAATTAGAAGTTTATATATATATATTTGAAAGTAAAATTTTGCCCAAATGATTGTGTGTTTTTTTTTTTCCCGTCTATTCTCGATTGTATGAAGAAGGGAGGAAATTCAATTTCCTTTTAATTTTTCAATCATGAGATGAGTTAGGCCATATGAAGTGAATAGTTCTTTGGCGATGAATTTTAATATTTTGTGATTCTAAAAATTTTGGTTGAAAAGAAAATCCATACATAAAAAATGAAAATGTTAAACAATAAGTTGAGTCTCTATTTACTCCTCATACTTCAAAAAGTTTCTAATGGATTTATAAGTTTTTAAGGCTTTGTCTATTTAATCTTTATATTTTAAAAAAAATCCTAATATGTCGTTAAACTTCTAATATTGTATCATGTAATAATTAAATTATAAGAGTTAATAAAAATATATTGTTTTCTTTTTTGAGTTCAACAAATACGAGATTGGTGAATCAAATCTTCATTCTTATGAAAAGTATGTATGTGGTAAGTATTTTAACCACTCAATCGTGCTCAAATTGATCATTGACGATAGGATCTATTAGATAAAAAGTCAAAAGTTTAAAACTTAGTTTTTAAGAGTAGAGAGACTAGATAAACATAATCTTAAAAATTCATGGACCTATTAAAAACTTTGCAACCTAAAAAATGTTAAATTACAAGTTTAGTTCCTAAATTTTCAAGTTTGTATCTAATAGGTCCTTGGCATATTCAAAATTTTTAAAAGTTAACTAATCTATTAGATATAAAATTAAAAGTTTAGAAACTTATTAGACATTTTTAAAGTTTAGAGACCTATTGAACACAAAATTGAAAGTGTAAAGACTTACTAGACACTTTTTAGAGTTCAATGACCAAATATATATAAATTTGAAAGTTCAAGGACTTATTAAGGGGTTGTTTGTCCCCCAGAGTTGGGTTGGGTTGAGTTGGGTTTTAAACCCAACTCCCCATTTGGCCCACTGAGATAATAAGTGTGGATAAATTAACCCAACTCCACTGAGTTGTACAGTGTCGACATATTATCTCCACGCGTTTAGGTTTAGCAAACAACCTTCTCTCATCTTCATTCTCTCGCACGTCGCTCTCTCTCGCAAAATGGTGGAACCCCTTCTCCCAGATCTCTTCATCTTCTGATCTCTATCTGTTCCTTCGATTGAGATGAGTTTTCGTTCGGTCATCCTTTTTGTTCTTCATCAAGGTATGTATTCCACGTTCTTTCCTCTTATTCGACTTCAACCCTCCTCTAATCTCCATGTTCTTCAATTTTTCTTCTTCGAATCTGAAAACCTAATCGCCCATGCAACTAGATCTACCTTCTTCTTACCCTCGAATCGTATCCTTGTTGGTTTTTTCTCTCCAAAAAATTCCAATGGTTCACGATCTCACCAGATTTGTGACCCCTGACCTCGTTTTCTCTCTTTCTTTTTTTTTTTCCAGAACTGTAAATGATGGTTCCAAATTTCTTGTAGCCACCTCTTGCCGCTTCAACACCCCATGCCAGTCCCTGACCCTTTTTCATCGTTCCCTCATTCACTCGTACACCTTTTTACTTTTTCGGTTTGTGCGACTGAATCCAATTATGGGCTGAGCGAAATAGGAAGAAAATTGGTAAGGGACTTGGTGAGGGGATTGAAGCATGGTGGGGGATGGGGTGTTCGCATACTCACAGGTTTGTTCTCTAACCCTCACCGACCAATGATGAGTATCTAACCCATGCCTACCTAATTCCCATCTCTGTTTGTACCATGGCTGTCAATTTTTTGTTTCATGATCTTTGATTTTTTTTTTACCAAATTTTGGAAGTGTTTACACAAAATTTATGCATTATATTGACATGGTTTTTGTTGTTCTTTGGTCCTTCTATACCGATTTCTGGTTTATTTGTACCAAGGCTGTGATTGTTTGTTTGATGATTTCTATTTTGTTTTTTCAAAATTTCGAATAGTATGTTTACAGGAAAAAATTATGAAGTTTCCTAATCGTGGCTTCTGTTGTTTTTTATTCTTTCCTTTAATACTAAATTCTCATTTATTTGTACCATGGCTGTCATTTTTTGTTTAATGGTCTCTGTTTTTACCCCTTTTTTGGAAGATTATGTTTACAAAAAAAAAAAAATCTTTCCTCAGCATAATTTCTGTTGGTTTTCGGTTCTTCTACACTGACTTCTACTCTGTTGGACTATGGTTGCGATCTTTGGCCCCTTGAATTGGACTGAGTTGCGCGTGGATTTTCATTCTATATTTCCATTTGTTTGTGCGCATTTCTTCTCTATTCACAGCCATTTCATGCTCAATTCTTTTCTCATGAAGAATGTGAATTATCTCTGAGGCCAAATTTACAAGAATATATGTCTATTATGAATGTTTGAGGTCGATTTTAATGTGAATTATCTGGTGAGGGAGTTGATATGTGTGATTATTATTATTTTTGAATAAATAATAATAATCACTATAGTTCATCTCCTTCATTTAATATTGTGTTTCTCAATGCTCGACTACCCGAGGCTTTAATGTTGAACTCTCTTCAACATTCCTCTTTTTATTACAAGTAATATATATATATATATATATATAAACTTTTTCCAACCACCCGAGGCTTTAATAAACACCCACTACATGTGAATTAATGGGAGGTAGGTGCACTTAAGTCCACCCACTTCCTAAATCCAACTACCACTCTCCTATATATACATATATCTTGTGCTTCACTGGTTTTCTAGGAACAACTCCACTACCAGTATCCTCCTTTTGCGAAGTGTGAGTACCTTCATTCATTTGATTTTATGTTATTCTTCCATTCCTTTTTACATTTATATTTCTAATCAAAGTTGATGGGTTTAGGTCCCCCTCATTACACGAAGCATAGTTGGTTCAAAGGTAAAGTGCATTCCAATCCTTTGTTTTGTAATTTTTTCTCCACTAATGTCCTTTTGTCTTGGTATTCAGTTGGATAACCTCCACATCCGAAAATTTTAAGATTCAAGGACTCCTCCCAAATCATTTTGATCTATTTAAGGTAAGTCGTTGTACGTTTAATGCAATTGTACATGTTTTTCATTATGAGCTTATACTTTGGTTTTTATTAACTTTGAATTTTTTTCCTTCGTGCCGGGCCCAAACTAATACTCCTCCACAAATTAGTTTGAGGTTCGTGAGTCTAAAGTTTAGAATATGTTTGATTTTTTCATTGTATGTTAATGAACATTACCATGGACTATGTTAGTAGTTATTGTTTGTTAGACACTATTTTTTTTTTTCATTTGTCCTTCTTGGATCATTAACTTCTTATGTGTTTGTTGGACATTATTCATTCAAAGTTATTTATGACACTATAATTTTCTAAAAAAGTAGTCTAATGCTGTTGCTTGGCTAGATCAGAGCACATGTACATAACCATGTAGATATGGTTTTAGTTTAAGTTTATGTACCTTACAAAAAAACCAAATCATTGTGGTCTTATTTTAATATTAAACAATGTGGCAATTCTTTTTTTTTTTTTTTGTTTGTTTAAAAACAGATTGAATATCACATGTGGTTTTACAACAGGTTAATGGCAATCTCTATTCCAAAAGAAAAATGTTTGATGGTCTATGTGTTTTAAAAAGCATATGTCATTCCCATAATACAAAAAAGAAAAAAAAAATTCCACAATACATGTGTTTTTACAAAAATAAATCATGGCATTAAGCTTCTTCCAAAAATAAATGTACATAAACAATGGTCATTTGCAAAAAGAAAAAAAAAGTAAGGGTCAATGTGTTTACAAAAAAATAAAAAAAAACGCTTTCATAATGAAGATTTTTTTATATGTGTTTAAGAAATGAAACATAAAAATAAATCATTGGATTCAAAGATGGGTGTAAATTTTGAAATGTAATGGTCAATCGTCAATGTGTGTTTAAAAAACGAAACATTCCAAGCTGTAAAATTTTAAATAAGTTCAACTTAATGTTTAAAAATAAATAAATAAAGGTACATTCCTTTTTTTCCATTTAAACAATTGACTATGATTTCAAATTTGACTTTTTTTTTTTTTTAAAGAAGAACATTAAAGTGTTTTTAAAAAGTTCAATATCAATACATGGAAACATACTTTCATCTTTTTCAAAATGGATATAAGTCAAAAAAAAATTCAAAATGTTAAAATAATAGATGGGTGTAAATTTTCAAAATTACAAGGCATAAGAAAAACTTATTTTTTTTCAAACATTCACCTTCCAAATTTGGACTTAAATGTAACACTTCCTATGAATAATTAGTGGCATAATGTTCATAAAATTCCATACAATAGTGCAAAATGTTGTGAACCAACCAACATGCATGCGTAATAGACCTAACCAACAATTTCGTATAACATACCCTAATAAGAAATCCCAATAACATACCCAAACCCCCATAACCCTAAACCCCAAAACTCTATAACCCTAATAACATACCCAAACCCCCATAACCCTAAACTCCAAAATCCCAAAACTCCAAAAACCCTAAAATCCAAAACCCCAAAGGTAACCCTAATACCTTAAATACCCAAACCCTAAAATCCAAAACCCAAACCCCAAAACCCTAAAATCCAAAAACCCCAAAACTCCACAAATCATAAAATTAAAAACCCAAACCATAAGACTGAAACCCTAAAGTTAATGCCAAGGACCTACACCTTACTACATGTTGTAACTTATAAAAATGTATAGATATGCTCTATCGATGATATGAAGGTTAATTGTGTACACTTTGACTTTAGGATTATGGGTAAAACGAAGTTCTACGTGGTATTCGTTGGCCGTAACCCAGGGATTTACATGATCTGGCATGAGTGCTATAGACAAGTCCATGAATATAGGGGAGCGATTCATCAATCATATGCAACTTTTGCGGAAGCAGAGCATGCATATACCCATTTTATGGTACCAAATAACGACCTGCCAGTTGCGGTCGTGTCTAGTGGAGTTGCACGCAATATGTCTTCTATTATTAATGTTCATGTAGGACAGTGTAATAGTACTATAGTTTTATTATTCAGTTTTTTTTGTCGAAATGATCGTTATGTATATAGGGATTCGTTTGGTAGGACTTCAGTGATACGCTTGTCGTACACTACAATGGATGTAGTTAAAAATAACAAAGGACACATTTATGTTCCAGGATCAACTATCATTCCTTCCCTTTTATTCCTCTGCAAGATGGAAATTGTAGAAGAGTTATTTACTATTCTCACAATCATTACCACCTCTCAAAGACAATTGTTGATAGATCTAGACATCCTACTTAACGATTATCGGAGATTAGAGAACTAATCGTCGTACGTTCGACACCAAATGAGGCAGTTGAATTTCTTTCGCCTCATTTACGAGAATGATTTGTGTTGTCGTGAAAGCACGAGGATGGATAGAAGGACTTTTGCGATCCTCTGTAATATGCTTAGGACCACCGGCGGTTTGGTACCCACCCAATGTGTTGATATCGAGGAGATGGTGGCTATGTTCCTGCACGTATTAGCACACGATATTAAGAATCGAGTAATTCACAGGCAATTTGAGAGGTCCGGTGAGATGGTTTCTAGACACTTCAACTCCGTGCTCAATGTAGTCTTGCAACTTCACGACGTGTTGTTGAAAACACTAGAGCCAATCACCAACACATGCACTGATGATCAATGGAAATGGTTTGAGGTATTGAAAACTTAAATATATCCATTCAAGGTCATGGATAAAAGGCACATACTTACATAATTAACGTGACTATGATGTCTTAATTCCAAACATAATTGTCTGGGTGCTTTAGATGGCACGTACGTCAAAGTTAATGTCAGTGCCGCTGATCGACCGCGATATAGGACGAGGAAAGGTGAAGTCGCAACGAACGTACTTGGAGTTTGTTCCCCGAACAGAGAGTTCATATTCCTCATGCCAGGATGGGAAGGGTCAGCAGCAGATTCTAGGGTTTTTAGGGATGCAATCTCCCGACCTAACGGCTTCAAGGTTCCTAGGGGTATACCATAAACGTTGTTAACTGTTCATATGTAAAAACAATTAAGCTTATCAATTAACCAGTGGTACCTTATACAGGATACTACTACCTGTGTGATGCTGGGTACCCTAATGCTGAGGGATTCCTTACACCATATAGAGAAGAATGGTACCATATTTCAAAATGGCGTGGCACAGGGAATGCACCCACTACTCCAAGGGAATTTTTCAATATGAAGCACTCTTCGACAAGGAATGTCATCGAGAGAGCATTCGGTGTGTTGAAGGGGAGATGGGCCATTCTTCGGGGGAAGTCATACTACCCGGTTCATATACAATGCTGAACAATAACAGCATGTTGCCTCATTCATAACCTCATCACTAAAGAGATGGGTCCAACTGCAATGTCGGACGAGAACGAGGAAGTCGACTCTAGTTCCAATGGTAGTGGAAGGGACAATATACAATTCATCGAAAGCTCAGACAGATGGACCTAATTTAGGGATGACTTGGTAGAGAAAATGTTTGATGATTGGGAACAATCATGATGATTTTACTAATCCAGTAATTATTATGTCTCTTATTGAACACGAACTTATTTGTTAACATGTATTTTGTGTTTTTTAAGATGTTTTATGTTGTATTTTAGTCATGGATAAGTTTATCATTTCTTCCTTCTTGTATTTCTGTGTTATACAGTAATATAATTAATGTGCTGTCTATTGTATGTAAACTCAAATCGATTTTTTTTTTTATGAATGTAACATTATTTGGACATACGCATGCATGTAGCACAATGGAAAGTACATCGAAAAACTCGAAACACACCTAGACCAAGGTCGAGGATGCGAAGTTGGTGGAGTCATTGATAACATTAGTAGAAAGTGGTTGGCGATATGACAACGTGACCTTCAGGCCTGGGTATCTACAGCATCTCCAACGGGTGCTAGCGGAGAAATTACCAAATTCTTCTATAAGCCAGAATACTATAGAATGCAAGGTGAGAACTCTGAAAAAGAAATACACGGCTGTTGCGGAGATACTGAGTAATGCTTGCAGCGGAATTGGCTAGAACGAAGAGTTTAAATGTGTTGAAGCAGAGAAAGAGATCTTCGATGCATGGGTTAGGGTAAGATCTTACCATTGTAGCATATTGTCATCATTCTTCTATGCATATTCATATACTCTCCGTTCACATGCAGGGCCATCCAAATGCCAAGGGGATGAGGAATAAGCCATTCCCGCACTATGATGATTTAGCAATTGTCTTTGGGAAGGATAGAGCCACAGGGATAGACGCAGAGACCCCTATGGAGATGGCCTCCAACGTTGCAGAACACAAATGGAGGAGGAGATCTGATTGGGATCACAAGACTTATTCGGCCCAGAGCAACGACCAATAGAAAACCCAGGCACCAAGGATGGAGGGGAGGAAGAGTTGCCAGATACCCCAACTAGTAGGCGTACTCCATCTGGCATGTCTTCTAGAGGAAGCGGCAGCAAGAGAAAAAGATCGTCCTTCCAATTTGAAATCCTCGATGTTGTGCGGACAGTCGTGGATATGCAAACGACTCACATGCATAGACTTCTATCATGGCAGAAGGAGAAGTATGAATTGGAGGCTGCACGCGGAAGGAAGTGGTCGACATTTGTATCAGATAGAAGGGTTGACTGAGGATGATCGAGTCTTCCTTATAGACCTACTTGTCATTGACATCCAGAAGACAGACTGCTTCTTGCAGGTCCCACCCCAGTCGAGGAAGAGGTATTGCATGCGTCTCCTGGGTAGGACTGGATATCCTCATTCTTTGCTCCAACAACCTTTTATGTATTTATGAATTCGGCCCAGTGTTGGCCATTACCTATTTTTTGTGAACCATCATTATTTTTTTGTGAACTTTTGTGAATCATGTAAATAGGCCATTGATGGCCTACTATTATTTTGTGAATATTCCACTAAAACATGGCATCAATGTTGAAATATATTGTCATTTTCTTGCATCTTGAAAAAGTAAAATATTAGCATTCTCTTTTTCCAAAATGTTCAATTCAATGCATGTGTTTAAACAAATGTAGATAAACAATGGTCCCTTGCAAAAAGAAAAAAAACATAATAATAAAAAATAAAAAAGTAATGGTCAATGAGTGCTAACAAGAAAATATCCTTCATAATGAAGACCTTATTAGTAATTGAAAAAGATTATAATAAATACCTCATTTAAATATTCCACTCATACATTCCACTAATGTTAAAATGTATTGTCATTTTGAAGTTGATATCATAATTGAGTGTTGAAAAATTGGAAAATTTTATTTGCAATTGAATGGGTGGAAAAAAAATAAGTAAGCAAAAAGAGCCAACAAAAAATCAGACTTATTCAGTTTACAAAAAACTGCACCAGATACCCCTAACTTAATAACTCAACTCTGCACCCCAAACACAGACTTCCTGACTCAACTCAACTCAACTCTGCATCCAAAACATTGACATATTAACTCACAGACAATTTAACTCTGAACAACTCAACTCTGCGCCAAACGCCGCCTAATAGTTCAAGAACCAAATAGACATAAACTGGAAAGTTCAAACACCAAACTTGTAATTTAACCTTGAAAAAATCATTAAGGGGGCGTTTAAGAGGGGAAGTTGGGTTGAGTTGGGTTGGTTAAAGAAGCCCAACTAGCTTTTGGGAGGGGAAGTTGGGTTGAGATGCAAATTGCCCACTTCTTCATAAAGCAACTTAGTGGAGTTCAACAGTACCACTGTTGAACTCCACGCGTTTTCGTTTCTCACACTACTCTCTCCCTCATTCATTGCATATCACGCTCCTCACGAAACTCTATGTCTCCTCAATTCTCTCCCTCTCATTCCTCAAACTCCCTCGTTTCTTCGATGGAGATGGGGTTGCATCTGGGATTTGATGGGCGATTTAGGGCTTTACTTCTTCAAGGTATATTCATATACTATTTTCTTCATCTTCGCCCACCCATCTTCTTCCCAATCTTCTTCTTTTCTGTCTTCTTCAAAATCGAAACCCTAACTTCTTCTGCCTAAATCCTTAACTCTAGCACTCTGTTTTTCATATTAACCCTTGAATCTTTGGAGGAAACCTTTTTTCTTTGATATACTGAAAGCTTAAGGCCCTGATTTGTCGATTTGTACTGTACATGCACCATATTACCTCACCTTCTCTTCCTAGATCCGTTAGATCCGTAACCCCACGCAACCTTCCTCTACTTCTTGTCCCTTGAATGACCTTCTATTTTTCTAATTTCTTTTTTCAAAACCATAAACCATAAACACTTCATTGCATGCCAATTTCCTCGCTCTCCCTCGCTCCCCTCCGCTTTAAACCCTATTCTAATCAAGCTCCTGCTGGAGTCCTTGCTTTTCCTCCATTGGACCATCCACTCATCCATAACTAACCTGTCAAATGATTGGTTTGTTTGAATGAATGCATGTACCATGTGAGGGATGAGTGAGGAACTTTGTGGTAGGGGACTTGATGTGTGATTAGAGCTTGGTTGGGGGAGGGGATCGAATTACAGGTATGTTTTCTAACCCTTCTGGTCGATGATGAACTGTATATAGCGTTCTAAAATTAATTTTTTCCTCTTTCCTAAACCTTATGTTTATATGAATTTTTGTTGTCGATTGTTTTGGAATTTTTGTTGATTTCTTGTTTTTGGTTATTGCATATTGATTTCTTATTCATTGTTGATTTTTTTTTGTTTTTGGATTCACTTCCTTTTTGTTTTTGTACTTGGATACTGATTTCTTGTTTGGTTATGGCTGGAATCATGTTTTACTTCCATCCTAATTTCTTCTATTTCTTTGGTTCAGCTTATTGTTTACTTTCATACTGATGTTTTTTTTCCAATGTTTCATGATTTTGATTGAGCTCTGTTGTATTTACATACAGACATGAATGAGTTCAATGTATTCCTGAGGCCAGTTTTCCTATTCTTGCCATACTTGTTTGTCTACCGATTTTTAATCCTATGTTAGACAATGAATTTCGAATTTTCTTTGACCATAATGGGTCAAATTTATTCCTGAGGCCGATTTTTCTTTACTTACTATAGTTTTATTTCGAAACAAATTTGGAATGCCCTTCTCTAACTTTGTCTTATTCTCCTGAAGCTGGTTGGATAAGTTTGGACTGTCATCTCCATTATAAACATGTCAGACATTTTCTGCCTTTCTTTTATGTTCAATAAATTGTATCTGCCTCATTTATTATGGGTGTTTGAATTTACAACCACCACCTACTTTTCTTTGGTTACTTGGAAAACATTATTGCCATTAATGACTGACAATAACTTAAAAAGAGGTAGGTGGGAACAACCCACTTCCTATTCCTATATATCCATTGGCCCCATGTTTTCCTTTTGAGAATCCTCCACTGCATATATTGGCTTCCTAGTCCGATGAGTGATGTCTAATTATTCATTCCTTTAAATTGCGTACACTATTTTTATTTCACAATTCCTCATTGATTGTATTTGAATATCAGTTTCACCACATCCTCGTGTGCACTTCAAGAACCGAAAGACTCTCATGACTCATTCCACTCTACCTAAGGTACACCACTCATCTTTAAGGGCAACATTCTTTAGTACCACGATTATGTTCTTCATTTTCTTTCTATCTAACATAATGTTTGTAATATGTGCAGGCTCAAACTATATTATCGAACACATTAGTTTGAGGTTCAGAATGCCAACTTTTTACCGTGGACACTTGTGTTTTTTTTCGTTCTTTTTACAATGTTGGCAATTACTGGTGTGTAAGTTTGTTTGAACTTTTTTAGCCACTATTCCCATTATTTTCTTTCCATCAAAAATTGATAACAACATATTTGTAATGAACGGTTCAATTTTGATTTGTAGCCATAATTCTTTTCTATTAAACTAATTTTTATTCTTTTTAATCTTATTCAATTCTAATATTATATTCATTAATTAATATATTGAATAATGTTGAATTTTCATTGTATTCATTAATTAATATATTGAATAATGTTGAATTTTCATTGTATTCATTAATTAATGTATGACTACGTTTATAGTAATTGGAGTTAGTAGAGATTTCAACTGAATAATAATTTTGACATTTATGATGCCACCTAAGAATTATTCTTAGAACAAAAGTTTTTGTCACACAAAAGTCTAAATAATGAGTTGGAACTGTGATGTAATAAAGTAGAACAATGAACATTTTTAAAAAGTCAAAAAATAAAAATGAAAGTAATTTTTTTTTCCATAAAATAACAAGTAAAATGGTTGATAAAACCGTGTTCTACATTAACTTTCTAACTTTAGGTGGAACGGTTCAATGTTGCTAGCATTCTAAATATATGGCATATGTAAAATCTTTTAGGCCAATCTAACAAGTTATTAAAATATTATACAACCACCTTTTTATAATTTACAAATCTTGAATTATATATTAAAAATGAAGACAAATATATTCAAAAGAAAAGAAGGAGAAGAAAAAGGTTAACTTGGAATTAAGTATTGAATTTGACAGTTTGAAATAGGTTGGAAACAATAGATTTGTAAATTATATGTTTTTTCAAGAAAAAAAAAAGGTATACTACATATAGTTAAAACCCTAAAACCATATATCATAATTGAAAATATTTGTTTTGCTTAGGAAAGTTCAATTTTTTTTTCTTCTTCATGAATGAAAAATGTGTTGACTTGAATTTCAAATCTTATGAAAATCACAATTTGTGTTCATGGATAAATTGAAACTAACATTATATGGCTTATTGCATGAGTCATATTTCGTAAACTATACGAATAGTAGTGGGATTTTGTTTTTCCTAGGAAACAATTTCATACATAATAGACCTAAATCATCAATTTGATTTGAACATAGATCATAAAACACATAAAATCGTAAAACCCTAAACCCCATAAAACAAAAACCCCCCAAAACTCAAAAGCTTCAAAAACCCAAAATCCTAAACCCTAAACCTTAAAACCCCTAAGCCATAAAACCCTTAAAATCCCAAACCCTAAAACCCTAAACATTCTAAACCCGAAACCCTAAAACTCATAACCCATAAACCCCTAACCCCCAAACCCTAAACCATAAGCCCTAAAAATCCCAAACCTTAAATCCCTAAACCCTTAACCCCTAAAACATCCAAAACTCCAAACCCCCAAAACCCTAAACCATAAAATCCTAAAACCTAAAAACCTAAATACTAAAACCCTAAACCCTAAAATCCCTAAAATCATAAACCATAAACCTTAAAAACCTCAAACCCTACATTCCTAAAATCTTACACAATAAACCCTAAAAACCTAAACTCCAAAACCCTAAATCCTAGAACTCTAAAAACCTAAAATCCTAAAATCCCATAACCCTAAAAAACGTAAACCCTTAACCACTCTTCTTAACCTTAGGAAAATTTGTAGGATTGCTCGTTCCATGATATCACGGTTAACTGTGTACACTTTGAATTTAGGATTATGGGTAGGACAAAGTTCTATGTGGTCTTCGTTGGTCGTAACCTTGGTATTTACATGAGCTGGCATGAATGCCATGGACAGGTCCATGAGTATAAAGGAGCAATTCACCAATCTTATGCAACTTTTGCGGAAGCAGAGGCTGCATATACCCAGTTTATAACCAATGATCAACTTGTTGCAGTGGTGCCTAGTGGAGTTCCATGGATCACTTCTACTATGAATAATGTTGATGTAGGACAGTGTAATAGTACTGTGCTGATTTCATTGGAGTTCTTTGTTGGAATGATCATTATGTATGTATGGATTAGCTTAATCGGACATCAGTGATACGTTTGATGTACACTACAATGGATGTGTATCCAGAAATAACAAATGACACATTAGTATTTCAGGAACAACTCTCATCCCCCCTTGTTTTTCCCTTAAGATGGAAACCGTTGAAGAAATATTTAATATCCTCACCATCATAACCACCTCCCAAAGACATTTGTTGATGAGTCTAGCCTTCCTTTTGAACGATTATCGGATGATAGATTACTAATCATCATACGATAGACATCGCATTAGGCAATTGAATTTCTTTTGCCTAATTTACGAGAATGATTTGTACTATCGTGAAAGCACGAGAATGGATAAAAGGACATTTGCAATTCTATGTAGTATGATTAGGACGACAGGCTTCTTGCAAGCGACCCAATGTGTTGATATCGAGAAAATGGTTGTCATATTCTTGCACATACTAGCGCATGACGTTAAGAATAGAGTAATTCACAGGTAATTTGCGAGGTCTTGGGAGACAGTGTCCAGACACTTCAACTCCGTTCTCCCAGCAGTCTTGCAACTTCACGAGGTGTTGCTAAAAACTTTAGAGCCAATCACCAATGCATGCACTGATGAGCGGTGGAAATAGTTTGAGGTATATAATGCATTTCTATACATTAATTGAAATAAATTACACATTCATTAACGTTACTACCATATCTTCAATGGATACAAAATTTTTTGGGTACGTTAGATGGCACCTACATAAAAGTGAATGTTAGTGCTGTTGATCGGCCCCGATATAGGACGAGGAAAGGTGAAGTTGTGACAAACGTACTTGGAGTTGTTGCCCCGAACGGAGAGTTCATATTCGTCATGCCAAGCTGGGAAAGGCCGCAGCTGATTCTAGGGTTCTTGGGGCGCACTCTCTCGACCTAATGGCTTCAAAGTTCCTAGAGGTACACCCTAAATATTATCGCTTGAATATTCATAGGTTAAAAGAAGTAGTGAGCTTAAGCGTTAACCATTGATACCTTCTACAGGATACTACTATTTGTGTGATGCTGGGTATCTTAATGCAGAAGGATTCCTTACACCATATAAAGGAGAACAGCACCATCTTTCAAAATGGCATGGAGCAGGGAATGCGCCAACTACTCCAAGGAAATTTTTCAACTTGAAACATTCTTCTGTAAAGAACATCATCGAGAGAGCCTTCGGTGTGTTGAAAGGGAGGTGGGCCATTCTTCGAGAAAAGTCATTATACCCAGTTCAAGTACAATGTCGAACAATAACATCATGTTGCCTCATTCACAACCTCATAACTAGGGAGATGAGGTCAACTGCAATGTTGGATGAGGTTGAAGAAGGCGACTCTGCGCCCAGTGCTATCGAAGGGGATAATATACAATTCATTGAAACATCCGACGAATGGACCGGATTTAGGAATGACTTGGCTTAGCGAATGTTTGATGATTGAGAACAATCCTAAGGACTTTTCTACTTTTGCACTTCTTTTGTATTAAATGGAACATAATCTTATATGCACGTTTATGTTTTTAGAGGTCTTTTATGATGTAAATGGACAACTTTCATATTTTTTTCCTGCTTCTATATCAATCATGTGGTAATATAATTATTTTTCCTTGTACCATATGCATTCTCTTGACCTAATTGTGTTTTTTTTATTGTATTCAATGTAACATTAGTTGACTATGCTATGGTTGCAGCACCATGGCAAGTACATCAAATGCTCCAAAACACACCTGGACAAGAGTGGAGGATGCAACGTTGGTGGAGTCTCTAGTAGCGTTAGTAGAGGGCGGTGGGCGGTCTGATAATGGGACATTCAGACTCAGGTATCTATAACTTCTCCACTGGATGCTTGCAGAGAAACTACCAAATTCTAACATAAGCCAAAATATGATAGAATGCAAGATCAGATCTCTAAAAAAGTAGTACGGGGCAATCGTCGAGATGCTGAGTAGTGCCTGCAGTGGATTTGGTTGGAACGAAGAGTTAAAATGTGTTGATGTGGAGAAAGATATTTTTGATGCTTGGGTTAGGGTAAGATCGTACCATTATAGCATATTCTCCTCGTTATTTTAAGAAAATTAATATATCATCCGTTCACCTGCAGGGGCATCCTGCTGCTAAGGGGCTACGAAACAAGTCATTCTCGCACTATGATGAGTATGCAATCTTGTTTGGCAAGGATTGAGCCACGAGGTTAGCCGTAGAGACATCCATGGAGATGACCTCTAATGTTGCCAAACAGATGGAGGAGGAGATTCGATTGGGATCACAAGACGTTTTCTGCCTAGAGCAACAACCTGTAGAGAACCCAGGCATCGAGGATGTAGGGGAGGAAGAGTTGTTAGAAACCCCTACTAGTAGACATATTCCATTTGGCATGTCTACTAGAGGAAGCGGAAGCAAGAGGAAGAGATCGTCCTTCCAATCCAAGGTCCTAGACGTTATGCGCACCGCCATGGACTTGCACACATCTCACATGCGTACGCTTCTATCCTGGTAGAAGGAAAAATATGAATTGGAATCCGCACGGCGAAAGGAGGTGGTCGACCAGTTGTACGCAATAGAAGGGTTGATAGAGGATGATCGAATCATCCTTATAGACCTACTTGTCGCTGACATCCAGAAGACAGACTGCTTTGTACAGGTCCCATCCCAATTGAGAAAGAGGTACTGCTTGCATCTATTGGGTAGGACCGTATGACTCCTTGCTCCTACCATGTTTCACTAGACTTAAGAACCCGACCTATTGTCGGCCTTGGCTTGATATTTTGTGATCCATTATTATTTTTGTGGACTATTTTGTTTGTGCATCATGTAAATAGGCAATTGATGGCCTACAAATATTTTTTTGCCTATTCCAAGTATACATGAAAGTAATGTTGACTTAAATACATTATTAATCAATTGTCACACTAGTTATCAATAAATTAAAAGAAGTTCAATGTGTAATGTGACATTTGATTTCTATTAATTGCATATCATTTGGAAGAAATCAATTTGTAAAAAAAGAAATATAAGGAATGAAGTTTTTTTTTAAAAATGGTCAAATTGAAACATTCTTTTTGTGAATATTCCACTCATAGATTCTACTAATATTGAATTATATAGCCATTTTGAAGTTAACATCTGAATTCAATATTTGAAGGTTACAAAAATATGTTTCTAAATGAATGGTTGGAGAAAAAAAAAATAGTTAGCTAAAAATCAGTTTGCTTCTAGTTATAAAAAACTGCACCAGATACGTTTGACAACTCAACTCAACTCAACTCTGCACCCCAAATATAGATTTCCTGACTCAACTCTACACCCCAACACAGACTTCTTGAATTCACTGACAAAACCAACTTTGCCCAACTCAACTCAACTTTACGCGCTAAACGCACCCTAAATGAGGTCACCACAATATGATTTGCTCTTAATAACTAGATGTGAATTTGTCCAAATAATCACTAGATCTAGATTCGATATATTTTTGAAGTTTTTCCTTCATACATCTAACTAGGGGTGATAATTGGTTCGGTTCTTTCGGTTTTGAGCCCAACCGAGACCGAACCAAAAAGGTCGGTTTTTACAAATTAAGAACCGAACCAATATCCAGTCAAGTGCAAAACCGATTGGTTCGGTTATATTTAGTTTGGTTGTTTTTATTTGGTTTTTCGGTTTTGGTTATATTATTATTATTTCTTGTTCGATTTTGGTTTTTTTGCCTTTCTCATTTCGTTTTTCATATCCCATTTTCATTTCCACCGTTCTAGAAAACAGAGAGAAGAAAAGTGGGTATTTTGTTCTGGAAATAATTGTTTGTTTGTTTTCCAAGGAAAAAAAAATATTTTCTCCTCAATTGAGGCTGTAGCTTTCCTAGGAATGTTTATAGCCTTCCAAGTCCATTCCCCTCTTCCCTTGTCTCACCATCTTTTTTTCAGCACATTTTGCATGCCCATTACCAAGTTCCTTTCCCTCTTCCCTTATCTCACCATCTTCTTTTCAGCACATTTCACATGCCCAGTACCGAATGGGTGACGGAGAAACACGAAGATATCTTCCAGATCTGTGCGTTTAAGGTTTGAATATTGTGAGGAATGGAATGGGTGATGGAGCACGAAGAAATCGACTAGATCTGTGAGCTATAAGGCTTCGATGCTATCGAATGAGTGACGGAGCACGAGAAATCGGATGAGGACGTCGTTGCAAAGAAGACGCCGGCTGCGCCGTTATTGCCAAGAAGACGCCAACTGCTCCATTGTGCGAAGAAGATGTCGACTACGCCACTATTGTGAGTGAATCAAATAGACACTAACGAGAAGGAACGATGGAGGAAGACGAGAGAGAGAGAGAGGTTTGGAGGCAGCGACTAAAAAGAAGGAATGGATTCTAGGGTTAGGTTTTTTAATGTGTATATATATAGCTTCGGTTCGGTTAGATTTTTATTGGTTTTCATAAGAAAAAACCGAACCAAACCGAAATTTTTCGGTTTTCTAAAAGATTAAACCAAGATGTCCAATACTTTACTAAAAAACCGAACCAATCCACTGGATCGGTTCGGTTTGGTTTGATTTTCTCAATTTTCGATTATTAGTTGCACCCCTACATCTAACCGTACAAAATGTTTTTTTCTTGAAAACCGGCCATTTGACCCCAAATGAAACTAAAATTTGAACTTTTAAAAAAAAAAAATGTAAAGTTTAGAGACAAAATCTGAAAATGGCCCAAGGCAAAATTATATATTTACCCCCAAAGAAACCTTTGAAAATGGGATATAGTTTTTTTGGCTCGAACTTGCACAACTTGGAACTCTGTGTTTTCACTCTGCAATGGCCTCCGAGAACAAACCCTCCACCGGAGGCAAGAAAAGGAAGCAGCGCTATCTTCCCCACAATGTAATCTTTCAGTCTTTTCTTATTCTTGTTCTTCTTCTTTTTACCTTCTCCATTCTATTGTCGATTAACTCAATTCCTTCTAATTTTCTTGTTTTTCTCCTTCCTCAGAAACCAGTGAAGAAGAAGGGTCATTACCCATTACGCCCAGGAGTTCAAGGTTTTTTTATCACCTGCGATGGCCGCCGAGAACGCCAAGCCTCCATTGAAGCTATCAACGTTATTGACTCTGTATGACTTTGACCCTTTCTGCTGCTTCTGGGTTATGTTTTGCTGGGATTGAGATGCATATTTGAATGTATAACGTTTTGATTGTCATTGAGCTGCCTTCCTATTTCCTTATTGTGGAAGTCATGGGGGAATTGGAACCTTTCTTTTTGTTTTGTTAGAAATAGCAGAGATGAAAATTGGCGAAAGGGCAGAGAAAGAGGGAGTAATTGAAGATAATTAGAGAGAATTGGGGGGGAGATAATGTAAAGCGTGGTACTCAATGCTCAAAGATGTTAAAATGCAAAGGATCTGTTTGTATAGGCTAGGCCAAAGCATATTAGTGAGTAGTGAATCCGACGTAAAGGGAAAATATTCGAGCTTATCTCGAAGTAATTCTGGTTTTTTTCAATGTTTTCGTCTAATTGTTCATTGTAGGATTATAAAGTGCTAGTTCTTGAAATGCCATATATATATTTGAAGGCTTTGCTGCAGATATATTTTCAAGAGTGTTGATTTATACGGAGTATTTTTCTTTCTTTATTCAATTTTCAGTTTTTTGAAGAGTTAGTCCATGGAAAGGGTTCTGGTGTGAAGCTGACAGAATTAGTTGAAAAACCTTTAAACAAAAAAATTAAGTTTTCAGATTCTGAGTCTTCTAGTTCTGATGATGATAATGAGGAGGAGGAGGAGGGGGATGAGGACAAGAACGAGAACGAGGAGGTTCCTCAGGAAGAAAGCAAGTCTAAGTCTCCTAAGGAGCAAAATGATCCTTGCAATGAAAATGAAACAACTGACATTCCAGATCCTCATCAAGGGGACACTGTAGCCAACAAAAATCAAACAGAGGAAAAATCAAATGACAATGAAAAGGATATAAAGTGTCCGGAAGTTCAATCGGAGGAAGTTGAGGAGCCACCAAATAAGAAACACTGCATTGAAGCAGATGCATCAAAAAGTATTATAAAGGAAAAAGAGAAATCCATTGATCAATTGATTGAGGCTGAACTTGAGGAACTGGGAGATAAAAACAAGGTCAGTGATAAAATTTCAACGTAAAGGTTATTCTTCTTTCTAATCTTCATAATTTTTTGTTAATATCAGTTGGACAAGCATGTGCCTGCATGATGACATGAAAATCGTATTGTATTTATTTTTCTTCCCTGGAAAACTGTTATTTTCCTTAGGGGTTTTTAATAGGTTTTTTTTAAAAAGGCATGCTCCAATTTTAATCAACTTATCAGGTCTTTAATATTTTAAGAAGAAATAAGAGAGGATTACTTTCTTTGTTAAATGTCTATCTGATTTAAGATTGTCAAGGTCATTGTACCTTCCTAATACTGAAGAAGTATCGAGAAGATATCTGAAAACAGCTGCAAACTGTATGAAGTGATTAAATTGCTGGACCAAAGGTTCTTAGTCTGTTGACAGAATATGATGCTCAAATTATCGTTTGTGATTTTTATTCAACAAATTCTCTTCAATTTATTATTATTATTATTATTATTGTTTTGTCTTTCTTCTTCTTATTGGGTTAAATTTTTGGATATTGACTTATACATAATCTTGCAATTGCTAACTTTTTATGAGTTATGATTATGACTTACATGCTAGTATTTTTAAACATCTTCGTGATATTGCATTGTTTTCTCGAGTTATTTTATAACTTACAGTATTATTAGTCATCAAGACTGGTAGTTGATCCTTTGTTATCCAATCTGCTTATCATGAAATGTGGTACAGAGACGTTTTTTCAACCTTGATTCGGGATGTAACGGTGTTGTCTTTATCCAAATGCGGAAGAGTGATGGAGAACCTGGTCCTGGGGCTGTTGTGCAGCATATGATGACATCTATTGCTTCAACAAGGAAACATATATCAAGGTTTGCATATAGTTCTTGAATTTCTGTAAGGAATTAAGCATGAAGAAGTTCATATACTGGATCACTAAAATGCTTTATTATATGTTTGATATATCCCAGGTTCATACTTAGAGTACTGCCTATTGAAGTGGCATGCTATGCTTCAGTAGAGGAGATCTCGAGGGCAATAAAGCCTCTAATAGAAATGAACTTTCCTGTTGAAAGTCAAAGTCCTAAAAAGGTATATCCCTTTTACATTCCCTTTTTAACTTGTCTCCCAATTTTGATACCACAGTGTCACTTCTTTGTGATAAATCCTCTATTCACTGTAAAAGAAAAGGGACAGATAAGTTTAACAAGGATCTCCTGGCAAGTGTGTAAATGAGGAACAACTATAGATTCAATGACTATTTGAATATAATCACTTCAACATTCTTCCTCTAATTTTTTATCTTTAAGTTTGATTTTTTGTCAAGCAATTTGCAATTTTGAAGAGGAAAGATTTTTACATTTGTTTCTTTGTTTCTAAATAAAATCACTTCAACACTACTATGTGTTGGAAATAGTTGTGCAGATTTCTTGATGGCTATGTTCATTCTAAAATTGAGGACGATTGTTTCAGATTTATTTTAGATTTATGGTCAGTTTTGTGACTGGAATTCTAGGTCCCATGTCCAATTCACTTATACTAGGAGAGCTGAAAGTGTCATTGGGTTTAAAGAAGAGCTACAATTATATGCTTGTAATTGTTGAAAGCTGCTAATGTAGTTGTCAACCAGGTAGAAGATAAGTACGGAGAGTCCCTGCCTATTTATCTTATTAAGAATGCAATCTTTTTTCTTTTTCATTTTTTTAAAATTGTACTTCAAATTAACTTTTTAAATCGAAATATATCAGGTGTTGTGGTTTTTGAAATTTTGCAGTTTCAATGAATCTGACCCAACACGTTTTGACACCTCCTAGTTGTACGATTAAATTGCAACTTCCATTCAGTAAAGGATATGGGAGAGAATGCAATTGACTATAATAGATATTTATTGCTTTATAAAAGAAACCAACGTCCTATAAATACTTTACAAGAAGTGAACATCAATCTCGTTTCCTAACAGATTATTGTCTATCTATGCAAGGAAGCTTTTCTTCCCAGGGTCTCGCTGTGATTTGACATGAGAAAGCTATTATTAGAATGATCACAAATTAATGTTTCAATCTTTATGATCTTTCTTGCAGTTTGCAGTATTATATGAGGCCCGTGCAAATACTGGCATTGACAGGGCAACTATAATTAATACTGTAGCAAAATCTGTTCCTGAGCCTCATAAAGTTGATTTGAGCAATCCTGAAAAAACCATTGTGGTTGAGATTGTCAAGGTGAGGAACTCTCTTCATGGAATTAAATAATGTTAGAGATTCCTCTTTAGACATGATCCATTCGGTCTTTAGAATGTTTGCCATGGCCACACATTCGGTGGGGTGTGTGCAGATTCAATTATCTGTTTATCTCTGCTTAGAAGGCTCTAACCAGTCTGGCATAGCTGAAGCTATATACATCTTAAACCTTGCTTTGAGGATTTAATCTAATTTTGGTTTCGAACTTGACTTTAACTAAAATTTGATTTTTTAGAAAAATATTTACTTGAAGTTAAATCTGCGGGAAGTAACTGAAGTTCATAATTTTATCCTTACCCAAGTGAAAGGAAATTATTGTAAAACATCTCAAGGATCTTGCAGAACTAGTGTTTATCAGCAAGTTAGGCTGGGAGGCAAAAACTATGGCTTTAGAACCTGAAGAATTGTTGAATCACAAGAATCAGATGGAGCTTAAATAAATAACAATCTTTGATCATTGATCATATATTTCTTCTTCTTCTTCTTCTTTTTTTTTTCAATTCTCTCTCTGAGTTATAGCCAGCCAACAAGGTTACTTTTTCTTCAGAGTTAAATATTCTACATGTTGTGACTTGTGAATTATTGTACTTCCATCTTGTGAATTGTGATTGCTCTGGGACCTGGACAATAAGTTCTCTAATTCTTCGAGATAAGCTTCTCACTTTTTTTTTGTTTGTTCTTCAGACTATTTGCTTGATTGGAGTGGTGGAGAAGTATAAGGAGTTGTCCAAGTACAACCTGAGGCAGCTTACATCAAGAAAGCAATAGGATAGGTTATGTATTTGTTTTTCATGTCTGTTTCAGCTTTGGGCACCTTTTAATGTTCAAATGTATTCTGCATTTCTTGATGTACGGTTAATTTAGAAAATTTTGGAACCAAATAAACATATTTTATAGTTGTTGGCATATAACAAAATCTGATAACTCGAGTTTCTGGAAACTTGTCTCTAAGCAATTTGGCCTGGTCCCTGGAAGAAATCAAACTGAACTTAGACTCTCGATCATTTGAATATTTAGTTTGGGTCTTATTTTTGTCATTTCTTCTTAATTATCTAATAAATAGTTAATTTCTTTTCAAAAATGGAAAAAATATTGAAGCTGGCTCGAACTCCCAGGTTTACATTGCATCATAATTATTATATATCGTTTTAAATTTTATGGTCTCTGGAATGTAGAATATGTTTATGCTGTTCAGTTTTTGTTGTTCTGTCTTTTTAGAACTTTGTTCTGTTCAACTGCTATTGAGTTTGTTGGAGGAAGATGATTGTAAGATTCATCATAACTGTTGTTTGTATGGTTTGCATTTACTTTTTGGATAGGTGGCTTTCTGAGACATTGAATCTGCCCCTTTTTGTATCAGGTTTAAGAAATGAGAACATAGGAGAGAAGTAAGAAAATTACTCAAGAAGGAAAATTTTTATATATGATTTCCAGACTATCATCATACATCCCCTTCATGTTTTAATTTACAAACTCTTGGAAATAATAATACACCGTGTATAAGAACTAAGTAATATTAGTAAATTTGATTACAACTTAACTGGCAACAAACAATTACAGTGTAAATAATAGTACATACACTGTATGTAACAACAATTTCAAAACTCAAGAACAAAAGATAATAAGTAGTCGAGGCATGCTTACAAAGCGTTGTCCTGAAGACAATTATTCGCTCTGCACGGGTTGCAAGCAGACTACAATGATTGTCTCAACAAGATACAACGACTAACTCCGATAGAACAACAACCTTGAACTACTAGGATTTGGCAGAACTCTTGGATACTTGCTCTCAACTTGACTCAAGATAAAATTAAGAAACAAGTTGCTATTTATAGGCTAACAACTTAGTAACTTTTCAAAAATAAAATTAATGTAAACAATATGAAACATACATCAAAAGTAACTCAATTGTGTAGTTACTTGTAAAAATTCAAACAGAACTCAACAAATTTAACTTTTGAGATTAAATTTGTAAAAGAAACATCAACACATTTTGATGTTTCAAAGCATTTTGAAACTTTTGAGATTCAAGTCAAGTAACAACAACATAAATGAAACATCAATTCATTTTTTATGTTTCAAACCAACACTTTCTTTTACAAATTTTACTATAAAATCCAACCCAAACAATCAATCATTGAGACGACAAAAGATGAGGAAATAGGAAAGAAACTGAAAATACAACTAACAAAATGTCATCTGTATACATCCCTTCTCTTCTCCAAGATCGAATTTGGCATTATCTTCTTCATCACTCTCTAAGCTGTTGGAGCCTTGTACAATTTCTCCACCATTTTCCTATATTCTACAGTAATGGAGAAGAAACAAGTTCAGTGACTTAGCCATTTGTTATTACCAACCCCTCACCCTTACCAATCAAAAACATAGAAAGGACAAACCAAAATCCAACCAGCCTTATTGGTTGCTCCATAGTTGAGCTGCCTGGTTATTCAGAGGGGAGCTTATATTTGGTTCTGCATTCAGAACAACACCATCGCTCATCTTCCACCAACATATTTGGGAATTGGGATAGAAAAAGAAAGAACCCAACAAAAGAAACTTACCTCCAAGTAGGCTCTGAATAGATAACAAGACAGTTCTCACATCATATGCAGAAGTCCATTTATCCTACAGTGAGAGTTCCATCATTCTTCTATACCTAAACAACCCAATTGGGAACTGTTAGTTTAGAGCACAAAGAAAATACATGAAGAATGTCCAAGCAGATATTGCCATAGATGTCCACATTGGGATGAAAGCAGCCAGTTTCAAACTTGACTTTTGGTGGCTTAAAGGGATACTCATTGGGAAAAGCTGAAGACAATCTATACACAGTCCCTTCAAACACCATATCTTTACTTCCAGTAATCGTCCCTCTTCAGGAAAAGCCGAAACTCCCGAATCTTCACTCATCTAAACAAAAACAGATCAGAAAACACACAGGGAGTTTTCTCTTTGCCTCAACCAGCAAAAGGAAAGCAGGAGATAGAATATTGTTGTATTATTTTTACCATTAAGACCATCAATTCAGATTGCAACCTATTGATTGAACGAGAAAAAACACGAAATGAAAGGGGATTCAGAAACCCTAACGGTGAATGAAATGGAGATTATTGAATTGAATTGGGTTGTAATTGTACCTCTTGAGAACGGAGTGAGAGTCTATGGCCTTGGGAGGTGGAAGTGATTGCTTCGATGGAGTAGAGACGGCCACCGGAGCGTTGTCGTTGTCGTCTCGGTAGCTCTGTGCAGTGTTGTAATGCTTGTTAATGGTGGCCATTTGCTGTTGATCTTCTTTTCTTCAACCTTTGGATTTGAATCTGAAGCAGAAAGTAATTGATTCTATCTTCTCACATCTCTGAGAATTCTGAGAAACTGAGAGAGACAGAGAGAGATTGTTTGAAGGATTTCGATTCAAAGCTACGCTTTTCAGAGTTCTTCAGAGGGATTTTAAATGTTCTTTTTGGACGTTAGAATGACGAATTCTTTTCGAACATCTTTTGTTGGCTTGGCTCAACGGCTAGTTTTATTTTTCCCCTCAAATTTTTAATTAAGAATATTTTTTTAGTTAAACAACTTCATAGTTTTTTTTTTTTTAATTGAACAACATTTGGGGTGAGAGGATTCAAATCTCTAATCTCATAGTCGAGGGTACATGTCAATTATTGTTGAGCTATGTTCACTTTGGCAACAACTTCATAGTTGAGGGGTGAGAATTTGAGTCATTGACTTATGAAAAAAGGTATGCACGAGTGTTTTAAACGTTGTAGAAAATTTTCCCCTACTACGTTACTCTCATTAATTAGTTGACACATAAGCATTCTTTGAGAATAATGTGAGGTCCACCGACATTAAATAATTATTTATAAAAGAAAAATTTCTGGTGTGAACATAGGGAGTAAGTACTATGGAAATACTTGAAATTTTATCAGTTATGTTTTATATTTGTTGGTTCATTACATTTTTTTTAGAAACATTAGAAATTATTTGATTAGGCTAGAATAATGTAGGCAACAATTTATACACCGTTAGACCAAGAAGCACGAACACTTTAGTTTGGCTAACATATTTGTGTCCGACATGTGTCCAACACTTGGACACTTCAATACTTGTTGGACAATTGACACTGGGTCCAACATTTGTTAAACACATATTGAATACTTGTTGAGCATACTTTTTTTTTTTGAATTCATTGTTGAGCATACTAATAGACACAGAATAATATCGAACAAAAATAATAAATTTTGAGAGTGAAATAAATCAAACTTATTTTTTATAAGCATATATAGCATAAACTTTAGCTAAATTTCAAGAAAATTATTGAGTATAGTTTTTTTTTAGTTCAACAAATATTGAGTATAGTGTTGTGATAAAATTGTGATCGAAAAAACAAAAAGATAGAATGGAAAACGAATAGACCAAACGAACATGTTAAAAGTACAAAGATTAAATCATTCGTATGACTAATCTAAACATAGCTCAGTAGATAAGATACTAATTACCATTCCAAAGGTCGATGGTTCGATCCACCACCCCTACAATTGTTGAACTAAAAAAATAATAAATCGTATGCTTAAAAAAAAAAAACAATCTTCCCCAAGTGTAAGAACTAATTTCTAATTTAATCAAACTTATTTTTGAATAAAAGAAAACCAAAGAATTCAAGTTTCTAAGGTTTACTCATTCTCCACAGAGCATTTTAACATGCTTCAATCATGTCCTATGGTTTTATTTAATTAAAATTTTAGAATTAAATAATGAAAATAGGCTTTTCAGTAATTGATTGTGACTTTGATCCCATTTGTTCGATTAAATAACTTTTTTTGTTTTTGTTTTTTACCGTATAAATCGTAACCTGGTTAATTATTATTAACTTTGGATCAGCAACTTTTGTTGTGTAATATTAGGTAACAAGAGATTTAAATATTTTTTAACATATCGAAGATCAGGAACTTGTACGATCTTACTTGAACAACAAGATCTGCTCTATATAAGTTGTACTTTTGTGTCTTTCAGTTTCAAGGATTCCCATTATCTCTACTAGTCCAAATTTAAATGGTCTTCATGTAATTGTCATTTAATATGTATAGATAAATGAATAAAATAGTTCATTCCAAAAATTATCTTCAACAATTATTTTTTATTTTCATCTTTTTATGCTACATACAGACAGTTCAGCTGGAAAAACTTTCCCATAATATCATTCTTTACTTTACAAGGGCAGGGGAAAAGGTATCATAGCCTTTGCCTAAATTAGCTGTTTTCTTTTCTTTTATCTTTACAACATTATTTTTAAGCTTGGACTCCTTTTAGCCTATAAATGCTTTAACAAATTGGTAGCTTTGCATTAGCTTTCATGATGCCAAAGCTGTCCAGTAATCTGCAATGCATAAGCTCGTTGGAGTGACGATAATCCGAGACCAAATCCAGTTCGAGTCATCCGTTTGTCGCATTTCTGCCAACTGTCAAGGTAAAAAAAAACACACACACAACTTTTGATCAACATTTGATTTGCTGGTTTAGATACTTGTTCCAAATGTAGCTGTGAATTGGATTAGCTATAGAACTGGATTTGGTAGAGCCTTATGCTTGGCTATCCATATTATTTTGCACAAGGAAGGAGATCGAAGCCAAATAGCTGAAATAGAATTGAAAGAATAACTCCCAAGTAATTTGAGGTACTTGGTCCTTGGATCCTTCCCTCTTGAGTATTTTTACTCAGAGCCTAAAGCCACTAAAACAGTTGCTTACTTTCAACCTTTCCTAGTCACTCTATTTGTCACAAATCTCTTCTGACAAACTCCTCAACTACAGGCACTAATATACCACTTAATATCATAATACCATTCCTATCACAAAGAAAGCTTGAAACACGGTTAGATAGAACAACACCAGATTTTAGCATAAAAAGGGAGAAACCTCAAAATTGTTTTTGGAGTTGGGAGCGGCAAAAGCCCCCGAAGAACCCAACGAAATGACTTGATTCGAATGAATGGTAGCAAAAGAAGAAGCAAGAAATGTTAAGAATATGTAAGTAATACATTCACTCTAACCTATCAACCTAAGTGTTTAAATCTAGTCGTGGTTTAATATGGTATCAGAATAGGTCTTAAATTCAAATTCAGCTTAAGCTTTTAGTTTTAGCAGTGGTCGAGTATGGTATTAAAGTAGGAGATTTTGAATTCAAATTCCTGTAATCTCATTTCTTCCTTATTTCACATAATAGTCCACTTACTAGGTCTAATACTAATTTAATGTTGTTATATTTGGTATGTATGTGGAATAACATCTAAGTTTTTACTTAGATTAATTTGGTTGAGTTGAAGTTATGCAAATCCAATGATTTTTGCTATGCTTGTTATAGTATGATTAAAGTAAATATGCCACTTACCCTACCATCCCTTAGCTCAAAAATGACTGCATCCTCAGAAAATTGGATTGGTCTGGTGAAAGCAACCTGCATAGCATTTGAAAGCTAAGAAAAGTCTCATCTCATAATGCAAAAAATGGCATTAAAATGACAAAATTTAACCTTTGGATCACAGTTTTTGTCAAAATCTTTTACATCTTCAGTCTCTTTCTCCAATGTAAGCTCTTCATCAACACAAACTAGTCCCTTTCCATCTCTTGAATCCACCTTCCCATCTCTATCAAACTGAGGTGGGAAGCCACAATTTCTCCATTTCCATGTGTCTTCTTGGTCAATATACCTGAGGTATACTCTCCCATCTGAACCAATAAGAAACAGTTGATTACCTTCAAAGCATGGCCCGGGCGCGCTCGCCAACGTCACGCCTCTGTATGGCCTTCCATGCTCCACCCAGTTCCAACCATCCCATGAATTCCAATGATATTCAATGAGGCCACCATCTTCAGAAATCATAAACAGTGAGCCTATAACAGAATATGGTGATGGTCTGGTTGCTGTTCCAGACAATCTTGATAGAAGCAGATGCTGAGACTGATGATGTTCATGCCACAACTCAGTCACTTTATTGTACTGATATAGTCGACCATTTGTTCCGATCACGAACACTATGTTTTCCCTGAATGTTTCCTGATCTACGATGCTTGCAACTTTCACGTCCGGAGGATTTCGACAGTCTTTCCACTTGAATTTCCTTAATGCAACCTGCAAAAGTTTTTCTTGTAGTCAAGAACTTAATGTGAACAATATTCTCATAAAGACAATGGAAATGACTTTCTATTGATTGTGTTGAAAATGTTAGTAATATGACAATGTTGATCATTAATTCCATTGACATGGAATCGTTAAGAATATATATGTAAAAGATTAATTGTACCTTTACCTATCAATTTAAGCTTTTAAGTTAAGTAATAATTTAACGTGGTATCAGAATAGGAGATGATCTTAAGTTCGAATCTATGCAATGTCATTTCTTTCTTGTTTGATGTTAATAGTTTACATGTTGAGTTTCGTGAGTCAAATTAATATATGACGCCACATGTTAAGGATAATGATAAAAATATATTTAAATAACTAAGGTTTAAATCTTATTTTGGTCCCTAGACTTTTATGTTTGTTTCTTTTTGGTCTCTAAACTTTAAAATGTCTATTTTAATCCCTGAACTTTCAAAAAATGACTATTTTGGCCCCTCAACTTTCAAAATATCTATTTCAGTCTTTGAACCTTAAAAAAAGAACCATTTTAGTCATTATTTTATTTTTCACCCAAAATTCGCATACCCAATACTCGATTTTAATCTATGTGGTTTGAATGCATGCTCATGTTAATGTGTTACAACATATACTTGAAGCTATGTTATTAATTTGTTAAAATGAAAATAAAGATGAGGACCAAAAAATAGTTACTTTTTTAAAGTTCAAGGATTAAAATAGACATTTTGAAAGTTTAGGGACCAAAATAGAACAAATCTAAAAGTCCAAAGACCAAAATGAACATTTTTAAAGTTTAGAGACCAAAATAGAATATTCTTAAAAGTCTAGAGACTAAAATATACCCTAACCTGCTTTTGAGTTTAGTGTAGTTTAACCACCATTGTTAATCCTTGCCTCTACTCATCATCCCAATAATCACAAAAACTTCAAGTTCTAATGTTTGAAGGATCTGTTTAGGACAGATATGTTTTCATTTATGCTAATTTGTTTCATTCCTGAAACTTACTGTGAACTGAAGCAATCTTCCTGTTTTGCTGACGAAGAAAAGTGCATCTTCTGTTGTGACCTTCATAGATTGACCTAAGAACTTATCCCAAGGAGCACCTCCAATGACTTGTTTCCCTCTTCTAAAAGCAGTGCAGTTTGTCCATGCCAGTTCTTGGCTGCTCCTTTCTCTAATCAACAAACTACCATAAGTATCAACTAAGTACAAACTTCCATTGTAATTACCAACTGCACCTTTTATATGAGTTGGACTCTCATGCCTCAGCCACAACCATACATCTCCAGTGTAAAGGTACTCAAATGTCAAGCCATCAACTGTTATGAGGAAAAACGATCTTCCTCCGTGCATTACACGAAGACGGAAGTTGTTCTTCGTCCAGTTTTCCACAAGAAGATCAAAACTACCAGATGATTTTTCAGATACACTCTCTGATGCTCCTGGTATTAAGTAGTTTTGTTGTGGTTGGCTTCCCTTTGGTCTTCTTGTTGCTGATCTTCTTGCCCCTTGATCACTTATATCATCTTTAGTTCCTGAAACGCAGTTTGTCGGTCCACGGTGTTCGGTACAATACTCTGCATTCCACCCCTCAGACTCTGGTGCATCTAGTATTGACCATGTATATCTAGCTGTTGATTTTCTTCTTGAAGTTGTGTGATGAGATGGTCCTGAATTTTCACCTCCTAATCCTGCAAGATGAAGTTCTCCGAGCCTACCATCGTCCAATGCGAACAATATCCGTCCGACTTGAAACTGTAAGCCAGCAATGCCTCTTGCAGCTTTTGCATTCAAGGGATGCTTGTGGTCTACCCAAGCTTCTGGCATTTCTTCCTCCTGTCCATGTCCTGCTTTTATTTGTCAAGAGAAAATTCAACAAAAGATGAACTAAATCTTCTGAACTCAAATCTCACCAAACTTATCTATTATATGTGTGTTAATTTGACTTATTCTGTTTCTTTCCTTGAAAGAACTATTCCTTTTGCTATTAATGAATGACAAGAAGGTGGCTTTTACCTGGATAACTATTCATTCGATATTCGAATATGGAACCGGAAGATGTGGTGAGAAACAATGAGAAAATTTTCTCATTTGATTCATCTTGCAGGGCTGGTAAAACAGATGCTAGGTGATGATCCTTTGGTCTTCCATGGACTATCCATTTCCACTTCCTTTTGTGCAATCTTCTTTCTACCAAATTACCATCCTGAAATTTGTTCACTTAACAAACTGAGAGAATAATTTTAGGTTCATAATAACTCAGTAGCTTTTTTGTGTTAGATTTTTAGAATCAAGGTAAACTCATTGGTTTTCATTTTTGGCATGATTTCTCTCTATGTAGTACCTTAGTTAAAAGAAAGAGGGATATGGAATGATCTCCATTCAAGCTATGTAGATAGCATCCCGACGACACCATCAGTCGGAAATCTCGTGCTGCTTTGTCTTTCCATACATGCTTCTTCCACAGTGGCTTTGAGCTCCTATCATATTCATAGAGATCTCCCACAGAGCTGCATTTCACAATTTCTTTTTTACCTTAATCTGATAATCTGTAAATTCAAAATGAAAAAACAGTTTATCTTTCTAAATTGATAAACAGCATTTTCAAAATGAATCATTAGCCCCTCTTTTCTTTCCTTTCTCAGATAGCAAACTCATCATTTTTTATATGAAAAAAAAAAAAGAAAAAAACTCATTTATCAACTCAAGCTCTACATTTATTGACCCGAAAACGTAAATTACACCATGTGTGGGTTCGAATATTAATTTGACTTACATGGCCCAACACATAGCATATTAATTTGAAATGGGTAAAAACGATGTTGTAGAGGTTTGTTTACTTGAGTACCTCCTACTTTGATACCATATTTAAACCAATAGTAAACTCAAAAGCTTAAGTCGTTATATTATAGTAAGTATAGTTGTGTAACTTATACTCAACCATTGACAACTAGGAAAAAATTGTGTTCATGATGGAGCTTTATTTAGATGTACCAAAATTAAAGAAACACACATAAGTAGACACAAAAAGAACCTTATTGTATACACAATTTCTGTTCTGAAACTAGCAACATCTGCAATTGCTGCAACATCGGCATCGCGGGGCTGGCCGTGATCTACCCATCTGTTCATCATTTTCAATAGAAAAGTTTAAAACATAAGTTCTCTTCATTCAAATGTAAGTTGAAAGCAAAAATGCTCTTTTGAAGGCTTTTTTTGGTACTTAGTTTCCTGACTTTTACCTTGGAGGCTCAAGCTCAGTTAGTTCCAACAGAGTTCCATTCTTTGTATTGAAATAAACTCTCCTGTTTTAGCAATAACAGTAAACAAAGTTTACAAATTCATGATATTTCATCATGAAAATTTACAAACAAAAAGAAAAGGGAAAAGGAAAAGCCTCACATTCCATCATGAGAAACAACACCAGCCAATACTTGGATTGAAGAAGCATGATTCACTTCTTCTTCACCAGTTGTTTGATCAGGTGCTGGTATTAACTCAACCCAAATTGGTTGAGAACTTTCACTGAGCTGCAACTACGAAAGGGCAGAAAGATGAAGAAAAAAAAAACATCACTATCAAGACAGCAGGTTTTAGAGTCTGATTTGCTATTTTGCCAAAATGAATGTGTTGACAAAGTGTTTATATCAGAAAAATGATCACTGAAATGTAATATTGATCCAAGTCTTATGCAACTTCCTTAAATTTCATTTGATATCAATACTTCTTTTCATCCGTCCGCATCGATATCATATTGGTTTCTGAAAGAATAGAGATCAGTTTTTGGAATTACCTGATACAAAACTCCTGCTTCAGACAGAGCCAGAATTGAGTGATTGACAGCAAAAATGGAGACAGCAGGACCAGCTGATATTGGCAAATCATGAGGAGCAATCACCCATTGAACTCCATTCCAAAACCTCTCAAAGATTGACCCACTTTCACCAGTGACCCAAATGGACATATCTGAAATCCTAGTCAATGACACTCTTTTCCTCATAGGCAAATCAACATCAAACTTGCGTGCAACCTCTACTTCCCTATCTTTTTTCGAGTTCTCAGTCTGCTCGAAACCATCATATTCTTTCTCCATCTTCTCTTCTCTGTTCTTCTCCAATCTGTTATTGATCTGCCCAACCTTGGTGCAATTCCCATTTCTACAAGAGATAAGATCATAAGGCAGTTGGACTTCAACCCAGCTGTTTGAATGCTCTTGGAACTTCCAAAATCTATCCGTTTTCAGCTCGAACTTTTGATTGAATTGTCGAAGATGATGATGTGGGCAGTATGAGTTGATTGATCCTAAAACTTCTGAGCTGCTCACAGAGAGGACCAAGATGAGAATTATCAAGTGGAGCATAGTTTTGGTAGCTGAAAAAACTAATTCAAAAGAAAAATGAAAAAGAAAGCTAAGATTTTTATGCTATGTGGTGCCCCATATGGAGCATAAGCAGAAAAGGGAACCATCATAAACTACTCAAAAGGATTTTTTTGCTTCCTTCCATTGAAAATAAAGCTCTTTTAGATCAAAACAACAGAGCGAGCGAGAGAGAGAGAGAGAGAGAGAGAGGTAGTTATAGCAGAAAGAAGGCTTGTGGATGATAACTTAACTGCCTCTATGGAGAAGGAAGTTTGTCATTTTTGTCAACTCTAATGGGCTTATGATAGAAAAAGCAGTGAAAGTCTGTTTGATGGGGTTAGTTTATCTTCTTCTTTAACACTTTCAAAAAAAAAAATATATATATTCTCACCTAATGCTAATGACTTTTTCTTGCTTTTTTTTAATAATAATGAAAAGGACAAAAAAATTTGAAATTACCTTACTGGAATTTCTTGCTCTAACACACCCTTTTGAATGGAGAAGGCCTTCTTCTTCCTTGCAGAGATTCAAGACTCTGTTGTTCAATCTCAACCGTCCAAATTTCTTTGTTAATATGATGAGAAGTTCAAGTGTTTGGTGTAAAACTAGGGCCCATGATTCCGGTTTTTAGGTTAACTACATATTTTAGTCCTTTGTGTCATTTTTACAATTTTGTTAATCTCTGAAAATTTTCAAGCTTCATTTTTTGTGTTGATTTTTTTTCCCATTCTAAGTAGTTACTATCATTTAAAGAAGGATGATAGATAAATGTAAAAGGTTTTTTTTTAATATCTATAAGTATCTAGATGAGTTTGTGTGTATCTCAACTATTCTCATAGGACAATCATATGATCCTATTGTATTTAGTTGCCAAGGTAACTCGTTATGATATTCAATTCTAAGTAGATGGTCATCATGACTTGAATCTATTTTCTCTAAGTTCTTTATTATTTACATTGGCTCTTATTGACTACTAGGTCAACCATGGTGATTTGTAAAAAATGGTATCTTTATGTGTCAATTTTAAATAATTAGCATTTTTAATGAATCCATTTATAGGTTAGGTCATACGATGTGGGTAATTTTCGATTTCATTGATAAGCATGTCTATTTTATCAAATTAAAATATATAATATTTCTACGTAACATCTTTATTTTTTCAAAATTTTAATGTTTTATGATAGTAAAGTTTTGATTGGAATAAAACTAGTGGATAAAAATAAAACTTTTAAAAGATCAAGAATGAAATTTACAATGACACAAACATTAAAACTAAATTATATATTTAGTCTTGTTTTAAAGTATCAACTTGTTAGGTACCTATATCAATCATTTTGTATCTTACTTGAATCTTGGCCAACACTACATCATTAAAGATCACTTGAATGATATTTTTTTTAATATTGAAGCCTTTGACTAAATTTTAAGAATTACAAGAACATATTTTTTAAAACTGCCTATTTAATTTTTTTTTTAAATTAAATTAAGATTAAAAGGATTATTGACAAATGAAGAAATCAAATATATTGGTACCTTGGTCTAACAATATACAATGGACCCACATAGTGCCATCTTCCAAAAGGCTTGAGAATCATGTTCCCTCACTTTGATTGCCAACCCCCATGATGATGTAAGCAACTGATTATGACCATCATTCATAATTAAATTATCATTTTAGTAGTTTCTATGTTTTATGTATTATGTTTGGCTTTCATTTCATCTCTGTAATTTTGTAAAATCTTCCAAAATGTCCTTCAATTGTTAACCGTAATTATACATGACATTTTTTCTTTAGACATGAAAGAGAGAAACAATGATCTGGCGGTGTCTAAAGAAACATGTCAAGTAAAAAAAGTTCTGTGAATGATATTTTGAAAGATTTAACAAAATCATAAAAATCAAATTGAAACTTTTAGGCCCCGTTTGATAACCATTTGGTTTTTTATTTTTGATTTTTAAAAATTAAGTCTATAAATACTACTCTCACCTATAGTTTTACTTGTTTTGTCATATACTTTTTGCCTATATTTTCAAAAACCAAGCCATGTTTTGAAAACTAAAAAAAGTAGTTTTTAAAAACTTGTTTTTGTTTTTAGAATTTGGCTAAGAATTCAAATACTTCCTTAAGGGAGATGAAAATCATTGTAGAGAAATTGGGGGAAAACAAGCTTAATTTTAAAAAACCAAAAAACAAAAACCAAATGGTTATCAAACGGGGCCTTAAAAGTCAATTTATATTAGCTAAAAGGGTAATTTCACCTTCACGATTATACATTTTGTGATGCAATAACTATATGCATAATAGAAAAACAATGCAAAAATGTTAATTATTTAGGCCCCGTTTGATAACCATTTGTTTTGGTTTTTGGTTTTTGAAAATTAAGCCTATAAATACTATTTTCATCTATGAGTTTTCTTGTGTTGTTATCTACTTTTTACATATGTTTTCAAAATCCAAGCCAAGTCTTCAAAATTTTGAAAAAATTGTGTTTAAAAATTATTTTTGTTTTTGAAATTTGGTTAAGAATTCAAATATTTTTTTAAGAAATATGAAACTTATTATAGAAAAATGATGAGAAAATAATCACAATTTTTCTAAATAGTTATGAAACCAACGTTTAATTTCTAAAAATTTGTGTTAGTTTTATCACTCATCTTTCATTTTCTTTGTCTTTTAATATGGTCCATGTGATTGCCCACTAGGTTGGCTCATCTATAAAGATCTTTCCATCACGTAATTAGTAAAGATTTGTTTGATAAGATTTTATTTTATTTTATTTTTCTTTTTTCGTTTTCAAAACCTAAACTTGTTACTTAAAAATATATTTTATGAGTTTTCATCGCCTCCTCTAAACAAAGGAAAAAAAATCAATTTATATCCCTAAACTTTTGGGTTGTAACAATAAAATTTTTAAAGTAATAATTGTATCAATTTAACTCTAAATTGTCATAAGTGTATCAATTTACACCTTCTGTCAGATTTCGCTTGAAAAACGTTAATTTACACGTGTGCAAACTTATAATTATATCAATTAAACTCTTGAAGTTTTCATAAGTGAATCAATTTAGATCATCCATTTCAAATAATTGAAGATTTTTAAATGTAGGGGTCTAGATTTTTCAAAAGTCTACACACGTATGAAAATTGAAGCAAGGATGATTTTCAAATTGAGGACTTAAATTGATTCAATTATGACAGTTTAGGAGATTAATTGATAGAATTATAAGTTTACACAAGTGTAAACTAACGTTTTTCAAACGAAATTTAATAGATTGTGTAAATTGATATATTTATGAAAGTTCAAGGTTTAAATTGATACAAGTATTAGTTTATGGTTTTTAAAGTTTAGGGGTATAAATTTATTTTTGCCAAATAAAAAAAATTGAAAAGTAAAGTAAAAACAGTCCACCCTCCTTTAAAAAGAGATTTTATATATATATATATATATATATATATATATATATATATATAATTTTAAACATGGAGTATTGAGAGAGCTTATTACCATTAAAACTGGAGGGCGGCTGTTGAACTTGGTTTTTATTTTATTTTATTTTATTTATTGAGATGGAATTGTTCAAAATGTGTGGGCTCTTCTTTATTTAAAGGGGAAGAGTCCAATTGACTTTATATATTGTGAAAGTGATTTTTTTTTCCCACTTTATAACAAATGGTTCTATCATGTTGGTTTAAGTTTTAAATTCATCTCATTCAACACTTGCCCTTGGGTTCTAACTTAACAAGTAGTCCGTCAGATACATATCAAGGAATATCTAGCTAGAGTCCGCCACTACATGGATGGTGGAAGCTTAATATAGATGCGTCTTAGATTAAGACAAAGACTAATGGTGAATTTGGTTGGATAATTCGTGATTGGAATGGAAAAATTATTAGGGCTGGTCAAAATCATTTTTCCACAAGATGGTCTGTTCTTGGGGTTGCGCGCTATTGATAATCAATCATTCCCTTTAGAGGTGAAATTTGATTCTTTAACTGCAATTCGACTTATAAATGGCCAGATGGATAATTTGACGAAGGCTCAGAACTTTGTTCGAGAGGTGAAAGAGATATCCCTTAATTGGTCTTAGATTCGATTTTCCCACATTCAACGTTACAAGAATGTGGCTGCGCATAAATTGGCTCAGAGGGCTCAAAGCTTAAAAATGGATGAAGTCTGGTTCAAAGAGCCTGTCATCTTTATTGTTTTATTTCCTCTTGATTTGTTTTCCTCTTGTACTCAAAAAATAAAATCATCTAAATATGGTATTCATGTCAATCTACATTTTTTTTTATAACAAGAGCTAAGGGCTCATTTGGTAATCATTTGGGCCCCGTTTGATAACCATTTAGTTTTTGGTTTTTGGTTTTTGAAAATTAAGCTTGTTTTCTCTCAATTTCTCTACAATGGTTTTTATTTCCCTTAAGGAAGTATTTGAATTCTTAGCCAAATTCTAAAAACAAAAACAAGTTTTTGAAAACTACTTTTTTTAGTTTTCAAAACATGGCTTGGTTTTTGAAAACATAGGCAAAAGGTATATGACAAAACAAGTAAAACCATAGGTGGGAGTAGTATTTATAGGTTTAATTTTTAAAAACAAAAAACCAAAAACCAAATGGTTATCAAACGGGGCCTTGGTTTTTAGTTTTTGAAAATTAAGCCTATAAATACTACTTATACCTATGGATTTCTTTGTTTTGTTATCCATTTTTCACCTATGTTTTTAAAAATCAACCCAAGTTTTGAAAACTAAAAAAAGTAGGCCCCGTTTGATAACCATTTGAGTTTTTGTTTTTAGTTTTTGAAAATTAAGCTTGTTTTCTCTCAATTTCTCTACAATGGTTTTCATCTCCCTTAAGGAAGCATTTGAATTCTTAGCCAAATTCTAAAAACAAAAACAAGTTTTTGGAAACTAATTTTTTTAGTTTTCAAAACATGGCTTGATTTTTGAAAACATAGGTAAAAAGGAGATAACAAAAAAAGTAAATCCATAAGTGGGAGTAGCATTTATAGGCTTAATTTTCAAAAACAAAAAACCAAAAACCAAATGGTTATCAAACGGGGCCGTAATTTTCAAAAACTTGTTTTTATTTTTGGAATTTGGCTAAGAATTCAAATGTTTTCTTAATAAATATGAAAGTCACTGTAAAGAATTGTAGATAAATAATGAGAAAACAAGTACAATTTTTAAAAACTAAAAACCAAAAACCAATGCCCCATTTGATAATCATTAGGCTTTGTTTGATAACCATTTGGTTTTTGGCTTTTTATTTTTAAAAATTAAGCTTGTTTTCTCCCAATTTCTGTACAATGGTTTTCATCTCCTTTAAGGAAACATTTGAATTCTTAGCCAAATTCTAAAAATAAAAACAAGTTTTTGAAAAATACTTTTTTTAGTTTTCAAAACATGGCTTGGTTTTTTAAAACATATGTAAAATGTAGATAACAAAACAAGTAAATCCTGGATGAGAGTAGTATTTATAGGCCTAATTTTCAAAAATCAAATGATTATCAAACGGGACTTTAGTTTTTGGTTTTTGAAAATTAAGTCTATAAATACTACTTCCATCTATAGCTTTTTATATTTTTCTTATCTACTTTTTAGATATGTTTTAAAAAATCAAGTCAAGTTTTGAAAACTAAAAAAAATAGTTTTCAAAAACTTGTTTTTGTTTTTGGAATTTCGCTAAGAATTCAAATGTTTTCTTAAGAAAAATAGAAACCATTGTAGAGAAGATGAAATCCATTGTAGAGAAATGGTGAGAAAACAAACACAATTTTCAAAAATCAAAAACTAAAAATCAAATGATTATCAAACGGGGTTTGCCTAAGCAAGTGGCTTCTACTTTCTTATTATTAGTTAACATTTGTATGGATTACTTTTTTTGCTAGAGAAAATAGAAAAGATAACTAAATTATTTAAAGAAAATTTTCATTTTTTTTCTTCCTATATTTAGTCGAGTGAGTTGAGTTTAACCTTAGAGTTACAGTGTCTTTATACTGAACCTTTAACTTTAAGTATGTGGTAAAATTAGTACTCTTTCGTTTAAGTTTCTATTTTTCAAAAGATTTATGATTGGGTGTACTCGTGTCTGGACGAGGCTATTGTTTAAATTATCGATTGTCTTATTTATGTTTTTCTAAAAAAAAAAAAAGATTGTCCTATTTATGTTAATGTTGAATGGTGGACCTCAAACTAAGTTCTTGTATTATTATTGAGTTGTGAAGCTCAAACTAAGTCTAGAGATTTAAGCCTAACTTCTGTTTTGAAGACATATGCGTAGCGATATTGAGAGTGAAACCTACATCTTTTTAAGAGAGTTTTTTTTATTAGTTCAACAATATGTGAGTCTAAAGGTGGAGATTCAAACTTCTAACCTCTTGATCGAAAATATATAATGTCTTGACCAATTGAGCTTTGCTCTTGACTTTTTCAAGAGAGTTGAATAGCCTAATGCTTGGGACATTGAAAATTTTTCTTATTTATCGTATTTAGTTTTTAGTGAGAATAGTTCCTCCAAGAACTATAGGTAAGGACCAATTAAATTGCATAAATATAACAGCCTAAACCCCACAATTAAATAATGAATTAATTAAGAAAATGATAGTCAATTTTTTTTAAAGAGAGAGAGAGAGAGAGAGAGAGAGGGAGAGAGGTTGTATTAATTTTATTAAAGCATTAAATGTAATTGGGCAAACTTTAGGGGAAGCTTTTTCCACATTTCTCAGTTAATGCGGATTAAAGCAGTGTAGGGAGACGTTATAAAGTTGTATCATGCCAACTACTTTAACTTAATTATGAAGCAATAAGATTTTCTTTTCTAATTTCTTTCGTCTTTAAAGTTTTAGTTTTTAGTTCAATTTCTAACTATATCTTTGTGTAATTTAAATAATAAGTTTTCCTCGTATACGTTTTGTGCATTAATTATAACAAATATATGGAGGTAGGATCGTTATACTTATCCTAACCATCTAATTAAATAAATGCAATGCATTTAATTCTCTTTTTAAGTACACGTGTGGCCAATTTCTATTAGTGACTTTATGGTATTGTGGGTTGATTAAATCTATCTTCTTCCTTCATGTGAATCTTAGTCTTTTGAAGAAAAAGAAAGGTAAACGAGAGAGAAAAAAAAAGTGTTATGTATGGGTGTCAACTGTCAACCTAAATATAGCTCAACTGGTTAAAACATGCCAAAGTGAGCATATTTCAGCAGTAATTAGCATATACCCACGACCAAGAGGTTAGATGTTCAAATTCTCCAACTTCTAAATGTTGTTGAACTAAAAAAAAAATACTGATTAAGATATATATTCTTGACCAAAATGTCAGAGGTTTGAATCCTCCACCCCACATGTTTGTTGAACTCAAAAAAAAATAAATAAATAATAATAATAATAATAATAATAATCTAAGCCCCTATATCTAAAACAACTATTTGTCATAGGAACGAAAGCTTTAAGTTCTACCTCTTATTATTCAAACCATTTCAAAACCATATTCTAGGAGGATCGTGTTAAAAAAGTCATTTGAGAGCTTTTGCCATTGAGCAATTGCTTGAATTTTGGTACATTCAACTTTTAAAATATTATTAATACCATCAAATGGGTTTTGATCCTGTCCTAAATATTTGTGGGATTTTTGTAGTACTTGATTATAGATTGAGATATGGATTACTTGAGTTAGAATGAAATTCTCCCTTCTTTATACTCCTCTATTTATTTATCTTTAAACCTATTATTGTAACACCCAACTGCTTTGCTAAAATTGAAGTCCTTATAGAACAATTTCGACATTTATTTCTAGCACAAATTGCAAATAATATATTCAAAGTTATTTTCGATTTTTTTTTTAAAAAAATGTAAAAACCAGTTGTACCTTCAAGTTTATTGATTGTCTTAGAAATATCCCGGCTTATCATAACTCGTAAGTCAACTCCATCTGGGGCAAATTTCAATGAGTATCATTTTTTGTCCTTTAAATATACGTTAGGAGTTTACAATCAATATAATATGGGGAAAAAAAAGGAGTTTGCTCAACAATATTGAAATTTTGAAAATAATGTCCAGTAGGACAGCAAAAACTTGCAATCAGAAAAGATAAAAGCCTAAGATTCTGTATAAAGTAAACGCTCCATGTTACTAAATAAAGATCCTAAGTGTTAAATAAGGAGCAGATTGAAATTGCAGGTCATAACTCATAGCACAATAGCCTTTCTTTCAACATCAGAGATTTCTCAGTGATCAAAATTGATCCAAATCCAGATTTCATTGGATCTCAACAAGCTCGAGTTTTAGATTTCTTCGAATGAACATCAATGAGACCTGGCACGAACGAACTCCACATTTGACCTGAGATGCTTCTCCTTGCTTCAATTGACTCCTTCATAATACTTCAAAGTTGAGCTTGAAAATTCACATCCTCCAGGAAACTATAAAAAGCAATTTGCATATTACGAGATACTTCAAAAACCAAAAGAAGAATACAAAATAAAGAACTCAAAACACAGATATGGAAGAATCCTGAGGCAAAAGAATGTATAAGGTCGTGGTTTGAGAAGAATTGGTCAAGCCCCAGAACATACATTTCAAAAAAATGTCACCAGTGAACTTATCTACAACGTTGGGCTGTCTTCTTCTTTTTTCTCTTATTTTTGGGCTTCACGGCATCTTTCAGAGTCTTCTTCCCATTTTCTTCCGACAAAGTTTTAGCAGCAACACGAGGTAAATTTGCCTGATCCTGCTCGGCTTGTTCATCAAGCTTAGTGTCAGAGGACATCATCTCATCACTCAAGTCCTGTTTCGTCATCGCGGTTAGATTTCCTACAACAAGCTAGCATAAGAAAAGCCAGACTAGTTGATTCAAAGTAAACTTATGTCCTTGACTCCTTGTGCACACAGAGAATGGCAGAGAATGATTGCAAGTTGATTTTTATAAACAGTGAACTTTCAACTGCGGGATGCTATTAGCGTATTTGGTTGTAAGTTAGGCTTAGACCCAAATTAAGAAAAAGAAAGCAGGAAATATGTCAAGATGAACTGTATTCATTCTAGAAGCCTGAAAATACATTACAGTATGTTTCCATCTTTATTTCCCTGGTGTCATAAATTGAACTCTCATCGTTGTCAGAAAACAGCTGCATTAATAAAAGCTGAGAGAAAGTAGGAAGCTATGACTGAGCAAAGAATATGATGACTAAACTGAAACTAAGCCAAAAAAAGCATAAGTTTTACTGAATACAGTTGAAATCCCTTTGGATAAGATGTTAGATATTTTGTTCTTGACATAGACTTACCACCTAAGCAACAAGCATGGAAATAGTGCTTCCATCTCTTTCACAATTTTTGTGCCCCCTCCTCCTACTCTCTTTCTCTCTCTCTCTAGAAGACAGAAAGTTATAGGATTCCAAAGATATTGAAGAAAGGCTGGAGTTATTTTTATTTTCATCCATCCTGATTTGAGTTGATTTTCCCATAATTTTTACTTTTATCCAAACTTAAGTTAGCTTTTCTAAGATTTAGTCTAATTAGGAGCTTGTTGTTCAAAAAGGTCTTTAAACCAACTATTCCAAACTCATAATACTTGCAGATTTCCCAGTTACTTTAGAAGTCTTATTTCACAATCCAGAACAGGTAACTGCCTTTTCAAGCATATTCCAACTAAAACAAAATTAAGACTCAATCAAAAAAGATGAATTATATTTGAGTATTAATTGTTGTATGCCTATAACTTCTCTCTCTCTCAATGTTCATTCTTCTTGCCTGCTCTTTATATGACTTTTCTGCATTGTTGCACCAAATACAGCAACTATTCTTCATAATACATCAGCCATAATTGCAATAAATCTTCTAAAAGACAGCCATAAAAACACAAGATTTTAAATCTGTCCTTGCAAGTTGCAACCAATAATATTGAAATCTAATTAGGATAATACCCATACTTCAGCTATATATAATGCATGGCAAAAATGGATATGAAGTAACTTTTTATGAGATTAATAGAAAAATGATAAAAAAAAAAACATAACGCAAAAAGATAAATTATAATGTCAGTGAAGTACCACATGAAGCTAAAGTAGCTTTCAAGAAATCTGAATCAACACCTTTGGAGTAAGGGTCCCTGGGACGGAAAAAAAACACCATTAGCATGCCATTTGATATTGTCATGCTTTCACTATCGTACATTCACCTGGTCTCCATGTCGATTATTGTTAATTATAGGTGGGTGAGTGGGGGGAACCACTGATAGGTCAATCTTTATAAGATTGCCATACATATCTATATACGATTTCAAAACTTCACACCTAAGATTTTCTTTTGGGGAAGAACATATTCAAAACTGAGAGAAAAAGTATTATATTTCTTAACATAAATTGTGAAAACTCAAGAAAATGTAATTATGATCAAGGTGACACCTTACCAGCTTGAAGGGCCACCAATGAAATTCTTAGCATCCAAATCCCTCTCATTTATTTGTCCTGGATTTGTTGATACAACATCACTCTCAATGCTTCCACTTTGACGGGCGATACTCTCTTCAGAATTCAATTTCAATCTGTCAGAAAATTCATTGATGCTCTTTTGTCCATCGGATATCCCTTGGCTATCCTTTAGATTAGCCGCACCTCCAACATCCAAATTAACAGAAGGGTGGCGCTTAATCTTATGCAATTGTCTAGCTGAATTGTGAGTCTCAACCTGCATAAAGTTGTGGTTGAAATGAGTAAAAGGAGATCCTATATATACTACCCACAAAATATCGGAAGAAAACTTAATTGTCTCCACCATATAGCATAAGGAGAAAATAATAAACCATGTTTCCCAAAAAGAACTAATTTTAATGATGGTTATATAGCAATATTCAATATAAACCCAATAGCATATCTAAAATAAAGAACAAGGATATAAGAAATAGTAAAAAGACTATCTCACACCATCAGGGAAACGATTAGAGATTGTAAGGACATGGTGGAGGAGGTGCTCGTACATCCCCCTCCCTTGGGGCTGTATTATTTGGCAGGTTGCATTCCTCGCTATTTTGAGGAATTAATAGATCGAGAGAGACAGAAGAATCTTTAGAGGTTCATAGAAATCTTGGGAAAAAAATTTCAAACGCCCGCACATTTCAGTGCCTCTAGGTGTTCTTGTTTGGAGTGTCTTATAATTATTCTCTTTTCTTTTTAGTTCTTATTAGAGTACACTATAATTTTGTTTTATAGTTTTTTTTTTCAGTCTTATCTATTTTCTCTTTGCTCATTTGTGTGGGCCATTTTTTCCTTTTTCGAAGGACCTTCCTTTTGTACTTTCATTTACCCTAATCAAGCTGGTTTCTTATCCAAAAATATATATATTTGAAACACAAGACAATGATTTTGCCCTCAGTAAGACCAAACTATAGAGAAGCAGAAGTCACGTTAACTCTTATTCAAAAACAATTAGAAAAAAGAAGCTCACTGCATTTTTTATTTTAGTTGTAATGTCACCAGCTTTGACACAAGCAATTCGAAGACACTGCATGATCACACTCTGAAGTACACCCTCTCCTCCAGCTTTTTGAATAGCACAAACATCATTATTAGCATTAAGTGTGACGGTCATTCTTCCCCCCATAACAGCCTCTTCATAGTGAGTTGGATCTATCACCTGCATAGCACCTAAAAATTAGAGAACCCTGCTAAATAACTGAGCCTTTATATAACACATTGAAAGAGCCTACCAGAGTGCTCTCACTACGAAAAAAAGCAAAGGTTACTGCAATGGGAAGATGGTGTATGATCAACGGAAGTGGCTCCCTAACCTGTTATCAAATAGCAACATTCATATAATACATTCAAGGACACAGGCAGTTAGGACAGAAGATAAACCCAAACATAATTATTTGTTTCACAAAAGAATTTAAATCTTAAGACTAAAGATAAACGTGTGGGTGTCAAAACAGAATGTAAAGCAGTTTCCAATGCATAAAACGCTGATGTCGATAGAAAATATGAAATTTTCCTTAAATTATTAAAATAAAAAATACTTAAAAAAAAAAAGCCAAAGCCATCAATCATGCATAAAATAGTTTAAAGGATAATATTTATATGCCTCATCTAAGATATTTAAAGGACTGCAGTGCAACACATTTTTTCTTTTTTTGACATATTTAACAGTTGGCCTTCCAACAACTTCAAATGACCGAAAGAATCCCTTCAATATAGAAAGAAAGGAAGCATCCTTTGAAAAAATCACAATAGAATGATCTGGAGTGGAGTCCAGTTCATGTTTCTTCACAAGATCCTAACTACTGATTGTAGATACCCTCGAGAAACAAATCCAGTTTATGCTTGAAAGCAATTGACACTTCCCCATTCCATACCTGTTGAAATAATGACAGAATGATCTCCTTCCTCTGAACAGTTCAAATTGACTAAAAAAAAACAGCCCCCCATTGCATGAAAACAACTGCAGCAAAATAAGCGCAGAAGGGAACCTTTTTTTTAAAAAGAAGAAATTTTTTTCCAATAAAGAGTTCTCACCAGGCCACGAAAATGACTTTCTCTCCATCACCTTGGCCTTTCTCCTTGGATCCGGACCCTGAAACTCACACCTTCTACTCTGCCACCAACAATACCTTAGTTCTCTTAGCTTTTCTTACACTCTCAACCTGTCTATTCTCATCTAATTAAATTGAAAGTCTCCCCACGACATATGACCCTTCCCCTTGAATCTCCCTAAGGTACTGCCTATCCTCAAACTCAAACACCTTATGCTCGAGTTGGCAGTTAAGAAGAATTTACCCAAATTTTATAATTGCTCTTAAACGATACTAAGTTTTACCTAATAAATGATAAATCATGTAATTTAATGTTCCTTGAAAGCAAGAAGCAATGCTCATCCTCCCCCCCTCCCCCTCCTAACAACCAAGAAAAAAAACCTTTATGAAGTAAAATGAGACCACCATCTAATTCTCATCAAATTTATCAAAAGGATAATCTATCTGATCACATGTGGGATTTAAAAACTTATGTAGCCTTCTTAAATAACATCATGCATTCAAGTAAATAATGTCACATCATTTGAACAGGATGCACTTCAAGTTAAATTCAAAGAAAATCTTGAAGATCTGACCTCAGGGGGATGAACTATCACTTCTTGACCATCATCTCCCCCCAATGAGCACTCAGGTCTTCGGAAAGTTGAGAGAGCAGCTAAAGCAGCAATATTAGCTGCATCCACAAGGTTTCTGCTTGCAGGATTGTTAAAACCAATCGTTAGCACCAATATAACAATAAGAAAAATAAAATAAAATAAAAAACTCAAACGCTTACCCTCCATTATCTAGAATGTGGAGGTCAACTCGGATGGCCCATACAGACTTGCCAGAAACAACACAAAGTGATTCCGTATCCACTGCCCGACTCTCCCTGCATTAATAACTCCAACCCTAAATTACAGTGTATAGCTTGATGTCATAGGCTACTTACTGATTGTGAAGCTAGAGAAGTATTGTACTCTATTTATATGTTCATTATTTAGTCAATACAATAGGAGTTTAGCTTGATAGTTAAATTTATTAGCAACTAAGTAACTGAATAATATATAGATGTGTGACGTTAGTTTTATATAAATAATGGACAACCTCCGACCTAAGCAACAATGTGGTCAGTACTCAGTGGTTACGGTGGGCATCAATGAAAATCTCATCAGTAAAGAACCAACAATACATGATGACTTTAGAGAAATCTTTTGTTGGGATTCACATCTATTACGAATGGAAATCAAAGAATCACATCACTGATCAGGAATTAATGAAACTAACACCTTTGTTCAACCCTCAGGCCTCAAATACACAATTTGCACTCAGATCATCCAATAAACTAACTTCATATCATCAGAACTAGAGGTAACACACCTACTTACAATTCACACAAGGAATTCAATGCCAGCATATGGGGAACCAAATAAAAAGAAGCAAAAGATAATTACCGTAGACCGCGGTCAATTACACGCCCTAACTCAACAGCAGACTCTCCAGGACGGCCAGGTTCAAACGATGGATCGGCCATAGGAGAGAACTCAGTATATATAGAAAGAGTGCCCTCATTAGGGCGATCCATGTACGGTTGAACTAGCTGAGCAGTCACAAAGCCCATTACATGAGTCTGGCCAAGTTGCACCTCTGAAGAACCATCATCCCTGCACAAAATTCATTGTTATCACCACCTAAAAAAATCACACCAGAAAAGGAAAATACATAGTGTGAAACAACAGGAAACATATGAGAAACATTACTTGCCAAAGTTGATAGTGAGATTACGATAATCAAAAGGGCGACGACCATCGACCCTCAAATCCGAAATAAGGGCTGTTTCGATAAATTTCTTCTCGTTGGACGAGAGACGCCACACATTGGCTAATCTCTGCTCCATTTAGCACCCTTTTTCCTGTAAATGCAAACTATTAATGTCATAGAATTAGGGTTTTTTTAAGGGTATATATATACCATTGGTTTGGTTTGGTTCCGTTTTGATTGGACTTTTTAATATAAAAACCGAACCAAACCAAAAATTTTCTTGTTTACCCAAAAAAAAACTCAAAAAAAATGGTGTGCACATGTGTGGAAAAGAAGATAAATGATCAAATATTTTTGTACTATAACATGATAGTAGAGCAAAAAAATATAGAAGTAAAAATTAAAAAAGAGAATTTATATGGAATAAATGTGCTTAAACCCATTCAAATCAACCTCATCCATACACAATAACATGGCTTACCTAAATTTTCTGCAAAAGAACATAGAATTATAGATCTAATCCAATGAAATTCCCTCAAAAGGTAAGGCACCACAAAGTTAATTAATGACATGAACAATTTAAAAATATATATATATATAGCGCAGCTGAGCACATAAGGTGTGTTATTCAACCATTTTTCAAGTACTTCAAAGTATGGCTAGAAATGGTCTACTTTCTACACTACCAAACTTTTCCTAAAGATCAAATTAGACACCAGATAGGAGCAACATCAAATAACACAAAACTCAATTCCAAAAGAGAATAAAAGTCATAACAACAAAAGTATAAGATTTTCTATTATAGTTCAACTACTACGAGAATATAAGATTTCAAACAATGAAGGCTATAAACTTACAACAGAGTTATGTTGTTTATTGTTAAACTGTATCCATGATCTAAATTAATAAATTAAAACTATAATTACTCAATATCCATGAAATGCAAACCGTAATCCAAGATTGAGTCTACTTCAACCTTCATATAAAGGAAAAGAACAGATAAAAGAGTGTGTGAACAATTATCAAAACCTAATATTCCATATCAATGCAAACCAGTATCATAGTACTTTGCTTGTTTCTATCATGTGTAAAGTATAATAAACTCTTGACCTATCATTCCTTGCTTGCTTACCAATGTTAATGAAACTACTAATAAGAATAGAATTTCAAGGAAAAAGAAAAAAGAAAAACTCATATCATCAACTCAAACTTCAATTTCATACTCGAAAATTTAGGCCCGTTTGATAACCATTTCGTTTTTTTGTTTTTGGTTTTTGAAAATTAAGGCTTAAAAATACTACTTCCACCTACGGGCGTCCTTGTTTTGATATCTACTTTTTACATATGTTTTCAAAAACCAAGCAAGTTTTGAAAACTAAAAAAAAAAACCTCAAGACTCATCCTTCAGTGCCACAGAGATATTGTCGTCCGGAAACCAAAGCACCACCACAAATGACATACAATGATGAACAACCATTGGTAGCAGAGGGAACAAGAAGGAGAAAAAAATAAGAAGGAACAAGAAGTTTACCAAGTTAGGAAAACAATAGAGAAGACGATGGAGTTAGAGTTGCTCGAATAGAACGATAAAAGAAGAAGAACGGTGGAGTTGATGAAAACTAACGAAGGAGAAGACAGAGGGAGAACTGAAGTTATGCGAATGGCGGTAGAGAGAGAAAGTGTACACCAAATAACCGAACCGAACCAATGTATCGATTCAGGACTGAAACAACCCACCAATTGAAGGGGAACATGTGGGGGATTTTTGGTGGGTCTAATTTATTCAGAACAGACCGAGAGTCCTTCTTCTGATAAGAAGTTGGATGAGAGAGTATTAGCCATTGTTGATGCTGCCGGGAAAGTGAGTTGTTTTCTTGGGTTTGAAGAAGAGAGGGCCAAAAAGAGAGATGGGGCTTCCTTTGTATAATCAAAATGGCGAGATACACCCACGTCCCAATTTGCCGCAAGGTTTTTTTTTTCGGCTATTGTTATTCAAAACCAAAAATTAAATCAAACAACTCCTTCCTTCTTCTTTCACTAGACAAGTTCTAATTTTTGTGTTTTCAGGTGAAAAGAAAGACATGGATGAAGATTAGGAGAATACCAGTAACAACAAGACAGTAGAAAATCAGTGTAGAACCGCTCGGAGAAAGGCCGCGGTGACGGTGGCGGCAGCGACACTGAGCTGCTGAAACGGACAGTGGGAGGAATGAAAAGGTTTAGGTTTAGGTTTAGGTTTAGGTTTAGGACAGTGGGAGGAATGAAAATAGTAGGCTTGAAATTTTTTTTTTTTTTTTAATTATTAACGACATTTGGAGATGGGAGATTTGAACTGACATCTTGGTTCAGTTATAGGATGCAATTAATGAATTACATTATTTTTCATTAACTTTTTCTAATTTGTATTACTTTATATAATATTTTTTAATTTAATTATCTTTAAAATTTTAATTTTACCCAAATTTTTAATTTTATCAAATTGAGCCTTAAATTTTGATAAATGTAGCAACTTTTATCTTAAAATTTAACAAATATTGCAATTTTTACCTTTTAATAAATTTTTATTTAAAAAATCATTAAAAAATATTGTCATTGGAACTTCTGTCCTCTTGATTTTGAAACTTTTTTTTGTGGTAGTAAAAAATTTATATATATATTTAGTACTAACGTCAACAAACAGAAGAATCAAAATACCTTTTATATTTTGCTGATAGCCATAAAATTTATAATTTTCAATATAATAGATACATTAATTTTTTTTTTTTTTAGTTCAACAACATTTGAGAGTGGAGGATTCGAAACTCTAACCTATTGGTCAATGGTAAGCGTTGAGCTTATCACTTTAGAAATTAATCTATATCTATATCTTACTTCTTACAATATACAAAAGGCACTATAGAAGAGAAACTTTATATCCCCATTTTACCCTTATAACTTTTTAAAAAATTCATTATGTCCTCTATCTTTGAAATATTAACTATACATTTTTTAATAATTAATTATTAATTATATACCTTTTCTAATTTATGTTTCCCACAAACTCTTCACCTCCCATATATCTCCATTAATTATACAATTGATTTTTTACACCATTTCTAAATAATCTATAAAAACTCAACCACATTAATTAAGGCAACCCTAATCAAGTAAAGTCCTAAAAATAGATACTATATACTATATAAAATAGGCAATAGGGAAGAAATTTTCTCATACCATTTGCCCCTTCTTCTTTTTTTCTGTATAAATCTTTGGCCCTTTTAATAGATATATTATTTTAATACATTAAAATTAAAATGAATAGTCATGGTCTTAAATATTTTAGGATAGATTAATTAAATTTTATAATTAATAAAATTAAAATCCCAAAATCGAAAAACGTAAAAGACATATTTGAAAAAAAAATCGAATTTGAACAAATTATATTATAATTAATAAAATTCAATTTTCTATGAGGATGGATGTGGAGCGGCATAAATGAACAACAAATTTGCAGAAATTGAATTCAATGTATTTGAACATTAATAATTATGGTTTTAGATATTGTTTATAAAAAATGGGAGATGAATTGAATCTACAAATCTATAAATTTTAAAAAACAGCCACATTCCCTATATGCTATTCGACTATTGTTATTATAAAAAAATAATTTTAAAATTTTTTTTTTAAAAAAAAAACCTCCATTCTTTTTATTAGAGAAGTTCTAATTTTTGTTCTTTCAAGCGAGAAGAAAGACAAGATTGGAAGAATACATATAAAACCCCTAGGATGGAGGAGGCTGCAGTGGCACAAAGGGAAGAAAGATGATGGCGGCGACAGCAGTGAACGAGAAAGAGGCAGCAGCGACACCAAGTTCTGAAACGGAGGAAGAGCGGGCATGAGAAGAAGAAGAAGTGACGTGGAACAAGTTTGTTTTCTAGGGCTTTCCTCTGTCTTTTCTTTTGAGCTTTTTTTTTATTTTGCAATGTAGGCTCAATTGTATTTTTTTAAGAAATAAGTGGGCTGGGCTTTTTAAAAGAAAAAAAATGTCAGTTTTGTCTCCTCTTTCTTTTTAAAGGCGGATTACGTAGATGACCATTTTTTATTTCCAGTTTTGAAAAATGGCCAAGCAGTTTAAAATTTTTAAAAAAGACCAAATCATTTTTCACAATTTAAAATGTTAATTATCAAGTGACCAGGCTACCCCTAGCAACTTCCACATCTAAGATTTTCTAATTATCATGTAATTATAATAAATTTAAAACTAAAATCTAAAAGAAAACCAAATTAAACAAGATGAAAACAAAATTAAAATTAAAACAAAACTCAAAGATTCTTAACGATAAATTAAAAATAAAATTAAACAAGATGAATCTAACGAGGAACAAATACACAGTAATTAAAAATGGATTACAAAACAAAAAATAGTTAAACAATAGATTGAAAAGCCAATGAAATCGCATGCAAGCTAGATTATAATTTAAACCAAAAAATCAAAATCAAAATCAATAATCATTACACATTGCCCCGTACAAAAGTAATTAAAATTGAAAAAACAAAATGTTTTGGGGGGATTTACCTTGAATGCAGAATCAAGGGAGGGGTTTTCTAGGGTTCTTTCTTTGCTCATTCATTTCCTTCAACAAGAAATCAAGATTAAGGTATTTCTAGGGTTCCTTGAACCCATCTCCTCCTTCGGCAAAGCTTCAAAGCTCGTTTGGCAAAGTGGTTCCCCAAACTCGTTAGACAAAAATGGTAAGAAATACTCATTCTTATGCGAAAACCCTAGAATTTGGAAAATTAGGAACTCTTTGATTATGTGAACCCCTAATTAACAAATACTAAAACCCCCAAATCAACTGATTTCAATCCCAAGGGAAGGATTAGATAAGGATTACCTTGATGATCGAAGACCAAGAGGTAAGGAGAGCTAGTTCCTTATTCAAGTTGAACACTTTACAAGAGGGGTTGATCAATCCCAACTTGAATGTTCAGGCATACAACCTAGAACTAGAATTGCAAAAGGACAAGGCCCATAGCTCTCAAGTATAGAAACACTCCAATTTTTATTCAAAACTCAACTTCCTTACATTGAAATAACTTAGGCTTTAAATTGCCAATTTTATGGTTCAACTAACCCTAATAATGATGGCTAGAAATGAAACCCTAATTTGATGCATAAATCATCACTCTAAACAAAAAAACTAAAATAACCTTACTTAAACATGCTTAAGAAGGGTAAAAGTGGAAAACAATCCAAACTCTTAAATAAAAAATGTGGACCATAATTTAAAGTCCTTTATTGGTTCATATCATCCTCTCCCCCTTTTGAATGATTCGTCCTCGAATCTAAATTGTCACCTTGGAGAGCAAATTTGTAGTCATGAGATGTCAATGATCTTGCTCTCTTTGGATTCCTCTTGAACTTTCGACCAAAGATGAGTTCATCAACAAGCTTGGAGCAATATTTCTTGAGTAACATCTTTGTTTTGTACTTCACATGTGGGCAACATTGCTCCTTCACCAGTGCTTTAATTTATTCTATGAACTCTCCTTCATTTTCACTACCGTGTACACTGCTCTTAAATTCTTCTTTCACATTCTCTTCTTCTAGAGTCTCTACCTCTTCATTCTCTTTCTCTAATTTTGATTGAGCAATGTATATCTCTTTACTCTCAGTGACTCTTCTTTCTTCATCTTTAGAAATCTCTCTATTTAAATCTTCTTCTTGTGTTTTTGGATGATCTACATGTTCTTCTTCTTGGTTGGGTCGATCGTGTTCTTCTTGGTATGTTTGTCCTCTCAAGGCTTGGCACAACAAACTCCATTCTTGGATGGATTCTCTAACATACTTTCTTATTGAATGACGTAGTTCTACCAATTCTTCCTGTATAGACTATCTAAGTCTTGCATCTCTACTTCGATTTTTAATACATCTCCTTTGTTGGTACATGGCTGCAAAATAAACACAAGTAAAAGAAAAGTGGACCTCACAATTCACTCCCTCACATTGTTTCACTCAATATGTGGGGTTCACTCATTTGCACTCTTTAATGTATGTTCTCTCTCACAAATATGCAATCTCTCTCAAAGATAGGGTGATGAGCCAAGACTTCACAATCAAGATCAAAGAAGCAAACTAGAAACAATTCAAGCAAGAATGATTGCAAAGTGTCAAACTCAAGCAAAGAAAAGTTGAATATCAACAAAAATAAAAACTATAAATCAAGAACCAAATGTTCAAGATCCAACAAATTAGGATAAGAAACAACAAAAATAAGATTCTAGAATTAAGAATCTAATATTTAAAGTCAAGGAATTATGCAAGATGTGTTGGGAATGACTTGGGCCTTGAGCCCAAAAACTCACATAGAAAATGGAATACTTTGTCCCACATTGGAAAATTTAAGGAAGTGGAGGTTGTTTATATAGTAAATGCTATATGTGAGTTAGTAAAAAGTGGTTATAGTGGTATTAAAATACTTCCTCACATGCATGCCGCCGTCCGTCTGGTCGGAGGAGCGGGTTTAGGTAAACGTGCTTCCACAAAAAAGAAAGTAATTTTTTTTTTGTTACAACATTCTCTCATTGATGCTATAGATTTGAAAACGTTGATGGTACAGATCTGAAAACGTCATTTCATTTTTCTTTTTATTGGTTTTGTTTCAAACTAGAACAATAGTTTTTTCATTTCCAATCTTCTTTTTCTCCTTAAAATTTTCGAGCATTGTTCTGATCTTGATTCCAATCCTTCATTGATGAGTGCACGTCTGTAAAAGGGTGTTGTGTTAACCTTGGGAAGCAACCAACATAAAACGATTTAGCACCGAGGTCGTGCCAAAATTACTTTCAAGGCAGTGGTACTACACGGGTAAAACAACAATTTGTTCGACATATATTCATACAAGATGAACAAAGAAAAGATAAACAACTAGACAAAAATAATATAAAAAAAAGAAAAGGAAACAAATAAATATAGGATTCAAGAAATATAAAACAAAAAATTCACCCAAGCCCAAAATTTGACAAAATTTAGCATCTAGAACCCTAGAATTGAGATCTCAAATGATTCTTAGAGCTTGATCTTAAAAAAAAAAGTATAATCTTCTTTATAAATTCAAGCTGTTTAAAACCTATGAAAATTCAACAGCTTGCATGACCTACTTGCTTGCATCCACACTATTTTCACCATAAAAAATAAGTCAAACTTCATTCACAATTTCGATTTCGGATTTACGTAAAAAACAAAACCCAGCTACCTGCTTATGTTCACACTGCCACTTTTTTTTAACCTTCTATATTGCAACAATTCAAATTCTTTTTTTTTTTAAAACAAATTCACACCAACTCACCGATTCCATGTCTACCAACATTCATTTCTCTTTTTTTTTTTTTAATAAAATAAACTCACGCAACTACCCACCGATTCATCGTCTGCCGTCTGCGAAGTTTAACCCTTTTTTTTTTCGCTTCACTTCAACCGTTTCACTCTTCTCCGATTGCTTCAAGTTCAACAGATTTAATCTCTCCCACGATTGCTAGTATGAGAACAGAAGACCTTTTTTTTAGATCAATGCTAAAAGAATCAAACAAGAATTCAACAACTAAGATCCTAGAAACTCAAACTTGATGCAAAAAATAATAATAATAATAATTTCTTCAGAAAATAAAAAACAGAAGGAACCTTATTATGGAACTAGACTCAACAACGTACGAGTAAGAAATCAAAACCTAAACATGCTGCTAGACTCAATGAACAAAGGATAGACTCACAGGATATATCCAATCTAGAGCCTAAGCTCTGATACCAAATGATGTGAAAACTCTAGAATTTGGAAAATTAGGAATCATTTGATTATGTGAACCCCTAATTAACAAATACTAAAATCCCCAAATCAACTGATTTCAATCCCAAGGGAATGATTAGATAAGGATTACCTTGATGATCGAAGACCAAGAGGTAAGGAGAACTAGTTCCTTACTCAAGTTGAACACTCCACAAGAGGGGTTGATCAATCCCAACTTGAATGTTCCGCCATGCAACCTAGAACTAGAATTGCAAAGGGACGAGGCTCATAGCTCTCATGTGTAGAAACACTCCAATTTTTATTCAAAACTCAACTTCCTTACATTGAAATAACTTAGGCTTTAAATAGCCAATTCTATGGCTTAACTAACCCTAATAATGATGGCTAGGAATGAAACCATAATTTGATGCCTAAATCATCAGTCTAAACAAAAAGACTAAAATACTCATACTTAAACATGCTTAAGAAGGGTAAAAATGGAAAATAATCAAAACTCTTAAGTAAAAAAATGTGGACCATAATTTAAAGTCCTGTATTGGTTCATATTCACCCTCATTCTTCCTTAACTTAAAGCTTGGTTTCCATGGCGAGTGGTGACACTCCAGTACTTTAAACAGCAGAGTAATCCCATCGAGCAACGACACTGGCTAAGAAAAAGAAGAAACGACAATGAAGACTTTTGGGATTGAATATTAAGGTATTTACAGATGACTATTTAAATATTATTTACGATTTTTAAGGAAAATACGAGGTAGAAAATATATTTAAATATAAATAGATTTTGTTATGTTCTGTTATTTAAAGTGTGATTTCATTCCTCAGTTTGTTTTTCAAAATAACTTAATGTTATGTTAATTAGTTTTGTTTTCAATATTTAGATCAACCAGAACATACAAAAGAATACATCTAGTGGTCTAAAGGCAACAAGCATATACATTGTGTTGGGATTTATACCATAAAGCCTTGTAATTAATAATTTATTTAATAATTAATAATATTTTTTATTATTTTATTTGTAATATGATATTATCCATTATATGAAAAATTCAAGGTTATTAGTGTAATCTTGAACAGTATGTGGTTGACATACGGGAGGATCATGTTCAAGAACCTAAAGAGTCATAATATATGGATAAGATTAGATGTCTTATCCAAGTAATACTATTGATGCAGCCCACTTTGTAATAGTTACAAACAATTTGATCCAAATCGTTCATGTAGAGACATTTGAGTGGGGGTATCTTATACAATGAGTTTGTATAAGACTAGACCACGAAATATTTAATCTCTCTTTATAAATTCGTTAATTGAGAAGATTAATATTTCATCAGAATGATCGTATATGCGACTCAATATTAATCTTGAGTGAGTTATGAACTTCTGCCTATGAAGACTTGTCTTTTGATTTGCATGGGTGAGAGTGGCTTTTGTAGTCGATTTAATATGCCTACCATTTTCGGGACTTGACCAAATAGGAAGCTGGGAATATAATCTCACAAGATGGAATTCACTAATTCTCATATAGGGTAAGTAGATGAGTAGTTCTCTTAAGTGCTTATTTTGGGACTTGAACAATGGGGCCCCACCCTCTCACCGGCCCACGAGGGACTTAGTTTATGATTGGATCATAAACAAATTGTTCATTAGAGGATCATTGGTATTTAAGGTGCAAAATGTAATTATAGGGGTAAAACAGACTTTTGACCCAGCTGTAATTACGAACAACTCGCGAAGGATTAACTTGCATGTAGTGCTTATATCCATGGACATAACTTGTCCTACAGTGCATAAGAGTAACACTCTAGGTCTATAGTGAGTGACATAGAGTTAAATAATTGAAAATTCATTGATTAAAGAGTTTAATTAATTAATTTTGTATCATTAGAGCTTATAATTTGTAGGTCCATAAGGTCCCCTTGCTAGCTCATATGAACAAATAGGTATCAATTTCGTTGAGAGAAAATTTTGAAATGTTCAAATTAAAATTTAATATATTTGATATATTAAATGAGGAAAAGCATATTTATTGTATCTGATGCATTAAATATCAAAGAAATTATTAATGTGTTAAGATACATTAAAAAAAATATTTATTAAATTTGAATTAGATTCAAATAAGAAAATAGATGTCGTAGAAGAATTTGGAAAGGTTTGAATAAGATTCAATCTGGTTAGATAAATATATTTTAATATATTAGATATTAAAATATATGATTTTATTAAACCACTATAAATAGGACCCTAGGGGTGAGCCATTGTGTGCATTCTTCACAAGAAAAAAGAACTCTTGAAATTATCCTCTCATTCACTCTCTCTATTTTCAAGAAGGTTCCCACAAACCTCTTTGGTCCTTTGTTCGAATCATAACAAATAAGACTTTGTGGAAGTCTTGAAGTTCAACCTTATTGGAGTTGGAATACAAAAAGAAAAAGATCTGCCAAAATATTCTCCATATTATTTTCAAGGTATAGTTTATGTTTAACCCTAAGTTTATAAAAATTCTAAAATAAAATCAAATTCGATTCCAACACTTCCGCTGTGGGTTTAATTCAATTATTCCCTTCACATTGATGCTCTACGAGGAATATATAAACCAAAAGATGACGCACATAACACATCCTTGACATACGGCCTTACATTCGACCTCCACCTCAGCCAAGCAAAAGATTAATTAAAAATACAGCAAAATCAAGATTGTTTTAGAACTTCTCTTTTAATTTCAGAATTAGACTTTTTTGAATCTATAGACTGCACTTCTTTTGTTCTACTTTTGTTTTATGAATCTTATGGTATTTTGGGATTTCTGACAATCTATTTTATAATTTGAATTGATGTTGAAACACTATGATAAATTAGTTCTGTTTAAGAGTTCATTATGTATTCTGAAAATTTCCAGCTTGATAAAATTTTGTATCTTTATCTTATTTTGCTAGTTAATGTTTTGAACTGATTTAAACTTCTGAAAATTTCCAACTTGTGAAACTTATACTTTAAATAAGTAATATATGTCAACCTAAAGTATTCAACAACTACAAAGAATATAAATTATAGAGCAACTCTTAATATGAATTATATAAAAATTACAAAGTACTTCCTACAAATTAGATTTCAACATATAATATTAGTGCACAAAGAAAAATATAAATTACACAGTAACTAGATCATGCAAACATAGAACAAAACAAAAGCTAAATTGGATTAAGAAAAGAACGTGGAAATACCATATATTAAATAGAAAATTTTAAAAAGATAAAGTATATTGTAATTAAACGTTCATGATTTAAGATAAACAGATCATTGAAAATAATGCTAAACACATACAGTGTAATTCCATATAAAGAATTGGAAACGTAATTAATCATAAAACTTATGTTTGCAATAATAAAGAAAGAATACGATATTTATAGTGAAAAAACCAAAACAATGAAAATACCCAAATAATCAAACTTGTCTAAAACAAACCAATTAACAAAAAAAAATAGAATGTATTAAAAAAAACAAAAACAAAGACTAGAAATCAATCCAATGTCGGGTTCTTGCATGATCTGCGATTATGTTCCCGCTACCCACACCGACCACACTTCATAGTCACCTCTTCTCAAATTGAGATACTATTCTCGACTAATGTTATAGGATTCATATCATCCTCCCCTTCTTTAAGAGGATTCGTCCTCGAATAAAAAGGTTATCCTTGATAATTCTCATTTATGAGGATTATTTGACCCTATACTAGGTTGTTGTTGTCATTTTTGTGTGTTTTTTTGAAGAACGAGCAAGCTAAAAATAGTGTTTATGAGATAAATTCATGAAAGCTTGTCAGAGTAATGAAAAAGATGAAAGAAGTTGAAAAGAGAATGGAAATGAAGCTGATTTATTGTTTTTGTGTAGATTTGGAATAAGTACGAAAATGCAATTACATTCCACTTTTGAAATGCAATTGCATTTTCTGGAAATCTCAAGGGCTGTGGGAATCACGGAAATTACCAATATTCATGGAGATTATTCGAGATTTATGAGATTTTTTAGCATGATCTCATGCCCAAAAGTTGACCTAAGGTTGAAGGAGAGTGAAGATGGAAACCCTAGGCCTCGATTCCTATAAAAACGGGTAGAACAAAGCAAAACAGATCTAGGTTTTTATTCTTTCGGACAACAGCTTGGAGTCATCATTTTTTATATTTATCAGCAGTTTGTCTTCATCGTGCTCTGTAACTTCCAAGGTTGATCCCTCCTCAATGAAAGTTAGAGGATGTGAAGATCCAATTGCCTTTGTATTTGGTTTAATCAAAGCAAGGAAACTACTGATTTAAAGTTGTGTTTATGTTTTCGTCCAGTGTTGTTCTTCTGTTTTATTTTTGTTCATTTTATTTCTACAGCCAGCTTGACTTTAATTCTAAATTTGCAAGTTTTTGATTTTGAGTTAGCTATTTAGTCCTTTGACTTTCATTCTCTTCTTTATTTAAAGACAGTTTGTTCTTGGGGATTATCTTTCTATAGGATTTTGAATTTCTGTTAAGTGTGGTATCTGTTTTTGAATTTTTGTGAGTGTTTTTGAAGTTGTTGGATTAATCTTATTCAAATATTTCCTCAATAAAAATCAATTTGGGTTGTTTAGTTTTTTAATTTCGCTTATTTTTATAGTCATTTGTTAATTATGAGTTTTATAGAAATTAAATTGTTGTTTTTCATTTTTTCCATCATGAGCTAATTTCCCTTTAGGAATTCAAGTTAGTGAATGTCCTAGAGGAAAGATGTAAAGCTTAAAAGCATAATCAATCTAGTTAACACTTGAAACTTTGTTTGTTTTTGTTGAATTAACGTTGGGCAAACCTAGTTGGCCAACTAGTGATTGCTTGACAAGCTTGAACTTAATATCGGAAGAGTTAAGAGAAAGCCGATGTCACAAAAGCAATGGAGGAAAAGACTTAGAAATAAGTCCTAAACTTCGACCCTAGACATAGGGCAAGACTCTAAAACCACTAGAATTGTGCGCGAAATTATCTAAGTTAGATTAGCCATAGAGATATAAATTTAATCACTTAGTCTCCTAAAGATTTTGAAGTAAAATTGAATAGGATTTGAATTCGATTTACTTAGTTTTCTTGTGTTAACTACGATTGCAATTGCATTTTTTGGTGACATTTCTTTTTAAAGGGGCATAAGCAACTTGAATTCCCTTTTTCTTATTCATTGATTTTATCATATATTTCCTTTAGCAAAAACAACCTCTCAACATTTTTACACCCTTGGTTACTACAATTGCATTTTGTAAACAAATTTGTGTCATCTTCATAGATTTTGTTAAAATTCGTTCCCTTGGATACGATACTCTGGAATACCCCAGATTTATTACTTGCAATCGAAAGTGTGCACTTGCACTAGTGATGATTCTCATTCATGAGAATTATTTGGCCTTTAAATTTAGTTATGCTTGTAATTTTATTCATATTATTGGGTGAAAAATAGAAAAGAGGTTGAATTTAATCACATTATTGTTGGAAAACCCTTAAATTAAATGAGTTGAGAAAAGAGAACAAAAGAATAAGAAAACTCACACTTACTTAATGTTTTGGTGCAGATTTTTTTTAGAATGCAATAGCATTGCATTGCTATGTAATTGCTATTTTGACAGATCTGAAAATTAAGGAAAAAACTCAAATTAAAGGATTTCGAGAAGAAAATTGCCCCTGATTTCAGCTAGATTCTGAGCTGTAATTGTCCATCAACCAAGAGAGAAACTCTAGCATGAAGTCCCTATATATTTTGGAGAAGAAGGCCGTGAGAGAGAGCTCGATTTTGGAGAAGAATTTCATTTATGTTTTTTGGGTTTTATTACCGTTTGTAGTTTTCATTTTTAGTTGTTGTTATGTTGTATCATCTTCTACATTTCAGTTCCTAAACTCTCCACCAATCTCATCACAACGAAATTTGATGGTGGTAAAGAACAAATTCCTTGTTCGATTGAGCTTAGAGGAATGGGTTTTTAGTTTATTTTTGTTCTTTTCAAGTTCTTCAAAGTGTTGTAATTTCCCTTATGTGATTTAAATTTTGAAATGTTAGCATTGTTTTGTTCTTTCTTTCCTCTTGAAAATTCTTCTTAAGGTTGTTTAATTATTGAAGTTTCTTTTGGGTATTAATGCCAAATTAATCCTTTGGGTAATTTGGGTATTGAAATCAAGCTTGAATTGCAAGTGTTTTACATCTTCATTTTTTTGTATCAATGAGTTTTAGCAATTTCAACTTACTGTTTTTTGTTAGTTTAATTATGAAGAGCTAAATTTTCTTAGGGATTCAAGTTTGTGAATGCCCTAGAGGAAATGTGTAAGGCTCGATAGTAAAAATAATCTAGCTAACACTTGAACTATTGTTTGCTTTTGGTGAGTTCAATGTTGGGTAACCGACCCTAGACATAGGGCGAGATTCCAAAACCACTAGAGTTGTGCGCAGATATATCTAAGTTAGATTAGCCATAGAAATATAGGTTTAATAACTTAGTCTCCTAAAGATACTTTATAGAAGGTCGAATAAGAGTTGAATTCGATTTACTTAGTTCTTGAGTTAGCTACGATTGCAATTGCATTTTTGTTGCATTTCTTTCCAAATGAGCATTAGCATTCTTGAATCCCTTCCTCATTTCCATTGTTTTTCAAACAGTTTTTCTTTTAGCCAAAACACCTCACAAACCTTTTTATACCCACAGTTACTTTAAGTTACAATTTGTCAACAATTTTGTGTCATTTTAATAAACTTTATTAAAAACCGTTCCCTTGGGTACGATACTATGGAATACTTCCAGTTTCTTATTACTTCGATTACGTGCACTTGCGTGTAGCACCGATTCAACTAGACTGGAGCTTTGTTTTGAATCAAAAATCTTTTCTTTAAGCCTCACATTTCAATCCGATCACTCCTACATCAAAGGGACAAAAATTAGTAGCATTAAAAATGTAATTGACATCATTATCTCCTTGTAGAGCAATCTTGTAGACATAGGAAGGTAGATCGCCTCTTGAATTCCAATTGAGTTTCTTGTGAAAGGAACAACGATCCTTCCAAAAGTGTTTCCAAACCCATTTGCCCGGTTTGATCAACTTATGTTTACTGCCATGGATGAATTTAGATGCAAATTTGAAGTCTTGCCTCTCAATAAATGCTTTGTCATTGATGTCCATGTGTTGGTTGACTTTAAAAGGAATCTTTGAATCAAGATGCTCTATGAGTGTCTTGGCCTCCTATAAGAACTTCAAAGAAACACTAGAGAAACATGGTTTGAGCTCACTCGTTAGAAAACAAGTTCCTTGGTATAAAAGATCAAAAATATTTTGCTTTGAAAATAAAATAGATTTAACCTCACAACCTCTTTCAAACAAGCTCACATTATTGGTTTTTCTCTCATTTTTCTCTATAGGTCATAGACTAATCTCATGCTTTTGTCTCTCACTCACTTTCTCACAAGATTTTTTTTCAAACAATTCATATGCTTCTGTCTCGACCTTTTTCACCTTTTTCCCTAACTCACACACATCAACATGCACTCCATCAAGAGTAGGTGTTACAATAGTAAAAGGGTTACAAACAAACAAGTCTTTGCAATATAATCTCATACTAAACTCATTAGCATGTGTGGCACTAAATTACAAAGCATTTCATTTTTAATTTTACCACTTTCTACCTCAACAATAGACTTAATTTCAATATGTATACTAACTTTTTCCAAAGATGAATGAATATTGGAAATTGGTTTAGGTTTAGTATACCTTGTAGACTTCCTTTGGAGATGTTTTTCAATCTTTATGGTTATGCGCACCATCCTCTCCAAATCCTCATAAGGTTGAAGATCAAGTTGAATGACAATCTCCTTTCTAAGTCCTCTAAAGAATCAAGCCATTGTAACATTCTCATCCTCATAAAGTTCAAAATCCTCAAGCAATGTTTGCATCTCCATGTAGTTAGCTTCCATACTTTTGCTCCCTTGTCTCAAGGTTCGCAAGTTATGGAAAACTTAGGAACAAAATGCTCCTGCATTAATTGTTTAAGAACATTCCATGATTCAATTGGACAGTTAAGGTTCCTCCTACTCAAAAACAATTTATCCCACCAAGTAATGGCATAATCTCTAAGATGAGAAACAATGAGTTTTAACCTTTTTTCCACATTTAAAATGAAACAATCAAAGACATGATTAACTAGCCTTTCCCATTGAATGCACTCCTTCAGATTTTTACTTCCATAGAATTTAGGAAGTTTAGGTTTCATGCTTCCAAAGTTGTGATCAACGTTATAAATGTCTCTTAAGTTTCTCCCATGATCAGCTTGGAAACCTCCTTCATGTGATCTTCCTTTTACCTCCCAATACTCCTTGTGGTGCATTGGATTATATCTCTCCTTAGGCATAGCATAGGCTAGTTGTTTCTCTATGGATTTGATCATTCCATTTAACTTTTGAAATTGCATGGTTCTATGCTCCATGCTTCGGTGAAGCCTTGCAAAATCCTCTTGGGACATCTCTGAAAAAGTAAATAAAGTAACACAAAAATGGACCTCACTAGCACTTCCTAATGTGTTTTTACTTGTAAAGGTATAGTCACTCGTGTTTATACTCAAAATGACAGCACACTCTCAACAAACTCACAATCTCACTCACATGAGCCAATGAGCAAAGTTTGCAATCAAATGATAGACAACACACTTAGAAAATAATTTAAATAGCTTAAATATGGAGCAAAACGAATATAAAATTAGAAACAAGTTAAGAAAGAAGGCAAAAGACATAATTGAAACAAAAATGGAAGAACAAGATAGTTATTGAATTGGACTCAAGATGATGAATGAACAAGATGACCTTCAAGAAAACTAGAATGAATGTTGGAATGAGATTTGTAACAATTGATGAATTGTAGAAGTTACTGATAGCATGTAATTATGTTATCTTATTTCGTATTATTTATGCTAGTTTTTTAATTATTTTGTGAGATTTTATGCCTATTTCTCTTAATTTCGTAGAAACCGATCTTGAGGAGCAAAACTGAGTGTTTGAGAGTATTTTGCTGGATATTGGAGACTTTTAAAAATTAATTGAAGGTTCAAGAACAGTAAGAAGAGTAAAGATATTATTTAAGCATAAGGCATGTTTCAGAAGATTCTACGTCGAATCACGGTTCCAACGCATAAAATCGGAGGTCATTCGGACACCCGAGCGAAGAGATATAGAAAAAATGGTCAGTGCTGTTTGTAGGGTCTCGACGATACGAAAAATGCAAAAACACTGTTTTTCGCTCAGAAACACGCGCCCGTCACTTTTCTTGTAGCGTCGAGACACTACTTACAGCGTCTCAATGCTGCCTCGAGATTTCCTATATAAACATCATTTTGGGGCACCGTTTTGGGGGGGCTAATCCAAGGGTTTCAGCCCTAATCTTGATTCCAAGCTAAAATTGAGAGTCTAGGGAGAAATTGAGAGCATTTGTGGAGCATTTTTAAAGATTCGGAGCTCGAGGGATGCAGAGATCACAACGAGAACGCGGGATCGATCATCGTTTGCTAATTTCTTACTTTTCCTTTAGTTTTAGTTTCTGTTTTGTGGTTGTAAATTAGGAACTTAGAGGTTTAATTGTATGAATTTAAGTATCTTTATTCCTAATACTTTGGATTTTTATATTAATCTAATTAATTGCTTAATTGTTGGAAACTTTGGATTAAAATCTTTTTATCTTAGGATTTTGATGTAGCTGTTAGATTTGAGGTTTTAATTGATTAAATATCTTGATTGAATGCTTTTGTTTCATTTATGCTTTTATGTATTTAATGCTTATAATCTCTTGATCAATGATTATTTTTTTTATTGGTCTGAATTTGTGCTTGGAAAAATCTGGTTTAGGCTAGAACTTAATTGCATGACTATTTGTAAGTTCTTGCATGAAAGTAGAGAATTCTCTTAAAAGCCCTTAAAAGAAATTGTGTAATGTCTTGCATGCTATTAAAATTTAGATAGAGATATCAGATTTATAACATTGCATGAGAGTTAATTGTGCTTGAAAGAGTCAGTTAATACCCTCACTTCTTGGCTTATGAAATATTTGCATGACAAATCTTGGTTGCTTTGGCTATAAGTCTAATTGGTCCTTATGATATTTCTCTCCTATTGTATCTCCATTTATCTTTTGCTTTCTAGGTTAGCTCTTTAATTTAACTTGTTTGCATTTAATTTCTTTCTCTAAATAAAGTTAAATGAGAGTAATTGTGGTACTTAAATGAATTAAAACTAATCCTTGTGGAGACATTATTCGATACTCGAAATCACTATATTAAAACTTGACCCGTACACTTGCGGTATTGCATTTTGCGCAACAGTTACAACATTAAATGCTTTGAGCTAGTGCAATAATCCAACAAATTTCTTCCAAATTGAATGATCTGCCAATGTGTAAAGGAAAGGAGTTACAATCTCATTTAAAAGTTATAAAAAAACATATTGGAGTTACACAAGAAGAAAATAGTCAATGCATTTAAATCCATATGGCTGGAATTTTTAATGTGTAACTGACGTGCATTTATTGCAAATGGCAATTTGTAACATATGTAGGAAAATTAAACACCAATATTTAGATCTAGCATGGAAATATGAGATATAATCTCAAAGGGTGAAAGAAACATCAAGAATCATAGAAAACTCATGCTCTCGGATTTCTCGATTTTCCAGTTCATATTACCAAATTAAAGATTTTTCACCCTTAAGTAAGATGAATTTGAAGAATATATAAAAGACAAAGTTGTAGATCAAACGAAGATCTATAAGATTTCATAAGACATCAACACGAAAATAATAACGAAAATGACACTTTTTTTTAGATTTATCTGAATTAACAGAATGTGACGGGATGAGCAAGAACAACAAATTTCAGAATGAAAATAAAGAAAAGAACAGCAACAATAGAAACATATTTTCGATCTAGAGCCTAAAGCTCTGATACCAAATGATAAGTAATCAAATTAGCTTTGATACCAAAATGATAAGTAACTCTTGAGTGGATCTAACAACCTTGCTAACAAACAAGACCTTTAGATCTAAAACCCCAAAATCAAGATGATTTCATCTCAAGGAAGAAGATAGAACGGATTTACCTTGATGACCAAGATCAAGAGTAGAGAAAACTTATTTTTAAAATCAAGATTCGAATCACTCTACAAGTAGTTTGATCAACGCTACTTGAATGATCATAGCATGCAAATCCAAATACAAGATATGCAAAGAAAGTTGTTCATGGCCTTTAGGCTCAAAAGACTCAATTTCATTGAAACATCATCAAAACAAATCTTTCTTTTACAAGGTATCTAGCTTGGTTATATATAGCCTCCAAATTAACCCTAAGAGTAATCTATTATCAACTTAAGAGTTGTAACTCTCAAGTACTTGAATACCATAACAACCACTAACTAAAAAGTAACCTAAAAGACATAAATGAAATGTTTAAAACTGAAATTACATGTAAATGAACCTTAAATTCGAGAATTGAAACTTCTATCAACCATTCTAGTTTTTGTAACTTCCCAAGGTGTAAATAAAACTATACTTGAAGTAACTTGAAGTGTAGTCCCATCAATTGATGCTTGACTTGCATTAAATGAAGTTTGATATGCATTTGAGTTCATTTAATGCAACTTGAGTTCATCATAAATTGAACCTTGGTGCATTTAATGCAACTCTATTTTGAGCTCTTCTTTATTCTTGACTAGCGTTGTAGGATTCATATCAATTCTCTTTTTTCGAGGTTGACCAGCATGTCGTTTGATGTTCGGAGGAAGAATTGGATAATCATCCATAGAAAATAAATTCGAGAATTGATCCACGTTGCTATACAACTCAATTAGGTTTGAGATCCAATAAAACTCATGAAAATATGAGTGAAATTCAAGGTTCCTTTGGCATAAAACAAGACATGCATGCTTACACGGAATCAAATCAGGATCCCAATGCCTACAAGTGCAACTCATAGTAAGAATGTTAACCTCGTCTTACTTGCTACGGTCATGTACCTCAAATAAAAATTAATCTATATAGTACAACTGAAACAAATATCATTAAAATACATTTACAAGACATATAATAGAGTAAATAAAAAGAAAAATTACATAAGAAAGGAATAACACAAACATCCATCGTCCGACCATCCTTCAAGGTCGAACGAAGAATGTCCTCAGCTCATGGAGAAAGTTCAGTCCTCCCTAAAATGGAAAGAAACTATTGATGCACAAATCTGGGCAAAGGAAACGCACTTGATTCACACGTGAAGCCAACAATGAATTTGTATTTTGGGGGAGCTATGTGGCCTGCAAAACAAAGAAAACATGCACACTGGTGTGGTGCTTGCCACAGCCAATCTGATGCTTAAGTCAGAGGGGAAAGAAGTGTAGCAAACTATTAGGGGCTGTTTGGGGCAAGAGTTATAATAATATGTGTTATAATAACCCGTGGAATACTCTGCACCTCAAACACAGACTATTATAACCTCAGACTAAACAACTCTGCATTTTAAACAATATTATATTATTTCACATACTATTATAACCCACAGACTATTATAACTCATGTTATTATAACACACTCAGTGCCCCAAACAGTCCCTTAGATATTTAAAACTAAGAATGAGTTACCTCCAATGGGGTTATAATGATGTATTTATATGAGGATGACCTAGGGTTTTCCTCTTTGCGAATTGGATTAGGTCTAGGATAGAGGTGGTGCCCTTTCTGGTATATTGGGCTAGAGATGTGGTGGTGTCACAATCGCACTTCTTTGGGACTCGTATAGTGATTGTGCGAGACTTACTCTCGCTCACGAGTAAGTAAGCCAATTCAAATTCGGATCGCAGAGAACGTTTTTAGAAAACGTTTTTAGTAAGCCAATTCATGTTCATAACCTTCACCCCCGTTCTTGGAAAACGTTTTTAGAAAACGGGGTTAGAGAAAGTTTTGGAAAATACTTTGAAAAAATATTTGAAAGCATGAATATCATACACTAGCAAGCAAGAAAGGGACAATAACGACATGACAGCATATAACCCAGGTAGGAAGATTTGACGACTAGTTGCATCCCCCTTTAATACACTATGGGGCAAAATGCCTATGACAAGTGTGAACATGCAAATGACGAGGAGTCATACGCCAACAAAAATACAAGGAAAGTAAACTACAATGCTAAATGAAAGACATATAATGAAAGTAAGGTAAAAAGGTGTTGGAATGGGCATGTGGCCATGGGCAACACCCCATGGACAAGCATCACCATGACATGTGGCGCACGTCTTCGTAAGCAAGAACTGGGTTGGTGATAATTCTCATTTATGAGAATTATTTGGCCTTTATACTTAGTTATTCTTGTTAATTTATGTGCGTTATTAGATAAAAAGGCTAGCAAAAAGTTGATTTAAATTAAATTATTGTTGGAAGCCTTTTAAATTAAGTAAGTGGAGAAAAGAAAGCAAATGAAAATGAAAACCACACTTATTTGATGTTTTTGTGCAGGAATTTGAAGAATGCAACAAAAATGCAATTGTAATTTTGGCAGATCTGGAAAACAATGTAACAGAAATGCAATTGCATTTCTGCAAAAATCTGGAAAATGCACCAAATACGAGATTAGCAAAATTTTGGAGATTTTAGGTCATTCTTCTCCACAAATTCAGTAAAGTAAGTTGACCCAAGATGCACATGAACACATATGGAAACCCTAGCCTATAAAGCTTATAAAAGAAGGAAGAAACATAGGCAAAGCATATGAGTCTTTCTCATACAAACATACCTTCGGGCTGCTGTTTTTCTTCTGTTTTGTTGCTGTTTTTTTCTTCTGTTTCCAACCCCTTTGAACTTCGAAACTCAGCCCTTCCTCAACGAATGTTGAAGGAATTGAAGGTTCAATTCCCTTTAAAAAAAGTGGAGTTGAGTCGATTGAGTAAAAAGTGAAAAAGAAGTTGTGTTCTTCTATTTCTAAGAATTTATTTTTTGTTTTATTTAAGTTATTTTCTTCTATTTTAGGAACTTAGTTGTTGTTGTATTTTCATTCATTTAGTGGTATTTCAAGATTCAAGCTATTTGTTTAAGTTTCATTATATTTTCGGCATTGAGTTCTTCATTCTTAATAAAATTTCTAACTTGTTTGAATTAATTTTCTTCTACCAATGTTTTATTCTAGTTTTATGTTCTTTAAGTTTTGGTTAAGTTATTTTTATTTCTACATTCTAGAATTTTATCTATTCTTTCTTTCATTCTCAATTATGTATTTTTATTACTTTAAAACTTTGTTTTTTACTTTTCCAATGATGAGCTAATTTTCCTTGGGGGTTCAAGTTGGTGAATGCCTTAAAGGAAAGATGTAAAGCTTAAAAGTACAAACCATCTAGTTAACACTTGAACTTTGTTTGTTTTTGTTGAATTAACGTTGGGTATAATATAAAAATTTTAGATTCATTTTATAAAAATTCAAAGATGGCCTTAGAGAATTTAAAATAAAGTTTTGGAATTTCAAAAAGCGTTGAAACTCTTCAATTTCCTGCAATAAAAGAAAAAGGTTATTGTCTCATCTCATTTTTGAGGTCGAAAATAATTAAAATTACCTTGATAATTTATTAAATCTTATCCTAAACAAATTATAATTGATTGAAAATTATATTGAGTTAATGAAAATTTAAATGAACTAATAATGGTTGATAAATGGAAGGAATGTAAAAAGATGTGAAATATAAAAAGTTTTGCATTTATTATAGAGTTTTCCAATCATCCACTAAAGGCAAGGAAGATATAGAGTTTTCCAATCATCCACGTTTAAAGAACATAAGAAAATAATATATTAAAGTGCATTTGAAAAAATTAAACTTTTTCAATTCCATAACAAACCTTTTCCAATTCCATAACAAATAATAATAAATGATCCATTATATTAGATTTCTACCAATTCTCTATAAATAGTTCCATGCAAAGAAACCTCATTACTAAGCCAAGAATCTTTGTTTTTCATTTGTGCCAAATCGATTGATTTAAGGTAAGTCTCAATCTTATATGACTACCTTCATTTTATTTTAAAATTTAAATTGTTGCATTGCATTATATTTGCAAAGTTATGTTAACAAAATGTAATTGTTCGTATTTTTTTTTGTTACCAAATCGATAAAGCATCTCTCTTGATCTTATGATGTTTTTGGGTTAAATTGTTTTTATTTGTAAAGCAAATCATGCTAAGCATACAATTATTGTGTTTCTTTAAATTTGTATCAAATTGATTCTTCTTTTTTTGATAGGTTGTAGGTTTGAATTTCCACCACATATATGATATAATATTCTAAAAAAATAAGGTTTTTTTAACCTACAATTTAGAATTATAATAGTCTATTTAAATTTTATTTTAAATTTGAATATAATACCTAAATTGGCCTTTAAATATTTTTAAATTTAAATAATTCCCAAGTATAAAGAGTGAAAATATCAGCACTGTTACACCACAATTAATTACCTACTTTTTTAATGAATGTGCTATTAATTCCAATCACACCCAACGTGACCTTTTTTTTTCCTTTAAATTAGTAAAAATCCCACATAACTTAATATTAATGTTAAGATTAAAAAAAAATTATAGTGCATAAGTATTTTGAAATTTATCAAACCTGATGTAACATCATAATTATTTTAACAATTTAAATAAGGTAATTGAGTAATAGTGGCTCTCAATCTCTTAATATTCTCACACTCCATTTACGTATACATGCTTAATTTGAGTAATTAAATTTAATAACTTCAACGCCTTTTAGCATTCCCACACTCTAAGAATATACATGCATGTTTTCTTTATTATTATTAAGCTACAAAATAAACCTATCTACCATATTTCAAAAAATAAAAATAAACCTATCTACCTTAAAAATCAAAACTTTTGTTTTTATAACTAATGGCTCTATTTTCTCAAAAAAAAAATAATAATAATAATTGTTTGGACCACCTTCTAAATATTTTCGTGCATTTATTGAGAGAAAAGAGTAATTGTTTTCCTTCCTAACAAATTGATTGATTTTTTTTTTTTTGAGTTCAACAAATTGATTGATTCAAGGTATATACTAATGTTATTATTCCTTTTGTCTTTATTTTACTGTAAACTTAAATTGTTGCATTGTATATCATTTGCAAAGTCATGTTAATTAACTGAATGCAACATTTTGATTTTCTTTTGTACCAAATCAATTTCACATCTCTCTCAATCTTATGACATTCTTGTTTACACGATATTTCAACAAAGAAAGAGAAATGAGACACGTATAAATGAATTTAATTTGTATTAATTTGGATGTAGTGGAGTACAATCTCTAATTTGTTCCTCTGATTCTTTCTCTCAAATGTACATCTGTTTCGAGGGCTTTGCAGCTTGTTCTCGAATGTAGATTTGTCTCGAGGGTTTTACAGCTTGTTCTCGAACGTGGATTTGTTTCGAGGGCTTTACAGCTTGTTCTCGAACGTGGATTTGTTTCGAGGGCTTTATAGCTGGTTCTCGAATGTAGATTTGTCTCGAGGGCTTTGTGGCTTGTTCTCGATCTTCCAAGTCTTCTAGTCTTCAAGGTTCTGGTTCAGAGAGTGTTTGATCTTCAAGAGTTTAGGGAGTCTTCTGGTCTTTGTTTCTGAATTCTCTCTAAGTTCTCTAGAGAATTTCAACTTCTGAACCTCCAAAATGGAGGAGGGGGCTCTATATTTATAGAATTCCCCAGGGCTCCCAGATGGGCTTGGGCTTGACTGTTGGACTGGGCCTGGTAGACTTTGGGTCAAAACTCCTCTAGACTGAGCCTTATTGACCTTGGGCCTAGACTTTGCTGGATTATGGCCTCCCATTTGGGCTTTGTCTAAAATCGGCCCAAATTTCATATAACCCAATTGCATATTTGGATTTGCCTTAATTTAATTTAGGGATACTTGCAAATTTAAATAATTCATAATTAAATAAATAATTTTGTCATTAATTTTAATTAATGACATGGCAATTTCTGATTGGCCAAAATTTCTATTCCAGCAATTCTTTTGGTACCAAATTACTTTTATTTGTAAAGAAAATAATGCTAGGATTATAAGTATTTTTTTATGTGTTAATTTGTACGAGATGATTCAAGATTTTTTTAGACTACAATTGTGATAGTTTATTTAAATTTCATTTTTTTTAATTTCAACCATTGTTGGATCCACATATTGCAAATATTTTTTAAAAAAATGTTTTCCAATTTAATTATATTTCAGAGTTGTTGTTGCAAAATTGTAAGCGTAATAGAGTATTTGCTAAAGATAATCTTTACAGAATAATTGGAGTTTCAAATTAGGTGTTAGTGGAAAATTTTGTGTTGTGAAGTACCAAACTAAGAAAGAATAACTTCTAGAGGCACTGAAATTCATTGTCATGTGAATGGAAGAAGTAATCTTCCAGTTTTTTTGTTTTAATTTATTTTTATAGGTTTATGATAAAGAAAAATTTAATATATCTCACATAATTAACATGCTATTATACATATATAATATATAAAATTAATAGAAATGTCACGTGCAACGCACGTGCTAAAAGACTAGTTCAATTCAAAAGCTCATTAGAACCAAAACCAACCCCAATTTACAAATATAAAATTTCCAAAACTATTCTCGTTATTATTCCACCGCATGATGTGTGCGATATGGAACCAACAAAATAAAGCATGGTTCAACATTCAAGACACTATCAATGAAAATTTAGAGCAATGAGGGTTAAATTACAAAAGGATTGAGACAAAAATCAGACTACATAGCAAAACTCCATCCACTAGGAGTTCACATTCAATAATCAAAATTGGAAATGCCCACAATGTGAACTTACAAATTGAACCCAAGAAGTAGGCTTTAAATGAATCTTCAACTCAAAGACTATTGTTGCGACCGAAAATTACAATAGGCTCCAAAGTTGTGTAGAATTTTTTTTTTTTTTTAATGATAACAAAGTTTGCGTAGAATTTAATCATAAAAAGAGAGAATTGCGAGAATGAAACCCATATATACGATTATAAAATCAGGGAAATGTTGGAGAATAAAGATGTTGTGGAATTTCACCTTTCCTAAAAAAATGTTTTAAACTTTGTTTTCTTTTAATTAAGCAAATAACATTTTTTTTTAAATATAGATTTTAACATTTATAAAAAACCTTTGGAAAGAAGAATATACAAAATTATACAATAAAACATAAAATTGACAAATACGTGCATAGCACGTGAGTTTGACTAGTAACAACAAAATAAGAGGTATGTTAATATAAAATATTAACAATTTTTTAAAATGAAAATTACATAAATCAATTTAAATTTATTAATATGATAAATTATATAATACTATTTTATTAATTAATCTATTATTTATATTTGACATTGGAAATTATTTTATTAATTATAAGGGAAAATATGCATAATTCGATATATCAACTTGCATTACAACTTACAAGTAAGAACTAGTAGGCTTGAATAGGTCAGGCCGCCAGGCCGTCCAATGGGCCATCAATCTAGTATTAAAAAAATAAAAATAAAATAACAAGTTTTGGCTATAGCAACTTTGAGCTTGAATCCACACCAAATAACTATTATCCATCTCAACAAAAGGTTTAATAAGTTTGTGGAGCCCACAATAAAAAGTTGAAGTAGGAGTTAATAAGTTTGTGGGACCCACAAATAGATTTAAAAGGTCTTGAGGCCAAACAAAGAGTTGAGTGGAGTTATTAACTCCACTCTACCCAACTCCTCAATCTAAACACCTCCTAAAGATCATGACCTAATGAGATGTATTTATTAATAGGGTCCATATGTTGGTCATACGAGTCATATTTGTAATTATTTTTGTAATTTTTTTCAAAATTTTTGGTATAGGATGACCTAAGAGCAATATTGTAATTTTCATCATAATTATCAAAATTCTAAATTAGATGTTGCAAGGTCATCTTTTTATATTAGACAATATGAGTTTAGATTAAATAAATTCATAATTATATTGACATGTACAAATGTTTCATATCCCCTTTAATTTTGTAACTAATTTTCAATAATATATATATATGATGATTGAAAATGGTCAATCAGAAAATTAAAACCTAACTTAAATAAACCGAAACTATAAGTCTTATTTACTAGTTGAAATATGTTTCACTAATTTTCACAACTATAAATCTTATTTACTAGTTGAAACATGTTTTACTCATTTTCATAACTTTCTAGAAATATTTTGATTAACATTGACATTTTCATTTAAATATTACTTATATTTTGAATATAATGAATAAAAATGGTCTATTACATTTTAAATTCATAATTAAAATCTCATTTAATAATTAAAACATTTTTCATTAATTTTAATATTTTTTCTAAAATTTTCGCTGACATCAACATTTCAATATAAGTATTATATATATTTTTAATATAATTATTAAAAGTGATCAATTATAGTTTAATTAAGGCTAAATTATAGAAAATACCCATGAACTTTCAAAAGTTTCATTAATACCCTTAAACTTAAAAAAAAAAGTTAAAAAATACTCTTACCGTTAGTTCTAGATGGAAACTGTTAGTACTTTATTTCAAAAATACCCCTAAACTTTCAAAAGTTTCATTAATACCCTTAAACTTTAAAAAAAAATTCAAAAATACCCTTACCATTAGTATATGGACAGAAATCGTTAGTACCTCGTTTTAAAATACTCCTGAACTTTCAAAAGTTGTATTAATATCCTTAACCTTTAAAAAAAGGTTATAAAATGCCCTTACCATGTTGGGATTTATGCCCTAAGCCTCATAATTAATAATTTATTTAATAATTAATAATAATTTTGATTATTTTATTTGCAATATAATATTATCCATTATATGAAAAATCCAAGGTTATTAGTGTTATCTTGAACAGTATGTGGTTGACATACGAGAGGATCATGTTCAAGAAATAACCTAAAGGGTTATAGTATATGGATAAGGTTGGGTGCTTTATCATGATAACACTATTGATACGGTCCACTCTGTAATAGTTACAAATGATTTGATCCAAATCATTCATGTGGAGACATGTGAGTGGGAGTATCTTATACAATGAGTTTGTATAAGACTAGACCACGAAATATTTAATCTCTCTTTATAAATCCGTTAATTTAGAAGATTAATATTTCATCAGGATGATCATATGCGACTTGATCTTAATCTTGAGTGAGTTATAAATTTCTGCCTGTGAAGGCTTGTCCTTTGATTTGCATGGGTAAGAGTGGCTTTTGTAGTCGATTCAATATGCATACCATTCTGGGGACTTGACTAAATAGGGAGCTGAGAACATAATCTTACAAGATGGAATTCACTCATTCTCATATAGGGTAAGTAGATGAGTAGTTCCCTTAAGTGCTGATTTCGGGACTTGAACCATGGGGCCCCACCCTCTCACTGGCCCGAGAGGGACTTAGTTTATAATTAGATTATAAACAGATTGTTCATTAGAGGATCAGTGGTACTTAAGGTGCAAGATGTAATTATAGGGGTAGAACGGGCTTTTGATCCATCTGTAATTACGAACAACTCGTGAATGATCGACTTGCATGTAATGATTATATCTATGGATACAACTTGTCCTACAGTGCATGAGAGTGCAACTCTAGGTCTATAGTGGAGTGACCTATAGTTAATGAATGAAAATTAATTAATTAAAGAGTTTAATTAATTAATTTTGTATCATTGGAGCTTATAATCTGTAGGTCCATAAGGTCCACTTTCTAGCTCATAGTAACACTAAAATATCAATTTAGTTGAAAGAAAATTTTGAAATGTTTAAATTAATATTAATTTGAAGTGTTCAAATTAATATTTAATATTATATATATATTAAAAATAAAAGAGGAAAATATATTTATTGTATTTGATACATTAAATATTAAAATTTGAAATGTTCAAATTTAATATTTAATTTGAAGTGTTCCAATTAATATTTAATATATTAGATATATTAAATATAAAAGAAGAAAATATATTTATTGTATTTGATACATTAAATATTAAAATAATTAATGTATATTTGATACATTAAATAAAAGATATTTATAGAATTTGAATAAGATTCATATAAATAAATATCGTAGGAGATTTGAATGAGATTCAAATAAATATAAGATATATTTTAATATATTAGATATTAAAATATAATATTTTAATTATGACAAAGATTTTCCCACAACACATATCTCCTCAACAGAGAATTAGATAATTCTCTCTAGACCTCTTCATCTCTAATCCTTTGTGGATTTTCTTTCAAAAGGCTCCTACAAGCTTTGGTCCTGTGTTCGAGTCATAGCCAAGAAGACTTTGTGGAAGAGATAAAGATCCGCCAGAATATTCTCCATAATATTTATCTCAAAAGTAAGTTTTCTTAATTAATATTATTTTTAGTTTAATTTTAAATAAAATCAAAGACGATCCAATGCTTTCGTTGCGAGATGAAGAGTTCATTCCTAACAATTGGTATCATAGTCATACCCTTGAGCCGTGGTCGGTAGAATCCTCGGGTGTTGAACAAAGGAGGCGAGCCTTGAAGGCGTAGTCATGGTGGAGATCCGTGGTAGAAAGCTCTATCAGATAGGCTGTGTGCTCTGGTAAAGGAGTTGGCCTGGATTGGTGGTGTGCTCCAGTAAAGGAGTTGGCCAGGATAAGAGCTAGACGGATAGATGACTATTTGAGGAGGAGGCTCAGATGGTACTTTGTTCGAGGGGAGGATTGTTGGGAGTGCGATCAAAGTCCCACATCGGCTAGATAAGGGGAAGATCATAGGTTTATAAGTGATGGACACTACCTCCATTGGTATGAGGCCTTTTGGGGGAAACTAAAAGCAAAGCCTTTTGGGCATCGAGGGTCGTTGTCCCTAACATACCATTAGTATATGGACGAAAACCATTTATTCCTCCTATTTATTTAAAGTTAAAAAAGGAAAAAAAAAATAGAGAAGTGTTAGGCCATAAATGGTTTTCGTCCATATACTGACTGTAATGGCATTTTTTAACTTTTTTTTCAAGGTTAAAAGTATTAATACAACTTCTGAAAGTTCAGGGGTATTTTAAAATAAAGTACTAATGATTTCTGTCCATATACTAATGGTAAGGGTATTTTTGAACTTTTTTTTGAAAGTTTAAAGGTATTAATGATAATTTAAACAATTTTCATAATTTTTTCAAAATTTCTGCTGGCATTGACATTTTTATCGACATTTACATATAGATATTATATATATATTTAGATATGGTGATTAAAAATGGACAATTATAGTCTAATTAAGGCACAATTAAAGTTTTATTTATTAATTTAAATCATTTCCATCTATTTTCACATTCATAAATTTTTTCGAAATTTTCAACATTTTGAACTTTGAATATAACATGTCTTAAATCAAAATGGATAAGATTTTAATTTTTTTTTTCCCAGAAAAACAACAGACACCATAGTAAAATAATTGTTTATTTGTTAGAAGTTAAAAATATTTACACAAATAATTCAAGTGTAGCATTGTCCATCTTAAGTCCAATTAACCTATAGATAATTTCTAGGTCTTTTAGATGCTAAAATACTCTATTGTCAATTTTGATGCATACTTAAAATTGAGTTAAGAATTCAATGACAAAACATTCATATCTTATTGACCAACATGAATATAACTTGATAGTTAAAACATTTGTACTTCTTTTAAGAAATGACAAGTTCAAATTTTCACTTCGCATTTATGATGTAAAAATCTAAAAGGAAAAAAAGAACTCATGGTGACATCTCATCTCTTACCTGCTTTCAAAGAACTTCTCATCTGCTATGTTAGCTGTTTTAGAACAAAATGAAATAAAATCATTAACTTTGCAGTCAAATAAGCAATGCAACTTTGAATTATGGAACTGCCAAGCAAATTATATAAATATTGTTGGGCTCAGGCAGTGTCTATCTCTACATCTCACATAGAAAATTGCTCTCTTCTACTGATTGTAACTAGAAAAATTTACACGTCCTCTTCCCATCTATCAGTCCTAATGCACATGAACTAAGAGTACATTTGAAAAAAATATAATCAACTCATGCAGTTCTACAAGTGGTTGGTGTGGTTAAAAAAATGGTACTACTTGGTGGCTACGGTGTTTTTCTCGCTCGAAACTCCATTTTCGACTTGGTTGTCGAATCCATGGTAAGGTACTTCGACCATGGGTTGTGGCAAAGGACGATCCTGAAAGTCCTCTGGAAAGAATTCGAAATCAGGGCCGAAGTTGAACTTGACAACACAATTTGGTTGATTAGGTAGTGTGTACATGGAGGCTGCAGGATAATAGCGACCTCCATTCAGATCCGTAAAAGCAACACCTTGGCATACTCCGTTTTTGAAGAATGAAATCTCGCTTCCTGCACAACGAATGTCGAACACATCATGTAACTTCAGAGAGGAGATGATACTTCAATCAAGAATTAAACTGGCAATCAAAAAAAAAAAAAGAATAAAACTAGGAACAAGGGAAAGAAGAAACGAGAATGAAAAGCATAAGGCAAAATGCAACAGATTGCTGGGGCATCTATCACTAGTTCCTAATCCTCAATTAATCACTATATAACCAAATTGGCAGTTGACTCATAATGTCAAGAATGGTTGGTTAAATTACTTATAAATTGTAACAAACACCTACTTCGATAACGAAAAAATAGCACATATTGAAACATTTGACAAGGAAAAATAGAATCACTTTTGCCAGAAGCTTATTAAAAGATAATAGATGTGACCCAAAAGAACAGACAGGAGAAATAGGAAACATTAGATGCACACCATATCAGTTTATGAGACCAAAGAGCCCTCTAAGTGGATACTCCAACTCTGCACTAGAAGGGATTGATTAATGTTGAAATTAAAACAATTCAGCACCCAACTGATACAAAACTCAAGTACTTAACTCAAATTAAAATAAATGCAACTTCATTCATTACTGAGAAAATAGCCAAATAGGCTAACCCCTCTACACCCTCTTGACCAAACTGCTCCTCCCTCACACCCCTTCACTACTATTATTTACTTACACTACTGTTAATAAGCTAACACCTCTCTCCCAACTCATAGCCCCCTTCCTGTCCCCTCTTGACCCACTTCCATGGAGTGTTTATTCCTCTTGGAGTAAGGACATGTTTGGGAATGATTTTGGAATAACCAAAATCACTTTTGTCATGTCCTTTTTAGTGGAAAATGGCATGACAAAAGTGATTTTGGCCATTCGAAAATCACTCCCCAAACATGCCCCAAGTTAACTGAACGGTTGGCTTGGGTTTTATCACCTACTAAAAATCCAATTTGTAGACATTTGAAGTATCAAATAAGTAGGAAACAGCATGCGCCTGGTATTTAATACAATATCTGATACTTCAGAGATTTTTTTCCTATAAAAGTTGCATATGTTTGTGTTTAACTTATTAATCTGGATATCCTAATTTTGTAAGTCACTTTTCTTATTATGTCGTCTCTCAAATTGATATTGCAATACAGTTCAACTATGAAATTCTCTCTCATAAAAGTTGCATATGTTTATGTGTTTAACTTATTGATCTGGATATCCTAATTTTATAAGTCACTTTTCTTATTATGCACGGTAAAATGCCGTCTCTCAAATTGTTATTGCAGCACAGTTCAACTACGAAATTCTCTCTTCCAACCAAGGAAACTAACCCCCCCCACCCCCCGGGCGCGGACAAAATAAATAGAGAAAAAGAACGTTTCTCCTCAAATGCAGAACCATACATAGTGTCCAAATTAGTTAAGAATCTCCCAACTATGTCAGTGTCAAATGACTCAAATTTAGGTGAAAACACAAACAGATGCAACACATAATCCTAGAAGAGTCTTAATTTAAGATGAATGTCGATAAGGCCTATAAATTTACTGTAGCAACTTCAAGTTTTTTTAATACACACACACATACATATACATATTAAAAAAAAAGCTATATTTTCATGATTGATCAATTGCAGACTGCAGCTCAAGGGCAGCCTACTTCAGGGGCAGAAATTGGCTGAAACCTCAGCCCTGCTTGCAAGCCAGTGAGACCTTGCCTCATGGGCCAAAACTGTGTTTTTTTTTTCTTCATCACTTGTATTGTATCACAGGGCAGCAGAACTGGCTACTAGGAAATCCTAAAAGCAGTCTAAATATTAGGAACCGCAACACTTTGCCTAACTAACTTGGACAACCAAATTGAAAGTCGAAAAAGAACATAGCATATCAAAAGCACAAGTTAAGAGGAAACGAACTATTTATATAACAGTCAAGATGCAGTTGCAATGTTTTCCATGGTGCTTGCATATAAAATATAACAGAACCTCAACTACTACACTTAAAAGAAAAATGAACATAGAATGCATCACTTGTCAGCATTTAGTAAAGCAATCCAACATACCAGGAACTACTTTAGGTGGCTCCTCTTTCCCTTCAGGAGCACAAATGTACCTCTGCCCCTTATACCAAACAAAATGTGGCGGCTTGGGCGCATATAAAGCCCCATCAGGCAAATTGATATAAAAACCAATAACATCACCTTCCTTATATCCCTCCTCTCCATATTTCTCTCTTAAAGCCTTATGCACCTTACTTCCATCAATATCTCTGTACCCAAAACTATTCCCGTCGTACCCGACCGGAGCCTGCAAGTCCCCTTTCTCCGTCGACCACCCGAGCCGGGTATGCCCTGTTTCCCCTAAGCTTACAACCTTGATTTCAAAATACCATGCCCCTTCCTCCACCCCTCTAGTGGCCCTCACCATTCTATACCCCTTTGTACTACCAGCACTCATTCTGTCATCACTCAATTCAACTTTCTCCGCCTTGTAAACCTTTGACAAACATATTTGCATATCGGAATTGTCGTCCCCTTTATCGGGGAACCTCGGAACTGGAGTGATCAAGACGGGGTCCTCAGTTGGGGCATTGTGATTGTTATTAGCTTTGTTCTTCTTTTTCCCCTTCCGGGTCGACTTCGTAACCCAAACATTATTGTTCTTCTTCTTCGATTTCTTTGGATTCAAAGCCGTTGCCGCCGGTGCAGCATTGCAACTGGCTGACCCGTTGTTCTTAGCCGCGGTGGATTCCGGCAATGGCGATTTGTCCTCCCCCGCAGGTTGGTTAAGCGACGACAATTGCTTCTGCTTTTTCGGAGGTGGGTCTTCATCGTCGTCGTCATTCCCAGGGGACTTTGCCAATTTAGCGGATTTCTCAGTGTCATCGGAGGCGGGTTCTTCTTCGGAGATTTCTTCAGAGGCATCGGGTGGGTCTTGTCTGGTACCGTCCTGGGGCTCTGTTGACGAGCCGCTAACATTCGCATCCATTGGTGGATCAGCGAGCTCCGATGGGTCGATCTCGGCAGCGCGAACGGACTCGTCTTCTTCATCGTCTTCGTCTCTGTAAGTGGAACGGAGGGAATCCATGAGAATGAGCTCCGATAGGGTTTGAAAATTGGGCAGAACTGGGGAAGGAGGATATTGATGGTCGTTTACATACGTTTCTGCTAACAGAGAGCTTGAGAATTTCCGGGAAATTTTTGACGAACCATGAAAGGAAAGATGGAGAAGACGATTGGAATTAGACTCTCGACGGATAGGGCCGAGGGGTTGCAGGGACAAAATTTTTTGGGTACTTTTCAAGTCTCCCTCTCTTCCAAAATTCAAAAAGATTCTAAAATGGTTTTTAAATGTGCTTTTAGTTTTAATAAAATTTGTTAAAAATGAAAATGTTGAATTATAATTTATAACTTTTAGGAGTCATGGATTTCTGAAATCTTCATATATCCAGAATCTTTAAATTATCATGTTTGTTTTGCAGGAAAATTTATAAAGATGTCTGAAAATATTTAGATAATCATATTTGTTTTGCAGAATTTATGTATGAAAATGTCTTAAGACTATGTGTTATACCAATAATGTCCTTGCTAACATTTACATAATTTATTTATTAATTTAATATAATTAAATTGATATTACATGCATTTTGATGTTTGTTAATTTATATTATATTTGTATATCAATTTATTTTATACTAATATTTATGTGTTATTTTGTAGAACAAATTAACTTATATTAGTTTATTAGTGCATAAATACATTAATTTATTTTTAAATAAAAATAAAAATGTAAAATATAGAAAATTGATAAGGGGCAAAAATGTCATTAGTGAATACCCTCAACATAGGAATCTTAAAAACTTATGTTTCAAAAAAGCATCCAAATTTAATCAAATACACCCCGAATGGGCATCTAGGATACCCAGGCATCTTGATATGCCAAGGTATCTTACATTTCTACAAAACAAACAAAGTAATCTAGATGCTCATTCCATGGGAATATTGGATTACCACGAAACAAACGGCCCCTTAGTTTCATACATACTTGAACTGTCGTGTCTACTTTTTTTTTCTTATTACAACTAATGTGACGTAGAGATTTGAACTTTTGACTTATGGGACATAAAAGTGAGTAGATACCCTTTATGTTCATATTAGTGAATGTTGTGCCTAATTAGTCCTAAAACTTTTAGAATTTTTGATTATGTATATTTAGGTTTTAAACTATGTTTCTATATAATCTTTACATGATTGAATATAGTTTAGTAGATAAAATATTTATTATCTTTCTTAAGATTAAAGGATATATCTCTCACTCCATATTTGTTGGAAAAAAAAAAAAAACCACACCTGACATGTTCATTAGATAATTTTTGGTTGGATTGATTGTGATGGACCATGACTAATTTGCATGTAAGGTCACGTTTTATTAATGTTGTAACAACATAAATTTATAGAAGCATAACTTAAACTACTATGGGTTGACCTAGTGATCAATATGAAGGGAATAATCGAATTAAACCCACAGAGGAAGCATAGGAATCGTCTTTGATTTATTTAGAATTAAACTAAAATACAAAGGTTAAGCAATAAATACCTTGAAAATAATATTATGGAGAATATTCTGGCGGATCTTTATCTTTTCCACAAAGTCTTCCTAGCTATGACTCGAACACAGGATCAAGGCTTGTGGGAGCCTCTTGAAAGAAAATCCCCAAGGGATTGGAGAGGAAGAGGTCTAGAAAGAATTCTCTAATTCTCTCTATTGAGGAGATGTGTGTTGTACTGAATGAGTCAACCCAAAGGTCCTATTTATAGTGACCAAGGGAAAATCTTTATCATAATTAAAATATTATATTTTAATATCTAATATATTAAAATATATATTGTATTTATTTGAATCTCATTCAAATCTCCTACGATATTTATTTATTTGAATCTTATTCAAATTCTATAAATATCTTTTATTTAAAATATCAAATATACATTAATTATTTTAATATTTAATGTATCAAATACAATAAATATATTTTCCTCTTTTATATTTAATATATCTAATATATTAAATATTAATTTGAACACTTCAAATTAAATTTTCTTTCAACTAAATTGATCTTTTAGTGTTACTATGAGCTAGCAAGGGGACCTTATGGACCTACAGATTATAAGCTCCAATGATACAAAATTAATTAATTAAACTCTTTAATTAATCAATTTTCATTCATTAACTCTAGGGTCACTCCACTATAGACCTAAAGTTGCACTCTTATGCACTGTAGGACAAGTTGTGTTCATTGATATAATCACTACATGCAAGTCGATCATTCACGAGTTGTTCGTAATTACAACTAGGTCAAAAGTCCGTTTTACCCTTATAATTACATCTTGCACCTTAAGTACCACTGATCCTCTAATGAACAATTTGTTTATAATATAATTATAAACCAAGTCCCTCTCGGGCCAATGAGAGGGTGGGGCCCCATTGTTCAAGTCCCGAAATCAGCACTTAAGGGAACTACTCATCTACTTACCCTATATGGGAATGAGTGAATTCCATCTTGTGAGATTATGTTCCCAGCTCCCTATTTGGTCAAGTCCCCAAAATGGTAGGCATATTGAATCGGCTACAAAAGCCACTCTCACCCATGCAAATCAAAGGACAAACCCTCACAGGCAGGAGTTCATAACTCACTCAAGATTAAGATCGAGTCGCATATGATCATCCTGATGAAATATTAATCTTCTCAATTAACGGATTTATAAAGAGATATTAAATATTTCATCGTCCAGTCTTATACAAACTCATTGTATAAGATACCCCCACTCACATGTCTCCACATGAATGATTTGGATCAAATCATTTGTAACTATTACAAAGTGGGCCGTATCAATAGTGTTACCAGGATAAGGCACCCAACCTTATCCATATACTATGACCCTTTAGGTTATTTCTTGAACATGATCCTCTTGTATGTCACCACATACTGTTCAAGATTACACTAATAACCTTGGATTTTTCAGATAATGGATAATATTATATTGCAAATAAAATAATCAAAATTATTATTAATTATTAAATAAATTATTAATTACGAGGTTTTAGGGCATAAATCCCAACACAATAAGGGTCATGTAAAATAATAAAGGACTTGAATGAGTTCAAGTCATGGTGGCCATCTATTTAGGATTTAATATTGTACAATCAAGCAGTTGTTCTATGAGAATAGTCAACGTGTATTTAAGCTGGCACAGACACTTAAGGATTAAAAAAATAGAAACATAACTTACTGTTCACACGAGATATTCGAAGAAATTTAGTTTGTGGAAATGAACTTAATTTTATTGAATTTGTATATGTGTTACAGTCTCTAATACAATCATTTGATGCTTTCTCTTATAATGTAAATTTTGATCCAAGAGCTTGCAAGCTTGTTCTCAAATCGAGGGAGATGAAATCTTCAACTCGTAGCAAACGATTGATTTCCTAAAGTCTTCTAGTCTTCGAATCTTTTGAGTATTGAATCTTCGTAATTCCAAGTCTTGGATTTTCTCAATTCTCTAGATTCTCTGGCTTCTAACTCTTCATGGATACCCAAATAGAGGATGACATCTTTTATTTATAAAGTTTGATAGACGTTTGGGCTTGGTTGACTCTGGGCCCAACTTTTGGACTTGGATTTATTTGAACTTAACTCAATACATTTCAGTTGGCTTGGATGACCGAATCCATTTTCAGTGATCTCTGTTAAATTAGCTTCAGGTCCAACTGTTACGTGACATAATTTGATTGGACTAACTTAAGTTGTCTGATAAATCAATATTAGAAAGGTGACATTATTTGATTTGCCAATTTTGCATGTCTTTAAATTTAATTTGAGGACACGTGTAAAATTGTAATTGGTCCCAAATGTATTGATATATATCTTTATCATTAATTTAAATTAAAAACAAAATCAATTTATATCCCTAAACTTTGGAGGTTGTATCACTTAAAACCCCAAACCAATAATTGTATCAATTAAAACCCTAAACTTTCATAAATAAATTAATTTAGACCCTACGTTAAAATTTCGTTTTAAAACTGTTAATACATAACTTTTACACATGTATAATACTTTCTTAAACATGAAGGGATTAACATAAATTAGGGAGAAATGCTAGAATCAAATAGATAGTAGTGATTTTCCATTAATACGAGCGATTTTCATTTGCTCACGTCTTCCTCTATTTTTCTCTACTTATTTAGAAAGAATTGTGTGATAAATTTCTCCTTTGGTAGGACTTTGGAAGAAGAACAATTTTATTCCGGTGATTTTGAGTTGATTTTAAATGGAATCAAGTGAAAATAGCTAAAACTCACTAAGGGTGGGTCTAAATTGATTCACTAATGAAAGTTTAGGGTTTAAATTGATACCATTATTAATTTGAGGTTTTAATTGAAACAACTCCTAAAGTTTAGGGATATAAATTGATTTTTTCCCTTTAAATTAATGACATGACAATTTGTGATTAGTCAAAATTTATTATTCAACATACAATTCAAGAACGTAATTGAAATTTAAAATTGTTAAAAAAAATGAAAATTAAAAAAAAATGCAGGGTTTTAAAGGTTGCACACTTGGCTCTAGGATTGGATTATGGGTTGGCCCAAACTTTGCTTTAGATTGATCCAGATTCAAACACAAGTGATTTATATCCAATCTAAAGAAGTGACAATCTGACTTGTTAAATTTTAACTATTAGATCGAGCTTGAGTTAGATATCAGACAACGACTTTACTTATGAACTCAACTTTGATGAGCTCTCCACAATCAAAATGGAAAATGATTAAGCCTAAGGGCTGTTTGGGACAAGAATTATAATAACCTGTGTGGTACTCTGCACCCCAAATGCAGACTATTATAACCCTAGACTAAACAACTCTGTATTTTAAACAATATTATATTATTTCACTGATTATTATAACTCACAGACTATTATAACTCATGTTATTATAACCCACTTAGTGTCCCAAACAGTTCCTAAGTGAATTCGACTCGCCATTCTCACTAAGTTGAATTCATAGGAAGAGGTTGTCTTTGTCAAGTACAAGCGCGATAACAATGGAATCGCCCATCGTTTGGCCAGATTAGGAGCATAGTGTGTTTCTCCCCAATTTTTTAACAAGTCGTCTTCTTCTTCCTCTCACGAAGATGATTCGATTTTTTTGTGTAATGGTTTATTCCTCTACTATTAATGAGAAAAGTAGTTGTATTTGTTCTGTTGGCTTTTAATGAAATTCCTTCTTTTAAAAAAAATTAAAATAATAATAAATAAAATGAGGGGTTAACCTACATTATGAATTACATCTTTGTCTAAGTAGATTCCCACTAATCTTTTTTTTTTTTTAATGAAAAGATAAAATAAACTAAAGAAGAAATCATAGACAGCTTAGGTTCATAAATACCTTACAAGGCAGGTGCACTAATCCTAGTTGTCTTAGTAGAGTGCCACTAATCCATTTATTTCTCTTTGAAATGAGAGTGCCACTAATCCTAGCTGCCTTTTGTCTTTCACAAAATTGTAATTGATAGTCAAATGTCTATATTTTATTATTAAGGTGTAAAAAAGATTTAATTTTTTTTTAATTATTCAACCATGTTTAACTTAAATAATTATTTTTTAAAAGCAAAACTTATATAATTCACATTTTTTTTTGCTTTAAATCAAAAAGAAAAAGAAAGAAAAGGCTAGATTTATGGGAAATTTCATTCAGTTAGTTTAAATACGCAGTGTAATTGTTCATTGTTCTCATCAATTAAAATAAATAAAGGGAGTCATTTATGCGATAAAAGCCAATCAAGAAATTCATTATATATATATATATATATATTGACATACATTATATATATATATATTTTTTAAAGATCGTTTAGTTTTGTTTATTTATTTATTTATTTTGTAGTGGAAAATGATGTAAGGGAATATCAAATCAAAGAATATAGCTTATAAAAATTAAAAGATTATTTTATAAAAAATATATTCTATGTAAGGCACATCCATCCAATAATGTGGAAGGTTCATTAAACATAACTACAAAATATGACCCTTCCATAACAAGATATGCTTCTAATGTGAATAAAAAGTAACTCGTCAAACGGAACTACATTTAACATCAAGAAAATTGCTAAATAAAAGGAGTCTCGGGCCAATATATAATAAGTGCCACTTCCCTCTTGATAGGGATGTTCACGGGATGGGACGAGGCGGGGGTGAGATGGCTTTCCTATCTTCGTCTTTGCCCCCCCAGTTAAATTTCCATCTCTACGAAATTCTCAGTTAAATTTTGTGGGAATTCCTTGCAGTGAATTTGTAGGGATCGAGTTTCCATTAGAAATTATTCTCTGTTTATTTTTTTTTTAAATCTCAATTTAATTAAATAATTATTTTGATAAAATTTTCAATTAGATAGTTAATTATTCATAAAAAAAAAAATATCAATTAATTTTCAATTAGATAGTTAATTATTTACATAAAATTTTCATTTAAATGGTTGATTTCCTATGAAAAATCTCCATTTAAAGATAAAATTCTTAAACCTCTTAAGAGAAACAAAATAATATTTCATATCAAATTATCTAATTATCCATACATATAATTCAAATGTTTAACCATATAATTCAAACATATCCAATTATCTAAAGCATTAAACAATAAAACTTTAAATGTATGTATGTATATATATATATATATTAAAATTTTAAAAATAATAATAATAAAAAAGATAAATGGTTTGAAAACGTTATATATAGATATTAAAAATAAATAAATAATAAATAATGAAAAGATAAGTAGGGTGAGGACGAGAAACGTCCCCATTTAGCTCGTGAAAAATTTTGTCCTCCACTTCCTTTCCTATTCCCCACCTAAACAGGATTTCTTGTCACCACAAGAAAAACGGACATCCTTATCTCTTGTGGTCACAAATATAAGTATAACTAATTGTTGGGTTTTATGTCCTAAAACTCGTGGTTTTGTAAGCTGAATGTATATTCTATTTTGCAATAAAGTTGTTATTGAAGTTTATACAGTAAAGTTGTTATTGAATAAAGTGAATTGTGTATTCCATAACCAAAATCCAATGAACTAAGAACCCTTGACTATAAGATGTATACTTGAACTTTATGTATGACATCAAAGTGGATCAAGTTCAAGTAATAGCCAGAACGGTCTATAGTATGGGGATAGGGCTGGGTACCTTATCCTGGGGACACTATGGACGCGACCCACTTTGTATAGTACTAACGATGTCATCCTGAATCGTTCATGTGGAGACATGAAAGTGGGAGCGTTCTATGCAATGAGTTTGCATAAGACTGGACCGCGAAATAGTCACTTAGACTTTTTTAACTTCGTTTACTGTTTTAACTGACTATTTTCATACGATGACCTAGGTAACTCGATCTTAATCCTGAGTGTGCTATGAACTCCTGTTTATTCGGGATTATCCTTAGATTTGCATGGGTGAGAGTGGCCTGAGATCGTCGACTCAATAAGCCTCCCATTTTGGGGATAAGACCGAGTAGATAGTTGTGAACATAGTCATGCGAGATGGAATTCACTTCTACCCGCTTTAGGGTTTAGTAGAGAGGTTGTTCCCTTAAGTGATGACTCCGGGTCTTGAACAATGGGCCCACCCTCTCATTGGCCCGAGAGGGATTTGGTTTGTTGGTTGGACCACAAACCAATTGTTCATTAGAGGATCAATGAGACTTAAGGAACAAGAAGTAATTACAGGAGTTAAACGGTTTATTTGACCCAGCTGTAATTACGAACAACCTGTGAATGATCGACTTACTAATCATGGTTATATCGAGTGGACAGAAATATAACTACAGTGAGGAGAGTGCAGCCACTGGGCTTTAGTGGAGTGTCCCGGTGGTTAACGAATGTTGATTAGCTAGGCTAAAGAGTTTGGCCGGTTAATCTCGTATCGTTGGAGCTCATGATCTATAAGTCCATTAGGTTCCCCTTACTAGCTCAGACTAAGCCTTGTAAACAATTTGAGAGAAAAGAATTTGAATTGTTCAAATTCGATTTTGGGAGAAAACGTTAATTATATGCGATATACTTAACGTTTCATAGCTTAATTATGAATTAAAATATGATAAAGAAGAGGTGAACATATTTAAATTTGATTTAAATATTGGTTCGGTTTAAAACATGAATAGGGATTCATGTTCGAACGTTCGATTTGAGAAATCGGGATTGGTCCAATTATTTAATTTGATATTTGATATTAAATTAAATAATTATTTAAAATTAATTAAATTGTTTAATTAATTAAAAATTTATTTTAATTTAAAATTAATTTTATATTAATTTTGAATTAAAATTAAAAGAGAATTCAAATTCATTTAGGAATGAATTTTGGACCAAATTCATAAATTGATGAACAAGCTTCTTGCCTTTTCAAATTCATCAAAATTGCCCACCTCCTACTTGAATTATCCTCATCATCTATGTGTTGTCAAGTTTAGAAAGCTTGATGAAGCTTGTTAATAGCTTTAATTAGCAAAGAAACACCATGGGTAAGTGGAATTTTGCATAAAATTAGGGAATTTTTCGGTTTTAGACTTTTGCTCTCTCTCTAAAAAATTCTCTCAATTAAGGATCACACAATCCGTTTCAAGGCTTGAGGATAGTAGGGAAGACTCTAGAGGAGGTCCACAATTGGTTTGTGTTCAAATAAAGCCCACGGATTGCTTCAATTTTGAGCTTCAAAGGTAGTGTTCTTACTTCTCTGTTTTTTTTTTTTTTTCAATTTTGAGCATGTTTTTAGTTTGGTAAAATTGATCAAATTAGAGTGTTTAAGATCCAAAATTGCTTCCACTTTCTTAATATTAACTCTTTCACTAATATTTTTATCCAGCACAGACGAGGTATCACGTACATTTTAAAGCACCTCGTATTATAATTGATGTAGTTTTAAGTAAACATAAAGCAATAACATGATAAACCAAGAAGTCTCCAACCCTGTTGTTAAGAATAGCGAGCTACTATTCTCATTAACAAGATTTAACTAGCTAGACAACTATATGGAAGAGAAATAGTAAATATCTGTTGAGCTATCAAGAAAGTAATAATTCCTAGAGAGAGTAATAATGGACCTCAATGAAAACAAGCGAAATTATTGGTAATGTCATAAAGACAATTATAGGCTATTTGGCCCCATGTTTTGGAAGCAGAATCTTGGGGGGTTTGTTCTTAGGGATTCTGAAGTCTGGGAATCAGAAAGTTGTGTTTGGGGTATAATGTTCTGAAGCCTAGGAATCAGAAAACAGTATTTGGGGTGCAGTGTTCTGTATCCTAGGTTTGTGCAGGTTTTTTTCGCCTTTTTCCTTTAGCTATTTTGTTATGTTATTTTTCTCTTTATTTTTTAGTGGATGTTTTGTGAATTGTAGAAGCCCTTGTATAACATAAATGAATTACAAAATTGGAACTCTATTTTAGAAATTAAAAATTGGAAGTCTATTTAAGAAATTAGGGAATTTAAAATTCTATTTCACAAAAACTATTTTTGGAACTCTATTTTAGAAATTAAAAAAATGGAAGTTTATTTAAGAAATTAGGGAATTTAAAACTCTATTTCACAAAGTATTCAAAGACCTATTTTTGGAACTCTATTTTAAAAATTAAAAAACTAGAAATCTATTTAAGAAATTAGAGAATTTAAAACTCTATTTTACAAAGTATTCAGAAAACTATTTTTGGAACTCTATTTTAGAAATTAAAAAATTGGAAGTCTATTTAAGAAATTAAGGAATTTAAAACTCTATTCAACGAAGTATTCAAAAATTTATTTTTGGAACTCTATTTTAGAAATTAAAAAATTGGAAATCTATTTAAGAGATTAGGGAATTTAAAACTCTATTTCACAAAGTAATCAAAAAATTATTTTTGGAACTTTATTTTAAAAATTACAAAATTAGAAGTTTATTTAATAAATTAGGGAATCTAAAACTCTATTTCACAAAGTATTAAACCTATTTTTGGAATTCTATTTTAGAAATTAAAAAATTGGAAGTCTATTTAAGAAATTGGGAAATTTAAAACTCTATTTTACAAAGTATTCAAAAACCTATTTTTGGAACTCTATTATAAAAATTAAAAATTTTGTTTAATAGCCATTTTTAGTTTAATTTTAATCTTTTAAAAAATTAACTAGGTGGTTGAGTTGTTGGGGTGGTTAGGTCGCTGGGGTGGTCATCAGCGGTGGTTGCAGGGTGGTCGAGTCACTGGAGTGGACATTGGGTGGTCTTCGATAGTGCTCGTTTGATAGTCGGGTCACCGGAGTGGTCGTCGGGGTGTTCGTCGGAGTGGTCATCAGAGTGGTCGAGTTTGGGTTGTTGGGTGGTCATCAGGTGGTCGTTGGCAATGGTTGGCAGGTGGTCAGGTTGTTGGGATGGTCAGTGACAGTGGTTGTCGGGTGGTCGGGTCATTGGAGTGATCGTCGAAGCGGTCATCGGGATGGTCTGGTTGTAGAATTGGTCACCAGGTGATCGTAAACAATGGTTGTTGGGTGGTCGCGTTGTCAGGGTGGTCATCAGTGGTGGTTGTTGTGTAGTTGGTCGTCATGATGGTCAGGTTACCGAGGTGGTCGGGTCGTCGGAGTGGTTACTGGTGGTTGCGAGCAAGTCATGTCACCGGGTCATTAGGGTGGTCTAGTTGCTCGAGTTGTTAGAGTGATTGGGTCACGGGGGCGGTCGTCAGACTGGTATCTGGAGTGGTTGTTGGAGGTAGTCGTCAGCGGTGGTTGAGTCATCGATGTGGTCGTTGGAGTTGTTGTCGGTAGTGGTTGCAGGGTAGTCAGCGGAGTTTTCATCGGAGTTATTGTTTAAGTGGTAATCGGAAATGAATGATGACAAATGGAAGAAGAAAATGTGGCATAGACTCCATGATGTTGCATTGTTGTAACCCATGAGGTTGTGTTTTAAAAGCAAGAATTTGAACACATTGGCCCAATGCATGGTTTTGAGTTTGGAGCCTAAAGCCCTCCAAACCCAAACATAGGGGACCAAACAACCCCAATGTTCATGCGCTACTTATATTTAGAGATGTCCACGAGGTGGGGCAGGGCCAGAGAATGCCTTTCCTGTCCCCGACCCCGCCTTCCATTTCATTCATCATCCCTGCGAAATTCTCCATTTAATTTCACGAGGAAGGGGCGGGGATTCTCCATGGAGAATTTGCAGGGATTAGGTTCTCTACAGGGAATAATTTTCCGTTTGACTTTCATTTTTTCAAATTTGATTAAATAAAATATTTTTTTTTAAATGTCTATTTAAATTGTTAATTCCTAATAAGATATTTCTATTTAAGAGAATTTTTTTTTAAATTTTCTTAGAAAAATAAAATAATATTTAATAAAAGTTTGAATTTATGGTTTATTATATATATACAAATATATATATTAAACAAAAAAAAAATCGGGCCGGGGATGGGGACAAAAAATGTATTATCCGTCCCCGTCCCAGTTTAGCTAATGAGAAAAAAATCTTCTCCACTCCCTCTTCCATTCTCTACCTAAACGGGAATTCTCCACCCCGTTAGAAGTGAGTCCCCGTAGGGCCTCATCTCCACGGAAAAAATGGACATCTCTACTTATATTCTCAATAGAATATGTGCTTCTAAAATATATTTTCATATGTCAAAAAGTCAATTATATCCCTATGATCAATTATACACCTTGAATTTACAAGAAAAACTAAATATATTAGGTGTAACGCCCCACGTTTTCAGGTACGACTAATTTCATCATTTGGAATTATTTTGGAATTAAGTGACTGAATTGAGTTAATTAATATTTTTTTGGGTTATTGGACGAAATTTATTTTAAAGTCCCAAATTCAATAATTTGGAAACTTAGTATATGTTGGATTTTAGATTTAAGCTTGAAGACCCAAATATTTTCTTCTTAAGGTTCACCTAGATTTAGAAGATAATTTAGGAGTTTTTATTGGAGTTTTAGTTGGATTTGAGCTTTGTGTAGTTAAAAGAAAGGGAATAGAAAGAAAAAAAACCCCCCTAAGGTTCTATCTTCTTCCTCCCCTCATTCTCATGCATTGAAGTCGCCACCCACACCTCCTTTCTGTTTCTCCTTCTTCTCCAACCACCTCCCTGCTGGTGACCATTAACCCATCGAGCGTCGTCTCTTCCCTTTCTCCAGCAGCGAGGTTTCTTCTCCGACGAACTCACCTAAGATGAATTGGCTCCAGATTTGGCCAGTGGCGAGACCTACATCGTCATTTATTCTTTGGCAACGAGTAGTCCTTCGCCCACGTGTTTTAGAAAACCTACTACAGCCACGAACAACAACCGATCTTCCTCCTCCGTGGCAGTTTCTCTACTTTCCAACGAGGTTTGTCATTGACCCATGGCCAATCGACCTTGGTTTTGCATTACCCAATCCTTAAACGACTTTAACTTGCAATTTTAGGCGTTATGAAGCACTAACCAGCCCTTGTTTGAGGTTGTTGGGAGTTGATTCTCGATTTCCAGCAAAAACTCATTCAAATCAGACCTCAAACTACTTTAATTTCATGACCCACACTCCAATCAGCCTTAATTTAGAGTACCCACGATCTATAGGGTTTGGTTTGGCAAAGTTGAACTTGTTCGAGCACTAACCAGCAAGCCTTTTAGTCCTTTTAGTGATGATTAGTAAGTTTTATCACGTTTTTCCCCTTTCGCAAATCAATTTAAGTATTGTAGCTTTGGTTCTAACATGTATAGGAACCTTCAGTTTGCAGTTTAGGATCAATTTGAACACCTATGAACAGCAAACATCAAGCGTAAGAGCTCTTTTGGTAAGTCTTAATGCATTTTAGACCTTTTGCAAATCACTTTAGGTGTTATAGCTTAGGTTATAACGCGTGGGAGCCTTCTATTTGCAGTTTCAAACCAATTCAATCCTATTCGAACACTCTCAAACCCAAATCAACAAGGCATTGGGCTTATTTTTGTAAGGTTAGCACCCTTTAAACTCTTTCAGACTGAATTAGAGTATCTTAAATTAGTTTCCAATGCTTGGTGCCCATTAACTTGTAGTTTCAAGTCGATTCAGAGTCTTTTTGGACACTTCCAACAAGTACCCAAGTCATTTTGGATAAGGATTAAGTGGTGAGACCTTGTTTAGGCCTTTTAAAGCTTGTTTTAAGTGCTATAAATTTAGTTCTAACCCTTGAAATTCATGCTTTTAGTTGTGGTTGTGTTTTGAAGTGCTTGGTTGAGTTCAAGGGAAAGTTTAGGTAAGAAAGTTCCTTTGATCATTCTTTCTTTTTCGACAAAGGTTATCAAACTCACTCCTAACCTAGACTTTGTCTTTATGTTTTAGAAAGCTCTTGGGATAAGTTTAGGAGCGCCATAGGTAAGTAGTTTCTATATGGTGTGTTTGTTTGACTGTGTGAAGCATGATGCGTGGTATTATATAATTATGACAGTTTATATGGATTGCTACTCTTGAACTGTTATGTGTTTTGATGTGTTAAGCATGTTTTGATTATGCCCTTTGGTATGTAAGCATGCTAAGTTGTTGAATCTGTTGTGATGATACACATGTTCAAATGATGTGGTTGGTTGCAAAAGCAAGATTTTTATGTGTGAGCGTGTTGTGTTTTGAGCATAAATTATGGTCTAGTAGCATGTGTTTAGGGAACATGCATTCTACTAGAATTGTGTTTGGGATGTGAGAGCGTTGGGCACAGATTTCATGTGTTAGGAGTGTAAGGATGGAGCATGACGCGTAAATCATGTATCGGGTTGAGTGTGCGTTGCATGGCGCATAATTTATGTGTTGTGAGTGCGGAGCATAACGCGTAAATCATGTGTTGGGATGAGTGTGCGAAGCATGATGCACAAATCATTTGTTGAGTAGTGAGTGCGTAGCATGACGTGGAATTCATGTCTGAGTGTACAGAGCATGACACGTAAATCATGTGTTAGGAGGATTGTGCATTGCATGATGCGGGAATTCACGTGTTAATTGCATAGCATAGTGCGAAAATTTATGTGTTAGATGAGTCTTTTGCTCATTTTACTTGCGTATGTATGCGAAACATGATGCTTGAGTTATTTCTTTTAGAAAGCATGTTTGGGTGCGTGTGAACAACATGTTGGTTGTTGTTTGTTGTTTGGTGGCTCACCAAGTGTGAGCTACTTACTGAATACCTTTGTACTGACTCTCCCCCTCCCCAACCAACAAATTATGTAGGTGATGAGGAGCACTATGAACTTGGTGATGCAGACAAGAAGACAAGTTGAGAGGATACCATTAGTTTTACATGACTTTTATTAGAAGTTTTGAATTTCATGGATAGGACGTTAATCGGAATTGTTTAGGCGCTTCGTAGATGCTTTATTTTTCTCATTCATCCATGTTTCTTTCCTTTGATGCATGTTGATGTAGTTAGGTTCTTTTGGTAGAACTTAGATTTTGGAATAAAAGTCTTGGTTGCTAGAAACTTCCCTTCTTAATTAAGTATTTGTTGAGTTGATGTGAATATGCTTACTCTGGGAGTTTGGATGTGCTGAACTATAGCTGAGAGGTGTAGAGATTGTGTTAGTTTACCCTGGTTTATGAGAGTGTTGTTCTCTTGTTTAACATGCCTAAGAAAAATTTGGGTAATGTCATGGTTACGTCATTATGCTGCCAAATTTTTTAGAGCATTTGGGTCATAAGTTTAATAATGTTCACTAAGTTAGGCTAAAAATTTGGGAGTGTTACATTAGGTGACTAGGTGACTCCTAATTTGAGTTAATTTTCAATTTGGTCCTCAATCTTCTAAAATTCTAAATTTTTATCTTTAGTGGATTGGAAATTCTCAATTGGGTCTTTGTAGAAAAAGATGTCAAATTTTGTTAAAAATAAAACTAATGTGTTGTTGCCAAATTTTGGACATGAGAAATCTCACCTGATCTCCACGTGACAACCACGGTGAATTTATATTCTTGGGGAAGAACGCGGCCTGCAAGACAAGAAAAACCTGGACACCGGTGTGGTGTAGGGCACACAAGCTCCGATGCTTAACTCAGAGAGAGTTTTGAGAGAATTTGGGAGTTGTAGGAGAGTGTTGTAAGCTGGAATGAACTTACCTTACTCTCTCCCTGAGGGAGAGCTTAAATAACTTCATTCCTAGGGTTTTTCGTGGGTTTCCGTCTTCAAATTGGGAAAGGAAATGTCGAATTGGGCTGAACTGATGGCATATGGGCCATGAGGGACCGAGGCAAGGCCCAAAATTGGCCCTTGCCAAACAGGGCCGAGGCCGACCATGGGCTTGGGCCAAGCCCAAGCCCCGATCTTCACCCCTATGATGTTAGACCATGGCAAGGCCCAAAATAGGGCCTTGCCATGTGGTTGGCCGAGGCCGACCACGGGCTTGGGCTTCGGCCTAAGCTCGTTTCCTCGTCCCTTCTCATCTTCGGTCTGTCTCTTGTCGGTTTCGGTCCGTTTTGACTTCGTATTAGGCTTCTTTCTTTATTTGGTTTTTCATTGCAGCCCTTTAGCCAGCCCATTCTTGTTGGTCCAATTTCACCCATAAAATAATGTATTATTAAAATTTTGGTATATTAATATTATATAGGAACATGAGCATATTTCCTAGACATGTCACTTAAAAAATAGATTTTGTTGAAGTAGTCGGATTTTGCTAATGAGCATTTTAGATTTCATGTATCAAGTAACATCTAAATAATATGTTCATAAATCCAAATATATTAATAAAATAAAATTTAAAAAAATAATAATTTAATGATCCATCAAACTTTCATTAACAAAGGAGAACAATTTTTTTTACAACATTACATAATTGAAAATTTTTAATACATTAAAGGTAAAGTTGAGAATTTTAAAAGATTAAAAAACAAATTGAGAATTACTTAAAATATTGGAAATTATTTTGTATATTTTGAAAAAAAAAAAGATTATTTGTAATATCACTATTAAAAAAGCAACTATTAAAGGGTTGTTTGGATGAAGGAGAATAAATGTGGGAATGGGTAAAAGTTAGAGATTCCCTTATTTGGAACAAAGTTTTTTAGGAGTCGTTTGTTTGATGGTAATCCAAGATTCTCACCTTATGGACATCTAGATTACCGTGTTTGGATTGTGGTAATCCTAAAATAGCCAAGCATCCAAAGATACCAGGTATTTTAAAATCCACCATTTTAAGCTATCTTGAATATCGTTGAAAAGAGAGATTCACTTCTTTCAGGCATTTATCAAATTATATTATTTACCTTTAACTCTAATTATTTGCGACTAATCGCTTTCTTTCTCTCCAAGTCGTCTCATTAGTCGTCACTTTCCATTAGGATTTTTTTCTTCTCTACTTTACTCCTCTTCAAGGTATTTTTTATGTTTCCTTTCTTACTTTCTTCCTCATTTTTTTTTCCTTTTGCTACCTTTCACATTTTTTTTCATTAGGTTGTCTATTCAATTTTGATCACATTTTTTTCATATGAGATGTATGCAGAGACACTGACCTTAAAATTGGAAGTCTTAATGTCTCTTCATTTTACAGATCATATAATCATTGGTTTTTTTAATTCCCATTTTTTGTTTTCTACATTTTTTACCCTTCAAAATTTATCCATTTTTATTTTTTTCAATTTCAATATTTTCTACATTTTCATTTTCTACACATTCATTTTCTGCATTTTATGCATATTCATTTTGCTTCATTTTCTGCATTTTTACCTTTTTTTTTTCTGCAAATTAGTTTTATGTATTATAATTTTCTGCAAATAAGTTTTCTGTATTTTCTTCAAACTAAATTAGTTTTCTTCATCTTCTGTTAATTAGATTTTTGAATTCTCAACATTTTCATTTTCAACAAATTAAGCTCAGTTTTTTTTTTAAAAAAAATATATGAATTCTCAACATTTTCTAGAGTTCTATTTCTGTATTTTTAGCATTTTTATTTTCTTCTATTTTTTATTTTTTATTTTGTCTGAAAACTAATTTTATGCATTTTCTACTCTTTTGTTTCGCAAAATAATATTATGAAATTTTCTAGATTTTTTTTTTTTTTTGCATTTTTTGATCTTTCATTTTCTATGTTCTCAATATTTTATGCAATTTTTTTTTTGGATTTTTTGCATTTTAATTTTTTGTAAATAATTTTATGTCTTTTTAACATTTTATTATTGAAAGGTTGCCAATAAGAAAGTTTTTTAATTATTTGTTATTATCTTATGAGACATTTACTTGGTAAATTTAGTATTCATATTGATAATGTTATGTTATATAAATTCAAATTGTATAATAGAAACTAAATTGATTTAAAAATAAAATTCAAATTTAATAAAAAAAATTGTTATATAAATTCAAATTGTATTAAATTAATGTATAAATTACATGGATTGTCGTGAGGGCATTCTTGAAACATTATGTAAATTTAAGAGATTTCCAAGTACAAATCCTGCAAAACAAACACAGTTACCCAAATATTCCCAAATATCCTTAAAAAATTTCCTACAAAACACACATGACTATCTAAAGATGTCGGATATCTATCATTTCGGTTATTTATAATTCCAAGCATATGAAAATTCTGATGATCTAGATTTCAAAAAATAAATGGCTCCTTAAGGAAATAAAGGTGAGAATGAGTAAAAGTTAGGGATTTCCTTATTTGGAAAAAGTATGAGGTTTCTTTATGTTGACACACACTCTCTTTCTCTCTCTTCTTATTATTCTCTAGCAATATTTAGTATGTATATATTCATTTTTAATAATTATAATTAATTATTTAATTAAAACTATTTATAATCAATTAATTTATTTCTACTTGTTGAAATTAATTTTCATCAATTCATAAAATAATGTATTAAAATAATATTTTTAGTATTAATTTCATAAAACAAACATAAACATCTACTATAAAACCAATTATGAAAATATTAATTCATTAATTAATAACTTATTTAATCAATTAATTACAAATATTATTAATTTATGGTAAGAATTTATTATTATTTTTTTTTTTTTTGAAATAGTAAGATTTTATTTTTAAACATTATAATTAATTATTCCTAGGTTGTTTATCATCAATTAACTATTAATTATTATTTTTCTAAAAACATATATTTTTTTAAAATTAATTTTGATTGTTTTATTAATAATGTATCATACTTATATAAGATTTATAAGATCAAATTCATAAAACAAACTTACAAATTATTTGTGGAGCATAATTAACTACTTGAACATTGTTTTGTAGTTGAGACATTCTTACCTCGCATAAAATAAACTTGCAAAATATTGATGTAACATGTTTATTGTCTACTTTATCTATTACTTATAAATATATAATTAATTAAAATATACTCTTAGTACATTAATATCACAATTACATAAAATTTATATATTAATCTCATCAAACAAATATATATATCATTTGTTCATACAAAATTTTTATAACATTCGTGTAGAACTAAACATAGTCATTTTATTTTCATACATTTATTATTTCCAAGCATCTTATTTTCAAGTATCTATTACTCATAGGCATCCAATAAAACCCTAAACCAAACGGCCCTAAGAAGCTTTTCGAACACCTTTCTTTTTCTTTTTTCTACAGAATTGTCTTAAAAAAACAGAAAAGTGTTCAAATTTAATATTTATTTTTCACATTTTAAAAATACTTTCAAAGTCTCATTCCAATTTTTAAAAGCCAAAAAAAAAAAAAAAGTTGAAAATGACTTATTAAAATAAAAAAAAAAGAAAATAACAAAATAAAAATGCTCATTTTCAATACTATATGACAATAATTTTTTTTTTGAAAAGACATATGACAATAAACTTAATTAAAAGTAAAATTGAGAGTTTCCTTGATAAACAAATATTTTTTGAAATCAACAAAAGTTTCCTATGAAAAAAAAATTATCTTGGTCAAACCTTTATCTTGGTCAAACCTTAATAACAAAAGGAGCAAAACTTACCTGCTTGGGGTGCACCCAACTCCAGCACTCCAGCCACGTAGCAATCTATTCTTTTTTTTTTTTTATTACATTTTTTTACTTCTCTTTTTTTTTTTTTAAAGTTTTTTTTTCTTTCTTTTCATTTTATTCTTTTTCATTTTTTGGGAAATTTTCCTTTTCGTTTAATAACAAATTTTTTTTTTTTAATACAAACTCTTTGACAATATCAATTTTATTTTTTAAATTTATATATTTTTTATTTTTATTCTCTTTTCTCATCTACACAATACCATTTATTTTCAATTAATCAATTAAAAATCGAGAGTACACAATAATAATGTGAGAAATACGCTTCAAAACCTAAAGCTAACGACAGTTTCATAATCAATTTTGTTTTATTGTTTTATAATTTCTATTTATCTTCTTATTTTCTTTTCTCATCTCCACAATATCATTTATTTTCTACTAATCAATTGAAAATTGAGAGTTAAAAATATCAATGTGAGAATATGTTTCATAACCTAAAATAACATTTTTTATATTAAAATATCTAAACAAGTTAAAATGTTTATTATTTATATTTTATGCATATCACTGATATTTTGTTGCTTATTTTATGTTTCATGGATTCCTTTACAATATAATGAAAATATCAAATTTAGAAGAACCAACTAAAAAATTTGAAAAAAAGAAAGAATGAAACAAATTGTGAAATTGTCCTTCTACACTTGTCAAATCTTCATTCTAGAAACCCTTTCAATGACCCACAAAAAAATTCGTCAAATGAATTTGAAAATTCTCTACATGATTGGATTAACAATTCAACATAAATCTCGTTCATTCTTATGAATCAAATGAATTAGTAAAAGTGGATGATGATAACAATCAATGAAAATCACAACTGAGATTCAATTTTAGAGAAATCACATACACCACAAGAGTTATTGATGTTAGAGTTTCAATTAAATGATTCAAATTTCAGAGAAATCTCGCCCAATTATTTATTTATGAAAATAAATGGTATTATATAGTATTTTCAACTCATCAATTGAAAAGTGAGAGTTTAAAATAAAAATAAAAAACATTATAAAATGAAAAGGAAATTGATATTGTCAAAAAAATATATATATATGTATAAAAAAATGTTATTTCAGGTTATGAAACTACGTATTCTCTTGCGTGTAAAAAAAAAAAAAAAAACTTCGTATTCTCTCATTGTTATTTTTAACTCTCAATTTTCAATTGATTAGTAGAAAATAAATGATATTGTGGAGACGAGAAAAGAAAATAAGAAGATAAATAAAAATTATAAAACAGAAAAATAAAATTGATTATGAAATTGCCGTTAACTTTAGGTTATGAAGTGTATTTCTCACATTATTATCGTAAACTCTCGATTTTCAATTGATTAAGTGAAAAGAAATGGTATTGTGTAGATGAGAAAAGAGAATAAAAATAAAAAATATATATAAATTTAAAAATAAAATTGGTATTGCCAAAGAGTTTGTAAAAAAAAAAAAGAAATGTTATCAAATGAAAAAGAAAATTTCTAAAAAAAATGAAAAAGAAAAAAAAATGAAAAGAAAGAAAAAAAAAATTAGAAAAAGAGAGGTGGACAAATGTAAAAAAAAAAAAAAAAATTGTCACGTGGCACCATAAGAATAGGTCGGCTGCAGGAGCTGGGTGTAGCCCAGACAATAGGTAAGTTTCATTCCATTTTGGTTCATGTACTTTCAAATATTTAAATTTAGTCATTGTACGTTCAATAAAGCTTAAAATTGATCTCTACTGTTATTTTAAAGTTGATTTTTATCCGAATTGGTTAAATAATAATGATAATTTTCATGCAAGAAAAGAAATAATGTGAGCATATTTTCAAAACTTATGGAAAAAAAGTTAATAGAGACTAATATCTTTTTAGAAGAATTAACAATAAACTAACAGTAAGGACTAATTTTAAGCTTTATTAAAAGTATAGGAACTAAATTTCGATATTTAAAAATATAAAGACCAAAATAAAATGAAACTCAAAGTACATGGACGAAGATGATATTTTAACTTAACAGAAATCAAAATGATTATTTTAAAAAAATGAACGAAACCAACAAAACAAGAGTTAAACTAGAGTTTGAAGCTCAAACAAGGGAGCCGGAGTATCTTGTTCGATTGCCCGCTGAATCCATGAGGGGCCTTCCTCAAGCCCCTGATAAGAATGCCAAATCCGAATGTAAAAGAAATATATTTGTTGAAATCAACAAAAGTTGGCTATGAAAAAAAAATTCTCTTGGTCAACCATCGAATTTGTAGTCAATAAAATAATTTATGTACTCAGCAAGTTCACCAACCACCATATATATAGTTGAACCATTTAATTTCAAACCCCTATCCAATCCTCGAGATAAAGTTTGGTCAAACTTTCAACAATTCTACCATATAGCATATTCAAAAAAGCAACATGTCCATTTCAATTATTTTAGGGTCAAATTAACATACTTTAAAAATGAAAAAAAAAAAAACTATGGAATCAATTTAATTGAGTCGATTTGGAGTTCGGTTAGTTTGTTTTAACAAATATAAGAGTGAGAATTCGAAACTCCGACCTTAAAGCCACCTAACCCTAATAGGTTTAGTTGTTAAGAAATATGTAGGATATTAAATTTTAGGTAGGTGGACACCATGAATTAAACAGGGTTACCCATTGTAACGCTCCAGGCCCAGGATTCGGATCAGGATTTGGAATCCGAATTCGGCACCTAACGGCCCCGCATTCCCCTGCATCCCCCGCGGCCTGACCACGCTACCTACTTGACTTGAGTTGCTTGCGAGAGTGAAGACTGTCCCCACAAACCAACACGGGTTCTTTCAGCATGCTTTGTCCTCACTCACATGCTTCTTAGGAAAATTCCCAGGAGGTCACCCAACATAGGATTGCTCCCAGCCAAGCACGCTTAACTTTAGAGTTCTTATGATTGAGCCACCGAAAAGGAAGATGCACCTTGTTGGTATAGGTAGTAGCAATAAATTCTTTTAAGCATTTCTTAACCATGCCTTACATAGCCTCAGGATCTCTCTCATTCGGATGTGGTCTCGGTTTATTCATGTACCCCTCCTGAACTCGGGCGTTACAGGATTCGGTTTATTCATGATGGTTAGTTTATATTATTGATTTTTTTTTTATTCAACAATATGTGAGGGTGTGCAGATTTAAACCTTTGATCTTTTAATCGAGAGTTTATGCCTCTTAACCAGTTGAAATATACTCAAGTTGGCGATTGAGTAATTATTTTGATAGTCACATTTTGAGACGAAGATTAGGTCTTGGATTTTTAGAAAAATGTGACTATCCTTTGAAATCTCAACAAGTGGACTATAATTTGTTAAAATTTTAAAAGAGAGTATTTTTATATGTTCATCCTCCAAATTTGACTATGTAAAAAAATTTGAGGAAGGAACTTCTTATAACCTTTCGATATAACAAATCCTTTGAAAGCACAACATGTTGACTAAAATGTAGACATGTTGAGTTAAATTTTAATTTTTCTTTTGCGAGCCAATAGTCACTTGCCTCATTTTTAGTTGAGTAAAGCTTGATAAATTCTAGAAACCAATATCATATTAAAGTAGTTTGAAATTTGTTTTAACTGATGTCGTATGCACAGGCTCTACTCTAGCTTGTGGGTGCTAATTAGATTTGAAATTGTGTATGACAAGTAAAAACTCTCGCTCTTAGGAGGGCAAAATTGATCAAATGTGATAAATAATGAATAAAATGAACGAAAAATAGTGAAAAAATAGAAACAATAATGAAATGAAAATTACACTTACTAAAACATGAAAAATTAGAGTTAACAAGTTACTACCTTGAGTATAGCTCAATGGATAAGACACCTACGATTACCATCCCAAAGGTTAATGATACTTTTTTTGAGTTACTATTTTAAAAATGAAGGGTCGTTAGGATATATAACATTATGCTATAATTGCTATTGTATCAGTTAAATGTCTCAATATATTGTAAATGTAATGTAACTAAATTCAATTGTTATTAATTGTACAATAATTAGCTAATTTTCTAGGGTACTTACCTATCTCAATGCCAATACATAAAAGTCACATAACATTTTTTTTTGGTTCAACGACTACAAGGACTACAAGGATGAGAATCAAACCATCAACCTCAAAAGATGATAATAAATGTTTTATCCACTAAGCTATATTCAAATTAGCCTGAGTCACCTAAATTGATTATTTTACTTAAATATGCAATAGAATTAGAGTATCATTACTCTAATACTAAAACACAATTCAAACTAGGTAAAAAAAAAATAGGGAAAAAATCATTTATTTATTTTTTTTAATTTTTATCTTTGTGATTTGATTATTGATACCATTCTTTTTAGTTCAATAACATGTAGAAGTAGAGATTCAAATTTTTGACATTTTGGTTGAAGATATATGCCTTAACCAGTTGAGCTAAGTCCAACTTGGATTAGTGACACCATTTTAACTTTAAATTTTTAGTTTTTTCCAAATTAAACTTTGAATTTGACTAGCTTTGAGCACTTGTATGGTTGAATGAGATTATTTATGAGCATTAAATCTTTAGGTTGGGTTGAGGCTTTTTTTAGTTCATGTTCGAGCATTCTTTTACTAGTTTTAGTTGGTTAGATCAAGAATTTTTATGATTGAGTTTAAGCATTGTAATTTAATATTTAAGTCTTTTGTTATTCAAATTGTGTGTGGTTTATTAGTTGTTTTGTAATCGATTTTGTAATTTAGTTTTTTAAAAATATTAATTTAATCACTTATTCAAGTTTAGAGTTTCAATTAAACGAAATTAAAAATTCAATGTTTCAACTAACTCATTAAATCAAGTCTAGTGATAGACATAATTTTTTCTAATAAAAAAATATAAAAATAGCAGTTAAATTACAAATTCGGTTCCTATAATTTAAAAAAAAAGTTAGAATTTAGTTCTTATAGTTTTAAAAGTTAGAATTTCATCTTTATGGTTTGATAAAACTTCATAAATAGTTTTTATGGTTTGATAAAATCTTCGTAAATAGTCCCTACTGTAGGGACTATTTATGAGGATTTTATCAAACTATAAAGACTAATTTTAACATTTAAAACTATAGGGGCTAAAGTCTAACTTTTTCAAAATCATAGGGATCCAATTTGTCATTTAACCAAAAATAGCGAAAACAACATCAACCATAAAATTATTACGATTGCACATGCCAATTTTTAATTTAAGCTGTTATCCCCAAAAGTTATAGAATCATTACACTCAAAACTCTCCAAGTGGTAAGTTTAATTAAAACTGGTTAAGAGTTTAATTGCAGCAAACTTGTATCTCAAAGAAGATTGGTATACTTTTTGGTTAAATTACAAATTTAGTTCATGAACTTTTTAGGTTTGTGTTTATTTGGTCATCGAACTTTAAAAAATGACTAATAGGTCTTTGAACTTTTGGATTTGTATCTATTTGGTCTCTAAATTTTAAACAATATCTAATCGATCCTTAAATTTTCAATTTTTTTTCTAATAAGTCCTTGAATCTTCAATTTTTTTGTCTAATAGGTCCTTGACCTATTTGACGTTTTTTAAAATTCATAAATTTGCTAAACACAAAATTGAAAGTTTAGGGTCCTATTGGATATAAAATTAAATTTTATATCAAATAGATCAATTATTTTTGAAAAATTTGAATATGTCAAGAGCCTATTAGACACAAAATTAAAAGTTCATAGACCTATTAGACATTTTTAAAGTTCAGGGACCTATTAGACACAAAATTGAAAGTTAAAAAACGTATTAGATATTTTTTATAGTTCATAAACCAAATATACACAAACATAAAAGTTCAGGAATTAAACTTATAATTAAACTTATATTTTTCATGTTGCAACTAAATAAAATTATAAGTGACAAAACTGACTTGCAACAAAATCACAAGTTCAAGAGCGTGATTATAACACCTAAAAAAATAGGTAACACACTAATTGAAACAAAAAAAAAAGGGTTGAACAGAGTCAAGTTCTTCTCAATACTCCCAAAAAGAGTTCCAACTTTCTTTCCCATTTCCCCACCTAACCACACAAATACTCCAAATCAAGGACATCAAAGTTCTCTCAACTTTGTTTGTCCTCAAACGTCATTTTCCAACTTCACAGGGGCATTCTCGTCATTTCAGCTCTGTAGTTGGTTGGTTAGACAAACTTCAATTTCACACAGCGCCCTTCTTCTTCTTCTTCTTCTTCTTCTTCATCTAGCTCGGCCTCAATTGCCACGCGTTCTGCCATGGCCCCACCCACCTCTCTTTTTTTTTTCCTCTCTCTCTCTCTAGTTTCTATAAACTTCTTTCCCTCTCTCTTCATTTCTCTCTGGATGAGGTGGGTGTTCCCAAAATTCAACTGAAAATTCACATTTTAATCGAATGCTCCTCCTCCTGCTCCTGCTGCTGCCAATTTCAAGCGGTTGCGGTTGTGGGAGGGCTTAACGAGGGGATTGGGATTGGGATTGGGATTTTCCCTCTTCTTCCTTCTTCAATTCCCTCTCTGTATCTCTCTCACACACCCATGTCTCCCAGCAAGTTCAATTCCTCTGTAATCCCTCTCTCTCTCTCTCTCTGTCTCTGTATTTACTGTTTGTTTGTTGTGATCTTGATTTGTGAATCGACCCCATGTCTTGTTTGGGCCTTATGATCTGTTGATTGGGTTTTTTTCATGGTGGTGATTTTTGGTGGTTCTTTACTTAGTTGAGGATGTGATGTTCTGTTTGTTTCGTTTACCATTTGAGGGATTTTTTTTTAGATATATATATTTTTATTGAGGGTGTTTTAGTTTTGATCTTCGTGTTGTGTTCCTGGAAAATTGTGTTTTAAGTGTGGATTAATTGGGTGGGTTTTTGTTGCTGATTTGGAGATATTGGGAATTGGTCTATTTGAGGTTGAATATTTGATGGTGATAACTGATGGATGGATCAAGTGGGACGAGATGCTTTTGTAGTGCAATAAAGTTTTTCCCAGAGGACTGTTTGTTTTTTTTTTCAGATTCCCAAGTCTTTTTGGAAAAGTGGGGGCACTTTTCTTTTTTCTCTTTTATTGTTTCAGATTGTTGCTTTACTACTTGCGCTGTAAAGGAAAAGAAGTTTTATATCAAGTCTTGAACTCTCGTTTCTCGTGTTATTTAGTTTTTTGGGCCAACTAAACTGCTGTTGATACAGGGAGAAGGAAACTTTTCTGGCCCAATGGCAGAAAATGGTTTTCTTAATGCAACTTCTCTGTTAAATTCTGAGAAGGCCGTCCAGGAACTTCTTCAACGGTCTCCATTAATGGAGACTGATGATCACCTTGTTGAGTTTTCAGAGGCCTTGAGAAGTATGTATCACAGTTTTATTTCATATATTTTACTGAATCATGTGCTGCTATTGAATATTTTCCTTTACATTTATGTAGTTTTACTGATATGTTTGCTATTGAATATGAGTTGGTTAAGATATGCTGCTTATATTATTTCTTCGATCTCTAGCTGTTGCAAAAGCATTAAGAAGGGCAGCTGAGGGAAAGGCTGCTGCACAGGCTGAGGCAGCTGAATGGAAGCGTAAATTTGACTTGGAGAGGACAAGAAATCTTCAACTCGAGCATAAAGGTTTTTCTTACAGGATTTCTTTTATTATTTAGAATATATTAGTTGATGTTTCCGTGCTTATAGTTCAGAGAGTATTAATTTAATGCTTATAAATGCCTTAAATGTTTTGAAGTGCAGATCTTTTATATATCGTTCAAGAAAGTTGGATAAACTTCATCCCAGTTTTCCTCAGTTTGATGTCAAAATGGTTTTTGTATTCAGTTTGGGGTAAAGCAGTGCCCATTTCTTTCAAATATAAGATGTGCTTGCTCATTGAACATTTTATTTTGAATTAAAAAAATTATCTCTTCCAATTACGTTCAAAATCTCTCCAATTTTTATCCAACAGTGGATATTAACTTTAGTCAAATGAATATTCTTTTTCCAAAGATATCTTTTGACTTTTGGGCAAAGTAGGTAGAAGTTCATTTTTAGATGGTGTTGGATTGAAAACAACTTTTTATCTTACATTAAATTCAAAATGGTATTCACTAATGTTCAAATTAAAATGTAATTTTAAATGCTATTTGCAGCTACATCATTCGAATATCACATATAACATGTGCAAAAAGTGTATTAAATGTACTGTATGTAAATTAACAAAGGTTTAGTTTGGAAAAGTTATGTAGTATGAAGAGTTGATTTTGAACTGAAAGTTGAAGGGCTGGAAAAATTGTTATAGGTTGGTGTGCTTGTGAATTATGGTACAAATCCTTCTAGGAACTTCTATAGAGGCATTTATTGTATGGGTTTAGGAATAGGATTTTAAAGTCAAGTGGGTTAAGACGGCGACTTGTCAATATGCTAAAGCAAACATCAATTTCACTTGGATTGAATTAATTACTATTTTTTAAGATAAGAAACCTAAAAAAAAGATGTATTAATCAAAAGAGAGACAAAACAACCTAGGGGCCCAGGGTGGAGAAAACCCTTGCCCAAAACTATCTCAAAAGGGCCTGCCAATCCCTAATAATCATCAACAGGCTATAATTACAAAAGAGCTTTTTGTGTAACGTAATCCACCAAGAGGCCGTATTTTGTACATAGTTACAAAAAGAATTAAAACATAAAGACTTATCTTCAAACGCTCTCGCATTTCTTTCCTTCCACAAAAGCCACAGGGTTACCCTCAAGGTAGAACTAGCTACTAGCTTGGCTTTCCCCTTCAAATTCCACGCATTTAATCCTTCAGTAAGCCAATCATCCACCTTTCTAGGATGACATAAGGATATACCAAGCAACCCGACAACAAAGCTCCAAGTTCTGTATGCAAACTCACAATGGAGGAATATGTGGTCAAGAGATGAGGCAAAATCTGCAACCAGAAGGAGAAAGAGACCACCCACTGAACTTCTTTTGCAGTCTATCATCGGTGTTTAAGCTACAAAAAGCCAAAGACCAAAGAAAAACTTTCACTTTCTACGAAAAGCCAAGGACCAAAGAAAAACTTTCACTTTCTTGAAGTAATTACTATCAACTTGAGGCTGAGCTTAGTGTATAATCTAGGAAGCTCTTTATGTCTTTTGAAGCACACACTTTCCTTAAATAGCAAATGTCTTCTTCAAGTCTTTAGCTTCGCTTTGGTTTAAGACTAAAACTGTGATATCTGTATGTTACTTCTTATAAAGATAACAAAATATAGATGGAGAATTGGGAGGGACATACGATGCCCTTTATTGTTATGTTGAGCCTTGCAGGACTAATCTCCAAGTGCAGATGCTATGACATCTTGGCTGAGTCTATTTATGTCAATTGTATTGTAGTAACCAAACCGATTTGTTACCTTATTTTGTACACAGTTGAATGTAAATGTGCTAGGTTATATTCTGAGCTTACCGGTCATCTGCTGATCTTGTGATAGCTGCTTTTGTATTCATCCATCGCTTTTCACATATGTGATCCACCACCGATTTTCTTGTCCTCTCATTCCTTTTTCCTTATGTTCCCTTCTTCTGGTTGGATTTTCGTTTCTCCTTCTTTTTGATATTGTTTTCCTTAAAACTACATATACTTGTGTATTATAGGGCAGTCACCTGCAGAACGCAATGGTCATGATAGTAAAAGGTCAAGGAATCTAACCCCTCAAGCCACAGAGCAATCAGAACGGTGTTGTGGATCAAATGGAATATGTTCTCATGAAGTTCTTCAAGATGGGGACATTGATTCTGTTTCTCAGAAGGCGTCCAAAAAATATACAAGAAAGGTATTCGAGTATCCGCTTACCTGTTGCTACCAAGGTTATTTTTTGAGTTATGCATGTCTCTGCCGCTTCTTTCTAATGATAGAGATGACTTAAATATTTTATTCGTTATTTTTATCACCAAATTAATATTTTAATTGTGTCTAATTTAGTTTGTTTAATAAGTTTCCGTTAAGAAGATGAAGACACTAATTACATATTTCTAAAATGGTACAATATCTAATGGCTAAAATTTCTTTTGGAAATCCAAGACCAAATAATCTTACTTCTTTCTGATGCAATAACAAAGGAAAAATGAAACATGCCCATTTAGTTGCACAAAATAAATAAAGTAATAAATTCAAAAGTTCTCTCTCAATTTTTTTTTCCTCAATTTATACGTCTATGGACATGTGTACAAGCAAAATGAAGCATGCTGCATGCCTCGAATAGTTCCTTATTTCAATGTTCCTCGTGATGTTTCATGCATAGTTCCTTTTGTAATCACACTCCCTTTATAATCTTATTCAAATTGGTGGTTTTATTTCTTTTATTTTTTTTTTTACTTTTATTATTTACGGAGGACACTGAGTTCTCCTTTTTTAAAAAAAAAAACTTCAAAATGTAACAAAGTGATTTTAGATATTTACTGAATTGTGTTAATCCCATTTAAAATTACAGGCATCATTTAAACTTTCATGGTGCTGCAATGGTGAGCATAGTGATCGACACAAGCATGATGTTGTCTCCTTTGAAAAAGGAAACATAACAACTGCAGAGCGTAGCAGTAGACAGGTTTGTTTCTGCTGAACATAAATACATCTCAATGGTTTTTGCGAAAATAACTTTTGTTTACTTATATATGTGATAGTTTAAGATATGGCAGCATCAGATTTTCTAACAGTCGATTATTTGACTAAATGAAAATGAAAAACTGAGCTTATGACCATAACTATTACATATAATAATTAATAAATGATTTACCGTCCAAGTAAAAGGCTTACAAATATAGTTCAAATTTGAACTTGGCTGTACAATTTATGTGCTCAAAGAAATGAGGAAAAAATGCAAAAAAGTTTCAATTCTTCCTTCATTTTCACATTTCATTATATGTCAATAACAAAGAATTTTAGTTTATTCATTTTGTTCTCTCTTTTTTTCTTTTTCTTTTTTGTAATCTCCACCTTATATTTTATTTGATTTCATCTTTTTCAATTCTCTCTTCAGTGTTTTTACTCATCCCTATTAATGTGGTTGAGTGGGTCCACTTTTTAATTGATAATACATTTTCATTTCAGATTTCTTTGAAGTGGGAATCTCAACCTCAGACTGTGCTTATATTGACCAAACCAAACTCAATAACGGTTCGAATTCTTTGTTTTGAGATGGTCAGGTGTGTATACTTTTTTTAGTAGCTAAATCAGTTTTCCCAGTTATTTTCATCTTATGTGAGCAAAGAAATATATAAAAATCATCATGCATTTTACGGATAAGTATGGAAAAAGTGTGATGTTAAATAATGAAAATCTTCATCCTTTTTAAGGATAAGTATGGAAATAGTGCTGTTAAATAATGAAAATCGTAGGTCAACTTCATGATTTCACATTTATCATTCAGAAGTTCAGAGGGAAATTTTGCTCTCTTTTTGCCTAGACCAAAGTTTTTATGGATCATAACAAGAGTATCAACTTAATGTGAAAAGAATGCCATTTTCCTTATTCCCATTTTCTATTCCTCTCAGATGGTTGAGAGAGCATAAAGGTCTTTACATTTATGTTGAACCACGTGTCAAAAGTGAGCTTCTGACAGAGTCAGACTACTACAATTTTGTCCATACATGGAAAGACGGTGAGTGTAAAAGGTTGCTATTACGTTATAGTAAATGTATTATTCTTACTACATTTGTTACTCGCGTTTGCAATGTTCATTTATTCAAGGATGGCCTTGACTGCACATTTGTGCTATAATTTTTATGGCAACTGCCACTTGTGGTTTCTGTAACTAATTATTTAATGGCATCCTTGTGCCCTTGATTGACCCCTCTTTTCTACCTCTTGACAGACGAGGAAATTATGCTCCTCCACACAAAAGTTGATCTTGTGGTTACTCTTGGTGGAGATGGAACTGTACTTTGGGTACGTCGGACAATTTCACTTTCAGGAGTATCTTCTTATTGTTCTAGATATTATAACTGGCATTGTTATTGCAGTCATTTCATAAAATTTCAAGGCTACATATTGAGCTTATTAACTGCTATGAACTGTATGCTTTTACTAGCCATCATTGACGACAACTATAAAAACTCTGGTGCTACGTATGCTGATACTGTCTTACATAATTGACTGGGAAGGATGTAATCCCTTGTTTATAAACACCACCTAAGATCTTGCTTAATGAATTGATTGAATATTTTGCACTTAAATCTGTGTGCCTACCAAAGCAGAGGAATGAAATTAGCTGATCTAATCTTGCTACTTTTGTTGTTCACTATGCCCTTAACAATTAATGATCATGGAACTATTCTAATAAATGACATGTAGAGTTTTATTGGTAAAGTCATGACTTTCTTATTATATGATTGTATGACTTTTTGAGTTTTGTATTTTGGAAGTTTTGTTCTGGAATAATTTGACACTTGATTGCAGGCAGCATCAATGTTTAAAGGACCAGTTCCTCCACTTGTTCCGTTTTCTTTAGGGTCTCTGGGTTTTATGACTCCTTTTCGTATCCTTCAGTTCTGAGGAAGTATTATTTACCTTAGAAATGAATTCATTTTTTGTTTAACCAGAAAGTAATTGTTTTGCTTCCCTAAGACCTCTGTGATAGTTTCTTCTATTTTTAACGATATTCTTAAACCGACATATTACGCCATGTCGTTTATTTTCATTCATTGCTGAAAAGTTTCTTTAACATGCTTCAGACAGTGAGCATTACAGAGAATGCTTGGATTCAGTTCTAAAGGGTCCAATTAGTATCACATTGCGACACCGACTGCAGTGCCATGTCATTCGAGATGCAGCAAGAAATGAATACGAAACTGAAGAACCTATACTCGTGCTGAATGAGGTTACAATTGATCGCGGAATATCATCATACCTTACGAATTTGGAATGTTATTGTGACCGTTCCTTTGTAACTTGTGTCCAAGGGGATGGACTGATTCTATCAACAACTTCTGGCAGCACAGCATACTCATTGGCTGCTGGGGGATCAATGGTTCATCCTCAGGTATGTTCTTCGGTCGACCGATCTTTCAGTTTGCAGTTTTATATGGCTTAGAGTGACCATTTCTTAAATGCTACCATGACATCCACAGGTTCCCGGCATCCTATTTACTCCTATATGCCCGCACTCCTTGTCGTTTCGACCCTTGATATTTCCAGAGTACGTAACAATACGTATACAAGTACCTTTCAATAGCAGGGGGCATGCATGGGCGTCCTTCGATGGAAAGGACAGGAAACAATTGGCAGCAGGAGATGCACTTGTATGCAGCATGGCGCCTTGGCCGGTGCCTACAGCGTGCCAGGTAGACTCGACAAATGACTTCTTGCGCAGCATTCATGATGGCCTTCACTGGAATCTAAGAAAGACGCAGTCTTTCGATGGACCTCGTGATACATGACCAAAATCGTAGAGGTTCTTTGTATTACAACTCCTTGACAGGAAGCAGTTGATCTGGTTGGTATTTTATATTCTGCAGCATATTTTAGTTCTGCCTCAGAAATAAATAGATGTGTAGTAGAGGGGAAAAAATGAGAAAGAAAATCACTGAATAACAGTAATTTTCTTTCATATTATTTATGGATTAAGGTCAAGGCTCAAGCTGATGAGAGCCCATATCTTAAGTTATATGATAGAATCAGTGCTGACAAATTTTTGAGTAGTAAGCAATAGATCATTGTAATCTTACTGTTCTCGGTATGTATGATTAATGTGTCCAAACAAGGTTGATCTGGGTGGATCAAAGCGCCACTTGTTTACATGTAACAGTTTTATGTCGTAAATCATAATTTGTCTCTCAAGGGGTTGAAACTAATGTAGTCTCTTCTTCTTGCCTCTAAAAAAAGCTGTAATTTTCTCTCAGCTTTCTCCCTCCATCCTTCTTGCTTTATCTCTCTCATCACCGAGTTTGAAAAATTTCTAGTACTATCATAGTATGAAAATTTTTTCGCACTATAGTCATGTTAGTAACACTTCTATGATATTCATAAAATAAAATGATGTATATCATTTAATTATTTGTCCAAAGTATGAGAGGAAGGAGTAGGTGTTATGAAAATGTTAGATTTTTCCTGTCTAACAAATGTTTCAGGTTGTCTCTCCCGTCTTTATTGTCACCTCGTTTGGTTTTGTTTTAAACTATGAATCCAATTATCGAAATCTGAGTATAACTCAAGATTAAGGCATATACTTTCGACTTAGGTCTAAATCCTCTCACGATATGTTGTTGAATTAAAAAAAACAAAATCTAATTATCAAGCTTCCCAATTTTAGAGCTGGTCTTTAAGTTTCATCTCTCGTCTGACTTCAAAACAGCTACACTTTTTGAGAGTCATTGCCTTTTCTTTTTTCAGCTAGAAAGTGCGAATTCAGTGTCCTTGAAGCTTTTCTAGGAACGATTGCTTTGCTTCTTTTTGAAGTAAAATCTTTATATTCATAAACAAAGATGGTAAATCGATTTAATCTTTGACGATTAAATCAAAGACCCATTAATAAGAAACAAAGGAAGTAAACTCTTCTTAAAGACTCGCTATGGAAGACGGAAGAGAGCGCATAGAGGGTGAAGAGGGTAACAGAGAGTGTTGGATGGACAAGCAAGAAGGGAGATTGGAGTAAAAAAAAAAAATGTAGGGATGGGATTTGGAACATGTGACCTCTAAAATAGAGGAATAATGCTTTAACTAATTGAACTATAGATTAATACGAACATAGTTTAGTGGATAAGACATCAATTATTATCTCAAAAGTCGATAGTTCGATCACTCACCCTACAATTGATGAACTAAAAAAGGAAAAAAAAAACTAATTGAATTATAGGAGAAGGAAACAAAATATGACTTTTAAAGAGAGGAGAGCTTATATAGAGAGGGAAGGAAGAGAGGGAAAAACATGTCACTTTGCAAAATCGTTAATTTTAATATTTCAAAGGGTGAGAAATATATATATATTTTTATTATACTCAATATAATAAAAGGTAAAATATACTTTTGGTCTCTAAAGTTTAGGATTAGTGTCAATTTGGTTTCAAGATTTCAAAAGGGACACTTTTAGTCCATGAGATTTCGAGAAATAGTTCTAAATAGTTCCTAAAGTCTTTTGACCATCAGTTGACTAATGGTAAAATGATGGGGAAGTAAAAGGCATAAGATCAATAATAAATGAGCAAAAGATCGTATTAGGTATTTTAATACCCAAATATTTTTCTTGAAATATTAATTTATCTTTTTCCAAAACCGTCGCATCGTCGGCACCAATCAACCACACCTTTCGCGTCTTCGTCCCTCGAATCGCCTTCCTATTCCTTTTTTCCTGTTGAAACAATCACATTCAGCCTTCATCCATGACCCATATGTTGTTTGGATGTGTCCTCAAAAGCTTGTCCATGTTCACAATTTCCTTCCAAATGACCCATGTGGATACAATTGAAACAAAAATTGGTAGCCGTTTGTACTCAATATCAATCAATATCTTTCCTTGAGGCCCTCCTTTGATAGTCCCTCACAGTGGCGGATCCAGGATCTTAGGTTAGGGGGGGCACAAATTCATGTAAGATTTGAACTTTTAGATTTTGGTCTCTATGGTCTCAGAACTTTAAAAAACGTCTAGTAGGTCTTTGAATTCTCTATTTTGTGTCTAATAGATCTTTAAATTTTTTATTTTGTATCCAATAAGTCTTGTATATTCAAAATTTATAAAAATTAAATGTTCTATTATAAATAAAATTTAATTTTGTATCTAATAGGTCTTATTGGATATTTTTAAAATCTATATATTTATTAGTTACAAAATTCAAAGTTCAAAGTTTCAAATAGACAAGAAATTAAATTTTATGCCCAATTAAATAGTTAATTTTTAAAACTTTTGAATATGTTTGAGACATATTGGATATAAAATTGAAAGTTCATGAATTTTACTAGACATTTTTAAAGGACTTATTAGGTACATAATTAAAAGTTTAGAGCATTATTGGACACAAATTCGAAAATTCAAAAACAAGGCACTGTTTGATAACCATTTGGTTTTTAGTTTTTGGTTTTTGAAAATCAAGTCTATAAATGCTACTCCCACCTATGGATTTACTTGTTTTGTTATCTCATTTTTACCTATGTTTTCAAAAACCAAGCCATGTTTTGAAAACTAAAAAAAGTAGTTTCCAAAAACTTGTTTTTGTTTTTAGAATTTGGCTAAGAATTCAAATGCTTCCTTAAGGAAAATAAAAACCATTATAGAGAAATTGAGAGAAAACAAGCTTAATTTTCAAAAACAAAAACAAAAACTCAAATAGTTATCAAACGGGGCCTAAACTTATAATTTCTTCACATCAATAATTTTAAATGTATTGATATATAATATTTATATTAAGTAATATTAATTACAAAATTTAATAAATAATTATAGAATTATCCACCTAAACATATAAGCAAATAATGAAACTTGAAATATTTATGAAATAGAATTAAGTTTCTTTATACTATTAATTTTTCTTAAATATTTTATCTAAGATTTAAAAATATTTGTATATTATTATTATATACATATGTGAAAAAACTGAAAACATAATTAAATTTTTTTAACCAGTATCAATTGTAAACAAATAAAAATAATATATAAATATATGTATTCCAAAATTTTAAAAATATTTTTATCTAAGATTTAAAATATTTGTATATTATTATTATATACATATGTGAGAAAACTGAAAACAGAATTAAAAAATTTTAACCGGTATCAATTGTAAACAAATAAAAATAATATATAAATATATATATTCCAAAAATTAAAAAAAACTGACAATAAAAGATGAGTTCACGCTTCTATGCAGTATCGAACGCATAACCATCCCAGGGCTAAGCTCCCTCCTGCCCCTTCAACCAACAAGCCAATGTAAGATTTTGAATTTTCAAGTGTAAATACATATAGATATATCCAAAAACCATGACTTGAGGGGGGGCACGTGCCCCTCCTTGCCCCAACGTGGATCCGCCCCTGGTCCCTCATATAGCGGTTTATCAACATTCAACTTCACACACGTACTCGTAAATAAGGTATTAAATTTTTGTCGACATGTCGACATTTTCACATGTCTATAAATTCGATATTGACATAAGAGGTGAATCGAAGTTTTCGTTATATTGTAAAAATTGATGAAATATTAAAAAAAATAGCAACAAAATCTAAGTCATGTGAATACAATATTAATAATAATTATTTTAACTCATTAAAAAGGTGTAAAATGTTTATTTATTAATTTAGATATTTTTTTTTATTTTTATTTTTTTGTTTTTAATGCTCTCTTAGAAATATCCATCAAGATCCACATATTATCGATATTTTCATCGATACTTCAATAAAATTGAGACTTCGACATTAATTTTCATCGACATCGACATTTTAAACCTTGCTCGTAAATATGTGCCCACATTCATCGATAATAAAACCTCTGGCAAGCGGCTACCTAGAATATGAGTAACCTTTGCATATTTTAAACATATTGGGACATTATAAAACTGAATCCAAAATAAAGCACTATAAAAGATCATCTTTTTTTGGAAGATCAAAAGTGTAGGCCGGGGATTATAAAAGGATGAGACATTTGTGAAAACACCAGGGGCGGCTTCTGTCGAGGATACTCCCTTTTCCCTTGTTGAGAGTGGGCGTTGATAAAGAATAGATTGTCACCAAACACTGATAACTCTGGTTTACAATGGTTATTTAGCTCTAAACTTGAGTGTATTCTTTGGATTTGTGACATTCTATTGATGTTCTTTAGAATAAATTCATCAAATTATGCAAAAATTGAGTCAAACATGTGCATTTTCAATTATGATGTGTTAAATGAATGAAAATAGGTGCAAAAAGAGGTAATTTTGAGAAAGATTAAGTGTTTTGATGTTTTTGTGCAGAAACTTTGATTTTGTCCAAATGCGACTGCATAGTCTCTACAAACAGATTGAGCATGAGTTCTGTATCTAATTGATTGGATTGATTCTATCCCTAAATTGATTGCATAAATGACGAATCAAGTTTCTAAACCCTAATTCAGCAGCCTTCAGTCCTTGGAAGTCTACAAAAAGCATCAATTACATCATGGGAGGAGTCTTTGGTTGTAGTTTTGATAGAAACCCTTTGATTTTCCAACTTTTGCTTGTTTAAAGAAGAAACACTAGATTTGTGATTGAGGAGGGAAGAACCATTCGTGCTTGTCTAGATTTTAACTTAGCCACCTTCTCGAAAGATTAGGTGTGTACATGCTCGATTCTCCTCAAAAGAGGAAGAATCGAGATAGACTACGGAGAGACATTCTTGCAATTTTTCTATATCTCTTAGGTTTTTAGTTTACTTTCTCTGTATTTCTAGTTTTATAGTTGTTCTTTATTGTTGTCAGTACTTTATTTCTGTTGTAACCATGACTTTTCGATTAATGAAGTTCTTATTTCTCTTCAATTCCATTATGAGCTAATCTATCCTTTGGTATTCAAGTGTATGGATACCCTAAGGAGATGAATCATGCTTAATATGTAGCCTTTTATGCTTGTCCATTACTCGAGTACAATTTGGTTTTATTGAAAACATATTTAATTGTAAAACTAAGCTAGCCACTTAGGGTTGCATATTTAGTTAGAGTTCAATACTTGTTATGGGTGAAATTGGACCAACAAGAATGGGCTAGCTAAAGGGCTGCAGTAAAGGGCCAAACAAGGAAAGAAGCCCCATACGAAGTCAAAACAGATCGAAACCGACAGGAGACCGACCCAGGACAAGAAGGGACGAAGAAACGGGCTTGGGCAGAAGCCCAACCCCTGGTCGGCCTCGGCCTTGACCGAGGCCGACCACATGGCAAGACCCCATTTTGGGCCTTGCCATGGTCCAAAGTCAAAGGGTTGAAGATCGGGGCTTGGGCCTAGCCCAAGCCCGTGGTAGGCCTCGGCTGAGGCCGAGGCCGACCTGTTTGGCAAGGCCCAATTTTGGTCCTTGCCTCGGTCCCTTATGGCCCGTGTGCCCTCGGTTCAGCCCAATTCGACCTTTCCTCATTCGAAGACGGAAACCCACGAAAAACCCTAGGAAGGAAGCTATTTAAGCTCTCCCTCAGGGGGAGAGCAAGGTAAGTTCATTCTAGCTTACAACACTCTCCTACAACTCTCAAAACTCTCTCTGACTTAAGCATCGGAGCCTGTGTGGTCTACACCACACCGGTGTCCAGGTTTTTCTTGTCTTGCATGCCGCGTTCTTCCCCCAAGAATACAAATTCACCGTCGTTGTCACGTGGAGGTCAGGTGATATTTCTCCTGTCCAAAATTTGGCAACAACAGTTGGCGCCGTCTGTGGGGAACGACAACGCTTGTTGGAAAAACCTTGTGCCTAAGTCAATCCTACGAGAAGATGAGTAGAATGCCAGAAAACAAACACTGGAATGAAGATGGAGATGACTCCGATCAAGATCGTCACCTGAGACGCACAAGAGAGGTTTCTCCTCCTCGGCTTCATACCGACATAGGCCGACCAGAAGAGGAGATTGTCGAGCTGAAGAAAAAGGTCGACAACATGGACAGATATCTTCTGAAAATCTTGGAAAAACTGGAAAAGCGAGATCATCAGAAGAGAGAAAAACAGGAGGAGGAACCACCTCTCGTACGAGACCCAAGAAAAGGAAAAGCGAAGGTGGTTGAGGGCATGGGAGAATCAAAATCCCATACCCAAAAACCAACCGAGAAGTTGATCCTTGGAGGAAACAACAAGCCACGTCATCCCTCGGTCAAAAGCCAGGCAAGTAAGGCAGGTAAGTTAAAATATGTTGTGCATATCGTCTCCCAGGCTGATGGTCGAGGCCGACCAGGTAAGGATGAAGTGACGATCGAGAGAAATACTGAAGCAACATCGGACCTACGAAGTCTGATCTATTTGAAGCGGAAGCTGTAAGCCGAGGCCGAGGCCGACCAGAAACAGGCCGAGGCTGAGAAGATCAAATTGAGGTATGATGCACGAAACCAAAGTTCTCCATGGAAAGCAGACATTTTGAAAATCCAAAAGGAGTTTGGAGATCTTCAAGGGAACGTTCTCAAAACTCGTGAGATCGAGAGGTGGGATCTCGAGGCTCTCATCGAGCAAGTCGATCCCCCTTTCACTGATGAGATCATGAAAGAGAAAGTTCCTGAGAAGTTCAATCTTTCACGTTTTTTCATTTTATAGCAGCTTACTCTTCATTTTTACTCTGTAATTTCCGAGGTTGATCCCTCCTCAACGAAAGTTGGAGGAGGTGAAGATCCATTTGCCTTTGAATGGGTATTTGGATCGATCAAACAAGGAATTTCCGTTAGCTTTTGTACTTTGTTTTTTTGGGTTTTTACATTCTGTTTTTATGGGTTCTTTTTCTTCTGGTTTTTCTTTATTTCAGTAGCAGCAAGTTGATGATTTCTATTCCTTGTTTTCAGCATTTCATTCTTTTAGTTCGCTCGATTAAATTTTGAGTTGATATACTCTGTTTTTGCAAATTTATACTCTGTTTTCTGTTTTTTTTTTCTGTTTTGGACAGCAAGCTGTATTTTCGTTTTTCCATCTTTCTTCCAGCAGTTTATGCTTCATTTTGCTCTGTAAATCCCGAGCTTGATGCCCCCTCAACGAAGGTTCGAGGAGGTAAAGATCCAATTGCCCGTAAAGGACTTTTGGTCGATCAAAACAAGGACTTTCCGTTAGCATATTTCAACTTTGTTTACTCCATTATTAGGAATTTAATTTCGGTATTTGGGTTATTAATTATGAAATTTTTAACAAATAAATTTTGGATTTTCATTTTCTCCATAATGAGCTAATTTCTTCTTTGAGATTCAAGCATGTGGATGCCCTAAAGATAGGAATAAAAGCCTAATTGTGAGAGCAACATTGCTTAATCTTATAGCATTGTTTGCTTTTATTGATTGAAATTTTCATTACTAGTTTAGATTGATCACCTAGATTAGTATACAACAATTTGAGTCTAATTCTGAAAAGGTTAGATAAAAATTGGGTTTTCATAAAAGCAAGAAAGGAAAATAGCCTAGACATAGGAATTTGTTTTTGACCCTAGACATAGGGCAAAACCTTTAAAACCAAAAGAATTGTGTTTCAAAATTAACTAAGTTCGTATTAGCCATAGAAATATCGGTTTAATCGCTTAGCCTCCTAAAGATACTTCATAGAAGGTCGAATAAGTGTTGAATTCGGTTTACAAAGCTTAAGTGTTGAGTCAAAGGATTGCAATTGCAATTAGGCCGCAATTTCTTTCAATGGAGCAAAAACACGTTTGAATCCCTCTTTTATCATTTTTATTTATTTCATTTAGCAAAAACAACCACTTAATCTTTTTCAAACCATTGGTTACCTTAATTTGCAATTTGCAAACACATTTTGTGTCGTCTAAGTAGATTTTGTTAAAACCCGTTCCCTTGGGTACGATACTCTGGAATACTTCCAGTTTCTTTATTACTTCGATCACGTGCACTTGCGTGTTAGCGATCAAGGTGCCTGCCATAACTCCATACGATGGCAATACTGATCCTGTTGAACACCTGGACACATACCGAGCGCAGATGGAATTTCATGGAGTTTCAGAAGTAATTAAATGCAGAGCATTCTCTTCTACCCTCACAGGACCAGCCAGAGAATGGTACATAAAGTTGAAGAGAAGATCCATTGGCTCTTTCAAAGAGTTAGCCAGAGCATTTGTAACTCAATTCTTGGGAGGACGAGACCAACATAAGCCTCAGATGCACTTGCTCACTATAAAGCAAGGGCCAAAAGAGACCTTACGTGATTATGTCTCGCGCTTCAACAAGGAAACATTGCAAGTTGAAGGATTCACAGACACGACTGCCCTAATCGCCATTGTTGCAGGCTTACAAGATAAAGGCTTGCTTGGATCAATTGGCAAGAAAGAACCGACCTCCTATGTTGAGTTCATAACTAGGGCTCAAAAGTATATGAGTGCTGAGGAGCTAATACGATCGAAAGAAGCTACATTTGATCGCGAAAGAAGCAACAAACAAGCAGAGCAAGGTAAAGCTCGAGATTACAATTTTTCCAGTTCGAAGAGGATGAGGGTCGAGGAAAGAGGTTGAGGCCGACCAGATCTTAGGGTCGTCCCCGGTCAACGATTCGAGAGGTATACTTCCACAACTCTCCCTCTTGAACAAATCTTGATGAAAATTCGCCACTTGAATTTGGTGAAATTTCCAGACAAGATGCGAACTCCAGCTGGAAAGAGGAACAAAGACAAATATTGTTTCTTTCACCGAGATCATGGTCATGTAACTCATGATTGCTATCAGCTACGAGACGAAATCGAAACCTTGATCAAAGAAGGGTATTTGAAAGAATACATCCGAGATGGCCGAGGCCGACCAGATGAAGAACCCCCACGAGAGATCAAGTGAAGCAGATGCCTACCAGAAGAAGGCCAAGGCCGACCAGAGGAAGGCCGATGCCAAACATACCCCTATGGACTACTAGAGGGCTTTCTTCTGTTTACTTCATCTCTAGTTAGGATTACATTTGTCAACTTCAGCAAATTCACGTAAGATTCAAATTTTATTAGCAATAAAATTAAATTTTCAAGCTACAAGTTGTGTCACTCAAGCATAAGTTCAACCAAGAAACTCCTACTTGAGTAGGGGGCTACTAAGGGGATATGCTTCCCTATGAAACAAAAAGCATCGAAGCTACATAGGAGATATGCCTCTCTGATAAACAAAAGGCAGAAGCTACTAAAGAGATATGCCTCTCTAATTGAACAAAAGGCATAAGCTACACCAAACGAGCCAGAAAAGTCAACAACTTCAAAGAAATTGAAGTGGAGGCCGACCACATAGATAGAGGCCGACCTCATAATTTGATGTCGAGCAAGTTGCTAAAATCACTTCAGTAACAAAATCATCTGACTATGGGAAGATAAATGGATCTTTCTTAAAAGAAGCAGATTGTGGAAGTGTATTTGAAAAATATAAACAACGAAATCATGAGTTAACGAAAACACATAAGACAAAAGCTAAAGCAGAAGAACTGAGATCTGACAAGCATGGCCGAGGCCGACCACATAGGCCGAGGCCGACCACGTTGGCCAAGACTAAATGCTTCCTAGGAGAATGATTACAAGAAGAATTTGAGGTTAAAATCCAACCTTCTAGAAGAAGCGGTGGAGTAAAACCGTTTCTAATTAAGTTCTCTTGACTAACGAAGGAAAAATCAAGACAAGCTGACTCCCAGAAAAAAAATGACGAAGATGATAGTAAAGGCCGAGGAGAACTGGCACGCGAGGCCAACCAGACCGGTCAAGGCCGACCAGTCCGGCCCCAATTTCTCACTCCATTGCTTATGTCCTCTTCTCCTCTTATAATATCAGCTTGAAGTGAAGCTACAATTGGCAAGAAAATTGCTTTTAAATAAGCAATAAGCTACAAAAAATCATCTCCAGATATAGTAAATTAAAGCCAAAATCTAAGAGCCTACTCTAAGATACAGCCAATCATGTCATGCAATTAAAGCATGAAACACGCAAAACTCTTAAGCACTTAGGTGCGGAGGAAGCGGCCCAGAAGGTTGATTGAACCACAAAAGGGTTTGGTTGACTGATCTTGGCAACACAAAAATCTGAGAAAAATCTCACGATGGGTCCTTATTGAGCACGATAAAGCAGGCTTCATAAAGCCAAGCAGAGCGTGATGAATGCAAAACTCCGCTTAGGTGTGGAGGACGCAAACCCAGAAGATTGATTGGGTCCCTAAAAGGGACTTGATTAGTTAATCTGAGCAGCCTAAAAATCTGAGATGAGTCTCACGATAGGTTTTTTAAAATAACAAAAGAGAAGAAATAGAAGAGTAATATAACAACAAGCTACCTTAAAAGAGAGAAGAAGAAGATGGGAATGGTGTGAATATGTGAAGAAATGAACTCCTATTTATAGGAGAAGCTTGAAGTACTTTTGGAGGGAAAATCAATTTGAAATTCAAATTTTGAATTCAAATTATAAAAAAAAAAAAAAAAAAAAGGCTGAGGCCGAGGAGGGCCTGCGCACAGCAGGCCCACTTGCGCTTGCCAGAGGCCTCAGGCCTGCTCCTGGCGGGCGCCAGGCCTGACAGGCCACAGCCTCGGCCTCGGCTACCAGGCCGGTTCGGCCAAATCGGCCAGGTACAGCCTAACTGGACACGTGTCCAACGTGTCCGGATGCCTTTTTGCTCCTCGAATTTCCACTTCGTGACTAATTTCCTCATCTTCTCTCTCTCGGTAACTGCCTTAAATGAAGCTACAGTTGTTCAGAAAACGCTTACGAAAAGCGGGAAGCTACGAGGCTACTAAATAGCCAAAAATTCCCTCCAGCAGGAGGTCATGAAGCTACAAGGCTACAGAATAGCCAAGAATTCCCTCCAGCAGGAGGTCATGAAGCTACACGGCTACAAGATAGCCAAAATTTCCTCC